>BSBK01000944.1:832500-2262500 GCA_027943335.1 Chamaecyparis obtusa
AAGCCACCCCCGAGCTAGGGGAACCAAACCGTAGATAGGAAAACAACCAACTTCAACATCACAAATCACGCAATCCACAAGAAAACTCCCAACCAAAGATATGAACAAAGGGCCTCACAATGACCCTATTCTTGGGGTGAAGGTGGACCAAGTACCAATGGGGAGAAATCCCATTTCAAAATAAAAGAGACAAGCCTTCACATGGCTTTCCGAAATACTCATCTCAACTACATTCCCAAAAGCACAACAAAACCCTTATGACCCCCATGGCATCAAGCCATAAAAACTCACTTATGGCCCCCCAAAAAACAAGAAATGAAATGGCTACATGCATCCCATACTGCCATGCTTTTTCCTTCTCCTTCCCAAGGAGAGACTCTATGGTGCAGGAGCACATAGGCTAGCTCCTAGATACCTACACCTAAGTTTTTGGTGTGCAGTAACTATTGGCCAAGTCACTGTCTTGATGGAATTTTGGATTGTTTTATGTTTTTTAAGTAATTTTTAGTTTTTTTTTAAGTCCAACTAAGGCCTCTAGATAGTTTGGCTCTTAGTCCTAGTAAGGTCTTGATAAGTTTGGTGAAGGCCACAAGCATATGACTTGGTATGCCATTGAGAAGTGCTAATCAGTCCAAGGTGAATCTTGACTGTAATAAGGTATGAACTGAATGTGGTTAATGGTTTTCAATGTTTTAGAAGGCATGGATTAGTAGTGAGAGTCTACTTAGACCTCAAGAATCAATCTTGTAAACATTGTCAAGAAAATGTAAAAGTTGTCATGAAAACTTTGAAAGTTATCATGACAACACTTAGTCTAAACCCTGTTCGAGCCTAGGAGTCAATTATAGGGCTCATATCGATCAAGATTGAGGACCAAAGCCTATATATGGCTTGTTTCCATTGATACCAATGTTGGTGTTTAGTTTCTATATGTACTATTTTGTTTTTTTGTGTGACTGGCAGACTGTGTCGTGTTTTGATTGAATAGAAAAGCTTGGTATCCAATCTCATGGATTGAACCAAAGCTATGGATTACTTATTTGTACTCTTTATGTTTTATTATCTTTTTTCAATCCTTGTATTAGTTATTTTTTGTTCTTTAAAGCTTACTAAATAAATTCCTCCTCTGAGGCCAGCTTGCTAGACTATTAAGAGTGGAGGTAGTTAGAATGGGTCAAACTTAGGAATCTGTGGTTGGTTCCTCATGGCCATTTGGAATCTGTTAGAAATTTTTACATACTATATAACTGTGTATTTTTATGATTTGCAATGTAGGGGAAGTACTTCAAAGATCAGGCCCTAGGTGAGCAGAGACAAGCCTAGTTAGGAGCCTGAGTTTGATCTAGCATTTGGGAGAGACAGAGGATTGGGAAGCCCAATTCAAGACCTAGATAGTAGTCTCCAAAGTTTAGAGACTTAATCCTAAAAAGGGGAGCTCATGAAAAATTTTGAAAGGGTTGCAAACAGAAAACCCTCACTATGAATCAGTGAGGCCTAACGAGGCCTAAAAACAAGGATAAAGAATAGGAAGGTACTGTATGGAGCAGATGGAGAGATAAGGGTTTATGAATCTTTCATAACTCTAAAAAGGGTGTTTGAAAGTATGATTTTTTTGGGCACTTGTGTGGAAATTTCCATAATTAGGCTCCCATTTGTGTGTTAAGAGACCTACAAGGCCTAGTAGCCTTTTTAGACCAAAATTGGAGATCGAGTATTGGTACAAGTATACCACTTGGTGAAACACCCCTAAATGATGCAAAAAAAGCCTAAAGAAGTCATCTCCCATGTTTGATAGTAGGAAACAAGAATATGGATTTTTGGATGAATTCCATTGTTGAATTCATTGGAAGAGTTGTGGAGTTAGAGTGTGATTTGAAGACCTTGGTAGTGAGATCTTGAGGAGTAGAGGAGATTAGGAAGAATCCCTCTAATTATAGGGTCTTGGGAACCCTAAGGTAGGTCAAGAGAGGACCTAGTGTAGTCCTAGTGGAGGTAGGGCTTGAGGAAAGAAGATCTCCCTATCAAATTGGTATCAGAGCCATTAAAAGGCTTGGGTAAGTTGTATGTCAGAAAGGAGTGAATCCATTGGTGATAACACAATGGTGACCAATGTTGAATTGGCCAGAGAAGTGGTTGATCAAAAGGAAAGAAACACAATCCTAGAAGAGACTGTGGAAACTTTAAAGGATAAGCTTGAGCTAGTAGCAAAGGCTGCTGAAAAGATGAAAGAAAAGATGGAAGTAGAAGATGACAAGGAAAAGGCACTTGATGATGAAGATTATGTTCTTGAACCTGATCCACCTATCCAAGAAGAACCCTTCCTAAAATCCATCAAGGAATTGGGAGGCAAAGCTTTAGATTAGATACCTCTATTCACTGGTAAAATGGATTCAGAATTGGTGATGGAGTGGATCAAAGGGATGGAGAATCACTTTGAATGTGAAGGTGTCTCAGAGGCACAAAGAGTGAAGGTAGCTAAATCAAGACTAAGGGGACCAACCCTAACATGGTGGAAGTGCCTTCAAGAAGAGAGGGAAAGAGAAGGAAAGAGGCCCATTGAAAATTGGAATGCTATGGTCACAAAGATCAAGGAGAAATACTTTCTAGAGGATCATGAGATCCAAATGCACAATAGAAGATAGAATCTTAGGAAAAAGAAATGGATGTGACTGCCTATACCGAGGAGTTTCAAAAAATCTATTTGAGGTCTAAAGTGCAAGAAGAGGAAAGTGTCTGAGTTGCAAGATACTTGAGTGGTTTGAGATGGAGTATCGAAGAATAAATCAATCTTTGGACTCCTACTACTATCCACAAGTGCTTCTAATTAGAACTAAAGGTAGAAGAAAAGAATAAAAAGAAACAAGACTCCTCATCCAAGAGTAGAGGCAGAAGAAGAGATGCTAGAGGACATTGAGGCAATTATGGTGGTAGGAGTAATGAGCCTAGAAACCAAGGAGACTCTAAGTTGGTAGAAAAAATTAGTGAATCAAGTACTAGAGGAAGTTATAGTAGAGGAAGAGGGTTCCAAGGTGGTAGAGGAAGATCAAGTGGATTCAATATGGGATCACACTTTGCAAGCATGAAGTGTTACAACTATGGGCAGCTAGGCCATCCTACATATAGATGTCTGAATAAGGCTTCAAGTTCTCATGGAGAGAAGAAGGTAACCTATGTTCAAGAGGAAGAAGGTAGTGTGAAGTCACCTGAAGTGAACTTGGATTTAGAACATGGAGAGAACCTCATGTTTAGGATAGTTATACTCAAGGAACCTATGAAAGAAGAACCTAAACATAGGAGGGAACTTTTCAGGATTAAGTACAAGATCCTTGCCAAGGTTTACAAAGTCATCATTGATTTAGGTTCTACTGATAATATAATATTAGAGGAGGCAGTCCAAAAGCTCAAACTTGAGAGGATACCTCATACTCACCCTTAAAAAGTGACTTGGTTTAATAAGGGGTATAATGTTCTTGTGAATGAACAAGCATGGGTAGACTTCATGATTGGTGCCTACCAAGATAAGATGCTATGTGACATCCTACCAATGGATACTTGCCATTTGTTACTAGGAAGGCCATGGAAATATGACCAAGATGCTGCTTATCATGGGAAGAGAAATGTGTATAACTTCAAGAAGAATGGAGTGACTTATAAAATTCACTCACTTGTGGAGGAAGGAGCTACAATTTCACTTGATCCTAATGTACTTTTGATGAGTGGGAAGGAGTTCTTGCATGATCTCAATGAAGAAGGAGTGGGACTAGCTATAGTCTTGAAACCCAAGGAGGAGACCAAAGTACTCCATACTACATTTCCTAAAGAAGTACATTAGCTTTTGAATCATTTTAAAGACATCATAAGTGATGGGACACTACCTACACTCCCTCCTTAAAGAGAAATCAGTCATCAAATTGACTTTGTACCCGGAGCATCCTTACCTAACAAGGCAACATACAAAGTGATCCTGAGACAAAACAAAGAGATACAAAGGTAGATTAAAGAACTTCTTGATCAAGGGCTGATAAGGAAAAGTATTATTCCATGTCTTTTTCATGTGGTATTGGCACAAAATAAAGGAGGTAAGTGAAGATTGTGTATTGATTCTAGGGAAATCAATAGGATTACCATTAGATATAGGTTTCCTATTGCTAGAATAGAAGACCTTATGGATTGTCTTGGGTGGTCTCAATACTTTATGGATTGTCTTGGGGGGTCTCAATACTTTACAAAGATTGACCTTAAGAGTGGGTATCACCAAATTATAATGAAGGAAGGGGATGAGTGGAAGTCAGCCTATAAAACCAATGATGTTCTTTATGAATGGTTAGTTATGCCCCTTGGACTTACAAATGCACCTAGTACCTTTATGAGACTAATGAATGAAGTCCTAAAAGACCATATTGGTAATTTTTTTGTGGTGTACCTATATGACATACTCATCTTTATCAAGACCAAGGAAGAAAACATGCAACACTTAGAGGTTTTCCTATGAAGATTACATGAAGAGAAGTTGGCTATCAACCTGGAAAAGAGTGAATTCCTAAAACAAGAACTAGTGTACCTAGGTTTTGTGGTGTCTAAAGGTGACCTCAAGATGGATCCAAGAAAATTGGAATCCATAGTAAGTTGGCCTACTCCTAAAATAGGGATTGAAGTAAGGAGCTTCCATGGATTAGCTCAGTTCTATAGGAAGTTCAGAAGAGGATTCAATGAGATATGTGCACCTATGCTCAACACTATCAAAGGTGGAGTTAAAACTAAGTTTATGTGGACCAAGGTAGCTCAAGAAGGGTTTGATAATTTGAATGAAAGAGTAGAAACTCATCCTATTTTGGTATTACCAAGCTTTGACAAGTTATTCATTGTTGAATGTGATGCAAGCAATATAGAAAGGGGAGTAGTCTTGAATCAAGAAGGGAGACCGGTTACATTTTTCAGTGAAAGGATAAATGAGGATAAATAAAACTATTCCTCATATGATTTAGAGTTGTATGCATTGGTTCAAGCACTTAAAAATTGGAGGCATTATCTTTTTCCTAAAGAGTTTGTAGTCTATACAGACAATCAAGCATTGAGTTACATCAACACTCAAGACAAGCTAAGTCATAGGCACATCAAGTGGATGGAGTTCCTCCAAGCCTATACCTTTACTATCAAGAATAAGAAGGGCCTTAATAACAAGGTTTTTTATGCCTTAAGTAGGATATTTCTGACTATCCAAGAAATCTAGCTTCAAAGGACTCTACAAGGAAGATGAAGATTTCTCCAAGGCCTATAAGGTATGTGAAGATTTTGAGAATCACTTTCATAGTGAGTTTTTTTATTAAACTTTGCAAAATGGATTTGTATTCAAGGGTAACCAGCTATGTGTACCTAGAGGTTCCATGAGGGAGAACCTAATCCAAGAGAAGCATAATGGTAGCCTTAGTGGATACTTTGTCTTGAACAAGACTTTGGACCTAGTGCAAAGGTTCTACTATTGGCCCAAGATGCCAAGAGATGTGAGAAGGTATGTAGAACAATGTATGGTTTGTAAAAAGGCTAAAGGAACATCTTTGAATTCAAGGTTATACGAGCCCTTACCAATACCTAAGAGGCCATGGGTGTGTCTAAGTATGGACTTTATAGTTGGTTTGCCAAGGAAAACTACTGGTTTTGATAGCATCTATTTGGTCGTAGATAGATTAAAAAAATGAGCCATTTCATACCATGAAAGACCACACATGATGCCATCTATATAGAACATTTATTCTTTAAGGAAGTGGTAAGGATTCATGGCTTACCAATTAGCATAGTCTCAGATAGAGATATGAAATTCATGGGGCATTTTTGGAAGAATTTGTGGAAGAGATTAGGAACCAACCTTGCTTTTGGGTCAGCTATCATCCTCAAATAGAGGTTATTAATAGAGTGTTGGGAAATATCTTAAGGTGTCTTACCAAAGAGTATGGACAAGTGTGGGACAAGGTATTACCACAAGCTGAATTTGCTTATAATGATAGTATAAATAGTTCTACTGGGAAGAGTCCATTTGAAGTGGTGTATGGCATGCAACCAAGAGGTGTGTGTGAGTTAAGGGAACTTGGTCCTCAAGGTGGAGTGAGTGGACATGTTGAGGATTTTTCCCAATCCATGCAAGAAGTCCATGAGTAGGTTAGAAAGACATTGGTTGAAGTAAACCAAAAGGTGAATGATAGAGTTGATACAAGGAGGAAAGAAATGCAGTTTGAAGTGGGTGATTGGGTGATGGTACATCTAAATAAATCAAGGCTTCAAAAAGGCATACCTAGCAAGATACAAATGAGGAGAGTTGGACCTTGTAAGGTTCTTGAGAATTATGGCTCTAATGCTTATAAGATAGGCCTACCTACTGACCTATCTATCTCACTAGTTTTCAATGTCCAAGATATGGTGAAGTACAAAGGACCTGATATAGTGGATGAAGATCACAACCCTGATGTTCATACTGATGTCCAAGCTCTCAAATTACCAACCCAAGTGAAGCCTCAAGATGAGAAGGTCCTAGACTCAAGGATCAAGAAGAAGACTAGACATGGAGTGAATATAGAGCACCTTGTGAAGTGGAAGTCTCTCCCTGAATCAGAGACTCAATGGATTGAGGAGAATAGCTTCAAGAATCTAGGCATAGATGTGGCACTCTTGTCACCTACTGGTACTTAGGTTCTTTTTGTAGGGGAGTATGGTGCAGGGGCACCTAGGCTAGCTCCTAGACACCTAAACCTAAGTTTTTGGCTTGTAGTGACTATTGGTCAAGTCACTATCCTAATGGAATTTTGGATTATTTTATGTTTGGTTAGTAAGTTTGAGTTTGTTTTAATTCCAACGAAGGCCTCTAGATAGTTTGGCTCTTAGTCCTAGTAAGGTCTTGATAAGTTTGGTGAAGGACACAAGCATATGTCTTGGTATGCCATTAAGAAGTGCTAATCAATCCAAGGTGAATCTTGACTATAATATGGTATGAAATGAATGTGGTTAAGGCTTTTAAAGCTTTTAGAAGGCATGGAGTAGTAGTGAGAGTCTACTTAGACCTTATGAATCAAGCTTGTAAACATTGTCAAGAAAATGTAAAAGTTGTCATGACAACACTTAGTCTAAACCCTATCCGAGCCTAGGAGTCAGTTATAGGGCTCATATTGATCAAGATTGAGGACCAAAACCTATATATGGCTTGTTTCCATCAAGACCAAGGTTGGCATTTAGTTTTTATATGTATTGTTTTGTGTTTTTTTTTTACTGGCAGATTGTGTCATGTTTTGATTGAATAGAAAAGCTTGGTATCCAATCTCATGGATTGAACCAGAGATATGGATTAGTTATTTGAATGCTTTATTTTTTAGTCTCTTGTTTCAATCCTTGTATTATTTAGTTTGTGTTCTTTAAATCTTAGTAAATAAATTCCTCCTCTGAGGTGAGCTTGCTAGACTGTTCAAAGTGGAGGTAGTTAGAATGGGTCTAACTTAGGAATCTGTGGTTGGTTCCTCACGGCCATTTGGAATCTATTAGAAATTTTTACATACTATATAAATATTTATTTTTATGGTTTGTAATGTAGGGGAAGTAATTCAAAGATTAGGCCCTAGGTGAGTAGAGACAAGCCCAATTAGGAGCCCAAGTTTGGGAGAGAGACAGAGGATTGGCAAGCCTAATTCAAGACCTGGATAATAGTCTCCAATGTTCAAAGGCTCAATCCTAAAAAGGAGAGCTCATGAACAGTTTGGCAAGGGGTGCAAAGAGAAAACCCTCACTATGAATCAACAAGGCCTAAAGAGGCCTAAAAACAAGGCTAAAGAATAGGAAGGTACTATATGGAGCAGATGGAGAGATAAGGGTTTATGAATCTTTCATAACTTTGAAAAGGGTGTCCAAAAGTATGATTTATTTGGGCACTTGTGTGGAAATTTCCAAAATTAGGCTTCCATTTGTGTGTTAGGAGACCTACAAGGCCTAGTAGCCTTTTTAGACCAAAATTGGAGATCAAGTATTGGTAGAAGTATACCACTGGGTGAAACACTACTAAATGATGCAAAAAAATCCTAAAGAAGTCCTCTCCCATGTCTGGTATCAAGAAACAAGAATATGGAGTTTTGGATGACTTCCATAGTTGAATTCATTGGAAGAGTTGTGGAGTTAGAGTGATTTGAAAACCTTGGTAGTGAGATCTTGAGGAGTAGAGGAGATTAGGAAGAATCCCTCTGATTGTAGGGTCTTGGGAACCCTAAGGTAGGTCAAGAGAGGACCTAGTGTAGTCCTAGTGGAGGTAGAGCTTGAGGAAAGAAGATCTCCCTATCACTCAACACCCATGGTTGTCCAAAAGAGATCCCTTCACCCCCAAGGATACTCTTCCCCCTATGGGTGAATATGGCCTTGAGACTCCCAACAAACAACACAAAACCAAAGGAAATAAATCACAATTCTTCACAAAAACAAAACTAGCATAAATTGCACCAAAACAAAACACAAGATTTACATATGCAAGAACAAAAAAGATTTACAAATCAACAAGCACAAGAAGAACCTTACTACACATAACACCATAATTCTCTCATACATTATGAATCAACAATAGCATTCAAGATGGAGCCACCAACCTAAGTCCAATCTATAATGGAAAGTATTGAAGGTGAGATCCTTTTGTTCAAGATTTCTCCTATCCAAGCTCCTCCAATTTTTGTCTAGTCTCTAAGTTAGATAGTGGGTGTTCAAACTCTCCCAAAATAAGAGTCCCCTCTAAAAAGGCCTCCACACATCTTCCCACAAACCCCTAGAGGTAAGGTTTTCCTTCTCATTGGGTGGTCTTCCCTAAGCCCCTTACAAGATTACTACAAATGGCCTCTTACAAAGGCAAGCTAAAAAGGTGGGCATAAGACTAT
The DNA here is from genome assembly GCA_027943335.1 of Chamaecyparis obtusa. NCBI lineage: Eukaryota > Viridiplantae > Streptophyta > Pinopsida > Cupressales > Cupressaceae > Chamaecyparis > Chamaecyparis obtusa. The sequence continues at coordinate 841,392 of BSBK01000944.1, forward strand.
CATTCTAATGGATGGTGTTCTTATCAAAATTTGGTTTTCAAAAGTTAATTTTCGGCCATCTAGGAAATCAAATTTTTAGGTGGGTCTTTTGGTCAACTATGGGTTGTCCTATGGTTAAAAATGACCCTTACAGATAGGTATACCAAGTGGGCTAACCAAAAATGGCATAAACACACCCCTAGGCACCTTTTTAACCCCCCAAAAACTCATGACAAGTTCAAATTCGAAAATCTATGATAGGACACTACCTCAAGCTCCCTAACCAAGGGATTCACATGGGGATCCTAAAGGGTACTCTCTCCTAGGTTGGTGGACAACCAATCCTCATGTGGGACATGTCATGGCCACATATGCACATTACAAGTGTCAAGTGACACAACACAAATAACACATTACAAGCCACATGGCATGTACACTTGAGCACTCACACAAACCATTTACAATTACAATTAAACACATTTAATTGAGACATACATACTCATTACATTCAAAAATAAAATACAATACAATGAGGTCTTGTCTCTCATTAGACACAATGTTGGCTCACAATGAATTTACATAGGTCTATGTTTGGTTCCCCGATACTACCATGGTCTAATTCCCTGCACACTAAATCTGACATTAGTAGTCCAAGAAATATAAATTCATGACATATATGAATCAATTACATTCAACTTAACAAATCATTTGCAACATCACATAAACAATCAAAATTTACTTCGCATACTCAAAGTAACCTTCTTTTCTCCTGGCATCATGTGTACTGATAAACTCCACATAAGTAATTAACTTTCAATTCAAAATCAAAATCTCATCATATCAAATAAATTCTCCATTTCCCAATTACTCATGTAAGCATATAAAATCCGTCGCATCCTCACAACATTCATTGAATCAAAATGACTATAAATGCAAATAGTCATCTATAATGCATCACCTAACATATATCCTTCAATGAATTTCACAACTCATCATAATTTAATTCCCAGTTATTATTTTTCCTAATGTCTCATATTAGAAAATGTACTCAAAATGCAATATCATGGTAATTATCTAATCAATCATCATGAGTAAGGAAAATGTCATAAATTTTAATGTACATTATCTAATGAAAATGATTTACCTATTAAGATAGTCAAATCTCTTAAACCATCCAAAAAATTAAGTCAATCTCAAGGTCTATCCTAATGATCAATGACAAAGCTATGTCGAGCTTCGGGTGAGGCCTCACACTTGGATACAAGTTCCAACATACTAACAGGGTCAATAGTGTGTCCACAACCACTATTCTAGCATCCATAAGGATTGTGAAAGAAAATGGTGAATTCAACTTGTGCGAGATCTTGTGTGCACAATTGATGGACAATATAAGAGCTATCAAGCATGATAAAAGTAAGATATTCAGGTTTGGGTCAGTGATAATATACATGTATTTCCATATAGTTGGAAAAGTATCGGATCTCTATTTAGACAAGAGCCTACCTAAAATGTCATAGATTTCATTGAAGGCATCATCAAAGAGTACCTTGAAGGGACTACATGGAATTGGAAATCAAGACTTTCAGGATAAAGATGCATAGAAGGTATAGGATACTTGAGAGCATAATTGAGAAGTATAAGGATACTATTTGCTTCATGGTAGAGACAGGCATTACTTGCATGGAAGCTATAGAGCCAAGGACTAAGTGGATCCATCCACTTGGTTATGAAGTAGAAGAACATATTCTAGAATCATATGCACAAGTTCTATTGTCAATGCTGAAGGATCCAAATGATCCAAGATGGGGCACATATAATGAAAAGACTAGACAGGTCGATTCAGTCCTAAACAGTGTTGCAACCAAGAGGAAAGCATCAAAGATCACCTTTGAGATACTAAAGATTTATGGTGTCACTCAAGATGACCTAGATAAGGCAAGGGAAGCCAAGATTGCAATGCAACTTGAGAGTGCACCCTCTTCTGAAGAAAAAAAAAGAGAAGATTGATGGCCCTAAGGAGAAGAAAGTAAAAATTGAGAAAATAGATGATCATAAAGAAAAGAAGAGTAAGACAGATGATATTACTCTTGCACCCACATATATAATTGAATTGGAGTCCACACCACCCCTTGAGAATAGCAAGATGCCTAAGAGGAAGAAGAAGATTGATGCAAGCCATCCATCCTCTAGAACAACCAGAAGTCAAAGGAGAAACACTCAAGCACCTCTCGTGGTAGGATTCAGACTGAATCTACAAGTGTTGAGGACTAGGATAATTGATGAAGGAATAATTTATTAGATATCTAAATTCTATGATAAATATAGTGAGATTGACAAATCTGAGATTCATTCCATGATAATCAAACATATGATTAAGTTCAAGAAGATAGTCTTGGAACTTAAGACAGTTATTCTAGATAGCGTATTCAACATCTTAGAGTTTTTGAAGAGACAAGCTATTGAGGAAGACTTCAGAATAAGGGAAAAGATATTAGATGAAAGCCTCCCTATTTTTTCATTTGAAAAAAATCATTACTATTGGACCTAGTGAAACTGCACGTTAGAACCAAACTGAGAACCTTGTAGATCATGAACAAAGACTATGAGTTGGTAGCCAAGGAGACTGAAAAAGCTTTCAAAAAGGTGTTCTTGGATAGAAAAATGTATCCACCTACAATTCCTACAACTCAAGTGCCCTTTGAGAAAGCCAAGGAGTCAGAGATCCCTAATGCACCTATAACAGGTCCACATGATTAAACACCCAAAGTGACAGTGCCCACTGATGCAATAAAATATGTGCCCATGCATGGAACAAAAGATGATACAATAATGATTGATGATGTGGAAATATCAATGGCAGCCACAAATAAGGACTTGGACAAGTTCAAGGAAGCCTTTGTAAGTATAGAAGAGGCTAAAATTCTATCTTTGCAGCAAGAAGAAGTTCAGATTGAGGATCTAATAGGAAAAGAAGAAGAAGAGGAAAAAGAAAAAGAAAAGGAGAAAGAAAAAGAAAAGGAGAAAGAAGAAGAAGAGGAGAAAGAAAAAGAAAAGGAGAAAGAAAAAGAAGAGGAGAAAGAAAAGGAAAATGAACCAATAGATGAACCCTCTATTGAAATGCCTGTAAGGGTAAAGAAAGAAGTGATGGACAACACACCTATCACTCCTATGCCATCAATTTCATATTTGTCAAGTTTAACTCCTAACACAAGTTTAGATTCATGGGGAGAAGAAGACCTAATTAAGATCAGTGTGCTTGCAATGGAGAAGGCCAAGGAGAAACAAGTGATGAGGAATCCATTATTTGTTGAATCAATAAACATATTAAATAGCCTACTGCCTAAACACAATAAAGTATCTAGTATACATTCAGTAGACAATGTCAGTACCATCCTAACAAGCTTCAAAGAAAACTTCTTGAGCCTAGAAGAATCAGCATCAAAGGTTGCAAAAGAAAAGTATCTCAAGAAAATATTGAGTGAGATGATAGAAAATTTTGCACTTGAGCTTATCTCACTAAAATTTAGTCATGCCTTGTTGAAGCAGATAACTGCTAAAGGAAGAAAAATCATAGTTGACTGTATGGACAAGGACAAACTAACTACAGACCTCTCAAAGAAGATTAAGGATGCAAAAAATATGATAGAAATAGTAAGAAAATATGTAGAAGATCCCTCCACAGATGTAAATATGTATAAAAATTTCTACCAAGGACAAGTGGATAAAATTGAGAAGGTGGAGAAAGAAATGACCAAGATAAGGGCTAGGCAAGCATAGTTAAGACATGCACTTGTGCCCTCCTTAGATGTACTAAATCAGAATATCAAGGAGATCGATGCCACTATGGTGACATATGGTTAAGGTTTGGGTTCAGATTTGGAGAAGATGGAGAAGTTGACATATGCTTTGTCTGCCCATCTTTAGACTATAAATGCACTAACAACATTTTGGCAACAAGAGATCCAGAACTTAAATATAGCATATCCAGATGTACTCACTGTGTAAGTACTTGTAGATACACCTTTTTGAGAACCTTTGTCATTAATGTCAAAGGGGGAGTATATCATATAGCAGAAGGGAGAATATGGAGCTATGTAGGTGATAGTAGTGTATATAGAGTAGAACATAGAGTAAAGTATATGATACAAGGGAGATATAAGATAAAGTATATGATGTACAAGAGATATATGTCAGAAAGTTTTTGTGTAAGAAACAGTTAGTAACTTTTCCATATACCTTTGTTGCCATTAATGACAAAGGGAGAGATTTTTGGAAAGTTGACTATACTGTTATGATTTAGTGTTGTCATTATGGAAACAAATTCATATAAAGTTTTGGAGTCAGCGCATTACTTAGAAGATCACAAAAATGGCCAAGTATGGAAGACTTGACAGTTAGCAGAGTACCAGATGAACAGAGAATTAGTGCACGTGTGTATGACTAAGTTATGGAATGTTCCCTTGAAGATAAGCTTATAAGTATGTAATCATGCTAATTCTAAGAGTGCATGATCATATGAGCTAGTATGAAGAAGTTACAGCCAGATAAAGTGACACAGACAGTGAGCAGCAAAATAGAACAGAGCATGGAGCCAACTGTTGCTATTTTGGTTAGCACTTATAATATTTTTTTGTAAAGACTATGTACCTATTGTACTTAGGTTATATAAATTTTAATATCATTGTATGTAAACATGCTTGAGCCAATTTTTGGAAGCATTGTATGTAATAGGTTGAAGGTCGACCTAGTGAATAGTTTTGTTAGCGCATATAAATAAGACATGCACCTTTGTAGTTAAGCATGTCATGAGATATAGAGTTGATAGGAATAGAGAATAAGTATGCAAAGAGTAGTGAGAATTTTTTAGAGCTTTAAAAGAGGCTAAAGCATTAGTGCACAAAAGGAACTGATCTGACAAGCAATGTCACAATAGCAGTTCACCTTGCAGATATAGTGTGTATTTGAGATCTAGAAGGTTGTAGCCTTCACCACTTGAGCAGTGATCTCTAGGACAGCATGTCCCCACCCATAATAGGGTTATTGTAAAAGAATCCTAATAGGGTCTGATCCTTGACCAAGTCACTATACTAAAAGTATTGTAAAGATCAACTCCTAACAGGGTTGTAAGATCTTCTAACAGGGATCAAAAAACACCAGTGCAGTTCTTAGTGGGTGTCAATTCCCACCAGGGTTTTTACCTATTTGGGTTTCCCCATTATCATATTTTGTGTTATTTGTTATGGTTATTTATCTTACTTGCATTGATATTCATTTCAGTACTTAAGAAATTAAGTTAAAATTCAAGATATCAGAAAAAGTAATAATATATAGAACACTGATTCACCCCCCCCTCTCAGTGTTCCCATTCCTAACAAACTCTACCTACTCTAGCCACCTGATGACCTAGTCATCCCTAACAATCCTATCTCCTACCACCCCCACCTCCATCCCCATCCATAGTGTCATCATCTGACTCCTCCTCAATCCTTGGTATCTACTCTACTAGATTTGTGAACCTCAGAAAAGGGTTTTGAGAAAACCAATCTGCATACTCATCAGTCATCCCAACATCTATAATATGGTCTCGCATGTCCCATGGTAGGTGACCTAGCTTCTCTACCTCATGCCAAGCTATCCTATAATCAATCTGGGGCCCCCATAGTGATCTCTTTACCTATACTTGAGCATACATAGCTAAACCCTGATGCATGCCCTGTGTCTGACCATACTGTTGTAACACTTAAAGGAAGTAGAATCTCTCAATGATGAGTAGAGTACACCCTATCATCCATCAAGGACAACACATAAATGAAATCTCATAAGCATCCTTTGGACAAGACTTGCATTTAATGTATGGCCACCATACGACCTAATCTACATCATCAATCATCCACCGCCAGTAATCCAACTTGCCCAAATGGGCCTGCACTAGCATGCCCTCATACATCCAAGAAAAAGGCCACCCAGGATCACGGTGATGAACAAAAATTGGCCTAGTAACTAGGATGTTCTCCCATGTGCATAATCGTAGAAAAATGACTTTGATAGATAGAGTTGTTGAATGTCAATAAACAACTATATGCAGCTCATGATATAGCTACGCCAAAACACAAGTACCCCAATCAAACTGTTGGAGCTAAGAAATTAGGTCCTCAAGAATGTGTCCCCAACCAATAGTGAACCCATGCCCTCAGTGATCAGGGAGAAGAAAGTCACCAATTAGAGCACCCAAGACCATAGGAAGATCCAAGAATGAAGGGAACTATGCCCACTAGATATGGTCATCATCGATAGTCAAGTCCTGAAACACCCGCCAGCAAGTTGTACCATCATATACTTGATCATAGTATACTAACTCTCCATGTGTGGGGATTCAGAGGATGTGATAAACATCCTTGAGAGTGATGGTCATCTCTCCCATAGGTAGATGGAATGTATTTTGGTCAGAGTGCCACCTCTCTACTATAGTTGTAATCAGTCCTTGATTCACTTAGAATCGAGGTAGGACAAATAAGAATGAAAGACCACATCTTTCGATAAGCCAACAATCTGGACTGCTAAGGTCGTCGATCATCTGAAACAGTAAGAGATACAAACCTCTAATAGCTAGAGACATGAGCACAACCTGCAAAAAGAAAGTTTAAATCACATCAGTATTTGAAAACAATATCTTTTGAATCATCCTAAGTCAATCAAACATTTTAAAAAAATATATATCACACCACAATCAATTTTCCTAATTCTATTCACAAAGGATGGAAAATTTATCATCATCCATCATCTAAATCGAGATTGACAATAAAAAATTCAAACTACATTGACTCAAACTGACATCCAACAACTTGCTACCAAATTAGGTTTGTTACCTAAGCCAATCAACTAATTAATGACACTCGATAGTTCAAAAAATTGACTTAGTCATTTTCATTTCTACCAAGCAGGGTGAAAGTGCTATTTTCATGATTAAAAGTGCTAAAGCTCAACTAAAAATATTGAAAGCACAAGTAAAATTTTTGAAAGCATTGTTCTATGGTAAAAGCACTAAAAGACATTGTACGCACTAATTAAAAAATCAAAAGTGCATTACAATTTGTATGCACTCAAGAAATTTTTAAAGGTGAAAGAAGCCCTAAATTTAGCATGTGTACGTGCTAATCAAAATCATGGAAGCACCATTAAAAACCATGGAAGCGCTAAAAGGGAGGTGTACTTGCTATTAAAATGTTTAAAAGTGCTATTTAATTTGAAAAAAAGAAAAAAAAGGGGTTTTTCTCAAAAAATTCAATTTTTTTCAAATTAAATGCATTAAATTCACAAAGCAAGTTGATTAGGTACATACGAGAGGTCCATAGCCAGGTGGCCAATGATGCAGACGCTCTCACTCGAATCGGTGCTCGCGAATCAGGATAACCATGTTGAAAAGCTCAAAAGACTCAGAGAGGAAAAGTCAAAAGGCAAAGTGAAAATGAATAGTAAAGTTGACTTTTTACCCCTATACTTACGATATTTTGACCTAAAAAGGGCATCTTTGACCATAAAGTGACCAGGGACCCAAATATTTCACTAATTTTACCAAATCAGGGGCATTTGTCATCACATGATCGCAAATTCATTATCAAAAATGAAATTGAAATTCATTATAAATTGACCTAATTAATGCAAAACTGACCTAAACCGTCATTATTTTTAAACTATCAAATTTCATTTCATTTCTGAGGGGGCATACACTTAGATAATCAGGAACAACATCAGTATCATCAAATTAGGGGCACAACAATCAAATTAAAGCGTAATCTTTTATAAGAAATTTTTTTCCTTATGAATTGAAAGGGGCATTAAACATCGAATTAGATCAAACTAGGTACCATATCAGATAATTCATCATCAAATCAACCATCAGGACATCAAATCCAATCAAACTCCATTAGAATCTACAACTTATATTGAACATCGAAATCGACCATCAATGAAATAAAGACTTTACATCAATGAATTAGAACATTCTTTGAATCGACACACTTCGCATGTTGACTCAAAGAGGGGCATTTGTAATCACCTAAAATTGGACAAGATAAATGAAGTGAATAACTAAGGCAAAAATCAAAGCAATTAAATCAAATCAAGCATTTATCACATCAAAATTCAAATCAAGCCTCAAATCAATTTAATTAAAAATCAAAAGTCATAAATTCAACTTAAATCAAATAAAGCATGATAAATCAATCAATTGTGTAGTTAATCTAATTAATTACATAGTTCATTAAATCAAATCAACCCATTCAAGGGGTACACATGGCTAAAGATTTTAATTAATTTCAATTAATTAAATCCTATTTTCCCTCAACCATCAAATAGGAGGAAAAACTCATCAACCAATAGGATTGGAGGATTGGGCTCACATGGATCAAGCCTAAATTAGATCTCAATCACTCACTTGGAGAATGCATCTAGTCCACTGATTTTGTCCTTTGGTCCCAAGCTTTGAGGAAAAAATATTTAAATGGTCTCCAAAGGTGGAACCATGGAATTAACCCTCACCTAATCATGATAAAATCAACCAAACCTCCTACCCTTTCCAAAATCTATAAAAGAAAGGCATAATTCAATCAATAATCATCCACAAATCTGAGAATAGCATCAAACCTCTTGCAATTTATAGCTAGAAAGGCAAACTTAGAGCTAAATAGGTGTAATTTCATTTGGAATTGAACTTTTAGCATTTTTTATCATTCATTCTCATTTTAGGACTATCACTAATGGAAGCTTGCTGATAGCTTTGCATTAGCATCCCTAAATAGAGATCCATAGAGTGCTTAATTGTTCTTTATTTGTTAAAATAGCTTATTCTTTGTGGTAATTTAGCTATTATTTTCATTTATTTGCAATACTAACTCTATGAAGGTACTAGCATCATCTAAAAAATCTCATGCAATGTTGTCTCATATATAAGACAGGATCCCCATTGAGCCTCCTCATCCCTGATCCTAGCGTATACTAAAATCTCTTCTGGCATCCCATATACTCGATCAAACTATCTAAGGACCCTACCGACCAAGAATCTCTTAATAATGTAACATGTCTGACAAATGAGATATCAAGACTAAAAACATAAGGCATCTACTGCACATCATAGGGCCACTCCTCACAATCAAGCTACAACCACCTAATGACATGTGTCACATCATCTAGAACTCTATGCTAATAATCTAGCTTGCCCAGATGAGGCTACTGTAGCATACCTGAATACATATAAATATAAGGCAACTCTGGATCACACTACCTATCAACAATGGGTCATGTCACTGGGATGTGCTTCCATGACCAGATATGAAGTACAAGGATACCAATAGTCATAGTCTAAGAGTGATGATAAATAGCCTCATCTAGCTCATGGTACATGTGAGTGAGGATGCAGCTCCCTGAGGCAAATTGATGAGGAAACCAAATCATATCCTCAATAACTCTCGAACATCCACACATGAAGCCATGCTACCCATGGTTAGGCATCATCAAGCCTCTAATCAATCCTGCCAGATAAATAGGAAGCCACTCATAGTTGGCCACCATGTGGTCCCAACTAATATATCTACGAGCTATAGTATCATCGTGAAATAATCAGTGTGCATCCACCATCACTGTAGTAGCTCCAGCCTCATACTCCACTCATGCTCCCATGATTAGAACATGAAGAATGCACCATACATCCTCATGTATCACCATCATCTCACCAATAGGAAAATGGAATGTTATGCTCCGAGTGCCATTTATTAGAAAGGGTTGTCAATAACCCATGATTTACCTAAATGTCAGGTAAATTGACCAAGCTCCATAGGCCACATCGAGCTATAACATGCATCTCAATAGGTGTGAGATGCTCATGCAACTCAAGGACCTATGTAGGTCAAGGAGTGAAAATAAACAATGCTAAAGTGTGTCTTCACAATAGAAAATAGGGGCACTATGTCAGCATTAGACAAGAGAAATTGATGGGAAAGTGCATAAAAAGTTCAAACTAACAAGTAAAATTAGATCAAAAATCAAAACACACCACATGATATCCTAGTTCCTAGATGCAATCCAAGAAACCTGGGATGCAACATCCTAACTGAATATGACCCAGGAAATCCTAGATATGACACAAGAAATCCAAGAAGTGATCTGGAATCCAGATGCGACCCTTTTATAACTTGATGCAAAAACCAGTTTGAAAAACTATGAATCTGGACAAAAATGATTGGATGCAACCCAACAAGGTGCGATCTAGGAAACACAGGATGCGATCTAGAATTTTGTTAAAAATCAGATGCGACACGGGTTCGACCGAGTGCAATCCCACATACAAGATGTGATCCTAGATTCATTTGGCTATAAAATGCATGAAAACTATAGAAATGAAAATTTTCAAATTTGAATGGAAGTGTTAGAGGGTACTCAAAGGTGTTGCATAATGTGGTGGTTGATTGTGGTGGCATGCTAGCTCGAATCAATGCCTCTCACCTGGGAACACCATGTCATCTCTCAGAGCTTAGAAAATGACTATGGTAAAAGTGAAAATGTATAGTAAAATGACCCCTTTTGATCTATTTAAGCCTCCCAGGGACCTCGGTGACCTAAGGAACCTTAATGATAAGATGTCATAGAAGCTTCATATCAGGACCAAAATCAAAATAGGTGATCTATATCACTTAAATGCAGTAAAAATGCAGTTACAAAGAAAAGTCAACCTTCAAAATGTAGTCAAACAGGGACAAAATGAGCAAAAAGGATCCCACAAACATGGTGAATCAATTCAGTAATGGTTATTACTCAAATGCACAGTAAAAAAAAAGTCAAAATTCAATCAAACACACTTTACAAAAGTTTCTCACAGCTTCATTAATACACACAAAGCTTACAAGAAGCTATGAAAAGTGATTTTCTCACTCATGCATCAAATTTACAAATCAGAATATTAGTTAAACACCAGTCAAACTTGGTTAACTCTTTTATTTTCTTGGTCAAATGGTGTTTCTTTGACACTAAAATTGATCCTAATTGATTTCTAACACTTCCTAAATGATTTTTTCTTGATCCAGATCTATTTCAATCATTTTAATATTTCCTAAATGCTTGAAAACAATGATTTTATCTTATTTTATTCCAATTTCAGTTCCAAGGGCACATCATTGTACCTAGAATTTCAAAATTCCCAATCAAATTTGTGAACACCAAGGGCATGGCAACCATCTTAAATCAAGTTGATGTTGTTAAATCTTTCCGACATTGATCAATTTCATCAATTCAAATCAAATTGGTTATTTGCCATCAAGTTCAGTTACTACAAATCAAATTTAGCTGAATTTTTTATCTAAATCTCTTATTGGTTTTCGTTTAATCAAGCTTAGAATCGATATGGTCAATTCTCATTCAATCAAGTTTGGAGTTCTCAAATTCAGAGTAATTCTCTTTACCGCACTCTAAATCTTTCATAGTGGATTCACTTCTCTCTAAATCTCCTTAAAATCAAAGTGGTCCTCACTGCTCTCTAAATCACTTAAGTTCAGAGTATTTCTCCTTGCTCTCTAAATCTCCTCGAATCTATCAATTTTGCTAAATTATGTCTTAAATCAGATTTTCTTTGAATCCATGTGTTCTTCACAAAGCAACTCAAAGAGGGGAAAATGTAATCACCTAAAATTGGGCTAATAGAACATAAGGCCCTATTTTCCCTAATTTGGGATAAAACTCCTAATTATGTTAATTTGATTCTTGATTATTAACATAATTCATGAAATTAAATAAAATCAATAAATTCCATAATTCAAGCATTTATTGTCAATAATTGAGAAAAAGTCACTTTGATTACCTCTAAGCTTAATTAATTAAATCAAACCCATTAAATGCATGGCTAGAGTAATTAATTAAAAGAAATGAATAAAACACCCCAAAATGACATGTCACCCTTGAAGGGGACAACAAAGATAATTTGAACCAATGAGATTTAATCATGTGGATCACTCACATGGATCAAGAAAGGAAGCATCTCGACCACTCCTCATGGATGCATCCTGACCGTTCAAAATATCAAGATTCTATAAAAGTGAAATTTGGAAATCTCAAACAAGGTTGGAAATAGTTAATTTGAATTCATACATGCATGTTGTTAATTTGATTTCATAGCTAATTAGAACATATTCACATTTCAATTGCTTAAATTTAAATGAATCAATGGCTAATAGTAATGAATTTGATGTTTTAGCTTCATATTTCCTTTGAATCTCTCATTCTAACTTGCATTGTCACTATTTAGGATCCTAATCTAAGAGTTATTTTGGATCATTTTCATACTTGTGTTAGTTAGAGAGCAATAATTTGATTTCAATTGTTATTGGTTTAGATTGGATTTATTGTGCTAACAATTGATATAATGATTTATTGAAGTGTTGTGTTGCAGGATAACAAATACCCCAAAACACACAGAGATACATTCACTAATGAACATTTGTTCCATATTGCTATCAAAATCCCATTGTATGCTGATATAGAAAATTACCTTGCAGTTAACAAAATGCCTACACATTTCTCTCCTAAGGAAATAAAACTCCTCATTGAGAAAAGTTTTCAATTTTCTTGGATTGACAATATATTGTTCTATACTGGTCCAGACCAAGTCATGAGGAGGTGTGTACGTGAAGATGAAACTTATGATATACTCCATGCTTGTGAAGATGAGCCATGTGTAGGACACTTTGTAGCTAAAAGGACAACTATGAAAATATTGATAACTGGTTACTACTAGCCTACACTCCATAAGGATACAACAAACTACACCATGAAATGTGATAAATGTCAATGGATGGGATGCCCTACAAAGATAGATGAAATGCCTCTCAATCCACAAATGGTGGTCACACAATTTGATAAATGGGGCATGGACATTTTTTGTCCTATAGACCCACTATCTAATAGAAAATCATACATTTTAGTTTTCACTGACTATATCACCAAATGGGTAGAGGTCAAATCCATGAAACATGCATGTGACACCAAAGTGGTAGAGTTCATGTATGAAGAAATATTTACCCATTATGGAGTGCCCAAAGAGCTAGTAATAGATCAAGGAGCACAATTCACATCTAGACTGATCACAAAACTAATGAATAAGTAGAACATCAGACACATGAAGTCCAGTCCCTACCATCCACAAGAAAATGGTTAGGCATAAGTCACCAACAAAGAAATTGAAGCAATTCTCACAAAAATAGTTCAACTAAACCACTGAGACTGGAGCAGCCACCTTCTAGAATAAGTATGGGCTTACAAAATAACATGGAAGACAACCACGGGATCCACTCCATTTGAATTTATTTATGGGAAAACAACTATTTTTCCCATTGAATTTGAGCATACAATATTATGTATTTCCCTTAAGCTAAACATTGATCTTCTTGCAGCACAAAGAGACCGTCTGCTACACCTCAACTCTTTGTATGAGATGAGAAAATATGCATTGGAGAAAAAAAAGATAGTCCAAAAATAGAGGAAGAAGTAGCATGACTCCCACATAAACAACATTCTCTTATCAATAGGTGATTGGGCATTAGTATTTGATTCACGGTTTCATGAGAATTTAGGTAAGCTTCAAACATGATGGTTAGGACCCTATGAGATAGATCATATCTTCGACAATGGAGTGGTCCAACTATCAAAAATTGATCCAATTTATTTCAAACTATTGGTCAATGGTCATAGATTTTATCTATACCACCAGCCCCAGACCAAGAATTATTTCATGCAGCAATTCATAGGCACTATTCCACAAGCACAACAAGTAATACTTCCTATAGCATAAGGTGCAAACCTTCTTCCTACAGCTTCACCCTAATTTCCTTCAGGTGTGCTCATTATAAAAAATTCATTTCCAATGAAGTTCCTTTCTCCATTCACTTTCTAAATTCTTCTTTACATCCCACTCCACTTCTCTACCTTCCCACATCATACATGTCATCACATTTTCTATATTTCTATGTTTTCAATAATTTCCACATCAATAGATGTAGACATCCACAACACTCATTCTTTTGATGACAAATTCCATTCTCATCACCTTCTAGCGCATTTGGAAACATAATGATAGGTAAAACTCTTCAATTTTTCCACTTTTAGTACATTGTTTTTGAAAATTATATATAATACTACACATATTTATAATTTGGCATTAAGCTAGTTTCCTACCCCATGCTAAGTATGACAAGTGTGGACACTTGTCTTTATTTCATAGGGGGAAAGGAAGTGTATTAATTTCTCCAAGTCACTATAGTTGTACCCATCATTCCTAGCAAGATTGTCCGTCAGTTCAAATCTGTACTTATATTCTATTTTATTAAGTCCTTTTATTTTTTGCACAAGTGTTGTATCTCAATCCTCAAATTATCCATGATTTTTGACTTGATGTAACCCTAAGATTGATGGAAATTGTCATTGATGTCAAGATCCTACAGCATGATGAAGATACAAAAAAGATAAATGATTACAGCAATGTATGTATGCATGATGAAGATTATATATATACATTATCAATATATATTATCAATATGAACATTCAGCAATATATATATATATATATATATATAGTTGGAGACACAAGAGACATAAAATAGAGATATAGTATACATATCAGATATAATGCTATAGCAGAGGTTAGAAAATATGTTTACCAACAGATAACATATGTATGAAGAAACACTACAAGACAGAAAATGTGAAAGGCGACAGAAGAAATCAAGCAATGGAAACTCCTGTGTGTTGGTAGACGTTGATGGATATTCAATCACCTTGAAGATGCTCATGACGATGACTTCATCTAAGATGTAGCAGTGATGGTGACTGTACATTAAGAAGGAAGGAAATAGAGCATGCTTCTATTCTAGTGGTTGCTTTGAAAATTATAAACAAGTGTGGTTTGCAGAGAGCCAACTTAGGAATGAATAGATAGTTGGTGTGAATGATATTCGAGATATGATGTGTGAAGATGTGTATTGATGAAGAACACAGCGCAAGAAGATTCTTGTGAGAAGTTATCGATGACATGGAAAGGTATATTTATTTGCTGAGGTTTTTCTAAGACTATATTATTGTAGCAGTCAAAGAAATACGTATACAGCAGTATACACATATACAACACATCAGATAGACAGCAATATGAAGATACATATTGCAGTGATACGTATGGTACAGTCAGTAAATATACAACATAAATATATACAGTACACATGAAGAAGATTTTTATCGGCAGTTAATACTATGAAGAACATATTCAATGAATCAGTCTTGAACAGAAACACATATGAACAAAATGATACAGATATGGTATATTTCAAAGATAATATATATTATTATCGAAGACAATAATTAATGTAGAGTATTAACAGCAACATCATATATGGTGGTTATTGTACAGTGTCAAAGGTGTTCAGATGTCATAACACCAAAGCTTTCACAGCATATTCGATAGTAGCATATCATCTACAACGGTTGGCATATAAAGGCCTTGGATCAAGACTTACTCCAGCGTATTCATATCTGCTACAAAATAGACTTCAGGTGGCATATATGTAGAGACGGTATATGCTTTATATAGCAGAGATGGTCCGCATACAATTGAAAGTTTATAATATCCAAACAGATTTAATACTTGGATCTTGTCGAGTATTACTAATACAGCATGAACACTAAGCATTGATGTTTGATAAATGTATGTTGGTGAATCATATTCGTATACAGAACATACAAGAGTATTCAGCATTACGAAGAGGTATTGAAGAAGTATTTTTTGAAGAAATATTCAAAGCAAGAACAGACGCATTCACTGTTAAAGTGCCAAAACATGTTTTAGGAAATCACAGCAATATCAGAGACAGTTAAGGTTAGACAGATAGAGACAATTTATATTTATTTCAAAGTATATTATTGAAGGTTTTTTGAACACAAGATTTTTTGAAGGTTTGAATATAAAAATATTATACAGTGTCGAAAGTGTTTAAAATTGATGCCAATAAAAAAGGATGCCATCAACAGCAAATATCATATTTTAGATACCATAAAAGGTTTTATAAAAGTTCATATGAGTTGTCGATAATGAAGAGGTATTATAGTTTTAATTAAAAATAGGGAAATATTAACTTATCTTTAAGTTAATAATATTTTGGTAAAAGAGACACCTTTTCATTTTGAAAAGTCACAACCTTTAAGGACATTTAATGAATATATATATCCACTCCTATTTTGAAAAATAAAAATGTCAGCATGAAAAGGAATAAAAGGAAGAGCAGTGAGAATATGAAAAGAGAAAAATTAATGTCTATACATTCAGATTTTTTATTATGAATATATTATAATAAAGATATATATATATATATTTGAGAAAAAGAAGAATAATATTGGTTGACTTAGAGAGAGCAGATTATGTCCATCATCAGTTGAAGAAAGCAATAGTATCAAGGTGGAAGAAAGTTGTGAAATCAGTGAGTTGGTGCTCAGAATCCAGACAGGGGAAGTTGGTGCTTCCAGTAGGTCGATGCCTGCGAAGTGTGGGAGTTGGTGCTTCCAGTGAGTTGGTGCTCATAAACATAGGGGTTGGAGCCTCTAGTAGGTTGGTGCCTACAAAACATTGTAAAAGAACAAGTTTATATAAAAGAAAATTATTTTGTGGTTTTCTCCCATATTGGGTTTCCACGTTAAATTTGTGTTCATGTGCATAATTGTTGATTTGAGTATTTGAAGTTATTTTGAATAAAAGATTTTAAATTGAAAATAGTTATTATACTGATTCCCCCCCCCCCTCTCAGTATAATCGTGTGCTCTTCAAAGATGACATAATCAAGTTATGTCAAAGTTAATTATATTTATATCTATTATTCCTTGTCGTAAACACCATTAATTTATGATTTTTCAAAAATGTAACATAGAGATTGCAAGGAAATTTGTAGTTAAAAGTGTAGTTAGAAACTTAATTTCAGGGTATTTCAAAATAAATTAAGGAATTGGGGAATTTCATAGCAGAGAAAAAAATTGTAATTGACAAATTACAGAAATAATTCAAAGAAATAATTTGGAATAATGGGAGGACATTTAAAGTGTCATGAGCCAGTGGTTCACACCATTCTGCTCACTAATGTAGAAGAAATCCATAGATTCCATGCTTGTGGATGACTTGGGTGTTTCTTAAAGTTGACAGAATTTGATGAGGAAGTAGCCACCTAATTTATGAACACCTTCACAGAAAGAGAGGAAAATGTGTGGGGCTTGACAGTTTTGGAAATAGAAAAATGCATTTTAGAGTTAACTGGGTTGCCTACAATTGGGGAGAACTATCCTAATGAACATGATGCTAGGTCATCTCAGGCTCAGTTCACCCTTCCTATAGAGCCTGCATTGGAGGTGAGAAAATAGGGTTGCGGGAGTGTGTGTCTTCCTACCCCATTTCAGGAGCTAGCGACGTATATTATAAGGTACCTCACCTATGAAGGAAGTTTTTCCCATTTGCATGCACACCATTTTAAATTACTTAGTTATATCAGCCATAATTTTCTAGTAAACGTTCCAAATTTTTTGTATAATATGTTGAGTATTGGTGTCGAGGAAACCCAGAAAGGAAAAACAAATTATGTTACCCATCATGCTATGATTAAATTTCTAGTTGAAATATCTATTAGAGATGTGTCTCCTTGGGATGAATTTGTTCAGGTCAAGACTTTTCATCCTCAAAATGAACCTGTTGAACAACCTATCAATGAGAATGAAATTCCCTCCGAGCTAGCTACTGAAACAAGAAGACAAGGTGAAGAACCTGAAAACCTTAAGGAAAATGAAACTTCCCCTACTCCAGAGGAAAATTTACCTACCTCTTCCCAAAAGAAAGGGAAAAGAAAAATTGGTGAAGGAGCTTCAGTTCCTATGAATGAACCCCAAAACCCCACAATTCCAAGAAACAAGAAAAGAATGTTAGCTCCTGTAGCAACCACTCCTGCAATAGAGAGACTAAAGAAAACTGCTAGGAATAAAATTGTAGAGGCCATGGAGACTCCTTTACAAAGAAGTTCTCGAATGAGAGGAAAAATTCCACATTATCCTCCAGATAGCCAATATGTTCCCTTAGATAAACCTACCACTTGTGTGTGTGAATTTTGTACCTATTCTGTAGACACAACACTTCAGTAAAACATTAGAGGTTAGCTGAAATCGAAAGTTGCAATGAATTGAAAGCTAAACTAACCAGGTGATTTACTGCCTTCTAATAGGTGCGAGTATGATGTTTTCAGATTGTAATTGAGATCAGTGACCTTGACGACACCTAAATGAAGGATTTGAATGCAAAATCTAGATATGTAATGAATGCAATTAATCTATCTTTTTTTAATTTTTAGAAGCAATTGTGATGAAAAATGATATGAAATCTATGATATGTAAAAACTGATATGATATACCAATCCAGAATTGAAATTCTAATATGAAATGTAATCCTATGTAAAATAATGATGATCTCACAAACTTGAATTCCCAAGATGATTCTTCAAGCTTCAATTGTTCAAATTCTTCAAATTTGATATGCTAGGATTCCTGTAGAGTAAGTTTGCAAATTCATGAGATGATTTGGGATGAGCTGAAGCCTTAATTTATAGAAATCTAGGGCTTTGAGGGTGCATGAAAGAAAGCCATAAATCACTCAAATAACTCAGGTTGATTTTTTAGTTAGTTTTAAATAAAGGATATTTAACCCACAAAAACATGCAAAAGCAGAGTTGAACTCAAAATAGAGTTTAGATTTAATTGATAATTGATAGTTATCTTCTTTTATGATTGTGCATGTTTTATTTATGAATTAATTTAATAATAAAGTGATTTATTTCCAACTTAACTAATTTTAAAATTAAAACAATTGATTTATGGGTTAATCAATTATTTTTCAAACTTTTATTCAAAAACAATATTATTAAAAATTGACAACTTATTTTAATTAATTAAATAAGAATTTAATCAATTATTCATAGGATTTTGGATTTATTGTCAAATTTAAATAATACAATTTAGGAATAAATAGAATTAACTTCAATTAAACAATTAAGTGGCAGAATTAAATCTAATTAATTAAATATTTAGAATATTCAATTAATCAAACTTTAGGATAAATAGGATTTATCACCAAATAATCATAAAATTAAAGATAATTATGATGATTAGGAATATTGCTAGGAATATTCCCTGATGCAGATTTTAGGATAATCAATTAGGATTCGATGATGTTTAGATGTGCCTTAGGTTAGGACTTCAATGTCGATTTCATTCGAATTGTCGATATAGGAGGTTAATGAACCTATAGCCCATTTTTGGGGTATTACATTTTGCCCCTCTTTGAATTGTTGTGTGAAGCGCAGTGGTTCAAAGACAGTCTATGTATGATATTGAAACTGATGTTTGAAATTGAAATTGATATGAGATAGAAACTGATTGAAAGATTTGAAGATAATAGGTCCTGAGTGACCAAAGATAATGTTAACTATAGCAATGATCAACCAATGATTCAAAAGCATCAAAACACCTGATTTTGAACCTTATGATTGCGAAGAAGTGAGTGATCGATTCCATACTCGATTGTCCTTAGAAGAATCACATAGGTATCACATCTGAACCCTTCAGCTACTGAAGAACCAAGGAAATAACACTAATGAACCGATGGTTATGAAAAGCTGATACAGTTTACAAGATTAGGAGAATATCAGATTGATATGGATCTCGATGAATCTGATATGCCCCGAGCGATGATTGATTTGATTTGCCCCAAGTGATGAGGTCTTTTGATGAATCAATAACTAGATGTGGTTGTTGTCTTGATTACTAAGGAAAAGATATGATTTCAAATTTGGATTATAGACTTTGAATGATGTGCAATACCATGCCCCCTTCGGGATTAAAATTGAAATCTGACAAGAAAAGTCAGCGTTGATAGTTTAGAAGCATGTTAATTGATTTGAAAAGTGGTTAAACACATTTGAAAATGCATTCTACATCGTTTGGAGGTCCAAAAGACCAAGTTTGACTAGGTGAAACTGGGAGTTGACCATGGTTGACCAAGTTAAAATTTTGATAGTTTGATGTAAGATAATCAGTTAAGTTGAATTCTGGATTTCTGTGATGATTGAAGGTTGAATATGCAAGCAGTTAATAATATGAATGATCTCAGATTTTGATTTTGATCCCAAAAAAGGATTCTACTTGTTATTTCATTGGAGGAACCTTTGTGTTAGATTCAGCTCTTGTTAGATTTGAAGAGATATTTGAAAAATTGTTTAAGCATTGAAGTTCATTTAGCCATTATGAGATCATGCGACATGCAAAATGCAAAGAAACATGTAGAATGAAATGCAACCTAAGACCTAGGACCTAGTCACTGATCATGTGTCAGTTATTCTCATCATTGAAATTTTAGGTAACCAGATAAATCAATATAATGCCCACTAGTTATGAAACCATAGACATATGAATATTGATTTGTATGCATAGGAATCAATACAACATCCACTGGTCAATCAACCATAGATATATGAATATTGATTTTGTTTTCAGAATGTCAGATTAGATATAAGCATCAAAGCATAAGCACCAGGATGACCTGAATATCATGTCCATTTTGATATAGCAATTTGTATAAGCATCAAAACATAAATGTTGTGATGACCTGAATATTCCTTGCATACAAACACATCAAATAGTCAAGAGATCATTCTAAATCCAATGTGAATTACCCATAGTGACCCTTTATCGTTCACATCCTTAGGCAAGATCATGTTTCACAGTAGGAGAAAGAACTCACTCAAAAACATAATAGTTAGATCAAACTTCTATGAATTTTCTAGGTATTAATGGTTGAGGTACGCATGGCCATCCAATTCAAGATAGAGGCTCTTACAGTTGGACACCATTTCAATCTAGAATTTCCAAAGTTGTTAAATTTTCACATACAAGAAGAAGACAAAGAAAAGATTATGCCCCTAGTCATTACTCTCTAAATCCTATAAAGGACATCATCAAAGAGCTCGAAAGGACATAATATGCAAAAATCTCAATGCAAATTAGTAAGCATACAAGGAGATAAAAGCATGTAAAAAGCATAGATTGTTTTCATTTTGTGTTTGATGTTGGATTATGTTGTTGTAGATGCAAAATCCTTTCTGGAGACAAGACAGACTGACTAACTCAAATGAAGTTTCAAAGGACTCTAACTGGATATGATACATCTAAGATACATTGGAGGCCATAGGATATGACATTGATTTCCCCAAGGTTTTAAGCATTGATAGGATACAGACGCTTGAGCTGATTGGTGTACAAACTGACTTATTGAATACTGGAAATGTGGAAATAAACCAGGAGATATGTACAAACTAAAGAAAGACTGAAAGCTAGGAAAGACCAAGATTGTGCTAATAGATGGAGCATTTTGAAACAAGTGGTGCCCATTTGCTGGGTTTTCACCATCTTGGTAGAGATTCTATTTTTTCTACCAAGGCGCCTATTTCTAGGTTTTCACCAAGGCACTTTTTTTTTTTTTGTATTTTTCATTTTTTCAATTTTTTGTTACTTTTGATATTTTTTACTTTTTTTGTGAATCATCAAGGCACCTATTGCTAGGTTTTCACCAAGATGTTCATTTTTTCAGGACTTTTTCCAATTTTTAAGATTTTTTTAGGAAATTTTACCATAGACTGAATGCCTTAGGCATAGAATTTCTTCAGATGGAGAACATTGATTGGTTCTCAGAGCTATTCTCCTTCAGTCATTAAGAGTTGATAGGCACCAAAGCCAAAAGTAGCAGTGATAACAAAGGGACCCAGCCAGTTGGGTTCAAACTTCCTCTTGCGTTCTCGATGTGATTGATTTTTAGGATTCTCTCTCAAGACTAGATCACCAACCTGAAATTCTTTGTGTCTGACTTTCTTATTGTAACCTCTAGACATTCTCTTCTGATATGCTCTAAGATGATCATACGCTGCTTGTTTGCGCTCATCTAGTAATTCAAGTTCTTGCAACCTAGACACTCTATAGTCATCATCAGTTACAAGACCATGCATTCTAATTCTTAGTGATGGGATTTCAACCTCAATAGGCAGTACCACTTCAAACCCATAAACTAAAGAAAAAGGTGTAGCCCCCGTAGGCATTCTAATACTTGTTTTGTAGGCCTAGAGAGCTGGATTGATCATGAGATGCTAGTCTCTTCCTATTTTATTAACTGTACGATGCAAGATTTTCAATAAATTCTTATTAGAAGCCTCTACTTGTCCATTCCCTTGAGGATAGTAGATAGAAGACCAATGTCCATTAGAAGAATGAGGATGTATAGCTCCTATAAGATCAAAGGCCCATTGATGAAAATGCCATTATGTAGTAAAGGGAATTAGATCTCTCCCTGGAGCATGAATTAAGTTGCCATGCACTTGGCACTTTTGACAATTCTTAGCAAACTTGATAGACTCTTTCTCCATTTCAGGCCAATAATACCTAGCCCTAATAATTTTTTGAGCTAGCGTTAAACCATTCAAGTGTGACCCACAAATACCATCATGGAATTCCTCTAATGCACGTTGAGACTCTTCCCATTCTAAACATCTAAGTAGCGTACCATCTAGACCTCATTTTTATAGATCGTGACCAATGATGACATATTAGGAGGCATTTCGGATAAGGTATCTCTTTTCATGGTGGTTGAAGGTATCGGGAATGATTTGGTCTTGGAGATAGGAAAATAGGTTTTTGTATCTAGATTAATCATGACCAACAATAGTGTAGATCATGTGGGTTTCAGGGGAATCATATGCAGGATAAGATAGTGCTTCCACTAGGAACTCGTAGCATAGCTCATGTTTAGGCTTTTGTAATAAAGTAGATAATGTTGCCATTGCATCGGAAGCCTTATTCTCCATTCTAGGAATTTCCTCAAATGTGATAAATATGAAATACTTTAAATCATCTACCATTCTCTTGTAAGGAATGAGCTTTTCATCTTTAGTTTGGTACACATCATTGACTTGATGGATAACAAGTTGAGAGTCTCCATGAATGTGTAGCTCTATTAATCTCCATTCAATTGCTATTTTCATACCATTCAAAAGGGCATATTCTACAATATTGTTTGTGCAAGGAAACTTTAATCTGAATGCTTTGGGGATTGAGTATCCTTGAGAAGTTATGAACAATATGCCTGCTCCAGATGCATTTTGTGTATACAAGCCATCAAAGAATAACTGTCATTCTCTAGAAGAAAGAGTCATGATAGAGGAATCTGGAAATTCCATTTGCATTGGTGTATCATCAATCATAGGTGCATCTGGTAATTGATCAGCAATAACCTATCCTTTGATAGCTTTTCATTCCACATATTCAATCTCAAATTCACTTAAGAGCATGACCCATTTAGCTAATCTAGCTCTGAGAGAAGCTTTTCTTAGAAGGTACTTGAGTGGATCAATCTTAGCAACCAAATGTGTGGTATGAGATAACATGTAATGTCTCAGTTTCTATGATGCAAAGATCATAGCTAGACAAGCTTTCTCAATCATTGACTAGTTCTTCTCATATGTAACCAATGTTCTACTGATATAGTATATAGCTCTTTCCTTTTTGTTCCCATCATGTTGTGCTAGCAATGCCCCTAGTGATGTATCTGTTGTGGAGACATATAAGATCAATGGCTCCCCATGAATAGTAGGCATCAAGATAGGAGGATTTGATAGATATTTCTTGATATGGTCAAAGTTTTTTTCACATTCTTCATTCCATGCAAAGGTCACACCTTTATGTAATGTTTTTGTAAAAGGTTGTGATATATCAGCAAGCTATGATATGAATCTTCTAATAGATTGTACTCTCCCTTGTAAGGTTCTCATTTGACTGATATTCTTGGGAGGTTGCATCTCTATTATAGCATTGACTTTAGCTAGATCAACTTCAATGCCCTTCATTGAAACTATGTATCCTAAGAGCTTTCCAGAAGTGACACCAAAAGCACACTTCTTAGGATTTAGTCAGAGACTAAACTTTTCCATTCTATCTAGGATCATGCTCAAGTCCTTTAGATGTTTAGTTCTAATCATAGATTTTGCTTAAGTATCATCAACATAATCTTCCATAGTTCGATGCATCATGTCATGGAAAATAGATGTCATTGCTCTTTGATATGTAGCACTAGCATTTTTAAGCCCAAATGGCATAACATTCCAATAGAAGGTACCCCATGCACATGTGAAAGCAATTTTCACTTGATCCTCTAGAGCAATTTTTATTTGGTTATATCCAGAGAAACCATCCATTAACGAATACATCTCAAAACTTGTAGTCATGTCCACTATCATATCAATGTTAGGTAGTGGAAAATCATCCTTAGGGCACGCTCTATTCACATCTCTAAAATTTGTGCACACTCTAATTGAACCATCTGGTTTAGAAATAGGTAAAATATTAGAGATCCATTCAGCACAGTCTATAACACGAATGAACCCGGGTTTTAGTAGCTTCTCTAATTCAGCTTTTACCAAGAGTGCAACATGAGGATGCATCTTTCTCAATTTTTGCTTGATAGGTTTTACATTAGGAGCTATAGATAAATGGTGCATGATAAGATTAGGATCCAACCCTGGCATATCTGAGTATTTCCATGCAAAGTTGATCTTTTAATCTATTAGGAATGTAGTAAATTTCTGCTTCTCTTATTCTGATAATGATTGTGCTACATGTACCAATTGTGGTTCCTCTATTATACCCAAATTGATAGATTGAGTGGGCTCAATTAGAACTGGAGATCTATCTTGTAAATGACTCAGAAGGACATCAAATATCTCATCCTTAGGCACCTCAAAGAGGTTTTCACCTTCAGATACATCTTTTCTTTTTACTTTTGTAGGTTCTGAGACTACCACAAAGTGGTTTTCACCCTCAAAACTCTTTTTCTTTTTCTTTTTATTCTTTTGACTTAGATATTCGATGTTTGACTCGGTCATGCTGATGCTTGGTTCATTGATGGAAGTTCTCATAGGCTCAACTGCATTGAGGTAGCAAGCAAGGGCATAGTCATTGGGAAAGGTGTAAACACCATGGCTCAGATTTGCGGAGGTTTGATCAATAAATTCTAGATATTGGATAGTCAAAGTGGGGAAAGATTGGGAGATAGTGTTTATAGATATGGATCTATCATCATTGGTCCTAACCTGATGCTTGAGTTCAAAGGTGATATTACAACTTAAGACATTCAATTCATGAATAGGCTCAATGTCATTGTGGGAGTCCAATTCAGCCATAGGTGGATTAGACTCGATAGGTTCCTCATTTTGCTCTAGACTTACGTTGGGTTTAGGTGCATATTGGTGAATAACATCAACATGTTTCTCTATAATAAGCTCATCTGGTTCTGGAATGGTTCCCCATTCATAGTCATTTGATTTATCTTCTGATTTAGGATCTCTAGGAAATCGTAGAACATGAGTAAAGTCAGGGTGAATACCCCAAGAAGGGTTACCCTTAGTTTCTGATTTGAATTCATACTCATGGGAATCAATTTCAAAATAACTACCACCTTCTTCATGATCCTCTTGATTAGTTTTGAGATTAGCTAGTTCTTGTGTTGCAACTATCTCTTGATTGATAGTAGGTTCTTGTGTTTCTACTACATTAATTTGTTTGATTGGATCATCTTTATCATCAAGAAGGTCTTTGATCTCTTGAGGAAAATGTTCATAGGGGATGAGCTATGACCTGTCTAAATCACTATCTAAGGATTTTTCTTCATCCTTCTTGAGAAGGTGTTCTCCTAGTGCAATTTGTTCTATGACATGGGAACAATTACCTTTGAGGTGGAAGGGTTTCTTTTTAAATCCTAAGCCAACTTTGTCTTTATTTTCTCTACCAGTATGTG
Source organism: Chamaecyparis obtusa (assembly GCA_027943335.1). Lineage (NCBI taxonomy): Eukaryota > Viridiplantae > Streptophyta > Pinopsida > Cupressales > Cupressaceae > Chamaecyparis > Chamaecyparis obtusa. The sequence goes on from BSBK01000944.1 coordinate 867,313, forward strand.
GGAGAGGTGCCTCAAGACCTTTTCCTCTAACTCCTAGAGGTCCTTTACCTGAATATCCCATCTTAGCTATCAATTTATTTCCTGGACCGTATGACTTAGAAGGGATCTGTGGTGCTGTAGAATTGCTAGTTTGAACATTGTGGGATTCAGATTCATCTTTGTATAGCCATGATAGCATAGCTTCATCCTCTTCAAACTCTTTCTTGGATACTTGTTCTACCACAAAATTCTTTTTATACACTTCAAGAGGTTCCTTAGGTTTGTACTTGGACTATTTCAAAGATTGTCCATAAGACTTAGGTGAGATAGGGAGAGATGTCAAAGATAAGACTAGCTCTATGATATATTCTCCCATCCCATTTTCTTTGATATTGACCTCCTTAGCAATGTCTTCCATTTTGGATGTTGAAGCAACATTTAGTTGTTCAGTAGAAGATTCTCTGTTATTGGGAACAAGCTTATCAGCACTTTCCTTCAATGTATTGCAAGTTGTATTTAGATCTACGGGGATAGTAACCTCTACTGCTTCATAAGGAAACTTCAAACATTGATGGTATGTAGAAGGAATAGCTTGCATTTCATGTATCCATGGTCTCCCTAGGAGGATGTTGTAGGCCAAAGGTAGATCAAGCACTTGATAGATGATATCTTTGATAACTAGACCCACTCAGATGGGTAAGACAATGGTGCCTTTAGAAGATCTTTCTTGTTCATCATAGGCTTTTATGGTTATCTTCTTTTGAGGAACAATAGCCAATTCTGAAAATCTCAATCGTGTGATCAAGCTGTAAGAACAAATGTTTAGGCCAACACCCCCATCTATCAACACATGTTTGACTCTATGGTTCTAGATCAAGACCTCTATATGCAAGGGCTAGTTATGTGGGTGACTCAAGGAGTTGTCATCTTCCTCTGAAAAGGAGATATATTGTGGAGATGTAAGATGTTCAACCATAGTCTAGAACCTGTCTAAATCAAGGTCATCGAGAACATTGGAACCGAGAAAAGCTTTGTCTAGTATGGTTCTATGAGCTAGGGATATTCGAAGCAACTCAAAAATAGAGATTTTTGCATTAGTGTGTTGGAGTTGTTGAACAATGCTATAAGATGTAGGCCTTCTATCCTTTGGATTGGAAGATTTGGAAGCAGCCTTCTGTTTGGAAGAAAATGAAAGATTGAAGGGTATCTTAGGGACATTAGATGAATCTGGGATTTGTCCTTTCAGATGTGCTTGAGCTTGTGATTGAGTAACTGCATTAGCTGAGGAATGATCTCTTTCTCTTCATACAATTGTGATGACATTTCAACTTTCAGAGAGACGTGGTTCAACCATATTGATGACAACATTATTTCCAGGGTAGGCATAATTGACTTTTGCCCCCATATTAGGCTGAGAAGTTGAAACTCCTTGAACATGTTGTAGAAATGGTTCTATAAATTCCATATGATCATTATTGCTCTTAGGATTGTCAATTGTGATGTCTCCACTATCGATCAAATCTTGAATGGTGTGTTTCAACCGTAAGTAGTTATTAGTTTTGTGACCTTTACCTCAATGGAAATCATAGAATTCATTTTCTTTCCACCAATGTGGCTTAGGGTCTGGATCAGATTGTCAGATTGCTGGAAAAGAGATGATGTTATCAACTAGTAGAGTTCTCATAGCTGATTCTAAAGATTCTCCAAGAGGAGTGAAATTTTTCTTTTTATCCCAAGATTTGTATTTTGGCTTCTTTTGGACTGGTTCGGATGACTTTTGTTCTGAAGCTTTAATGGCTTGGGAACCAAGAGTTAGGTTGTAGGCTAGTGCTTTTGATGGGGCATGGATAGTGTCAACAATGCCATCTGTGATGATGCCTTTGTTCTTGTTCCAATTTTTTTTCTTACCTTTGGAACTAGATCCAGATTTGTATTTGTCCTTTTGAAGCGTGATATCTCCTTTCTTGACAAGTACTTTCTCAATCTTGATTGCATTATCTCCCATTTTGTCAAAAGATGTATGATCTTGCATTTGTAATGGGTATTTGATCTCTAGGACAAGGTTATTGATAAATATTTTGAGTTTCTCCATTTCGGGAATTGGTCTAGCATATAGAAAGAACTTCTTTCGCCACCTCTTGAGGAATGTTAGGAATGGTTCTCCTAGATATTGCTTGAGGTTACAGATATCAATCATGGTGACTGGGTGTTGAATATTGTAGGAGTATTGTTGATAAAATAGTTTAATCAACTCCTCAAAAGTTTTAATCATAGGAGGCAATCTAGAAAACCAATGAATGGATGCTCCACCTAGAGATCTAGGAAAGAGGCTCATCAGATAGGTTGGTTCATGCATGAACTCCATGGATTGTGTATAGAACTCTCTGACATGATCTTGAGGATTAGAGTGTCCATCATATTTATCATACTTCGGCATCTCCACTCTTTTTGGAAATGGTGGCATGTACAAGTCTTTGTTAAATGGAAAAGGACATAGAGCCTCCATGGAGAACTCCTTGCGTTCCTTCTCTTTTTCAAGTTTATTTAGTTTGACTTGTAAAGCATGCATCTATTTCATCATGGTCATTATCAGAGTTTCTTCCTCATGTGTGATGATATCTTTGACATTAAAATTAGGAGGAAGCTTAGCTCCTTGATGAGATAACTCCAAAAAGTATGCTTCTCTATCTTCTTTCAAGAAATGCTTCATCATTCATTTGAAGTTATCATCATTTTGATATTGAGAAATTTCTTCAGGTGTGGGTTCCTAATCTGCACCATGTTGAGATTGAGCTCTTTGAGAGCCAAAGTTTGTCCTTGCTTGAGACATGGTGGGAGTTCTACCTAGGGTAGATTGAGGAGGAGTTTGTTGATTACCTCCGTGAGTTGATGAAGGAGGAATGTACCCAGCTTTTAATCAAAGGTTGCCAAGACCATCATCTTTGTAAAGACCAAAATTGAAGACTTGTTCAAGAGTTGGACCCTGGATATGAGTCAAAGGTAAGTTATGAGATACTTCCCCAGATTTCTTATGAGAGGAAGCTCTAGTTTCCACCATTAACCTCAGGTGAAGTGAAGAGAATAGGATGAAGACAACTGAAGAATGATTTGATGCAAGAAAATTAGATGATACAACCTTGTCAAGATTATGATTGGTTTGAACATTCGATTAGATGTGGGTGAAGGATACTGTGCCCTAGATGTATGGGTAGATTTCCCAAAAGATAGCGGACACGAGTTCACAACACTTAGTCTATTTTTGAAGATTTGATAGAAGATTGATAGATCTGACAAGGTTTTGACACAAGATGAAAAGGACTCAAATTGATTAAATAGAAGGCTAAATTAGATTCAAAAGGCCACTTTTGAAAAATGATAGGATTCTCAATAGCTACTGCTCTATTCCTGACACAGTGATTTGTTTGACAAATTCTAGAAATAGGCTGAAAAAGCTAAGTATCTGGCAATTCTAACAATTTTTTGACAACTTTTCAAAATTTTCCCAAATGACACTCTGCAGACTCATACGACAGTGGGTATGCTATGAAATGATAGTTGAAACACTCGTACGATAGTTACAAAAACTTGCACGACAGTTGCTAGCAGGATTTGACTTTTTGAATTTGACTGGCATAAAGACTCGTACGACACTGGGTTCTTTACCATATGACAGTTGGGCAGTAATGAAACAACATTTGATAAAAACTCATATGACTTTCTGACCTCCTAAGATGACTTTTGACTCTAGAAAGTAATTTCACTTCAAATTTTGCAAATTTAGGGTTTTTAGTTTTGGATTGTTTGCAAATGGTACTGTCCAAATTTAAAGAGTAGACCAGATTTGTTCATTTTTAGTAACCAAATAGATAAACAAGCACATAAAATAGCAAGAAAGTGATTTCAAGCATGTCAAAAAACAATGAACAAGGGCAAAAGCAACCTTGCACATGAACAATCAAGTGATTGAATTGTGCTAATCTCTAGAAGTGCTAATTGTGTATGTTCCAAAAAGTTTTGTAGTAACACACATATTCCTAGAAAATGAAAATTTGGCCTCGCTAGGGTTTTTAGTAATGGTCTGACTCTACAACTTTTATGATCCAAAGGGGTGAACTCCAATCTTGGCACACTAGGGTTTTGGCACAGTCTGAGAATTTAATCAATCAGGAGTTGCTAGGGAGATCTGACAACCCAACAATGAACCACACCTGTGAAGCTTTCTTCCACAAGGATATTTATATAGCGGTTATCACTACCATGGAAAAAATGGCTATTACCGCTTGAGGTTCCATCAACATGGTTGACCCAATTAAGGGAATGTCCACTATAGTTAACCCTCACTAAAGGTGACTCACAAGATATACCACATGAAGACTAGTTCCAGATTCAAGGATTTGGGTTTCTGGTACTATCCAAAAAGGAAGTAGAGCATAATCCCCTAGCCTTTTCACTTTTAACCCAAACAAAGTAGACAAATTAATCTGACACACTAAGACCAAGATTATCTCACAAAGATCTATGACATCAACCCCTTATGATCTATCAACTTCTCCGAAAATAGAATGCCTCGATCAAAATTTGAAGACACACAGATCTAGTGGAACGTGAGACTCTCTCAGTATCCTCCCTACCTACAAGGGTGACTTTGTTGAGAAGAGTTTCGTTGGAAACTCACTCTCTCAAGAGCCACGAATAGTGTTCATAGGGCCTATTTACTATGTGTAACAAAGATGCTGAAAGCAAATCTATGTTCATTTTTAGAGCTCAACTGAAGTCTATGATAGGAAAGCAATAAAAGTCACTCAAGCTAGAGACATGAGATGTTCATTTTAGATCCAAAATCAAAGTCTTATCAGCTGAGAAGATTACCTAAATTCCTCGCAACATGCTTAGTAGATTTTTACCTATTTTTAGCAATTCTTATGCTTTTTCCAATCAAAAACCGCAGGAGTCAATCAAAAATAGAGAATTTCAACTATTAAGATTAGCCATTAGTCAAAATCTAAAAATCAAATCTGACAAACTACTCTAAAAAATGAAATGACAATGAAAACCTGGTGCCAAAACTTGTACGACAATGGGTCTACTTCTAGATGACAGTCCAAAAACTCATACAACACTGGGTGTATGATGATACGATAGTTTAACTTCCAAATGACAGTGTGTATAGTTTGGCATGATTCTTGATCAAATAGACTGTCGTATGATAGTGGGTATAGTCTAAGATGACTTTTGTCAGAAACTCATATGAAAATTATACAAATAGAATTTAAAGATCGTAGTTTTGGCTCAAAAATTGAGAAGAAAAGATAGAAATTGATAGAACTGAATTGGAAACCAATATCAGGGCCCCACGGTGGGCACCAAAAATGTGTGTGTGAATTTTGTACCTATTTTGTAGACACAACACTTCAGTAAAACATTAGAGGTTAGTTGAAATCGAAAGCTACAATGAATTGAAAGCTAAACTAACCAAGTGATTTACTGCCTTCTAATAGGTGTGAGTATGATATTCTCAGATTGTAATCGAGATTAGTGACCTTGACGACACCTAAATGAAGGATTTGAATGCAAAATCTAGATATGTAATGAATGTAATTAATCTATCTTTTTTTAATTTTTAGATGCAATTGTGATGAAAAGTGATATGAAATCTATGATATGTAAAAACTGATATGATATACTAATCTAGAAATGAAATTCTAATATGATATGCAATGCTATGTAAAATAATGATGATCTCACAAACTTGAATTCCCAAGATGATTCTTCAAGCTTCAATTGTTCAAATTCTTCAAATTTGATATGCTAGGATTCCTGTAGAGTAAGTTTGCAAATTTGTGAGATGATTTGGGATGAGCTGAAGCCTTAATTTATAGAAATCTAGGGCTTTGGGGGTGCATGAAAGAAAGCCATAAATCACTAAAATAACTCAGGTTGATTTTTGAGTTATTTTTAAATAAAGGATATTTAACTCACAAAAACATGCAAAAGCAAAGTTGAACTCAAAATAGAGTTTAGATTTAATTGATAATTGATAGTTGTCTGCTTTTTTGATTGTGCATGTTTTATTTATGAATTAATTTAATAATAAAGTGATTTATTTCCAACTTAACTGATTTTAAAATTAAAACAATTGATTTATGGGTTAATCAATTATTTTTCAAACTTTTATTCAAAAACAATATTATTAAAAATTGACAACTTGTTTTAATTAATTAAATAAGAATTGAATCAATTAAACAATTAAGTGGTAGAATTAAATCTAATTAATTAAATATTTAGAATATTTAATTAATCAAACTTTAGGATAAATAGGATTTATCACCAAATAATCTTAAATTTAAAGATAATTATGATGATTAGGAATATTGCTAGCAATATTCCCTAATGCAGATTTTAGGATAATCAATTAGGATTCGATGATGTTTAGATGTGCCTTAGGTTAGGACTTCGATCTTGATTTCATTCGAATTGTTGATATAGGAGGTTAATGAACCTATAGCCCATTTTTGGGGTATTACACCACTAAACCCCACATTGATTATGTTTCTGATAGTTCCTAGACTCAAATGAATATTCTAGATGATATTCATAATTTGAATGAATCATTTAATGATCAGCTTGATAGTTCTTTCCAAGAGCCACCTCAACAACAGAGTGATCTTGAGAAAATTTAGCAAACAAAAGAACCTCAATTGTCTCAACCATTAGCTCACTCTTGCTCCAAGAATTATATAGTGTTTTTGGCTAAAAATTTTGTAAGCTGCTAAGACTACACCTTACAAAATTGTAACTTTAGGCAACGTCTCATGATATTTCTCTCTCCTTTCAGCAATAGGGGAGGCTCCCTTCTTACCGTAGGTGGCTTCAATAGGAACTTAACTAAAATTACAAAAAGGGTGGTTCTCTCAATCAATTCCTCTTTTTTTAGGAATGATTTGCATACAACTACTACTTTCTAACTTAACAAATAGTGTCTTATTGCTACGATAATACTGGTGTCTTCTTGCACTTGTCTTGTGAGGATTCAAGGAGAATAACTAGTAAGGCACAAAGTCTCTTACTGGATACTCTCAAATTTAATAAAAACACTTACAACTGAAGTCCAAAGTCTTCAGCTCTAAGTAATTGCAGCCACTACTATCTATCACAATTTATCCTTCTGCAGCACAAAGTCTTCAAAAGTTCAAATTGGCTCTGAATGCAATAGGTAGCTCAAAGTCTACGCAATTGAATCCAAATCCCTCTTGAATAAAAGCATAAAAACTCACAATCAACTCAATAAAATATTGTCACATAATATTTTAAATTGGCACAAAGTCTCAAAACAATCTGCCTCTTTTATTGAAAGCAATCCGATTTACATCAAAGCACAAAGTCTTAGAGTGCACAATACAAACTGGCAGAATTTTCTTTCCTTGCCAAAAGATGATTATTTACAATGAGCTCCCTCCTTTATATAGGAAAAGAGGAGAGAAAAAGGTGGAGAGAAAGGGGGAAAACCGTTAACCACCTTGACTTATTCCCTAACTAACTAACTAATTTTGACTTTTTCAAAGTTGCATGCCTAATGCACTTGCAACCTGATTACATGTTACATCTTTGCACATGATTCTATCACATGCAATTACATATGTTAAATACAAATTACAAAGACATGATGAAAATATTCTAAGTGCCTGACAAGACACAGCACCTATTACATCATCCTTCATTTGTCTTCATGCTTCTATAGGATGCATGATGGTTGATATGCTCTAGATCTAGAATAGGAACCTACATCCTTGGTTGTTGTGTTGAGTGTTCATTGACCATTTTTGTCTTGAAAGCATTCTATGCTTGTAATCTTTCAAACCTTTCTAGGGAGAAAGATTCAATCTTCTTATCCAGCTTGTGTTCTAATTTTGATTCACTTGATTCCCTCGAAGTTGAATTTCTCTTAAGAGTGGCCTTTGAGCTCTCCTATGGGCTTCTCTTTCTCTTTGTATCCCTTCTCTTTCCTCATGTTACAATCTTTCTGTAAGCCCCCTTTCAATTCTGTGTCTTTCTCTTTCAAATTCAATACCAACTTCCTCCTATTCCTCCAAGATGGCGCGAGCAACTGTATAGTGTGTGTCATCTTCTCTTTGATTCCAAATGAAAGCCCCTAAGTCTAAAATGATATTTTCCTGCCTTACATTTATGTCCAAACCTGGTTGCATAACTAGATAGTTAGCATAGGAAGGCAACACCATCTTAGATCATTGTTTCTATTTTTGTCTCTCCTATCCTAACCTTTCTTGAATCTTCCTTTCAATCCTTTGGGCCTTTACTTCTTCCTCTTTTGGTGTTGGCTAGATATTCTCCTAACATAGCAATATGAAATGCCTAAGTAATTGTGACGTGAAGATTCCACAAGGTAAGAACATCTTCAAGTGATGGATCCATTGCACTTTTTGGATGCACAAGTGTGAGTTTTGGGATGTTACAAACAAGGAAAATGGCTGGAAATTTTGGGACAGAGAAATGGTGGATGGGTTTGAGCTCAAAATGGTCACTTATATGGTGAGTAAAACCCAAAAAAATGATTTTTTCAAAGGGGATTGCATATGGAGACAACGAGAATTATGGAGGATAAAAGACAAGCAAATGAATGGATATCATTTTTTCTTATAATGGAGTTGAATCAACCACCATCATGATTTTTAAGTCATATGGCAGTGGTAGGGACAACGATTTATGCAAGTGGACTTTTTGAATGATAATACACATATGAACTTATTCTTTTCTTCATCATAGAACGAGGTTTTTAATCTCGACTACATATGCAAGCAAGAAGAGACTCTTGCATATGCAACTTAAGAATGAAAGATAGAAGTAGAAGAATCACAAATTTAAACACATGTAAATCCAAAAATGAAAGTTTACATGTTAACAAAATAGCTTGGGAAGAAAATAGGAAAAAGACTTTACCTCAATCCTCAAGAAGAAATCTTGGGAAAAATTTGAAATGAATCAATGGATTTTTGGATTTAGGGAAGCTTGGATTGAAAAACTATAAATAGATCACATTCCTAGTCTTTTTCCTTCAATTTTGGATAGTCAACATGCCTATACAGCCACATGGGAAAGAATGAGAGATAAAATGCAAAGAAATAGCAACCATTTTGACCATTTCCAATGCACATGAAATAGCAACCAAAAATGGCACCTAGGGCATCAAAAATAACTTAGAAATAATGATAAACAAGATGCAAATGAAATGTAATGCCCAAGAACTCATTTTAGAAGCAAAAGATTTGATTTTGATAAAGAAAAATGGCCAAAAATAGGCCATTTTTTAGCAAAAACGCCCAGAAACGTGCCCTGAACGGGCTATTTTGAGAGCAAAACACCTAAATACAATTTTGATGATACAAGAATGATCCTTGAGAAATTTAGTGCAAAATTGACCCTATAAGAAGTCAAAACAGTTAAGTTTTGACCATTTTTCAATTATTTTCTTGCCTCAAAATCCCCTTTTTTTCAAAAACACCCCCAAAAAGTGGGTTTTTTGAAGTTAAAAAACACATGTTTTCCTCTCAAAAATCTCCACTTCCCAAAAACACAGTCAAAGGGATGTTAAAACACATTTTTAAGATGCAAATGCATGTTTAAAAAGACATGTAAATGCCTTCAAATTCGTCGTCCATAAGTGTTGTGTTAAAAACACACTTTAAACATGTGTATGCATGTGCTTTAAAACATATGCAATGGCTTCAAAATTTGACACCCAAAAGGAAGGATTAAATACACTATTTGGAGAAGAGTTTGCACATGTAAAAATACATAAAAAGATATATATTTGGGTTTAAAACAACACCCTTAGTGATTCTCCATTAAAAACACACTTTTCAAGTCCATTTAAATATTGATTAGAACATGTCTTTCATGAGGAAAAAACCACTTGGAGAGTTTTTAAATACTTTGTTTTCAATATGCAATCACATATAAAAACAACACTCATAAAGGATTAAATACGTTCTTTTTTAGTTCAATCGCACATTCTTATAAAACATGCTTTTGGCTTAGAAAAAACCACTTTTACATGTTTCACATATGCTATTGCATATAAAAACAACGTATTTAATGTATAAAAGACTTAATTTCAAGTGGTGGGTTTTAAAAAGTGTTTGCATATTGATGATATGCAATGAAGAATAAAAACCACACCTTTTTGAACTTAAGTGTTTTAATTTTAAATTAATTTAATATATAACTATAGTGTTTAATAAAGTAACATGAAATTAGATTATTTTAAAGCTAATTTCATGAAAACATTAAAAACTATAGTCAAATCAACTCAAAATGAGTTGAAATTTGAAAATGAACTTTAAAAATCTATTTAATATATTAAATATAATTCATTTTCATGCAATTGACTTTGAAAAACCCACCTTTTAAGGATTTTTAAAGAATATGCAGTCAACCTAAAAAACCCCACCTTTTACATCATAACTTGAGTTGTATAACTCCGTTTGATGTCTAAGTTAGCTTGAAACGAGCGTATTTCAAAGGGCTATTGACTCAAGGGAAAATCAAGATTAAAAATTGCTAGAAAGAAAGAGAAAAATAAAGAAAAGGACTTAAAGGTTACCAAAAATCAAGTGCTTGCAGTTAGAAGAGAAAAACTCATCTTGACAAGCGATAAGGTGATTAACTTGATGGGAACCCTTAAAAAATATGCATGAAATGTGCAAAATAAAGAGCATTTCAGGGATGACAAATTGTCTTTATAACACATTATCCAAAACATCAAAATCATAGAGGATACACCCACTAATTCATAAGAAAAATTTCAGAGGGTTGCCACAATTTTATGATGTCAAAATTGAGGACAACAAGTGCCATTTAAGAGAACTTGGTTCAGTAAATACCTAGAGTGGGCTCATAGTGAAAGGAAAAAGCCTCAGCCAAAAGAGTTTGGTCCACCTACTCTTTGATCTATTATTTTTAGTTTGTATGTTCAATTTTATTTTAAAAAGACTTTTTGGAAGGAAGAAAGATGTAAAAAGAAATTGATGATAAAAGGGATGAAATAGAGGAATTGAAAGAACAAATGGAGAAGGAGAAGCAAAAAATGGATCATGCTTTAAATATGGCTGATCAAATTATAGCCTACAGGCCTCCTCCTAGAGTTTGTCATTTGTTTAAAAGAGCAATTTATTTTGTTTTAGTTGATGATGACCATCAAAGATAAAGAGTTAGAGTTTAAAATAGCTCAAGAATTTTATGGTCTGTATCAAACCCTTCCTACATGGAAACAAAACCTAATCTATGAACTTTACCTCCATAACTTTATTATTCCTAAAGAGACTGATTGGAATCCCCTACTTTACATTAGATATTTACATCTAAAGGCCTTAATATCATGGATGCACAATGAAACCAATTATGATAGGAAATTAGATAATTACAGGAATCAAGAGAGATCAAAATAGTTACCCTTGAGGGCTGAAAGTAGCAAGCTTGACATTTTACTTAGGGACTGGTTCATTCTCACCTATGGAAAGACAAAACCAAAAACTAGGGATAGAATTTTTTCTGTCAGAGAAAAGGTTTATAAAGAGTATCATGGATGCCCTATTTTACATTTCAAAGAGCCCTAGCTAGTGTTAGGAATAGATGGAACAAGTTTCTAGAGGCTTTTAAAAAGTTTGAGCCACAAAGTCATCTCAACCTTGAGGCAGAAATTAACCGGGTACCTAAGTACATGTAGTTGGGAAGGAAAATCCAACATGAGCTCTGGTGTCCCTTGACATTCCAGCCTCCAATTCTTTTGTGGCCATTTTATGATATTAACACTACCAAATTGGATCAGATCTAGGATGAATACATGATGGACTATTGGGGAAGGACCAGGGGGTTCTATTACTGTTTCAAGAGCAGAAAGAGGGGAAAAACTAAAATTGGAGAGTTCAGAGGAATTGCTAAGAAGTGTAATGCTTGAGGATAAGCATTATGCTCGTAGGAGGTAGATGATGGGACACTAATTTTTCTTTTTTTTATACTACTTTTATGCTCTGTTCTAGATATTTTCAAAACACTTGTATCTTTTTAGTACTTGAACTTATGTACATGCTATAAGTACAGTCAAATCCATAAAACCTATGGGTAGATAGTACTTGACATACCTTGCTAAATATTATATATATGTTGCAGCATTTCATATAATTGTTTGAATGCATGTCCTAATATTTGGATTAAGTTGAATGGTTGAATACTTGAATATATATATATAGATATATATATATATAGATATATATATATATATATATATATATATATATATATATATATATATATATATATATATATATATATATATATATATATATATATATATATATATATATATATATGTTGTAGCATTTCATATAATTGTTTGAATGCATGTCCTAATATTTGGATTAAGTTGAATGGTTGAATACTTGAATATATATATATATATATATATATATATATATATATATATATGTTGTAGCATTTCATATAATTGTTTGAATGCATGTCCTAATATTTGGATTAAGTTGAATGGTTGAATACTTGAATATATATATATATATATATATATATATATATATATATATATATATATATATATATATATATATATATATATATATATATATATATATATATATATATATATATATATATATATATATATATATATATATATATATATATATATATATATGCATGTGCTACTAACCTGCTAGGAAAAGAGGAGCGACTAGAGAGTGGATCGTAAAACATTGGTGAAGAAGTGAGAAGACTCAGTCACGATAAGGAGAACCATTATGATATCATGGAACATGCCTAATGAATTGAAGGAATGATCATTTTAGGAAATATAGGAACATGCTTATGCTATATTTCCTCTGTGGTCAATATTCTGTTGAAGTAGTTATTCAGTCTTTATGATATTTTGTCGTGGACTTTTGCATTCTCCTTTCTTTATGGCATGAATAAGTCAAACCATATATTTTATGTTCAAATAAGTATCAATCCTCTATATAAATGGATATGATTGTTAGAGATCAATTTATTCATATGGTTGTATTGTTATTATAGTCTGAAGTAATGTTACTCTTTTGAGTTTTGTGTGTTGTTTTATGACAATGTAATCAATTTTCTAGAAATATAATGGAGTGATTTTGAGTTATATTCTGTGTTGATAGCTAGTAGAAGCCAATCAAGGGGGCCCACTTGGGATGTGGATTAGAGTAGAGTAGAGTAAGTATTTTAAGCATTTATAGTATTTCAAGTAGAATTCATTGTTCTTTCTTGTAGCATTGTACACTATGTATGTTCCTATAGCACCTACAGAGATATTCATAGTGAATTCTTTGGGTTGATAGAATAGGTTAAGGTTGAACATATAGTTGTTAGTGTCATTTCCATTAAGTAGTTGTGTGTGTTTACTTTCCTACGATATTAGTGTAACTTTATTTCATGTATTTTCCTTCCTACAACTTAAGAAAAATGACTCCATGAGAGACTTAGTACACAAATCGTGCTGTCCCATTTGAAGTATACATTCCTAGGTTGACAATTTAAATGCACTTCATAATAGGGAAAATGATACTTTTTTTAAATATACCATTCCTAGGAGAAGCTTTAGCATGATTATTATTACCTATTATGGGGTTGGTCAGACAACACAACCTAAGGTAGGACTCTCTACAAATCCATGATCGAGACCCACTGGTTTAGAGGGAAAGAGTAGCACTAGCTTATTTCTTATGTAGACATAGTTTTGCATATATTTTATGAGCTTGCAAGCTCATATTAGACAAACTTTATGGCATTGTACATCATGACACTTTTTTGAGATATATACATGACATGCAGTTTTGGTAGGACTATATGTTTATGTTTCATTCATATGATTTTTGTGGGATGATGTCTATTTATGATTCTTATATGATGATGATGCTTATGATACACATTATTCTCATGTTTTATCTCTATGATGATGTCTTTTATGATAATGCATATGGATAAATGTTCTACCTTATGTGATGGCATATTTTCTATGATATGCATTACTGAAAAATGATGTACTATGTTCAATATTTTTGTATTTTTCTTATGCACTTAGATGATATAATTTATATGACTTATGAGATTATATGAAAATAATGATACGTGATGTAGATATTATGATCTATAATTTATGTTTCTTATGCATTTATATGATGGATAGATGGACTTATGGAATGTATGATGATTTATGGTTATGAAATTATGATATGTATTAACATGCTATGAATGCAGGATGCACTATTTTTGGTTGTGTCATGATACTCTATTATAATGAATGATAGGACTAATGGAGATAAATGTTAGTATTTATTAGGTGATATGAGATAGATGACATGATCAAAGAATGAGCCCAAATTGAAGTCTGAAATTCATTAACCACTTTTTCATTCCAACTTATTTGAGCAATTATTTTTCATCATTGAGACACTTTATTATAACAATGTCGGCGTTATCCCACCAAGATATGAATGATCTATGTAAGACTATCCCATTAGACTTTAAAATTCACTCCATATCGATAAGGAATTTGTTCCAATCCATGTAAGATTAGACATTAAGAGTGAAGGTATGTGCAGTGGTAGCCACAAGCATTGTTACCCTTTACAATATTTTCTATAGTAAGTACATTTCTTATATGTGGTCATGCTTATCATAGACAACTAAAATTCATTTTTAGACTTCATGGAAAATATCCTATAGAAAAAAGACAAATAAAAATAAATTATGAACCATCTTGACATCTCTAATAACTTTTCAATATCCTATACATGCATAGGAACATTACTTGCAAAAATCAAGACATAATAAGACTAACTTGACTCAACAAGTTAACAATCATATTGATTATGTGTCTAAGTTATGCATTTGTTTAACAAAGACATTCACGATGATGATGATGATGATGATGATAAATTGACTCAACAAGTCAACAATCATATTGATTATGTGTCTATGTTATGTATTTGTTTAACAAAGACATTCACGATGATGATGATGATGATGATGATGATGATGATGATGATGATGATGTCTAGTTTCAAGATTTAGGTACTGTATATAAGACTAATGTATCTATTTTTGAGTGTATACATCCTTTCTATAAGACATAATGATCATTTGACCAAAGGATTGATTTTGATTTGACTAAAAGATAAGATAATTTGACCAGTTTGATTTGAGGATCAACTATTGATAAGTTATTTCATCATAACTTGATTTTGAAAAGCTTAGAATTGTTTTGTTTGATGACATTCAATGCATGTTAAATGCCAAAGGATTATTTTTGAGACTTAACCACAAGATTTTCAATTTTATTTTTATTTTTTAGGACTACTTGTGATTTCTTTTAAATTTTCACAACATTTTATGATTTTTAGATTATTTAGGACTTTTTATGATTGTTTAGATTTATTAGATTTTTTCATAACTTTTTATGATTTGTTAGATTTTTTACAACTTTTTATGATATATGAGATTTTCTTTGGACTTTTTATGATCATGACATTGTGCTTGCCCCATGTCAAGATAGAATGGGAAATTTATTGTAGAATGAGCTTGATGGATTGACTTGATTTACAACAAGGAAGATGACTCGAAAGGATGACTGATGAAATTCAAGAAAAACATAGACAATAAAGATGATTGTTATGGGATGGGGATGAAATGACAAGGGATGTCAATTAGAAATAATGATAGATAGTTGAACCTTGATCTCTACACATGGCACTAGTTTACCTGGTTTTCACCATGGTACTTGCCTAAGGCACCACGTAAGTGGTTTTCACCATAAGACAAATTATTTCTCTTAATTTATATTTTTTTGGTGTCACAAAAGATGCCAGTTTGCCAAGTTTTCATCTAGGTGATGTTTTTTTTTGCATTTTTTATTTTTTTGCTATTTTTTTGAGATTTTTCAAAATAGTCTACTTTGAGAGACATGTAAAATTTGTGCAGATGCAATCTATTGATAGGGTCAAATAGAGGTTGGCTCTCTATTTTAGACAACTAATAATATCTTGATGCATATACTATTCTTCTGATTTTCCATAAGCACTAAGTCTCCAACCTCAAAGAACTTGAAATAGAATTTATTTTTGTCATAGTTCCTATGGAGACATCATTGATATGCCTAAAAGTGATTTAAGGTATTTTGTCTCCTTTCATTAAGTATTTCTATCTCCTATAGTGGAGATACACGATAATTCTCATCTAAAATGACATTCTGTGGGGAGACTCACAATGATGGTGAATCGACCTATATTAGAAAGGTGGATTCAATTTCATAGATAGGTGAATAAGGTGTAGCTCCAATAGGTGTATGGAAACAAGTTTGATAATCCTAGAGGGTGGGATTTAAATGAATGTATCAGTCCTAGCCAACATCATCAACTATATTTTAAAGAATTTTGAGAATAGTTTTATTTGACGCTTCAGTTTGACCATTACTCTAAGGGTAGTATGGGGAAGTGAAGTGGTGTTGGATATGGAATTGGGTTCAAAGGTCTTGGATGATATTATTCTTGAAAGGAGTACCATTATCAATTATAATGGTTTGAGGTAGTCCATACTGGCTTATGATATAGTTTAGGATAAACTTAAAATTTTTCTTGATGATTATGTAGGTCATCAATATTGATTTAATCCACTTCATGAAATAATTAGTGGTGATAATGATGTATTTATGACTATTAATAGATGGTGTTTTTGTCTTTCCTATAAGATCAAGTCCCCATTGTGAGAAGACCATTGGTGATAGAAGAGGCTACAACTCTTTGGCTGGTGCATCAATGAGGTCTCTATGTATCTGACATTTGTGGCACTTTTAAATAGACTTACAAGCACCATTCTTTATATTTTTCCAATAATACCTAATTCTCAAACTTCATTAGAAATAGTTAGACCACTAGAATGGCCATTGTTATACCTTCATGTACCTTGTATAATGAGAGTGTGATTCTTATAATTTGAGACATCAAAGTAGTGTACCATCTAGGATTATTCTATAAAAAGTATCGACAATAATGGCATAACACAAGGCTTGTCTTATGAGGGATCTTTTTTGGTTTCTAGATAGGTTAAGGGATATGGCTTGGTCTTTAAGGTAGGTGTCTATATTGTTACCCAAAATTATAGCATACAGAAGAATAAACACAAATAGGAAAAGATTGCATTTTTAGGGTCCAATTAACACTATCTTTCAAGTATTGTTGATTAACATTTCATTATTACATTTATTATCAGATTTCATTAGTGTACTGTAAGTATTGATCATATTTCAAATTTCAAAATTCATAAATGATCATTACATTGCGCATTCAAACTGAATGTAGTATACAAGTGTCCTTTCATATTTTATATTGCATGTCAATCAAAGAGTACATTTGCATAATAGAAAACATGATTGAAGTATGGAGTAGGGGTCCCATGCATTGCCTTTTCATCTATTTGTTGACAGCTAGTTGTCTATCAGGTCCTAGGTCTTCAAGTCCAAGTCTTCATCTGCATTAGGTTTTTAGGGTTTCACCTGCATCATGAGAGAGAAAATGGTGTTATATCCAGCTAGATCTAAGCAATGCATGAAACACAAACAACATACAGTAACAATCAAATTTTCAATGCTACATAGCTATCTGGTAAATTCAATGTAATAAGGAAATGTGCATCCACACTAGCTAAAAGATAGTATTAAAGGGACTTTTTTTCTAAACATGAAACCTTTTACTATTAATGGTCATTCTGATATATGTTTTCCTTTTAATAAACCAGATATTTGAATGAAAGGGACTTAGTGTTTCCAACTGAGAAACCTTTTTCAGAAAATAGCAATTTCTTGTTAGATTAGTGAGCATAATAGCTTGAATTTTGATTCACAAGTGTCATTCCTTTTAGCATTTTCATAAACTAAATTATTTACTATGCTCACTAATCTAACAAGTTTATAATGTTGTTGTTTCAAAAGCTTAACAGAATATATTGCAATGCTCAAAGTTGACTGGTTTTAACATCACAATAAGAGAAAGAAGATGCAGTGCAAAATGCCTTCCAAAATGTTATAGAAAGGTGCCAATTTGCTATAAAAAGTCATGTTCAAATGCTAAGATGCAATTATATAATCACTAGTATTGCATATTTTTGAAGTACCATGTTCTATAGTATTGCTAAATTCAAAGTACAATTTCAATAAATTCATTGTTGTTGCTAATTAACAAAAGAGAAATGCTATAGAATTGAGCTTAAGAGTTATAAAAATGTTATCAATATGTATTTGATGGATGTCATGAGCCCGTGCTTGAACTTCATTGACAGTAAACAAATATTTTTCATCTTTTTGCATTTCTTATGTTAAAAGTTCATATTCCGCATCAAAGAAGAGGAGAGATTGTTTATACATGGTAATATGTGCTAGTGAATCTAAGGATGCTCATTGTTTTCAATGATTGAATTCAAAATTCAAAATAATTATTCTTATTTATCAGTTAAAATAGAAAGGAAATTAAAATGACTGGTGAACTAATACAACAGTGACTACTATGAAATGAGCATTCAAGCAGTGAACTTTTTGAAGCCGATACTCATTTTTGGAGCTACAAGTATCAAAATGAGATGACTGGTGATTTAATGGCTAGTGTATTATTGCACACAATACTATGAAATCAAGGGTTTTCAAACTATGAGCATGTTGTTTTCTTCAAATAAACATCTACAGTCGAGCCATGAAGTTCATTCATTTATCTATTGAGTTGTAAGTAGAATGATTAATGTTTTACAAATTTTCAAAAACATCTATAGTATAGTACGAATGAGCTATGAAGATTACAAATTTATCAAGGAACAAGTTTTAAGAGTACACATTCAAACAGTGAGGCCTTACGACCTTTTATCAATTGAGATGTATTGAAAGAAAAATGAATTGACTGGTATGTAAAAGTGACTATGAAAATCAAAAGTATGGAAATGGTGAATGTGAGAGTTCAAATAGTGGGTGAATATGTGCGGGATGGTCTATCATGTCATGAAGTTCATTTGTTTATAACTTGAGCCATGAAGATTTTTTTTTTAATCAATGGAGCTTTAGTAACATTGAAGGACTGGTAAAATAACTAGTGTTATTTTTTTTAAATGACAATGCAAAAAAACTTCATTCACGGGCTGAGTATAAAGTGGTTTTCCCTTTTTATGTTATCAAATCATTTTTACAAAGGAAGTATCCATGTTTCTTTAAACATTATCATATATATCATAAGAGAAGAAGACAAAGATATTAAAAGGGTGTATTCAAGTGACAGATAGGAGTACGAAACCAAAAATATCAAGTTCAATGAGCATCAAGATTATGAAGGGTAAAATTAAACTTATGTATGTTTTTTTCAAATAGCTTGTGTCTATTGGAGTCTAAGCTTGAAGATCAAGTTTCAGTCGACTTGGCCTAACTGAAATTGTGACTGAAAGATTCCATAGCCTGAGACAAATTAACTTTTCCTATCTTTCTGTCATAACTTAGGTTAGGCCGAGCTAACTGAAGAAAACCCACAAATCATAGTGGAGCTATCAAGATGTAAAGCACCCACATCAAAAAACTAGGAAACAAACAAATTTCATGCATAGATTTTACCAGTTGAAAGAAGTTCAACTTACCGCTTAACCAAGGATAAGTCCCAGTGAATTCAAGTTCTGAGTTCCCACTGAGATCACAGTAAGAATTCATGCCAGTGATTCATGCTAGTTGGAGCCATGATTGAAGAGAAATAAATTCAAACACCAGCTTGAGGCTGAGTTCATGCTCAAGACCACATTTCAAAAATACCCATAGGCTGTGAGTCACAAAGTCACAGTAAAGAGGAAAGCTCATAGTCAAATACCCACAAGCCGTAAACTGAAGTCACAACCTTGAACTTAAAGCTAAGCATCAGCTTCAAAACTAAGAGGGTTGAAACATGCAGTCAAAAATCAGCATGAGGCTGAAGTTGTGGCTCAAGATATAACTCACGGGCTATGAGTTTTATTCCACAGTTCAAGCTTAAAGCCGAGATCCAAAGCTCGATGATGAAACTTCAGTCACAACCGGGATTAAGCAAAGGTGATCTCCAAATCACATAATAGGTGTTACAAGTAGCAGTTGTTGTTGCACCAAAATATCAACTTGTTAATGCTTGATATAGCCACTAGACTTATAGAAGACACAGGAGGCGGTTAAACCAAGTCACAAATCCCGAGGGGAGCGCTGACCATTTTGCCAACAATAAGAACCTGAGCCTCACATAGAATCAAAATCTCAGTTCAAGATCAATGCCATAGGAGATTTTCAATCAAACAAAGGGCATTCCCTGCCAGTCAAGCCAACCATAACCAAATTTTGCTAGAGTTTTCTCACAGTTAGGGTTTCTCTTCCCTATTCTTCTCAAAGAAGCTGGATAAAGATGCTATTTTTGAGAATGAAGCCACTTTTGAGAATTTGGAATCCGTAGAGAACCAAATTGAATGTCATTAATGCATGTGTCAACATCCTACAGACCTCAAGATAACCACAGCGCCACCTATTACCTTTTTTTTCACATAGTCTGCAAGTGGGAAGAGTGGTCATGTCGACCTTCTTACCCCTTTGCATTTTGTAAACTTAGGATTATTTCTTAATTTTCTTTAGGGTAATATAGGTTTTATTTATTTTGAATTTTTATTCAAATTAAATAAGATAAGTTTTGGTGAAACATTGTAAAAGGATTTGTATCCTTATTAACCAACATTTAGGGCTTTAATTTTGGATAGTTTTAAGCTTGAATCTTAGCATGATTTTAGGCCAAATTAGAGCATAAAAAAGGCTTGGATTTTTGGATTTGAGGCTTAGCCATGTTATAAAACTGATTTTTATTATCAGTTGTTTGGTTGCAGATTTTGGAGACAAGGCTAAAAGTGAGCTCATTGTTCCTTGATGCCTTGGAGATCTTGTTTGTAACCTTTTTATCAATTTTTGAGAAGTATAAAGCATATGATCTATTTGCCCATATATTTTGAGTTTTGATTTTTTTTCAAGATCCTCTTTTCATCTTTCTTTACAAGTGTTTATCCTTTTGTTAGCTAAGAGAAGTGAATGTTTTGCTATTCCTCCTCAAGGTGAGCAATAATTCAAACCTCATAAAGAATATGTATGTTTGTTAACAGATTAAGCTATTTGTGGTCTATACCCTAGTAGTGAGGTCTTTTAGCCTATATGTTAAATAGTGATACAAAGTATCAAACTTTTAGTATATGAGTTAGGTCTACTATTTTACTTCCCAAGAAAATTTTGAATTCATCTTGGTGTATCACCCTATTTTCACTTTTAGTTTTAAAAGTTTCTTCTTCCCTTTCCCCATTAAGTTTTCAATCAAGAGGTGATATCCCATATCAAATAGGAACTGGCCTAGAATCTGAAGACTCCTCCTTAATCAGAGTCCACCCACAACTCAAGGAGGTTTCCATTGTTAGGATAGAATACTTTGTAGCCCTGATGCCTAAGTTGGGGTAGTTATTCTAAACCTCAACAATTTTTGGCATGCTCGGTGGGACCTTGTTATACATGAATTGAATCCAAACAAGGAGTGTTAAAGAATTTGAGTATTTGTAGTTGTCTTTCACTAGGAAAGGAAGAACCAGCTAAAGAGAGCCAAGAGGTCCTATAGAGATTTCTACTCAGCCTATTCAAAGAGGTAGGAGACCCGAGAGACCAAGTTAAGATCTAAAAGAAGTTTAGCTCCTCCCTCTTACTGCACTAAGTTTCTATATTCAGAATAGGAGGTTTTTGAAAATCTTGGAGTTTCTCAAAGAAAAGTTGTTCATGAACAGCCACCAATGGTAAATTAGATTGTACCATCTAGTTCCAATACATCACATCAAGCAATGGCAAGAAATTTTCCATTTGTGCCTTTTGATCAAGGTAGTCCTTTGAGGATTGTAAATCACAATGACATTCTATTGGCTGCTTTGAGAAGCTTGCCATCATTCACTAAAGAAGGACAAGTAAAAACCATTGAACATATTAGAGATGTTTCTACTCTTTGCAATGTCCATCATATCATAGCGGAAGATGTAACATTAAAGCTATTGGCTACATCACTAGAGGGTAAAGCCCTTGATTGGTTCAAGACCCTTCCAGTGGACTATATTCCTACTTGGGATGTTTTGGGAGAGAGGCTTTCTAAATTCTTTGAGGACAAGTCTGACAACTTGTCTTTGGTGGAGCAATTAACAACTATCAAGAGGGATCTACAAGAGGAAATGAGTGATTTCAATCTCCATTTCCAAAAGACTTGGAACAAGATTCTTGTTACAGTAAGACCTTCAGTTGAATATGCTTTCTTGTATTACTTGAAGAGTTTGAATAGAGATATTTCTATTATGATTCAATCTATGGGGGGTACTTCATTACCCCTATCTTTTGATACTACTATTAGGGCATAGAATAATTTAATTCGGGCAAGAAAGATAGCTCCTAGACCACCTGTTCCTTTCTTTCCAAGTATTCAGTCCAATATGCCATTAATTGTCCCACCTCTATCTGATGTCCAATCTATTAAAAGCCCAGAGGCAGTCCCTATTGCCCCTCTTAATGTATTATAGAGCATTAAAGATAGCCAACAAAAGATAGAAAGTTTACTACGGTCCTTTGGTAATGAACTAGTGACCCTTAAAAGGAATCAAGCACAAGCAAACCCTGTAACTCAAAATCAGTTTGCTGGTTCTTCATCCCAATATCCTAATTAGCCCAATTATCAAGCTAATAGGCAACAATTCCAAGGGAGTAATAATGTAAATAGATAGAATTGGAATCAGAGGCCTAATAAGCAATATAATCCTACACCTCTTAATATAGTTAGGGATATTGTTCCTAGCCAAAATAACATTGCTACTGATTGGTTTCTTCCATGCAATCAAGCTCATGATTAGTCAACATGTTCCAATGGGGTTCTTAACCAAGCTCTTATGGTTCAAAATGTAATGAATTCACAATAGAATGTGCCTATTGAAAAGGTTCAATAGTAGCCAGATCAAAGTATCATGGAAACTAGTTTCTTAAATTGGAAAGAGGAGGATTTTTGTGGTCTGAATGATGATTCACTCATTTCAACAAATACCAAATCCAAAAAGAGAGTTCTTGAGTCAAATCAATCAACTAGCAATGTACCCTCTACACCAGTTTCAATTTTAAATAATCCATCTTCTTCATTTAGTAAGGATCAAAATCAAAAGAATGTTGATCAAAGTTCTCCTAGATCTCCACAAAAGGTACAGTTTGTTGTTCCCTATAACATTGTTGATACTATGAAGAAAATGAATGTAACCTTGTCTATGTGGGAAACCTTAGCTATTCTAGGACAGGCTAAAATTTTAAAGGAAGGGTTGTCCATGTTGACAGTCATCTTAGAACAAGCTATACAACAACCTCCTAGAATAGTTATGGATAACTCTGAGCCTCCTAAATCTCAGGATAAGACACCTAAAGAAGAAAAGAAACCTACTAAAATTTAGCAACCAATGATACAAGAGAGTAAAAAGGCTGCAGATTTGAAGGAATCAATAGTGACAGTTGATAAAAAAAACTAGCAAATAACCAAAAGACAATAGAAAAGGAAGGTAAGAAGATTGCAAATAATAAGCCTCCTCCTTTTTATGTTTCATTGATTATTGGAAACAAATTAGTGCATAATTGTATGGTAGACAGTGGTGCAACTTGTACTATCATGCCTAAGAAAATAGCTAATTTGTTGGATTTAAAGTATGAACCTTGTTGGGTAAAACTATGTTTCAAATTAACTTAAGATATGGTCTTGCTTTGGATGTTTAGTTTACTCCTATTGAATGTCAATCTAGGGTCGTAGACTGTTGAAAGATATTGGGGCAATTTACCGAAGGGATGAAGATAATGAGTTAAGTGGGGATGAGATGCAATTTAAAGAAAATATCTAAATTAGAATTGTACAAATCAAATGTATATGAATGAATACTATATGGATGAATACTACGTGTAAAACCACACATCAAATGAAAGCATAATCTATATGTAATGAAGGTTTTATTCTAAGCAAACATTATTAATCTTATCTATAACTAAATAATCACACATCTATTTTAATCATTTAAATATCTTAAGGGATGTAATCAAATACTAACACTAACTCAGGAATCGGGACTTCAGTAATGCAGAATGAAAAGTGATAAGAATTAGTTTGCGGTAGGAACTCTTGTGAAACAGAGTAATTTACGACAGGAGGTAGGAAGAATTACAACAGGAGCTTGGTAGTTACGTGAGGCAGAGTAAGAATTCGCGACAGGAAGTTATTTGGTATGTAATGTGGCTAAGGATTTATTATGGAATTATAGTAATCGAGAATGGTGTATGAATGATAATGGTGTACACAATAATGAATGAATGGCTGTAATATATTTGGAACAGAGCAAGGAGATAATAAATAGTGAAGTCCCACGTTTAAACCTTAATAACAAAGTAATAATCTGATTTCATACACACAATAGTCACACTAATTAATATTCACACATTCAAAATTTAATGGAAGAAATTATACAGCAAATATAAAGTAAACATCTAAGACTAGAATGATCTCACCAGGTTTCCTAAGAGGGGGCCCTTCCTTTGGTTCGCATGGTGAGAACTAAATTAACACACACTACTACAGAGATTCCACGTTTCCAATGCCAAAAAAAACTCAGAGAGATAATTTTAACAGAGCTTTTATATATCACACATCCACACACACTGTCTTTGTGATTTTAACACTTGCTTATATAGGTTCAGAATATCTAACTAACTAATAGCTAAACTATAATGGTCGATGGCCTTCATCCTAAACATAGATGATGATTTGTTTTGGCTGCTGGCCACACATAACAGTTTATAAAACAACCTGGCTAAAATAACATACGGCCAAAACTGATCTATTTAGCCATTCAAAACTATTTTCCTAAAATAATATAACAAAATTACAGCTTCCAAACTGCTCCTTCGATCAAACAGCTGGCTCCACACTTACGCATCCTTAGTTCCTGTAGCAGAATGAATCAAAATGTATCAATATTTATGCATTAAACATCCACTCTTTCAAGAAATATTTCAAACCTTAAGACTTTATTAAATGCATTATATTCCTTAATAATTAATGGCAAAACAAGGGTTTAGATAGGCTTAAGACAAGGCAAAAGTTGTAAAGAATATACAAAAACAAAAGCAATTTGTACACCCATCATTCCCCCCAGCTTAAAGGTTTTGCATGTCCTCATGCAAATGAGGTGTTTAGCTGGATCCAATAAGCTTCACATTTAATATCTCTGTATCTGCTTCAACTCTGGTTATGCCAATGGTTCCTTTTTCCTAAGAAGCGAGTGCCTGCAGCTGCAACTGTATCTGTTGGTTAGATTGTTGAAGTTGAGTGACCATCTACCATAATTGTGCATTAGAAAAGAGTGGCAAACCCTGCTTAGCATTAGGAACTTCATGAATTCCACTTGTTCCTATAGCAATTGGATTAGGGTCATTTTGAACTATAAGAGTGACAGGAAGTTTATCTTTACTGATATTAACCATTGCAAGGGCAGTTTCATGAAGAGGATGCTCGACATTTATATCCTGATAAAGGACCATATCAATATCAGTATTGGAGTGTTCCTGCATTATGGTCTCTTCTTGTTGAGCATGTTCTTCATGGACATCTTCCTATAATTTTGCAGTTTCAAGACTCTCCTGTTGATCTTCCATAGTGCCCTCTTCTTCATTAATCTCAACATTAGTGTCCTCCCCAATTTCTTCACTGAATTTGGTATCATGGTGTTCAATTTCTTCTTCATTTTGCTCTTCAGGTGGTTCTTCTTCTTCAAAAATTGGTTTCTCAGGGGTAGAGTCTTCTTTTTTCTATTTTTTCTTTTTATTCTGACGCTACTGGCTTCTCATCCTTCTTAAAAATTGGGTGTTCATTATCTGTGGTTCTTTTGTACCCAAAATTTTCATATCACCTGCGGATTCTATTGTTTCAACTAACCCTTGCAACTTATCTGGGGTATGCTACTTCTCTCGAGTAATCATGGGATGAGGGCTAAGTTTTGGGGTTTCACTGTCCACTTTTCTTTTAGGCTTTAAGGCTTTTTCTTTTGGTAGGCTTGAGGGTTTCAAACATCACTTTTTGGAAGAATCGGCTTCAAGGGTATTGTCAGCGGTAGGAGATTGAGGATTTTCTATAGGGGTCTGATTCACAAATGCATCCCATTCGAGAGCTGGTTGAGCCAAGCGAAGGTTATGGTTAACAATGAGCTTAATTAATCCATGGTGGGCTAAGGAATCGGCATGTCCCTGATTGTACTGGTTATAGGACCATTTCAGGGAACAAAATAGGTAATATGGAAAATTAACAAGAACACCATATCACAAATGTAACATTAAGTGGAAATGGTGGGCAAATACATACTTGAAGTGTCCTTCGTAGGTGATGTAATGAATTAAAAATTTTGCAACAGCATCCCATGGCTCCAGAAGTGATTTCTGCACTACCCCTTGCCCCTGGATGTTCTCAACCGATTCTCCTCTTTGTAGAAACTACTTTTTGTGAAGCTTTAAATCTGTAACCCTGGATGATGAAGTAGGAAAGAAAAGGTCACCAATTTGGGGTAGACCAGTGACTTTTGCAATTGTCCCTAAATTCACAGGAAACTATAATCCCTGAACAATAGCATGAGTTCCCTGAAATCCTAAGGCAAATTCTATGGCTATGATCGCATCAAATCCACACAAGCGTTTGAAGAAATTTGTCCATCCAGCATAAGTGAAAATTTTCAAGGCTTCCTCATCAGCATACAACTTATACAAAGATTTTGGTTCAAAGCGAAGATGTTTTCCCCCCATGACAAGCGATAGAATTTGAAAGGTTTATCACAGTGGAAAATGAGCAAAAAGCAATGGCGAAAATGAAAGTGACAGGAAGTATGAAATAGATTTAGCAATAAGGGAATGAGGATGATACCAAAAAGTAGTAATAATGGCAAGGTAGGTCTAATTAATTGTTAAGGACAAAAGGCTCGTGTAGACATGACCTGGCGCAAAATTACAAATAATAGAAAGGAGCGTGTAATAAATGGCATGGAAATGATGACTCAATAAGGGCGTATGTGAAGATGATGACATGGTACATAACCCCCCCAGCTTTAGCGGCTGATCCATCCCAGTCATGCCAAGTAATCATTAAGAAAATAAAATACATAAAATAAAGCATAAGGTGAGAAAATACTTCCTAACGTGGTGACAGCGAGGAAGCCAAGGTGAAGTCATCAGTAGATCCAAGGAGATCATCTCAACAAGGAAAGGACAAAGCCACCACCATAAGGAAAAAGACAGCAGGCACGTGAGGAGGAAGGAAAATCCACCGTAAAAAGATTCGCAAGAAAACGGCCACCAGAACGGAGAGACACATGGCAGTGTAGGCCATCGAAGAACTCTGAGCAATAGGATCAAAGAAACCTCCTGTCGCATCCAGCAGAGAGGAGTGATAGATGGCAGTGAAGGGCAACAGGAACAATGAAACCTCTTGTCGCAACCAGCAGATTTTTATTGTTATTTATTTTTTTTATTTTTTTAAATTTATTTATGTACGACACAAGACTGCCGAAAAATTGATTTTCAATCAACTGTCGCCTGGAAGCGCTGGCGAACCAGTTTTCACTACCAGAGAGTCTGACAACTACAGATCGTTGGATTACCCAGTTTTCAACCAGTAGTTGGCCAACAACGCCAGAGACTAGTTTTCATTGTTGGATCTTTTTCTTTTTTTTTCTTTTTTTTCCTTTTTTTTTTCCTTTTTTTTTTTGTTCTCATTTTTTTTTTTTTTTTTTTTGTAAGAGAATATATATATTCTAGTAACACTAAAGGAAACCAAGGGGAACAATGGTGAGTTCCTTGGCGACAACAAGAGAGAATGCCTCCTTTGACAAAGGCCTCCGGTATAATTTGAGTCGATGCCCATTAACAAGAAGTGTGCGACGCTCTGAATCCACAGTGCAAAGCTGTACAACACCATGATCAAAGACATGGGAAATTTCATAGGGACCTAGCCAATGAGTATGGAATTTACCTTTGAAATCCTAAAACTGAGAATCATACAAAAGTGCCCAATCACTTGGCTAGAAGGAGCGTTGACGAATGTGTTTGTCATGCCAAAGTGCTCGCTGATTTTGGACAAGTTCGGTATGGAGGAGTGCATCCTGACGGAGTTCATCCAAGGAGTAGAGTTGTGTTAGGTGTTCCCGTTGAGCATCAGAGAGACTCAAACCAAGTTGAAGTGTAGTTCGAAGAGTCTTGATCTCGAACTCAATAGGAAGAACAACCCTCTTACCATAGACCATCTCATAAGGGGTCAAACCAGTGGTAGTCTTCCATGTTGTACGATAGGCCCACATAGCTTCAGGAAGCAGTGTGGCCCAATCACGCTTATGAAGAGCAACAGTCTTGGTAAGAATATTCTCCAGTTCCCAATTAGTGACCTCTACCTGTCCATTTGCTTGAGGGTGATAGGGTGATGATTTCTGGTGACGGATTTCATACTCTTTGACTAATGCAACAATAAGATCTGAAGTGAACTGAGGTCCTTGATCCATAGTAATCTCCTATGGTACACCATAGCGGGTAAAAATCTTAGAGTACAAGAAGGCAGAAACTTTGGTATCATGGGCATACTTGAGGGCAACCACTTCAACCCACTTGGTAACATAATCAGTACAAACAAGAATGTATTCTTTGTTATTAGAAGGTGGATTGATAGGGCCCACAAAGTCAAGACCCCACTTCTCAAAAGGTTCAATAGAGAGCTGAGGATGGAGTGGCATTTCATTAGAATGAGTAGGATGACCCATTCGCTGGCATTGATCACAATGATGAACATAACGCCTACAATCTTTATGGAGTGTAGGCCAGTAATATCCTGCAGTAAGAATCTTTTGAGCCGTCTATTGAGCAGCAAAGTGTCCTCCACAAGGTTCAGTAAGGCAGGCACGTAGAATATCAAAGACATCCTCTTCAGGGACACACCGATGCATAATGTTATCAATGCCAGTATGGAAGAGAAGACCATTGATCCATGTATACTATCCACTCAGGCTGACCAACTTCCGATGTTCTCGAGGAGAAAAGTGCACTGGAAACTTGCATGTAACCAGATAGTTGGTAATGTCGGCATACCACGGACTCTTGGTGGAAATGGCAAAGAGGTGTTCGTCAGGAAACATATCATCAACAGGAACAGATTCACCATCTGATTGCTGTAACCAAGACAAAAAATCTGCAACCACATTTTCTCGACCAGGCTTATCAAGTATAGTGACATCAAATTCTTTTAATAAAAGTAACCATCTAATAACTCTACCAGTTACCACGGGTTTATTCATTAGAAATTGAATTACTGAATGATCAATATGAACAAACACTTTATAACCAATAATATAATGCCAAAATTTATTAATAGCATAAACAACAGCTAAAAATTCTTTTTCAGTTACCGTATAGTTTACCTCCGCACCAACGAAGTTCTTGCTGATGTAGTAAATGGAATAGAATAGGTTGTTTTCTTTTTGTCCAAGTACTTCTCCCATTGAAAAATCAGAAGCATCAGTATGAATATGGAATGGTAATTCCCAATTAGGGCCTCTAAGGATGGGAGTAGTCACAAGTTTGTTCTTAATAGTCTCGAAAGCTTCTTGACACTCAGGAGTCCAAGTGAAAACAATGTCTTTGCCTAACAAAGCAAATAAAGGAGAAGCAATCTTACTGAAGTTTTCAATAAATCTCCTGTAATATCCAGCATGACCAAGGAAACTCCTAACATCTTTTTGAGTTGAAGGTATAGGGAGGTCTTGGATTATTTGGACCTTTTTGGGATCGACTTGGATACCTTTTGAGGAGATAAGGTGACCTAAGACAATTCCTTCAGTCATTAACATATGACACTTCTCATGGCTTAGTGATAAGTTGGTGTCAATACATCTTTTAAGTACTTTCTCCAAGTTATCTTTGGCTTCTTCAAAAGTATTCCCATGAACAGTAAAATCATCCATATAAACTTCTACATAATAATTAACTAGATCAGCAAAGATGCTTAATACTTCCCATTGAAATGTAGCAGGGGCATTACATAATCCAAAAGGAAGAACATTGTATGCAAAAGTTCCCCATGGACAAGTGAAAGTGGTCTTATCCTGATCTTCTGGGGCAATGCGGATTTGATTATACCCACTAAATCCATCCAAGAAAGAGAAGAATCATTTCCCTGCAAGAGTATCCAAAACTTGATCAATAAAGGGTAATGGAAAGTGATCCTTCTTAGTAGCTTTATTTAAAGCTCTATAATCAACACAAATATGCCACTTACCATTTTTCTTTGGAACAACAACCAAAGGAGATACCCACCTACTATCTGAGATAGGATATATAAAACCAACATTCAATAATTTCTAAAGCTCTTCCTTAACTATGTCACGTAAAGCAAGATTAAGTCTTTGTTGTGGTTGTCGAACGGGGTGACTTCCTTCTTCAATGTAAATGTGGTGCATACAAGTGTCTGGATGAATACCTCGCATATCTTGATACTCCCATGCAAATGCATTTTTATGTGCTTTGAGCACACCTATGAGATCTTTGACTTGAGTTGGTGTTAACTGTGGATTAATATTGAGGGTACATCCTAGTAAAATCTCCATAGGCTCTAAAGGTGTAGGAGTATTAAGAATGAGTTCTGTTGATTTTCTTGGTTTATCTAAAGATAATAATGGACTATACAAACATTGATGTGGAAAAATCTGGTGTAAAATGAAAAAGTGTTTGATAGATTGAGGATTGCTAATAAGGGGAAAATTCCCAAAAGGACAATCAATAGTTGTATGAGAAGGAAAAACCATAGTTTCTAAGATATCATTGGACTCATACCTATTCTGAAGAAATTTCAACAAAATGGTGTCCTCGGTAGGCTCCTCAAGGTGATGGACTTGCTCGATGGCAAGGATTGGTATTGAATCTTCTAGATCACTATCAATCCATGCAGGATCTTTTGTGTCCAACAAGGGGTGAGCAGGGGGATATAAGGTCAATTGTTTTGTTTTCTCTCCATTGGAAATAACCATATTACCTGACCAAAAATTGATGTGGGCATTGGTAGCTGCTAACCAGGGTCTCCCTAGAATTAAAGGATATCCCCCCAACTTAGCTTTTGGTTGCAAAATCATAAAATTGGTTGGATAATTCCAACTATCAATGGAAAGAACAACATCTTCTATAACCCCCTCTAGTTTAACTAAGGATCGATTAGCCATCTGAAGCACTGTAGGAGTAGGTCTAAGTCCATCCAAAGATAATTTGATTTTTGTCTCATTGGTCATCACATTTATAGCAGCACCTAGATCTACAAGTGTGTTAGGAATAACAATTGTACCGATACTTACTTGTATAACAGGGCTACTAGGATCTGCATATTTTGGAATGGTTATATTCCCCAACATCAATTCAGCTAACTGTCCAATAACTTGAATAGTCTTTGGATCTTCCTTCTTCCTCTGTCACCAGGTGCATAACTCGCGTACTATTTTATTGTATACTAGAATATACTTAAGAGCCTGCAAAAGAGGAATTTTGATGTTAACATTCCTGAGTTCATTCATAAAATCAAACTCAGTTTGTATATGTTCCTTTGGTACAGGTTTAGAAAGCAAGCGCTCAGGAAAAGGCGGAGGAAAGGGAGGTTCCTTTGGAATGTCCTCCTTATCTTCTTCTTCAATTTTTGTGATAGTTGGCCCTTGGAGAGCCTTTCCTAACCTTAACTGAACTCCTTCCAGTTTGACTACATTTATTGGATAAGTAGGGTAATTTACCACCTCATTATTATATACAGGCTGAGGAGGTTTGTTGTTAGGATTTGGATTCGGTTGAGTTGGCATGGATGTGGGTCTAGGCAGTTGTGGTGGATTTAAAGGTGGACTTGAAGAAGATGAAGGTATTGGAGGAAGAAATTGTTGAGGTTGTTGATAGGGACTTATCATTGGTGGTGGTGGAAAGGACTGTTGTGGAAAATAAGGTGGTGTATAAGGTTGTGGAGGTGGATACGAAAATTGTGGTGCATGTGGCCTCCATGCCTGATGTCACGGTTGTGTACTAGGTTGAGAAGTTTGGGCCCATTGAGGATAGGGCTGAGGCTATTTCCAACCACCATACCATGGACTTTGGTTAGAAAATTGTTGAAATGGTCCAGTAAAATGTTCATTAGAAAACCCTCTAGGTGGAAACGAGCATCGTGGAGCCATATAATATATTGGTTCTTTGGTGTACTCCGTAGGAACAATCTCTTCAGGAAATGGGAGTAGTGTTGAAGTCTTGCTAGCTTCCTCAAGGGATGCGACATGAATTCAATTATAAGGGCAATCTTCTGGCCCATGCTTCTTATGACAAGTTGCGCAGTATACTGCCAAGGCCTTTTCAGCTTCTTCTTGTTTCCTGCGAGTATACAAAGTGTCAATTTGCTTGCCCATGTGATTTAATAAATCAATTTTAAGATCATCAAGTAAATTACCAAGTTCACATTTCAAAACACCTGATGTATTGCCCATAGTAGAAAACTTACGTGTATGTCCTCGAATAGATCTATGAGATCGAGAATAATTCCTGCATATGTCACAAATATCATCAAAAGATAATTTAGAAATATCACCTTTACCAATCAAATTTAATGCATCCATGGTTTCATCATGAATCCCTCTTAGAAAGAGCATTTTGATAGTGTCTGCAGTTAAATTAGGGCATCTTGAGCATTGTAAACTAAAGGCAAAATGCTCTAGGAAATCTTCAACTGACTCATCTTCCCATTGAGTCATGCGAAAGATTTCATCCCATACTTCCTTAGTCTTACAATACTCCTGGTATTTTTCCAGGAAAGCTTCTTTCATTTGATCCCATGTTCTAATGTCCCTAAGACTCATAAACCATCATAATATAGCATCTTTCAATGTGGCTGGGAATAGCTTTAATTTTTGTGCATCATTTTGGTAATCATAGCTATTACAAAGGACATTAAATTCAAATAGGAACATATCAGGATCCTCAGAGGTTGACCCTCTAAATATAGGAAGTGCTGAGTGAGGGATATTTTTCATAGGGGCATTATCCTCAGGAGGTCAAATGGGAAATTCAAAGGTCGTATTGTGTTGGACAATGGCATTACCAGCATTATTTCCTTCCCCCACATTTCCTGCATTATCACCCATGATTTCCCCTAAAACTTGTGTTGCCCAAGGTGTGTAATATGTTGTAAAAGGTTTCTCCGGTAAATCCCAAGATTTACTACACCTAATATCATATGAGTCTTTGAATTGTTGAAAGATTTTAGATGATGTAGGAGGGAAGTCAGACTGTGAAGGTGGCTATGAATTGGCCTCCTCATTTGGTTTGGGTTTGTTATTCAATGACCTCTTCTCTTTTTGTGGTTTTTGAATTTTTGAACTACCTACTAATTCTTTCTTAACAAACTTGCCTTGACTATCTCTAGGTCTATTCATGCACTTAAATGATTTATTACAGTGTAAACCAAAGGTACTATCCTAAGCAAGGTCGACAATTGCTCAAGACTTCTCAAGGGCACACTGTTCCTAACTTAACTTGCTATGACTTCACGCCTTTAATATCTTTCCCCGACAATGGTGTCAAAAATGTTGGGTAAAACTGTGTTTCAAATTAACTTAAGATTTGGTCTTGCTTTGGATGTTCAGTTTACTCCTATTGAATGTCAATCCAGGTTCATAGACTGTTGAAAGATATTGGGGCAATTTACCGAAGGGATGAAGATAACGAGTTAAGTGGGGATGAGATGCAATTTAAAGAAAATATCTAAATTAGAATTATACAAATCAAATGTATATGAATGAATACTATATGGATGAATACTACGTGTAAAACCACACATCAAATGAAAGCATAATCTATATGTAATGAAGGTTTTATTCTAAGCAAACATTATTAATCTTATCTATAACTAAATAATCACACATCTATTTTAATCATTTAAATTCCTTAAGGGATGTAATCAAATACTAACACTAACTCAGGAATCGGGACTTCAATAATGCAGAATGAAAAGTGATAAGAATTAGTTTGTAGTAGGAACTCTTGTGAAACAGAGTAATTTGCGACAAGAGGTAGGAAGAATTGCAATAGGAGCTTGGTAGTTACGTGAGGTGGAGTAAGAATTTGCGACAGGAAGTTATTTGGTATGTAATGTGGCTAAGGATTTATTATGGAATTATAGTAATCGAGAATGGTGTATGAATGATAATGGTGTACACAATAATGAATGAATGGCTGTAGTATATTTGGAACAAAGCAAGGAGATAATAAATAGTGAAGTCCCGCGTTTAAATCTTAATAACAAAGTAATAATCTGATTTCGTACACACAATAGTCACACTAATTAATATTCACACATTCAAAATTTAATGGAAGAAATTATACAGCAAATATAAAGTAAACATCTAAGACTAGAATGATCTCACCAGGTTTCCCGAGAGGGGGCCCTTCCTCTGGTTCGCGTGGTGAGAACTAAATTAACACACGCTGCTACAGAGTTTCCACATTTCCAATGCCAAAAAAAACTCAGATAGATAATTTTAATAGAGCTTTTATATATCACACATCCACACACACTGTCTTTGTGATTTTAACACTTGCTTATATAGGTTCAGAATATCTAACTAACTAATAGCTAAACTATAATGGTCGATGGCCTTCATCCTAAACATAGATGATGATTTGTTTTGGCCGCTGGCCACACATAATAGTTTACAAAACAACCTGGCTAAAATAACATACGGCCAAAACTGATCTGTTTAGCCATTCAAAACTATTTGCCTAAAATAATATAACAAAATTACAGCTTCCAAATTGCTCCTTCGATCAAACAGCTGGCTCCACACTTACACATCCTTAGTTCCTGTAGCAGAATGAATCAAAATGTATCAATATTTATGCATTAAACATCCACTCTTTCAAGAAATATTTCAAACCTTAAGACTTTATTAAATGCATTATATTCCTTAATAATTAATGGCAAAACAAGGGTTTAGATAGGCTTAAGACAAGGCAAAAGTTGTAAAGCATATACAAAAACAAAAGCAATTTGCACACCCATCAAACCTCTTGAGAAAGGAGTGGTCCCACTTGATGGTACTTCAATCAAGACCTTAGGGGTTGTTAAAAATGAAAGCTTGACCTTACAGTCATGTCCAAATTTCTCAATTCCTCAAGATATTTATGTCATAGATCTACCACCTTATTTTATTGTGTCTGTCAAGGGACTTTACAGCTAGAATAGATGGTTATTTCTCATCAGATTGGTCTTACCTATATTTCAGAACTAGATATGGTACTAAGGTAACCATAAAATCAAAGTTATTGGCTAAGGATCACATAGAGACTTACAATCTTAACCCTATTAATGAAAGTTGTGTGATTATGGATTCAGATGAAATTAAGGATTATTCAGCTTATAACACACAAACTAAGGAATATCTTGATATTTTCTTGGATGAATGGGCCACTAGAAATGATCAAAATGATGATATGTTTGATGTTGGTTTTGGTAACTATATGATTTTAGAGTCTAATGTAGTTTTGCCTAATCTGATTAAAGATCAAGATTTTGAATCTAAATTATCTAGCTAGCTATGGGATTTATATTTTGATGGATCTAGGAATAAAGATGGTATTGGTGCATGGGTTATGTTAGTTTCACCTAATGGTGATAAATTTTATGCTACATACAAATTATCTTTTCCATGTTCTACCAATGTGGCTGAATATGAAAGTCTAATTCAGGGTCTAGAGTGGGCAAGAAAAAAGGATAATCAAATGCTTGATGGTGTTTGGGGATAGTGAATTAATAGTAAATTAGGTTAGAGGTATCTATACTATTAAAAATTTCTTTTAAAGCTGTATAAATCTAGAGTTTCTGATAGCTTGGATGATTTTGATGCATTTAACCTCATTTCCATTCCTAGAAAGAAAAATTAGCATGTAGACAGGCTGGCTGGTATTGGTGCACATGTTTCAATTAATGAAAATAAAGGACAGATCTCAAATCAGTCACATGTCAAGATTGTTGTTAGGACATCTATCCTAGATAATGATATCAATTGGTAGGTTTTTAATACTAATGAACACATTTTAAGTTTTATGACTGAAATAGAAGATTTTTCAGCTCCTAAAAATGATAAACTTAATCAAAAAATGGAAGATCAAATCATTCAGCTCAAGACCAATAAGCTTCCAAAAGGATTGGTCAGCTTGGAGTCATTTTTTAACTTTGATGATCAGTTCAGGAGAAATAAAACTAGCATGCTAATTAAAGAAGATCACTATGAAGAAGTGGAGATATTTAGGGACAAGTCCTTAAAGGTTTGTAAAATTAATGCTCCTGAAGAAAAATAATTGTTTATTAATCTATTTGGAGAATATAGTGATGTTTTTTCTTGGGACTATGTTGATTTGAAAGGATTTGATCCCTAATTAACCTAGCATACTATAGAGTTAGAACCAAATGCTAGGCCAATCAGACAAAGGAAAAAGCCTCTAAACCCCAAGTTAGAACCTTTAATGTTGAAGGAGTTAATAAAACTTCTCTATGGTTGTATTATATTTCCTATCAAACACACATCCTGGGTTTCCAATTTAGTTCTAGTAAGGAAAAAGAATGGAGAAATAAGACTTTGTGTAGATTTTAGAGACCTTAACAGGGCATCTCTGAAAGATAGGCACCATCTTCCTTCTATGGAACAAATTTTGCAATATATTTTAGGTTCAGAGAGATTCTCACTCCTAGATGGGTATTCTGGTTATAACCAGATTTTAGTCAAAGAATCTAATTAATTCAAAATAGACTTCACAACTAAATGGGGTACAATGGCTTATAAAAGAATTTCATTTGGATTATCAAATGTGGGAGCTACATTCCAGAAAGAAATAGACATGGCTTTCAAGAATATAATGTCTAATTTTGTTCTAGTATACTTAGATGATGTTATAATTTACAAAAAGGTTGCAAACCAGCACATAGATGAAGCCAGTGATAAATTTGTAGATGAAATGTAGACTAAATTAAAAATGTGTATGATTGGTGAAATGAAATATTTTTTGGGATTGCATATAACATAGAACAGTGATGGTATCTTTGTAAGTCAAAAAAAGTACTCGAATGATTTGTTAAAGAGATTTGGAATGGAGAACTATAAACCAATTAAAACACCTATGGTAACTAGACATAAGTTATCTAGCATAGATGAGACTCCTATAATGGAACATAAGAAGTACAGATCTATGATTGGAAGATTGCAGTACTTGAAACATAAAAGACCTGATATAGCACATTCAGCTAGAATTGTAGCAAGATTTCAAGCTAAACCTAGAAAATCACATTATGCAATAGTGAAAAGGATACTGAGATATTTAAGAGACACAATTGAGTATGGATTGTGGTATGAAAAATCTGATGATTTTACCCTATGTGCATATATAAATGTTGATTGGGGAGGCAGTGTTGATGATAATAAGAGCACCAGTAGTGGAGCATTTTTCCTTGGAGGAAGATTGGTTTCTTGGCTAAGCAAGAAGTAGAATTGTACTTCACAAAGCACAGTAGAAGCAAAGTATGTAGCAGCAACAAACAATTGTAACCAGATAATTTGGTTGAAGCAGATGCTAAAGGATATTGGAAAAAAATTTGTTGAGCCTATTGTTATACATTGTGACAACACTGTTAGGCCATTTTTCTGTCATAGCAAAAATCCTTTGAAAATGGCCTGTTCCCTGCAAGTGTTTTGTAAAGTTGTCTTGCCATGCCTGTAATCACAGTTTTGTTTTGAGAAGAAAATCCATAATGTTTCATGGTGTGCACTCTTAGCCCCATGCTCTTCAATGTGTCACCTTGCTTCAGTCCAAATCACATCTCCTAATTCACAAAATCCAAAAAGTTATTCAAGTTTTAAGGTTTGCAGGAAATAATTTTAAAATCTGCCACAGTGTCGAAAACCCACAATGTTTTTGAAAATCCATGATGTTTTCAGTCTATGTGAAAACCTTCATTGTTTTTGACCTTGTGCCTTCTAGCTTTTGTGCGCTTATCTTTTGATGTAAAAAATCTTGTGTGTTTTCAATCTTTTCCACTGAAAACCCTGTGTGTTTTCAACCCCGCACTTCTGCCCTGTTTGTTGGCATTCTCTAACTGTGCAAGTGTGATGGATGGTGGGTCCAAGTCTACAGGCTCTTCCTGATTGGTTGTCCCATGGCCGCATGTCAGAATTTTTTGACATGTGATCATGAGACCACTTGCCACCTGTCCATGTGGGTCTCAGTTCTTCCCATTGCCCGATGTGGTTAAGGTTCAGACAAAATTAGTGGTTAGCGTAAGTTCGCATGGTAAAGATGCACGATGTTTAACTTTTATGCTTTTGCGACAATTGTCCAATTCCCCAAAGGGTAAAACTTCTTTGGCTATGGTCCCAGAGGAAGTTATGTGGCAGCCTTTGGTTGGCTGTCGCATGATCGCATAGCCTAGTTTTTGGCTATGCGATCATGTGACCGGTTGACACATGTCCCTGGGGCTTGGTAGCAGGTGGTGATTTGGAATCTTTCAATTGGTCTGAGGTGGTAGGATGGTAGGTGGTCCTGATTTGTTTGAAAATATTCTTGATCCTATGGTCAGTGTGTGATCGCATGGAATATTCTCACCCCATGTGATCATGTGCCCACCGTCCGATTGGATGCCGATGGGTTTGCTCACAGTGGGGCCATTTGCGCTGAGGTGTCATCACTTGATCTGATGAGCTAGGTGATGATTTAGACTTGTTAGTGGGCCTGATATTTCTTAGGTGGAATGGCAATGCAGAAGAGATCCATAGTTGCCACATGATCGTGAGGAATATTCCTCCCCTTTTTGATGATGTGACCACCGTCTGATCTTCCTAAAAGGTAAGGCTTTTCTCGGCAGTGGGTCCAGTGTTAGGTGTTGCAGAGATGGAAGTTTTTCATTGGTCAATAGGTTTGTGACAAGGCATGCGAAAAAGTAAAGCGGGTGAGGTGGTAGTCTTGTTTCCTTGTTGCATGATCGCAAGGGCCATCTTTCGACCATGCAATCATGTGACAAGGGTGTCATGTTGGTGGGGAGCGGTGACATGGTGTCAACATGGAGGCTTGTCACATGTTCACATAGCCCATTTCCTGGCTATGCGATCATGCGACCAAGCATATGATGAGGCCCATTTTCCTATGGCAATTAAGTTGATGACCACACAATTGTGCGACTAAGGGAAAATAGTTAAGGAACATAAATCCTGTGAATTGCATGGTGACCATTGTAGTTTGAATTTGATTTTCTTGAGGATCTACAGCAACCAAAGGTACCAGAATTCAATACTTTCATGGCTAGATTTGATTGGTTTGGTGGCGCTTGCTGTTGCAATTTGGTCCAGGGTGCCATAAGTGTTTGTAGGGATGTTTTTCCATGTGGTGATGGACAAATTTTGTTGCTCGAGGCTTTTTGTAGAAATTTTAAATTTTGATGAACTTTCGATTGGTTGGGTAGTTGAAGTCCTAACCCTGGTTACCAGTAGCTTATTGCATCCTACTGGTTTAGGATTCCAAGGTAACTAGTGTTATAAATAGTTGAAATTTTGACTTTGTAGAGGTTCCAGCTTAGAATTCCTTTCTGGTTCTAGTGAATGGTCCTTTTCCTGTAGATTTTCCCCTTCTCTCTGCATATAAAGTGTTCTTCTTTCCTTGCTGGTTTTGAGAACATAATGCATATTGTAAGTGATTTGTCTTATGTGTGAGAAGTTAATATATTCTTACTGTTACCAAGCTATCTCCATTTGAGCTTTGAATTCATTGATCATACATTAAGGGTGTTTGATTTGTCTGCTTGTATTGCCTGTGTGTTTGCAAGTGGAGTTGTCTTCGCAGAGATAACTAGTTCAGGGTTAGTGCTCATGTATGTATGGGCTGAAATATCAAGGATATGTCATGCTTGTCTTCTGATGGATGCTAGTAAATGTATTGTCTGATTCATAGGTCTCTTCTAAGGGGAGGGTTAAAATCCTTTGAATGGATAATAACATGCTTGAATGCACAAGTGGGTGTTAAGTTGAGGTTTGGTCATGGTGTGTGATTGATGTTAGGCATCGACACATTGAATATATGTTGTTTCTTATTTCATAGTTGTCATCTATAATAGGGTATTTGACTCTATGGCCCATTTGATAAGGCACTGGTTTATGAAAGACTTAGGGCATCTCAGGGGTCCTTTCAATCCATTCAAATCATTTCCATTCAGTCCCACCCTTTCCCTTTCATTTTGTTAGTGTAGGTCTCTAGTTTTCATACTCACTCCATGCAAGTAGGGCTATTGCATGAGATATTGGTTTCTATTGAGGTACAGGATACCTATAAGGGTTTGAAAATTATTCCATAGTCAGTTACCTACAGGCCTGTAGTGTGACACAAATTGTATGAGTGTGCAGATGAGGTACACCTACCTGAGTGATGTGGAGCTCAAAGTGTAGAAGGATCTCTCTTTGATCCTTGTCAGTTGGCCCTTTTTCCTATCAGATTTGGAGTGTTGAGTGAATGTGACACTAGCCCTGTCAATCTTAATGCTGAGCTGACCTTTGGGGAAAAAGAACACCAACAAACACCATCACAGTTAGTATGTCTAAGAACCCTGTATTACATTCTAAGACAAATCATATAGAGATAAAGTATCATGTAGTAAGAGAGAAAGCTGCTGAGAAAGAAGTCAGACTTGAATACATAAGCACAAACGAGCAGATTGCAGACATATTTACAAAACCTTTGCCTAAGGATACATATGATTATTTGATAGATATGCTTGGGGTTATGCCCTAGCCTACTTTTGAGAGGTGATGTAGATTGTTGCATCTATCCAATGGTATATAAGCCCTATCTTTCTTCTGGACTGGATGTTGGTACTTCCTCTATGGGGGAGTATGTGTATCTTAGCTGAGTCATGAGGACTCTAGTGAATGTATTTTCTAAACAGTGTCTTTTGACATTGGAGTTATTGTTGACATAATGATGAAATTTCTATCATTGATGTCAATGGGGGAGAAGTGTACATGAAAAACCATTTGTACCATCTTTTGGAGAGAACTAAATAGGAAAATGAAGCAAGATTTGATTGATGAAGAGGACTTGAATTATTTTTCAGAAAAGCAATGTTGCAGTGTTGGATTTATGGAACATTGGATGTTTTTCATCTATGTTTCCATCAATTACAATGGGGGAGATTGTTAGGAATGAATGATGAATATATCCTATGGGAGTATTAGAAGCCATTCTGTAGCATTTTTTGTTGCATTCATGACTATGATTTTCATTGATGTCAACACAGTGATCTACTGAAGATTAGTAGAGGAGCAGATAGTGTTTGGATTAGCACACATGGGATATTAGAGATCAAGCTATGCGATGTTGAGGACTTACTCTATGATATTTTATATTTTCATGGTTAAGAGCATAGATAGTAATTCATTTATTCATGGAAGTTATGAGCATTTTAGTGGAAGTAGTATTCAGGCAGTGTTCCTGAGTAGCAGTTTGTGGAAATCAGATGATATCTCCTAATCAAGATGGAATCTAGTTATGTGCAGTTAGAGAGAATTTGAAGACATGTTGATAGTGACATGGATGGAAGCACAAACTTTGAGGTCACATGAGTGAAGAGTTATTCTAATTGGAAGCTGACAGTTTTATGTAATTTTGATGTAACGTATGGAAAGTTTTATTTTATAATTTGTATGTTGACTCATTTGTAATTACTTGAGTGTGGTATAACGGAAGGAAATTTTTCCTTATTGTAATGAAGAAATGTAAGAGTGAATGAAATTGTGAAAGCAAATTTGTGGAAAGAGGATATGCGAGGTACAAAGATCTGAAATTGAGATCTGGTGTAGCAGTGAGTGCAGTTTGGCACAATCAGAGAAGAGGTGACATATTGTTGAGATCAATAATATTTTGATATTATTCTATTGATTAATCTAGAGATCATTTGGACAGTGTGTTCAGTGATCTTGCCATTGAAGCTATTTGGGCAGTGGGTCCTTATGTCTTCCA
Source organism: Chamaecyparis obtusa (assembly GCA_027943335.1). NCBI lineage: Eukaryota > Viridiplantae > Streptophyta > Pinopsida > Cupressales > Cupressaceae > Chamaecyparis > Chamaecyparis obtusa. Next base: position 909,542 of record BSBK01000944.1, read on the forward strand.
TAACTCCTAACAGGGTTAGAATCTTTTAACAGGGATTCAAAATCTCCTAATAGGGATTCATATGTACTGAATGTATTTCATAATACTCCTAACAGAGTCCATCCTTTCACAAGGAACTTTCATATTAGTGCATCTTTTGTGGGCATCATTCCCACCCGGGTTTACTCTTTGATCAAGAGGTTCCCTAGTCAACATATCTTGTGTCATTGTGTTATTGTGTATGAATATCTTTCTATGGTTGTTGGTTACATTTCTTATATGGTTAAAATCTATTGAAGTTGATAAAGGTTATAATTATCTAATAATTGATTCACCCCCCCCCCCTCTCAGTTATCTTGGTGGACTTTACTTTCTAACATTGTGCTCAAGAAAAATGTACCTTTCAGCTGGACTGATGAGTGAAAGAGGAGTTTTGAAAAAATTAAGAAGGATTTGTCATTAGTGCCTACTTTAACTAATCCTAATTTTACTAAAGATTTTATTTTATATTCTTATGGTGGTTCTGACACTATTTCAGCAATGCTAGTTCAAAAGAATGAGGATAAACAGGAGCAACCTGTTGCTTTTTTCAGCAAAGGTATGGATGATTATGAGCAAAGGTATAGTTTTTTTGAGAAATGTGTACTAGCTATTATTAAAGCTTTAAAAAAGTTTAATCATTTGGTTTCTATAAATAAAGTACATCTGATGGTTGCACATCCTAGCATTAAGTAGTTCTTTTTGAACAAAGATGTCAATGAAAAGAGAGCAGGTTGGATAACAAGAGTTATGGAATATGATGTGCAAATTCATGTAACCAAGCTAGTTAGAGACAAAGGCTTGTGTTCTCAAATGGAAAATGAAGAAGATAAGGTTGAAGCCATTGAAGAGGCTTCCTTACTCCAAGGTAATACTATGTTAATTAATGACTCAGCATCTTGGTTATCAGATATGACCAGATTTTTGCAAATTGGTCAATACCCAATAAATCTTGATAAAACTAGAAGAAGGTACTTCAGATCACAATCTATCCCTTATGTTCTTATTGATGGTATTTTTTATAGGAAGGATTTTTCTAGTATGCTTCTTAAGTGAATTGATTTAGTTGATCAAAATAATATTTTATCTGAGTTTCATGACGGATCTTGTGGTAGGCATTTCAACCCTAAAACTACAACCTGGAAAATTTTGAGAATTGGCTATTATTAGCCAAATTTATTTAAAGATGCTCATTCTTGGGCAATAAAATGTCAAAAATGTGCTCTTTTTGCAGGAAAGCAAAAGCTGGCAGCATTTCCATTAAAGCCAATCATTGTGGATCAACCATTTAATAAGTGGGGAGTGGACTTTATTGGTCCAATAAATCCTAATTCAAGTGCACGTCATAAATGGATTTTGACTGCTATAGACTATTTTACCATGTCGATTGAGGCCATTTCATTGAAGGAGTCTACTGGATCTGCTATGTTGAAATTCTATGATGATATTATAACTAGGTTTGGTGTTCCCCAGTCAATGATTTTAGATAATGCTTTATCTTTTATTGGTTCAGCTATAACAGAGTGGGCTGTTAAAAATGGCATTTATCTAAATACTTCTTCTAACTATTATCCTCAAGGTAATGGTCTTGCAGAGTCTACTAATAAAAACCTGATTAGGATTATCAAAAAAACTTTACAGGAAAATAAAAGAGATTGGCACTCTAAACTAAAGGTAGCCTTATGGCTAGAGAGAATTACACCTAAACACATTATTGGGAATTCACCCTATGTTTTGGTTTATGGTAAGGAGGCAAGATTGCCAATTTTAATAGAGTTTCTAGCTTTACAACTAGCTAATCAAATGATGATGTTTGAAGAGGAAGATCCTCTTAAGCTGAGATATGCCAAATTGCTACAGCTTGAAGAAGAAAGAAAGAAAGCATTGGAAAATATGGATTTAAGACAAGCACAAACTAAAAGGTCTTTTGAAAGGAAAGCTTTACCAAGAGATTTCAAGGAAGGTGATTTAGTACTCAAGTGGGATGTATTGAAGAGCAGACCAGGCCAGCATGATAAATTTGACAATTTTTGGTTAAGCCCTTTTGTTATCATAGCTTGCAAAGAAAATAATGCTTTTCAGTTGCCTACAAATGATGGAGAAGTTATACAGATTCCAGTTAATGGAATCCACCTTAAGCTTCGCTTTGAGGGATAGGATAAGTCTAGTTTTCATTTCAATAAGTGATGTCCAAGCACTAGGTCTCTAGGTTGCATAAGTCTAGATTAGATGCATTTTCATTTCAATAATGGTTGCATTCATGGTTTTTGGTTTCCTAACTCTGTTTCCCAATGATAAGGTCTATAGGTCATGTCTAGCAGGCAAACATCCAATAGAAGTTGCCAAAAATGTTCCACAAAATTACAGCATAGAGAAGAATAAACACAGATAGGCAAATATTGTATTTTTAGGGTCCAATTAACACTATATTTCAGGTATTGTTGATTAACATTTCATTATTACATTCATTATCAGATTTCAGTATAGTACTCTAAGAATTGATCACATTTCAAATTTCAAAATTCATAACTCATCATTACATTGTGCATTCAAACTGAATGTAGTATACAATTGTCCTTTCATATTTCATATTACATGTCAATTAAAGAGTACATTTGTAGAATAGAAAATAGGATTGAAGTATGGAGTAGGGGTCCCATGCATTGCCTTTTCATATGTTTGTTGTCAGTTGGTTCTCTGTCAGATCCTAGGTCTTTAAGTCTAGGTATTCATCTGCATTAGGGTTTTAGGGTTTTCACCTGCATCATGAGAGAGAAAATGGTGTTAGATCCAGCTAGATCTAAGCAATGCATGAAACACAAACAACATACAGTAAAAATCAAATTTTCAATGCTACATAGCTATCTGGTAAATTCAATGCAATAAGGAAATGTGCATCCACACTAACTGAAAGATAGTATTAAAGGGACTTGTTTTGTAAACATGAAACCTTTTACTATTAATGGTCATTCTCATATATGTTATCCTTTTTATAAACTAGATATCTGAATGAAAGGGACTTAGTGTTTCCAGCTGAGAAGCCTTTTTCAGAAAATAGCAATTTCTTGTTAGATTATTGAACATAATAGCTTGAATTTTGATTCACAAGTGTCATTCCTTTTGGCTTTTTCATAAACTAAATTATTTACTATGTTCACTAATCTAACAAGTTTATAATGTTATTGTTTCAAAAGCTTAACAGAATATATTGCAATGCTCAAAGTTGACTGATTTTAAAATCACAGTTAGAGAAAGAAGATGTAGTACAAAATGCCTTCCAAAATGTTACACAAAGGTGCCAATTTGCTATAAATAGTCATGTTCAAATGCCAAGATAAAATTGTATAATCACTGGTATTGCATATTTTTGAAGTACCATGTTCTATAGTATTGCTGAATTCAAAGTATAGTTTCAATAAATTCATTGTTGTTGATTAACAAAAGAGAAATGCTACAGAATTGAGCTTAAGAGTTATAAAAATGTTATTAGAATGTATTTTATGGATGTCACAAGCCCGTGCTCGAACTTCATTGAATTTCATTTTGATTTCTTTGAATGTCATGAGCTCGTGCTCGAACTTCATTGACAGTAAACAAACATTTTTCATCTTTTTGCATTTCTTATGTTAAAAGTTCATATTCAACATCAAAGCAGAGGAGAAATTGTTTATACATGGTAATATGTGATAGTGAATCTAAGGATGCTCACTGTTTTCAATGATTAAATTCAAAATTCAAAATAATTGTTCTTATTTATCAGTTAAAACAGAAAGTAAATTAAAATGACTAGTGAACCAATACAACAGTGACTGTATTATGGAAGGAGCATTCAGATAGTGAGATTTTTGAAGCTTATACTCATTTTTGGAGCTACAAGTATCAAAATGAGATGACTGGTGTATTAATGCCTAGTGTATTATTGCAACAACATACTATAAAATCAAGAGTTTTCAAACTATGAGCATGTTGTTTTCTTCAAATAAACATATACAGCTGAGCCATGAGGTTCATTCATTTATCTATTGAGTTGTAAGTAGAATGATTAATGTTTTACAAATTTTCAAAAACATCTGCAGTATAGTATGATTGAGCTATGAAGATTACAAATTTATTAAGGAACAAGTTGTAAGAGTACACATTCAAACAGTGAGGCCTTACGACCTTTTATCAATTGAGATGTATTGAAAGAAAAAAGAATTGACTAGTATGTAATAGTGACTGTGAAAATCAAAAGTATGGAAATGGTGAATATGAGATTTCAAACAGTGGGTGAATATGTGCAGGATGGTCTATCATGTCATGAAGTTCATTTATTCTTTTTGGTGCCATGAAGTTTATTTGTTTATAACTTGAGCCATGAAGATTTTTTTTTTATCAATGGAGCTTTAGTAACATTGAAGGACTGGTAAAATAATTGGTGTTATTTTTTTTAAATGACAGTGCAAAAAAACTTCATTCATAGGCTGAGTATCAAGTGGGTTTCCCTTTTTATGTTATCAAATCATTTTTACAAAGGAAGTATGCAGATTTATTTAAACATTATCATATATATCATAAGAGAAGAAGATAGAGATGTTAAAAGGATGTATCCAAGCCACAGACAGGAGTACGAAACCAAAAAGATCAAGTTCAATGAGCATCAAGATTATGAAGGGTACAATGAAACTCATCTGTGTTTTTTGCAAATAGCTTGTGTCTGTTGGAGTCTAAGCTTGAAGATCAAGTTTTAGTTAACTCAACCTAACCGAAGCTGAGACTGAAAGATGACTTAGCCTGAGCTAAGTTAACTTTTCCTATCTTTCAGTCACAAATTAGGTTAGGCCGAGATGACTGAAGGAAACCCACAAATCATGGTGGAGCTGTCAAGATGTAAAGCACCCACATCAATAAACTAGGAAACAAACAAATATCATGCACAGATTTTACCAGTTGAAAGAAGTCCAGCTTACCGCTTAACCGAGGATAAGTCCCAGTGAGTTCAAGTTCTGAGTTCCCACCAAGATCATAGTAAGAATTCATGCCATTGATTCATACCAGTTGGAGCCATGATTGAAGAGAAAGAAATTCAAACAACAGCTTGAGCTCGAGTTCATGCTCAAGAGCACGTTTGAAAAATACCCATAGGCTGTGAGTCACAAATTTACAATAAAGAGGAAAGCTCACACTCAAATACCCATAGGCCTTACACTGAAGTCACAGCCTCAAACTCAAAGCTAAGCATCAGCTTCAAAACCAAGAGGTAAACACGTAGTCAAAAATCAGCTCAAGGCCAAAGTTGTAGCTCAAGACATAACTCACAGACTATGAGTTTTATTCCATGGTTCAATCTTAAAGCCGAGCTCCGAAGCTCGATGATGAAACTTTAGTCACAATCGAGATTGAGAAAAGGTGATCTCCAGATCACATAATAGGAACCCAAGCCTCACATAGAATCAAACTCTCAGTTCAAGATCAATGCCAGAGGAGATTTTTAATCAAACAGAGGGCATTCCCTAACAGTCAAGCCATTCATAACCAAATTTCACTAGAGTTTTCTCATAGTTATGATTTTTCTTCCCTATTCTTCTCAAAGAAGCTAGATAAAGATGTTGTTTTTGAGAATGAAGCCTATTTTGAGAATTTGGAGTCCACAAAGAACCAAATTGAATGCCATTAATGCATGTGTCAACATCTTGCATACCTTGAGATAACCATAGTGCCACCTATTACCTTTTTTTTGCATAGTCTCCAAGTGGGAAGAGTGGTCATGTCGACCTTCTTACTCCTTTGCATTTTGTAAACTTAGGATTATTTCTTAAGTTTCTTTAGGGTAATATAGGTTTTATTTATTTTGAATTTTTATTCAAATTAAATAAGATAAGTGTTGGTAAAACATTGTAAAAGGATTTGTATCCTTATCAACCAACATTTAGGGCTTTAATTTTGGATAGTTCTAGGCTTGAATCTTGGCATGATATTAGGCCAAATTAGAACATAACAGAGGCTTGGATTTTTGGATTTGAGGCTTAGGCATGTTATAAAATTTATTTTTATTATCAATTGTTTGGTTGCATATTTTGGAGAGAAGGCTAAAAATGAGCTCATTTTTCCTTGATGCCTTGGAGATCTTGTTTGTAACCTTTTTGTCACTTTTTTAGAAGAATAAAGCATATGATCTATTTGCCCATATATTTTGAGTTTTGATTCTTTTTTCAAGATCCTATTTTCATCTTTTTTTACAAGTGTTTATCCTTTTGTTAGCTAAGAGAAGTGAATGTTTTCCTATTCCTCCTCAAGGTGAGCAATAATTCAAACCTCATAAAGAATATGTATGTTTGTTAACGGATTAAGCTATTTGTGGTCTATACCCTAGTAGTGAGGTCTTTTAGCCTATATGTTGAAAAGTGATACAAAGTGTCAAAGTTTTAGTATATGAGTTAGGGCTACTGTTTTACTTCCCAAGAAAATTTTGAATTCATCTTGGTGTATCACCCCATTTTCACTTTCAGTTTTAAAAGTTTATTCTTCCCTTTTCCCAATAAGTTTTCAATTAGGAGGTGATATCCCATATCAAATAGGAACTGGCCTAGAATATGAAGAATCCTCCTCAATCAGAGTCTACCCACAACTTAAGGAGGTTTCCATTGTTAGGATAGAATATTGTGTAGCCCTGATGCCTTAGTTGGGGTGGTTATTCTAAACCTCAACATATATCTTGATACCAAGGGGGATTGGGATCAATCATTTTTTACATGAATTCATATGTCAAGACTTTAAAAGTAGGCATCATGAGTTGTTTGAGTAGGAATTCATAGTGTATAACTTCATGAGGAATGTCTAGCATAGATCCCACTATGGTCATTGCATTAGCTACTTTATTCTGGGATCGATGGATTTCATCAAAGGAGATATGATCAAAGTATTGTTTGAAGTCCTCTATCATGTCTTTATATAGGATTAACTTCTCATCATTGGTATCATAGTTGTTATTCACTTGGTTGATGATAATTTGTGAATCACCATATACTTGTAGATGTTTGAGTTTCTAATTGATTATGATCTTTAACCCTATAATTAATGCCTCACATTTTCTAATATTATTGTCACAAATTTTTTTAATCTATATGACCTTGGGATTGAATCTCCTTGTGGTGTGATAAGTACCATTATGACACCTAAACCCTTTTTCATGTATGAGCCATCAAAATATAGCTTCTATTCCTTTTTTCCCTCTATAGTAAATATACATTCATATGAAAGCTCTACTAACATAGGATGCTTTGATGGTATCGGTGCATCTACTAGTTGGTCAAAAATGACTTGGATTTTGATGGCTTTCCTATCCACATATTCGATGTCAAATTCACTCATGATCATGACCCATTTAGCTAGTCTCTTTGTTAATGTTTCTTTACTCGAGATATTTCAATGGATTGATTTTGATGACTGGTAGTGTTTGAGTTTTTGTGAAGTAAACACTACAATAAGGCATGTTCTCTCTACTGCATCATAGTTGAGATCATAGGACACAAGTATTTGACTAATATTATAGATTTCTCATTATTTTCCTTCTAAGTCATGTTGAGTTAATAATTCCCACAATGAATTTTATATTGCTAATATGTATAACAAGAGGGGTTGACTTGGAATGGGAGACATGAGTACTAGTGTTGAAAGGAGGAAAATGTTAGTGTTTTTAATGTAGTTTGACTATCTTTGGTCCATTGAAATGGTACACCCTTATGATGTATTTATTGAAATGGAAAATGGATGACACTTATTCGTCAATTGTGTAATAAACCTTCTATCAAAATGAAATATTTCTTGCAGACTCCTTAATTGATAAATATTCATAGGTGGTGGCATCTCAATAATTTTCTTGACTTTCTTTGGACCTATTTCAATCCCATAGTATGACATAATAAATCCCACTAATTTTCCTACAGTGACCCCAAAGACACACTTCTTGGGGTCAAGTCAGACTTTGTATTCCTCTAATATGTCAAAGACAACTCCCAAGATAGTAAAGTCTAAATTTAATTCTATTGATTTTTCCAAAATATCATCTACATAGTCTTTCATAGTGATGTGCATCATGTCATGGAAGATTATGGTAATTTCACATTGATAGGTTGCACTAACACTCTTTAAACCAATAGGAATGAAATTCCACTAGTAAGTGCCCCATGCACATGTGAACTTTTTCTTGTGTTGATCCTCTAATGCTATCTTGATCTGATTATAACCAAAGAATCTATCCATTATTGATAGCATTTTATACCTAGCACACAAGTCCACAATCATGTGTATGTTAGTAGAGGAAAGTAATCTTTAGGGTATGCCTTGTTCAAGTCTCTACAATCTATGAAAATCCTAATATCTCCATTTGTCTTATACATCAACACTAGGTTGGAGATCCACTTAGCATAATCAATGGGTCTTATGAATTCCATTTCTAGAAGCTTTTTGAGTTTAGCCTATGATATAGAAAATGGTGATCAATGGTAGAAAACCAAATTATATATACATTATAATACCAAACCCACCCTTGGGTCAAATATAATTATCCCAACCCAAAAGGATGAAGGAGTGCTAATGCATGATCTAAAAATGGGGGAGATTTTGGGGTATTCCCTGTACGGATACAAATGTATGTATATGAGACTATGGAAAACACTTATGCGATGAAAAAGGAAATGATAACAAATAATGTATGATATAATATCTAATGTACCAAAGTAAGTGATAATGTAAAATGAGAATGATGTATCACCTTAAGGGATACGAGAGGACAAGTAAGCTTCAGATCTGGAAAAACTTGTCAGAAAACTATTATAATCTGAAACCATTCTAAGATCTGGAACCTTGAGACTTGTAACTCTTGACTATGAAAATTATAGAGCTATAGGAAAATTCTGACTTGAGATCCAATTTGACATATTCTTAGGAGCACAAAAACTATTGAATTTTGTGAAGGATCAATCACTAGTTTTGAAAATCCAAAAAACTGAATCTATAACTTCGTCACCTATTCCTACACACAAGAAAAAGGGAAAATTGTTGTGGAAAGGAGCTTGCCTTGTTCAAACCCCTGTAGAGGAATTAACCTTAAAATGAAACAATTAAAGCATGTAAAAAAATACAAATGAAAGTATTCACCTTTCTTGTAAAACCCTCATGGATTGATATTAGGATCTGATAAACCCATGAAGATGTATGAATACTTGAGATGTGTTATATAATCAAGAATGTCTTCATAAATGTAATTGATCTACACTTGTAAAATCCTATATCTTGAATGATTGTATGCTTTATCACTTCAATGGAGAAGAAGAGGAAGAAGTATTTATGTGGATCTTCCTTCTTGCTTGGGATTTCCTTTACATGGCCACCATGGAAGAGAGAAACTTGCATCAATGAGAGAATATTGCCTTTGAATGGATCTTGAATAGAAGAAGACTTGGAGATATTAAATTGGGAGCCTTGCCTTCAAATATTGAATCCAAAAGATCACTTGAAATCAGCAATAATTTCTTACACATAGACTTGATTTCTTGATAATGGATTGCATATGAATTATGTATGATAGATGTTAAAATGAGGATTTTTCATGTCCTTTTATCATTTTAGGGTGCAAAATTGACAGGTCGACAATGATTAAGAGTGGAAAAAGAAAAACACCTACATCAAGCCTAGAGTCCATTAAAAATTAACCTCTGGAGTACAAGGTCTAATTTGACCTAGTCCTCAAGACAAGGTCAAATTTGACCTAGTCTCGAAGAGGAAAATTTTCAAAAATGGCATCAAGGTTTGGAAGATTTTTGGGGAAATAAAAGAAAAGAAGCAGGAAATCAAGCATAAACACATTCAAATATCAAAAATCAATAAAATGAGGCCTAAAAGGTCCTAGATCTTCCAAATAAATGGGTGCTAACTTTTTAGGAGGGTACCCAACCTTAACCAATAGCGTTATCTTTGGATGCATCTTTCAGAGTTTTTTCTTGACAATTTTTACTCATAGCTTTGATCATAGTTGGTGTAAGACTAACTCTGGATCTAACTGAGACATGTATGAGTATGCCCAAGTGAAGTTTATTTTTTAATTGTTAAATAACTTAATAAATTTTTCCCTCTCCTCAGTTGTTAATGAATCTGCTAGGTGCATGAACCTTTTTATTTCTTTGGTTCCCAAATTGATTATCTATGTACTTTTTGCTAATAGTGGTGATTTTTCTCTATTAATTTGGAGTATGTAAAGTCCTCCATCATCAGGAAACTTAGGGATTTTTTCACCCTCAGATACATCCTTTTTTTTTACCATTTTCTGATTAGAAGGTTCCTTTTAGTTTTCACCTAAAAACCTTATGTTTTTATTATTTTCAATCTTATGATTGAAGGATTGACAAATCTCACCAAAACATGTCTCTCTATCTAGGTCAATGGTAAATTCATTCTCATGATCTCTCATCGGTATGCTTTCTTCAAGTCCTAAGAACTTAGCAATAGCTTCGTTGTTTTGGAAGATTTCTATATTCAGTTGATCATCCCACTAGATTAGCTCTGGATAAACTAGGGAAATATTTTATTTTCTCTAGGATGAGGAGATATGGAGGTTTGATATGATATTGATGTAGGAATCTTCCAAGGATTCATGATTTTCTAAGAAAAAGGTAAATGAGGGCTCAAAACAATTCCAAAAGTGCTAAATCCAAGTGTGTTGATCTATTTCTCTATTGTGTGTGGATAATCGAGTATAGTAGTTAGATGAAGGGTACTAATAGTCTTAGGACTATCCCACTCATAATTATTTGAATCTATTTCAAGTTAGTACTCCTCTAGTGTCTTGATCCCATCGAAAGAACATGTGTCATCATCATTAGGCAATAGGATATTTGAGGTACCTTCCTCTTGTGGTTGGTACCCTAATCCTTAAAAATTAGGATTTTATTTGAGTTGTATTGGATCCAAAATTCCTTGGTTTTTCTTATTGAGTCTAGTGCATCTATTGTATCCTTGTTTTCAAATAATGGTATACCCTCTTCCCTATTCATGGATAGGAATTATGAATCAAGGGGGTTCCTTATCTTTATACAACTAGTAGGACATGTCCTCTTTAATATACTCTTCATTTAAATCACCCCATCTTGTGAAGTGTGAGGCCTCACCCCAACCCAACATAGCATCTTTTTTTATTCACATTTTGATACATTGATACACTATGGATTATTTTGATAGAGACTCGAGACATTATGTTTGATGATGATTATTATATTATGTGGATTAGAACCTAGAGTATGTCGTGATTTTGATTATGCATGTTTAGTAATGTGAATTAATGAGAATATTGGATCATGTTTAGATTTGATCACTTCACAGATGATATGTCATGATGATTATGTAATTATGATGTTTAAACATTATTGAATGAAAAATTTGCAATTAGGACTGAATTCTGCATATAGATTACGTTGTTAAGTCATGAATTAAATATGTATATTTTATGTGATTTTTCTACCTTGAACTACTGATGCTCGATGTTTAGTGTGTAGGTATGAGAACCATGGAATTATTTGGAGAACCAAGGTTAAACATATGTGAACTAAGTAAGCCAAGGTTTAATCCGATATGGGATTAAAAGCCTCATTGTAATGTGAACTCATTGTAAATGTGAATTTGCATGTTTTTTATTAGTTAACTTCATGTCGTCATTTAGGACATGACATTTTGTATGTAATGTGCAATCGTTAGTGTCACTTGACACTTGTTATGTGCTTATTTAAATTCATCTTTGTTTCTAGCCACTTCTAGAGGCCAATAAGAGGTTCTAAGGGTCATTTTTGGCATTATTAAAGTACCTAAGTGATAGGGGTATGGGTTAGGAAGGTTTTGAGCATGTCCATAATTCCCTAGTGACCTTGGTAACCCATTTTATGACCCATTTACCCTTAGCTACGAAAATTGGATAAGTCTTGATCTTTACCCAACTCCACCCTTTCCTTTCAATCATGCATTTATCATGGGGGACAAGGAAAAAACAATAGGACCATAGGGTCAAGTCTGCATTTATTGATGGTGGGTGGGTAGAAATTGGAGGCCTTTTTAGAGGCCCTTGGTAGAGTTAGTGGGTGTTCACCCACTCTCTACTTTTAGAGACATTAGGGTTTGGATTGAGGAAGGATAAGTGGATTAGCTCTTCTCAAACTTCTTTTTCCATAACACTTGTGAAGGTTGGTTACTCACTTCCATGGAAGCTTTCTTACTTGTTCAATAGATTAGCATGGATTCTTGCTCTCTCATGCATATGAATTATATTCTTTTTGTGATATTGTGTTGTAAGGGATGGTATTTGAGTTTGGTTTCATGTAACCTTCTTATTTTATTTTGCTTGAATGAGGGAGTTCTTGTTCATGGGAGTGAGGCATTACTCACCCTTTGGGAAGGGAAGAAGTGGCCTTTGGGTGAAGGGGTTAGTTGGGCTCTCCATGTGGTGAGAGTCTCTTCTCTTGGAGAAGAGGGAAAAATTCATGGTGTATGGGCACCTTGAAGCCATTGGTACCTTGCATCTTGACGATGTAGATGAGCAAAGTATGTGTATGGAGGTTTTATTTATGTAGCCTTGAAGAGGCAATGAAATACTAATGTTGAGAAATGTTGAATACCATGGCATTCTCCCCTTGGAAAATCCCACCTTCACCCTCTTTCAATGAGTTTGTAAGACTCATTTGTGTAGCCTTGGGAGGGAGTAAATTGTTGTATATGCATATGTGTATTTTGTGAGCATTTTGTTTGTTGAAGCATACCCATTTAGCCTTGGTTCTCCAAGCTTGGGGGTGGTCTCATGGAGACCTAGGTTGGGAGGTGAGAATCCCATGGTTCTCCCCCTTTTTATTGCAGGTATTGATGTCTTGATTCACGTAGAAGAAGCTTGATGGAGTTCATTCTTTGGATGTGTTTGTATGGAGACACCAGATGTCTTTGTTTTGGTAGATCTTGGAAGTAAGATCCTCATTTTGATGTATTTTGTAATGAAGAAACCTCTCCTTGTAGTAGGAGTATACTTGTGGATTTGGATAGTCTTATCCTTCTCTTTATTGGAGCACCATGAAATTTCATATTGTAAGGGAATTGAGAAAATCATGTTCTTTTAATACTATCATTCATGTATGGTTACCAAATGTTATTTCATTGGTTGAAATGTAAATTAGGATTCCTTTCTATCATGTTGATGCATTCTACTTAATTGAAATGGAGGTGTAAATCTCTCATGTTAAATGTTTATCCAAGTTGATAAAGAAGAAATAATGTATTGTTTAAGGAAGAAATTTTATTGAAATGAATATTGGGAATCTCTTAATGTATTGATTGAATTTGTTTATGTTCATTATATTCTATCCTACCTTAGACAATCTTCAAACTCAATAGAAACTACTTGAGATGAGAACAACATTACCACCTCTAAATCTCTTCAAATTGTAGTATATATCAATGAACAAGTGAAATATTGGATTACTATGTGGAATTTCTATTACAACTAATATATTCAACCTACAAATCTCCTTAGTTTAGTCACTAGTAATCTATGCATTTAAATGGATCAAAAAATAATAATAAGCAAGAAAAGAAAGGAAGGAGAAACCATAGTTTCTTACAATGACATTTTCCAGATTTCAAGAGCAAATTACTCTCTGGAATTTGTATGAGAATAACATTATTCCCATACCACAGAGAATATTTTGCTTCATTACATTATGTTCCTGATTAGTATTAACTTAAGTCTAAACTCCTAGCCTAACCTAACTATTAGATACTAATTCCTATTAATATAAAGTTGCTAAACAATGTCATAAAGTCTACTTTACCCTATGCATCTAGTGGGACCCCCCTCCAAATTACCCATACCTTTAACACTTATTTAAATCAAAACTTATAAAAACATCATCCACCTTGGTTCCTACACAAGGCATTGGAACAAGTGGATGCAACTTGTAACAAACAAAATAATTTACCTTGCAGCATGATTAAATGTTTTAGTAACCTCCTTCATGACTTGCACCATCCTCCAAGCTCCCACGTACCTGGTTATACTTCCTTGATGGCAAGTCAATAGTCCTTGACCCTTGCCATGTGTACCTAGCCTTACTATCATGAAACTACTTCTTGGAGGCTGCAAAAATCCCCTCCTTTGTTTGTATGAAAAGAAATGGTGGGCCCTAGTGTCATGTCTCCCCTTTATCTGCAAATCCCTATGTGAGATTTTTGAAAATCTTATGGGGGGAAAAAGTCTTCTTCCTTGGCATACTCACGCAGGCTTAGCAATTAAAACATTTTTTATCATTGTTTAGGTTATAGATATTGGTCATGTCAACCCCCACTTGGCAAGTGGCCTTGGGGAATATGGGTGACTTGATGGGTGGTAGGTGTAGGAGCCATGGGTTAGATAGGTGTATAGAATAGGATAGGGACTTAGATTGTTTTGTTATTTTAATTATATTTTGTTTTGATAAAGTAACTAGTTAAAGAAATTGTTTGCTAAGTAATAGTTATTGTTAGTGTAATTAGATTTAGCTTTTGATGTATTAACTTGCTAAGTTAATGTTTTATTTTTATTCATTTGGTAATCTATTTTAATAAGATGATTGTCTTTTTAATTATTAATTGTTTTGGTAGAACATATATTCAATAATTTAATCAATTAGTTAATAAGGGAATGATTTATTGTTAATATGATAGATTCATTAAGAGGAGAGAACATAATGTTATTATGTTAGACCCATCAATTAATCAATTGGTTAGTAAGTGATAGGTTTGGTGAATTATTAGATTAGGGTATATTGGAGTATGACATTAGTCATTTAGATGATAATTATAGATTTTAGCCATTAATTTCTAATTTTGGTAATTAATGAAATAGATTATTAGCTAGTGGTATTAATGTTCCGACCTAACTAGGAATTAATCAAATTATTAATTTAGTAGTATTATCAGGTATATGTTCAAACACCTCTAGCAGTGAAACTTCTTGACAAGCTAATAGTCAATTCAATTAAAGGTTATTTAGCTAACAGGATCTTTGACATAGTTAGATGAAGATCTAATTGTGATAGATTTATCTTCGATAGATCCACTTAATGTTATAGTTCATTGTGTGCAATTTCTAAATGATTAACATGAGAGTATCAATAGTAAATTAATGGCTAAGTTAACTTGTCACATGTCAATGATGAATGGTGTTATAAACTATCGAATTGTTTGGTATAAAATTGGAAGAATGATTAATACCCTAGGTACTGTGAATGCACCTAAAACATGAGCTCTTATTGGAAACTGTATACACTAGGGTCCCCACCTTTTGAGGTCTAACTCTTACAACATTAGTTATTAACTCAATCCTAGATTACACCTGACATAGTTGATGTCGAATTACACTTAACCGTTGAATGACACTCCATAACATTTCACTTTAAAAAAAAATTGTTACGTTTTTGGTTGATAAATTTATGGGCATGACATGAAGACAATAGGTGGTTCAAAGAAAATTTTGAATTTTTTTTTTCCTTTTCAATGGGTATCCTTTCTCACCATATGTTTAGAGTGAGATGGGAAACTTGCCCATATAGAAAGAAGTAGCACATGTGTACTCTCCACATCCTTTGTCTTGGACCTTTATTTTCAATTCAAATTTTTACTGGGCTATGTTTTGGAGAGACTCCGAGAATCTATGTAATTAGACAAGGATAATGTAGATGCATCTATATTATTAGGTACGTAGGTGGAGATAGATTCCTTTAGGTTGGTGTTGTACAAGAAAGGATCTATATCACTTGGAATGGTGATGTCTACTCTATTATAAAGAAACTTCATACATTGGTGGCATGTCAATTATATTTCTTACATGGTATGAATCCATGGTCTCCCAAGGAACATGTTGTACCCAAGGTCTAGATACAATACTTGAAATTTTGTATCTTGTGTGGTAGGTCCTAGTCTAATTGGCATAGTTATGATGCCCTAAGAAGGACATTCAAGATATTTTAGGACCGATGTTGTTTTGAAATTGTTGAATGAAATCATTAGAAATATTTTGGAAGGAATCAATTGAATAATGAGGTAAGGAACAATACCATTTCAAGGATTTGTCTCAAAAGGTTCTAGTAAACAACTTCTCCATGAACCTATGGTCATGAGATAAATCACTACATAAGGTTTGGAAATTTTTAGCATGAGTCATAGGATCAACCTTACCATTATAATTCTCAAGATGAGGAATCTTAATGCATTGTGGGATAACAACACAAATAATATCCATATATAAAGAACTATCAATGTCACAGGTAGGAACATTGAACTTGGATTGATTCATGGAAGCAATTTTTTGTTGAAAAGAAGACACAATTTAAGCCAAGATATTAATGGTAGAATTGGTAGAAGAATGGTAGGAGGAGAAACATGAGAAATTTTAGGAGTAATGACATTGGAAATCAAAGGAATGGTTTAATATTAAAAAGTAACACTATGATAAGTAGGCATGGAAGAAGGAATTCAAATACATGGAACACTTGAAGGAATAGAAAGAGCAATAGGATTAGGAAGACTCACATGTGTAGGATTTATATTTTTAATTGAAGTTGTTATGATAGTTGGATCATAATTGGAAACACTAGGAATGGAAGTAGAGAGAGGAAAAGATGTCTTCCCACTTGTAGTAGGTGGAATGAGGCCTAAATTTTGACTATTATTAATAAGAAGTTTGACATTAGTATGAAAAAGATGATAAATTCTATGAAAAATTTTAATACCATGTTCATCATTATGAATAAGTTTCCTTACACCTTCTACAATGGAAAGGGGCTCAGGATTATTATTTTCTTGACCTAGCCATTATTAGAACTTGTCAAAGTCATGGGAAAGTTTTTGGATTTGAACAGGAGGAACCCTTAATGCTTATTATTCATCATGAGAAGAATGAGAATATTTATTCTCCATGATAGGATTAAGATCATGAAGATGCATGTTGGTCTCATCAAGATTCCTAGGAAAGAAAGAGGGTTTAGGATCAAAGGAATTATATGGCTTCTTCTAATTGGAATGTTATAGGTTGGACTCGTAAAAGGAAAGAGATATGCAACATAATTTAAAAGAAAAATATACTTTAACTATCACATTTGAACATGTAATGTAATTATTGACTAAAAATGTGCATACAAAGTAGATTCGGAGATGTAATGACAAGGAAAGATATAATGTAACACCAAGATCAAAAGAGGAAATGTCATAAATTGGGTTCACCAAAATGTATCATAAGAAATGGTGAGCAATGCTATCGAAGAAGATCACTAACCAAATCAAATGCATAAAGGTGTGATATATTAGGAACACCCCCAAAGGATCACCCCCAAACTAAATTTATTTTAGCAAAACCCAAAAGGATGAAGGGGTTCTAATTCAAGATCTAGATTTCAAGATGGAGTGTTTTATTTGGAGATGGGTTCCTTTAATATTAAGATGTATATGATATGTAAAAATGATATAAAAATATATAAAATAAATTATACTATGAAAAATGAAATGATAGCTAATAAGATGTGATATAAGATCTGATGTATAAAATTAGGTGCAAGATGAAAAGATGAGGAATGAACTCACCTTGAATCTAGGAGAAAATGAGTGAACTTCATAACTAGTTTTGACTATCGCGGAGCTGTAAAAATAAGAAATAGTTATGCATATGGAACTCTAACACCTATAAATTATTACTCTATAAATTTTAGATCCAAAGGACTATGTCGAATAAAGTTGACCTTGTCCAAAAAATTTGACCTTGTTTTGGAGACTCCAAATCTATAGAATTATATGAATTAGGATCTGTAACCAGTTCTAAAAATCCAGAAATTCAAATCCAAAACTCCAAAAATATGTTCCTACACAAAAGAAGGGGAAAATTTTATGGAAATGTGTTTTCCTTTATCAATCCCCTATATAGGAATCAACCTTGAAATGAAATATAAATTGCATTATAAAACTAATGTAAATAAGATAAATGTCAAATTCACCTTGCATGAAAAACCCTCATGGATGGATGTAGAAATTAGTCAAATCCATGAATATGCTTGCAATATATGTTTTGAATGTGTTGTAGAATCAAGGATGCCTTCAAAAATTCAATGGATCTACACTTTCCAATCCTAGATCTTTTATGGGTGTATGCTTAAAATCTTGAATGGAGAAGAGGAATGGATCTTCTTGGTAGTTTGATAATTCCTCTACATGGCCACCATGGGAGAGAAATTTGCAATAATGAGATAATATTTCCTTTTCTTGAATGGATGAAGACTTAGAGATCTTTAATTGGATGTATGCCTTAAAATATTGGATCCACCACCTCAATTAGCTTGATTGCACTTGTTCTTCAAATCAAAAAAATAGTGTATTACTTGCACATAGAATGGATAGTCATGGATATCAAAATGAGAGGCCTTGATATCCTTTTATACTCATTTAGGGATAAATATTGTCAGTTTGACCATAAATAAATATCATGAAGAAAAACCTCTGCATTGGGCATAGCACCCACTTAAATGCGGTGTATTAAGACAAGGTCAACTTGGGTCGACCTTGTCCAAGACAAGGCTAACTTAGTTTGACCTAGTCTCAACATTTTTAATTTTGAAGTGGATCAGGATCTTGGGAAGTGTAAAAAGTTTTGGGGAGAGAAAATGAAGGATGCGGGAAATCAATCATAAAGATATTCAAATCTTGAAATCAATAAAATGGGATTTAATAGGTCCTAAATCAGCCAATAAATGGTGCTAACTTTTTAGGATGGTAAAAATACATAGGGATTTTCCCTCATATATAAATAGTCTTCAATAAAAGATCAAAAGACAAAGACAAGAACGTGAAATGAAGAGTTGGACTTCATAATTCAATAATCTCCTACTTGAAGTTCAACTCATGTTGTGTCTTCACATCTAAACAACCTCCCACTTAAAATTTTCTTTATCTATCCTTTCTTTAAATTCTTAATTAATCTCCAAATATAATTACCCAATTCCATGGTAATAAATATGCCAATAGACAATCACCATAGCTAGAATATCAACCACAACCAATTTATAATTATATCCAACTAACCATACAAAATTAGTATTTTATGCCCATATAACAACTCACCATGAAAAAAAATATACCATCTTCCTAAAAAATGCACCAAAAACCTTTAGTGTGCAAAAAACTAGAAGACCCTTATAGAAAGATCCACATGTTGTATGAGAAATGTCAACCAAAACTTGACTCAAACCTACCAATCAGTACTAACATAAAAGGTGTGGTAATAACAAAATGATACACAAATTGCAACCAACCTACTACAAAATCTCACATGACATCTTCCATGTCCTCATTAAAGGACCACATATTGTAGTTAACAAAAAATGAAGTGCAACAACAATAGATGACCTCAAAAAAATCTAGAAAGAAATATTCATGAAAATGATATCTCATCCTTCTACCAACACCACCAAGTGATAAACTATGATAAGTATGACCTCCTTTATCTCCCCGTATGAGATAATTTACAACACCCAAACACCATGGATGTGAGCCCTTGTAAACAAGAAGATCAAACTCAAAAAAATTCCAAAACTAGGAACCATCTCAAACATATCCTAAACTCAAATGTACAAGGAGATAAATCTAATGAGTGGACCAAGAGTGGGGATAAATAATTATCCTCCAGGATACACCAAGTCACAATGACTCTTCTCTAAGAACAATCTCCTCTAGATCCATAATAAACTTGTGTCCATCATAGGTGTAGGTTTCTTGGTCTTCTTGCTAAAACCTCCAAAGATAAATCGTCTCAAAAAATATTTTGTAAACCTAAGAGAATTTTACCCTAACCCAAGCCTCTTAATTTTCAAGAGCACCTCCATGGTCAATCCACCTATGTACATGATACCAAGAGCACCAACAAGACCAATTGTCAAAAATCTCAATGTACGTCTACATTACCTAGGAACACAACATGACAAATTGATCTAACATCTCAACAAATAAAAAAATCATGCTCCAAAGAGCATAACATATCAAGAGAACCTCTATCATGAAAATGATCTAATATAGAATGAATATTCCACCATCGCACAATAAAAAGCATCTTCATATCACATGAAGGTAACCATCTCATGACATCATAACTCTCACTACCCAAAAATAATCCCATATATAACTGAAGCTATAATTTCTCCATAATATTCTTTTGAGTTAAGGCCAAATCTAATTTCTCCAAATAAACTTTAAGGAGCTCCCATGACAACCACCATAATCTCCATTCATATAAAAATAAAAACTACCGCAAAAATCCCTTCTGATAGAAATTAAAATTTAGATGGTTCTATCCCAAGAATTTCAACAATAAAACTTACCAAAATCTTCCTTACAGTCACAAAATCATCTACACACCATTTTTCAACCTATCTTTCTCTCAGAAGTAGAAGCCACATCTTGTCAAATCTTATCTTTTTTTTCTACAGCCACCTCTAGTTTATATTCACCTTTGTCTATTAAATAAATGAGCTTTAACTTGTAGGAAAACAAGAATAAAAGGTTTGAAATTCTATACAAAATGTCAAATACATTTTTATCATAACCAATGAGCTCCCCTAGTAAGGTATCTTCAACATCGTCCACCTTTTGTTTTTGTTTTTCAAAGATAAGTTTTCCATTCCACATTTTCTCTTTTCAGTCCTTTGTACCCTTCTCATTTGATGCAATTAGTATGTTGTTGAACAAAATTCCATCTTTCATCATTAGGATTTCAATGCCAATAGTAGCTATTGATTCCAAAGTAGGCATCTCCAACTCAAAGTACTCTAGGTTGGGAATCTATTGTGATTTGTAGATACCCTTATAATTTGTGTTATCAATAATAGGGGCATAACATTTTCCCTTGTAAATGGGATTTCTCTTCATCGGACTCTTCCATTCACAATAGCCAAGTACCTCTTCACACTTGGGATCATAAATATTTGGTGCTTCCCACTCTCCATCTTCTTCATCATCCCAATTATATGGCTTTATAGATTCAAGATCATAAATTTTCTCGGATTCATTATCAAACCAACCTTCAATATTTTTATTTCACACATCTTCTATTTTTATTGGATCCTTCTCATCCTAATCTTTAGACTTGGTCTCATCACTACCCCAGCTTGTGCACATTTTTTGGAGAGGATCGGGGACTTTTGAGCTTGGTTGCATCACAACAACTCAAAATTTCAAGGATCCTCTCAACAACATCAGTGGGATGATTTCTCTCAAAATTTATAGTAGCTTCCCCTACTACAAGAGTAATCAAAAGAGGACCCCTAACATAGAATAGAAAATGCTCCCCTCTTTTTCTATTGTCATCCCACAAAAGACCAAAATTATCAACATCAATACCCCAAAACATGGTAGGAAATAATATTGCCACCTTATTTTGTAGCCCAAATGCCAGCCTCTATCACCTTAATCTTCCTCTATGGAAAATCTGAATCAAACTTAATTCCCCCGGCCTTCAAGCCCAAAAATAAATAAAAATAAAAAATGTACTTCCAATGGAATTTGGACATTCATTAGTTCACACCGATACATAAACTCTTCAAATTTTATTTATAGTATAAGGATGGTAAGAAAACACAAGTCATGTCTTCTCTAGATGATCTTGGTAAGTCCCAAAAATAACATCAAGCTTCTCAAATGTATAATTCATCCATATGATAAACGGTCCAAGTGTCCTCCTCATGCAAGCTTTAACAAATCCAATATGTCTACACAAGAAACCTCAACCCTAAGAAGATTCTTTAAATCCCTAACAATCTTATCCCTCTTTCATGCTCTTGATATTATAGGATTTTATACCAATTGTTAAAAATAATCAAACAATTGGGAACATACAAATTATACACAAAGATAAATATTATAACGCAGTTCGCCAATTTGGCTACATCCACAAGAAAGTAGAGTAGGAAACTTTATTATTATTGAAACTTACATAAATAGAGTTTTTCCTTCATATATATACAATAGTCTTCAACACAAAATGAAAAGACAGAGTCAAGAAGATAAAATGAATAGTCCAGACTTCATAATAAAAAATTAAGTACTTCACTTCTACTTTTATAGACCCTACAAATGCTTCGTCGTCTAGCTGGGTGCCCAAAACTGACATCTACTGCTCTTATGGCACATGTGGTGGATATGTTTCCTCTCTCCTACTGATGATGGTGGCTAATCATGTGAAATATAATCTATTAAACATAATGAATATGGTTGGTGATAAAAGATATTTTTTGGCAATAGAATTAGAGCACATTGTTCTAGCAGATCAACTGGTGCATAAGGGTGTGAATCTTGATTTATCTAGGTTACACATTTATCTCTGTAATGATGGGAAATTTAAACTTTTGAATGGGGATTTTTCCAATTAAAATTGACATTCTCACATGCCAATTGATTTAAAGTATTAGGGAGAACAGTTGGGCTCAAATTAATTACTTGTGCATGTGTATGATCACTCAGTGGTATCTTGGGCTATTTTTTCCTCTAATATACCTTTGTAAAATGACTTTGATGAGTATATTTCAATATAGGTAGCTAAAAATGTTGAATAATTTTTTGAAGTGTGGATTGATTAGAATATTTTAGGTGTTTTGGCCAAGTATGGTAGTGCTTCATTAGTAGATTTTAGAAACATAGCACCCTAGTAGAAAGGAGATATACAAATTTACCCATGTGCTTAGGGTTTTTTTTGTCACCATTGACAATATTTAACACTTCCTTCTAGTTCTCTATGATTATTAGTCGATCTGAAAACAATATTTACTTATATTGAAACCATATAACCCTTCTTTCAACCCAAGTACCAAACCCTTTTCTATTGTTTCTCATTAAGTAAGGCTTCTGAATCTACCATTGAGATTTTGGTTTAACTCATATTTTGAAGCTATACATAATTTATTGTAGAAAGTTATAGGAGTTGATGAGGGATCTAAAAATTTCTTCCATACTGCATATATTCATATTCTAAAGAGATTGATACCAACAAAGATCTTCCTATGGATATTTCTCTGAATACAAAAAATATTTATTGGATCCATGCTTTAATTATGAGGGTGTTCCTCTCTAGTGTGGTAGATTTTCCTGCACTAGGCATATTTCTACCAATGTGCTAAGTGAAGGAAAGATAATCAATCTTTGTGGTGGAAAGATGTCTCCATTTAACACTACTTGGTTGAAAAGGATGGATCAATCCTAGATAAAGAGGTCATTAACAAGCCTTGAATAACCAATGGAGGTTCACAAGTGGTTTCCCCAAGCACTACACTTCTCACTCCTCGGGAGCTAGTCAGGATAAATGTTATAAGGGATAATAGGGATAAGGGATTTTACTATCCCTTAAATAGTGTTGGCCCAACTAGTTCATGACTCATGCTCTAGAACTCCTTATGATCCAGTGAATAATTCATAGTACACATTGAGGTCTTCCTAAAATTCTGACTGAATTGCTCTTAATGTCAAGGAGATAGTTGTGGTAGTAGAAAGCCGTAAATTATTTCCCCCTAGAGATCTTGAAATTTCATCAAGGAGAGCATAAAAAAAAAATAGTAGTGAGACCCAAGATGGTTGTTTGATGGTAGTTCAAAGTAAAAGGAAGAAAAAAAAGCAACGTTCAATGTGAAGCTTCGTTCCTATACCCAAAGAAAACCATGGAGACACAAATGATCCAATGCATTTCACTTCAAGTATGAATCCATAGAAAATATTGTTAATGGTCTTTGTGGCTTTCAACCGTTAACTAATGCAAAAATATTTCTTTTTTAATTTAATGGATGAAGCCCCACTACTACTATTAACCTAAAAAAAAAATTAAATAGTGTAGATAGAATAAAATATTTTTTAATTAAAACTTAAACTTAGAAACTCATATTTATCACTATTTTTTGGAAGATGGGTTTAAGATATTTGTTTGGTTGTATTCTTAAAAGTAAATTTTTAATGAGCATGAATGATCAAAATTTAGAATTTCCTACATTTAGGTGATGGTTATAAGGAGAAAGCATAGGAACTTCGTAGATGATCACTCATTCTATACTGCTCCATCTATAGCATTGACCAATCATTCATTACTCTTGTACCTCATACTTTGATACATTCATCTATAACTATAGAAAGGTCTTATCTTTATTAAAATAAATTTTTTTCTTCTAAAAATACACTTGTTGTGCTAAATAAAATCTAACTTGTAGTAGAAAAGTACTAAGTTGCTCAATTGGTCTTATCACTTTCAGTATTTATTTGGAACAAGATCAACGCATTCTTTTGTTGGAACCTCATGCTTCAAAGTATGCACAATTTATTTATTATATGTATAGGCAAATATTGTAAATATAAATTTATTTAAAAAATAAACTTGAAAAGGAGTTAGTTTATTAAGATATTCAAATCAATTTTATTAATATTTTGGATGTCAATTAAAAACCTCTAATGGTGAATACTTGATTGCCTCAGCTTGCTCTATGTATTCATCAAGGGAAGACAAACCTCTTTGCTCGACTGTTTGGTATAAACTCCTAACCCCCAAAATTAATTTATTCTTTTGGATCCTTGTTCAGAACAAACCCCTTACTCTTGATAATTTTTCTAAAAGGGGTTTCTTTCTAGTTAATAGATGTTTTCTCTTCATGGAAGATGTAGAATCTTGTGGTCATCTTATGCTTCATTGCAACTATACTCGTAGGGTATGGGATCTTATTTTCAAAAATTGGAATCTTTGCTGTCTTTTTCCTAACTCTTGGCAGGAATTTGTTACTCAATGGAGCTGTCCTTTTCCTAATGAGCTGGCTAGAGAGTTCTGGAAAATTTTCCCTCCTCATCTTTGTTATTGTATTTGGAAGGAAAGAAACAACAGAATCTTCAGGGAGAAATTTTCTAAACCATAGGTCATTGGGAACAACATTTGCAGAGGGTTGCAGGAAAACTTAATCAATGCTATTCTCAACAGCAAGAAGAAGTTTAAGGATAGTGTATCTGAAGATTATATTAGTAATTGGAATTTCCCCCCTACTAATTCCTAGCTCAATATCCCAAGAATCAATTCAGTTTGGAGTGCCCCTCCTAATGGCTAGATCAAAGCTAACTTTGATGGTGCTTCAAAAGGTAATCTGGGAGTCTCTGGGGGTGGTGATATTATCAGAGATTGTAATGGAAATTGTGTGGTATCTATTGCAGCCCCCTTGGGGATGCAATCGAATCATAAAGTTGGTGGAAGAATTAGGGTGTAAAAATGTTTGGCTGGAAGGAGATTCTCTTAATATTGTCAACAACATTAAAGGAATCAATCCCCCCTCCTGGAAAATAGAGCACATTATTGAAAAAATTAAAAATATCTCCCAAACCTTTGAGTCCTTCCATGTTTCTCATAATTTTTGTGAGACAAACCAAGTAGCTGATGGTCTTGCTAATCTTGGGGCTAGAAGTGATAGAATCATTAAATGGTATGGCTCTACTAAAATTAGTGATGAGATCAATTCATGCATTAATTATGATAGACTTAGGCAAAAAAAAAGGAATAGTAAGCAATGCCAATAATGATTACACAACATGACGCAAGCCAGTCTTTAAGAAAGTCAGAGGTGATGTGGCATTTAGTGAAGGACATGTTAATGAACACACTTGAAAATTTACTCTTGAGTATGATTTCTCTGAAGGTAATGTTCCAGGTTATTATTACAAGTCACATCCCCTTGATTTCACACGCTTTATGGGTTATAAACCAAGAGCATCATCTCCATTTTCTGACGCACTTCTTGAGTGACTAGTTTTTATTTAATCTACATTCTAAGGGGAGCTCTCTCTCTGAGACTGAGGATTCAGGTGAGATTAATATTATGGGTGGATATTTAAAGAGGGAGGAACCTACTGACTACAAATGGAGATATGAAAAAGAAGTCTGGAAGAAATTCAAAAAAAGGAAAAGTTCACCAGTTCCTAAAGAGATTGCATGGGAATGATAAGGAGGTTTCAAAAGTTTTTTTTACTGGCTGGGATAAAGGAAATATTAATCTAGATGGGAAATCTTTTAGCCTTACTCTAGAGATTCTCACAGATATCATAGGTCTCCCTCTTGAGGGCATGCAGTATTCAAAATAGAAGAAAGTGGGCAACAAAGTGTACAAGGATTTCTCAAAAACTGATCAAGAATGAGCTATCTTGATTAAAGGTAAGAATGATTATGTCAATATGGAGAACATTGAGAGTATTTGGGGCTCTATCATTAGGGTAATAATGGAGTATTTTACCCTAGAAGGCCGGTTCTCTAGAGTCTACAATTATCACTTTGTTTTGGCGAATCATTTCAAACATGATACTAGGGTGTCTTTTCCTTTCTTTTTGTTAAGTTCACTAAACCAAAGAATTAATGAACATAGGATGAGGGATTCTCCTATCCTCCATGTTGGGCTAATTCTTCTAATAGCTAAGTATGCTAGGGACCATGTCCCTAAGCTCATCCCTATTCAGATTAGCTGCAAAAAGAGAAAGAACCCCATTGGACCTCCCCTAAGGAAGAAAATTACCTCTAACAAAAAAACCCCTTCCTCCCCTATGACTATCATTGAGACAATTGGTTTGAAGGAAGGTCAGGAGGTCAAGATGGATACTTTGGGCAAAGACAACATTGGGATTAAAGAGTATAGTACTATTTTTTTAGGCTTCTGGGTTGAAAGATTGTTAGGAGGTTGCGGCGAATAAAATGGACAAAGTTGAAATAGTGAAAGAAGACAATTATAATAGGGTAAATTCTGGGAAGGATATTATGGCTACCATGGACTCTATCATGGGTTATGATACAATGAACGTTTCCTACTCTCAAGCTATCCAAGAGGTGGCCATGGTGAGTCCTGAAGATGTCACTAAAAACATCATTGATATTGTGGAAGTGTATTTTAGGACTGATTGGGAGAATCCTAAAGTGACTAAGGGGGCCATTAATAATACTGATGCTAAGGAGAACATCTCTCATAATAGGGAGAAGGACAATCTTGATACCTTGGATGTTGGTGAAGATAGCAAACATGATGATGAGGGAGTGGAAAACCAAGATTTAAATTGTAATACAGGGGATCTCAACACTGAAGCTAAGGAGGATAGCAAGGAGGTTGCTAATATTTCTGACGAAGATTCTAGCAATGAAGACATTAGGACTATGGATGAGGAAGTCCTTGCTAATTCAGAAACCCCTATCTCTGGGAAGGATAAAGACAATAATATTAATGACTGTGAGATCATCTCTAAAGGGAATATTAATCAATGTTCCCTTGAGGAGGATTTGAGGGAAAGGGACTCCCATGTGAAGAGATCCATAAGCATGACAACACTTCAAATAGCAAAGAAAAAGGAAATTTATGGCTACAATCTTGATAAATGGGTTCAAAATGACCTTGTGGAGTTGAAAAATAGGTGCATAAGGTTGGAAACTAGGAATGAGCTGCTAGAGGATACCATTGATATGCTAAGGGAGGATGTTGTTTTGAATAAAAGAAGTGACAAGGTTTTTGAAAAGGTTTCTAGTGATACTACAATGCTGGAGGAAAAAATTAACAAAGTCTTGGAGAAAGTGATAAATCCATTAAATGAAAAGATCAATAACAATGAAGCTATGCTTAAGAAATTCTTAACTCTATCTAATACTGGTATGAAAGATACTATGGAAAATCTGAAGACTCTATGCATTGTGCTAGAAGGAAACAATACTGACTCAATGAAAGGAAAAAATGAAGGGACAGATTCCATCCAACAACTGGGACCGGGAGCTAGAACTAGATCTAACACCAGAAGGAAGATCCTAGCTCAGGACCAGGAAATAACCAATCTGAAAGATTCTATTAAGACTACATAGAGTCAGCTGGTGAAATCAGAGGGCTTCCTGAAGACTCTGACTTGATCCTGTTGCTAGTGAATTTTTTTCCTTGTTTTTTTGGGGGATTTCCATTTTTTCTCTTTTTGAGTTAGTGCTTATTGTAAATCTGGGAAGTGTCCCTTCTGGGGTCTATCCTTTCTTGGGATAGTATGTTGTCTTTTTATTTTTCTATGCATATCTTTTCTAAGCTTTGTTAAAGGGTTTTGGGGCCCCTTCAAAACCTGATGTTACCTTAATCAAAAACATATTATTATTTTATTTAAGTTCAATTATTCAATTTATTGAATGATTTGAGTGTTATTAGTTCATGTCAATATATGATACTATTGCATTCATTCAATTCTATTTTTTTCTCTAATATTTTTAATCTAATTATTAATACAATATTTTTTTAATATTAATAATTGAATCATATTTTATAGTCATCATTGAAATATAAAATATAAAAATTTATTTTTTTAATCATAAAGAAACATCAATTGACTTTTTATTTTTAATTTATTGCATTTAATTTTTCACTTATAATTTTTAAAGTGATTTTTTTTTAATTTTTAATATTTTACTTGAAATAGAGTTGAATTTCTATTAATTTTTTAGTTATTCATGCAATGCAATATAAAAGTATTTTAACAACTATTTTATTTATCCATGCAATACAATCACAATTAAAAGATTGATTGATTAATATAGTTTAGTTTTATTTTATTATTTTATTTCAAGTAGGTTCAACTTTTATTATTTTTTATTTTTAAAATTGAGTTTATCTTTTAATTATTGAAGGTTAGATCCCAAAGATTAAATAAAATTTTATTATTATTTATTGGGCTTGTTATTTTATTATTTTATCTAGATGTTATTAGTGTTTCTCATATTATTGTTGTTGTTGTTAGTATTGTTGGTTTTTTTTGTTGTTGTTATAGTTGTTAGGAATGAATGTTGAATATATCCTATGGGGGAGTATTAGCAGCCATTCTTTAGTAGTTATTGTTGCATTCATGACTGTGGTTGTCATTGATGTCAACACAGTGATCTACTGAAGATTAGTAGAGAAGCAGACAGTGTTTGAGTTAGCGCACTTGGGAAATTGAAGATGAATCTATGCAGAGTTAGGGAATTACTCTATGTTGTGGTATAAGATCATGGTTAAGAGCACAAACAGTAATTCATTTATTCATGGAAGTTATGAGCATATCAGTGGAAGTAGTATTTAGGTAGTGTTCCTGAGTAGCGATTTGTGGAAATCGGATGATATCTCCTAATCGGGATGGAATATGGTTATGCGTAGTTAGAGAGAAGTTGGAGACATGTTGATAGTGATGTGGATGAAAATGCAAGATCTGAGGTCATACAAGTGAAGAATTATATTGATTAGAAGCTGACAGTTTTGTGTAATTTTGATGTAACATGTGGAAAGTTTTATTTTGTAATTTGTATGTCAAATCATTTGTAATGATTTGAGTGTCGTATAAAGGAAGGAATGTATTCCTCATTTTAATATGGAATGTGATGAATGTAAGTGTATTGTGAAAGAGAAATTGTTGAAAGAGGATATGCGAAGTACTGAGATCTGGTATTGAGATTAGAAGGAGTTGGTATGGTTTGGCATAGTCAGAGGAGTATTGGATTGTTGAGGTCAAAAATATTTTGGTATTATTCTATTGATTAATACAAAGATTAGTTGGACAGTGAGTTCGATGATCTTACCCTAAATCTTTTTGGGCAGTGGGTCCTTCTATCTTCCATAACTCCTAATAGAGTTAGAATCTTTTAATAGGGATTCAAAATCTCCTAACAAGGATTCATATGTACTGAATGCATTTCATAAGACTCCTAATAGATTCCATCCTTTCACAAGGAATATTCATATTAGTGCATCTTTTTTGGGCATCATTGCCACTAGGGTTTACTCTTTGAGCAAGAGGTTCCCTAGTCAACATATCTTGTCTCATTGTGTTATTATGCATGTATATCTTTCTATGGTTGTTGATTACATTGATTACATGGTTAAAATCTATTGAAGTTGATAAAAGTTATATTTGTCTGATAACTGATTGACCCCCCCCCCCCCCCCTCTCAGTTATCTTGGTGGACTTTACTTTCTAACAATTGGTATCAGAGCACCGGGTCCTTGAAAGAAAATTTTAACAGCTTAAGGAGATCCATGGTGAATTTCAGGAAAGAAAGCCCTAAGTTTAATGGAGTAAATTTTGACAATTGGAAAGAAAATATGAAGACACATCTACTATGTTTAGGACCAGGTTATTGGTTGATTACAAAGAATGAGAAGACTATCATTGATGAGGATAACATTGAAACATGTACTAATGATGAAAGAGATCTATTCATGTGTAACATAATTTCTAGAGAAGCACTCTTGTCAGCCCTTCCGGAGAATGAGTACAGTCAAGTAAAATATTTGAAAACATCTCATGAAATTTGGTTAGCTTTACAGTCTACTTTTGAAGGTGATGAACATGAAAAGTAAGTCAGACTACATAATTGGATATGTGCATTTGAAGATATAATAATGATGGAAGATGAATCTATTAGAAGCTACATTGGTAGAATGTCAGAGATTGTTGCAGGTATAAAATCTTGTGGTGGAACAAAGACAAAGAATGAAGTGATATGGAAAATTTTGAGAACACTGACTCCTACATTTAAGTAGACAACACAAATGATTGAACAAGTCATACCTTGTACTATGAACTTCACAAGAGAGACTCTTCTTAGAAGATTGGAAGTAGCAAAAATGAACCTGAGGTTATCAGGAGGCCTACGTAGAATGGAGACAACATCCAGTGCTCTTAGTGTTCATCCTACTTTGTCAAGAAGCATCAATGTGAGTAGAGATTATGCTAGCAGTAGCAGATCTAGAAATGAAGAAGATAGGAAGATTGAAGAAGGTATTGCCTTTCTTGTGAAAAGAGAATTAGACAGTAAGAAAATTTTTAAATGTTGGACTTGTCAAGAATATGGTCATTTTGCATCTAAATGTCCTAAGAGAGTTAAGAAGTATAGGAAGAACTTTAATCCTAGAAGATCTAAATAATGTTACTATGCAAATGATGAATAACTTGAAGCTAGTTTGGAGAAATCCTTGAGTGAAAGTGATACTGAGAATAATGATGATATAGGATTTGTAGCAATTAAAGAAGAAAATCCTAAAATTGAAATTAAGGAAGAAAAGGCTTCAGATTATCAAGTAGAAAAGAAAGATGATTGGATTATAGATAGTGGTTGTTCACATCATATGACTAGAGATATGAAAATTTTCATAAAGTTTAACAATTATGATGGAGTTGTTAGAGTTGGAAACAATGCACCTTGTTTCATTAAAGGTATAGGATCTATTACTCTTGATGGAAAGACTAATACTGAGGATATTTACTTTGCGGATGGTTTGAAACATAATATTTTGAGTTTTGGATAGTTAGATGATAAGGGATATCAAGTTTGGTTTACTGAGAAAACTTGTGTGATTAAAGATAAAGATGGAAACTTGATTGGTACTGGATATAGATCTAGAGGTAATGTATTTCAGTTGAATCCTACTGAGATGACATGCTTGATTACTAAGATTGATGACAGTTGGTTATGGCACAGAATATTTTTTCATATAAACTTTGATAACATTGTGAAACTGAGTACTACACTTGCAGTAAGAGATTTGCCTAAAATTATGAAGCCTACTAACATGATTTGTAAGGAATGTGTGATGGCCAAATAGAAGAGAAGCTCATTTTCCAGCAATAATTTTACAATAGAATAAAAGTTGGAGATTGTTCATACAGACTTAAGCGGTCCTACAAGGACTAGAGGATTCTATGGAAAAAGGTATTTTATGATTCTTGTTGATGACTTTACAAGAATGATGTGGATTGCATTTTTTAAAGAAAAATTTGAAGTATTTGATAGGTTTAAGATCATTAAGAATAAAGTTGAGAATGAATCTGGAATGAAGATTAAATATTTGAGATCAGATAGAGGTGGAGATTTTACTTCTAAATAATTTAACATCTTTTGTGAAGTAAATGGTATTAAGAGATAGTTTTCAGCCCCTAGGACACCTGAACAAAATGGTATTGTAGAAAGGAGAAACAAATTAGTGACTAAAGCAGAAAGAGCTATGCTATTTGAGAATGACTTAGTGAAGATATTCTGGAGAGAAGCAGCGAACACAATAGTGTATACAATGAACAGAGTACAAATCAAAGCAGACACATACAAGACACCCTATGAACTATGGTTTGGACATGCACCATCAGTTAAGTATTTTAGAAGTTTTGGAAGCAAATGTTATATTAAGAGAGATGATGACATTGGAAAGTTTGATCCTAGAAGTGATGAAGGTATATTTCTTGGATATTCATTGAAGAGAAAAACTTATAGATGTTACAATAAGAGAACTAAGACTATTGTTGAGAGCGCAAATGTAAAAGTGATGCAGGAGCATCCTGGGTGTAAGAGCAATCTTGCATCACCAAAAAAAATATTTCTATTTTTATATTCAATAAGGGCTATTTTGTGCAGAGCTGCTATTTATGGAAAGTTGCTATTTTTGGTAATTTTTGTATGTGCTCAGAATGATCTGATTTCTTTTTTGGAGGTTCATTTTGGTCATATAAGTCTGCCAGCAAAGTTTCATGGCTAGATCAGGTGTAGTTTTGAAGATATTGAAGATTTTCGGTATTGGCAGCAGGGTACAGAAACTTTGAACTCAATTTTGAAGGCTTTAGAGGCCCTGGATGAGGTTGAAAATTTGGGTGACAGGCGCTTGCGCCAGTCAAGCTTGTAGAGTGCTTCGTGGCATTTTTGAAATGGGGTTATAATAGCCGATCGGGTCAACTGGTGATGACTTATGGTCTTCGGAAGTTGGGCCACCTGAAATGGCAGAAAATAATTTTCTTCAAAATTTCTGTTTGGGTTTCAAAGGTTATCTTGAGCTGACTATGATGTAATGAAATGTAAAATAAAATAATTCTAAGTTTGGTCGGCCTTATTGGCTAAAATTCTGGAACCTTCCCAGGCGGTGGAGAATTGCCTATATAAGGAAGGTTGTATTATTGTCTTAGGTAGTTCAGAATAGCTCTGGGTAGTAGATCAGGGTAATAGTTCGAGGCTTTGTCCTACAAAATATTGTAAGGGAATGCCCATGTGGCTTTGCATGTTGTAATTCTAAAAATTTGTAATTCCACATTTGTGGAGATAATAAGAAGCCAATTTTCTATTCTTGCATATTATTGTTGTTGTTTCTCTATGTTTGTTATGTGTTTGTGGTATTAAGGGGAGCACCCTTCATCAAGTGGTATCAGAGCAGGTTTTCTTGAGTGTGTAAACAGATCACCGACTGTGAGGCAGTTTGCACCAGGACCGTGGTTAGGGTTACAGCGCGCATCGTGAAAATGCCTCCATGAAGAGAACGTGGCGGAAGAGCTGGTGCTGTGACACTTGAGGTTAGAGAGCTGCAGAGACAAGTGTGAGCATTGCAAGAAGAGATTCATAGAGGAATGAATCTTAATGTCAGAGATGAAAACGAGGATAAAGCCGAAGAAGAATATCAGGAAGGAGAAATTGAAATTGTGAACCAGGAGGAAGAAAGACTTTTTCGGGCGATTTCCAAGATTGGGAAAAGACCTAAGATTGAGGTTCCTACATTTTCTGGAAATCTTAACCCAGAGGAATTGATCGACTGGATGAATGAATGTGAAGAATATTTTGAGTATGAAGATGTCGAGGATCCTAATAGGGTCAAATTTGCGAAGGCCAAACTGAAAGGTCATGCGAAGATATGGTGGCAAGAGATTCAGTTGGAGCGAAATAGAAGGGGAAAGAAGAAAATCATGAGATGGGATCGGATGGTGGATAAATTGAAGCGATAGTTCATTCCTATTGATTATGAGCTTGACCTACTGAAGAAAATGCAGAGTTTGAAGCAAGCAGGAAGATTTGTTCAGGAGTATACAGAGGAGTTCTATTGACTTCTCATCAAAATAGGCCATGCAGAAGCTGATAAGGAGAAAGTTGCCTAATACCTTAATGGGTTAAGGCCAAGCATCCAGGAGGAGCTAAATCTGGTTCGAATGAACAGTATTGAAGAGGCATACCAGTTTGCCCTAAAAGTAGAGGAAAATTTGAACAAGAAGTTTGAGAGCAGACAAAATGGAAGAGGTCACGGTGGACGATCCGGTGGACGGTCATATGATGGCCGAAATGAAGATCCAAAAAAGAAAGATGAGGCCAGTAGCAGTCAGAATCAGCGAGGAAATAATTTCAATCGCTTCCAGGATCAGAATAATAGAGATCAGAGAGGAAGAGGAAGAGGACAAGGATCTGGAAGAGGTGGCTTCTGTGGAACATGTTTTCACTATGGAGAAGAAGGTCATAGGGCATTTGAATGTCCTCAGTGCCAAGGCAGAACAGATAGAAGAAATGAAGGCCAGGCCAGAGTTGCACATGTTGATGAAGATGCTAGATCATCAAATTCTGAAGATGCTGAAAGAGGAGAAACACTAATTAATAGAAGAGTCTTGCTAAGTGGTGAGAATGAACCTGAACAAAGGAGGAGCCTATTTCGCACTAGATGCAAGTGTGAGGGTAAATGTTGTGATGTGATTATCGATAGTGGAAGCAGTAACAATTTGGTGTCAGAAGAGATGGTGACAAAGTTGAAGCTCAAAAGATAGAAACACCTACATCCATATCGGATTGCCTGGGTGCAGGATGACCACAAGGTCATGGTCAGTGAACAGTGCCTGGTAAAGTTCAAGATCGGCGGGTACCAAGATGAGGTACTATGTGATATCATCTCTATGGATGCATGTCATATGTTATTGGGTAGACCGTGGCAGTTTGATAGATGTACTATACACGATGGTCGTGCGAATACCTATTCCCTGATAAAGGATGGAGTGTGACATAAGCTAAAACCATTGAAGGAGACCGAAGAAAAGGTATGTGGTAATGCAAGAATAACATTTGTTGATGGAAGGAAATTCCTAGATGGTATGAGGCATGAGCATGTGTGTTTTGCTTTAATTCCAAAAGTTGGTAAAGAAGAAGTAGAGGATGTACCTGTAGAGGTTGTAGATTTGTTGAATGAGTTTCAGGATATTGTATCTGATAATGTACCTGATGGATTACCACCGGTAAGGAAGATCAATCATCAGATAGATTTGATTCCAGGAGCCAGTTTTCCAAACAAGGTAGCACACAGAATGACACCAGCAGAAAGTGAAGAGTTGAACAGACAAGTACATGAGTTGTTACAAAAGGGGTTGATTCGAGAGAGTCTGAGTCCCTATGCTGTACCAGCGGTATTAGCACCAAAGAAGAATGGAGAGTGGAGGATGTGTACAGATTCCAGAGCAATAAACAAGATCACAATCAAGTATAGGTTTCCATTGCCACGAGTGCACGATATTATAGACTGTTTGAGTGGGGCCGTGTATTTCTCAAAGATAGATCTGAAGAGTGGATATCACCAGATTCAGATCAGAGAAGGAGATGAATGGAAGACTACCTTCAAAACAAAGGAAGGATTGTATGAGTGGTTAGTCATGCCTTTTGGGCTAACCAATGCACTGAGCACTTTCATGCGGCTTATGAACGAGGTTCTGAAAGAATTTTTGGGTAAGTTTGTCATTATTTACCTAGATGATATTTTAATTTTTAGCAAGACATTGGAGGAACATATGATGCATATTCGTATGGTGTTTGAGAAGTTGAGAGATGAGAAATTATTGATTAATTTGAAGAAGTGCATTTTTGTGAAGAAAAAGTTAGTGTATTTGGGATTTGTAGTTTCAGCAGAAGGTCTAAAAATGGACCCAAAGAAGGTACAGGCTATCCTTGAATGGCCTACTCTAAGGAGTGCTACTAAGGTAAGATCTTTTCATGGTTTGGCTAGCTTTTACAGAAATTTTATAAAAAAATTTAGCAGTATTTGTGGTCCCTTGACTGAAACAATGAGAGGGGATAGAAAAGAGTTTAAGTGGACTAATGGGGTAGAAACGAGTTTTCAATTGTTGAAACAAAAAGTTACAGAACAACCTGTTTTAGCACTTCCAAATTTTAATAAGGTGTTTCAAGTAGATTGTGATGCTAGTGGTACTGCAATAGGAGCTATTATGAGCCAAGAAGGTAAACCTGTTGCTTATTTCAGTGAGAAGTTAAATGATGCCAAGAGGAAATATTCTATTTATGATCAGAAATTTTATGCTATAGTTCAGGAATTAAAGAAGTGGAGACATTATCTGCTTCCTAAGGAGTTTGTTTTGTATACTGATCATCAAGCTTTGCAATATTTGAATAGTCAAGGAAAGTTGAATCAGAGGCATTTGAAATGGGTTGAATTTTTGCAGAGTTATACATTTGTTTTGAAACACAGGAGTGGAAAGTCTAATAGGGTTGCAAATGCTCTTAGCAGAAGGTGACTATTGCTGACAGAAATGTAGATTGAAGTGGTTGGGTTCAAGGAACTCAAGAATTTGTATCCAGAGGATCCTGATTTTGGTGAAGCTTGGAAAGCTTGTACAGAACCTGTTACTCTAGACAGGACGAAATGGTTGGATTTCATCATCCAGGATGATATGTTATTCAGAGGGAGTCAGTTGTGCATTCCACGAAGTTCTATGAGGGAGAATCTCATCAAGGAGAAGCATAGTGGAGGATTGGCTAGACATTTTGGTTGTGATAAAACTCTTGGTTTGGTTAGTGAGAATTATTATTGGCCATAGTTGTAGCAAGATGTGAAGAAGTTTGTACAGAGTTGCAGAGTATGTCAGATGGCGAAAGGAGTGAAGCAGAATACAGAATTGTATCAGCCATTACCCGTACCAGAGAAGCCTTGGGAGGATATTAGCATGGACTTTGTTTTTGGTTTACCAAGGACTCAGCGGGGTCTTGATTCAATTTTTGTAGTGGTTGACAGATTCTTGAAGATGGCACATTTCATTCCCTGCAAGAAGACTAATGATGCTGTTCATGTAGCAGAATTGTTTTTCAGAGAAGTAGTGAGACTTCATGGTTTGCCAAAGACCATAGTTTTAGATCGGGACACTAAGTTTGTTGGATATTTCTGGCATACGTTGTGGAAGAAGTTGAAGACAGATTTGAAGTTCAGTTCATCACATCATCCACAGACTGATGGACAGACAGAGGTGGTGAATAGGAGTTTGGAAAATTTGCTGAGATGTTTGGTTGGAGATAAGCCAACAGGATGGGATTTGATTTTACCACAGGCGGAATTTGCATACAATAATTCTATCAATAAGATCACTGGTAAATCACCATTCCATATTGTATATGGAAGTAGTCCAAGAAATGCATCTGAATTGAGGAAGATAGATAAAGAAGAAATAAGTAGTGCTGAAGCTGAGGATTTTGCAGAACATTTGAAGAACATCCATGAAGAGGTGAGGAAGCATATTTCCAAGATGAATGCACAGTATAAGGCTAAGGCAGATGTGAAAAGGAGGCATAAGAAATTTCAGGTTGGAGATGAAGTCATGGTTCATTTGTGGAAGGAGTAGTTTCCAGTTGGTACATATAACAAGTTGAAAATGAAGAAGTTTGGGCCATGTAAGATACTGAAGAAGCATGATTCAGAAAATGCATATGAGGTAGAATTACCTACTGGGCTGAATATTTCACCAGTGTTTAACATTTCAGATTTGACAGAGTATCATGAAGGAGGTGTTGAAGATGAGGTTGCAGCAGCACAGTGGAATATTCCAGCAACCAATTTAGATATCAAGGAGATTGAAGACATACTGGACAGTCGTGTTGGCAGAAGCACAAGGAATAGGACATATGAAGAGTATTTGGTCAAATGGAAAGGACAACCTGTTGAAGATTCATCATGGCTAACAAAGGAGGAGGTTAACCATCTTGGTTTTCCTCTGCACACCTGAGTTGTGACAGGGTCACTTCTCAAATTACCCCGAGTGTCTGATGCAGGAGCATCCTGGGTGTAAGAGCAATCTTGCATTACCAAAAAAAAATATTTCTATTTTTATATTCAATAAGGGCTATTTTGTGCAGAGCTGCTATTTATGGAAAGTTGCTATTTTTGGTAATTTTTGTATGTGCTCAGAATGATCTGATTTCTTTCTTGGAGGTTCATTTTGGTCATATAAGTCTGCCAGCAAAGTTTCATGGCTAGATCAGGTGTAGTTTTGAAGATATTGAAGATTTTTGGTATTGGCAGCAGGGTACAGAAACTTTGAACTCAGTTTTGAAGGCTTTAGAGGCCCCTGATGAGGTCAAAAATTTGGGTGACAAGCACTTGCACCAGTCAAGCCTGTAGAGCGCTTCATGGCATTTCTGAAATGGGGTTATAATAGCTGATCGGGTCAACTGGTGATGACTTATAGTCTTCGAAAGTTGGGCCACCTGAAATGGCGGAAAATAATTTTCTTCAAAATTTATGTTCGGGTTTCAAAGGTTATCTTGAGCCGACTATGATGTAATGAAATGTAAAATAAAATAATTCTAAGTTTGGTCGGCCTTATTGGCTAAAATTTTGGAACCTTCCCAGGCGGTGGAGAATTGCATATATAAGGAAGGCTATATTATTGTCTTAGGTAGTTCAGAATAGCTCTGGGTAGTAGATCTGGGTAATAGTTCGAGGCTTTGTCCTACAGAATATTGTAAGGGAATGCCCATGTGGCTTTGTATGTTGTAATTCTGAAAATTTGTAATTCCACATTTGTGGAGATAATAAGAAGCCAATTTTTTGTTCTTGCATATTATTGTTGTTGTTTCTCTATGTCTTTTATGTGTTTGTGGTATTAAGGGGAGCACCCTTCATCAAAAAGTTGATGAAAAGTTCAAAATTTAGGAAAGAATGCTTGATTATGAATCAGATGAAGGAACTCAGCCTAGACCTAACCCTGAGACTACTGAATTATTTTATGAAACTAACAGTGATTTTTTGAATGAAAGTCACAGTGAGATCATTGAAGAACTGACACCTGAATTAAGATCTAAGACAGTGACACCTAACAAGAATCTATCAAGGAATTGGTCCCTAGACCTAAAGATAAGAATGTTATAGGAACAAAATGGGTATATGAATTCACAATTAGAAGTAGTAAGGAAAAAAGCAATATTGGTGTGTAAAGGATACTCACAACAAGAAGGAATTGACTATGAAGAAATTTTTGCACCAGTAGCAAGAATTGAAGCAGTAAGAATGTTTTATTTTTTTTTGATCGGTAAAAGGCTGAAGCCCAATAAAATTTTTATTAATATTTAAAATTTATTTTACAATGTGACCCCACTCACTGCAGGCACTAGTAGGAAAGAGCGGAGTTGAGAAAACCTCTAGCCTTGCCCGGGACCAAAGGTCCTGTAGTTATACAAAATTTATGTGGGCATACCCACGACTCAACAATTGTCAAGATTTGTTAAAAATACATCATTCTTGTGGGCATTCCCATGGCTCTCAAGCACTCAAGGATTGGCTAAGTATACAAATTACAGTGGGCATACCCACTGCTCGATCGAATCGAGTGATGTTGTTACATTTTTTACATTATAAATTTTAAGGATACGATTCCAAGTTGTATACAATCATATGTTGTTATATGGATAACCATCTTGGATTCTTCCATGATATAGTGGTTTGGGTGCCTGCTTGATAGATACCTCCTGAAAATCACAATAGATATCTTCCAAGTCTTGAAGTTAAGGGTATCTATAATAATTAAGACAATAAAATATAGAAACCACCGGTTAAAAATATTATATTTACCTTCCTCTAGAGTGGGATAGCTCAGGTACCTATCTTGCTGCATAAGATATTAATTCTAAACTAGCCCAGACATACATCATTATGCTAAAGAGTTGTATCTAATTACAAGGCCTAAGGAGTTATTAACAAGATTATTAAACCAGAGGTCTACAGTTAACCAAACATCCTGACCATCTTTGGATAGAAGTTAATACAAAGATTATCCATGTGAAATCTTAATCTTAATACTCTACATCAATTGTAAATGTTAAATAAGCCCAACAAAAGGACCCCCACCACAAAGGATGAACCTTATCTTCTAAGTCAAAAAAATAAATAATCTAGACTATTTAAAAGTTAAAACCATGCTTCTATGTTTAGGGGTATAAAAATATTCTCAAGGGCACAAATCTGCCATAGCTTATCTTTTAACCCAACTTTGAGTTAGTTGTTAACATAATTTAAGATCTTTAAGAAGCTTCTTCACAAGATTACAGCAATTGTCATTGTTACATATACTACAACCATATCAAACATAAAAACAATGTATAACATTTTGAGGAGGCTAAATAAAAATCAAAAGGGTGTGATAAGCTAGGCTAGAGCTTGATTTCCTTATCTCGGGCCAGAGCCTCCATGAATAGTAGAAAATCCATCTTAGTACAAAGCCAACGAAAGGGACCCAGTTGATAAATGATTACAAGATTGCATGTATACATTTAATTAAATCATTATATAGTATATTGCAGAAGACTATAATAAATCAAGGGAATACTTTCTTATAAGATTCACCTTTAATAAAGGGATAAACATGGGTTGTTTAACCTCTGCTCGAGGGGATGTGTTTTTCCACCCATATATTACATAGGAATGGTTTTCTATCAGAGTTGAGGGTTAGTCCAAAGAAATCCTTATATGGGCAATTTAAGCATCTGGGATAATCAATTGATATGAATATAGATATAATTGTGTCACTATATCTATATTCATTTATAATAATCTATGGAAAGAAATAGTGTTGCGGTGATCCATATATCAATCATAGCAGGTCAATAACTCTTAACTATGATCATCAGTATATATAGATATATATATACTATTACTAGTATATATAGCTCTATATACTTGATTAATTCACTTAGCTTTAGATTTCTATAACTCAGTATAGGATTACCATTTACGGCTAAGTTCTGAGCTGAAACTTGTTATTCCTTCTGCTAATTCCTATATATAAAATGAGACATATCTTACAAGCCTGCTATATATTCAAAAAGATATGAAAACTTGAGCTCTATTTTATTGCATATTGTTACAATATCCTTATATCCATGGGGGTTTGTATCTATAGAAGTAAGACTGATTAATTTGATTATCATGCTTGGAATAAATTTGGAATGTTATATGCGGTGGTTATAAGCTAAATATCAAAAACTAAACAAAATGGGTCTACACGTATTGTTAATTTTATCCTGTGCAGGTGATACTTTCATGCCACAAAACCACATATATTACTAATCTAAGAGATGGGTATGAAAATATAGAGCTATAACCATCCATAAGCAATAGTACTTCTATCGAATAACCGAAACACCATGATTTAGAGTGTAATATTGTCTATACTGGAAGGTCCAAGTTAATAAAGATTATATACTTACAAAGTATAGAGTAATGTATTGTTAATATGTACAGATTTAAAAAGTAACAAATATAAACATATCCTTAAGATGTCTAATGTTAAGCCTCCTACAATTTAGACCCTATACATCAAAAACATACAATCGACCTGATAGATACTAGTAAAGCCCTTACTATACTCATACTTATTTTGGATTCTTATGGATGATAGAGGATTTTCATGCTTTCTTCCCTTTGATCATAACAATGATACATTCTGTATCTCCCGAGTCCCTCTTGTGCTTCCTTATGTGTCTAGATATTTCTGGCACCATAATATGGATGTTTGGAGGGGCAATGTTGTCCAATTCTTTTGGAAGATCAAAACCTTCCGACCTCCAGTAATTGAGAAGCCAGTAGGTGTCCTGAGCTTCTTCCAAGATTTCTTTAAATAAAAAATCCAAGTTCCTAGCCATTTCCAGCCAGTGCTCATCAAAACTTTCCTCATCCTTGAATGCTAGCATAGCGATTCTCTGAGATTGTGGGATCCTATCTAGCTCTGCTATATCCATCTAAATTGTGATTTCTAGGTAGGGGACTATGAGATTATTGTCTACAAAATAGACCATTTTGTCTAGACCCCTTAGATGTTCATTGATGAAAATTTATTTGGCTACTTTGATAATGTCCTCTCTACTTTTGCCGGCAAAGATGGCCAGAGCTAAGAACTATCCTACCACACCCCCATTAGTTCTATATGTGAAGGAGTTATCAAAGCATTGATCGCCAATGGATTTCTTGACAGCCCCTTTGGTGGCATCTAAAAGTGGGTTAAGGAGTTGATTCCATCACTCAAGGCATATGCAGCCCCTGAATGCCATTGTTTGGTCACTATTTTTTTGAAATGTACTCATCCGCGTTTCCATTTTGTACCTACTATCTCCTACTATCTGTTGTCCATAGGATATAGAGAAGCTACGAACCTTCTGGATGTCCCCAGATAGATCCCTTAGAATAATATCATAACAAGAAAGAAGCCCTTTGCTATTGTACAAAGGGAGGCCTATTATACCTGAGTACCCACTTAGTTGTGTAGGATGATGTCGATGGGAGTATTGCTCATGATAAGTATTCTTTAGTCGAGAGATATGCCATAGAGGCTATGTACTCTTGTTGCTTTAATCTCCTACCTTGTTATAAATAGGGAATTCTAATGATAATGCTACTGTCCTCATTTATGCTGATAATGCTTAATGGTTTTAACTAAATATGTTTTTGAATGATTGCAATGAGTATAGAGGAGGGCATCATTGCTAGAAATGCTACGGGCCTTAAAATTTTGGTAAAGCTTCTGTACTTCACCATCAGGAGTGTTTAGAGGAGAGCCGAGGTGTAATAATTATAAAGCTCTATTAATCTAAATAAATACTGGTTGTTGACCATTCCTAGCCATGATACATCATTCCTATGTTATTAGTAAAAAATGTCCCTCTATCTATTAATAGGGAGACGTGTTGAGTTTGGGAAGCATGAACAATCATTACCTTGAGAGTACAAGATATAGATTTTGTTATTACCTAGAATAAAAGAACTTTATGACTTAGAAATTATTGGGATTTGTCATCTGTTTGTATGTGAAAATGTCTACATTGGGTTAGAGTGCGAGAAAATGTACATTACCTTGATACTTTTCTTGAATAATTGTTATATTCCTTGGATCCATCTGCTAGAATTTATGTTTTAATCTCTAGAGTCTTATGACACCCTACTCTAAAATTTACTAGAGCCCATCAATTGAGTTAATAGTACAATAACAGGGGAGAAAACATTCTACTGGGGGGGAGGGATAGGTATTCATATGAATCTTAATGGTATATGTGAAGTATACCATGATTCTATAAACTAAAGCTTACCAAGATGACAGGGTTAGCGAGAGCATGAACCTAAAATGCTGATGTTAAGAGTGAAACTAGGATGAGTGTAATAATAGAGTGGGTTTCTTAATTTGTAATCAACTAACAAGGAATTTTTTAACTAGGTGCATCCCAGGGTTGAAGTTTGAATTTATTTAAAGTTATTACTCCATCCACACCTAAATTTTCTAATTTGTCAGCCTCAGAGTTGCCTTCTCTGTAGGTGTGTTTGATTTCATAATTGGGGATACTCTCTAAAAGTAAGGCTATTTCCTCTATTTTAGAATTAAGAGTCCAATTAGGAGTCTTCTTAGAATGTATAGCGTTGATTATAATCTAAGAGTCACCTTCAATAATAAGATTGGATAAATTGAGATCCTTACATAGTTTTAAACCAGCCAAAGCCGCTTTGCATTCTACCATATTATTAGTGGTAGGGTGGATGGGGTGAGAGAAGCTAGCTATAGTATCACCATTCCAGTTCCTAATAACTCCCCCGATCCCCGCACTACCTGGGTTTCCCCTAGATGCCCCATCGAAGTTCAGTTTGTACCAACCTTCATCTGGAGGGGTCCATTTGTAGTTTGCATGATCTGATTTAGTTTTGATACCTCCTTTCCCATAGAGGGGAGGTATTCATAAATTAGGCCATTGCAATCTAATTTTGCTATCCCAGAATTGAAGGAATCCTCATAACAGACTTGATCCTTCAGGGATGAGTTAATTAATACCGAGATTGATCCTTCAAGGATGAGTAAGAATGTTTTTGGCCTATGAAGCTTTTAAGAAATTCAAAGTGTATCAGATGGATGTGAAGTCAACATTTCTGAATGGAGAATTGGAAGGAGAAGTTTACATTGAGCAGCCTGAAGGTTTTCCTTTAACTCAAGAAGGAGACATGATATGTAAACTAAAGAAAGCTTTATATGGACTGAAGCAAGCACCTAGAACTTGGTATGCGAGATTGGATAAGTATTTGTTGAAATTAGGATTTACAAAAGGCACAGATGAGAGCAACCTGTATACAAAAGAAATTGAAAATGGTTTGTTGGTTGTAGTAATTTTTTTTGGTGATATTATCTTTGGAGTAGAAGATGAAGTCAGTGATAAATTTGTAGATGAAATGAAGAATGAATTTGAAATGAGTATGATTGGTGAAATGAAATACTTTTTAGGATTGCAGATAACACAAAACAATGATGGTATATTTGTAAGTCATACAAAGTACTTGAATGATTTATTGAAGAGATTTGGAATGGAGAACTGTAAGCCAATAGGAACACCTATGGTAATTGGACATAAGTTATCTAGCACATATGAGACTCTTTTAGTGGAATAGAAGAAGTACAGATCTGTAATGCCCCACCAG
This sequence comes from Chamaecyparis obtusa, assembly GCA_027943335.1. Classification (NCBI taxonomy): domain Eukaryota; kingdom Viridiplantae; phylum Streptophyta; class Pinopsida; order Cupressales; family Cupressaceae; genus Chamaecyparis; species Chamaecyparis obtusa. The sequence goes on from BSBK01000944.1 coordinate 954,130, forward strand.
GGAACCCAAGAGAACTTAACCTAAACATGCTACTAAGTTTGCTAAATAATTTTTTTTTAAAAGTGTTAACATTCAACAACATCAAAGTCTTACAATGCAGAAGCAATACAATGAAATGAACAACTCACATAGGTTACAACTCTCAAGGATTCCATGATAAAGATTACGTGAATATTAATTAATTAATTTAGATTAGATATAATTACATAACTCCTATAAAAAAATAAAAGACAAATGCAACATCACATATAAGATAAGATAAATACAACTGGTACCATCAGGTAACCATAATAACCTACCTCCACTACACATGTCGTAGGGTATGTAATACAATAATCTAAGGTAAAATACAACATGATATCTCTAAGCAACTGATACAATGATACAAGATCACATAGAAGAAGAAGAATAAGAACACCACTCCAACAATGAAGATCAAGAAGAATCAACTACTATAGGGATCATCTAGCACTGGTACACGAATGCTAGAATCTCAAATGGTAAAAGAATCACTACCACCCGACCTTGTGAACCTAAATGGTGCACTCCCACCATGTTGATGAGATAACAACAAATCCCACTCGGATAACAAACAACATCAAAACAAGCTAAGGAAGAGATCCTGAAAGCTTCTAACTCAAAAGGTACAACATACTCAACCCGAGGCAACCAACACATGTAGGAAACCTAAGATGCATAAAGGAAGTGTCATCACATGAGCCAACTCTAAGGTTATCCTGGTAGTCTCTTCAGACCCCGGTGCCCTAGTGACTCAATGTGGTATCAGTAACCCATCATGTAGACAAGGTACTAACTATGCCATATCTAGTCCACGTAGGCGGCAAGCATCTTCTCACTCCCATCCTAGTCAAAAATAAATTAGGAACTCAAGCATGGGTGAGGCACATAATATCTTATTGGGTTCATTTTAAACTCTCAATGTTATTAATTATCACTTATTAAGCTACTTGTAATAGGATATCCTGGTAGCCACTTCCGGGCTCCAGCACCAATTACAAGCCACTTCCCACTATACACTCAGATAACCTACCCTAAAGCTTCACAAGATCAAGAGTATCTCTAAGTTAACACAACTCATAAATATCAATAACTAGATCCAACGAAGACAGAAACATGCAAAGCCAGAATCATCATAGAACAAGTTCACCGACACAACATAATATGCAAGGAAAACAATCATGATAGATTAAACATCTAAAACCCCACCTTTGGAATTACATCTCCTAAAAGCTAAATTAATGCTACCCATACCAGTAATCATGAAAAGAAACCAAACACTCCAATAATAAACACATCATTATGAAATTCTCATAAAATAATATTTAATTATATAGCATTATTTTTCTTCTTATTTTTCTTATTCTAAAAGAATTCACATGTATTAATTTTATTTATTTCTAAAAATAGAATACCACTACATGCAACTAAACATGCAACTGAATAAATCTTCCATAAATAACATGCACTGAATATATCTTTCCTAAATAACATGCAATTGAATATATCCTTCATAAATAACATGCAACTAAATATATCTTCATTAAATAACATGCAATTAAATATATCTTCATTAAATAACATGCAACTGAAAATATATTTTCTAAATAACATGCAACTGAATATATCTTTCATAAATAACATGCAACTGAATATATCTTTCATAAATAACATGCAATTGAATACATCTTCATTAAATAACATGCAACTAAATATATCTTCATTAAATAACATGCAACTGAAAATATCTTTTCTAAATAACATGCAACTGAATATATCTTTCATAAATAACATGCAACTGAATATATCTTTCATAAATAACATGCAATTGAATACATCTTCATTAAATAACATGCAACTGAATATATCTTTTCTAAATAGCATGCACCTGAATATATCTTTCATAAATAACATGCAACTCTAAAAAAAAAGATGAACTCAACTTTAAAAATAATAAAAAAATTACTTAACTCAATATCCCAAAAAGGCTTGCATGAATTTAGACTTTGATTTGTAGTTCAATTTTAGTTGAACTCAAGTCTATTTTCACTATGCTTTTGTTGAAAATACTTTAACCCAAAATTAACTAATGCATTTAATTTAATTTAAATGATTACTGATTGTGCAACTTTAATGCATTCAATAAATTAAAAATAAAATATTTAATTCTAAAATAATTTCCACGTGCACAATAAATCTCAAATTAATAAATACATTTCAATTGAACATAGGTTAAACTTAAAATAAAATAGTTCTAGGGTGAAGATATTTAATTAATTTTCATTAATTAAATATTTCAACCACACTCAATAATTGCATTTAATTAATTTTCATATAAATAAATAAATAATCTCTCATGGCTAAAAATAACAAAGATCCAATTTATTAAAATTGCACTATTTAATCAAATTAAATAATTTAATTATAGAAAACATGCCAAGCACCAAAATCGAAAGCATCACAAGGATCTAAGGACCCACATTCAAATGCAAGGACAGGGTTATAAACTCACATCAACTAGATGAGTTTAGGAAGGGTAGGAATAACTGAATCTTGTCCACTATTTCAGGACAATAATATGGCTTAGGTTAGGATTTGGACCTGTGTTATCTCCCCTCTCTTACCATTTGAGATATTGCGATAGGGCACGCTCATCCTGACAATTCAGAGAAGTCGATGCCCGGTACCTGAAAACCTGCATATAACACCCACATGTACATACATATATAAATATATAATAGACAATGGCGGGGATTGGCCGATTGTGTGGATCTCGCAAGCAACTACGACTCCATCCCTCAACCACATCAGGAACATCAAATAGAAATACAAAACAAACACATCATCCATACACATGCAAGTATAGGGTTAGTAAAATCATAAACATAAATGTTTTCCTAACATATTATCTATCATCCTAAAATACTCATAACATTTATAAAATCAGACTAGGGGTGGGGTACTACAAGATCTATGATTGGAGGATTGCAGTATTTGACTCATACAAGACCTGATATAGCACATTCAGTTGGAATTATAGCAAGATTTCAAGCTGAACCTAGAGAATCATATTATGCGGCAATAAAGAGGATACTAAGGTACTTAAGAGGTACAATTGAGTATGGATTGTGGTATGAAAAATATGATGATTTTACCCTATGTGCATATACAGATGTTGATTGGGGAGGTAGTGTTGATGATAAAAAGAGCGCCAGTGGAGGAGCATTTTTCCTTGGAGGAAGATTGGTTTCTTGGCTAAGCAAGAAGCAGGATTGTATTTCATAGAGCATAGAAAAAGTAGAGTATGTAGCAGCAGCAAATAATTGTAACAAGATAATTTGGATGAAACAAATGTTGAAGGATATTGGAGTAAAATTTGTTGAGCCTATTGTTATACATTATGATAACACTAGCATAGTTAGTATGTCTAAGAACCCTGTGTTACATGTTGAAAGTTATCTATATTGATTTATATGACTTGATATAGTGTTTTCATTATGGCAACAAAGTCATATAGCAGTTTGGAGTCAGCACACTTGAAGAAAAGATTAGAAATCAGTTAAGTATTGAAGACTGGATAATGTACAAAGTTTCTATAGCTCAGAGCATCAGTGCACATGCGTACAAATGAATTATGGTATGCACCCTAGAAGTTAAGTTGGTTAGACTATATTCATACTTTTTCTATGAGCACATGATCAGATGTGCAAGGATGAGAAAGTTACAGTCAGTTGAAGTTGCACAGCCAGTGTGAGCCAGTGAAGAATATAGTAAGCAGCCAACAATTAGTATTTTGGTTTGTGGATATAATGTAATGTTGTAAAGGCTATGCGCCTATTGTATTTAGGTTTCCTACATGTATACTTGTTTTTTTTTAAGCACGCTTAAGCCAATTCATTTGGAAGTATTGTATGTAATAGGTCTTAGGGCTGACCTAGTTGTTTATTTTGTATGCACGTATAAATATAAGGTGCACCCATTGTATTCGGTATGGAAGTTGATAGAGAATTGTGCTAAGTAGAGTAGAAGTGTGCAAAGACACTAGAAGATGTATTAGAGATTTTTTGGAGGTTAAAGCATCAACGCATCAAAGGAACTGATCTGACAAGTAGTGTCACAGTGACAGTTCATCCAGCAGATATAGTGTGTATCTAAGATCAGAAGGTTGTAGCCTTCACCACTTGAGCAGTGAGCTCTAGGAAAATGTGTCTACTCCCCTAACATAGACTATTGTAAAAGACTCCTAATAGGGTCTAACCCTTGACAAGGTCTACTATACTTAAAGCATTGTAAAAAAACTCCTAAAAGGGTTAAGGATCTTCTAACAAGGATCACAAAACACTAGTGCATAATATTAGTGGGTGTCAATTCCCACTAGGGTTTTTACCTATTTGGGTTTCCCCATAACCATATTGGTGTCATGTGTCAATTTCATGTTTCATGTTTATGTGAATGTTTAATTCAGTACTTAAGCATTTAAGTTTAGTATAAAGATTAAAGTAAAAAGTTAAAATACAGTGAACACTGATTCACCCCCCCCCCCCCCCTCTCAGTGTTCCCATTCCTAACAATTGGTATCAAAGCTATGGTCCTCAACAAAGAATTTTAACCACTTGAGGAGATCATGGACAAAGCATAAATGAAACATCTAAAAGGAAATCTTGAAGCTACTCTTGAAGACCTAGACAAACTAGAAAGAGAAATTGAAGAACTAAAGGAAAAAGTCAATGATGCACAATTGGTTATCAAAAGGCTAAGAAAGGATTTGAAAGAATGCTCTAACAGTGATCTAGGAGCAAAGGTCAAGAAGCTAAATGAAGAAAATGCATCTATGAAAGAACTACTTGAATAATTTGATGACAAGCTAATCAACAATCAGGAAGTCTACAATGAACAAGTCAAAGAGAACCTTCAACTCAATGAAGAACTAACGAAAGAAAACATGGAAATCTTGGAGCTAAGGAATAGAAAAGAAAGCTTGGAGTCTAAATTGAAAGAAGCAAAGAATCATATTAAAAAATTACACACTAGTTTTGATTTGATAGAATCTCAATTGTATGCAAGAAGAGTCAAAGGAGACACCATTTGTATTGGATACAATGAAGCACAAAATTAGATTGATAACATGCAAGCAATAAAGGATTCACAAAAGGACTCTACTGATGCTAAGGAGACTGAAGATCAAACTAAAGATAAAGGTGAACCACCTAAGAATGAGCACAAGCCTATAGACCGCACTTGTTTTTCTTGTAACAAGCATGGACACATTGCGAGGAACTATATAGAGGTCAAAACTTTTAATGGTTACTATTATTCATGCAATAAATTTGGTCATAGAGCTATGAATTGCAAGACTAGTAAGAAGAATAGGATTCAGCATGATCAGAGAAATCAAAATCAGACAAATGTAAGAAGCTCTCAAAATATTACATGCCAGATATGTAACTATAATGGTCACTCAGTGAGATAGTGTAAAATGGTGACTCATCTCAATGCACCAAGGAATATAAGACCTCCAGTCATTTGTCACTCTTGTATTAAGGTTGGACATATCTCAAAGTCTTGTAGATCAAGGACGCAAGGTGAAGGAAGCCCTAAAAAGGCCAAAGAATCAATATTGGATCCTGAAGGAGAAGTTAATTTTGTCAAAGCCTCAGATGATGCGAGCTTGATTTGGTTAGAGAAAAAGAAGGATAAGACTGATGAGAATATATTGGATGCATCTATAGTGGACGTACTCTCTACATCTAGATGAATGGCCCTCAGGGTCATAGGGGGACCTAATTTAGCTCTAGACCCCTGTGTGGCTAGTATACTCACTCTCAGAGTATGCACCTTTGGACTTAAGCTTCTAGAGTATAAAGGAACCTTCGTGCAAGAGTGCACATACTGATTGTTAGCAAAACTCAAGTTGGAAATGTTTAAGTGACAGCCTGGTTTACGCGATAAGTATTAATGGCAGAATTTTCACTTTAAGCACACAAAAAGTTGTTTGATTGCTCATTGCATTCAAATTCAGAGTGATAGGAGAGCATAAAGAACCTTAGAAGTTGTTTTGAAGACTTGGAGATTGATCTATCAGTGATTTGCAACAATTAGCAGTGCATTTGGTTGGTTGCAGAAACCCTAGTTCAACATGCCAATTCAGAAGTCTTCAGATCATCTTAGAGTATAGTTGGAAAGAGATTAAACAAGTCATGGCCACTCCCATAGTTTTTTATGTTGTTGAGAAGAAGAGATATGTATTCAAGACACATCCATTTAAGTCAACCCTAGATGATTTAGAGGGAGCATTCTCCCGCATGCCTATGGGCATTATGCATGTGGAAGAAATTAGGGCTTACATCTACTACAAGAAAGAACTAGTAGGGTTGGATAGGTTAAGGGCACACATGGATACCATGTTGAAACTAGATAAAACATTCATGGATGAATATGTTAAGTGGAATGATCACCCAATAGTTGAGTATGCTATGACATATGAATTGTATGAGACTGAATGGATTAAGATACTATTGAGAAGAATTCATGATGACCTATTTTGGATAGGTGATGTGCTGGTCAGAATTACCAGTGACCTAATACATGAGATAATAGGCCTTTCTAGGATAGGTGCCATCCTTCCTATGGGTAAGGATGTTAGGAAAATTGTTAAGAAAACATGTAAGACAAGGAGTGATAGGCGTGGAATGACAATTGAGCCTATTGAGCAAGCTGACATCAAATAGTTGTCTATGATACTTGGGTACAGGTTTCATCACACTAGCAGGGTGAATAGTGTGTCTGCGGGCACAATTCTAGCAGCCATTAGACTTGTGAAGGAAGATGCAGAGTTCAACTTGTGTGAGATCTTGCACACATAGTTGATTGATAACATCAAGTAAATCAAGCATGACAAAACCAAGATATTCAGGTTTGGGTCATTGATCATTTACATGTACCTTCATATAGTTGGGAAAATATTAGATTTGTATTTGGACAATTCCATTCCAACCACGTGACAAATATATAACAAAGCATCCACTGAGAGCACATTGAGATATTATATAACATTGGAATTGAAGACCTTCAGGGTCAAGAAGCAAAGGAGGTATAGAATTCCTGAAAACATTGTTGAAAAGTATAAGGATATTATTTTCTTTAAGGTAGAGACAGACACAACTTGTATGGAAGTTGTTGAGCCAATAACTAAGTGGATTCATTCACTTGGTTATGAGGTAGAGGAACAGGTCCTTGAAGCATATGCACAAGTTCTACTATCAGCCCCTAAAGATCCTAATGAACCTAGGTGGGGAACTTATGTGGAGAAGATAACAGAAATAGATGCAAAACTAAACAGTGTAGCAACTAAGAGGAAAGCCTCTAAGATTACATCTGAGATACTCAAAATCCATGGAGTAACACAAGAAGACCTAGACAAAGCAAGGGAAGAAAATATTTCTTTGGAAATTAAGAGCGCATCCACAATGGAAGCTAAGTCTGATGATCTTAAGATGAAAAAGGTAAAGATTGAGAAGACTGATGAACCAAAGGATAAATAAGGTAAAATTGATGATATTAGTCCTACGCCCAATACTAAAGTTGATACTAAATCCACAGATGCATCTCCTAAGATGCCCAAGAGGAGAAAACAAATTGCCACAAACCACCCTTCAGCTATAAGTGTAGCCACAAGAAGAAAATTGAAAAATGTGCAATCACCTCCAAAGTAGGATTCATACCTAGTCTTCAAGTGTTAAGGACTAGAGTTGTAGAAGAAGGAAGGCTAGATCAGATAGCCAAGTTTTATGACAAATATCATGAAATTGATAAATCAGAGATTCATGAGATGCTGATCAAACACATGATAAAGTTCAAGAAGACAGTTCTTGAATTGAAGACAACAATTCTAGATAAGGTATGGGAGATTATGGATACCTTGAAGAGACAAGCCACTAAAGAAGACTTTAGAATAATGGAACAAACACTTGATTCCACTCTTCCAGTATTTTTGTAGAAGAAAAGTCAATGTTATTGAATTTGGTGAAGCCACACTTAAGGACAAAGATGAGAACACTACACCTCATGAACAAAGACTATGCACTAATTTCTAAGGAAATAGAGAAGGCCTTTGAGAAGGTATTCTTAGAGTAACACATGAAACCTATGTCTAGGGCCATCTCTCAAGAACCTAGTGAGAAAGACAAAGTAGCAAAGACTATCAAGCTACAATCTATAGGTCCTCAAGATTCAACGCCTATAGTGGAAGCACAAATAGAGTTTGATAAGTCTACACCCATGACAAAGTCACCCAAGGATAGCACCATTATCATTGATAATGTTGAGATAGCCATGGTGGTCACTGACACTAACTTGGACAATTTTGAGGAAGCTTTTGTGAGCACACAAGAAGCTGAAATGTTATGCAGTAACACACCGCCCACTCATCAAGAAGAAGCATTGATTGATGATGAAAAGGAAGAAGAAAAGATGGAAGAAAAAGAAATAGAAGAAGAAGAAGAAAAGATGGAATAAAAAGAAATAGAAAAGGAGGAAGAAAAGAAAGAGGAAGAAATGGTAAAGGAAAGTGAGAAAAAAGATGAAATGTCAATAGAGAAAAGAGTGTTGGACAACACTCCCACCACTCCTGTAGTAGCATTGTTGTCAAGTTTGACACTTGACACATCTAGTTTGGATTCATGGAGAGAAGAAGACCTGATTAAGTTCAGCATCTTAGCTATGGAGAAAGCCAAATAAAAGCAAGTAATGAGGAATCCCCTCCTGGTAGAATTAGTAAACATGTTGAACAATATGTTACCAGAGGACAAGAAAGTGTCAAAGATACACTCAGTTGATGATGTGAGTACAGTCATCTCACATTTTAAAAGCAATTTCTCAAGCCTTGAAGAATATGCATCCCTAGTTGCAAAAGAAAAGTATCTGAAGAAGAGATTGAATGAATTGATTAGTAACTTTTCACTTGACCTCAGTTCCCTCAAGACCAGTCAAGCATCCTTGAAATAATTTTCAGATCAAGGAAGAAAAATCATTGCAGAATGCATGGATCAAGATAAGCTTACTGATGCTCATTTCAAGAAAATAAAAGAGGCAGAAGCTATGATTGAGCAAGTGAAGAGCTTAGTGAAAGACACATCCACAGATGTGAACATGTGCAATAATGTCTACCAAAGTCAGATAGACAAAATTAAGAAGGTAGAAAAGGAGATGACAAAGTTAAGGGCTAGACAGACTCAGTTGAGGAATGCTCTTGCACCCTCATTAGACATCCTAAATCAGAACATCAAGGAGATTGATGCCATAATGGTGACATATGATCAAGGTCCTTCCAAAAATTTAAAGAAGATGGAGAAGTTTTAGTATGCATTATGTGCCCATCTCCAGATAGTAAACTCTTTGATCACTTTTTGGAAGAAGGAGATCCAGAACCTAAATATAGCATATCCAGATGTTTTCCCTCAGTGAGTATATGTAGATATATTTTTTGTAACAGCTTTATCATTAATGTCAAAGGGGGAGTTTTTTATAGAATATGGATCATAATATGTATAGGGAGATATAAGCATATGTATAGAAGAACAAAAGTTTTTTGTATTAAGGACAGTTAGCAACTTGGCCATATTCCTTTATCACCATCAATGAAAAAGGGGGAGATTGTCATAATTTTGTCTATACTAATGTATATGACTTGATATAGTGTTTTCATTATGGCTTGATATAGTGTTTTCATATAGTAGTTTGGAGTCAGTGCACTTGAAGAAAAGATCAGAAATCAATTATGTGTTGAAGACTAGATAGTGTACAGAGTTCCTGTAGCTCAGAGCATCAGTGCACGTGTGTATGGATGAATTATGGTATGTGCCCTAGAAGTTAAGTTGGTTAGACTATATTCATGCTTGGTCTATGAGTGCATGATCAGATGTGCAAGGATGAGAAAGTTACAGTCAGTTGAAGTTGCATAGCCACTGTGAGCTAGTCAAGAATAGAGTAAGTAGCTGACAATTAGTATTTTGGTTTGTGGATATAATGTAATGTTGTAAAGGCTATGGACCTATTGTATTTAGGTTTTTGACATGTATACTTTTTTTTTGTAAGCATGCTTAAGCCAATTCATTTGGAAGCTTTGTATGTAATAGGTCTTAGGGCCAACCTAGTTATTTATTTTTTATGCACATATAAATATAAGGTACGCCCATTGTATTCAGTATGGAAGTTGATAGAGAATTGTGATAAGCAAAGAAGAAGTGTGAAAAGACACTAGAAGATGTATTAGATATTTTCTAGAGGTCAAAGCATCAGTGCATCAAAGGAACTGATCTGACAAGCAGTGTCACAATGACAGTTCATCCAGTACATATAGTGTGTATCTGAGATCAGAAGGTTGTAGCCTTCACCACTTGAGCAGTGAGCTCTAGGATAGTGTGTCCACTCCCCTAACAAGGTTTGACCCTTGACAAGGTCTACTGTACTTAAAGCATTTTAAAGAAACTCTTAACAGAGTTAAGGATCTTCTAACAAGGATCACAAAACACTAGTGCAGAATATTAGTGGGTGTCTATTCCCACTGGGGTTTTTACCTATTTGGGTTTCCCCATCACCATATTGGTGTCATGTGTTGATTTCATGTTTCATGTTTATGTGAATTTTTAATTCAATACTTAAGCATTTAAGTTCGGTATAAAGATTAAAGTGAAAAGCTAAAATATAATGAACACTGATTCAACCCCCCCCCCCCCTCTCAGTGTTCCCATTCCTAACATTACATTCTAAGACAAAGCATATAGAGATAAAGTATCATGTAGTGAGAGAGAAAGTATCAGAGAAAGAAGTCAGACTTGAGTACATAAGAACAAAGGAGCAGATTATAGACATATTTACAAAAACTTTGCCTAAGGATACATTTGAGTATCTGATAGGTATGCTTGGAGTTGTGCCCTAGCTTACTTTTGAGAAGTGATGTAGATTTTTGCATCCGTCCAGTGGTATATGAGCCCTATTTTTCTTCTGGACTAGATGTTGGTACTTCCTCTATGGGGGAGTATGTGTATCTGAGCTAAGTCACGAGGACTCTAGATAATGTATTTTCTGAAAAGTGTCTTTTGACATTGAAGTTGTTTGTGACATAATGATGAAATTTCTATCATTAATGTTAATGGGGGAGAAGTGTACATGAAAAACCATTTGTACCATCTGTTGGGGAGAACTGAATAGGAAAATGAAGCAAGATTTGATTAATGAAGAAGATTTGAAGCATTTTTAGAGCAGCAATGTTACAATATTGGATTTATGGAACTTGGATGTTTTTTTTCATCTATGTTGCCATCAATGCCAATGGGGGAGATTATGAGGAATTAATTCTAAATATATCCTATGGGGGAGTACTAGCAGCCATTTTGTAGAAATTGTTGTTTCATTCATGACTGTGATTGTCATTGATGTCAACATAGTGATCTACTGAAGATTAGCAGAGAAGCAAATAGTGTTTGAGTTAGCGCACTTGAGATATTGAAAATGAAGCTATGTGGAGCTGGGGAATTACTCTATGATGTGTTATAAGATTGTGGTTAAGAGCACATATAGTAATTCATTTATTCATGGAAGTTATGAGCATATCAGTGGAAGCAGTATTAAGGTAGTGTTCCTAAGTAGCAGTTTGTGGAAATCAGATGACATCTCCTAATTGGGATGTAATATGGTTATGCGCAGTTAGAGATCAGTTGGAGACATGTTGATAGTGATGTGGATGACATTGCAAGATCTGAGGTCGCACGAGTGAAGAATTATATTGATTAGAAGCTAACAGTTTTGTGTAATTTTGATGTAACATGTAGAAAGTTTTATTTTGTAATTTATATGATGACTCATTTGTAATGATTTGAGTGTGGTATAAAGGAAGGAATTTATTCCTTGTTGTAATATGGAATGTGATGAATGTAAGTGTATTGTGAAAGATAAATTGTTGAAAGAGGATATGCAAAGTATTGAGATCTAGTATTGAGATTAGAAGGAGTTGGTGCAGTTTGACATAGTCAGAGAAGGAGTATTGGATTGTTGAGGTTAGTAATATTTTGGTATTATTCTATTGATTAATACAAAGATCATTTGGATAGTGAGTTCGGTGATCTTACCCTGAAGCTGTTTGGGCAGTGGGTCCTTTTGTCTTCCATAACTCCTAACAGATTTAGAATCTTTTAACAGGGATTCAAAATCTCCTAACAGGGATTCATATTTACTGAATATATTTCATAAGACTCCTAACAAAGTCCATCCTTTCACAAGGAATATTCATATTAGTGCATCTTCTGTGGGCATCATTCCCACCGGGGTTTACTCTTTGAGCAAGAGGTTCCCTAGTCAACATATCTTGTGTCATTTTGTTATTATGCACGTATATCTTTCTATGGTTGTTGGTTACATTTCTTACATAGTTAAAATCTATTGAATTTGATAAAAGTTATATTTGTCTGATAACTGATTCACCCCCCCCCTCCACCCCCCTCCCCCTCTTAGTTATCTTGGTGGACTTTACTTTCTAACAATAGTTAAACTCTTTTCTTTTGTCTAGCCTTCCCTTGTGGCCTTGCCTTGACTTTTATTTTCCTCCTCATTTTGTGTGCCCCATCTGCACCTATCCCTTCTTATATCTTTTGAGAGTGGTTGGGTATGCATCTTACATTTTAACCATCATGCATGCTCTTTCATCATGATGACCAATCACAGAATGTGATTTGAAATGTTGATGTTAAAAACACATACACAAACAAAAACTAGAATATTTATGCAATTCTCAAATGGATTGTGGGAGTTTTATTAGTTTAATTTTTTATTCAGTATTAGATCCTCAAATCTTTAGACAAAATTTTCTATTAGTTTTGTTTAAAATTAAAATGTATAAATTGGTAATGTAACATCAAATTACTAATCCAACCCAATTCTAACTCTAAATACATATCTTAACACTATTGGTAGGAACTTGATACATTGTATCTCTTATTAGTACTTTCCATAGGCAATAGTATTGCATTCATTGAAATAAATTGATTTTGCACCAATTTAAAGATTTCATCTATTGATTTTTTTTTCTAAAATTAAATTTGATAAAGTTAAAGATGTTAGATTTTTAGCTTTATCAATTTTAATATTAATTTATCTTCAATATCATTGGATAAAGTCGGTTTTGTAAAATAGGAGTGGATTCATGAGGTCTATAACTTGAAAAAAAAATGGCAATTTTATAGACTATTTTTTAGGTATTAATTGCCCTTTAATTTATGGGTACTATGTTAAACGTAGTAAATATTCTATGCTTTTTCAAAGTAGATCAATGTAATAATGAATTAGTAACCTATTAATCTAAGAGTTTAGTAACACCCATTCTACCACCTAAACTAATAATTAGATTATCTTCATATATATTCTTTGAACATGATTTCATTATACATATACTAAATTTACATTGTATAATAGTTAGTATGGTTAAATCATAATACTAATATACATATACTAATATATAATTTAATATTTATATACTTAAATCATAATATTTAGATTTTGTTTTCTATTTATACTATTTAGAATATTCTAATATATATTTTATAAGTTTAGGCATCTTAAATACATCTGTTTCAAAGATGCTAAGAGATATTAGTCTAAAAGTGCTTATTTATTCTCAATGACATTTTGATATCTCAATATTTTTTAATAAGATGTATTTATAATCAAACTACTATTATAATAGAGAATTCAATATTATTCCTCAGAAGAATGAGTCTAATTTTCCAACAAATTAAGGCACTATTCATTAAAAAAAACCATTCTTTCAAAGATTATATATAATTTTTTATTTTATAATTAAATTACTAGGTAGGGCCAACTCCCTTTCTATTAATGAAAAATGATTCATATTACATATTAGTTCTTAGCTAGATCAAAACGTTGGTATAGGAGAATTTTTCAACTAAAGAATCCTATATTGATGTCATATTCAGAGTTTTTGTTGAGGGTCCTACCACTGGAGAGGGCTACTTCTCGATGAGTTTTCCAAAGGGTTCTTCAACCTCTATGGGTATTCCTTGTTCCCTCTTGTAGTTCTCATACCACCGCTCATCTTCTTCATAATTTATTCTCATTCCAAATATCCCCTTTAGACGCTTATAGATTTATTGCACTCAGCTTTGAAACGTACCTAGTCCTTGGGTTTCCATTATGGAAAAATTGTTGATCAATAGGCATTTCCACCTAGTGATGAAGAAATACTGGAGTGTGCATCATATCGCCAAGTTGGTTGAATGTCTTACTCTATTTTCATCTCCCATTGTGTTATTAAGAGCAGGCACATCATCTTTAAGAATTACAACAAATATCAGATTTATATATATTCAATATCCCTTTCAATACTAATTTGGCTAGTGAGTCCACTAGAAGATAACATATAATTATTAAAATAAAAATGTAATTTTTTTTTATAATTTAGATTTTACTTTTTCTTTATCATTTTTTAATATTAAAAGTAACAAAATCATGATGTTCACCCTATAACAAAACATCCCAAAGGCACTGAAAGGAGATTAAAAAATCATTAACAACACTTTATAAGCACATAGAAGTTTTAAGAGTTTAGTATGAAAAATATAGAACATAAAAAAGATCCATAAGGTTAACATTGAAAACATTGAAACAAATCCAAAAAATGCCAAAAACCTATCCAAGGAGGTTTCCCCAAGTCTTTAATAAGGAACTTGAACATTTCCTTGTGGTTTCTTTCCTTATCCCCAAGGTTTCCCATTTCCTTAAAAAATAACAAGAAAAGAGAAGTAGTTGACTTGTGGATGACCTTTGAGGTAAATTTTAAGATGCTCACCAAGTTCTTTTCTAGAACCTACAAAGCAAAAACTGTCTTAAGCTTAAATAAAATCCTTTAAAAATATATTTAATAATCTCAAAATATGAATAAGAGCACAAAAAGAAAAAGAAGACAAAAAAGGCTATAATTGACATTAGAGTTCACCCAAACTCAGTTACATATTTGGGCCACTCTTCAATGAGTTTTCAATCCTTAATAGTGATCCAAATACTTGAATACATAAAAGGAAACTTCAATATGAAAAATGGATCTCACACAATATTCCCTCACAACATAGAAATATTCAATTATTCTCCCTTTTTTAGTTACAAGAATTTAGCTTCAAACAACCTTAAATCCCCTAACTACTATGAGAAAATACAATTTTAAATATCATTATGTGCATAATCATATTAACCCCTTGAGATCTTCTCTAATTGTAAAATCTTTTGGCTTAAATAGTGGAGGACTCGGGTTCAAATCACAAGCCCTTTTTTCTCAACCCTCACCTTTAATGCCATAACAAAACTATTATGATGACAGTCTAATTTAAGTATTTTTTTGTGGTGCATTGGAAAACATTCTTAGTAAACAACAAAGGGTGACATGTTAAAACCCATCACTCTTGTTTCTTATCCTCCATGGTTATCATTACAAAAATAAAAAAAATTAACCACCAAAACTATATTGAGGATCCTTCATGGCATAGTGGTAAGTTGTAGGGGTCTTAGTGGCTAAATAAAAAATGAATTTTAAATAAATGAGCCCTATTGACAACCCACACAAAGTGAATGTGCAACATCATTTGGTCGCATTACTCTATAGATAGAAGATGACTGGTCCATCCAAAAGAACAACCATCATTATTATAATGCATGGTGGCCAACCCCTTAAGGACCTCAATTTGAGTAAATGTTATGGGAGCATACTATGCATAACAAGGTTGCCACATCAACAAGGCCCACTATTGGCATTTGATGAAGATTTCATGAAGATGATCATATGATGAATATTGTAGTGTTGTCATTATTGGAAACAAGTCTTCTAGGATGATTGAATCCATTATATTGGTGAAAAAGTTGATTGCATAAGGATTTCTCTGAGAATCTAGTGTCTTGGTAATAACATGGTCAGTCATGGTAAATGTAATGTATAGTGATGATCTAGACAATTTATGGTTGTGTGATTGGATAGGAAGAATCTATAGAGTCATATCAATGCACATCTATGATTGTGTAAGAAGATTCAAAGTACAGATGAAGATTTGATGGAAACATCAGTGTTATCAGTTAGAAAAGTCAATTGGTTAAGTCAAGGTGATGAAATCGAGGTAGCATTTGGATAAGAGTTATTAAATGTTTTATTTTTTAATTGGATTTTTTAGGTCAGACCTTGAGGATTTTGACTTCCTATGTGGGCATGATCGCTTATGAAATTTGGATGGATTTTGGAGGCCAACATCAGTAACACATTTTAGGATTACTCTACCAACCTAAATATGTATATAAGATATGAAATCATAGCAAAAAATGGGTTGTTAGTTGTTGTGATGATTGTGATTGCTGAAGGAAAAGTTTGTATGATCAAAAAACTTATTTGAGCAGTGTTGAAGCTTATCTGTCAGGCATAGTGTGCTACATTTAGATCATTTTTATTATGTCCATTCTCAAGGAAAGTTCTAATAGGCTTGCGATCAAAATCCTCTAACAAGTTTATTCCTAACAGGGTATACAAGATCCTAACATGTCTAAAGTTTAAATCCTCTAACCAAGTGACTCTCAGAAGGAATTTGAAATCCCTTAACAGGGTAGTTCCTAACATGACTTTGTAATAGCTTCTAACTAGGCTATTAATACTCTTAACTAGGTATACCCTTAGCAGGGTGTTGTAATGCTCCTAACAAGGTAGATCTTATTGGTGCACTAGTGATATTAGTGGCTGATATTTCACATCATGATTTTTCCCTCTAACAAGGGTTTCCACGCAAAAATATTGGTGCTTTTATGTTGATTAAGTGTGGATGTTTTATGTTTTATGCTTCTATGTTATATTTACATTTGCATGTTGGTTAATCCGCAAGTTTATGAAAAGATTTTGTATATCTTTGGTTGCACTAATTCACCCCCCCCCCCCATCTCAATGCCTTATAACATTTACAATTGGTATCAAATTCAAGTTCCCTTGAGGAAGCCTAGAGAGTTGGGAAAGATCCTTAAGGAAAACATGCAGGGTTTAAGATATCAAAGGCAACTTGAAAATAAACTTGCAGATGTAGAGGAGTTCATTGACTAGTTAAAGGAGAAACTAAATCAATCAAGAGCCAAGAGACAAGAGCTTGTTGAAAAATTGAATGAAAGATAAGATCTCATTAAAAAACTATCTCAAGGTAGTAGATTTGATGAATATCAAGAAGATTTGGAAGAACTATTTTGGGAGAATGAGAAGTTGTATAAAGACAATAAGAAAATTAAAAGAGAGTTAGAAGATTTGTCAACTAGAATACGTGAATAAATGGAAGCAAGGAAGATATTAGAAGAAGCAAGGAAAATTCCAGATGAAGCCCTAAAAGATAAGATGGATGAGCTATTCAAATCTGAAAAAAGAGGTTTGTACATTACATGAACAACTACATGAGACAAATGAAGAGAATAAAGAAGCCCTAGGACAAAATGAAAATATGAGAAAAGAAAATGATAAAATGAAAGGTGAGTTGAAGACAACAAATAATTTACTCAAGAAATTTAATAAAAGTTCTACAAATCTTGATGAACAACTGAAGAATCAAAGAGTACATGGAGAGAGATATGGATTAGGCTACACTAGTTCTAAGGTTGGTGAGTATTTAGGTACCAAGAAGTCCATACAAGATTAAAAATTTGTACCTAAGGTGAACCAAAGGAAATCTGGCAAGACATCCTATAAACCAGTTTGTTTCAATTGTCACAAGGTTGGACTTTAGCTTATGTATGTAGGACAAATATCAAATCTAGTGTTCCAAGAATCATACCTAATACTAGAATAAATATTTTTTATGGTCATTGTTACAATCTTGAAAAATATAATCATAGAGCTAATGAGTGCAAGATAAGGATGAACAATCAATGGTCACAAGTCAACTAGTAGAATTCTTATCAAAATTGAAACCAGTGGGATGTTTTTGATTAAGTAAAAATAGGTTTTAAAGGTTACCTAAAACCCTTTACAAAATTATGGAGAAAGATATATCATCAAAGTATAACAAAGAAGGAAAAAGCATCAAGGACAAAATAGCTAGTGACCATGAACAAAATCCAACAAAAGGACAACAACCAAGACAAGGCTAGCAGATAGAAACAAAAAAGGAAAGAAGAACCACCAGGAAAAAATAGAGTTAAGTTAAATGCTTTAGAATATTTTCCACTTCCCTCTCAAGATGGCTCATTCTATCAACAAAATTATCCAAGTCCTCTATATCCTTATTATAATTTTGCACCATATTCTTCATGTTAGCACAAGTTCTCTTACCAGGCCCATCAAGAACATTAATGTGGCTAGTATCCTTGTCATCAATAATCTAAACAATGGCCTTCTCCTTGTTGGTGTTATCCATCTTGGAAATGAGGATCCTAAGGTGCTCCAAAGAATCCTTAAGGATCTTAAAACTCTATTCACTTATCTTAAGAGTATCCTCTAAGATAGTCACTCTTTTTTCAACAAAAAAGAACCTAACATAAACCTTCTTAAACCTGGAAGTGTAGGATTTGATCATGGCTTAAGCACCATTAACAACCTTGGTGATATCTTTGAGCTCTTTATGGAAGTATCTATCCTTGCCACCACCAATAGCCTCCAAGAAATTAATTTTTTTGGAAAAGGCCATCTTCTTTATCTTCATCTCTTTCATCTAATTGAAAAACTATTTGACAATCCTATAAAAATCCATTGCCCCTTCCTTAGCAGTATGTAGCACATTCATGTTGGGTTCCTTGTTACAATTATCAAATTCAAGAAAGGTGGCTTCCTCCATATAGGTACCCATATATACATCATTATTAGCAAGATAACACTTAGGAAGATAACTAACACCAGTCACATTCATCAAAACACTATCCCCAACCACATTATTCCTCCACACAATCTCAGGTGTAGAGATGGGCAACAAATGTGGGGAAGGGATAGAGGCATGACTCAAATGCACAAGGCTATTTTGGATAAAAGGAGCATGGAGAGGGGAGGTAATAGGGGTATCCCTACCAGCACCCCCATGGTTCCTGACCATAGAAGCTAAAGTCTTAGGTTTCTTATGAGAAGACCTCACGTGTTCTACAAGGTTAATGTCCATATCCTCGCTACCATCGACACCTTCCTCAACCCAAATTTGTACCTTGATTTTATTCTTTCTCCTTCCTTTCGACATCTTCCCCTTTTTATTCTTACAAGACCCAGAGGCCATATTTTTACCCTTACCCTTTCTAATACCTTTCTCTAGAGTATCAAAATTAGTGTCTTCCTCCAACTTAGTATTAGACTAGCCATCCTCCTTGAAATCATTAGAATCATGAGAATCCTCATCTGAGGTTGAATGCATCAAAATATATTTCTCAATGGAATTAGCTTTAAGATGATCAATAATTAAAACCATAAGCCCATCATGAAGGGTTGGATTATTATCTAGATTGACCCCAAAAAAATTTGTACTTGAGTTCAGAGAACAGAAGAGATAATAGGGAAAAGATAACTTCTAATTATGATAAAGTGGTTCAATAAAATGAAATGATAGCCATAAGTGTAAGAAAATCTCTCATCCAACGTAATATATTGCATAAGGGAAAAGAGCACCTACCTCAAAATATTCTTGATATCCATGGGGGAGTAGTAGGTTTTATCAATTTTAACCAATTTTTCCCTCTCTTCCTAGATTTTAGGAAACTTCATAATGGATGCTTTAGTAATATTTTGGTCTTTTTAGAACTTCTTCCCCATAATGGGCATACCAACAACTTCCACAATCATCCCTTCATCAATTTTGACCTTTCTCCCACCAATAGTAATCTTCCCATCCTTCCAATCCTTCTTAAACATTATGGTAATTGAGGGTTTTTGACCATGCAATTATTCCATGAAACTAGCCATCTTACCTACCTCCAAGATCCCTAAGCTCTAGGATTTTTCTTACAATTCTCATAGGATAAAGGCTCCCTCCTCTTTCTACTTCCCCCAATAGCACCTCTAGCACACCCAATAAGCACAATTCATAGAGAAAACAAAGGAAAACTAAAGGCTTGATAGACCATGTAGCTTTTATAAAATACAAGCTAGTATAGGGTAAAAAAAACCCAGAATGTATGCAAAGTCATTTCATAATTACTAACCAAGATGTCAGTCAGGCAACCACCTTTACTTATCATTATTACTTGGGTAATTTAAAATTGCACGGTAATTAGAGTTAAGTATTCACATATCTCCATGTATCTTTTCATGATTTAATATGGTCTTAGAGTCATAGGGGAGGTTCATCTCATCTTGCCAGATCACTTGTTTGTTAGATCTCACTGCCACATTCACTATCCATTCCACCATGGAATTAACCTCCCTAAACCCATGTAAAAAAAAAACAATTATCAAAATAATTAATAATTTCCCTTGCCATAAATATAATGTTATGTATGGTCCATGAGGGGGGTGAAAAACCCTTTAGACATCTAATTATGTTGTTGAAATCTCCT
Source organism: Chamaecyparis obtusa (assembly GCA_027943335.1). Lineage (NCBI taxonomy): Eukaryota > Viridiplantae > Streptophyta > Pinopsida > Cupressales > Cupressaceae > Chamaecyparis > Chamaecyparis obtusa. The sequence goes on from BSBK01000944.1 coordinate 974,692, forward strand.
TCAAGCTAGACCTTAGAGTAGGCCATTTTATAGCAAGCATAAATTATTGAAGAGTTGTCATTACCTCAACTAAGTGGTTAGTATGAAGACCCAAGGGGAGCACTACCACCACAACATACATGCCAAATGCATTTATTATCACTCTCCCACACCCATCTGGCCCAGGGTTACCCTTAGTTGCCCCATCAAAATTAACATTAAATCATCCATAAGGTAGGTAGCTCCACCTATAACCATCTCTATGATCCAGATTCAAGATCCTAGAAGAATCAATAGGAAGGTTCCATCTTTTGAAGATGTAGTTGTCAGCATCATTGCAAGGAGAGTGTGGGGAACTTAGAACTAAAAAATTTTCCACTATAGCTCTTTTAATTTTACCACACACCATAGAAGGAGGGGCTTTAATTTATTTGAAAATCCTATTATTTCTTTATTTCCAAATTCCCCATAAGCCATGTGATGTAGTCAAGACTAGAGAAGTCTCCAAAGGAGATGTCCAATCTTGCAACTATATTCGGAAAAGGAAAAAGAATAAAGAAGCACATATATTTAAATCAAACATGACATCTCTTATTACCATCAACAAGTATTCATTGTACCATCTTAAATTGGACATACTTCAATTTATGACCTTTTAGCTCCTCTTTAGTATGTTTTGGATTGCACAATTTCACTTTGAGCACACACCCTTTCCCTCTCCCTCTCTCTCTCCTAGGTGAAATTGATGTAGGACCTAAAAATTTCTCATACATTTCTCTATTTTTCACTCATAGGCTAAGGTAGGATATAATCTCTATGTAGCCTCCTCTATCTAGGCTCCATTTTCCTTGAATCTAGCTTTGGATTATCAATCCTCAATACACATTACACCAGAAATCCTTGTAGATCTAGAATTTGGATTATGAGACTAAGATCCTGGCACCTCAAGGAATAGGTTGACCTATTCCTAGGTGGTTGGGTTTTTTTTGGGCCTGGACCTATTTGTAAAGTTTCATTGATTCCCACTCACTACAGTTAGCTCATGCGAGGGTAATTTTAGAAATTCACTATAAAATGACATCCAAAGACTCATTAGCACATGATGGAAGCAAGATACAAGCATTTGTTGACACCCCAATTTGAAATAGAGAAATTTCAAGGTGGAAGCTAAGGGATAGCTCTTATTCTTTCATTGCAAAGTGAGGACTTCATCAACAATTCAATCATTTTTCAAGAAACTACATGACATCATAGACATGTAAGGGGATCATGAAGATGGCTAGAGTACTTTAGCATTGGGGGCTTGCTATGATTTCTATACTATGTTCAGATCTGATCTTTGACATTCCATACCTTGCACATACACTTACACATACACATACATGCTAGGGTTTCACTTATAGAGTAGATTCTTAGAATTTCTAGCTCTTTTACATTCTGGATCTACAATCTAGGATTCACAAGCACTACATACACATGAAACATATTTATAATGGCTATTCATGGAGATGGAAACCACCAAAATGGGGGGTTGAATAAGGAAAAACCCTTTATAGTCACCCACACACACATTCTATCACAAATTTGTAGGTTATCGGTTCGATAGTTACAGATCTGGATGTTACAAATTGGGAGCTACCAAAAAAAATTAGGTTGACTTCAATAAAGTGCCCTAAGAACACAATGAATTGGTTGACCTATTTTGGAACATAGTGACATGGTCATCCAGTTCCTGGAAGCATGAGGTTTTCAATATTTTTTGGGTTTTCAGTCGTGATCGTAGATCCGTAGTTGAAAATTTAGCTACAGGTCCAAAATAACAGTTTTCAAAGAAGAAAAGCACATTCCATCACACATTTTGAGGTAAGTATCCTATCCCTTATTTTATTTGATAATATATATCTATTTTTTCATCTCATTTGGTTTGAATCCTTATATCTTGCATTAATGCACTTTTTTTTAATCTCAATAGGTTCAATTCCGCACATACACTCTCTTATCCCTTTATCAATTATAACATTGCATGAAAGAGGCCTTGCTAGTGTACTTCCTTGAGGTAATTTGGGTTTTGTATAGGAACCCTTCATCATTTTGGGACCTTGCAAAATCTATTTTATTTCAAGAGTTATTCTTGGAATCCTCTCTTTCTCTTGTATTGAATGGCGTAGGGAGAAATTGTTAAATCTGAAACACATAGTTTATATTGTTAGATCCATTGATGCCATTTCCCCCCTGAACATTTTGGTGAACCCGATGTGAACCCTCCTTGTTTTATCTTGGTAGTTAGATCTTTCTTTTACATGTATTACATTTATAAACATAAAAATAAATAAAAAATCTTGCTTTGATTGCATTTCGTTTCATTATAAATAGCTTGTTTTACTTTCAAGAAGTATGATTTGTTTTATGAGTACTTTGATGATGAATTTGTTAGTAAACCTTAGGATGCTTCTAGTGGTGAAGTGTTAGATGTAATGAATGAGATATTAATTGAATCTATTCCTTCATAATCTTCATCTACATCTCTCCAACCTAACCTTTATGATGGGTTTTTATCATGGCTTCCTTTGTGTAAGACTATTTGTAATATTGATCTTGTTAAACCGGTTCTATTCACTAAACCCCTTATAACTCTTAAAGTATGTCCTCCTCAACAACCAATTATTACTCTTAAGGGTTGTCCTTCAAACAAGGAACCCCTTATATTCCTTAAGGAAAAACCTAATTATACCTTAGTTGCGCATACCTACCGAACACAAAATAATCCTCAACCCACCATTCTAGTTGTTTCTACTTCTCTCCCTCCCTCTCAAAAAGTGTTTTCCCAAGTATCTCAATTGCCTAGTTCATTAGGTAAGAAGTATGATCTAGTTGAGAAGTTACACGATACTCTTGTAAAGATCTCCTTGTGGGAGCTTCTTCAAACCTCTCCCACTTATCACAAGGCCTTACAAAAAGCTTTTTCTACTCTTCCTATACCACCACCTAACCAAGATAACATCAATTCCATCTTGGAGTGTATGCACATGATGTCTACTCCTCCTCAAATTGTTTTTACTCAAGATGACTTGCCTCCTAAGGAAGTGAAAAACCATTATGATGCTCTTATAGTTTTCATTCTTATTAATGGATATCTTATTTGAAGGACTTTTATTGAAAATGGGTCAATTTTGAATGTGTGCAGTCTAGACATGCTAAAATCTATTAAGGTTGATATTTTTATGACCACTATTAAGCCTAATAACATTCATATTCATGGCTTTGATAAAATTTCTAAGAATACCTTGGGAATCATAACTTTACCTATTAAAGTTGGTTTGGTTATCCTAGATACCCCAATTCATGTGATGCCAAGACCCCTTAATTACAATATTTTGTTGGGAAGACCATGATTGCATAACATGCATGCTATCCCATCCACGCTTCATCACAAGGTTAAATTTATTTTCAATAATGTTATTTACACTCTTTATGCGGATGATAAGCCTAACAATTGCTTAAACACTGAGTTAGTTAAAGATCTTGGACCTAGTGAAGAAAAATAAGAAACTAAAGATGAAACTAAAAGGAATGAGGAACCTATATCTTCTACCTTGACTAGGGATGATTGGGTAACTTTATATTTTACTCCTACTTTTATTGGAGAGTGTCGAGTTTCTGACCTTTCCTTCATGAAACCCCCAAAAACTCTAAAAAGTGAGAAAATTCTTCCTATTCCTCTTACGAGGGAATTAAGAAATAACTTTGTGGCTGCTTGAACCAATGAAACTATTGAAACTATTAAGACCAATTGATTTTACATAGTGACCTATGAAGCTCCCTTAAAATTGTCTGATATGGCTTCTCATTATGGTCCTAGATATCATTTTCTCGCTAAATATGGTTTTAATGGTCAAGTTTGTGGAAAGTTTGAGCAAGGAATACACACTCCTATAATGAATGATGGTTGTGAAGACACCTATGGTTTAGGATTTAACCCATATAAGAAACCTTCCTTCTTTTGGAATGTTAATCACATTTTTAGTGGACCTTTGAAATTAACTAACCCTCACCTTCTCACATTTGACTGAAGGCCATCTTTGGATATATTTTCCTTTGATGATGCTATCACAAAATTCTTGGGGGCATATTAATATTTTCCTTCTTTTCATCATAATAAAAGAAAACCTTATTGTCTAAAAAGTAATGGATATTTTGGAGAAGATAGTGAATCTGACAATATCCCGATCCTTTTCTCCCTCTAGAGAATGAAAAGAAATGCAACATCTTAATCAAAGATATTATAGATGTACAAATTGATGCTAAAGATGTTGAAAAAAATTATCAAGATTGGAAATTTTCTAGATGAAGATGAGTGTAAGAAACTTAACAACCTTATCCTCAAATTTTTGGATATTTTTTCTTGGGTATATTCATACATGCCTAGCATTAATCCTAAGATTGTCACTCATAATATTGTTCTTGCACCTAATGCTAATCCTGTGAAACAAAAGATTCATAAAATGAATCCTAGCATAGCTCTTCTTGTCAAGGCTTAGATTGAGAAGCTCTCAGATGCTCTTTTCATACATCTAATAGATTATTCCCCTTGGGTTTCCAATATCATATATATTTCAAAGGGTGAAAATAAGATAAGGATGTGCACCGATTTTTGTGATTTAAACAAGGCTTCTTTGAAGGATGATTTTCCCCTTCCCAACATTGATATGATGGTGGAATCTACAACATGCCACACATTACTATCCTTTATGGATGGGTTTTCAGGATATATTTAGATATTTATTCCTCCTTATGACCAATATAAGACCATCTTTATTACTCCTTGGAGAGCCTTTTGTTGGGTTGTCATGCCTTTTGGGTTAAGGAATGTAGGTGCTAAATATCAATGTACTATAATATTGATCTTCAATGATTACATTCAAAAGATCCTTGAAGATTATGTGGATGATATTTTGGCAAAATCTATGTAGAGAAATGAGCATGTTCCAACACTTAGGTTAATCTTTGAAAGGATACATAAATACAAAATGTGATTAAAGCCATGAGAATGTACCTTTGGGGTTGATATAGGAAAGCTCCTTGTATTTATTATTTCTAATTGATGCATCAAGGTTGATAAAGAAAAGATTGATGCTATTGTTAACATGCCTCCTCCCTGAAATATCTCACAACTTCATAGCTTACAAGGTAAGATACAAGCTATTCATAGATTTGTCTCTCACTAGTGGATCGTACTATTCCTTTTACCTCCTTACTTGAGAAGGATACAACTTTCTCTTGGAATGAATAATGTAAGTTGTCATTCAAAAGATTCAAGACTTATCTTGCTAATCCTCCTATTTTACAACCAATCCAACCTAATAAGTCATTCTTTCTTTACACTTTTTCTTCTTCAAAAATGTTGAGTGTTGTCTTGGCTCAGCATGATAAAGATGGTAAATAATGTCTTATATATTATATAAGTCAAACCTTGATTTATTATGAGACGCATTACACTACAATTGAAAGACAATGTCTTGCCTTAGTTTTTTTCTTGTAAAAAATTAAGACATTATATCCTTAATGCATAAATTAATGTGTACATGAAATTTGATCCTTTGAAGCATCTCCTTTCAAAAATTGACTTATCAGGGCGTCTTTCTAAATGGTCCATGCTCCTAACTGAGTTTGATTTGAATTTTATCTCTTATAAATCTATTAAAGGGCAAGCCTTAACTGATCATCTAGCTAAGGATCCTTCATTTCAATCTATCTCAAAACCTATATAATTTCCCGGTGAGTTTATTTTACCTATTGAAATAGATGACACCTGGGAATTATACTTTGATGCATCTAGATGTTATATTGGGTCTGGTGCATGTGTTATATTAATACCCTTGTCTAGGAAACTATTCCCTTATCCTATAAACTTAATTTATCTTGTACCAATAACATAGCTGAGTATGAAGCCTTAATTGCATGATTGAGAGAAACTTTTTCTTTATAAATTAAATATGTTAAAATATTTGGAGACTTGTAATTAATTATGCAACAGATCAATGGACTTATCAAACAAAAAATAACAAATTAACTAAGTATCTTGATCTTGCTATACGATTGCTTGAAAAGTTTCCTTCTTATTCCATTCAGACATTACCTAGGAAAGATAATAGGCATGCAAATGATATTTCTAGTGCCATATATTTGATTACTTTAGATGATGGAGTGATGTATTTTCAGTTTACCATTCAAATCTTGACTATTCCTGCTATCTCTGAGGATCCTTCGTTAGACATGACTTATTTACATATCCATCTTGATGAATAGTATTCACATATCTACCATTACCTAAAGGATGGTTCCTTGCATGGATCGACAACTAGAAACTATAGAAATATAATGTGCAAGCTCGCATCTCATTATATAATTCTAGCGGATTTTCTCTATAAATGATGTTATGATGGTCTTTTGCTTAGATGCCTTGGTAAAGTGAAATACTTGTGGAATTACAAGAGGCTCATGTTGGATCTTGTGGAGGAAATTTTGTTGGATAATTAATTATTCAACAAAATCCTTTGAATGGGATACTATTGGAAAACTATGGAACAAGATTCCTTTGCCTTTGTCAAAAAGTGTCCTCAATTTCAACATCATAAAAATTTGATCCATGCTCTTGCTTATCCATTGTGCTCACAAGTTCCTCCTTGGCCCTTTAGTGTTTTGGGTTTAGATATCATTGGAAATATTTATCCCCCTTCTTCTTAGGGACACACCTATATCCTTATATCCACTGACTACTTTACTAAGTGGGTTGAAGTTTTTCCTCTTCATTCAACTATAGTAGAAGTTGTTTTTTATTTTATTCTTCAAAATATTATTGTTCAATTTAGTATTCCCATGGCGGTCATTTTTTATAATGGAACTCAATTTAAGAGAAAAGAAGTGAAAGCTTTCTTGTAAAAATATCACATATATCTATGATTCTTTGCCCCTTATTTTCCTCAATCTAATGGTCGAGTTGAAGCTTCTAATAAGGTTATTGAAGAAATCCTTCAGAAGATCGTTAATGAGCATGCTAAGGATTAGCATACGCAATTGACCTATGCATTATAGGATTATAGAAAAGGTGTTTGTATTGAAAATAGAACATCACCTTATAATTTGGTTTATGGAATTGCAATTATACCATTAGAGTTAGAGATTCCTTCAAGGGAATAATCAATAAGGATACTTTCAGAGTGAAATGTTTACAAGAACTTGAGATGTTAGATGGACAACATATTAATGCTTTAGAACATATTATGGCCTATCACAAATTTGTTAACAAAAGATATAATGATAAAGTGATTTAATTTTCCTTTTCAATGGGTGACTTAGTTCTTTATGAAAATCAGAAAAATGTGAATGCCCCACTTGGTGAAAAAGGAAAGTTTAGCTCTAATTGGCTAGGTCCTTACATTGTCACAGAAGTGTATGGATTTGGAGCGTATAAGATTTATGATATGAATGGTGTGCCTCTCAAGGGACCTATTAATATTATGCATTTATGATGTTATTATATTTAATCTTTCATTATGTGAATGTGCTTGCCTTTTCCTTTTTGAGTATTTCTTTTAGTTTTCTCAAATGTGGTGTATAATGTTTTAAATATTATACTTTAAAAGTGTGAGTGCATAGTTTTGTCATTAATTCATGCTTATTTCCTTTATTTTCTTATGTTATTAATTATAAATTAATCATTGAAACAATAAAAAGAGATAGAAAAACATGTATTTCCATCACACACCCCCCCCCCACACACACATAGACATATATATGTTTTAGTATACAAAGAAGGCATTAAGAAAAATGTGCCCCGTATCAAAATAGAGCATCAAACATCCTCCAAAGGATGATGAGAGTCAGATCTCTCAGATCTACAGTGGGATGATGGTGCTTCTCTATGTACGGTCCAAATATAGGTGTGGCTCTGTGATGAGCTCCTCTATGACTGGCTATGAGATATGTGTCGCTACTCTCATAGCTCATGCTCTAGCCACTCCACTCTCTCTACCTACAACTGTAGCTCTGCCGCTACAGCACAAAGATATCTCTATGTCTCCTAGGATCTTGCACCCCCTCAAAATGGATCTATGATGTGGAAGGAATTTAGGATGATATGACCATGCCCATTTCATCTCTCATGAAGGATCTCCACTCCTTTGTGCTAGCTGCATGTTACATGTTTCATTTTTTATTTATAATATATTTTTTAAATTAAAGTATTGCACCTAATTTAATTTAATTTATACGTGGATCTCCCTCATGGAAGCTAGGCTCAGTGTTCTGAAAGGGTGTTATGGGAGGGGGCCTCCTGGAGTCTCCTTTCTCTCTCTTTCTAGTCTTAGGTGGGAGATTATCTTTTGTACAATGTGTTCATCAAGACCATAGGGGCCTCGCTGCTATGGGGGATGGTGGTGCCTTGTCCACTGGTGCATCATCTCCGCCCTCTACCTCTATGGCCTCTCCACCTAAAGTTGTATCCTCCTCTTCCTCCTCATCCTCCTCTCTATACTTAGACCTAAAATTAGGTCTTGGATCTCCAGTTAGATAGTCATCTAGGAACAAAGGTCTTGTGTCTTGACCACTAATGTATCGTAAGTAGTCCCGTGATACCCCTACATCCTTGACTATAGGAGGGACCTTGACATCATCTGGACCCTCAGTGTCTATCATATGTATATCATAAATGGTTGGTCAATGTATAGTCAATGTCCTCTACATGTGTCTTCTCCCATAAGTGTACATAGCCATCTGTGCTAGTGGACCCTATTGAAGACTAAACTATCTAATCACTTGCTCATAATAGTAGGGCATCATTATATAATCACGTCTTCCCTATAGAATCCTTCTATGAGGCCTCACCCCGTGACATCATTTCATAGCAGATTATTTTCCATCTATGGACTCATGTTGAAACTTTATTTTATCATGTTAGACTATTGGGACAGAGACATTATACTATGATACTATGTGATGACTTATGATTATGTGATGATGATATAGAACTTTTACTTTCACACTATTTATTAGGTCATGAGCATAGTAAATTGTTAAATCTTTGAATTATGTATGATACTTTGATGTTACATTCATGTTAGGGAAATTTTTGAGAAATGATAATGATTATTATGTTAGGTGAATTAACATGTATCATTTTATTCTTGACTTTATATGCTTTAGAAAAGCTATGTTGAAAATGATGAGAATTATTATGAAATGTAGTTAGAAATTTATGATGTTAAGAATGTGATTTTTTACATGTATTCTATTTCCATATATATATATATATATATATATATATATATATATATATATATATATATATATATATATATATATATATATATATATATTTGACATTTCATGAGCTACTGATATTTTGTCAAGTGTGCAGTTAAGACCATGGATATATCGGGGGAAATTAAAGATGGGTATTTGTAAAATCATGTTAAGCCAAGGTTATCTCCAAGGGGAGAAATTAACCTTGTTGTAAAGTGTAATTTTTGTAAAGTGATGCATGAATGTAATTATTGATTATGTTTATTTTATTTTATTATTTTCATCTACTTGGCATGCCATGTGTATTGTGTTGTAATGTGATTTATTTGTGGTGTCAATTGACACATGTCATGTGATTTGGCATGCCCAAGTGCTTTATGTGTGTGAGTGGTCTCTATTTTTAGGAGCCTTGAGTGGGAATCTCTTTCATTTTCGTATGCAATCTTTGAGTGGTCTTTTGATTGTCATTTAGTGATCATTTAAGGTAGTGAGGGTTAAAAATAAGCTACCCCATAGTGGTGCCATGTGTTGGGGGTCAAATTTTGACCATTATGATGTATTTTGACTATTTTTGCCCTTCCAAAAGTTGCTCTTTTGAAAAGTGACGAAATTGGAAGAGGCATGTCAAGCCCACTCCTTATTTTGAATTTTGAATTTTAATTTCCCCCTCTTGTTTGAAAGGAATATGGTTTGTCTTTTTAAGGAGATCGAGGGAAAATTTGTGGGTAATTGCCCACTCTCCAATTTTGGAGACTTGAGAGATTGTGAGAATTTGGTCTTGTTTTGCTTGAGGATTTTGGTGTTGCATAGCAAAGAAGGAGGCTAGTTGGAGAAAGCTCATCTCAACCCTCATTGCCATAAGCTTGGATTGAGGTTGGATCTTGAACACACTTATTCTTGTTGCTATGTGAATATTTACTTTCTTATGTTGTATGAATGCTAGTTTTATGTGTCTTTTGAATGGCTTCCTAGTCTATGCATGCATGTGAGTTTCTCTTCATTTCTTTTATTGTATTGTTTTCTTGGGGGTGTGCAAGGAAAAAATCACCCTTGGGAGGGAAGAGAGTCTTGATGGGTGAAGGGAAAAAGTTGGGACTACTCATCTAGTGTAGAGTCCTTCCTCAAGGAGGAAGGGGATAAGGCATGGATGTATGGGCATCCATGTTGCCATCTTGTGTATATTGTTATTGGGGGACATAAGGGAATTGATCTTGTGTGGAATGTGAAGGGTTGTTGGTTGTATCTTTGGCCTTGTGAAGGCATTATGAGCAAATTTTTAGGCCTTGGTAAAGGCTGGTTATTTATTGTATTTTGGCATTCTCCTTTTTGGGTAGCTTCCACCTTCAACCCTACTATGGGTCCAAGGTGACTTATTTTGTGCATAGCCTTGGGAAAGGGAAGTTGATGTTCATGTATTTTTCTGATTTTTGTTTGAATATGTCCTTATTGAATGCATGTAACCCCTTATCCATCTTTGTTTCCCCTAGCTCGGGGGTGGCCATGAAATGGCCTAGGTTGGGAGGTGAGCCTCCATGGTCTATTTGTTTGTTTTGCATATTTTCTCAAGACTTAGCTTGCTGGTTTCAAGGAGTTAAAGGGAATTTGGATATTTATTTCTTCTTCAAGTTATTTGAGTTTGTTGGCCTTGAGCCTTTCTATAAATTGTTTTAAACATGGCTATGTAGAAAAGCCTAGCATTTGAAATGCTTGTAAAATATAATAGGTTAATTTATTTTTTCTCCATCTAATTGAACAAAATGTTTATGAGAAAGTTGCATTGATTTTCTTTATGTTGAAGAAGTATGTTAGCATTGAAGTTTTGAGATAGATGAAATGAATGCTATGTTTTCGGTTCTCTACATGCAAGCTAATAAGAGAAAAGATGTCCTTATTCTAAGGAATAGTTTTCAAGAAAATTTATATAAATATTTTGTTTAGGAATTTAAAAGAAAAGATTTATTCACATCTATCAAAAGTTTTTCTATTAAAATAAATGTTTATTAATTTTGTTACTTGATTTGGAAGGAAAAGATTTAACATTCCTGTTTGAATGATAGCTTAAATCGTATCTAGAATCAATTCCATATATATATTGTGTGTATGAAAGGAAGGAAAATTAGATTAATTTAATATAGATATTTCAAATAAATATGCTAAGATTTTGTTTACATCTTTTCATGCATCTTATTTGATAAATTTTTAGTAGACTTATTAATGCACATACATATAAATATAGTTGATATGTATATATATGTGTATTAATACTTTTTATATTACTAAATATTGGGTCCTATATATATATATATATATATATACCCTTTGTTTTCATATATTAAATATTGGTATAAATATTATTACATATATATATTTTGCTAATATATATATGTAATAATACTCTACTCATTCTCTTTCTTAACCATGCGTAGCATAGATTTTAATACATTGTAATGCGTTGCATAAAAAAAAAAAACCTTTCATCAAATGTTACCAAAACTTATGTTACCGTATGAGTATCGAACTGTGCTATCGAATGTTTAGCATGCGAAAAAGTTTCATTGTTTGGGCTTTTCGTAACCCTTAGGCGACAGTGACTGTTGCAACAGTCAATGCCGTGAATGGCATGGCCATTGCGGCAGTGACTGCTGTAGCAGGCACTGCCGTGAGCGGCCAAGGCCCCCCGAGGACTATCCTTCTGCTTTGCCTCCACGCGAACCACGAAGTTATGAACGGCTTCAATGGATGGTTAGCAGTATTCTCCATCACGGAAAACCCTAGTTGTCGAGTGCTCAATGGCTATGACTCTATCATCGATGGTTATGGGGGCTATCGGGCCGAGCTGTGGCATCAATGATTATCCCTTATTTAAGGGTTCTTTTATTAAGAACTTTGGGTATATGTATTTTGTCCACGCTAGAAATAAACTCTTCTCATCTCTATTACCTAAATCTTTAATCGATATAATATAACAGCATACGCTAATGTATCCATGCGATACTTTTCGATTGATGTTGTTTCTTTTTTATTTGAGATCCATCCACTTGCATAGTAACTAGGAGATGAATCTAGTCATCATTGCCATCGTGACTGGCTATAGATCTTCTGACAGTAAATGTTGAACTTTGTGCTTAATAATATTTTCAGTAAAGCTCAACTACTAAAACCTTTTCTTATATTTTTAGATTTTAGATAGGCCTGTACATATTAATGAATGTATACAATTAGATAAACATTTGTAGGACAACTTTGTTCAGTGACTTACCTACTAGTAAAAGAAAATAGTGCATGTGCTGGACATGCCCGAAAACTTGAGCCCGAGATCTGGTTCTTGCGAGTGAAGTCTGGACCTTATTGGGGTATGTGCACAAATACATATGAAAACATACACACACTGAGTGTGTGTATGCAATCATGTGTGCTTGGGAGTATACCCTGATCTTTTCCCTGTTTGTAAACATTGGCCCTTCTACAAAACCCAAGTCACCTTAGTAGGAGAGAAATGAAGGAATAGTTAGGAATTAGGGTTTTCGGGCCATGTCTTATTTGGCCCAAACCTTAATTTCATTTTGGGTTGGATGCCTATTAGATCATAACTTTATTATTATTATTTTATATTTATTCATTTATCCTTTGTGTCATTTATTTATGTGGATTGATTTATCCCCCACTTTTACTTCTTTAGTATGTATTTCTTTTATTAAATATTTTGACCTTAGATTTTTCAAAGTCCCCCTCTTATTAGGGATTTGATTTGTTTTGATTTTTGGGGTAAGATGTTATTTAGACCTTCAACTTCAAATCATTTATTAGTAAGTGAAGTTATTGAGTCCTCTTTGTTTATTTACCTATTTAAGTCGTGTGGATAAAGTTTTCATTATATCTTTACATATTTTGGTAAAGAGGATTAATATATTAATAATCCTTTATTAATTTTAATCGGTGGCATTATTTTGCAATATTAAATTGTTACATGTCACACGTTTATATTCTGAAAAGTAACTATGGGAATTTATATTAATTAATTTTATTTAGTATTATTATTGTCTTAATTTTTTTGAGCGAATTGATTTAGGGATTTTTTTTCCCTCATGTCCTCTTTTGTTTTAAACCTAGTTAGTGGATTTTTCAGCCTAGTACACATGACGTATCGAGGATGACGGCAAGTCAGCGCATGCCTCAAATCCCCTTGAGATGAGTGCATAGGTTGATTTATTTTTCTTTATTTATGTTGCAACCTTGCAATTAGTGCCCTAAAAAAAAAAAATTGTTGTGTGTTTTGCACTTATTTTGGGCATGACATTTTGGTATCAGAGCCAAATTTCAACTCTAGGAACCTAAACCCGTTACATTTTAAACTTACGTCTTGTTTTCACTTGCGTAGGATGCCTCCAATTACATGTAGGGGTCATCACCATGGGTGAGGAGTTAGGGCTTCTAGTGAGGCTTCAATGGATGCTGAGCAGCCAGTAGAGGGTGTAGATGATGAGCCAGAACCACCTCTAGGACCGCCACCGAACCCTAATCAGGAAATTTTGAATGCCCTTCAAAATCTTGTGGGTATTATTATGGACAAATTTCCACTAGGAGGTCAATAGAATGAGGCCCGAGAGAGGAGTAGGATTCCTCCTTCCATATAGGTTGAGGGACAGGAAGATTTAGAGGATGAGTCAGTACATATGCCAGAGCCACCACCACCAGCTGAGATAGTGCACAGAGCACCCCGTGACATAGGGGATCAGATCAGAGAGCTCCTATGCCTTCAGCCACCACCCTTTTTGGGATCTACAGATGGTACAGAGGTAGAGGCATGGCTTTTGAGCCTTGAGCGCTGCTTTGGGTTGCATCCTTATGAGAGAAACTTGAAGACACATTTGGTAGTACATATGCTTAGAGGTAATGCCTCTACTTCGTGGAGATAGGAGGACTATAAACATCACTTGACTTTAGACACCCTCACATGGGAGATCTTTCTTGAGAGATTCAAAGCCTGATACATGTTAGAGCATTTCAAACAGCATCACATAGATGATTTCCATGACCTCTAGCAAAGAGGTATGACTATGGCACAGTACAAGAGCAAGTTTCTCGAACTCCTTCCCTATGTGGATTATATGAAGGATGAGAAACTTCAGGTCAACCGCTTCATTAAAGGGTTGAACCATTCTATATTAGACATAGTACAGTTGGTACATCTGGGAGACTTGTGTTACACCATTGAGAGAGCCATGGTCATAGAGGAGATCCACAATAGGTCTCATGATTTTTGGGATCATTCATGGAACCGCAATTACATGCCCTAGGCTTCTAGTTTCCAGAGATCCCACTGGAAATGGAATCAGAAGCACTCATGTGGATCATTCAAAGCACCTTAGTAGTAGCAGTAGTAGTCTCAGTAGAGTCAAAGATAGAGGCCTCCACAGGGATACCAGGGCTCTAAGCCCAAGCAGTGGAATTCACATGGTCCTTAATGAGATCAGAAATCTTAGTCACAATATGCACCACTAGCTAAGACTCGTCAATCTTCCAAAGGTTGATTCAGTGGATCTAGTATGACAGGTGGATAGCAACAGTCCAGATCTCAGGGGATCGAGACTCGGGCTAGAGGCCCATGTTACACTTGTGGTGCTATGGGGCACATTGCTAGGGATTGTCCATCAGGGCATCCAATAGGTAGTCCGAGAGCAGCAGCTCTAGAGCCTATGTTGGGAGACATGGGAAGATCACATCAAGTGTTTATAGCAGTTGATAACCACCAGGCTGAGAACCAAGCCATACTTATTAAGGCCACAGGTATGATTGGAGGTATTAGTATTGAACTATTATGTTTGACTTAGGAGCTACTGATTCTTTCATTACTCCATTTGTAGTGGAGTGTTGCAGGCTAGTGGCACTTAGGTAGGATGTGAGTTAGGAAGTTGACTTAGCATCGGGTGCTAGGGTGTTGGCTAGTTCCTTGGTGAGAGGATGTCAGATTCAGATTGGTGACATGACCACCATAGCTAACCTACGTATCACACCACTTGGATCCTACAATGTTGTTCTTGGCATGGATTGGCTTTATGCCCACAATGCCAAGATGGATTGTAGGTAGAAGAGGATTGAGTGTCTAGATGATTTTGGTGTACCTTCGAATATATCAGGAGTTCAGAGACCTAGCTCTCTTCATATGGTTTCTGCTATGCAGCTTAAGCGGTGCATGCGGAAAGGTTTACAGTTATTTTCCATCACCATTAGTGATCGAGAGGAGGAGGTTGAGAAGGAGCCTTCCCTTGACGACCATCCTATCTTGCAGGAGTTTGCAGATGTATTCCCTTTAGAGCTACCTGTTATGCCACCACCTAGAGTAGTGGATTTTCATATTGATCTCGTGCCAGGAGCCAAGCCTATATCTCAAGCACCATACAGGATGACTACCAATAAGCTTAATGAGCTCAAGATTCAGTTAGAAGAGCTCTTGGAGAAAGGGAACATTCATCCTAGTGTATTGCCTTGGGGTGCACCAGTTATCTTTGTTAAGAATAAGGATAGATCTCTTAGGTTGTGTATGGATTACCGATAGTTGAATAAGGTGACCATCAAGAATCGGTATCTACTTCGCAGGATTGATGACTTGTTTGATCAGCTTCAGGGGCCTGTGTGTTTTCTAAGATTGACTTGAAGTTAGGGTATTATTAGTTGAGGATTGTGGAGAGTGATATCCACAAGACTATGTTCCACACTCGCTATGACCATTATGAGTTCACAATGGTCCCCTTTGGACTCACAAATGCTCTAGCCATGTTCATGAGCCTCATGAATAGAGTGTTCCACTCTTTCTTGGATAAATTTGTGGTGGTATTCCTGCATGATATTTTGATCTACTTTCAGAATGAGCATGAGCATGAGGAGCAGTTGAGGCAGGTTTTGTAGTGTTTGAAGGAGAATCAGTTGTTTGGCAGTTTGTTGAAGTGTGCCTTCTTCAGATCAGAGGTTCATTATCTTGGTCATGTGATATCAAGAGATGGGATTGTTGTTGACCCATCTAAGATTAGAGCAATTATGGATTGGCCAACATCTACCAGTGTGACTGAGGTCTGGAGTTTCATGGGACTTGTAGGTTACTATAGACATTTTATTGAGGGATTATCTAGAATAGCTCATCCTATCACTTCCCTCCAAAGAAAGGGGAAGAAATTTGAGTGGACAGATAAGTGTGAGAGGGCTTTTCAGGAGCTCAAGAGGGAACTCACTAGTGCACCTATCCTTGTAGTGCTGGATCCTTTAGTAGATTTTGTGGTTTGTACAGATGCATCTTTGGATGGTATAGGAGTAGTCCTTATGCAGGGAGGTTGAGCTATTGCCTATGAGTCTAGGAAACTCAAGACTCACAAGCTCAACTATCTTGCCCATGACCTTGAGCTTGTAGTACTAGTGCATGCTTTGGTGAGATGGTGACATTTTCTTTTGGGTCATAGATTCAAGCTTCACTCAGATCATCAAAGCTTGCAATATATCTTCACTCAGCCTAATCTCAATGCTAGGCAGAGAAGGTGGATGGAGTTTCTTTGTGAGTATGACTTTGATGTTCACTACATCAAGGGTAAGGAGAATGTAGTTTGCAGATGCCTTGAGTAGGAGACGTCATGAGCTTTCATCTATGTCTTCTTGCACATATTTGAGAGGATGCATTTTGTAGCACTTGCCTGAGGATGGATTCTATTATGAGGTTTGTTAGATTGTTCAATCACAGAGACCCCTTGAGGGGAAGTTCTAATATTTTTTCCTAGATTTAGATGGCCTTCTCTATCATAGAGGATGTATTTATGTACCTTATTCCAGTGGGTTGCGTGACTTCATTGTGCTTGAGGCTCATAGAGCTCCTTATGTAGCACACCTCGGAGTCAAGAAGTTACATGCAGACTTGAGGTAGCTATATCATTGGCTGGGTATGAGATTACACATTGCAGAGATTGTGGCTAGATGTTTGGAGTGCCAGAGAGTTAAGGTAGAGCACTGCCATCCAGGTGGGCTTCTTCAGCCGCACAAGATACCTGAGTGGAAGTGGGATATTATATCTATGGATTTTTTTGTGGGTCTTCCTATGTCTTCTCATCACCACAATGCTATTATGGTGATAGTGGATAGGTTAACTAAGGTAGCACACTTCTCACCTGTTCGTACTACTTTCATAGCACCTGCAGTGGCACAGGTATTCTTGTAAGATATTGTCAAAATTCATGGTGTTCCTCATAAGATTATATCTGACAGAGATTCTCTTTTCACATCATCCTTTTGGAGAGAGTTACAGTCTGCATTGGGCACCAGGCTCAATTTCAACACAGCTTACCACCCTAAGATAGATGATCAGACCAAGAGGGTTAATCAGGTTTTGGAGGATATACTTCATATGTATGTGATGGATCACCAGACTAGATGGGAGGAGTACTTGCACTTGGTGGAGTTTGCATATAATAATGGACATCATTCATCTTTGGGAATGCCACCTTATCAGGCCTTGTATAGTAAACCTTGCAGGACTCCTTTGAGTTTGGATAGGATCAAGGATAGAGTGGCAGTGGGACCACAATTAATCAGTGAGATGGAGCAACATGTACACTTGATCATGCAGTGTCTTAGAGAGGTTCAGGATAGGCCGAAGAAGTATGGGGATGCGAAGAGGACTTATCATGTTTATATGGTTGGAGACATAGTCTTCTTGAGAGTGAGACCACATAAGAGCCCAATCCATTTTGGAAAGGGTTCTAAACTCGCACCTCATTTTGTTGGTCCCTTCGAGATCTTCGAGAGGATAGGCCCAGTTGCATATTGACTAGCTCTGCCACCTAGCCTGTCACATATCCATGATGTATTTCATGTTTTTTCTTTGAGGAAGTATATCTATGATGAGACTCACATTATTGATTGGGATGCCTTACTGGTGGAGTTGGATGGATAGCTAGCAATGGAACCCATACGTATTTTGGCTTGCAGGACATTGGCCCTTCGAGGTCAAGATTTGGACTAGGTTAGGGTCCAGTAGGATTGCTATGATGAGGTTACGGCTTCATGGGAGGATGTTGCACAAATGATAGGACATTATCCCCATCTGTTTGATAAACTCCAAGAGGAAGTTCATGCCTAGAGGGGAGGATGTGAGACCTCACCCCGTGACTTCATTTCATAGCAGATTATTTTCCATCTATGGACTCATGTTGACACTTTATGTTATCATGTTCGAACTATTGGGATAGAGACATTATATTATGATACTATGTGATGACTTATGATTATGTGATGATGATATAGGACTTCTACTTTCATGCTATTTATTAGGTCATGAGAATAGTAAATTGTTAAATCTTTGAGTTATGTATGATACTTTGATATTACATTCATGTTAGGGAAATTTGTGAGAAATGATCATGATTATTATTTTAGGTGAATTAACATGTATCATTTTATTCTTGACTTTATATGCTTTAGAAATGCTATGTTGAAAATGATGAGAATTATTATGAAATACAGTTACAAATTTATGATGTTAAGAATATGATTTTTTAGATGTATTCTATTTGCATATATATATATATATATATATATATATATATATATATATATATATATATATATATATATATATATATATATATATATATATATATATATATATTTGACATTTCATGAGCTACTGATATTTTGTCAAGTGTGTAGATAAGACCATGGATATATCGGAGGAAATTAAAGATGGATATTTGTAAAATCATGTTAAGCCAAGGTTATCTCCAAGGGGAGAAATTAACCTCGTTGTAAAGTGTAATTTTTGTAAAGTGATGCATGAATGTAATTATTGATTATGTTTATTTTATTTTATTATTTTAGTCTACTTGGCATGCCATGTGTATTGTGTTGTAATGTGATTTATTTGTGGTGTCAATTGACACATGTCATGTGATTTGGCATGCCCAAGTGCTCTATGTGTGTGAGTGGTCTCTATTTTTAGGAGCCTTGAGTGGGAATCTCTTTCATTTTCGTATGCAATCTATGAGAGGTCTTTTGAGCAACATTTAGTGACCATTTAAGTTAGCGAGGGTTAAAAATAAGCTACCCCATAGTGGTGCCATGTGTTGGGGGTCAAATTTTGACCATTATGATGTATTTTGACTATTTTTGCCCTTCCAAAAGATGCTCTTTTGAAAAGTGACGAAATTGGAAGAGGCATGTCAAGCCCACTCGTTATGTTGAATTTTAAATTTGAATTTCCCCCTCTTGTTTGAAAGGAATATGGTTTGTCTTTTTAAGGAGATCGAGGGAAAATTTGTGGGTAATTGCCCACTCTCCAATTTTGGAGACTTGAGAGATTGTGAGAATTTGGTCTTGTTTTGCTTAAGGATTTTGGTGTTGCATAGCAAAGAAGGAGGCTAGTTGGAGAAAGCTCATCTCAACCCTCATTTCCATAAGCTTGGATTGAGGTTGGATCTTGAACACACTTATTCTTGTTGCAATGTGAATATTTACTTTCTTATGTTGTATGAATGCTAGTTTTATGTGTCTTTTGAATGGCTTCCTAGTCTATGCATGCATGTGAGTTTCTCTTCATTTATTTTATTGTATTATTTTCTTGGGGGAGTCCAAGGCCAAACTCACCCTTGGGAGGGAAGAGAGCCTTGATGGGTGAAGGGAAAAATTTGCGACTACTCATCTAGTGTAGAGTTCTTCCTTAAGGAGGAAAGGGATAAGGCATGGATGTATGGGCATCCATGTTGCCATCTTGTCTATATTGTTATTTGGGGACATAAGGGAATTGATCTTGTGTGGAATGTGAAGGGTTGTTGGTTGTATCTTTAGCCTTGTGAAGGCGTTATGAGAAGATTTTTAGGCCTTGTTAAAGGCTGGTTATTTATTGTATTTTGGAATTCTCCTTTTTGGGTAGCTTCCACCTTCACCCCTACTATGGGTCCAAGGTGACTTATTTTGTGCATAGCCTTGGGAATGGGAAGTTGATGTTTGTGTATTCTTTTGGTTTTCGTTTGAATATGTGCTTGTTGAATGCATGTAACCCCTTATCCATCTTTGTTTCCCCTAGCTCGAGGGTGGCCATGAAATGGCCTACGTTTGGAGGTGAGCCTCCATGGTCTTTTGGTTTGTTTTGCAGATTTTCTCAAGACTTAGCTTGCTGGTTTCAAGGAGTTAAAGGGAATTTGGATATTTATTTCTTCTTCAAGTTATTTGAGTTTGTTGGCCTTGAGCCTTTCTGTAAATTATTTTAAACATGGCTATGTAGAAAAGCCTAGCATTTGAAATGCTTGTAAAATATAATAGGTTAATTTATTTTTCCTCCATCTAATTGAACAAAATGTTTATGAGAAAGTTGCATTGATTTTCTTTATGTTGAAGAAGTATGTTAGCATTGAAGTTTTGAGATAGATGAATTGAATGCTATGTTTTCGGTTCTCTGCATGCAAGCTAATAAGAGAAAAGATGTCCTTATTCTAAGTAATCATTTTCAAGAAAATTTATATAAATATTTTTTTTAGGAATTTAAAAGAAAAGATTTATTCACATCTATCAAAAGTTTTTCTATTAAAATAAATGTTTATTAATTTTGTTACTTGATTTGGAAGGAAAAGATTTAACATTCATGTTTGAATGATAGCTTAAATCATATCTAGAATCAATTCCATATATATATTGTGTGTATCAAAGGAAGGAAAATTAGATTAATTTAATATAGATATTTCAAATAAATATGCTAAGATTTTGTTTACATCTTTTCATGCATCTTATTTTATAAATTTTTAGTAGACTTATTAATGCACATACATATAAATAGAATTGATATGTATATATATACATGTATTAATACCTTTTATATTACTAAATATTAGGTCCCATATATATATATATATATACTAATACAGCCTTTGTTTTCATATATTAAATATTGGTATAAATACATATATATATTTTGCTATTATATATATGTAATAATACTATACTCAAATCATTCTCTTTCTTAATGGTGTGTAGCATAGATTTTAATACATTGTAATGTGTTGCATAAAAAAAAGACCTTTCATCAAATGTTACCAAAATTTATGTTACCATATGAGTATCGAACTGTGCTACCTTTCATCAAATGTTACCAAAACTTATGTTACCATATGAGTATCGAACTGTGCTATCGAATGTTTAGCATGCAAAAAAGTTTCATTGTTTGGGATTTTCAAAACCCTTATGTAGCAGTCACTGCCGTGAACGGCATGGCCATTACGGTAGTGACTGCTACAGCAGACACTTCCATGAGCGGCCAAGGCCACTGCTAGCAGCTCCCCGGGGACTATCCTTCCCATTTACCTCTGTGCAAATCGCGAAGTTATGACCAGCTTCAAAGGATGGTAAGTAGTATTTTCTCTCATGAAAAACCCTAGCCGCCGAGTGCTCAGCGGCTATGAGTCTATCATCGACGGTTATGGGGACTACTGGGCCGATCTGTGGCATCAACGATTAAGAACTTTGGGTATATGTATTTCTTCCTTGCTAGAAATAAACCCTTCTCATCTCTATTACCTAAATCTTTAATCGATACAATATAACAGGATATGCCTACGATACTTTTTTATTGATGTTGTTTCTTTTTTATTTGAGATCTGTCCACTTGCGCAGTAACTAGGAGATGAATCTAGTCATCATTGCCATCGTGACTAGCTATAGATCTTCTGACAGTAAATGTTAAACTTTGTGCTTAATAATATTTTCAGTAAAGCTCAACTACTAAAACCTTTTTTGATCTTTTTAGATTTTAGACAGGCCTGTACATATTAATGAATGTATACAATTACATAAACATCCATAGGACAACTTTTTTCAATGACTTACCTACTCGTAAAAGAAAACAGTGCATGTGTTGGACATACCCGAAAAATTAAAACTGAGATTTGGTTCTTGCAAGCGAAGCCTGGACCGTATTGGGGTATGTGCACAAATACATATGAAAACATACACACTGAGTGTGTGTATGCAATCATGTGTGCTTGGGAGTATATCTTGATTTTTTTGCTGTTTGTAAACATTAGGCCTTCTGCAAAACCCAAGTCACCTCAGTAGGAGAGAAATGAAGTAGTTAGGAATTAGGGTTTTCAGGCCATGTCTTATTTGACCCAAACCCTAATTTCATTTTAGGTTTGGATGCCTATTAGGTTCTAACTTTATTATTATTATTTTATATCTATTCTTTTATCCTTTGTGTCATTTATTTATGTGGACTGATTTATCCCCCACTTTTACTTCTTTAGTATGTATTTCTTTTATCAAATATTTTGACCTTAGATTTTTCAAAGTCCCCTTCTTATTAGGGATTTGATTTGTTTTGATTTTTGGGGTAAGATGTTATTTAGACCTTCAACTTCAAATCATTCATTAGTAAGTGAAGTTATTGAGTCCTCTTTATTTATTTACCTATTTAAGTCATGTGGATAAAGTTTTCATTATATCTTTTCATATTTTGGTAACGAGGATTAATATATTAATAATCCTTTATTAATTTTAATCGATGACATTATTTTGCAATATTAAATTGTTATGTGTCACACGTTAATATTCTAAAAAGTAACTATGGGAATTTATATTAATTAATTTTATTTAGTATTATTGTTGTCTGAATTTTTTTGAGCAAATTGATTTAGGGATTTTTTTTCCCTCATGTCCTCTTTTGTTTTAAACCTAGTAAGTGGATTTTTTGGCCTAGTACACCTGATGTGTCAGGGATGATGGCAAGCCAGCGCATGCCTCGAATCCCCTTGAGATGAGTGCATAGGTTGATTTATTATTCTTTGTTTTTGTTGCAACCTTGCAGTTAGTGCCCTAAAAAAAATTAAAAAAATTGTTTGTGTTTTGCCCTAATTTTGGGCATGACATTTTGGTATCAGAGCCAAGTATCAACTCTAGGAACCTAAACCCGTTGCATTTTCAACTTACGTCTTGTTTTCACTTGTGTAGGATGCCTCCAGTTACACGTAGGAGTCATCGCTGTGGGTGAGGAGCTAGGGCTTCTAGTGAGGCTTCAGTGGATGCTAAGCAACTAGTAGAGGGTGTAGGTGATGAGCCAGAACCACCTCTAGGACCGTCACCAAACCCTAATCAGGATATTTTGAATGCCCTTAAGAATCTTGTGGGTATTATTATGGATAGATTTCTAGTAGGAGGTCAAAAGACTGAGGCTCGAGAGAGGAGTAGGAGTCCTCCTTCTAGGAAAGTTGAGGGACAAGAAGATTTAGAGGATGAGTCAGTATATATGCCAGAGCCGCCACCACCACCACCACCTAAGATAGTGCATAGAGCACCCTATGACATAGGGGATCATATCAAAGAGCTCATATGCCTTCAGCCACACCCTTTTCAGGATCTAAAAATGGTACAGAGGCATAGGCATGGCTTTTGAGCCTTGAGTGCTTCTTTGGGTTGCATCCTTATTAGAGCAACCTGAAGGCACATTTGGCAGTACATATGCTTAGAGGTAATGCCTCTACTTGGTGGAGATAGGAGGAATATAAACATCACTTGACTTTAGACACCCTCACGTGGGAGATCTTTCTTGAGACATTCAGAGCCCAATACATGTCAGAGCATTTCAGACAATGTCGCATAGATGAGTTCCATGACCTCCAGCAAAGAGGTATGACTGCAGCATAGTATGAGAGAAAGTTTCTCAAACTCCTTCCCTATGTGGATTATATGAAGGATGAGAAACTTAAGGTCAACCGCTTCATCAAAGGGTTGAACCATGCTATATCAAATAGAGTATGGTTAGTACCTCTGGGAGACTTGTGTTATACTATTGAGAGGGCCATGGTCATAGAGGGGATCCACAATAGGTCTCATGATTTTTGGGATCAGTCATGGAACTGCAATTCTATGCCCCAGGGTTTTGGTTTCTAGAGATCCCACTGGAAATTGAATCAGAATCACTCATCAGGATCATTCAAAGCACCTCAGTAGCAGTAGCAATAGTCTCAATAGAGTCAGAGATAGAGGCCTCCTTAGGGACAAGAGCGATCTAAGCCCAAGCAGTGGAATTCACAGGGTCCTCAGTGAGATCAAAAATCTCAGTCACAGTATGCACCACCAGCTAAGACTCATCAGTCTTCCAAAGGTGGATTCAGTCGATCTAGTATGACAGGTGGACAGCAATAGTCCAGATCTCAGGGGATCTAGATTTAGGATAGAGGCCCATGTTACACTTGTGGTGCTATGGGGAATACTGCTAGGGATTGTCCATCAAGGCATCCAACAGGTAGTCAGAGAGCAGTAGCTTCAGAGCCTATGGTGGGAGACATGGGTAGATCACATCGAGTGTTTGCAGTGGTTGATAACCGCCAGGCTGAGCACCAAGCCACGGTTATTGAGGTTGTAGGTATGATTGGAGGTATTAGTATTTCTATTCTATTTGACTCAGGAGCTACTGATTCTTTCATTACTCCATTTGTAGTGGAGTGTTGTGGGCTAGTGGCAGCTAGGTAGGATGTAATGTAGTCAAGCTCAGTGGATCCAATTAAGGACTGACCAACCTTGCATCCAAACCAATATGCAATGGAAATACATAGTAACAACAACATATCTGCAAAGAAATATAATTCTATATTCATCAAAACATCGATTACATGTAATGTGTCAGGCTGTAAGGCCTTCCCTATTACATCCAATTATAAAGCATGTAACAGTCTACAAGATCTCAGAGGATCCAATTCTTTTCCCCAACATTAGCATTCAGCTAGCCCAGGTTTGTAACACATAGCACACTGGTAGGTACCCAAGAAAGATCTAAACTTGTACTCCAACTTCCAAGAAATATTCTTGCTCCTAAGCTCGCAGGATACTAACTTTCCAACCAACTAAAACTGATCCCTCAAGAACTACCCAAGTATCCTATAAATACTGATTCCCAACCACAAGTTGGCTGATGAAACAATAAATCCCTATAAATAAATATTAAATGTTAAAACATCAATCGGCTCTCACATAGCCTTACAAAATAAATAAACTCTCAATATGGTCCCAAATGGTCATCATATCCGCATAGAAGAATGCAACATGCCAGATCTAGGTCCCCGCACATCCAACAGTCAAACCATAATATGAGGAGTGTGACCCAAATTAAATGCACCAGTCGGCCAAGCTGATCTGACAAAATGATCCAATCGGTAAGCAAGAAAATCGAGCAACAAAAGACATAACCGAGCACCAGTCAACTGACCATGTCAGGCATGACCAAGGAACATAGTTAATGTCGAATTCCAGTGAACCAATGCCTTTAGTCACCAAGTATTCTTCAGAGACCGAGCACCCTAGTAACCATAGAAACTGAGCAACTAGTCTCCCAAATTGAGCAAGAACTCCACCAAACCAAGATCGAAACCAACAATCTACCTTCAAAGACAAACATATTTTTGGTTGATACAGGATTGCCAAGAATCCTAGGATGCTCCTGCATCAAACACCCCAGGTAAGAAAGATTTTATCATAAGGAAATTAGGAATGCCTCAAGGAAATCAGAATAGGTATGCTGAATCTATTCTTCACCTACATCTCTCCTTGTCCTTCATCCCAAGTAGTCTTGACTTCATTCACTATCTCATGTAGAAATTCCTTCTGTCTTCCACTTTGTTTACCCCTTCAGTCAACAAATGATAGCAACCAACTCTGACCACTACCGATCACATCAGTGCCTCAGTAAGGTTTATCCTTTCCAGACTCTTCAATCAGCTTAGTATCATCTTCATCTCTCTATGTCACAAAAGTAACCATTTGTTGTACCATCTCTGTCAAAAAAACCATCAATTTCTTAATCTCAACAAACTCTTCAGAGATAGCATTCTCCTTCTCCTTCAAACTAGTCTTAACAGGAATAGGTTCATCAACCTTCTGCTCCTGAGGTTTGTCATAAGGACAACACCTGATAACTCCACATCCCTTAACCCCTGTCTCCGGTAAAGGTATCAGCTTATGCCAAGCTCCTTCATGCCTAACCACATAGGTATTAGCACAACCATCAAACAAAACATTTCTGTCAAACTGCCAAGGTCTACCAAGCAACAAGTGAAAACTATCCATAGGCAATACATCACATAATATCTCATCATGGTAAGATCCAATCTGAAACTTAACCAAGCATTGTTATTTCTTGTATCCAACTAATTTGATAAGGTTTAGGATGCTTCCTTCTTTCCAAGTTCAATTTACTAACCATTTCATCTGAAACAAAGTTCTTAGAACTGCCACCATCTATTATGACATTTCATACCTTATCCTTGCACTTACATCTGGTTCTGAACAAATTCCTCCTTTGCACTGGTTCATGAATACATGCAGCTAATCTCCTAGTGACAAGACATTCACCTTTCTCTAGAACATTCTCAATGTCTTCTTTAGCAGCTAATGCAACTCTTTTCTTAGGACACTGCCAACTTCTATGACCAACTTCCCCATAGTTATAACAAGTGCCAGTGAACTCATTCTTCCACCTTCCTCTCTGTCCAACATTCTTAGTAACTTGAACACTGCCAGATCCTATCTCAGACTTAGGATTCTCTTTCACATTACCCTTAGCAATTACCTCACTAGTTTTACCACCTCAGTTTCTATTGTTATGTTTTCCTTCATACTTCCTATTCAACTTCTCTTTAATCTTTAATTCCATCTGATAAGCATCACCAATTTTTTTCATTCACATAGTAAGTAACTCTTCCTAAATACTAGGTCTCAAACCATAGACATACCTAGCAACCTTCTCTTTATCAGCTTCAAAATGACTAGTCCTAATTAGGATTCTATAAAACTCCTTAGTATACTCCTATATCGATTTGTTAGTCTACTTCAAAGC
This sequence comes from Chamaecyparis obtusa, assembly GCA_027943335.1. Taxonomy (NCBI): domain Eukaryota; kingdom Viridiplantae; phylum Streptophyta; class Pinopsida; order Cupressales; family Cupressaceae; genus Chamaecyparis; species Chamaecyparis obtusa. The sequence goes on from BSBK01000944.1 coordinate 1,001,822, forward strand.
TTGCATCTTCTTAAACATGTCTAATTCATAATCCATCAAAATGAATTGCTTCTTCAATTTGTCAACCATTCAGTTCCACTTAGTGATCTTCTCTTTTCCTCTTCTACCTCTTTCCAACTAAATTTCTCTCCACTAGATATTTGCATGACCTTTTAATTTAGTCTTTGCAAATCTAACCCTATCAGGATCTTCTATTTCTTCATACTCAAAGTATTCATCAATCTCATTGATCTAATCAATCAATTCTTCAGGTCTAAGGCTTCCAGAAAATGCAAAAACTTCAATCTTAGGTCTCTTCCTAATCTTAGACATAGCTTTCAAAATTTGATTCTCCTTTGAATCTCTAGCTTCTTCTACAGCTTCTTCAAAGTGATATTCCTCAGATTCATCATCACTATCTTCTTTTAAGCTAGGCTTCTTCTTTCTCAATTCTTCTTGTAGGTCTTGCACTTGTTTCTAAAAAGCCCTAAAATCATCAAGATAGAATTCACCAGTAGCTTCTTCTTCTTTAGAGATCTCTTGATTTCTCCTTGGAAGCATCTTCAAATCAAGATCTAGATACACAAGGTCCACTCGGCTCCAACAGGATCAAAATTTTCTCAAATAGGAACAAACTTTGCTCTAATACCACTTAATGCAGTCAAGATCAATGGATCCAATTAGGACTGACTGACCTTGCATCCAAACCAATATGCAGTGGAAATACACAGTAACAATAATAAATCTACAAAAAAATAGAAGTCTATATTCATAAAAACACCGATTACATGCAATGTGTTGGGCTGTAAGGCCTTCCTAGTTATGGACAATTATAAAGAAAGTAATAGTCTACAAGATCTCGCATGATCCAACTCTTTTCCCCAACATCAGCATTTAGCTCACCCAGGTCTGTAACACATAGCACACTGGTAGGCACCTAGGAAAGATCTAAACTTGTACTCCAACTTCCAAGCAATCTTCCTACTCCTAAGCTCGTAGGTTACTAACCTTCCAACCAACCAAAACTGATCCCTCAAAAACTACCCAAGCATCCTATAAATACTGATTCCCAGCCACAAGTTGGCTGATGAAACAATAAATACCTATAAACAAATATTAAATGCTAAAACATTAGTTGGCTCTCACATAGCCTTACAAAATAAATAAACTCTCAAGATGGCCCCAAATGGTCATCAGATCTACATAGAAGAATGCAACACACTAGATCTAGGTCCCCACACATCTAATGGTCAAACCATAATATGAGGAGCATGACCCAAATTAAATGCACTAGTCAGCCAAGCCGATCTAACAAAACAATCCAATTGGTAAGAAAGAACATTGAGCAATAAAAGACATTACTAAGCACCAGTCGACCGACCATGCCAAGCATGACCGAGGAACATAGTTAATGCTGAGTGCCAGTGAACCAACACCTTCAATCACCAAGTATTCTTCAGAGACCAAGCACCCTAGTAACCATAGAAACCAAGCAACCACTCTCCCAAACTGTGCAAGAAATCCACCAAACCAAGATCAAAACCAACAATCTACCTTCAAAGATAAGCATATTTTTGGTTGATATAGGATTGCCAAGAATCCTAGGATGCTCTTGCATCAGGATGTGAGTTGGGAAGTTGAGTTAGCCTCGGGTGCTAGGGTGTCGGTTAGTTCCTTGGTGAGAGGATGTCAGATTCATATTGGTGACATGACCACCACAGCTGACCTACGTATCACACCACTTGGATCCTACGATGTTCTTGGCATGGATTGGCTTTATGCCCATAGTGCCAAGATGGATTGTAGGTAGAAGAGGATTGAGTGTGTAGATGATTTTGCTGTGCATTTTATTATCTCAAAAGTTCAGAGACCTATCTCTCTTCGTATGGTTTCCTCTATGCAGCTTAATCGGTGTATGTGGAAAGGTTGTCATTTATTTTCCATCACCATCAGTGATTGAGAGGAGGAGGTTGAGAAGGAGCCTTCCCTTGACGACCATCCCATCTTGTAGGAGTTTGTAGATGTATTCCCTTCAGAGCTACCTGGTATGCCACCACCTAGAGCAGTGGATTTTCATATTGATCTCATGCCAGGAGTAGAGCCTATATCTTGAGCACCATACAAGATGACTACCAATGAGCTTAATGAGCTCAAGATTCAGTTAGAAGAGCTCTTGTAGAAAGGGCACATTCATACTAGTGTATCACCTTGGGGTGCACCAGTTATCTTTGTTAAGAATAAGGATGGATCTCTTAGGTTGTGTATGGATTACCGACAGTTGAATAAGGTGACCATCAAGAATTGGTATCCACTTCCTAGGATTGATGACTTGTTTGATTAGCTTCAGGGTGCCCGTGTGTTTTCTAAGATTGACTTGAAGTCACAGTATCATCAGTTGAGGATTGTGGAAAGTGATATCCACAAGACTGCATTCCACACTCGCTATGACCATTATGAGTTCACAGTGGTCCCCTTTGGACTCATGAATGCTCTAGCTGTGTTCATGAGTCTCAAAAATGGAGTGTTCTGGTCTTTCTTGGATAAATTTTTGGTAGTATTCATGGATGATATTTTGATCTACTCTCGGGATGAGCATGAGCATGAGGAGCATTTGAGGTAGGTTGTGTAGTGTTTGAGGGAGAATCAGTTATTCAGTAGTTTGTTGAAGTGTACATTCTTCAGATCAGAGGTTCATTATCTTGGTCATGTGATATCAGGAGATGGGATTGTTGTTGACCCATCTAAGATTAGAGTGATTATGGATTGGCTAGCACCTACCAGTGTGACTGAGGTCTGGAGTTTCATGGGACTTGTAGGTTACTATAGACATTTTTTTGAGGGATTCTCTAGAGTAGCTCATCCTATCAATTCCCTACAGAGAAAGGGGAAGAATTTTTAGTGGATAGATAAGTGTGAGAGGGATTTTCAAGAGCTCAAGAGGGAACTCACTAGTGCACCTATCTGTGCAGTGCCAGATCCTTCAACAAAGTTTGTGGTTTGTATAGATGCATCTTTGGATGGTATAGGAGCAGTCCTTATGCAAGGAGGTCAAGCTATTGCCTACGAGTCTAGGAAACTCAAGACTCATGAGCTCAACTATCCTACCCATGACCTTAAGCTCGTAGTAGTAGTGCATGCTTTAGTGAGATGGTAACATTTTTTTTTTGGGTCATAGATTCAAGCTTCACTCAGATCATCAGAGCTTGCAGTATATCTTCACTTAGCCAAATCTCAATGATAGGTAGAGAAGGTGGATGGAGTTCCTTTGTGATTATGACTTTGATGTTCACTACATCAAGGGTAAGGAGAATGTAGTTGCAGATGCCTTGAGTAGGAGACATCATGAGCTTTCATCTATGTCTTCTTGCACATATTTGAGAGGATGTATTTTGTAGCACTTGCCTAAAGATGGATTCTATTTTGAGGTTTGTCAGATGGTTCAGTCATAGAGACCCCTTGAGGGGAAGTTCTCAAATTTTTCTCTAGATTCAGATGGCCTTCTCTGTCAAAGAGGAAGTATTTATGTACCTTCTTTTGGTGGGTTGTGTGACTTCATTGTTCTTGAGGCTCATAGAGCTCCTTATGCAGCGCACCCCAGAGTCAAGAAGTTACATGCAGACTTGAGGCAACTATATCATTGGCTGGGTATGAGATTGCACATTGCAGAGATTATGGCTAGATGTTTGGAGTGCCAGAGAGTTAAGGCAGAGCACCGCCATCTAGGTGGGCTTCTTCAGCCGCATGAGATACCTGAGTGGTGTGTGTGTGAATTTTGTACTTAGCTATGAACACAACACTTCAGTAAAATATTAGAGGTTAGCAAAAATGAAAATATGCAAGTAAGAACAATATAGCTAACCAGGTGATTTACTACCTTCTAGTAGGTGTGAGTATGGTATTCTCAAATTAGACCGAGGTTAGTGACAATGCAACACCTAAACAAAGAATTTAAATGATGAAAGCAATAAAATATGAATACAAATTAATCTATTTTTTTTAATATTTTGATGCAATAAGATGAGAAAAACTAATAATAAATTAATCTAAATGGATTGAAATGATATGCAAATTAAGCTAACAATGATATGAAATATGAAACTAGAATGAATTGAAAACAAGATTGATCTCACAAAATGTTGATTCGCAAGAAGCTTGATGATTCCTCTGATGTCAATTTGCCAGAGTAAGTATGCAAATTACGTGGATGATTTGTAAAGAGTTGAGCCTTGATTTTATAGAAATCCAAGGCTTGAGGATGCATTGAGAAAAGCCATAAATCACTCTTGATGAACTCAGGTTGATTTTTGAGTTAACAAGAAATTAGAAAAAGATAACTCATAAAATCATGCAAAATCATGCAAGAATAACTTTTTAACTCAAATCAGAAGTTTAGATCAACTTTGAACTGAAAATAAATGTTGAGTTTCGAAAAGATAACAACTTGAATTGATTTTTTGATTTAAAGTTTAACTGCTCTTTGAATGTGCACAAATAATCATGAATTAATTAATTAAATAAAGTGATTTATCTTCAACTTAATTGATTTTACTAAATTGTGGGTTAATCAATTATCTTAATCAAAATTTTATTCAAAACTATATTATTAAATATTGACAACTTGGATTTAATCAATTAAATAAATATTTAATCAATTATTCATAGGAGATTTGATTTATTGTCAAAATTAAATAATATAATTAGGAATAAATAGAATTAAATCTAATTAAATAATTAAGTGGCATAATTAAATTAATTAATTAAATATTCAGAATATTCAATTAATCAACTTTAGGATAAATAATAACATTTATCACCAAATAATATTTAATTAAAGATAATTAGATAAACTAGGAATATTTAGGAAATATACCCTGATGCAGAATTAAGATAAAATCAATTAGGATTTCAATAATGTGCAGATGTGCCTTAGGTTAGGACTTCGATGTCGATTTCATTCGAATTGAAGATGTAGGAGGTTAATGAACCTATAGCCCATTTTTGGGGTATTACATTTTGCCCCTCTTTGAATCACTGTGCAAAGCGCAGTGGTTCAACAAATAGTCTGTGTTTTGATATACATATGAAACTGATTTGAAAGATTAAAGATTGAAAGATATCGACCCAGGCCCAAAATGACCAGGAATTGAGATGATGCTAGCTATATCAACAATGAATCGGTGATTATGAAAAAGTGCCAAAACACCTTATTCTGAACCTTATGGTTGCGAAGAAGTGAGTGACCGATTCCAAACCTTAATGTCCTTGTATGAATCATATTGGTATCACATCCTGAACCCATCAGTTATGAAGAACCAAGGAAATAACACTAATGAACTGATAGTTATTAAAAGCTGATACAGTTTACACAATAGATTTGGATACTAGATGAATCTGATATGCCCCAAGAGATGATAGATTTGCCCCAAGCGATGAGGACTTTAGATGAATCAGCAACTAGACGTAGTTTTTGTCTTGATTACTGAGGAAAGATTGATTGACAAAATTGAGTTACAGATTTTGAATGATGTGCAATGCCATGCCCCCTTCGGGATTAAAATTGAAATCTGACAAGAAAAGTCAGCGTTTATAGTTTAGAAGCATGTTAATTGATTTGAGAAGTGGTTATACACATTCGAGAATGTGTTCTACATCGTTTAGAGGTCTTGGAGACCAAGTTTGACTAGGTTAAACCATGAGTTGACCATGGTTGACCAAGTTGAAATTTTGATAGTTTGATGTAAGATAGTCAATTAAGTTGAATGCTAGATTTTTGTGATGATTGAAGGTTGATTATGCAAGTAGTTAATAATATGAATGATCTCAGATTTTGATTTTGATCCCAAAAAAAGGATTCTACTTGGTATTTCATTGGATGGACCTTCATGTAAGATTCAGCTCTTATAGTCATGTTTAGCATTTTTTTTTGAAGAATCATTTAAGTGTTCAAGAAATTTGTGAGATCATGCAAAGTGCAAAATGAAATGCAGAATGAAATGCAAACCTAGGACCTAGGACCTAGTCACTGATCATGTGTCGATTTGTTATCATCATTGAACTTTTTAGGTAATTAGATAAATCAATGCAATGCCCACTAGTTATGAAACCATAGACATATGAATCTCGATTTGTATGTGTAGGAATCAATACAACACCCACTAGTTAGGCAACCATGGACATATGAATATTGATTTTATTTTTGGAATGTCGAATTAGATATAAGCACCAAGGCACAAACACCAGGATGACTTGAATATCATGTCCATTTTGATATAGCAATTTGTATAAGCATCAAAACATAGATGTTGTGATGACCAGAATACGCCTTGCATTACAAACACATCAAATAGTCAAGAGATCATTCTAAGTCCAGTGAGAATTACCCGTAGTGACCCTTTATCATTCACATCCTTAGGTAAGATCATGTTTCATAGTAGGAGAAATAATTCAATCAAAAAGACAATAGTTAGATCAAACTTCTTTGAATTTTCTAGGTATCAATGGTCGACGTACGCATGGCCATCCAATTTGAGATAGAGGCTCTTACAGACGGACACCATTTCAATCCAGAATTTCCAAAGTTGTTAGATTTTCACATACAAGCAGAAGACAAAGAAAATATTATGCCCCCAGTCATCACTCCCTAAATCCTATAAAGGGCATCATTGAAGAGCTCGTGGGAACAAAATATGCAAAAATCTCAATGTGAATTAGTAAGCATACAAGGAGATAAAAGCATGTAAAAAGCATAGATTGTTTTCAGTTTGATGTTTGATTGCATTGTTGTAGATGCAAAATCCTTTCTGGAGAGGAGACTGACTGACTGACTCAGATGAAGCTTCAAAGGACTCTGACTGGATATGATACATCTAAGATACATTCGAGGCCATAGGATATGACTTTGATTGCCCCCAAGTTTGAACATTGATAGGATACAGACACTTTAGCTGATTGGTGTACAGATTGACTTATTGAAAATAAGAATGCAACAACAAACCAAGAGATATGTACAAACTAAAGCAAGACTAAAAGCTAGGAAAGACCGAGATTGTCCTGATAGATGGAGCATTTTGAAACAAGTGGCACCCATTTGTTGGGTTTTCACCATCTTGGCAGAGATTCTATTTTTGCTACCAAGGCGCCTGTTTCCAGGTTTTCACCAAGGCACTTTTTCTTTTTCTCATTTTTTGTATTTTTATTTTTCTCAATTTTTTTTGTACTTTTTGATATTTTTTACTTTTTTTGTGAATCATCAAGGCACCTATTGCTAGGTTTTCACCAAGATGTTCATTTTTTTAGGACTTTTTCCAATTTTTAAGATTTTTTGAGGACATTTTACCATAGACTGAATGCCTTAGGCGTAGAATTTCTTCAAATGGAGAATGTTGATTGGTTCTCAAAGTTGTTCTCCTTCATTCATTGAGATATGATAGGCACCAGAGCCAAAAGTAGTAGTGATAACAAAGGGACCCAACCCGTTGGGTTCAAACTTCCCCTTGCACTCTCTATGTGATTGATTTTTAGGATTCTCTCTCAAGACTAGATCGCCAACCTAAAATTCTCTGTGTCTGACTTTCTTGTTGTAACCTCTAGAAATTCTCTTTTTATATACTCTGAGATGATCATACGCTGCTTGTCTATGCTCATTTAGTAGTTCAAGTTCTTGCAACCTAGACACTCTATAGTCATCATCAGTTACTAGATCATGCATTTTGATTCTTAGTGATGGGATTTCAACCTCATTAGGCAATACTGGTTCAGACCCATAAACTAAAGCGAAAGGTGTAGCCCCAGTGGGCATTCTAATACTTGTTATGTAGGCCCAGATAGCTAGATTGATCATGAGATGCTAGTCTCTTCCTATTTTATTAACTGTACGGTGTAAGATTTTTAATAGATTCTTGTTAGAAGCCTCAGCTTGTCCATTCCCTTGAGGATAGTAGATATATGACCAATGTTGTGTAATCTTAAATTTGGCACATAGATCATCCAAGTCTTTGTTCTTAAATTGCCCACCATTATCTATGACTATAGAATGTGGAATACCATACCAACATATGATGTAGTTCAAGATGAACATAGATATTTTTTTTCCAGTTGCTTGTGTCAAAGGGATTGCTTCTACCCATTTTGTAAAATAATCTATAACTATGATTATATGGGTATGTCCATTAGAAGAATGAGGATGTGTGGCTCCTATAAGATCAAAGGCCCATTGATGAAAAGGCCATTGTGTAGTGAAGGGAATTAGATCTCTCCCTGGAGCATGAATTAAGTTTCCATGTACTTGGCACTTTTGACAATTCTTAGCAAACTTGATAGACTCTTTCTCCATTTCAAGCCAATAGTACTTAGCCCTAATAAGTTTTTGAGCTAGTGTTAAACTGTTCGTGTGTGACCCACAAATACCATCATGGACTTCCTCTAACACATGTTGAGAATCTTCCCATTCTAAACATCTAAGTAGCGTACCATCTAGACCTCATTTGTAAAGATCATGACCAATGATGACATATCAGGAGGCATTATGGATAAGGTATCTCTTTTCATGGTAGTTGAAGGTATTGGGAATGATTTGGTCTTTGAGATAGGAGAATAGGTTTTTATATCTAGATGAATCATGACCTACAACTATGAAAATCATGCACATTTCAGGGGACTCATATGCAGGGTAAGGTAGTGCTTCCACTAGGAACTCATAGCATAGCTCATGTTCAGGCTGCTGTAATAAAGTAGATAATGTTGCCATTGCATCGAAAGCCTTATTCTTTGTTCTAGGTATTTTCTCAAATGTGATAAAGATGAAATATTTCTTGAGATCATCTACCATTATCTTGTATGGAATGAGCTTTTCATCCTTAGTTTGGTACACATCATTGACTTGATGGATTACAAGTTGTGAGTCTCCATGAATGTGTAATTTTGTTACTCTCCACTCAATTGCCATTTTCATGCCATTAAGAAGGGCTTCATATTCAGCAATATTTTTTGTGCAAGGAAACTTGATTCTAAATGCTTTTGGGATTGATTATCCTTGAGGAGTTATGAACAATATGCTTGCTCCAGATCCATTCTATGTATAGGATCCATCAAAGAATAACTGCCATTCTCTAGAAGAAAGATTCATGATAGAGGAATCTAGGAATTCCATTTGCTTTGGTGTATCATCAAATAAAGGTGCATTTGCTAATTGATCAACAATAACTTGGCCTTTAATAGCTTTTATTTCAACATATTCAATGTCAAATTCACTTAAGAGCATGACCCATTTGACTAATCTACCCGTGAGGGCAGCTTTGCTTAGTAGGTACTTTAGTGGATCAATCTTAGATACTAAATGTGTAGTATGAGCCAACATATAATGTCTCAGTTTCTGTGATGCAAAGACCATAGCTAGACAAGATTTTTCAATCATTGAATAGTTCTTTTCATATGCCACCAATGTTCTACTGATATAGTATATAGCTCTTTCCTTCTTGTTCTCATCATGTTGTGCAAGCAATACCCCTAGTGATGTATCTGTAGTGGAGACATATAAGATCAAAGGCTTCCCTTGAATGTGAGGCATCAAGATAGGAGGATTTGATAGATATTTCTTGATATGATTAAATTTCTTTTCACATTCCTCGCTCCATGCAAAGGTCACACCTTTATGTAATGTCTTTGTAAAAGGTTGTGATATGTCTACTAGCTGAGATATGAAGTGTCTGATAGATTGAACTCTACCTTGCAATGTCCTCATTTGACTCTTGGAGGTTGCATCTCCATTATAGCCTTTACTTTAGCTAGATCAACTTCAATGCCCTTCTTTGAAACTATGTATCCTAAGAGTTTTCTAGAAGTGACACCAAAAGCACACTTCTTAGGATTTAGTTTGAGACTAAATTTTTCCATTCTATCTAGTATCTTGCTCAAGTCATTTAGATGTTCATCTCTAATCATAGATTTTACTAAAGTATCATCAACATAATCCTCCATAGGCCTATGCATCATGTCATGAAAAATAGAAGTCATAGCTCTTTGATATGTAGCATCGACATTCTTAAGCCCAAATGGCATGACATTCCAGTAGAAGGTACCCCATGCACATGTGAAAGAAATTTTCTCTTGATCCTCTGGAGCAATTTTGATTTGATTATATCCAAAAAAACCATCCATTAAAGAATACATCTCAAAGCCCGCAGTCATGTCCACTATCATATCAATTTTAGGCAATGGAAAATCATCCTTAGGGTATGCTTTGTTTACATCTCTAAAATCTATGCACACTCTTATAGATTTGTCTGGTTTAGACACAGGTAGAATATTAGAGATCCATTCTTCATAATCAATAACTCAGATAAATCCAGCTTTCAGGAGCTTCTCTAATTCAGCTTTTACCAAGAGTGCAACATGTGGATGCATCTTTCTCATTTTTTTCTTAACAGGTTTGATGTTCGGAGCTATAGATAAATGGTGCATGATAAGATCGGGATCCAATGCTGGCATATCTAAATATTTCCATGCAAAGTTAATCTTTTTCTTTGTTAAGAATGTTGTAAATTTTTTCTTTTCTTCTTCTGATAAGGATTGTGCTACATGGATCAACTATGGTTCTTCTATTGTTCCCAAATTGATAGATTGAGTGGGCTCAATTAGAACTAGAGATCTATCCTATAAATGACTTGAAAGGACATCAAATATCTCATCCTTAGGCACCTCAAAAAGGTTTTCACCTTTGGATACGTCTTTTATTTTTACTTTTCTAGGTTCTGAGACTCCCACAAAGTGGTTTTCACCCTTAGAACTCCTTTTCTTTTTATTCTTATTCTTATTTTTCTGACCAAGATACTTGATGTCTGACTCTATCATGCTAATGCTTAGTTCACTGATGGAAGGCCTCATAGGCTCAACTGCATTTAGGTAGCGAGCAAGGGCATAGTCATTGGGAAAGGTATAAATACCTTGGTTCAAGTTGGTGGATTTTATGTCAAGAAGGTCAGGGCGTTGGATAGTCAAAGTGGTGAAAGATTGGGAAAGAGTGTTTACGGATATGGATCTATCATCATTGGTCCTAACTTGATGCTCGAGTTCAAAGGTGATATTACAACTTAAGACATTCAATTCATGAATAGGCTCAATGTCATTGTGGAAATCTACTTCAGCCATCGATGGATCAGACTTGATAAGTTCATCATTCTGCTCTAGAATTACGTTAGGTTGAGGTGCATATTGGTGAATAACATCAACATGCTTTTCTGTAACAAGTTCATCTGGTTCTGGAATGACTCCCCATTCATAGTCATTTGATTCATCTTCTGTTTCTTCATCTAGACCTCTAGGAAATCTAAGAACATGAGTAAAGTCAGGGTGAATACCCCAAAAAGGGTTACCCTTAGATTCTAATTTGAATTCATGCTCATAGGAATCTATCTTAGAATAACTACCACCTTCCTCTTTTTGATTTCCTTTGAGATTAGTTGATTCTTTTGTTGCAACTATCTCTTGCTCTATAGTAGGTTCTTGTGTTTCTACTACATTAATTCTTTTTATTGGATCATCTTCAGCTTCAAGGAGGTCTTTTATTTCTTTAGGAAAATGCTCATAAGGAATGATCTTATTAGTGGTGTCTGAATCATCACTATCAGATTGTTCAGTTATTTCCCCCTTTAGTTGATTTGCTACAGAAGGCTCAATTTGGTCTAGAACATGTGAGGAGTTCTTTCTAAGATAGAAAGGCTTCTTCATGTATCCTAGACCTATTGTATTCTTGTTTTCTTGGCCATGATGATCAAGAGGTGACAGAAGACCTTTACACTGTAGTCCTAGAGGTCATTTTCCTTTATATCCCATCTTTGTAATGAATTTATCCCCTGGAGCATATGACTTAGATGGGATATTCAGTATTTTAGCATCACATTTTTGGACAACTTGAGATTTAGGTTCATCTTTTTATAGCCATGCAAGCATAGCTTCATCCTCTTCAAACTATTGTTTAGATACTTGATCTGCAACAAAATTTCCGTTATATGCTTCAAGAGGTTCTTTAAATTCAAGCTTGGACTATTTTAGAGTTTGTCCATAAGACTTAGGAGAGATAGGGAGAGATTTCAAAGATAAGACTGGCTCTATAGTATATTCTCCCATACCATTTTCTTTGATTTTAACCTCTTTAGCAATGTCTTCCATCTTGGAGGTTGAAGCAACGTCTAGCTGCTTAGTGGAAGATTCTCTATTATTGGGAACAAGTTTATCTGCACTCTCTTTCAAGGTATTGCAAGTTGTATACAAATTAGCTAGAATCATCACCTTAACTCCTTCATAAGGAAATTTCAAACAGTGATGGAATGTAGAGGGAATGGCTTTCATGTCATGTATCCAGGGTCTTCCTAGGAGGATATTGTAAGCCAAAGGTAGATCAAGAGCTTGACATATAGTATCTCTAATGATAGGACCTACTCAGATAGGTAGGACAATAGTTCCCTTAGAAGATCTTTCTTGCTCATCATTTTTTTTATAGTTATCTTCTTCCTAGCATCAAGGGCCATTTTTGAAAATCCCAATTGTGTAATCAAGCCGAAAGAACAAATTTTTAGGCCAGTACCTCCATCTATCAACACACGTTTGACATGACGGTTTTGGATCAAGACTTCAATATGCAAAGTTTGGTTATGTGGATGACTCAAGGATTTAACATCTTCCTCTAAAAAGGAAATGTACTGTGGAGATGTAAGATGACCAACCATGGTTTGGAATCTATCTAAATCAAGGTCATCAGGAACATTGGATCCAAGTAGAGCTTTGTCTAGAATGGCTCTATGAGTTGGAGATATCTGAAGCAAATCAAACATGGAGATTTTAGCATTTGTGTGCTTGAGTTGTTGGAATATACTGTATGAAGTAGGCCTCGTGTCTTTAGAATTTGAAGATGTAGATGTAGCCTTCTATTTAGAAGTAGATGAAAGATTGAAAGGCACCTTAGGGACATTTGATGAATATGGTATGTGTCCTTGTAGGTGTGCCTAAGCTTGTGATCAAGTAACTACATTAGCTAATTGATTATCTCTATCTCTTCTTACAATTGTGATGACATTGCAATGCTTAGATAGGCATGGTTCAACCATATTGATAACAACATTGTTTCCTGAGTAGGCATAATTGACTTTAGCACCCATATTAGGTTGAGAAGAAGAATCTTCTTTACCATGTTTAGGAAATGGTTCTGTAAATGTTGTATGATCGTTATTGCTCTTATGATTGTCAATCATGATGTTGCCATTATCAATTTTGTCTTGTATAATGTGCTTCAAGTGAATACAATTATTAGTCTTATGACCTTTATTGCAATGGAATTCATAAAAATCATTCTCTCTCCACCATTTCGGTTTAGGTTCTGGATCAAAGACTTTCATCTCAGGAAAGTAGATGATTTTGTTTGCCAATAGAGTTTTCATGGTAGATTCCAAGGATTCTCTGAGAGGAGTGACTTTGTGATTAGGATCTGTAGCCCAAGGTTTGTAATCATATGAATTTTTGTTGGACTCTATGGCTTTGGCTTTAGAAGCTTTGATGGCTTGGGTACCAACAGTAAGATTGAAAGCAGGTGCTTTAGATGGGGCACGAATATTATCAACAATGCCATTTGTGACAACCCCTTTATTCTTGTTCCAATTTTTGTTCTTGTCCTTAGAACTAGATCCAGATTCATACTTGTCTTTTTGAAGTGATATGTCTCCTTTTTGCACAAGTACTTTCTCAATTTTGATCACATTATCTACCATTTTGTCAAAAGATGTATGATTTTGCATTTGTAAAGGGTAGTTTGTTAGAAATAGGGAATACTAAGAGGGGGGGTGAATCATTATTCTACAAACTTTATCTTTTTCCCAATTATGGATATAATAGATTATCTTTATACATGCATAACATAAGAAGCTAAACAACATGCATAACAATAAAGAACTCATAACACATTATTTGTTCTTGAGGAAACCCTTGCCAAGGGAAAACCCCGATGGGGATGGTACCCACAAAGATCCACTAACCAAAAGTATCCTATTAAGGATGTTGACCCTGTTAGGAGTCTATTACAAGCATATAGTGTATCAATCCTGATTAAGGGACTATAGGCCTTGTTAGAAGCCTCAACCCTGTTAGGAGTTGTAGTACAAAATGTGATTACCAGATGAGACCACTACCCGACAAGTAATGTACAATATACACTGATTACAAAATAGGTTAAGGTACATAACCTTATACAATCTCCCCCTTTGTCATTGGTGGCAACATATGAGAAAATTGGCTAAGTGTACAACTCAAAATCTCAAAAAATGTTCAAAACTGTGGCCATAGTATAAAATACATACTGTCCTTATAACTCCTCAAAAAATGTATTGCCTCTAATATAGTACTCCCCCTAAGAGTAACAACCCTTATCATATACTATCAATTTTCTTCTATATATCTCTCCCCCTTTGACAACAATGACAAAATAAGGTAGGGAGGGTCACAAAATTGTATCACAAAAAGTTATACCTCAATTTATTTATTGCAAAGCCAGTAGGCTTGCAACACAATCTACAAAATCTATCTTCATGGCTTCTATCTCCTTCTCCCATGATTTCTTAATGGAATCTGTCACATTAAGTAGTGCACTCAGTCCATAAGAAGCAATTTCACATGCTTGGAGGTTTTCAAAGTTAAATTTCTGAAAAGATGTCTTTGCTAAAAGACATTCTTCCAACTGTTCTTCAATTGTGCTCAACTTCATAGAAGCTTTCTCTCTCAAAAGAGTGTATCTTCTCAATTTCCTGTCTTTCTCATCTTGCACAACTCTGATTTCATCATAAAGTTTCCTAACTTTCTTCTCAACATCACAGACCTTCACATTGGGACTAGACAGAAGGTTTGTTTCATTTAGAATTTCTACTTCCTTTAACTTTATCTTCTGATCTTCCTTAGTTGTCAAAGTCTCTGATTTATGTACAAAGATTTACCTATTTCCAAGTGCTTCCTCAAATCCTTGATACAAATATCAAGAGTATTGATATCATTTATGATATTCTGACTGATGTTTAAAAGCATTCTAGCCTTATAGTCTACTTGTGCTTTTTCTTTTGCAATATTAGCTAGGTTTGTGAATTCATTATCAAAGGTGCTCATTACCTTCTTTGCCTTCTCCATAGGGTCTACTTTTGAAATTTGTGTAGTCACAGTACTTTGTAACTTCTCAGTTAGTTCCTTCAAACACCCTTCAAGACTCTTTACTTTCTTATTCTTGCCAATGATTTTGTTCAAGAATGTAATCAGTTCCAACTGATCATCATCATCTACTTCTTTTCCCAAATGCTCAATCATAGATCCCATTTGAGTCTTCTTTCTAGTCTCAGGAGTAAGACTGATATCTTCTTTGGTGGGAATGGGAATTTGTTCATTTGTAACTGGTGGTTCTACAACTGTGGTCTCTATCATCTCTTCTTCTTTTGTAGCTTACTATTCTTCAAAGGTTGAATTGTCAACAATGTTCTCCAAATTCTTGAATACATTTTCATCAGTATCCAAGGTGATTTTTGTACCTTCTAAATTCATTGTTTCATCTTCAATATTAATAGCTAGAGAAGAGGGAATATCCTCTTGTACTTTCTCACATGCTTTCCCTACTGCAACTGATGATTCTATAACATATTTTGCCATAACCTTGATAATAGCCTATTCTATCTCAGAATTTACTTCTTCATACCTGCCTCCCATAATCTGAATTGTTCTCCTTTTGGTTCTCAAATGGGTGCTTAGGGCTGTCATGATCTGATTGAAATGAGCTTCATCTCTTATTTCACAAAGCTTCCTCACAATATTTTCTCTGATAGCTGTCTCTTCCTCTGATGCTCTATTCTTCCTATTTAGAAGTTTTTTATAAAGATCATCAGGTATCTATCCTTGAATAGTATCAAACTTCTTGCCAGTCAAGATCATATGCTTCACAACTGCATTCTCTAGATTAAATCTATTAGTATAATCACAAAGATCATAATATTTGTTCATTCTTGCAAAGTCACCATTCTCAATAATCTGCTCATCAAGCTTTTCAGCTTTTGGTTTCCAAGTTTTCTTCTTAGTAGTGACATCATCTTTAACTTCTGCAATCTTTCTTGGAATTGGTTGCACTAGAGTTTTATGTCTCTTTCCTAGTCCAGTAGCACTCTCCTTAACTCTTTTTCTAGGTGTGGAGGAAGTGGATCTAGTAGACATCTTTGTTTCTATGTCCTTCTCAGGTACTTCCACTTTCACCTTTACTTGTGGTTCTTCCTGTGGCACTACAATCGATGATAAAGGAGGGATAGACAAAACTTCCTTTTTCCCACTCTCTCTAATTGCTGCTACTATTTTCTTTGCTACCAAAAAATCTCTCTCTGCCATTCCTATATTCTTAGGATTTTCTTAATGGTGCTCTCAACTCTCTTCTTAGACTGCTTCTCTTCAATTAGAATCTTTGTAGAGTCAAAGTTCTCCTCAAAGGTTCCAAACCTGTTACACTGAGTGTCCAACTTACACTTCAGTAGTCTGCTAACATACTCTTCAGACTCTACCTTAGATATTTCATAGCCAAGAGGGTCTATGAGCTCTATTCTAGGCTCTATTGCTTTAATATAGGTAAGGTTAGTATCCACCATAAAACATATATCATCTTTATATTTTTTAACAAGAGACTTAGGGATCCTTGATCTGCTAGACACAATATTCTGAAATGTCTTAATAACAAGTACTGCACTCTCATTAACACTATCAATAACATGCCTTCTGTATACTACATTAATCCTTTCCATTATAGTTTTTCCATCATTCCAATCATTTCCTATGGTGTAAGGAAATCTCCTCAAAAGATGAAAGAACATATATGTGATTAGGGATGAGAACCTAAACTGTGTATACTTAGTTTTCTTGATCTTCTCCAAGTTCTCAAACAATTAAATTCTAAGAATTTCACACATATCAATTGGTACCCTGTCAACACACATAAGATAGGCTACATGTACCATTCCAGCTGACATGTCATCCTCTCTTGAATTAGCACAAAACTTAGTAGTTAGGATCTTGCATAAGTATCTCACATCATCTTGTTTGATCTTACTAATCACAATTCCTCTACTATTATAGGATGAGTTTGTGTTATCAATGACTATTTTTCTCATTAAAAGGAATAGTTCCAGTCTTAGATAATCTAGTGACTTCATGAATCAAATCAGCTGTAATATCTATCACTCTATCTTCTAGCCAAAACTTTCCATTATGAATTCTACTCAAGATAATCTTAGTGCATTCTTCATTATCAAATTCATACTGTAATCCATATTTGACAATTTCATTATGTTCCAAATATTCAAAACCTTGTTTCAATGTCATATCCTGATTATAAATCTTCTGATATTCATCTGTGAAATCACTATCATTTACTATCTCTAGTTTTCATCCAAGATAACTTCTGACATTCTCTAAATCTAATACTCCGTCTGGTATGGATGATAATGCAAACCTAGGGTCTTCTTCCAAGGGTTCTACTGGTTCCCTTTTCAATTTAGGTCTATTCTTATCTCTAACATTGTGTATTAAGGAAACATCCATGATTTCTTCAAATTCCTTTACTGATTCAAAGATTTGTCAAGTAAAATACCTTAATTTCATGATTTTAGGGCTTGTGTAGATTCGGCACAAAATTCTTCTCCAAATCCTTGCAAAATGCTTTCTATCACTGCTCTTTGATCTCCTTGACACTTGAATTTTCTTTGATGATCAAATAATACTGATCATAACCTTTTATTAATTCAATCTTACTTAGATCTGACATCAAATTCAATTCTTTTGCCGCTTCTTTCCACAAAGTTGTCTCTGCTAACCTACAACACTTATAACTTCTTGCGATCTCACAAAACATAATATTTTTCTTTGTGCTCTTAACCATAGCATTAGAACATCATAAAATACCTTTCATTAACTATGCAAGACTCAGTTCATCATATATCTACTTCTATACTAAATCTAAGTTCCTATTCTACTGCAATTTACATGAATTAAGTACTTTGAGATAGATCAGGTAAAGATTCATTCTTACCTTTCAGTACTTCACCTTTCTGATGACCTTCAATGTTGAATATGTCTTCTTGATCTATGCTTTTGATAAACTTCACTTCATCTGAATTACTACAGCATCCTTTCTGACTATTACTTGCATCTTCATTTCTTCTTGCATGATTCCTAGGGTTAGGATTAGGATGAAAATATCTATTGTTCATTCTGCAAAACCTTGTTGTATGTCCAATCTTGTTGCATATATGACAAACAATTCCATTGTTTCCATATCTTGGTCTAGGTAGATTGATTTGTGATCTGCAGTTTCTAGCAATGTGTCCAACCTTGTTGCATCTATAACATACTACTTCATTTCTTCTGTTCATATCTTCAGTAGGTTTCTTATCTACATTATTAGTATTCCTAAACATTCTACTACCATCATTATTCTCAATAAATTTAGGTTTCCTACATTCAATAGCTCTATGTCCAAAACCATGACAATTGTAACAATAACCATTAAGAGGTTTAAATTGTTTATCTATACAATCTCTCTTCATATGACCAATAGTATTACAAGCAAAACATCTACCTTTGAATTCTCTTTGCATACCTTTGGGTGATTCCTCTTGCTTCGGTGATTCTTCTTCTTTAGGTGTATCTTTAGATTTGTTGATCTCATCAGGCTTCTTCTCATTTATGATTTCAGATATCTTTAAATCTGGTTCCTTGCCTTCATCATTTTCTTTGAAAGTGTTGAATCCAAGACCAGTCTTATCATAGAATGGTTTTTGATAAGATATTTGTTCATCAATCTTCTCACTAGTTGAATATAGCCTTTCAAGTTGTTATTTGGATTGAGTCAGTTCACCTTTCACAATCTTATTGTATTTCTCAAGTTCATCATACTACAAATTGAATTTCTCAAGTTCAGATGTTACTTTAGAAAGTTTAGATTTTAGTCCTTCATTTTCAGTCTTTAGGCTTTCATTCTTAGATTTCAGATTTGCTTCATTCTTTCCATTTCCATCTTTCAAACTAAGCTTCAAATTTGCTATCTTTAGTTCATGCTTAAGAATTTCATTTTCTTTTTTCATATTGTCATCACAATCTTCAATAAAAACTTTGGATTCCTTTTCAGATCTTAGATCTTCCAATTTTTTTTTCAGTTTCTCAATGAGGTTCTTTGCATCATCATACTTTCTTTTCAAAGTATCTTTTTCAATAGTAAGCAATTAAATCTATTCAAGAGCTTCTTTAAGATTCTTCTGTAGTTGATCCATATCCATAAAGATCTTACTCAAGCTGCTAGGCTTTCCTTGAATGATTCTTTTCTAAGTAACTAAGCTCATATACCAATTGTTAGAAATAGGGAATACTAAGAGGTGGGGGGGGGGTGAATTAGTATTCTACAAACTTTATCTTTTGCCCAAATATGGATATAACAGATTATCTTTACACATACATAACATAAGAAGCTAAACAACATGCATAACAATAAAGAACTCATAACACATTATTTGTTCTCGAGGAAACCTTGGCCAAGGGAAAACCCCAGTGGGGATGGTACCCACAAAGATCCACTAATCAAAAGTATTTTGTTAAGGATGTTGACCCTGTTAGGAGTCTATTACAAGCATATAGTGTATCAGTCCTGATTAAGGGACTATAGGCCTTGTTAGAAGCCTCAACCCTGTTAGGAGTTGTAGTACAAAATGTGATTACCAGATGAGCCCACTGCCTAAACAAGTAATGTACAATATACACTGATTACAAAATAGGTTAAGGTACATAACCTTATACTACTTGCATCAATATCACTTCGCTGCTCTTTCACTATCGCTATTACATATGCTTCATATACTTCGCATCATATCACTTGTCCTTCTTTCTCAATAATACTGCTTCATTTCTTCTATTACAGTTACAATTACATTTACATTTATACGAATAGCTTTATTCAAGATTTAACATATAGGGTGTCATCCCTTTATATTGTTAAGTCATTATTTTGATAAACAAAATAATCCCTTAACTCTTTACTAGTTCTATCTTCATATTTTGTCACGTTGGCTTCACACCGTCTTTGGTAAAACTGTCATAACTTCTTCCATACATGCCGTACTAACTTGCACTCTGAGATGGGTGATCAATAGACATGATAGAGTCTATGTTCAAGTGTGCAAGCACTGAAATTACTCCATTCAATGTCGTAAACAAAAACTATGTCTAGGTTCACTAGTAAAACATTGTCTCACACTTAGACAAATTTGCAATGCGCTTTGTCAGACTTTCTCTCTGACCTATGATATCTTCATGTGGATCATATGTTTCCATAATGACAACATCTATGTAATCAACTCAGCCAAATTTCCAAAATAGTTGATTTCTAGAACAAGATTGTTGATGAAGATTTCCAGCTTCTCAGTTTCTGGAATAGGTCTAGCATATAGAGAAAATTTCTTCCTCCACCTCTTGAGAAATGTCAAGAATGGTTCTCCTGGATATTGTTTCAGATTGTAGATGTCGATTATGGTGACTGGATGTTGAATATTGTAGGAGTATTGTTGATAGAACAGTTTGATTAACTCCTCAAAATTTTTGATTGTAGGGGGCATTCTAGAGAACCAATGAATGGTTGCTCCTCCCAGAGATCGAGGGAAAAGATGCATTAAGTAGGTTGGTTCATGCATAAACTCTATAGATTGAGTATAGAATTCTTTGACATGATCTTGAGGGTCATATTTTTCATCATATTTATCATATTTAGGCATCTCCACTTTTTTAGGGAATGGTGGCATGTACAAGTCTTTATCAAATGGAAAAGGACATAGAGCCTCCATGGAGAACTCTTTAGGTTCCTTTTCTTTCTCAAGTTTGTTAAGTTTGACTTGCATGGCATGCATCTATTTCATCATAGCCATGATAGGATTTTCTTCCTCATGTGTAATGATATCTTCCACATTAAATTTTGGAGGAAGTTTAGCTCCTTGATGAGCTAACTCTAGAAAGTATGCTTCTCTATCTTCCTTCAAGAAATGTTTCATCATTCTTTTTAAGTCATCATCATTTTGATATCGAACAATTTCAGAAGGTGTAGGTTCTCGATCCATACTATGTTGAGATTGGTGTCCTTGAGACCTATGATGTGTCCCTCTATGAGACATGTTAAGAGTTTTAGGGCTCCCTGGATTAGATTGAGGTGGGGTTTTTTTATTACCTCTATGAGTTGATGGAGGGGGTATGTAACCAATTTTGAATCAAAAATTGCCAAGACCGTCATCTTCGTAAAGACCAAAATTGTAGAGTTTTTCAAGAGTTGGGGCCTGGAGAGTATTCAAAGGTATTGTATGGGATACCTCTCTAGATTTCTTGTGTGATGAAGCTCTGGTTTCCACCATTAAACTTGGGTGAAGCCAAAGAATAAGATGGAGACAACTGAAGAATGAATTGATTCTAGAAGATCAAATGATGCAACCTTGTCAAGATTGAAGTGATTAAAGAATAGATCGAACATAAATGAAGGATATTGTGCCATAGTAGTGTGGGTAGACACCCAATAGATGGTGGGCATGAGCTCACAACACTTAGTTGTTTAGTAAAAAGATTGAATTTTGAAGATAATTTTGACAAGGTTTTGACACAAGATGAAAAAGACTCAAATCAATAAATTAGAAGGCCAAATTAGACTCAAGTGACCACTTTAGGAAAATGAATGTATTCGTTATAGGTTCTGCTCTATTCCTGACACAATGATTTGTTTGATAGATTCTGGAAATAGGTTGTAAAATTGGATTTCTGACAAATTTGACCAATCTCTGACAACTTTGACTTTGGATTTGATATGAGTTTTGAAATTTTAGGATGACTTTTGACACTAGAAAGGATTTTTGCTTCAGATTGGCAATTTTTCAATTTTCAGACTAGTTTGTTTAGAAAATTTTCTATCCAATTTTTGAAGATCTATGTAAAAGTTTGTCTCAAGTAACCAAGAAGATATCAAGCACACAAAATAGCAAGCAAGGGAAGAAAAAAATCATTTGAAAATAATGAACAAGGGCAAAAGCAACCTTGCACATGAACAAGCAATAGTGACTTATTGTGCTAATCCCTAGAAGTGCCAATTGTGTATGTTCCAAAAAGTTTTTCAATAACACATATTCCTAGGAAAATAAAAAAAATTGGCCTCACTAGGGTTTGTAGTAATGGTCTGACTCTGCATTTTTTGTGATCTCAAGAGGGAAAACTCCAATCCAAGAACACTAGGGTTTTGACATAGTCTAAGAAATTAATCAATTAGGAGCTGCTAGGGAGATCTGATAGCCCAACAAGAGACCATGCTTGTGAAGATTTCCTCCACAAGGACATTTATATAGCAGCTGCTACTACCACGGAAAAAATGGCTATTACCACTTGAGGTTTCATCCATGTGGTTGACCCAATTAAGAGAATGTCCACTATGGTTAACCCTCTCTAAAGGTGACTCACAAAAGATACCACAGGGGGACTAGATCAAATTCAAGGATCTGAATTTTTGGTACTATCCAAAAAGGAAGTAGAGCATAATCCCCTAACCTCTTCACTTCACCAAGACAAAGCAGAGAAATTAATCTAACTTGCTAAGACCAAGATTATCTCACAAAGATCTATGATGTCAACCACTTATGATCTATCAACCTCTCCAAAGAGAGAATGTATCAATCAAAAGTTGAAGACACATGAATCTAGTAGAACGTGAGACTTTCTCAGTACCTTCCCTACCTACAAGGGGATCCTTCGTCAAGAGGAGCTTCACGTGAATAAAAAAGAGAAAGAAGCTCAATCTCTCAAGATCATCCACAAATAGTGTTCATAGGGCCCATTTACTATATGTAACAGATATGCAAAAAGCAAATCTATGTTCGTTTTATAGCCCAAAAATTGAAGTCTAATTTATGAAAGTAGGAAAGGCACTCAAGCTAAATACGTGAGATATTCATTTTATGTCCAAATTAAAATGTTTTCAGATGTAGTAGAATACCTGAATTCCCTCGCAATGCTCTTAGTAGATTTTACTTGATTTTTAGCTTTGTTAAGCAATCTCGCGCAAGCAAGCCACAAACTCTCCGACAAGAAAACAAACAAACAAGATATGCAACGTATATTCAACTTATGAAAACCCTAGGGTTAGATCTAAAAATAAATTATTAGGAGAAATAATAACTAGCAACTAATCCAAATGAAAACTCATATCATTCATTGAACCATGTGAAAAATAAGTGCATACCCATCACAAAATTTTATTTTTTGTTGCACTTGACCTAGTCAACAAGATCTATTTTTTTGATATCATTTCAGACAAAAAAATAGAAATTCAAAATAGAGACCCCTAGTAAAAAATTGAGATCTTTCCAAAAATATAAAATTTTTAGAAAAATCTCTTCATTTGTGCCCTAGAGACCCATTTTACGAAAATAGACCAGTTTTTGTAAATTGACTATTTGAGCTATTATATTGCATCCAAATTTAAAACACAAAGAATGGACCCTCTGTATAATTTAAAGGTATTTTTGAAAATGTAAATTTTTTTAAAAAATATGCTGATTTGCGTCAAAAATTAATTTTTCCTGGAAAATCAAGAAAAAATTATTAAAAATTCAAAACATCTCAGAAAATTCTAATTTTTTTTTATTGAAGATTCCCTGATATGTCTCCAACTTGAAAAACAAAAATTAGACCAAAAATCCAAGCCATTTGGGAGATATAATTAAATCTTTGAAACTTTAGGGTTTTAGCTCCAAAAAAAAATCAAAACTAGCATGTAAAGGTGGGTTTCCCCACGGTGGGCGCCAAAAATGTGTGTGTGAATTTTGTACCTAGCTATGAACACAACACTTTAGTAAAACATTAGAGGTTAGAAAAAATCAAAATATGCAAATAAGAACAATATAGCTAACCAGGTGATTTACTGCCTTCTAGTAGGTGCGAGTATGGTATTCTCAGATTAGACCGAGATCAGTGACAATGCAACACCTAAACAAAGGATTTAAATGATGAAAGCAATAAAATATGAATGCAACTTAATCTATTTTCTTTATATTTTGATGCAATAAGATGAGAAAAACTGATAATAAATTAATCTAAATGGATTGAAATGATATGCAAATTAAGCAAACAATGATATGATATATGAAACTAGAATGAATTGAAAACAAGATTGATCTCACAAAACGTTGATTTTCAAGAAGCTTGATGATTCCTCTGATGTCAATTCTCCAGAGTAAGTATGCAAATTCTGTGGATGATTTGTAAAGAGCGAAGCCTTGATTTTATAGAAATCTAGGGCTTGAGGATGCATTGAGAAAAGCCATAAATCACTCTTGATGAACTCAGGTTGATTTTTGAGTTAACAAGAAATTAGAAATAGATAACTCATAAAATCATGCAAAATCATGCAAGAACAACTTTTTAACTCAAATCAGAAGTTTACATCAACTTTGAACTCAAAATAGATGTTGAGTTTTGAAAAGATAACAACTTGAATTGATTTTTTGATTTAAAGTTTTACTGCTCTTTGAATGTGCACAAATAATCATGAATTAATTAATTAATTAAAGTGATTTATCTTCAACTTAACTAATTTTAAATTTTAAAATAACTGATTTGTGGGTTAATCAATTATCTTAATCAAACTTTTATTCAAAACTATATTATTAAATATTGACAAATTAGATTTAATCAATTAAATAAATATTTAATCAATTATTCATAGGAGATTTGATTTATTGTCAAAATTAAATAATATAATTGGAAATAAATAGAATTAAATCTAATTAAATAATTAAGTGACAAAATTAAATTAATTAATTAAATATTCAGAATATTTAATTAATTAACTTTAGGATAAATAATAACATTTATCACCAAATAATATTTAATTAAAGATAATTAGATAAATTAGGAATATTTAGGAAATATTCCCTGATGCAGAATTAAGATAAAATCAATTAGGATTTCAATAATGTGTAGATGTGCCTTAGGTTAGGACTTCGATGTCAATTTCATTCGAATTGAAGATGTAGGATGTTAATGAACCTATAGCCCATTTTTGGGGTATTACAAGTGGAAGTGGGATATTATATCCATGGACTTTTTTGTGGGTCTTCCTATGTCTTCTAATCGCCACAATGCTATTATGGTGACAGTGGATAGGTTGACTAAGGCAGCCCACTTCTCACCCATTTGTACTACTTTCATAGCACCTGTAGTGGCATAGATATTCTTGTGGGATATCGTCAGACTTCATGGCATTCCTCATAAGATTATATCTGGCAGAGATTCTCTTTTCACATCATCCTTTTGGAGAGAGTTACAGTCTGCATTGGGCACCAGGGTCAATTTTAGCACAGCTTACCACCCTGAGACAAATGGTTAGAATGAGAGGGTTAATTAGGTTTTGGAGGATATGCTTCGTATGTATGTGATGGATCACCAGACTAGATGGGAGGACTACTTGCACTTGGTGGATTTTTCATATAATAATGGACATCATTCATCTTTTGGCATGCCACCTTATTAGGCCTTGTATGGTAGACCTTGTAGTACTCCTTTGAGTTGGGATAGGATCAAGGATAGAGTGTCAGTGGGACCGTAGTTAATCAGGGAGATGGAGCAATAGGTAGACTTGATCAAGAAGCATCTTAGAGAGGCTCAAGATAGGTAGAAGAAGTATGCGGATGTGAAGAGGACTGATCATGTTTATATGGTAGGAGATAGAGGCTTCTTGAGAGTGAGATCGCATAAGAGCCCAATCCATTTTGGAAAGGGTTCTAAACTCACACCTCATTTTGTTGGTCCCTTCAAGATCTTAGAGAGAATAGGCCTAGTTGCATATCGACTAGCTCTTCCACCTAGCTTATCATGTATACGTGATGTATTTCATGTTTTTTCTTTGAGGAAGTATATCTATGATGAGACTCACATTATTTATTGGGATGCCTTATAGGTGGGGTTAGGTGGACAACTAGCATTGGATCCCATACGTATTTTGGCTTGCAAGATGCTAGCCCATCGAGATCAAGAGCTGGACTAAGTTAGGGTCCAGTAGGATTGCTATGATGAGGTTACGACTTCATGGGAGGATGCGACACATATGAGATCATAGTATCCCCATCTATTTGATGAACTCCAAGAGGAAGTTCATGCCTAGGGGGGAGGATGTGATGCCTCACCCCGTGACTTCATTTCATAGCAGATTATTTTCCATCTATCGACTCATGTTGACACTTTATTTTATCATGTTGGACTATTAGGATAGAGACATTATATTATGATACTATGTGATGACTTATGATTATGTGATGATGATATAGGACTTTTACTTTCATGTTATTTATTAGGTCATGAGCATAGTAAATTGTTAAATCTTTGAATTATGTATGATACTTTGATGTTACAATCATGTTAGGGAAATTTGTGAGAAATGATGATGATTATTATGTTAGGTGAATTAACATGTATCATTTTATTCTTGACTTTATATGCTTTAGAAATGCTATGTTGAAAATGATGAGAATTATTATGAAATGCAATTAGAAATTTATGATGTTAAGAATGTAATTTTTTAGATGTATTTGTATGTGACTGAATGTGACCTCTAAATCAGACACAACACAACATGGTCATTATTCACTTGATAGAATTCGAGAGAGAGTATGAAGAACTCAATCCAAATTCCATGGTGAGGCGACCTGTTGCCTCCTATGTGAATGGGGTGTTTGAATACTCTCAGAACGAGAGCCAACAGCCGGGAGACCAATTCAACAATGGAGGATTTGAAAGCAAATATGAGCAAAATGAAAATAAGCTAAGAATGAATGCAATTAATCTAGAAAACTTTGAAAGAAATATGAAATGCAGATTTTTATTTGATTTTGAAATAAAGATGATATTAGACTTAGAACAAGTAAGCAAATTTAATCTAAATGTGAAATGCAATTACACTAATATGAGAAATTAAACTAGATAATGCAATAAAAGAGCTTTGAAAATAATGAGATATGAGACTAAAAAATGCTATAGTAAGAATGCTCTCAAAAATTGCTCTCTTGAATGAGAAAAAGAGGTTCATTAAATAGACCAAGCCAGAAGAGGAATGAAGAGTTTCTTGATTCGAAACGGTGGACTCTTCATTCCTAATTGAGACAAAAAGACAATGAATTATTTAATTAAAAGAATAGAATTTGCCACATGTGGGAGGTGACCTTTCGAGTAATTTGAATTATTAAATTCAAATAAAGAGGTGTCCATTCAATTAACTAAATATTTATTAATTCCTTTCAAGGGTATTTAGCTAAAGGGGGTGGAGTTTAATTTAATTAAAAGTACTTAGGACTTCATAATTAAATTAACTTATCATAGAGATTATTTAGCCAAATAAAGTCTAGGACTTAGGAATTATTTTAGCATTTGATTATTGCAATTTATGGTCTTTGCAATTGACATCAAGTCAAATTAAGTCAGATATGAGAGAGAAAATTGCCTAGGGAACTAGGACTTTGGTGATGTAAAATCGAGATAATGCACCAAAATTGATGAAATTAAATAGGTGCCAATTTTGGGGTATTACATTTGCCCCTCTTTGAATTGATGTGCGAACAGTGCGTTGATTCAAAGAATAGTCTGAAGTGATAGATGAAAGGAGATCAAAGCATGAATTTTTTGAAGTCTAAGTTAGATTGCGAAGACAACGATCTTAAAAGAGACCTGGAATTGGGGTTAGATTGCCCCAATACCAATTGATGAAGATGCAGATTTAGGACTATCTCTGAATCAGGGTTAGATTGCCCCAATACGAAGCTTAGTCCTCTGAGACCCAGGTTAGATTGCCCAGATAACGGTTTAAAAGAGATTTTGAGAGTCATCTCCAGAACGAAGCTTGACTCCCAGGAATTAGGGTTAGATTGCCCCAATACCTAAAAAGATTTCAAGAACCATCTCCAGAACGAAGCTTGGCCCTTGAGGATCTGAGTTAGATTGCTCAGATACCTAAGAGATAGATTTCCAGATGACAAGATGTGAGGCATGAAGATGCCCTTAGCAATGAGGACTGATGATTCAGATCAGAATAATTCAAGAATAGATTCAACAAGATTCAATGATGCAATCATCATGCCCCCTTAGGAGCGAAATGGAAAGATGACATGTCAGAAGGATGATAAACAACAAGAGATTATAGAGCAAAAACAATTAGACTAGATTCGCGAAGCTATAGAAGTGAAACGGAGCAAAGCAGAGGTCCTGTTGACCAAGTTTGACCATAGTTGACCAAATTTTGACTAGGGTGGACTTGATGAAAAGAAGCAAAGATTTGAGAACATGATGCAAAGATGGGGATCTGGCAGGAAGATGACACTAGAAGGCT
Organism: Chamaecyparis obtusa; assembly: GCA_027943335.1. Taxonomy (NCBI): domain Eukaryota; kingdom Viridiplantae; phylum Streptophyta; class Pinopsida; order Cupressales; family Cupressaceae; genus Chamaecyparis; species Chamaecyparis obtusa. Next base: position 1,030,242 of record BSBK01000944.1, read on the forward strand.
GACTGCACAAGCATCCGATCCAGAAGGAGTCCAATATTTTAAATGCGATTTCAAGCTATCTAGAGATGTCAGATTTTGATTTTGATCCCGAAAAAGGATGCAGCCAAGATGAGACTGGGACAAAAGATGAGAACCTTTGATGAGCAGATCCAAAAGAAAGCAATCAAGAGAGCAACAAGAAAGCACTCCAAATGCAAGCCTAGAATGAAAGATGCAAGTCTAAATGCAGGCCTAGGATGAACAAATGCAATCCTCTCGACTCGGCTGTTGGACTCATCGTATTTATCATCATTGAGTTCATTTAAGCACGGGACAATCACAAGATGCCATACAATTCTCCCCAACATGAGAATATGAATATGACATAAGTCTTAAATTTGTCAGAATGAGGTGTAAGCATTAAGGCACAAGAAGCTAGAATGACCTGAACACCTATTCCTTTTAATTTAGCAAGTTAACATAAGCATTAGAGCATAAATGCTAGAATGACCTGAATGTCTCTTGTGAACAAACACACCAAGCACGCAAGAGTTCCTTCTTTTGCCAAAGATTGGTCGCAGTGACCCTTACGTTCACTTAGCAAGACGAGCGTTAGCAATTTCATCAGTAGCAGAAAGAAGTCACTCAAAAGACAAGGAGAAGAACCAACCTCACCAAAGCATCCATATAAAAGGAGGCGAGGTATGCATGGCCATCCAATATGAGATAGAGGCTCTTACAGATGGACACCCCTCTTAAATGAATTCTTTGGATCATTGGAACTAAACCAACAAATAGAAAGCAAAAAAAAAAGCAAAGCAAACAAACAAGCACTCAAAGAAAACAAAGCTCAACATGCCTCAAAGGAACATACAATTAGTTTTAGTTTTAGTTTAAGTTCGTGTTCAAGTGGATTGAAGACAATTCAGAAAGATAACGTTCGAAGTCTCAATGAGATAATGACAGTAGGCAGACGCAGTGAGAATCACTGGTGATTGATATAAGGGAGAAATCCCAAAGAAGAGAGATCGAATGAAAGCTAGGTATCCGCAAGCAGGCATAGTGAGAACCACTGGCGACCAATGCTCAAAAGAGTTTCCGAAAGTGATAGGACAATGCCCCCTAGACCAGGCAGGTGCCCCCAAGTGTGAACCAGTTCCAATCTGTGAAGAGTCAAGGAAAACTCAAAGACAAGCGCATGAGATAGCAAACCAAAGCAGGAAACAAACTAAAGCAGGAAAGCGAGAAAACAAACTAAAGCAGGAAAGGAAGGAAACTAAAGCAGGAAACTAAGAGCCAAGCAACGCTGAGATGAGATGTTACTTCAGGAAAACAAGAGGTGCCTGTTTACCAGGTTTTCACCATCTTGGCAGAGATTCTATTTTTGCTACCATGACGCCTGTTTACCAGGTTTTCATCAATGGCACATTTTTCTCTTTTTCAATTTTTTTGTACTTTTCTCTTTTTTTGATTTTTTTTGAATATTTCATTTTTTTGTATTTTTGATCTTTTCATTTTTTTTGTATTTTTCACATTTTCTATTTTTTTTGTATTATCAAGGTGCCTGTTTACCAGGTTTTCACCAGGATAATAGATACATCAAAGCGCCTGTTTGCCAGGTTTTCACTAAGATGATCATTTTTTTCAGGACATTTTGCAATTTTTAGGATTTTTTGCAATATATCAATTTTTAGGATTTTTTCAGGATCAATAAGTATGTACATGAGCATACTAAGAATGTCAGCTGTAGAACTTCTTAGATGAAGAGCGTTGATGGGCTCTTTGATTTTCTCTCCTTTAGTGGTGATCTCTGGAAACACGGTCATTTGTAGTAGTAGCCAGCTGAGAAGTTGCAGAATCAGAACTAGATGTTGTAGCAGTAACAAGAGAACCAACCAGTAGTGTCCAACAGTCAAGAGATCCATAGTCAAGGAAAGACCACTTAAGTGAGACCCACAAATATCCTCATGGACACACCTTAACTCTTCGTTAGATTTCCCACACTCTAAACGCTTAGGAAGAGTACATTCTAGATTTTTCTTAGTCATGTCATTAGCAATGAGGAGATGTTGATATGCACTTTGGGACAAGGCAAGATGGAGTGAAGAGGGTAAAGTATGAGAGGCAAGGGTGATGAAATGGAGGGAAGCATGAGAATTTTGGAAGCTCGAATGACAACTTTGATTTTTCCTTTCTTTGGAATCCACATAGCTTTTGAATTTTTTCTTCTTTACTTTGAGGTGCTTTTGATGACAATGCCTATAGAATGGATTTCGAGATCCATTTTTTATTTTATTTTCTGGCTTTTGATTATCTTCTTCTTTATGAGGACCTTTGCAGTATTTTGAACACCTTTGTTTCTTTCCTTTCTTCGTAGTCACATGTCGATTAGATGGGACATGGTGACCTTGAGATATAAGTGGATTCTTATTATTTTTGTTTTTATGTTGTACATCCAAGTTACTTCCAAAAGACTCAGGAATGGTGGATGAAAGAGGCTTATATGACTAGTTCAGGTGGAGAGGTGGAAATGGAAGTGGATGGGCCACTTTTCTGGGAGATGAAGAGGGAAGAGAAATCGATGGGATGGGTTCAAGTGCAAATATATCAGTATCATCCTCATCATTCATGAATGCATCAGATAGATCAAGAAAGTAATCTTCCATAGAGCATTGTCGATTGTGAGTCATCCTAGAAGAGTCAGATAAGTTTGGAGGAATATTATGTGAGCCTAACCAAGATGGTCTATTCCAAGAGTCAGGTCCCCTTTCAGGTGGTAAGAGTGCACGAATAGGAACCATTTCAATTCTGGATCTACCAATATTCCATGAAGCTGTAATAGAATGGGGTCTTACATACCCATGATTTGCTGGAGCAGTAGGAGTATAGCTTGGAGCAAATGGCCTAGGAGCCATAGGAATGATCTCCAAAGGAGGGTGGAAAGGATCATCATCAATAGCTTGATCTGGAGGATCATAACTTTCTCCTCTTTCTGAGTTGTTAAGACTAGCATATAGGTGCATAGCATCAACTGGTATTTCCATTGTAGCATCTGATATGGAGTCCCATTCAACTAGAGACATAGTCGGAGGTAGATTTTCTTCATTGTTGTCATCTAACATAGGAAGTGTTTCTTCAATAGTAGGATCTTGTTTAGTAGTAGAAGTAGCAGAGTAATCTAGAATAGGCATACCCAAGAGGAGGGAAGCATCCAACAGTTGCTCCCAATCAGTATGTGTGCCATTGGAGTTGGCATCAGTAGGAGTCTGTTTAATAGCATAAGTAGTGGAACAATCTAGAGTAGGCATACCTTGAGGCATACCCAAGATAAGGGAAGCATCCAATAGTTTCTCCCAGTCAGTATGTGTATCATTGGAATCGGCAGTAGTAGGATTTTGTTCAACAGTAGAAGTGGTAGAACAATCTAGAATAGGCATACCTTGAGGCATACCAAAGATAAGGGAAGCATCCAACAGTTTCTCCCAATCTGTATGTGTGCCATTAGAGGCAGTGACATATTCAGTAGTAGCTGCAGTAGTAGAAATCTGTTCAGTAGAGTGTATAAAATCCTCCTGGTGAGGACCAAAATCATGTTCTTGAAGCACTTGAGAAGGTAGATAAGACTCTTTCTGGTAGTTTGAATCAGAATTTTGATCATTCAAGGGTCTCTCATGTGTCATAGGCTGAATCTGTGTTTCTTCATCATCTGAATCCTTGCATGAGTGAAAGCTGTAGCTAGGTTGGTCAAGCTCATAGCTCTGATAGCTAATACCAAATCTATCTTCAGAAGGTTCCTCATAGGAATGTGGAGATGGAGGGAGAGTTTTCAATGACAAGAAGGACTCAATCTGATATTCCCCCATGCCAATATCTTTGATCTTCAGGGTCTTTTCTATTTCTTTGAGCTTAGCATCATAGAACTCAGTAGATTCTCTATTGGCAGGAACAAAACTATCTGTCGCTTCGGTAAGCATCTTAGCAGAGCAAGTATTTTGGCTAGCACTATTGTCAATGAGGACGTGAGGGATACTTTTGGGGCCTATCATAACTTCAGTGTGTAGGAGAGGATTATGTGGGCGGCTCAGCAAGTGATCGTCTTCCTCAGAGAATGGTAAAGAATGAGGCGAGGTCAAATGACCCACCATAGATTGAAACTGGTCAAGTTCGAGATCTTTGGGGACATTTTCCTTAGTGAGGGCTTTATCCATAGATAGTTTTGGTCTGGATGTCAAAGGTTCGGGACCTTTGAGAACAATCTTTGCATGAGATTGAGGGATAGCATTCGCACAAGCTGGATATTTTGTGTAGTTATAAGAGGGAGGTGTAGGGCCTCGCAAGATAAAGGGAGTTTTGGGTTTAGGAGTATCCTCACTCCCTGGAGCAATGATCATGTCACAGTGAGAGATCCAAGGTTTGTTTCTAGCAAATCTGGAAGGTGGTTGAGCTTCTATCGTAGCCTTCTCAGTGGCATTGACTATTTGCATGCTAGAGCTAAGATTAAAGACAGACTTTGAAGGTTTTGGCATGTTAGAGCTGAGATTGAAAACCAACTTTGAAGGTTTTGGATCTCCCATCTTGTTGGTAGTATTATAAGAGATCATGAAAGAGTTGATAGGTTCAAAAGGATCAATAGGTTTAATTTTAGAAAGTGACCCTTCAGAGTCTTGCCGGTCTTCAAACAATGGGTTATAATATTCTTGAAATAGTAAGTCAGACTGTATCCGTAACAATGGATTGTAATACTCTTGGAATGAGGAGGAATGTGAGGATCTCTCACAAAGTTCAGATTTCACAACAGATTTGGGATGACCTATGTCTTGATTACGAGATTCACTTTGATCTTGATCAGCGTTTTGAATGGGATAAGTCTTGCCACTTCGAGTCGTGACAGTCATAAACGAAGATGTAACGAGAAAAGATTCGGGATAAAGCTAGACTCTATCTCAAAGATAATGAAAGGAGATAAATGGCTAGAACAGCCAAGATGCAAGATGAACCTGGTACGAATTGTCAAAAAGAGATGGCTAGAACAGCTGAGATAAGACAATCGCAATGCAAGGTACAAGAGCACAATGAGATAAGGTATACTAATGAGAGACAATACGAGTCAAAGCAAAGATCGATTGATTCCTAACTCAGGACAACTAGTTTCTGACGGTGAACGACAAGAAAATAGAAAAATAGATCACATACAAAAAGGCAGATCAAATTTATGTCATTGATCAAGCACATAAGATAGCAATCAAGGAGTTCAAGAAAATAGTCTTCAAGCAATGGGCAAGGGACAAAGCAACCTTGCGCATGAACATGAATAGTGACTTAGTATTTCTACTCCCTAAGGACTCTACTTGTGTATGTTCTTGAGAATGTTTTAGCAGACACTTAAAACACAACAACATCCTAGCAAGTTGTCTACAAGGATATACATGGATTTTCTAAAGGGAGTCCTCGATATACGCAAGGTACGTGAGGCCCAAATCCGTAGATGAGAAGAATTAGAAATCACACAGCCGGGGGGAGACGGTAACCCAAATCTCCTCCTTCACTTCTCAAAGGTATAAAGTTCTTTGAGGCTTAGCCAAGAGTGAAATCTAACTCATTCCCAAGAGAGGTGTCTTTGGATTCACCTCCCGATATTTATACTCCGCCGGAACACGGGAGTTAAGGTCGTCCCTTGAGGTGATGAAATCCCCAAGCAGGCCTTCTAGAAAAAATAAAAAGTAAGTAATTCACTATCAAAAGTATTGGAAAGCACTATCTAGAATAGGTCAAATTTTTGGGAAGAGGTCAACTTGCTCCATGAGGAAAAGGTTGACCTTCGAGGAATGGGTCAACTTCTTGGGAATAGGTCAGCTTCCTGACCTAGTAAGCAAAAATAGCTTCCTACAACATGTAAAATAGCTTCCTACATCTATAGAAAGCAGTAAAATAGAATGAAAATAAATGGAAATAGGAAATGGGCATCGAGACATACCTCCTCTAGCTTTACACCCTTAGCCTATGTCAATCAGATCATTTCCATCCACGTCAGTGATACTTCAACCTTCCTTAACATCTTTCTTTTTCTTCTTGTTCACCTTCAAGAAATTGTTCCAAATGAGCTCTTACAAAGGTAAATTTTATTTATATGTGATATTAATTAGGTTACTTTCTAATTTTGGTTTAGGATGTTAGCTTATTCTATCGCTCTTTCAATCATATCTTGAGCTCAGTAGCTCTGGTTCACATGTCGTTATATGCATCGGAATCGTGATTCAGTTACCTTATTGTCCAAGTACCTTTGAAAAAATTTAGGGTCATCTTGAATGGGTTTGAAGGTTACTTGTCTTCACCTCTCTTATTTAGTTTGTCATGGTAAATACGATACCTTATTTCACCTTTTTTTGAATAAGAAAGCCAAAATAGGTGGGGCATATAGCTACCCGTAAACTTCATCAACTTTTTCTAGTAAGATCTAGGTGTTTTTTATTATCACTAACCTATGGTTTTGTGGGATGTAGTTTCTTAATGTTTTCTTGCAGGAATTATGCATGAGGACTTAGCCATATCCTTTTTCAGCTATATATGATTTTCTTACTTTATCTTGTAGATGTATGTAGTGTCATATACTACTAAAGTGTGGGCTAAATGTACCATCTTAAATTAATCACACTTCAAATTATGACCTTTTAGCTCCTATTTAGTATGTTTTGCATTGCACAAGTGCACTTTGAGAACACGCCCTTTCCCTTTCTCTCTCTCTCTCTCTCCTAGGAAAAATTAAGGTAGGACCTAACACTTCCTCCTATATTTCCCTATTTTTATCTCATAGGCTAAGGTAGGATCTAATCTTTATGCAACATCATCTTTCTAGGCCCTATTTTTCTCAAATCTAGCTTCGGATTATCAATCCCCAATACACGTTACACCCAGAATCCCTATAGATCTAGAAGCTTAGTTATGAGCCTGAGATCTTGGCACATCAAGGAACATGTTGACCAAGTCAAACTATTCTTAGGTGTTTGGGGTTTCTTGGGCTCAGACCTATTTGTAATTTTTTGTTAATTCCTGCTCACTACAATCACATCTCACGGGGGTAATTTTGGAAATTCACTATAAAATAACATCCAAAGCCTCATTTGCACATGGTGGAAGCAAGGTAAAAGCATGTGTGGACACCCCAATATGACATAGATAAATTTTAAGGTGGAAGCTAAGGGATAGATCTTATTCTTTCATTGCAAAATGAGGACTTTATCAACAATTCAAGCATTCAAGCATTTTTCAAGCAACTACATGACATCACGGAGATGCAAGGAGACCATGAAGATGGTTAGAATACTTTAGCCTTGGAGGCTTGGTATGATTTCTATGCTATGTTCAGATCTAATATTTAACTTTCCATATCTTACACATTTACACTTACATATACACATACATGCTAGGGTTTTACTTATAGAGTAGATTCTTATCATTTCTATCTCTTTTACATTCTAGATCTACAATATAGGATTCATGAGCACTACATACACAAAAAAATAAACTTTCTAATGGATATTTATGGAGGTGGAAACCACCAAAATGGGGGGTTGACAAAGGCAAACCCCTTTATAGCCACCCACACACACATTTTGTCATAGATTTGTAGGTTATCTACTAGACATATACAAATTTGGAAGTTATAGACTGAGAGCTACCAGAAAAAATTAGGTCAACTTTAGTAAATTTCCCCAAGAACATAGTAACTTTGTTGACCTATTTTGGAACACAGTGACATGGTCGATGTCTATAGCTGAACGTGGACCTCTAATCCAACCATATACACAACATAGTCATTGCTCAATCATTGAAATTACAAAGGTGAGTATGGATTATTCAATTCATAATATCTATCAATTCAACCTATTGCCTCCTAATTAGCTTGATTGTTTGAATTACTCTCAGAATGAGAGCCAAAAACCAAAATACCAAACTAAGATGGAGGATTTTTGCAAGCTTAAAAGATAAACAAATGAGAAATTAAGCTATAATGAAGATGCAATTGATCCAAAATGAAGTGTAGATTTTAATCTAAGAACTTGAAAGAGATATGATAATGCAGATTCTAATCTAGAGAGCTTGAAATAAACATGAGAATTAAGCTATTAGCCAATAAGAAAACTATATTAAATGAGAATGCAATTACACTAAATGAGAAATTAAGCTAATGTGCAATAAAAAAAAACTTGAAGATATGAAAGAGTTGAGATGAAATTTTGCTATAGTTTATGTGCTCTAAAATTCCCTTTTTTTCAATGAAGGAGAAGGTTCATAATATAGACAAGCCTAGAGAAGGAATGAAGAGTTTCTTGAAATGAAACAGTTGACTCTTCATTCCCAATTGAGACAAATATTGAGGAATTACTTAATTAAAATAATGAATTATTACCACATATGGGTGACCCTTCGAATATTTTGAATTATTAAATCCAAATAAGATAATCCATTCAAATAACCAAGTAATATTAATTCCTTTTTATGTGTATTAGCCAAATGGGGTGGTTTTAATTTAATTTAAAGAACTTAGGACTTTAGAATTAAATTAATTTATCATATGGATTATTTAGCTAATAAAGTTGAATACTTAGGAATTAATTATAGTGTGAGGTTAATGCAATTTAGGGTTTTTGCAATTGACATGAAGTCAAATAAAGCCAGGTAGGAGAGATAAAATTGCCTAGTAAAATAGGAATTTAGTGATGTAAAATTGAAGAAAATGCACCAAAATTGATTGAAATTATAAGGTGCTAATTTTGGGGTATTACATTTTCCCCTCTTTGAATTGATGTGCAAGCAGCATGTTGATTCAAAGAATAGTCTGATGTGACAGATGAGGTTTTAGGATTGTCCCCAGAATGGAGCTTAACCCTTGGAAGTCAAGGTTAGAATGCCAAGACACCAAAATAGATGGAATTGCAAAACCACCTCTAGAATGAGGCATGATTCTCCGAAGTCTAAGTTAGATTGCGAAGACAATGATCTAATTACCACTTAAGAGGAGACTGGAATCAGGGTTAGATTGCCCCAATGCCCATTGATCAAATGATGATAGATGCAAATTTAGGACTAATCTTTAGAATCAGGGTTAGATTTCCCCAATACGAAGCTTAGCCCTCCAAGATCTGGGTTAGATTGCCCAAATAACGGTCTAAAAGAGATTTCAAGAGTCATCTCCAGAATGAAGCTTCACTTTCAAGAATTAGGGTTAGATTGCCCCAATACCTAATGAGATTTTGAGAACCATCTCTAGAATGAAGCTTGATTCCTGAGGATCTAAGTTAGATTGCTCAGATACCTAAAAGATAGATGACAAGATGACTAGATGTGAGACACGAAGATGCCCCTAGTTAAGACATGCCCTAGCGGTGAGGACTTTGATTTAGATCATATTAATATGAGATTGGTTCGACAAGATTCAAATGATGCAATCATCCTACCCCCTTGAGAGTGAAATCGAAAGATGACATATCAGAAGGATGATTAACAACAAGAGGTTTGCATAGTAGAAGCAATCAGACTAGATTTATGAAGCTGTAGAAGCAATTTGGAGTGATTGAGAGGTCTTGTTAACCAAGTTTGACCATGGTTGACCAAATTTGACTAGAGTTGACTTGATGAAACATTGAAGATCTCAAGAAAATGATGAAGAGATGAGAATCTGGTAGGAAAATGATGCCAGAAGGCTGACTTCACAAACCTCTAATCCCAAAGGGATCCTAGAATTTTAAAACATGATTTTGAGCCATATAGAGATGTTAGATTTCAATTTTGATCCCAAAAATGGATTCAAAGTAGTCGATTTAGCCAAGGGTGTAATTTTCATGCAAAAAGGAGCACTTTGAAAATTAGCTCAAAAAGCTATACAAGGCCCGGAGGGGTCATTTTCAATTCATTATTCACTTTGTCTTCTAGTGATTCTGAGAGCTCTTAGAAAGAATGGAGGGTGTTCTAGTGCATACACATCAATTTGAGTACTCTTGACACCACAGTTGATCATCGGAGTATGACCCACCTGTGAGTAGTCGAAAAACCATCCTACATTTCAATTTTTAACTGCTTTATTAGGTGATTTAGGTTAGATTTAGCATGTTGTAGGGCTCATTCTTCAACTCTTGCATGAGGAAATAGTTTCCTCACACCAACCCTAGTTTCCTAGCCCTCATGTGAGGAAATGGTTTCCTCACATGGATCAGGGCTTCCTTGCCCGGGGCTTTCCTAAAGGCTCACGTGAAGCGCAAGTTAATACCGTGCAAAATTTAACTTTCTCATGCAAGAAGAGATCATGTCTCACACAAGGGAATAGTTTCCTCACCCAGGAAGCTACTATAGTGTATAGAATTTTCTTCCAATTTTGCATAAAATTAGCCAATTAAAACATTCCAGAGTCATGTTAGGATAGATGTGTAGCCTCATCTACTTGTTGTTGCTTTGAAACTGTCATGTTGAGATATTGATCCAATGTCATCGCTTGCTTTGTAGGTTGACTTCCCTGATGTCGCATTTTGGTTGCATCACCCTGTCATCACCAAACTAGTCTAGAGGTTGACCGAGGCTAAGAGTGCTCATATTGAGGGGCTAGGATTGTCATACTTGCATGATATACCCAACATTCGGGTAAATCATGGTCTTCTAGGTGCACTGGTCGAGTGTTTCCATTTGGAGATGAACACATTTCACTTGCCAATGGGGGAGATGACGGTCACTCCTGAGTAAATCTAAAGGATATTATGGATACCCTTCCATGGTGCTCGAGTTGAGTATGATATACAACTGAGGGTAGATACATTGGCATTGAGGGCCATATTCAGAGCTGATTTAGTGATGGGCCAAGCCGTCCCATGGAAGGACCTAATCAGCAGGTATGGCAGTGCTCATCGATTAGTAGTTTTTCTATCCATATTCCTAAGTTGCTACTTGGTTCCAGGTAGGGGCCAACATAGATTAGAGTGTGATTGGGGTTGCATGTTGCAGAGGATGCTGGATAGGCTAGCTACTAGATTTAGATGGGGTGAGTGTATGCTCACATAGATGTACCACAAGATGCATGAGGTCATGTATTAGAGTGCCAAGACTTTGGCAGCTGGAGTTCTTGTATTATAGATCTAGGCCTGGGAGCACCTCCCTATTTGTAGGCTGATATTTCATGATACACAATAGGCCCTCAAGCCTTATATCTATAGATATGTCGGTCCTATGACTCAACTAGTGTTTGGTAGGACCGAGCAGTGGTGAGGACAACTAGATGATATGGTGGTAGTTGTGTGGAGACCTTGGGTAGCCACAGAGCCATGGGACGATGCTTAGAGAGAGTTGGCACACATGCTCATCTTGCATCCACTGATTGGATGTACTATTAGCATTATTGAGCGATTCTTGCTCACACAGGTGATGAGATAGTTCGGGAGACATCAAGACATCTCCCAGGAGTATGCATCATATGCTCACTTCATCAATGAGATGAAAAAGGGCTGGCATCCCAGGTTAGATCAGGGTAGGTGCACTATTGAGGCACAAGTGCCTCTAGCTAGGTGGGATTACATGGTGGATGTCACCAATGTAGGGATGAAATCTGCATATAGAGATTATTTTTTGGTGCATCCCTTCCCAAAATTCACATATCTTATTGGGATGGGACAGAGAGCTCAATAGCAGCCAGCACAGTAGTAGCTTGCACAACAGCCACAAGGACAGTAGCAGTAGTAGCAAGTACCTACCTAGTAGTAGATACCATTATAGAAGCCTAGGTAGAGAGTATTGAGGCCTAGGATAGTGCATACAAACATCCCCCCAAGGACTATGGGGTCAGACGCAGGTGTTGGGAGTAGTGGGACCCAGCAGAGGTCCACTAGACAAAGGACAGGAGACTCCTCTTAGCAGCTACCTCCTGACAAGGAGGCACAGGTATAGGAGGATACTGATATGTTAGATCAAGCCACACAGGGGCCATTATATCTAGCACAGGTTTAGGAGGCTCTTAGGAAGAGTCAAGAGAGGGTGAGATAGGTACAGTGGGAGAGGGATGACTTCCATACATGGGTCATCATCTAGGAGATGCGGGTGGCGGAAAGGGATCAGGAGATCAGAGAGCTCTGAGAGGAGCTAGTGAGGTCATGGCTGGAGATGAGATACGAGTCTACTCTAGTAGCCTATTACTATGCAACATACATGGGCATTGTAATACCCCAAAAATGGGCTATAGGTTCATTAACCTCCTACATCTTCAATTTGAATGAAATCGACATCAAAGTCCTAACCTAAGGCACATCCGCACATTATCAAATTTTAATTGATTATCCTAAATTCTGCATTAGGGAATATTGCTAGCAATATTCCTAATTTATCTAATTATCTTTAATTTAATAATTATTTGGCAATAAATCTTATTTATCCTAAAGTTTGATTAATTGAATATTTTGAATATTTAATTAATTAGATTTAATACTGCCACTTAATTATTTGATTGGATTTAATTATATTTATTCCTAAATGGTATTATTTCATTTTGACAATAAATCAAATATCCTATGACTAATTGATTAAATTCTTATTTAATTAATTAATGTCAATCTTCAAATTTAATAATATAGTTTTTGAATAAAAGTTTGATTTAATAATTGATTAACCCATAAATCAATTGTTTTATTTTTAAAATCAGTTAAGTTGAGGATAAATCACTTTATTTATTTATTTAATTCATAATTAATTATGCATATCCAAAAAAAATAGTTAAACTTTAAATCAAAAAATCAATTCAAGTTGTTTTAAAAATAAACTCAACTCTCTTTTGAGTTAAACGCTGATCTCAACTTCTGATTTAAATCAAAAAGTTATTTTTGCATGATTTTTTGTGAGTTAACTATCTTTAATTCCTTATTGACTAAAAAATCAACTAGAGTGATTTATGGTTTTTTCCATACATCCCCAAAGCCCTAGATTTCTATAAAATCAAGGCTCAGCTCTTCACAAATCCTCTCACAAGTTTGCATACTTACTCTACCAAAATCAATCCACGAATTTGCACAATCACATTGGCGAATCGATATTTAAAGAATTGAAGCTTCTTTGCAAATCAACAACTTTTGTGAGATCAATCTTGTTTTTAATCATTTTAGTTTCATATTTAGCATATCATTTTTAGCTTATTTTGCATGTTAGTTTTTCATCTAGAATAGATTCATATCAGTTTATATCATCTTATTGCATAGAAAATCCAAAAATATAGATTAATTTACATTCATTCCATATCTAGATTTTACATTCAAATCCTTCATTTAGGTGTCGTCAAGGTCACTAATCTCGGTCCAATCTGAGAATACATACTTGCATCTACTAGAAGGCAGTAAATCACCTGGTTAGATTAGTTTCCATTTCATTGCACGATTTTGATTTTTTCTAACCTCTAATGTTTTACTAAAGTGTTGAGTCCACGGCTAGGTACAAAACTCACACACACATTTCTAGCACCCGTCGTGGGGCCTTGAGCCTCATTCTCTTCATTTTTATCAAATTTTATATATTTTTGGCGTCACTTTTTTCATCATTTTTGTGCAAACAGGAGAAATGCCACCTACGAGCAATCTGATGCAACCCATGAGTATTCTGATCATGCCTGTGCACATTTTACTCATGCTTGTGCACATTTTACTCACGCCTGTGCACAGTTTGATCACGCCTATGCACATTTTGACCATGCCTGTGAACATTTTGATCATGCCTATGAACATTCTGATTATGCCTATGAATATTTTGGTCATGCCTACTAGCTTTTAAATGATGCATATTAGCTGTTAAATGCCGCCTGGTATTTTCTGTTTAATTTTTCTATCAGATTATTAAATTCTATGTTCTAACTCCCTGTCTGTGTTTTTTTTTTCACAGATAAGAAGACACAAGAAAGTACAAAAAATAGAGAGTAGAGCTACTCAAGAACACAAAGAAACCCATTGACATATGAATTTTCGCATCAAAAATCCAATTGTCATTTCAAATTTTTAGGCAATTTTCCAGATTTGATTTTTTTTTGGACTAACGGTTAACCCTAACAATTGAGATTTTCTATTTTTGGTTGATACTTGTTAATTTTTTGATTGGAAAGCGCAAGAAAAATTGCTAAAATAGGTAAAAATCTACTAAGCACATTGTGAGAAATTCAGGTAATCTTCTTAGTTGATAACATTTCAATTTGGATAAAAAAGAACTCTTGCATGTCAAGCTTGTGTGACTTTTATTTCTTTCATATCACATATCTCATTTTGGGCTATAAAAATGAACATAGATTTGTTTTTCAGCATCTTTGTTACACATAGTAAATAGGCTCTATAAACACTATTCATGGTTCTTGAGAGAGTGGGTTTCCAGTGAAACTCTTCTCAATGAAGGAACCCTTGTAGGTAGGGAGGTTACTAAGAGCGTCTCACGTTCTACTAGATTTGCACATCTTCAGCTTCTAGTTGATACATTCTCTCTCTGGAGAGCTTGATAGATCATAAGTGGTTGACATCATAGATCTTTGTGAGATAATCTTGGTCTTAGCATGTCAGATTAATCTATCTTCTTTGTTTGGGTTAAAAGTGAAAAGGCTAGAGGACTATGCTCTACTCCCTTTTTGGGTAGTATCAGAAACTCAGATCCTTGAATCTGGAACTAGTCCCCCTGTGGTATTTTTTTATGAGTCACCTTTAGAGAGGGTTAACCATAGTGGACATTCCCTTAATTGGGTCAACCATGTGGATGGAACCTCAAGCAGTAATATCCATTTTCATCGTGGTAGCAATAGTCACTATATAAATGTCCTTGTGGAAGAAATCTTCACAGGTGTGGTCTCTTGTTGGGTTGTCAGATCTCCCTAGCAGATCCTGATTGATTAAATTCTCAGACTATGTCAAAACCTTGGTGCACTGGGATTGGAGTTCACCCTCTTGAGGTTGCAAAAGTTGCAGAGTCAAACCATTACTAAAAACCCTAGTGAGGCCAAATTTTCATTTTTTAGGAATATGTGCGTTATTGCAAAACTTTTTGGAACATACACTGTTATCACTCCTAGGGATCAACACAATTTAGTCACTTGATTGTTCATGCACAAGGTTTCTTTTTCCCTTGTTCATTGTTTTTAGACGTGCTTGAAATAACTTGCTTGTTGTTTTGCGTGCCTATTTATCTATTTGGTTATTAAGAATGAATCAATCTGATACAATCTTCAAATCTGGATAGACAATTTTGTGAACAATTTGAAACTGAAAACCTCAAAAATTACAAAATTTGATGTCAAACACCTTTTTGGAGTCAAAAGTCATCCCACAATCTTAGAAAGTTGTATCCAAATTTTCAAAAAAAAAAAAAATGCCAGAAAGTTGTCAAAACTATCAGAGACCTAGCTTTTATAGCCTATTTCCAGAATTTGTCAAACAAATCACTGTGTTAGAAATAGAGCAGAAACTACAATGAATCTGATCATTTTCCCAAAGTAGTCTTTTGAATCCAATTTAGCCTTCTATTTTATTGATTTGAGTCTTTTTCATGTTGTGTCAAAAACCTTGTCATAACTATCAATCTTCAATCCATCTTCAAAATGACTAAGTGTTGTGAACTCATGTCCGCTATATTTTGGACATCTACCCATACATCTAGGGCACAGTCTCCTTCATTTACGTCTAATCTAAAGCTTCAATCAATCAAACCTTGACAAGGTTGCATCATTTGATCTTCTTGAATCAGATCTTTCTTTAGTTGTCTTCATCATATTATTTTGTTTCACCCAAGGTTAATGGTGGAAACTAGAGCTTCCTCTCACAAGAAATCTAGAGAATTATCCCACACCATACCTCTGAATACTCTCCAGGCTCCAACTCTTGAGCAATTCTACAATTCTGGTCTCTACAAAGATAATGGTCTTGACAATTTTTGATTGAAAACTGGTTACATTCCTCCTTCATCAACTCACAAAGGTAATCAACAAACTCCTCCTCGATCTATCCCAATGATAACTCCTACCATGTCTCAAGCAGGGACAAACTTTGGCTCTCAAAGAGCTCAATCTCAACATGGTGCACATCAGGAACCCACACCTGAAGAAATTGCTCGGTATCAAAATGATGATGACTTCAAAAGAATGATGAAATATTTCTTGAAAGAAGATAGAGAAGCATACTTTTTACAATTATCTCATCAAGGAGCTAAACTTCTTCCCAACTTTAATGTGGAAGATATCATTATGCATGAGGAAGAGACTCTTATTTCAGCTATTATGAAACAAATGCATGCCATGCAAGTCAAACTTAATAAACTTGAGAAAGAAAAGGAACCCAAGGAGTTCTCCATGGAGGCCCTATGTCCTTTTCCATTTCACAAAGATGTGTACATGCCACCATTCCTAAAAAGAGTGGAGATGCCTAAATATGATAAGTATGATGGACACTTGAATCCTCAAGATCATGTCAGAGAATTCTATACACAATCTATGGAGTTCATGCATGAACCAACTTATCTGATGCATCTCTTTCCTCAATCTCTGGGGGGAGAAACCATTCATTGGTTCTCTAGATTGCCTTCTACTATCAAAAATTTTGAGGAGTTGATCAAATTATTCTATCAGTAATACTCCTACAACATTCAACATCCAGTCACCATGATTGATATCTGCAATCTCAAGCAATATCCAAGAGAACCATTCCTGACATTTCTCAAGAGATGGAGGAAGAAATTCTCTCTATATGCTAGGCCTATTTTAGAAACTGAGAAGCTGGAAATCTTCATCAATAATTTTTTCCTAGAGATCAACTACCCTTTACAAATGTAAGATCATACATCTTTTGATAAGATGGTAGACAATGCGATCAAAATTGAAAAGGTACTTGTGAAAAAAGGAGACATCACACTTCAAAAGGACAAGTACAAATCAAGATCCAGTTCTAAAGACAAGAACAAAAATTGGAACAAGAATAAAGGCATCATCACAGATGGCATTGTTGATACTATTCATGCCCCATCAAAGGCACCAACTTTCAATCTAACTATTGGTACCCAAGCCATCAAAGCTTCAGAGAAAAAGGTGTCTAAACCATCTCAAAAGAAGCTAGAATACAAATCTTGGTCCGCTGATAATAAATAAAAGTTCACTCCTTTTGGAGAATCTTTGGAATCAGCTATGAGAGAGAATAAATTATGTGATTTCCATTGGGTTAAAGGTCACAAAACTAATAACTGCTTACGCTTGAAACAAACTATTCAAGATATGATTGATAAGGGAGACATCATGATTAACAATCATAAGAGAAATATGTTAGGAATGAATGCTAAAGTGTTTGGCACCCATTCTGTGGCAATTTTTGTTGCATTCATGACTATGATTGTCATTGATGTCAACACAGTGTTTTACCGAAGACTTGCAGAGAAGCAGACAGTGTTTTGATTAGCGCACATGGGATATTGCATTTTCAGCTATACAACATTGAGGATATACTATTTGGTATGTTATATGTCTATGGTTAAGATCACAGACAATAATTATTTTATTCATGAAAGTTATGATCATTTTGGTTGAAGCAATATTCAAGTCGTGTTCCTGAGTAGTGGTTTTTGGCAATCGGATGATATCTCCTAATCGGGGTGGAATCTATCTTTGTGTAGTTAAAGGGAAGTTAGAGACACATTGATAGTGACATGGATGATAGTGCAAACTTTGAAGTCACATGAGTGAAGATTTATTGTATTTGGAAGCTGACAATTTTATGTAATTTTGGTGTAGCATGTGAAATATTTTATTTTGTAATTGTGTGCCAACTCATTTGTAGTTATTTGAGTGTGGTATAAAGGAAGGAATTTTTTTCCTTATTGTAGTGTTGAGATGTGATACGGTATGCATGAAGTGAAGAAAAGAGCTAAGTATGAGAGTGAAATTGTGAAGGAAGACATGCAAAGTACAGAGATCTGAAATTGAGATCTGATGTAACAGTGAGTGTGGTTTGGCACAGTCAGAGAAGAGGTAACATATTATTCTATTGAATAATGCAAATATTATTTGGACAGTGAGTTCAATGATCTTACCCTAAAGCTATTTGGGCAGTGGGTCCTTCTGTCTTCCATAACTCTTAACAAGGTTAGAATCTTTTAACAGGGATTCAAAATCTCCTAACAGGGATTCATATGTACTGAATGTATTTCATAAGACTCCTAACATAGTCCATCCTTTCACAAGGAATATTCATATTAGTGCATCTTTTGTGGTCATCATTCCCACTGAGGTTTACTCTTTGATCAAGAGGTTCCCTAGTCAACATATCTTGTGTTATTGTGTAATTGTGTATGAATATCTTTCTATGGTTGGTAATTACATTGCTTATATGGTTTAAATCTATTGAAGATGATAAAAGTTATAATTATCAGATAACTGATTCACCCCCCCCCCCCCCCTCTTAGTTATCTTGGTGGACTTTAATTTCTAACAATTGGTATCAGAGCAGTAGGTCCTTGAAAGAGAAGTTTAGCAGCTTAAGGAGATCCATGGAAAATTTCAAGAAAGAAAGCCCTAAGTTTGATGGAGTAAATTTTGATAGCTGGAAAGAAAAGATGAAGACACATCTACTATGTTTAGGACTAGGTTATTGGTTGACTATAAAGAATGATAAGATTATCATTGAAGAAGATGATCTTGAGACATGCTCTAATGATGAGAGAGATTTGTTCATGTGTAACATACTTGCAAGAGAAGCAATTTTGATAGCACTTCTGAAGAATGAATATAGTTAGGTAAAATGTTTTAAAAAGTCTCATGAAATTTGGAAAGCTTTGCACTCTACTTTTGAAGGTGATGAACATGCAAAAAGAGTTAGATTACATAATTGGATATGTGCATTTGAAGATATAAGAATGTTGGAAGATGAATCTGTTAGAAGCTATGTTGGTAGAATGTAAAAAATTGTTGCAAGGATAAAATCTTGTGGAGGAACAAAGACAGAGAATGAAGTGATATGAAAAATTCTAAGGACATTGACTCTTGTATTTAAGCAGACAACACAGATGATTGAAAAAGTTATACCTTGTACTACAAACTTTACAAGAGAGACTCTTCTTGGAAGATTGGAAGTAGCAGAGATGAACCTAAGGTTATCAAGAGACTTACCTAGAATGGAGACAACATTCAGTGCTCTTAGTGTTCACCCTACATTATCAAGAAGCATTAGTGTAAGCGGAGACTATGCTGGCAGCAACAGATCTAGAAATGAAGAAGACAAGAAGATTGAAGAAGGTATTGCCTTTCTTGTGAAAAGAGAACCAAATGGTAAGAAAATTTTTAAATGTTGGACTTGTCAAGAATATGGTCATTTTGCATCTAAATGTCCTAAGAGAGTTAAGAAGTACAAAAATAATTTCAAGCCTAGAAGATCTAAGGAATGTTATTATGCTAATGATGAAGACCTTGAAGCTAGTATTGAAAGAATTTTAAGTGAAAGTGATACTGAGAATAATGATGAAATAGGATTTGTAGCAATTAAAGAAGAAAATTTTGAAACTAATGTTAAGAAAGAAAAAGCCTTAGTTTCCCAAGTTGAAAAGAAAGTTGATTGGATTATAGACAATGGTTTTTCACATCATATGACTAGAGATATGAAAAAGTTCATAAAGTTGAACAATTGTGATGGAGGAGTTGTTAGAGTTGGTAACAATTCACCTTGTTTGATTAAAGGTATAGGATCTATTACTCTTGATGGAAAGACTAATATTCATGATGTTTACTTTGTGGATGGATTGAAACATAATCTTTTGAGTGTTGGACAGTTAGTTGATAAGGGATATCAAGTTTGGTTTACTGAGAAAACTTGTGTGATAAAGGATAAAGATGGACATCTGATTGGAACTGGATCTAGAACCATAGGTAATGTATTTCAGTTGAATCCTACTGAGATGACATGTTTGATTACTAAGATTGATGACAGTTGGTTATGGCATAGAAGGCTTTGTCATATAAACTTTGATAATATTGTGAAAGTGAGTACTACACTTGCAGTAAGGGATTTTCCTAAAATTATGAAGCCTACTAACATGATTTGCAAAGAATGTGTGATGGCTAAGTAGAAGAGTTCATTTCCTAGTAAGAAGTTCACATTGGCAAAGAAGTTGGAGATTGTTCATACAAACTTGAGCGGTCCTACCAGAACTAGAGGATTCTATGGAGAAAGGTATTTTATGATTCTTGTTGATGATTTTACAAGAATGATGTGGATTTCATTTCTGAAAGAAAAATCTGAAGCATTTGATAAGTTTAAAATCATTAAGAACAAAGTTGAGAATGAATCTGAAATGAAGATTAAATGTTTGATATTTGATAGAGGTGGTGAATTTACTTCTAGAGAGTTTAACACTTTTTGTGAAGTGAATGGTATTAAGAGATAGTTTTTAGCCCCTAGAACACTTGAACAAAATGGTATTACAGAAAGAAGAAGCAGATCAGTGACTAAAGCAGCAAGAGCTATGTTATTTGAGAATGATTTAGCGAAGACATTTTCAAGAGAAGCAGTGAATACAGTTGTATATACAATGAATAGAGTACAAATCAAAGAATACACAGACAAGACACCTTACGAATTATGGTTTGGACATGCACCCTCAGTTAAGTATTTTAGAATTTTTGGAAGCAAATGTTATATAAAGAGAGATGATGATATTGGAAAGTTTGATCCTAGAAGTGATGAAGGTATTTTTCTTGGATATTCTTTGAAGAGAAAAGAATATAGATGTTACAATAAGAGAACTAAAACTATTGTTGAGAGCACAAATGTTAAAGTTGATGAAAAGTTTAAAATTCAAGAAAGAATGCTTGATTATGAATCTGATGAAGAAGCTCATCCTAAGCCTAACACTAAAACTACTGAATTATTCTATGAAACTGATAGTGAATTGTTGAATGAAAGTCAAGCTGAAGAAACTAGAGAGGAATCTAGAGAAGAATCTACAGTTGAAGCAAGATCTGAGACTATGACACCGAAGAGGTATTTATCAAGACATCATCTTATTGAACAAGTTATTGGAAGTCTAGACAAAGGAGTTCTGACTCGAAATAAGGTAAATTTATGTTTGATTTCTCAAATTAAACCTAAATCTACTATTGAAGCATGTGAAGATGAACATTGGATTAATGC
Organism: Chamaecyparis obtusa; assembly: GCA_027943335.1. Classification (NCBI taxonomy): domain Eukaryota; kingdom Viridiplantae; phylum Streptophyta; class Pinopsida; order Cupressales; family Cupressaceae; genus Chamaecyparis; species Chamaecyparis obtusa. Next base: position 1,051,373 of record BSBK01000944.1, read on the forward strand.
TATGAAAGAAGGACTAGATCAGATAGAAAAGAAAAAGACATGGTAATTAGTCCCTAGACCTAAAGATAAGAATGTGATTGGAACTAAATGGGTATTCAGAAACAAGATGAATGAACAAGAAGTTGTCACAAACAAAACAAGATTGGTATGTAAAGGTTACTCACAGCGAGAAGGAATTGACTATGAAGAAACTTTTGCACCAGTAGCAAGAATTGAAGTAGTAAGAATGTTTTTGGCTATGTAGATTTTAAGAAATTCAAAGTGTATTAGATGGATGTGAAGTCAGCATTTCTGAATGGAGAATTGGAAGAAGAAGTCTACATTGAGCAGCCTAAAGGTTTTCCTTTGACTCAAGAAGGAGACATGGTATGTAAACTAAAAAAAATATTATATGGACTAAAGCAAGCACCTAGAACTTGGTATGCAAGACTGGATAAGTATTTGTTAAAGTTAGGATTTGCTAAAGAAACAGCTGATAGCAATCTATAAACAAAAGAAATTGAAAATGGTTTGTTGATTATAGTTATTTTTGTTGATGACATTATTTTTGGAGGAGAGGATGAGGCTAGTGACAAATTTGTTGATGAAATTAATACTGAATTTTAAATGAGTATGATTGGTGAGATGAAATACTTTCTGGGATTATAGATAACACAAAACAATGATGGTATCTTTGTAAGTCAAACAAAGTAATTGAATGATTTGCTGAAAAGATTTGGAATGGAGGATTGTAAACTAGTTGGAAAACCTATGGTAACCGAACATAAGTTATCTAGCACAGATGAAACACCAACAGTTGAGCAGAAGAAATATAGATCCATGATTGGAGGATTGCATTATTTGACACACACAAGACCAGATATAGCACATTTAGTTGGAATTGTAGCAAAATTTCAAGCTGAACCTAGAGAATCACATTATGTAGCAATAAAGAGGATACTGAGATATTTAAGAGGCACAATGGACTATGGATTGTGGTATGAAAAATTAGATGATTTTACCCTATGTGCATATACAAATGCTGATTAGGGAGGCAATGTTGATGATAAGAAAAGCACTAGTGGAGGAGCATTTTTCCTTGGAGGAAGATTAGTTTCTTGGCTAAGAAAGAAGTAGAATTGTATTTCGCACAACACAGAAAAAGCAGAGTATGTAGTAGCAACAAACAATTGTAACTAGATAATTTGGATGAAGTAGATGCTGAAAGATATTGGAATTAAATTTGTTGAACTTGTTGTTATACATTGTGACAACACTAGTATAGTCAGTATGTCTAAGAATCCTATACTACATTCTAAGACAAAACATATAGAGATCAAGTATCATGTTGTAAGAGAGAAAATTGCTGAGAAAGAAGTCAGACTGGAGTACATAAGCATAAAGGAACAGATAGAAGACATATTTACAAAGCCTTTTCCTAAGGATACATTTGAGTATCTGAGAGGTATGCTTGGGGTTATGCCCCAGCCTACTTTTGAGTAATGATGTAGTTGGTTGCATCTGTCCAGTAATATCTGAGCCCTATCTTTCTTCTAGACTGGATGTTGGTACTTCCTCTATGGGGGAGTATGTGTATCTGAGCTGAGTCATGAGGACTCTAGCAAATGTATTTTTTGAAAAAGTGTCTTTTAACATTGAGTTGTTGTTGACATAGTGATGAAATTTCTATAATTGATGTCAATGGGGGAGAATTATGCATGAAAAACAATATGAGAGAACTAAACAGGATAACGAAGCAAGATTTGATTGATGAAGAGGATTTGAAGAAGCAATGTTGCAGTATTAGATTTTTGGAACATTGGATGTTTTTAATCTATGTTGCCATCAATGCCAATGGGGGAGATTGTTAGGAATGAATGCTAAAGTGTTTGGCACCCATTCTATAGCAATTGTTGCTGCATTCATGACTATGATTGTCATTGATGTCAACACAGTGTTTTATCGAAGACTTGCAGAGAACCAGATAGTGTTTTGATTAGCGCACATGGGATATTGTAGTTGGAGCTAAGAGAAATTGAGGATATACTCTTTGATATGTTATATGTCTATGGTTAAGAGCGCAGATAGTAATTCTTTTATTCATGAAAGTTATGATCATTTTGGTGGAAGCAGTATTCAAGCAGTGTTCCTGAGTAGCAGTTTTTGGCAATCGGATGATATCTCCTAATCAGGATGGAATCTAGCTTTGTGCAATTAAAGGGAAGTTAGAGACACATTTTTAGTGATGTGGATGATAGCACAAACTTTGAAGTCACATGAGTGAAGATTTATTATATTTGGAAGCTGACAGTTTTATGTAATTTTGGTGTAGCATGTGGAATTTTTATTTTGTAATTGTGTGCCGACTCATTTGTAATTATTTGAGTGTGGTATAAAGGAAGGAATGTTTTTCCTTTTTTTAGTGTTGATATGTGATGTGTTATGCATGAAGTGAATAAAAGAGCTAAGTATGAGAGAAAAATTGTGAAGGAAGACATGCAAAGTACAAAGATCTAAAATTGAGATATGATGTACTAGTGAGTGTGGTTTGGTAGAGTCAAAGAAGAGGTAACATATTATTCTATTGAATAATGAAAAGATTATTTGGACAGTGAGTTTAGTGATCTTACCCTGAAGCTATTTGGGTAGTGGGTCCTTCTATCTTCCATAACTCTTAACAGGGTTAGAATCTTTTAACAGGGATTCAAAATCTCCTAACAGGGATTCATATGTACTGAATGCATTTCATAAGACTCCTAACAAAGTCCATCCTTTCATAAGGAATATTCATATTAGTGAATCTTTTGGGGGCATCATTCCCACTGAGGTTTACTCTTTGATCAAGAGGTTCCCTAGTCAACATATCTTGCATTATTGTGTAATTATGTATAAATATCTTTCTATGGTTGGTAATTACATTGCTTATATGGTTTAATGTTGTTGAAGATGATAAAAGTTATAATTATCAGATAACTGATTCACACCCCCCCCCCTCTTAGTTATCTTGGTGGACTTTACTTTCTAACACAATAATGATCATACAACATTCACAGAACCATTTTTGAAACATGGTCAAGAAGTTTCATCTTCTCAGCCTAATATGTGGGCAAAGGTCAATTATGCTTACCCTAGAAATAATTCTATTATCAATATCGTTGAACCCTATCTCTCTAAGCATTGCAAGGACATCACAATTATGCAAAGAGATAGAGATCATACTTCAGCTAACGTAGTTACTCGATCACAAGCTCAAGCACATCTGAATGAACAAATCTCAGATTCATCAAATGTCCCTAAGATGCCCTTCAATCTTTCTTCCACTTCCAAATAGAAGGCTGCTTCTAAATCTTCCAATCCTAAAGATACAAGGCCAACATCTTATAGCATTGTTCAACAAATCCAACACACTAATGCAAAAATCTCCATGTTTGAGTTCCTTTGAATATCTCCAGCTCATAGAGCTATTCTAGACAAAGCTTTGCTCGGATCCAAAGTTCCTGATGACCTTGATTTAGATCGGTTCCAGACTATGGTTGGACATCTTACATCTCTGCAATATATCTCCTTTTCAAAGGAAGATGACAACTCCTTGAGTCACCCACATAACCAGCCCTTGCATATAGAAGTCTTGATCTAGAACCATAGAGTCAAACATGTGTTGATAGATGAGGGCACTGGCCTAAACATTTTCTCTTATAGCTTGGTCACACAATTGGGATTTTTAGAATTGGCTATTGATCCTAGAAAGAAAATAACTATAAAAGCCTATGATGAACAAGAAAGATCTTCTAAAGGCACCATTTTCTTACCTATCAGAGTAGGTCTAGTTATCAAAGATATTATATGTCAAGTTCTTGATCTACCTTTGGCTTACAACATCCTTCTAGGGAGACCCTTGATACATGAGATGCGAGCTATGCCTTCTACATTCCACCAATGCTTGAAATTTCCTTATGAAGGAGTAGAGGTCACTATTCCAGCAGACATATCCACCACTTGCAATACATTGAAGGAAAGTGTGGATAAACTTGTGCCTAATAACATAGAATCTTCCATTAAGCCAACAAAAGAAGCATCCACATCTAAAATGGAAGACATTGCAAAAGAGGTCAATATCAAAGAAAATGGTATGGGAGAATATACTATAGAACCAGTCTTATCTTTGACATCTCTACCTATCTCACCTAAGTCTTATGGAAAATCTTTAAAATAGTCCAAACCAGACTCTAAAGAACCTCTTGAGGCATATAAAAGAAATTTTGTGGCAAAACAAGTCTCCAAGCAATAATTTGAAGAAGATGAAGTTGTGCTTACATTGCTATACAAAGATGAACCTGAATCTCAAGTTGTTTAGACTAGTGACTCTATAGTATCCAAAATCCCTTCTAAGACATATGGTCTAGGAGATAAATTAATAGCTAAGATGGGATATCAAGGTAAAGGACCTCTAGGAGTCAGAGGAGAAGGTCTTATAACACCTTTTTCACATACTGGTAGGGAAAACAAAGATACTATTGGCTTAGGCTTTAAAAAGAAACCCTTCCACCTCAAAGGCAATTATTCTCATGTCATAGAGTAGATCACACCAAGTGAACCCCTTCTTAAGAAGGAAGAAACTAAACCATTAGATAGTGATTCAGACAGCTCAGAACTTATTCCTTATGAGCGTTTGCCTAAAGAAATCAAAGACCTTCTTGATGCTGAAGATGATCCAATCAAAAGAATCAATGTAGTAGAAACACAAGAACCTACTATAGAGCAAGAGATAGTTGCAACACAAGAACCAGCTAATCTTGAAGACAATCAAATAGACAAATAAGAAGGTGGTCATTATTCTAAGACGGATTCTCATGAGTATGAATTCAAATCAGAATCTGAGGGTAACCCTTCTTGGGGTATTCATCTTGACTTTACTCATGTTCTTAGATTTCCTAGAGGCATAGATGAAGAATCTAATGAATATGAATGGGGAGCCATTCCAGAAGAAGATGAGCTTATTACAGAGAAACATATTGATTTTATTCACCAATATGCACCTAAACCCAACGTAAGTCTAGAGCGAAGTAATGAACTTATCGATTCTAATCCACCAATGGTTGAAGTGGACTATCACAATGACATTGAGCCTATTCATGAATTGAATGTCTTAAGTTGTAATATCACCTTTGAAATTGAGCGTCAGGTTAGGACCAATGATGAAAACTCCATATCCATAAACACTATCTCCCAATATTTCCCCATTTTGACTATCCAACATCCTGAACTTCTTGATCAAACCTCCATAAATCCGATCCATGGTATTTATACCTTCCCGAATGACTATGCCCTTGCTTGCTACCTCAATGCAGTTGAGCCTATGAGGACTTCCATCAGTGAATCAAGCGTTAGCATGACAAAGTCAGACATCAAGTATCTTAGTCAAAAAAATAAGAATAAGAATAAAAAGAAAAGGAGTTCTGAGGGTGAAAACCACTTTGTGGCAATCTCAGAACCTATAAAAGTAAAAATAAAAGATGCATCTGAAGGTGAAAACCTCTCTAAGGTGCCTAAGGATGAGATATTTGATGTCCTTTTGAGTCATTTACATGATAGATCTCTAGTTCTAATTGAGCCCACTCAATCTATCAACTTGGGAACAATAGAAGAACCACAGTTGATTCATGTAGCACAATCTTTATCCGAAGAAGAGAAGCAAAAATTTACTACATTCCTAATAGAGAAGAAGATCAACTTTGCATGGAAATATTTAGATATGCCAAGGTTGGATCCTGATCTTATAATGCACCATTTATCTATAGCTCTAGGAGTAAAACCAATTAAACAAAAATTAAGAAAGATGCATCCTCATGTTGCACTCTTGGTAAAAGCTAAATTAGAGAAGCTCCTAAAAGATGGATTTATCCAAGTTATTGATTATGCAAAATGGATCTCTAATATTGTACCTGAAACCAAATAAATTGATTAGAGTGTGCATAGACTTTAGAGATGTAAATAGAGCATGCCCTAAGGATGATTTTCCACTACCTTACATTGATATAATAGTGGACATGACTGTGGATTTTGAAGTGTATTCTTTAATGGATGGTTTTTCTGGATATAATCAAATAAAAATTGCTCTAGAGGATCAAGAGAAAACTGCTTTCACATGTGCATGGGGCACCTTTTGTTGGAATGTCATGCCATTTGGGCTTAAAAATGTTGGTGCTACATATCAAAGGGCCATAACATCTATTTTTCATGACATGATGCATAGGACTATGGAGGATTATGTTGATGATACTTTAGCAAAATCTATGATTAGAACTGAACATCTAAATGACTTGAGCAAGATACTAGACAGAATGGAAAAATTTAGTCTTAGACTAAATTCTAAGAAATGTGCTTTTGGTGTCACTTCTAGAAAGCTCTTAGGATACATAGTTTCAAAGAAGGGCATTGAAGTTGATCTAGCTAAAGTGACGGCTATAATGGAGATGCAACCTCCAAAGAATATTAGTCAAATGAGGACATTGCAAGGAAGAGTTCAATCTATCAGAAGATTCATCTCATAGCTAGCAGACATATCATAGCCTTTTACAAAAACATTACATAAAGGTGTGACATTTGTGTGGAATGAAGAATGTGACAACAACTTTAACCATATCAAGAAGTATCTATCAAATCCTCCTATCTTGATGCCTCCCATTCCAGGGAAGCCTTTGATCTTATATGTCTCTACTACAGATACATCACTGGGGGCATTTCTTGCACAACATGATGAGAACAAAAAGGAAAGAGCTATATACTATATCAGTAGAACATTGATGGCATATGAAAAGAATTTTTCTATGATTGAGAAGACTTGTCTAGCTATGTTCTTTGCATCATAGAAAATGAGACATTATATGTTAGCTCATACCACCCATTTGGTAGCTAAGATTGATCCACTCGAGTACCTACTAAGAAAAGATGCCCTCATAGGTAGATTAGCTATATGGGTCATGCTCTTAAGTGAATTTGACATTGAATATGTTGAAAGAAAAGCTATAAAAGGATAGGTTATTTCTGATCAATTAGCAAATGCACCTTTGATTGATGACACACCAATGCAAATGGAATTTCTAGATTTCTCTATCATGACTCTTTCTTCTAGAGAATGAAAATTATTCTTTGATGGCTCCTATGCACAAGATGGATCAGGAGCAGGCATATTATTTATAAATCCTCAAGGATACTCAATCCCAAAAGCATTTAGATTAAATTTCCCTTACACAAACAATATTGCAGAATATGAAGCCCTTCTTAATGGTATGAAACTAGCAATTGAGTGGAGAGTGACAGAGCTACACATTCATGGAGACTCACAACTTGTTATCCATCAAGTCAATGATGTGTACCAAACTAAAGATGAAAAGCTCATTCCTTATAAGAGAATGATAGATGATCTAAAGAAGTATTTCATATCTATCTCATTTGAAGAAATACCTAGAATAGAGAATAAGGTTGTTGATGCAATGGCAACGCTATCTACTTTATTACAGAAGTTTGAACATGAGCTATGCTACGAGTTCCTGGTAGAAGCACTATCTTATCCTACATATGATTCACTTGAAACCCACATGATCTGCACTGTTGTTGGTCATGATTCATCCAGATACAAAAACCTATTTTCCTATCTCCAAGACCAAATCATTCCCGATACCTTCAACCGCCATGAGAAGAGATACCTTATCCGTAATGCCTCCTGATATGTCATCATTGATCGTGATCTATACAAATGAGGTCTAGATGGTACGCTACTTAGATGTTTAGAATGGGAAGAGTCTCAACATGTGTTAGAGGAAGTCCATGATGGTATTTGTGGGTCACCCTCGAATGGTTTAACACTAGCTCAAAAAATTATTAGGGTTGGGTACTATTGGCCTTAAATGGAGAAAGAGTCTATCAAGTTTGCTAAGAATTGTCAAAAGTGCCAAGTGCATGGCAACTTAATTCATGCTCCAGGGAGAGATCTAATTCCCTTTACTACATAAGGGCCTTTTCATCAATGGGCCTTTGATCTTATAGGAGTTATACATCCTCATTCTTCTAATGTACATACCCATATTTCACAACTATAGATTATTTTACAAAATGGGTAGAAGCAGTCCCTTTGACACAAGCAACTGGAAAATAAATATCTATGTTCATATTGAACTATATCATATGCAGATATGGGATACCTCATTCCATAATCATAGATAATAGTGAACAATTCAAGAACAAAGATCTAGATGATTTATGTGCCAAATTCAAGATTACACAACATTGGTCATCTATCTACTATCCTCAAGGGAATGGACAAGTAGAAGCTTCTAACAAGAATCTATTGAAAATCTTGCACTGTACAGTTAATAAAATAGGAAGAGACTGGCATGTCATGATCAATCTAGCTCTCTAGGCCTATAGAACAAGTATTAGAATGCCCATTGGGGCTACACCTTTTGCTTTAGTTTATGGGTCTGAAGTGGTACTACCTATTGAGGTTGAAATCCCATCACTAAGAATTAGAATGCATGGACTAGTAATTGATGATGACTATAGAGTGTATAGGTTGCAAGAACTTGAACTACTAGATAAGTGTAGAAAAGTAGTGTATGATCATCTCAGAGTATATCAGAAGAGAATTTCTAGAGGCTACAACAAGAAAGTCAGACACAAAGAATTTCAGGTTGGCAATCTAGTCTTGAGAGAGAATCCTAAAAATCAATCACATAGAGAGCGCAAGGGGAAGTTTGAACCCAACTGGCTGGGTCCCTTTTTTATCACTACTATTTTTGGCTCTGGTGCCTATCAACTCTCAATGACTGAAGGAGAACAGCTCTGAGAACCAATCAACATTCTCCATTTGAAGAAATTCTATTCCTAAGGCATTCAATCTATGGCAAAATGTCCTGAAAGATCTTAAAAATTGGAAAAAGTCATGAAAAAAATGGACATCTTGGTGAAAACCTAGCAATAGGTGCCTTGATGATTCACAAAAAAAGTAAAAAATATCAAAAGTACAAAAAAATTGAAAAATGAAAAATACAAAAAAATGAGAAAAAGAAAAAGTGCCTTGGTGAAAACCTGGAAACAGGCACCTTGGTAGCAAAAATAGAATCTCTGCCAAGATGGTGAAAACTCAGCAAATGGGTGCCACTTGTTTCAAAATGCTCCATCTATCAACGCAATGTTGGTCTTTCCTAGCTTTCAGTCTTGCTTTAGTTTGTACATACTTCTCAATTTATTTCTACTTTCCTGGTTTCAATAAGTCGGGTTGTACACCAATCAGCTCAAGCGTCTATATCCTATCAGTGTTCAAACTTGGGGGCAATTAAAGTCATATCCTATGGCCTCCAATGTATCTTAGATGTATCATATCCAATCAGAGTCCTTTGAAGCTTCATTTGAGTCAGTCCGTTAGTCTCATCTCCAGAAAGGATTTTGCATCTACAACAATGCAATCAGACATCAAACTGAAAATAATCTATGATTTTTACATGCTTTTATCTCCTTGTATGCTTACTGATTCACATTGAGATTTTTTCATATTGTGTTCCCACAAGCTCTTTGATGATGTCCTTTAAAGGATTTAGAGAGTGATGACTGCGGGTATAATCTTTTCTTTGTCTTGTACTTGTATGTGAAAATCTAACAACTTTGAAAATTTTGGATTGAACTGATGTCCGACTGTAAGAGCCTCTTTCTTGAATTGGATGGTCATGCGTACCTTGAACATTGATACCTAAAAAATTCAAAGAAGTTTGATCTAACTATTGTCTTTTTTTGAGTGAGTTCCTTCTCCTATTGAGAAATGTGATCTTACCTAAGGATGTGAATGATAAAGGGTCACTACGAGTAATTCACATTGGATTTAGAATGATCTCTTGATTGCTTGATGTGTTTGTTATGCAAGGCATATGCTGGTCATCACGATGTCTATGTTTTGATGCTTATACAAATTGCTATATCAAAATGGACATGATATTCAGGTCATCCTGGCGCTTATGCCTTGGTGCTTATATCTAATCTGACATTCCAAAAAACAAAATCAATATTCATATATCCATGGTTGCCTAACCAATGGGTGTTGTATTGATTCCTGTGCATACAAATCGATATTCATATCTCTATGGTTTCATACCTAGTGGGCATTGTATTGATTTATCTGGTTACCTAAAAATTCAATGATGACAAATGACCGACACATGATCAGTGACTAGGTGCTAGGTCTTAGGTTGCATTTCATTCTGCATGTTTCTTTGCATTTTACATGTTTGCATGATCTCACAATGGTTGGATAAACTTCAATACTTAAACGATTCTTCAATCATATCTTCAAATCTAAGAAGAGCTAAATCTCACATGAAGGTTCCTCCAATGAAACAAAAAGTAGAATCCTTTTTCGAGATCAAAATCAAAATCTGAGATCATTTATATTATTCACTACTTATATAATCAACCTTCAATCATCACAAAAATCTAGAATTCAACTTAACTAATTATCTTACATCAAACTATCAAAATTTCAACTTGGTCAACCATGGTCAACTCATGGTCAAACCTAGTCAAACATAGTCTTATGGACCTCCAAATGATGCAGAATGCATTCTCGAACATATTTAAACACTTCTTAAATCAATTAACATGCTTCTAAACTATCAACGCTGACTTTTCTTATCAGATTTCAATTTTTATCCCAAAGGGGGCATGGTATTGCACATCATTCAAAGTCTAGAATCTAATTTGAAATCATGTCTTTCCTCAGTAATCAAGACAACAACCATGTTTAGTTGTTGATTCATCAAAAAGACCTCATCGCTTGGGGCAAAGCAATCATCACTTAGGGCATATCAAATTCATCGAGATCCATATCAATCTGGTATTCTCTTAATCTTGTAAACTGTATCAGTCTTTTGTAACCATCGGTTCCTTAGTGTTATTTCCTTGGTTCTTCATAACTGAAGGGTTTAGATGTGATACCAATGTGATTCTTATTGACAATCAGGTCTGGAATTAGTCACTCACTTCTTCGCAACCATAAGGTTCAGAATCAGGTGTTTTGACACTTCTTCGCAATCATCAGTTCATTGCTGTTATAGTTAACATTATCTTTGGTCATTCGGGACCTATGACCTTCATATCAATTTCAATCAGTTTATGTTTCATATCAATTTCAATTTCAAACATTAGTTTCAACATCATACATAGACTATCTTTGAACCAGTGCGCTTTGCACAACAATTCAAAGAGGGGAAAAATGTAATACCCAAAAAATGGGCTATAGGTTCATTAACCTCCCACATCTTCAATTCAAATGAAATTAACATCAAAGTCCTAACCTAAGGCACATCGGCACATTATCGAATTTTAATTGATTTTCCTAAATTCTGCATCGGGGAATATTCCTAGCAATATTCTTAATTTATCTAATTATCTTTAATTTAATAATAATTTGGCGATAAATCTTATTTATCCTAAAGTTTGATTAATTGAATATTTTGAATATTTAATTAATTAGATTTAATACTGCCACTTAATTATTTGATTGGATTTAATTATATGTATTCCTAAATGGTATTATTTCATTTTGACAATAAATCAAATATCCTATGACTAATTGATTAAATTCTTATTTAATTAATTAATGTCAATTGTCAAATTTAATAATATAGTTTTTGAATAAAAGTTTGATTTAATAATTGATTAACCCATAAATCAATTGTTTTATTTTTAAAATCAGTTAAGTTGAGGATAAGTCACTTTATTTATTTATTTAATTCATAATTAATTATGCATATCCAAAAAAAATAGTTAAACTTTAAATAAAAAAATCAATTCAAGTTGTTTTAAAAATAAACTCAACTCTCTTTTGAGTTAAAAGTTGATCTCAACTTCTGATTTAAATCAAAAAGTTGTTTTTGCATGCTTTTTTGTGAGTTAACTATTTTTAATTCCTTGTTGACTCAAAAATCAACTAGAGTGATTTATGGCTTTTTCCATGCATCCCCAAAACCCTGGATTTCTATAAAATCAAGGCTCGGCTCTTCACAAATCATCTCATAAGTTTGCATACTTACTCTACCAAAATCAATCCACAAATTTGCACAATCACACTGGCAAATCGATATCTAAAGAATTGAAGCTTCTTTGCAAATCAACAACTTTTGTGATATCAATCTTGTTTTTAATCATTTTAGTTTCATATTTAGCATATCATTTTTAGTTTATTTTACATATCAGTTTTTCATCTAGAATAGATTCATATTAGTTTATTTCATCTTATTGCATAGAAAATCTAAAAATATAGATTAATTTTCATTCATTCCATATCTAGATTTTACATTCAAATCCTTCATTTAGGTGTTGTCAAGGTCACTGATCTCGGTCCAATCTGAGAATACATACTCACATCTACTAGAAGGTAGTAAATCGCATGGTTAGATTAGATTGCATTTCACTGCACAATTTTGATTTCTGCTAACCTCTAATGTTTTACTAAAGTTTTGTGTCCACAGCTAGGTACAAAATTCACACACACAGGCATTGTTCTAGATTTATCCGAGTAGGTGCCTCCATTTTATGAGTACATTGGAGAACCACAGGGACCTCCATTGCAGACACCTCCACAGGGACCACCATAGAGACCGATTCCACCTCCTCAAGGACCACCACAGCAAGCACTACCATAGGGACCACCGTCACCACCTCCTCCAGGTAGTGATGGGCAGAGTTAGCTCATTTTTTATTTCACATTGTAGCCCATATTTTGATACTGTGCTCAAGTAGCACCATTCTTTTTGTACATGACATTGATCGACCATGATATATATATATATATATATATATATATATATAGATATAGATATATATATATATATATAAGATCCCCACTTTGACATCATTATACTTGATTATATATTGCTTTAATGTTGATGTTCATATTTTATGAGATGTTTCCTAGATGATTTAGATGTATGGATTAGATATCAATGAGATGCACATGCTTTATTTTATGATGGTATATGAATATGCAATGTGAAATGCAATGATAGATGTTAGATAAATGAATGCAATGTATGATTTTATTTATTCTTATAGTGTATGCAAATGCAAATGAATATGTAAATGTATATGGATTTTATGGATGCAAATGGAAATGCAATGTATGTGATACTAATCATCTCATGTAGGATGTAGCAATATATGATAGGTACTAATTAAAAGGATGTTTCAAAGATCAAGAGTGAGGACCAAACATTTGTGCAGCCAAGATGAACCTGGGACAAAAGATGAGAACCTTTGATGAATAGATCCAGAAGAAGACAATCAAGAGAGCACCAAAACATTGTCTCAATGCAAGCCTAAGCTAGATGCAAACCCTAGGACTTGGTTGTTGGACTCATCGTATTATCATCATAGAGTTTTTAGGTATAGGACAATCGCAAGATGTCATACAATCCTCACTGACATGAGAATATGAATATGACATTAGTCTTGGATTTTTCAGAATGAGGTGTAAGCATTAGGCCACAAGAAGCCAGAATGACCTAAACACCTATTCCTTTTAATTTAGCAAGTTAACATAAGCATCAAAGCATAGCTGCTAGAATGACCTGAATGTTGCTTGCATACAAACATGCTAGACACACGATAGTTCCTTCCTTTGCCAAAGAGTGCTCGCAATGACCCTTACATTCACTTAGCAGGATGAGCATTAGAAATTTTACTTGTAGCAGAAAGAAGTCACTCAAAATAGACAAGGAGAAGAACCAACCTCACCAAAGTTTCCATATAAAAGGAGTCAAGGTACACATGGCCATCCAATATGAGATGAAGACTCTTACAGATGGACACCCCTCTTATATGAATTCTTTAGATCATTAGAACTAAACCAACAAAAAGAAAGCAAAGGAAAGACCATGCCCCCATTCTTCACTTCTCTCAGTTAAGAAGACATCTTAGAGTTGCTCAAGGAGGAATAATAAAGAAAAAAATGAGCACACAAAATAAAAACTTAGCATAATTCAGAGATTCAAGAAGTTAGTTTTTAGTTTTAGTTTCAGCAGATTGAAGTCAAATCAGAAATGTACAACATTCGAAGTCATAACGAGATAGCAACAATAGGTAGACGTAGTGAGAACCACTGGTGACCATCGCAAGAAATGAAGTCTCAAGGAGATATCAGAGTGCTAACCAAGTATCAGCAGGTGGATGCAATGAGAACCACTGGTGACTGATACAAGGAGGATTCTCAAAAGAGAGAATCAAGAACGAGTGAAACATCAGCAGGTAGATGTAGTGAGAACCACTGGTGACTAATGTAAGGAAGAGATCCCAAAAGAGAGGGGTTCGAATGAGAGATATGTATCAGTAGGCAGGAACAGTGGGAACCACTGGCGACCAATACACAAGAGATCCTCAAGGAGAGAAATCTCAAAAGATAGCTAGGCATTAGTAGGCAGACGTAGCGAGAATTGTTGGTGACTGATGCACAAACAAAACTTTCAAAAGTGATAGGACAATGCCCCCTAGATCAGGAAGGTGCCCCCAAGTGTGACCAGTTCTAATCCATGAAGAGTCAAGGAAAATCTTGAAGATAACTGAAAGCAAGTGCATGAGCTAGCAAACTAAAGCAGGAAATGAACTAAAGCAGGAAACCAGCTAAAGCAGGAAATTGGGAAAGCAAACTAAAGCAGGAAAGCAAGAGCCAAATGGTGCTGAGATGAGATATAGCTTCAGGAAACAAGAGGTGCCTATTTACTAGGTTTTCACCATCTTGGCTGAGATTCTATTTTTGCTACCATGATGCCTATTTACCAGGTTTTCATCAATGGCACATTTTTTTCTTTCTCAATTTTTTTTGTTCTTTTCTCTTTTTTGCTTTTTTTGTATTTTTGAATATTTCATTTTTTTATTTTTATTTTTATTTTTTTGTATTTTTATTTTTTTTTATTATTATCAAGGTGCCTATTTACCAGGTTTTCACCTAGATAATAGATACATCAAAGCACCTATTTACCAGGTTTTCACTAAGATGATCATTTTTTTAGGACATTTTGCAATTTTTTTAGGATTTTTGACAATATACCATTTTTTTGAATTTTTTTCAAGATCAATAAGTATGTACATGAGCATACAAGCAATGTCTCAGCTATAGAATTTCTTCAAGTGAAGAACGTTGATAGGCTCTTTGAGTTGTTCTCCTTCAGTGGTGGAGAGTTGGTATGCACTAGACCCAAATGCTACAATGATAACATATGGACCAAGCTAGTTTGGTTTAAAGTTCCCTTTCTGGACCCACTGCTACTAATTCTTGGGGTTTTCTCTCAGGAGATCACCCACTTGGAATTCTCTTTGTCTGAATTTCTTATTGTACACTTTAGACATCCTCTTTTGGTATGCTCTTAGATGATCAAATGCCACCTTCCAACATTCATCTAGTAATTCTAGCTCTTGAAGCTAGGATATTATGTTTTCTTCATCAGTGATGAGGCCCCTCAAAGAGACTTGCAATGTAGGAATCTTGACCTCAATAGGCAATATTGCATCTGCTCCATAAACCAAGGCAAAGGGCATGGCCCCCATTGGTGTTTGGATACTTTTTATATAGACCCATAAAGCCTAATTAATCTGGAGGTGCTAATCTCTACCAGATTTATGAACTGTTCTATGCAAGATTTTGAGAATTGTCTTATTAGAAGCTTCTGCTTGTCCATTAACCTGGGGATAATAGATAGATGACCAATGTTGAATGATCCTAAATTTGGTGCATAATTCTTTCAGGTCTTTGTTCTTGAATTTTCCCCCATTGTCAGTGATAATGAATGAGGGTACACCATATCTACAGATGATATAGTTTAGTTTAAACATAGCCATAGACTTGTCATCAGCTATAGCCAAGAGGCACTGCCTCAACCCACTTAGTAAAATAGTTTGTAGCTGTGATGATAAACTTATTTCCTCTTGAAGAAGAAGGATGTATCTGACCCACCAATTCAAAGGCCCACTACTGAAATGGCCAGAAACTGATGAAAGGAATAAGCTCCTTAGTAGGAGCATGGATCAGATTTCTGTGAAATTGGCATTGTTTACAAGTCTTGGCATATTGAACACCTTCTTTCTCCATATCTGGCCAGTAGTAACTAGCTCTAATAAATTTACAAGCTAACATTAGACCACTCAAATGAGACCCACAGATACCTTCATGTACCTCAACCAACGCACATTTGGACTCATCAGGTTCTAGACACCTAAGGAGGGTACCGTCTACACCCCATCTATACAAGTCATTTTCTATGATGAGATACCATGAAGCATTACGAATTAGGTGACATTTTTCATTCTAGTTATAGGTGTCTAGAATGATCTGGTCATAGAGGTAGGAATAGATTTGGTGGTAGCGAGATGAGTCATGCCCAATGACTGAACAAATCATCTTAGATTTGAGAATGTCATAGGTTGGGTAGTGTAATGCCTCCACCAGGAATTCATGTCTGAAGTCATTTTCTGCATTTGTAACATTGAAGCAAGAGTGGCCATAGCATCAGCTACTTTATTCTCTCCCCTAGGAATTTGCTAGAAAGAAATGTGTGCAAAATACTATTTGAGATCATCCACCATTCATTTTTAAGGCACTAGCTTGTCATCTTTTGTTTGATGGGTACCATTAACTTGGTTGATGACTAATTGAGAGTCTCCAAAGATCTTGAGCTCATCCACACATCATTCAATGGCTATCTTCATACCATTAATGAGAGCTTCATATTTAGCGATGTTGTTTGTGCAGAGAAACAACATTTTATTAGCTTTGGGTAATGAGTATCTTTGAGGTGTTATAAATAGAATGTCTATACCTGATCCTTGCTGAGTGAATGATCCATCAAAGAACATGCTCCAAGCTTGATGTGTGAGAAGCATGATGGATTCATCTAGGAATTCAATGTTCAAAGGCTGATGATCTTTTAGAGGAGGTTCCACCAACTGATCAACAATTGCTTGTCCTTTAATAGCTTTTCTTTCCACATACTCAATGTCAAATTCACTAAGTATCATAACCCATTTTGCTAGTCTACCCATGAGGACAGCCTTGTTTAGTAAGTACTTTAGTGGATCAATTTTTGCAATAAGCCTTTTAGTGTGAGCACGCATATAATGCCACAACTTCTAGGAAGCAAACACTACTACTAGAAAAGCTTTCTCAATGACAGAATAGTTTATTTCATAAGAAACCAATGTTCTATTGATATAATAAATGGCTCTCTCTTTGTTGTTTTGTTCCTCTTGAGCTAGGAGAGCACCCAAAGATGTGTTCATGGCTGAGATGTACAATATGAGTGGCTTCCCATGAATAGGGGGCATCAATATAGGTGGATTAGCAAGATATTGTTTAATTTGAGTGAGTCCTTTGTCACATTCTTCATTCCATTCATAAGTCACACCCTTATGAAAAGTTTTAGTGAATGATTGAGACTTGTCAGCCAACTGTAAAATCAAGCACCGGATAGATTGTAGCCTTCCCTAAAGCCCTCTCATTTGACTAATGTTCTTGGGTGGAGGCATGTCCATAATAGCTTGCACTTTTTTAGGATCAACTTCTATGCCTTTGGCTGAAATGATGTAACCTAAGAGTCTCCTAGAAGTGACACCAAATGCACATTTTTTGGGATTAAGTTTGAGACTAAATTGCTCCATGTGGTCAAGTATGGGACCCAAATCTGTAAAATGAGTTTTCTACTGCATGCTTTTGGCTAAAGTGTTGTCCACATAATCTTCCATTGTTTTATACATCATATCACAGAAAATGGTTGTGACAGCTCTCTGATATGTTCCTCCAGCATTCTTAAGCCCAAAGGGCATGACATTCCACCAGAAGGTACCCCAGGCACATGTGAAAGTGATCTTTTCTTGATCTTCTAGCATAATTTTTATTTGATTGTAGCCAGAAAATCCATCCATCAAGGAATACATCTCATATTTTGTTGTCATATCCACTATCATGTCAATATTAGGTAGTGGGAAGTCATCTTTTGGACATGCCTTATTTAGATCCCTAAAGTCTGTGCATACATGAATGGATTTATCATGTTTGGTGACTAGAACAATATTTGAAATCCACTTTGCATAGTCAATAGTCCTTATGAAACCATCCTTAAGAAGCTTTTCTAGCTCTGCTTTGACTAAAAGTGCCATGTGTGGATGCATCTTTCGAATCTTCTATTTGACAAACTTAATACCTGGTGCAATGGATAGATTGTGCATGATTAGATTCAGGTCTAATCCAGGCATGTCGGAATAAGTCCATGCAAAGTTTATTTTCTTGCTTTGAAAGAAGCTAGTGAACTCTTCCTTTTCTTTTGCAGATAATGACTGTGTTAGATGAATAATTTGTGGAGCAGCCTTTGTACCCAAATTCATTGGCTGTGTCAGTTCAATTAATATTGATGATCTCTCCTAAAAATGGTTCAAAAGCGTATAAAGCATCTCATCCTTGGGAGCCTCAGAGAGGTTTTCACCCTTAGATACATCTTTTATTTTTACTATTTTTGGTTCTGATACTGCCACAATGTGGTTTTCACCATCAGAGCATCTATTTTTTCTTCTTTTAATTTTTTGACTAAGATACTTGATATATGCCTCTATCATGTTGACACTGCTTTCACTGGTGGAGTAGATTACAGGTTCAATAGCATGGAGGTAATAAGCTAGAGTGTAATCATTCTAGAACATTAGGACTTCATTAGATGAGGAAGGGGAGTTCCAGTTTATCAGGTCAGGATTTTTGAGTGAGAGAGTAGTGACTGGTTCAATTGTATTTACGGTATAACCATCAAAAGCGTGGATGAGAAAGTCAAGACCTAGAGAGATCTCATCCAAAGGAGTGTTCAAATCCCTATGAGACCTCACGTTAGAAGTAGAGGACAAGTTAACACCAATGGTTACTAATTCATGCATCCTAATGCTAGACCCTTCACCTACTTCAAGGAGGTTTTCATAAGTATGCACCATGTCTATATCTTTATCATAAGTAGCATTAGAAAAAGATTCAAAATCATACTCATGTGAGTCAATACTTGATGTGGGAATTTCATTAGCATTGGTTGTATCATCATCTTCACCCCTTGTAGCATTAATGGCTTGCTGAAGTAGATCTTTTTCAAACTCCTCTTGGAAATGTGAGGGTATGTACCATTCACCCTAAGAGTCAGAATCAGCCATTTGTATTTCTTTCTATTGGTCATACATGAGTTGATGCACCAAAGCTATCTCATCAGAATCACTATTAGTCTCTATGAGGTGGACAGGTATGACAGGCTCATCAGGTTTTGTGAAGAGTGCAGCAAATTCTAGAGGAATTGGATATGGAAAATTATCTTCCTCAAAGCTGGTCTCTAAATTTACCTCTGGGGTAGTATCTTCAAATTCTAGTTCAAGTTTAGGTTCTGGTTTTGGCACAAATTTGTTTATCCCTAAATGAAAGGGGATCTTTTTGAAACCTAAGCTAGTAGTATCTTTTGTGCAGCGACCTGTAGCTTCAATGGGTTTCAGCAAACCATTGTCATTCCTTCCTACAGGACCACTCCCTTTGTAGCCAAAGTGCTTCATAATCTTGAAGGCCTCACTATATGGCTCTTATTCTAAGTCTAGAGGTGGAGTAGTTGTTTTAGATGTTTCTTTCCCTTTATAGATCCAAGCTGTGATAGCCATTTCTTCATCCTCATCTTCTAAAGGTGTAGAGGCTCCTACAAAGGCACCATCGTAGACTGTATGAGGAGAGTCATTGGAAGGTTTTTTACTCTCAAAAGGTCTCCCATAAGAATGTGGAGATAGAGGGAGAGCAGCCAGTGATATCATAGGTTCAATTTGATATTCTCCCATGCCTGTATCCTTAAGTTTTAGAGTCTATTCTATTTCCTTTAGCTTAGCGTCATAAAACTTAGTGGAATCTCTATTAGCTAGGACAAAGCTATCTGCAGATTGTGCAAGGGTGTTGCAAGAATAATTGGTATTATTAGGCATAGTGACTTCCACTCCATGGAATGGAAACTTGATGCATTAATGGTATGTAAATGAAACAGCCTGCATCTCATGAATCTATGGCCTACCCAACAAGATGTTGTAGGCAAGAGGAATGTCAAGAACTTGAAAAGTAACATCTCTCTCAATAGGTCCTACATGGATAGGGAGCACAACTAAGCCTTGGGATTTGTGTTCCTCTTCATCATAAGCTTTGATGGTAATATTTTTGCGGGAGTCTATACAATTCTCATCATAACCTAGCTGAGTAAGCAACTTAGTAGAATAGATATTGAGACCAGCACCATTTTCTATGAGTACTCGGGGGACATGCTTAGGACCTATCATGACCTCTATATGCAAGGGAGCATTATGTAGATGGCTCAGAGAGTGATCATCTTCTTCAAAGAAGGAAAAATAATGAGGCAAGGTCAAATGACCCACCATAGATTGGAACTGGTCGAGATTGAGATCGTTGGGGATGTTTACCTCAGTGAGGGCTTTATCCAGAATCTACTTGTGAGCAGGCAAGATCTTTAACAACTCAAAAATGGTAATCTAAGTGTTGGTCCATTGGAGCTGATCTAAGATGCTATAGCTAGCTGAGCTAGATGTAGGGACCAATTTCATGTTCTTTTTGGGAGGGCCAATAATAGTCTTATCCACATATTGTTTTAGAGTAGATACAGGAGGATCAGGACCTTTCAAAATAACCCTTCCGCATGATTGAGTAAAAACATTGGAACAATCTTGAGGTAGTTCAGATTCAGATGAAAGAGACATGGAAATATGCAAGATGAAAGGAGTCTTAGGTTTGGGAGCATCGCTACCCCCCTTAATAGTAATCACATCACAATACTCAACCTCAACAAGTTCTATCACACCAATGAAATTGTCATCATTAGTGTACATGTAATTGACTTTAGCATTGGTATTCTTAGTGTTTGAAGATTCACCCTTCTCATGAGGAGGGAAGGAATACTTAAATGCTTGATGGTTCAAATTCTTGTTATGGATGTCCACAATATTGTCACCGCTATCAATCAAATCTTGGACTTTATGTTTCAGCTGAAGACAAGTAGAAGTCTTGTGACCCTTATTCTGGTGATAGTCACAATATGCATTGTCATTCCACCAATGAGGTCATGGTTGTGGGTCATAGAGACACTTTTCCAAAGGAGTAAGTATATGATTCTGCACAAGATTTTTATAGACCACATCAAGTGGTTCTCCCAAGAAAGTGAATTCATTCTTGGGTCGGGATGCCCAAGGTTTGTTCCTAGAAAACCTTGAAGGTTGCTAATTTTTTGTCACAGGTTTTTCAGTAGCTTTTATTGCCTGTATGCTAGAAGAGAGATTAAACATAGACTTAGCAGGCTTTGGGGTCACATTTTCAACCACTCCATCATTCACAATGTCTCTATTCTTGTTGACAAACTTTCCTTTATCTTTATTTGAGGAAGAAGATCCTTGTTTGTTGTCTTTGCTCAAATCCAATTCTCATTTCTTCATCATAAAGGCCTCTATTTGCACCGCTTGTTTAATCATGCTATCAAAGGTTAATGGACCTTGTAATTTTACTTGGTATCTGAAGTTTGGGACAAGATTTTCCAAAAAGATATTGAGCCTCTCGGACTTTGGTAGCTTGTGAGGACACCTTGTACATAATTGTCTCCACCTTTGGAGAAATGTTAGGAAAGATTCCCCTTGTCACTGTTTTAAATTGCAAAGATCCCAGATGTTGATTGGATTCTGAATATTATGTGAGTAATGTTGGAGAAACAAATTAGCCATTTCATCAAAAGTCTTAATGCCAGTGGGCAATCGAGAAAACCACTCCATAGCTAGTCCACCCAAGCTACAAGGAAATAGGCACATAGGATATGTTTGATCATGTATGAATTCCATGGATAAAGTGCCAAACTCCCTTAGGTGTTCTTAGGGATTGGTAGTACCCAAGTATTTGTCATATTTAGGGAGCTCTACACCTCTAGGAAAAGGTGGCATGTGAAGACTCTTATCAAAGGGGAAAGGACAAATACTTTCCATTGTGAATTGTTGTGTGGGTTTTTCCTTATTCTTCGCAAGTTGGCTAATCTAATCTTGCATGTCTCAGACCATATTTTGCAACTTAGTGGTCTCAATTTCTTCTTCTTTGGCAACAAGTGTTTCAACTTGAAAATCTAAGGGTAATTTAGCTCCTTGTTTGGCTAGCTCAAGAAAGTATTTTTCCTTCTCCTCTAGAAGGAGGATTTCCATCATCTTGATAAGACCTTTGTTCTCTTTCACAGCATCTATGTCATTTTGAGTTATTGTGTCAACACCATCATTGCCAAGAATCTCATAAATTCTTGGGACTTGTTCTTGACTCTGATATAAGGGCCAAGATGATAGTTATACGTTGGTTGACATCCTTGAGATTTGTTTTGAGCTTGGTGTTGATTTTGATCATTTTGGGTTTGATCATAATGCTGCTCATTTTGAGGTTGGGCATGATGTTGGTCATTGGAAGATTTACCATGATCCTGGTTGTTTTGAGATTGATCAAAATTTTGGTTGTGTTTTCCTAGTTGGAAGTTGAATGGCTCTCCCATCTTGTTGTAGGACTGTACAGCAAATGAAGACTCAAAAAAATGATATGAAAAATGTTGAAAGGGCATAGCTAAGGTAACTCTTGGAACTCTAATAGGATCAAGAGGATCAATAGGTTCAAATGAGTCAATATCATCAATAGGATCGATAGGTTCAATGATAGGACTAGTCTACGAAAGTGGTCTTCCAAAGTTATGAAACAATGAGTTGTTTTGGAAGAATGAGTTGTCCTGATCTTGAAATGAGAAACCTAGTTGTGCTTGAAACAATGGATTAAAACACTCTTGAAACACTAGAGGCAATTGAGATAGGTTGTCTTTCAAAGTACTCAATGAAGAACTTGAGGATCCCTCATAATGTTTAGATTATACAATAGGTTCAAGACAACTTGTTTCCTGATTATGAGGTTTACCTCTAGCTTGACCAGTATTACGAATGGGGTAAGTATTGCCACTTCGATTCATGATAGTCATAGACAAAGATGCAATGAGAGAAGACTCGAGATAATGCTAAAACTCTATCTCTAGGAATAACAAAGAGGAGATAAAGGTTAGAACAGCTGAGATGTGAGATGCACCTGGTACAAATCATTAGGACTATGGCTAGAAGAGTTGAGATAAGACTATCATGATGTGAGGTACAAAAGCACATAGAGGTGAGACAAACAAAGGAGAGACAAAATGAGTCAAAGAAATAATTGATTGGTTCACAGCTCGAGACACTCAATTTTTGATAGTGAACAATAAGAAAACAAGTAAAAAAACCTCAAACAAGAATCAAATTAGATAAAAAGTTCACCAGTCAACGAGAAATAAGTCATTGTTTTTGAAATTTGGGTACAATTTCATGCAAGAAAGTACCATGCCACGTGAGGAAACACCAAACTTCACGTGAGGAAATGCTCTAAAACATGAAATTTCGCATGGGAAAGAATCAAAGTTTGATAGTTTGACATAATTTTTGAGGTAAAAAGACAAGTTATGAGACATAGCCTGAACTGTTGTCTAATAGAATTTCCAATTTTTAGACAGTTTAAAGGATAGTTTAATCAACAATCTCATTTTGAAGGTTTCAAGCATTCATTTACAAGCATGAAGTTTTGATCAAGCAATGGTGACATAAGAAGTAGTCGCAAACAGACCTACCAAGTACAAAGCAACTTGGTAGTATCATGGGAGTCTTTATTTAATCATGATGGACAAGTTTAAGACTCAATAACAAAAACATAGTTATCCCTACAAAAAAATGGTGAGAAGACAAAACCTTTTCCTCACTGCTTATGTGTATGCATTCACCTCACACAGTCGTGTCACCCCCTAGAGGGTGCCCATGTTTTTAGTGTTTCCAAGGACTCAATAGTATATGTTCAAAGGTTACCCTTGAAGTAGGGGCCAATGTCATATACCACCTTCAAACATCCAAGTGCATGCCTATGGTGAGAATCTATGGGAGAGATTCTTCCCCCTCCCTACGCAAAGATTATGCCTCCTTTCAGAGGTGATCCAGGTAGGAAACTAACTAAGGAATGTTTTTAGTGGGCTTCCATTCACACTAACCTTCAATTCCCCCAATACAAGGCTAGGGCCTCATAGCCACACCAACACCTGAAAGTCATACACCCCCACAAGCAGGGCTAGGAGCAGCACCACTTAGTACAACAGATGGAGCCTTCTCAAGATGGTAGTCAAAATCAAGAGAAGGAAGTTAACATGGTTTTGGAGTCTTTAGACTCAAAAAAACATTCTTTATTATAGTGAGGTGGAATCACTAGTGATAGGTGCATACTCACTTGGGTCATTCCTAGAGGTTCAACTTTCGACAGGCCCTCTAAAGGTGACACAACTTGGCTTCGATTTGAGGGTTTGATTTTTTGTTTCTCTCAAAGAGAGAAGAGCATACCTCTCTACCTCTTCACCTTACCCAAACACATCAAGCATATTCATCACTGAGCTAGCTTCACTCCACCAAATCCATAAGCTTTTGGGTTTTTGGTTCTCTCAAAGAGAGAAGAGCATAATCCCCTGGCAAGTAGAAGTGCCAAAGATTCACTACCTTGCTTTTCTTTCCTAGGTATCCATCATTCTAGCAACATCTAGGTCTCGATTTCATCCATGGGCATCACTTCCACATAATGAAGAGCCTATTCCCCTACTTTTCTATCAGGACCCTTAAGAAATTTTAACAAATCCCTAATTATACTATGTGATGAAAGCAAGAAAACAAACACAATGTTTTAAATAATCTCCGACAATCGTCCTGCAAGAAAATTGTTAGCAAGTTTTTTTATGATCTTCGATAAAGTGACCTGCAGACCACTGTTATGCTGTGATAGAAACATAGATATGAAATCAACAAGAGAAAGTAAATGTCTAGGAAAAAACAACAGTAAATTACAAAATCTAGAAATTTAACTAACTGACAGTAAAACTTTACGTGAGGAAGTGTAGCACTGTGCGTGAGAAAGTGCAAGGGTCTATGTGATAGAATGCTTCTTTGCATGAGAGAGTGCTACAAGGAGCAAAACTTCACATGATATGCTTAGAAATCTCACATGAACTCTGATACATAGAGAAGTATGGACGTACAGCAGATTGCAGAATTCAAAAAAAAATATGAGATTGACGAGGCTAGAAATCAATTTTTCTACCCCACGATGGGCGCCAGAATGTCTATAGCTGAATGTGGACCTCTAATCCAGCCATATACAAAACATATTCATTGCTTAATCATCAAAATTACAAAGGTGAGTATGGATTACTCAATTCACAATATCTATCGATTTGACCTGTTGCCTCCTAATTAGCTGGGGTGTTTGAATTACTCTCAGAATGAGAGCCAACAACCAAAAGACCAAACTAAGATAGAGGATTTTTTCAAGCTTAAAAGATAAACAAATGAGAAATTAAACTATAATGAAGATGCAATTGATCCAAAATGAAGTGTAGATTTTAATCTAAGAACTTGAAAGAGATATGATAATGCAGATTCTAATCTAGAGAGCTTGAAATAAACATGAGAATTAAGCTATTAACCAATAAGAAAACTATATTAAATGAGAATGAAATTACACTAAATAAGAAATTAAACTAATGTGCAATAAAAAAACTTGAAGATATGAAAGAGTTGAGATGAAATTTTGCTATAGTTTATGTGCTCTAAAATTACCTTTTTTCGAATGAAGGAGAAGGTTCATAATATAGACAAGCCCAGAGAAGGAATGAAGAGTTTCTTGAAATGAAACGGTTGACTCTTCATTCCAAATTGAGACAAATATTCAAAAATTACTTAATTAAAAGAATGAATTATTGCCACATATGGGTGACCCTTCGAATATTTTGAATTATTAAATCCAAATAAGATAATCCATTCAAATAACCAAGTAATATTAATTCATTTTTATGTGTATTAGCCAAATGGGGTGGTTTTAATTTAATTTAAAGCACTTAGGACTTTAGAATTAAATTAATTTATCATAGGGATTATTTATCTAATAAAGTCGAATACTTAAGAATTAATTATAGTGTAAGATTATTGCAATTTAGGGTTTTTGCAATATACACCAAGTCAAATAAAGTCAGATAGAAGAGAAAATTGCCTAGTAAAATAGGACTTTAATGATGTAAAATTGAAGAAAATGCACCAAAATTGATTGAAATTATAAGGTGCCAATTTTGGGGTATTACAGTCGACCTATTCTTGGTAACCTAATATTTTCAACATTTTGGGGGTTTTCAACCATAATCATAGATTTGTAGTCATAAATTTAGCTACAGGTCTACAACAGTAGTTTTCAGGGCAGAAAAGAACATTCCATCACATATTTTGAGCTAAGTATCCTATCTATTGTTTTATTTGATAATATAGATCTATTTCTATGTCTCATTTGGGTTGAATCCTTATATCTTTCATTAGATCCACTTGGTTTATCTCAATAAGTTCAATTACACACATACATTCTCTTATCCCTTTATATATTATAACATTGCATGAAAGAAGCATTGCTAGTGTACTTCCTTGAGGTAATTTGGGTTTGGTATAGGCACCCTTCATCATTTTGGGACCTTGAAAAATCTAGGTTATTTCAAGAGTTATGCTTGAAGCCCCTCTTTCTCTTGTATTGAATGGCTTAGGGAGAAAGTGTTAAATCTGGAATACATATTTTATATCTTTAGATCTATTGATTTCATTTTCCCCCTAAACATTTACATCAAATTGGCTTCAAACATGTTAGGTTGTAAGGTCTTCCTAGTTGCAGCCCAATACAAAGAAATCAGTCTCAGATCCTATTTCCATTTTTTCAAACCTTAGAGCTATCCTCTCTCAACTCTCTACTATCCAAAACTTCATTAAACAAGAACTAATACCTATCTTATATACAATATCTTTAGCCACAAGTTATCTTGTCCAATCATCAATCCCAAGATAAAGAAAATAGTTTATAAATATATAGGTCAGGACCCAAAATGTGAAACACTGATCACCACAATTAGAACATAAGGATGTGAGATAATATATATACATCCACATGAGTTCCAAAAATCATGATCCATGACCATACATGTTAAAATCCAACAATCACCAACCACATGGTAAATCTCCTAAATCGGTCCAAGAAGGAAATGAACATGCTACCCACAGCTACTAGATGAATCTGAACTTGAACTACCATGAACCAAAAGAGATGAAATCATAGGAAACTATTCCAAAATATGTCCTAAACATCACGGTACAATAATACATGCAAACTCTAATATAGGATTGAAAGCCAAAAAGATCACTCAAACTAGAAAATAAGAACAAAATGCAAAACATCTTTTTAGTTGATGCAAGATTGCCAACTACCCTAGGATTCTCCTACATCAAACACCCCAGGTGAGAAGAAGATGTTCCATGAGAGTAAATCATGAACATCTTATGGGATTTAGAACATATATCCCATACTTATTCTTGATCCACATATTCTCTTATCCTACAATCAACACACTCTTTGCTCTACCCACTTTCTGATTCTGCAAATTCACATACCCTACACTCTTCTCTGATAGTAATTTACCTCTACTATCTTCTTTATTCTTCTTCTCACTCAATGTACCTCTTCTACAATACTTTAGCTTCCTT
Organism: Chamaecyparis obtusa; assembly: GCA_027943335.1. Classification (NCBI taxonomy): domain Eukaryota; kingdom Viridiplantae; phylum Streptophyta; class Pinopsida; order Cupressales; family Cupressaceae; genus Chamaecyparis; species Chamaecyparis obtusa. Next base: position 1,079,078 of record BSBK01000944.1, read on the forward strand.
TTCTTACCACTAGAACTTCTTTGAACATCATTAGACATTCTGGTGAGATTCCTCTTTAATCTAATACCATCTATACCTTGTGGTCCAACACTTAAAAGTGTCATCATATGTCATACTATCATAGCCAAAGATGTCATCTAAACCTTAAGCTCTACAATTTCCTCATATATGTTCTTCTCCTTAACCTTTTCCTTTGAATTTTCCTTGATTTCACTCATAGGAATAGATTCGATTATCAACTTATCATGACTGCTACTATAAATTTGACAACATCTAACAACTCCACATCTTCCATTCCCTTTTTCTTACAAAGGTATCAATTTATACTAAGATCTTCCTTTCCTTACCACATAGGTATTAGCATGACCATCAAACATAATGTGCCTATCAAATTGTCAAGGTCTCCCAAGTAATATATGACAACCATCCATATGTATCACATCACATAATATCTCATCATGATAAGTCCCAATCTTAAAACTAACTAGGAATTTCTCATCAATCCTATCCTTATATTCATATTGTGACCAACTAATTGGATAAGGATTTGGATGTTTTCTCCTTTCCAACTTCAGTTTACGAACCATTTCTTTTGAAACAAAGTTATCATAACTACCAACATCAATGATAATATTACATACCTTATCCTTACACTTACATATGATTCTGAACAAATTCCTTTTTGGCACCAGTTCATCAATACATGTAGCAACTCTTCTATTGACAAGTAATTCACCTTGTTCAGCAACATTCAATGTACTCTCCTCTAAATTCAATGTAATCACTCTATCCAAATGTGCAACCCTTCTTTTAGGACACTGAAAAGCCATGTGACATGTTTCACCACACTGAAAAAAAATTACCTATAAATTCACCTCTTCCTCTTTTTCCACCATTTTAATCCTTAGTGGTTAGACTACTACTAGATCCTTCATCGGTCTGCGTAGGATTCTCTACCACATTACTCCCAATAGTTGAGACACTATCCTTACTAACCTAGTTTCAATTATTTTTCTTGCCTTCAAAACTCTTACTTAGCTTCTCTTCAATTCTTAATGCCATCTTATAAGCACCTCCAATTATTTTCATTTGAACCGTAAATAACTCCTCTTGAATACTAGGTCTCAAAACATAGATATACCTAGCAACCTTTTCCTTATCATCTTTAGAATGACCAATCCTAAGTAGGATCTTGTAGAACTCTTCAGTATATTCCTATATTGATTTATCAACCTACTTAAATGTTTGCATCTTCTTGAACATTTCCAATTCATAATCCACTAGAATAAATTATCTCTTCAACTTTTGTACCATCTGATCCCATTTAGTTATCTTTTCTTTCCCTTTCTTATTTATTTCCAGTTAAACTTCTCTCCACCATATACTTGCATGTCCTTGTAGCTTTGTCTTTGTAAATCAAAACCCAATCAAAATCTTCCACTTCTTCATACTCAAAGTATTCTTCCATCTCAGTAATCTAATCCATTAATTCCTCTAGCCTAAAACTATTAATAGGAGTGGTGGTTCTCACTTTGAATCAACTTGAATCTCACCTAAGGCCTCTTAAATGGACCTATTTAGGGACTTATCCAACCCTAATCAAAAGGAAAAGTCACTAAGATCTTTACCCTTCTAACCAAGATCCACCCTATCACTAAGACCTTTCAATGCTCACTAAATTCCACATGGTTTTATCTACCAACCTAAGCCAACATGCTCACAAAGAGTTTCAGGGTTGAATTTCATCTATTTTAGGTCATTTTCCAACTATCTTGAAGGTTTGGAACCCTTTTTCAATCACGTTCTCATTGATTTCCTAAAATTTAGGAATTAGGCCTAGTTGCCCCTTGTAGCCTTGTCTAGACACAAAATTTGGGTTATCTCACAAATAAGGTTAAGGACCCCCAAAACTAATTTAGGATCTAGATACCCTTCTCAAAAACACTAAATATTTTTAGGGTTAGTATTCTCTAAGTCTTTTGTACAATACTTGTTCACCTTTAGGGATTGAGTTCTTAAAATTAGGGCTAATTTCTCTTTACTCTAATTTTTGTATTCATTAACTGATGAAATATAATCACTAGGTTCCACCACTTCTTGGAGGGTCATATCACCACTCGTTCAACATTCTCCAACCCTTGGATTGCTTCTATAAATCCAACGTTTCATTTTCTTGGTCTCTATTACTCTATTTCCCTAGTCGGGCTATGGCCAAGATCACCTAGGGCAAGATCTCAAAATTAAACCTTAATACTTATACTTCTAAAAAAAACATTATGTACAATGACCCTTGTGACATTCCATCTAGACCCATTCTTTTTCCATGGATCTAAGAAAATTGAGAGGCCATTTTCTATGTACAATCCAGGACTGGACTAGAGAACTACAACCTTAAATAAAATTAACAAGAAGATACAAAATGGAAACTTCTCAACAAAATATCTTCACACATAGTTATTATACTAACATGAGAAACTAATTATATTGAGAATCCAATCAAGCTATGTCATATGCAAATCTATTCAATTCAAAATTCTTTGACAAAATTACAGTCTATGTATGCTACTTCACAGTCATTATAAAAATGATCTAAAAGTTATCCAACCTTGAGATATTGCCATGAAAAGTCTTAAATAGTATTCCTCTCTTCAAATAAACTACTCCAACTGACCCATTTCATCCTTTAGGATGTAATCCAACTTTTGGACAAAGTTGTCAAGCAACTTTTCAAAAGTTGCAAAGCTGCAAAGTTGATTTGAGAAACTATTTCACATCTCTTAGCAAAAAAAAATTTCCACCATGTCTATCTCACCTAAACCCTAAATTCACTTTTTAAGACTCAAAACACTTCAAAATTGACCTCTTAAACATCTAGAGGGTTCATTCCACCTTTTGACTCATATTGTCCCCTAGGACATTACAAAGGAGTGGATGAACAAAGGCCTCCAAATACTAACTTGAAAAATCCTAACCACTTCAAAATCTTCCTAATCCTTCCTAATCTACCTAAGAAACTAGGAGAGAACACAAAAAAAAAATAAGGGATTTCACCTAGGTTCTCCTATACCATTCTCCCCTAACAAAAAGAAGTTATGTTCCATTTGATGGAATCAAGTTAGGATCTATTCCTAACTTTTGAAACTTTGTATCCAAGACCCAAGTTTCTTTTGAATCCTACTTACCATGCCATTTTTCCAGGTGCTCCATGTATACCTTGGTACTTGTCTTCTTAACAATCCTTGAGTTCAAAATTTTCTCTTCTTGGGGCCTTGGTGTGATTGGTAGCTTCATTGCCTTGATTTCTTTTGCATTCTCAATTTTATGTTTATCTCCTTTTGGATATGGCCCTTTATATAGCATGAAATATGTAACATTAAAGACAAGTAAAAGTCCCATGTCTGCCGATGGTTCAACTTTATAGACATTTTGTCCATACTTGGCTAGAATGGCACAAGGACCTATTCTCCTCATTTGAAGCTTATGTGGAACACCTTTTTGTAACCTTGCCTTATTTAGGTGCACCATAACTAGATCTCCTACCTAGAAGCAAACTTCTCTTTTTCTTGCATCCATCTTTTGCTTGCTGTGAGTAGCACTCTCTATCAATGCCTTCTTGACTGTGTCATGGACATCTTTCATAGAATGGAAAAAATCCTCAACATAACCAATATTCTCTACATTACTTCCAAGGTCTCTGAGTTTACATATACCCCTAGGATGAATCCTATAGACTATTTCAAAGGGTCTCTTACTTGTTGATCTATTGATGGTGTCATTATAAGAAAACTCTACTTGAGCAAGTAACTGATCCCATGTTTGTCCATACTCTTTGGTGAGACACCTTAAGAGGTTCCCTAAGTTCCTTTTAACTACCATAGTCTATCCATTTGTTTGTGGATGATATGTAGAGTTGAAGGAAATATTTTTACCAAGATTTTTCCATAGGGTCTTCTAGAAATGGATGATAAACTTCAAGTCTATGTCTGATAAAATGATTATGGTTAGACCTGTTAGGGATTTTTCTTGTAGGATTAAACTTGGAAAATGTACAGGCTTGATTCTTAGTTAAAAAGGACTTCAATTTTGCAAGAAAAGCCTAATTGATGAGGATTGGATAAGATCCTCCTTCTGCTTTGAGCTCCACAAGACTCAGGTGGATATTGCCTACAATGATTTACTATGCTTCAAGTAAACATTCAAATGGTGGATTAAGTCTTCACTGTCATGCTATTATTTCTTCAAATTACTTCAAAAAGACATTATTACTCTACAAACAACCCAAATTATCCTAATACAAAGTACTATAATAGAAATTATAATTCTAATAGCATGAAACAGTGGCATAAGGACATTCATCCTGTTAGTCCATTTTCCTATCAGTGCAAAAATCCTTTGAAAATGGCCTTTTCCCTGCAAGCTTTGTTAAGATGTCTCGCCCTGTTGCAAGCTTGTTTTATGTGTGATGAAATCCATAGTGTTTAATGGTGTGTTCCCTTAACCCTATGTTCTTCCATGTGTCACCTTGCTTCAATCCAAATCACATAAGCTAATTCACAAAATCCAGAAAGATATTCAAGTTTTGAGGTCTACAGGAAATAATTTTAGAATCTGCCCAAGTGTCGAAAACCCACAGTGTTTTTGAAAATCCATGATGTTTTTGGTCTATGTGAAAACCTTCATTATTTTTGACCTTATGCCTTCTAGCTTTTGTGCGCTTATCTTTTGGCATCAGAAACCTTATGTGTTTTTGATCTTTTCCATCGAAAACCCTATGTGTTTTCGACCTCACAGTTTCCTGTTTGCCAGCGTTTCCTATGTGCGCAAGTGCGATGGATGGTGGGCCTGAGTCTTCAAAGGTTTCAAATTGATTGGTTGTCACATGGTTGCATGTCAAAAAATTTTGACATGCAACCATGTGATCGGCTATTTCTTGTATGGGGCCCAGTCCTTGCTCGGTTGTGTCGCCGATTCTCCAAATCTCCTGGCAGTTACATCTTTTATTCGGAGATCACGAAACTGTGTTGTCATGTAATCTCTTCATGTTTGGTAGTTATTGGCTAGCATCTAATGACTTGGTGGGTAGTTTTTCATGTAATCTCTGAATGCTTGGTAGTCATATGGCCTTGTCGCATGATCGCAAGGCTCAGTGTTTGGCTATGCGATCATGCGACTAGTTGACACGTGTCTATGGGGGATGAGTTGGAGCCATCAGTGGGACCTGATTTTTTGATGTGTCGAGGGCCTTGAGATGTTAGAGGATTAATGAATAGGATAAGATCTCATAGCTTTTGTCAGAGCTATCCAAATTTAAGACAATCATCAATCTTTCCTTGTGGGCCTGAATTATTTTCTTCGATCTTTTAGCGGATGGTTAAGTGTTTAGCGGCAGAGTTGGAAGCTTTTCATTGGTCGACGGGTTTGTGACAAGGCATGTGGCAAGGTAAAGGGGGTATGGGGCTAGTGCTCTTGGTGACGTGGGCACTTTTCATTGGTTGGTGAGTGACAATGTGGTGGTCTTATGGCCTTGTCGCATGATCGCAAGGGCCATTTCCACGGCTTGCGATCATGCGACAAACCCCTTGGTGTTAACTTTATGCAGCGTGGTGGTGACAGAGGTAAAGGTCTGCGGGTTGTCGCATGTTCACATAGCTCATTTCCTGGCTATGCAATCATGTAATTGGTTGACACATGTTCCTGAGCCTGTGGCAGGTGGTGACGTGCTGAGTTTCAGTTGGTTGCCAGTGTACCTGGTGGCAAGGGGTTTGTAGTAGGGCCCATGTTTACAATGCCCGAGCGTGTTTGATATTCGATGGTGAATGCTAGTAGTTAGTCACATGTTCACATAGCCTTTTTCAAGGCTATGCGATCATGTTACTGATGTTTTGTGTCAACCCTATGCGGCGGCAGTTATGCAGAGGTAGAGGATTATAGTGTGTCGCATGTTCACATAGCCCGTTTCCTGGCTATGCAATCATGCGACAACTATTGTATGTCATCGTTGCGGAGTTAACCTGAGGTGTTTGGATGGGTTAAAAACATAAAGCCCATGAAGTATGAAGATCTAATGGTGGGGATATAAAGTTGGTCCCAGATTAAATTGTGACCGTCGATTCACTATTGGCACCGTAAGATTGACCGTTGCTTTTCAAATTCAAAACTTCTAAGAGGATTTCTAGTGATAGGAAGTACCAAAATTGAATGCTTGCATGGCTAAATTTGGTGGGAATGATCTCACTGACTGTGTAGTGTGGTCCAGAGAAGCCATGTGGCTGATTTGCAGAGATTGTTTTGTACCTGGTGGAGTATGTTTTTGAGCTCGAGAAGCTTTTTGCAGGTGATGATTTGACTATTTTTATGGCAATTCCTAGTTTTCTGTCTTGATCTCAATGATGCTCATGATTGCAAATCTTCCTAAGATTTGTTTTCTCCAAGTTGCCTATGTTTCCTACCCCTACATTGAATTTTTGATGTGTTCCAGTTGGTTAGGTGGGTGAAAATTTGACCCCAGTCATCCGTAGCTTGTTGCAACCTATTTTGGGTTTCCAAGATGACTGGTGGTATATATTGCAAGTTTTTGACTTTTCAAGGGTTCTAAATTTTGTCAATTCCAGGGAAATAGAAAACTCTATCACATTGTAGGAAGGTGAATAGAATCTCTAGAAGTCTTTTTCTTATTGAAGTGGTTTGATCTCTGTCCTACTTTGATCATGTACATGAGTCATCATACTTAATATAACTGTTTCATGTGTACAAGTCTCTCCTTGGTGTCATTCATGTGAGTTTTGGATTTTCTGATCCATTGCATAGGGTTACCTTTGCATATGTTCTTGTCTTTAGTTCTTGATCTAGGATCAAGTGAAATTTACTTTAGAAGGGACATAGATTCATCTTGGTTGTCTACAGAAGGATCTTATAAGTAGTGGATGGGCTGGAATTTTTATATTTATGGCTATGAGTCTTTGACAATAGCTGGTTCATGTTTCATTGTTTGTATGTGAGGCCTGCCCAATGGATAATGGCACTGATCAAGGATTAGTACATTCAGTTGAGTTCAGTGTTTGATGGGTTTTGGCTATTTCCTACATCTTTATATATCAATACCATTTTCATGTTGGTGGTAGTAGTAGGAGTTCCTCTCTAGTCTTCAGACTCATTTTGTGCAAATAGGGTTGTTTGTATATGAATTGGCTTCATTGGGGTACAGATTACCTGAAGGGGTTTGAAGGCTATTCCACACTAATCTATCTGCATGCCTTTTATTCACCAAAAGGATGGCATGAGTGTGCAGATAATGCAATACCCACCTGAGTGATGTGGAGCTCAAAGAAGAAGGAGGATGTCTCTTGTCCTCATCAATTGGACTATTTTCTTGTCAAACTTGATGTGCCCCTTTTGAGAGTCAAGCCCACCTTATGATTCAAGTTTGGTCCTGCAAGAAAAAGATCCAACACATCCTTCTTCTTTTTCTGAGTTCAACTCAAGGAAGGATAACCTATTGATTCTTTCTTTAAGGAATCACTAAATATGTACTATACCACTCAAACACAGCCCTATCAAAGTATAAACACAATTCTTGAAAATAAAAGTACTGGTAATGAAATGAATTTTGATTCTTCTAAGGATTGCAAAAGATAACTTTTAAGAAAAACACACTTCAAACCAGTGCCTAAATCCAAAGGGAAAAAGAGTCCTAAATGCAAATCCACAAGTCTATTTAAAGAAATATGATAGTATGCCTTACATACAATCTACAATCTGAATAGGATGCCTTCCAAACTATTCTATCAATCTAATATTATTACTATCAATATCCCTAGAGATATATTTACTCCCTAAAATTGATGACAAGGATTTTAATTCTCTCCTTGAGAGAAACTCATAATCAATTACAGAAGTTTCTTAAAAACTAGTATATTTTAAATGCCTTACACATAAAACATACAAGAGTAAATAAAAAAATAGAGAGACAATAACAACAAGAGATAGAAATTGTAGTATATTTATATTAAAGAAGACTTTCAATTTACATAAGAAAACTCATGCTCAGAAATTCAGACACAAAGTTACGAAGTCTGTTCTATAGCAACTGTACTTTTTTTTTTCTATTATCTTCCATCCCCCCCAAAAATAAGATTAAAACTCTATTTATATCTAGTTCAACCATCTTGGAATTCCCTTATTCATGGGAATGCAACAAGCTTCTAATGGTTGAAACCCTAACCCTAAAGAGCATAAAAGATAAGATACAATAAGCCCTTAGGCAGTGGAAAGACAAAATTATCTTGGTTTGTTCTGCACCCTAGATCGCTAATTACTGACACCTTTGTCTGCAAGTATTCATGATAGCTTCTTAAGTTTTAATGAGATATCTTGACCGCCATTTCAGGCTAACCTACACCATTCTTAAATGATAGCTTATCATCCCCATGCTCTGAGATCAGGTGTCAAGTCCTCCAAGTGTCCTTTCTATTCATCATCCAAGATATCAAAGTCAACTATAGTGGATTTTATCTTCTTGGGCTTTGTAAGCTCATCTCATGCAACGACCTCTTCCTCTATCAGCCATTTATAGTTCTAAGTATGTTGCATTTGTGCTTTCTATTGCTCCCATCTAGCATCTATTATTGCTTTGACATCTGTTACAAATTTGGTAATCTCAACCTTTGCCTTTATAGCTTCATCCAGAGTTTTATTGAATCTCTCCACATCTACTTCATTACTTTCATCTAAAAATGCCTCTTTTCTAGGCAATATGAGATCAAAGTCTGATCTCCACTAATCAAGGCTCTTTATGGCTCTATTTGCATCCTTAACAAGAAGGATAAACTTGTTGGAATTAGAGTTGAGCATGGCTATCTTAGCCTCAATTTGATTTTCTTTTCCCTTAAAAAGTGGCAATATGGCCTTAACCATATTTATTTCTTCTCCCACTTGTAGAACAACTGATGAAGGGTGCTCCCCTTAATACCACAAACACATAACAGAAATAGAGAAACAACAACAATATGCAAGAACAGAAAATGGGCTTCTTATTATCTCCACAAATGTGGAATTACAAACTTTCAAAATTACAATATGCAAAGCCACATGGGCATTACCCTTTCAATATTTTGTAGGCCAAAGCCTCGAATCAATACCTAGATCTACTACCCAAAACTACCCCGAACTATCTAAGACAACACTACAGCCTTCCTTATATAGGCAATTTTCCACCACTTGAGAAGGTTCCAGAATTCTAGCCAACAAGGCCGACCAAACTTAGAATTTTTTTATTTTACAATTTATTACATCAAAGTCGACTCAAAATAACTTTTGAAACCCAAACAGAAATTTTGAAGGAAAATTATTTTCCACCATTTCAGGTGACCCAACTTCTGAAGACCATAAGTCATTGCCAATTAACCCAATTGACTATTATAACCCCATTCTGAAAAGGCCACGAAGTGCTCTATGGGCCTAACTCACACAAGTGCACATCACCCAAATTTTCAACCTCATCTAGGGCCTCTAAATCCTTCAAAGCTAATTTCAAAGTTTATGTACCCTATTGCCAATACCGAAAATCTTCAATATCTACAAAGCTAGACTTGATATGTCAATGAAACTTTACTGGCTAACTAATATGACCAAAATTAACCTCCAGGGAAGAAATCAAAAGATTTCAAGATCAGATGACCAACTTGCACTTGGTGTAAAATAGGATTCTCCTTTGCTCAGGTTCATTCTCACCACTTAGTAGGACTCTTTTGTTAATCAGTATTTCTCCTCTTTTAGCATCTTTAGAATGTGATGATCTAGCATCTTCATCAACATGTGCAACTCTAGCCTAGCCTTCATTTCTCCTATCTATCCTTCCTTGGTGTTAAGGACATTCAAATGCCCTATGACCGTCTTCTCCATAGTGAAAACATGTTCCACAAAAGCCTCCTCTTCCAGATCCTTGTCCTCTTCCTCTTCCTCTCTGATCTCTATTACTCTAATCTTGGAAATGATTGAAATTATCTCCTCTTTGATTATGACTGTTACTGGCCTCATCCTAATTTTTTAGATCTTCATTTTGATCTCCATATGACCATCCACCAGATCTTCCATCATGACCTCTTCCGCTTTGTCTATTCTCAAACTTCTTGTTCATCTTTTCCTCTACTTTTAGGGAAAACTGGCATGCCTCTTCAATACTGTTCATTTGAACCAGATTTAGCTCCTCCTGAATGCTCAGCCTTAACCCATTAAGGTAATGGGAAACTTTCTCCTTGTCAGCTACTACATGGCCTATTCTGATGAGGATTCGATAGAACTTCTCTGTATACTCCTAAAAAGATCTTCCTGCTTGCTTCAAACTTTGCATTTTCTTCAATAGGTAAGGTTCATAATCAATAGGGATGAACTGTCACTTCAATTTATCCACCATCCAATCCCATCTTGTGATTTTATCCTTTCCTCTTTGATTTTTCTCTAACTGAATCTCTTGCCACCAGATCTTTGCATGACCCTTCAATTTTGCCTTCGCAAACTTGACCCGATCAGGATCCTCAATATCTTCATACTCAAAATATTCTTCACATTCATTGATCCAGCCGATCAATTCTTCTAGGTTAAGATTTCTAGAAAATTTCAAAACCTCAATCTTAGGTCTCTTCTCAATCTTTGAGATGGCTCAGAAAAGTCTTTCTTCTTCTTTAGCTTCATCCTCACTTTCATCTCTAACATTAAGATTCATTCCTCTGTGAATCTCCTCTTGCAATGCTCGCACTTGTCTCTAGAGTGCTCTAACCTTAGGTGTTACAACACCAACCCTTCCACCACATTCCCTTCATGGAGGCATTTTCACGCTTCTTGTTGAAACCCCAACCATGGTCCTCGTGCAAACTACCTCACAGTCAGTGATCTGTTTACACAGAAACCCTAACCCATAGTCCTGGTGCAAACTTCCTCACAATCAGTGATGTATTTACACACTCAGGAATTCCTACTCTGATACCACTTGATGAAGGGTGCTCCCCTTAATACCACAAACACATAATAGAAACAGAGAAACAAAAACAATATGCAAGAATAGAAAATGGGCTTCTTATTATCTCCACAAATTTGGAATTACAAAATTTCAAAATTATAATATGCAAAGCCACATGGGCATTCCCCTTTCAATATTTTGTAGGCCAAAGCCTTGAATCAATACCCAGAACTACTACCCAGAACTACCCCGAACTGCCTAAGACAACACTATAGCCTTCCTTATATAGGCAATTTTCCACCACCTGAGAAGGTTCCAGAATTCTAGCCAACAAGGCCGACCAAACTTAGAATTATTTTATTTTACAATTTATTACATCAAAGTCGGCTCAAAATAACTTTTGAAACCCAAACAAAAATTTTGAAAGAAAATCATTTTTCTCCATTTCAAGTGACCCAACTTTTGAAGACCATAAGTCATCACTAGTTAACTCGATTGACTATTATAACCCCATTTTGGAAAGGCCACAAAGCACTCTACAGGCCAAACTTGTGCAAGTGCCTATCACCCAAATTTTTGACCTCATCCAAGGCCTCTAAAGCCTTCAAATTTGAGTTCAAAGTTTTTTTACCCTGTTGCCAATATCAAAAATCCTTAATATCTACAAAGCTAGACTCGATCTATCAATGAAACTTTACTGATAGGTTGATATGACCAAAATGAACCTCCAGGGAAGAAATCAGAACATTTTGAGATTGGATGACCAACTTACTAAGAATAGCAAGTTTCCATAAATAGAAACTCTACACAAGATAGCCCTTATTGAATACAAAAATAGAAATATTTTTGGGTGATGTAAGATTTCTCTTACACCCAGGATGCTCCTGCATCAACAACTTCTAGAATATCATTTCTTAAAGATTGAACAACTGCCAATCTTTCAAAAAGTGGTGCCCTGACAGACCAAGTTGCATGATAACTATTCAAAATTGTTACATAACCATTTACTTCTTCCTACAATTCAAGAAACATACTGTAAGCATTAAAAATAAAATCAGATTTATCTTTCAACATGTCAATTCTATGCTGCAAGATTTTTAATAAGGCCTATAGGATGGCCTCATTCTTTTCCTCATTTATTTTATTTATCTCTGCAGCAACCTCTTCTTCACTCATACCTCCACTCTCTATTAATGTGGGTTGTTGGGGTGGTGCAAGGGAAGCTAACAGAGTGTTTATTGGTTGTTGTTGTAAGTCTTCCATAGACTTTTCCAATGCCCTCTCTTTCATTATCCAAATATCTCTATCCTTCAATAGTGCACTATAGTACTCTAGTAGAGAACCATATCTCTCAGATAATTGTTTTGTCTTATCCTCATTTAGTCTGGCAAAATGGGTTAACACTTGAAAGATCTCAAGGTCCCCTATGTTGTGGATCGACCACACAATCTTACCTCCATCCATCTTCTCCTTCACATTCAAAATTGAATGCTTTTTATCCTTAGGATAAAGACTCCATAGAGCTAATGCTTGATTTTTTGGGTTGTACCCAAATCCTCTAATCATATCCCCCACTTGGGTTTCCAAAGACAAATTTATGTCTTCCTGCCTTTTGATTTGATCAATAATGAAGTTTGAATACAAGTTCCACCCAGTCACAAGTAGGATATTGCTCTTTTTCACTAGTTGTCTAGCCTCATCTAGGGTGATTTTTTCAGCTTCGGGGTCATATTCTCTTAAATGTTGTACTGCCTCCTCTGGCACTTGACCCTCTTTAGTGATTTTCACACTAGATGAAACTTGTTGTTGTTTGTGCCAAATCAAGAAGCTCTTGAATTCCTCTAACTCTATGAAACTTTCATCCTTCAAGAAGGCATCTTGTTCAATCATTCTCTCATCTTGGCATAGAGCCAAGGGCAAATCAACACCATTAGTTTCAAGCTTTTGTTTTCTTTTATCTTCTCTTATTTTCTTTCTTAACTGGTGATCATGGAGACTAGTTCTAGGGAAGAGGGTTCCTATTTTATCCTTTTTCTTCACCTGAGAAGATTCACCGACCAATAATTTATGCTTCTTTGCAGGTGGCTCGCTTGTATCTTGAGAAATATAAAGCTCTGCTAGATCAACAATATTTTCCCCAACCTGATGCCTTTCAATCATTATCTTCTCTAGGGGAGGGATGTTATGTATATAGAAGCCACCATCACTATCCTCATCACATTCAGATTCAGAGTGGACATCCTTCTTTCTATCAGTCTCATCAATTTCATCTTCAAAACCTCTCATCAAGGTGTTAAATTGAGACATCATTTGTTCAAGTCTTTGAAGATAAGGTAATTCAGGGAAGAAACCACTAAATTCCAATCCTTTTTGTCTCACTCGCTTCTCCATAGCATAAAATTCATGTATTTGATCAGCTCTTCTTGTCACCTCTTCATCTTCTATTATATTTCTCAATACATCCTCTTCAGGGTACTCCTCATGTCTTTTATTGAATGGATTGCTAGGCATGTAATATTGCCTAGCAGCAACCATGAATCTTTTTGTATCCATATGCCTATGTGAGGTAGCATGCATCCTAAATTTCCCTAGCCACTCATCAACCTTGCTAAAGGCATTCTTTCCTATTGTGATACTATGCACTCTGAAGTGCCTAGGAGTGAAAATTCCCTTTCTAAGGGAAGCTAAATGCTCTTTCTCAGTCGGCATTAGTTGCCAAATAAATTCCAAAAATTCCACCCTCGGTGGAACAAAGAATGGTAATATATGAGGGGGCTAAGGGAATCTATATACTCTAATCATAGTATACCCCTTTTCATAATATATATCTCCCCAATTATGTCCCTTATTCCACTTGTCAACAAATTTTTGAGGCCTCACCAACTACAAAACTTTAGTAGACAACCTTGAAAGATTAAGCCCTAAGCTGAGGATAGGCCAAACTATCCAATTTTCAAAAACAAAAAAGTCACTCCTTGTGGAAGGACTCCAAGCCCTTAACCAAAATTGCACCAGGTTTTGTTGCCCTTTATACATCATCTATAGCTCCAGGTTATCCATGTTCATGATGTTATAATTTAAATACAAAATAAGATGCATCAGTAGAGAATAATGCATAAATCTTGGTGTAGAACCAGAACTAGACACATGGTTCTTCATAGCTAGTAAACCCCCATGCATTATTTCTATTATAAAACCTATATAGTCATATCCCCTTGCCACATGAAGACTCTGGGAATCCAAAACCATCATTAGCAGGTCCATGGTGATTCTCTCCCCACCATCTATCCCTAGAACTTTGCATAATCTGTATGCAATATATTTCATGTAGAATTTGAGATCCTTATAGAAAAATGGGATTGTTGATCTAGTAATTAGTGTGATTTAATTTCTATTTTCTCATTGCACATGAGCTTGAACTTCATTTGCTACCATAGCAACTTCCCTAGTATACCTATTGGCCAAGACCTGTAAGTTAATTTTAGTAGCCATAGGGACCTGGATACCGAAAGCCCTTATAAATGAACTATGATCAAGAGTGACTAGAGGAGAACCATCAACTTTCCTAATTATTCTAGATATTGTTAGGAATGAATCCTAAATGTTTGGCAGCCATTCTGTAGCAGTTGTTGTTGCATTCATGACTATAATTTTCATTGATGTCAACACAGTGATTTACCGAAGACTTGCAGAGAAGCAGACAAAGTTTGGATTAGCGCATGTGGGTTATTGCAATTGGAGCTATGTGATGTTGAGGATATACTCTTTGATATGTTATATGTCTATGGTTAAGAGTGTAGATAGTAATTCATTTATTCATGGAAGTTATGAGCATTTTGGTGGAAGCAGTATTCAGGAAATGTTCCTGAGTAGCAGTTTGTGGAAATCAGATGATATCTCCTAATCGGGATGGAATCTAGTTTTGAATAGTTAAAGGGAAGTTGAAGACACATTGATAGTGATATGGATGATAGTGCAGACTTCAAGGTCACACGAGTGAAGATTTATTATATTTGGAAGCTGACAGTTTTGTGTAATTTTGATGTAGAGTGTGGAAACTTTTATATTGTAATTGTATGTCAACTCATTTTTAATTATTTGAGTGTGGTATAAAGGAAGGAAAGTATTTCATTTTTGTAGTGTAGTTTTGATATGTAAGTAGCAATTGTGTGTGATGTTGTATGCATGAAGTGAAGAAAAGAGCTAAGTATGAAAGCGAATTTGTGAAGGAAGACATGCGAGTTACAGAGATCTGAAATTGAGATCTGATGTAACAATGAGTGTGGTTTGGCATAGTCAAAGAAGAGGTAGCATATTATTTTTTTGAGTAATGCAAAGATTATTTGGACAGTGTGTTCAATGATCTTACTGTGAAGCTGTTTGGGCAGTGGGTCCTTCTTTCTTCCATAACTCTTAACAGGGTTAGAATCTTTTAACAGGGATTTAAAATCTCCTAATAGGGATTCATATGTATTGAATGTATTTCATAAGACTCCTAATAGAGTCCATCCTTTCACAAGTAATATTCATATTAGTGCATCTTTTGTGGGCATCATTCCCACCGGGGTTTACTCTTTGATCAAGAGGTTCCCTAGTCAACATATCTTGTGTCATTGTGTTATTGTGTATGAATATCTTTCTATGGTTGGTAGTTATATTGCTTATATGGTTTAATGCTATTGAAGATGATAAGATTTATAATTATCTAATAACTAATTCACCCCCCCCCCCCCCCCCAACTCTCAGTTATCTTGGTGGACTTTAGTTTCTAAAAATTGGTATCAGAGTGGCAAGTCCTTGAAAAAGAAGTTTAACAGCTTAAGGAGATCCATGGAAAATTTCAGGAAAGAAAGCCCTAAGTTTGATGGAGTAAATTTTGATAGCTAGAAAGAAAAGATGAAGACACACCTACTATGTTTAGGACTAGGTTATTGGTTGATTACAAAGAATGATAAGACTATCATTGAATAGGACAATCTTGAAACATGTACTATGGATCAGAGAGATTTATTCATGTGTAACATACTTGCAAAAGAAGCACTTTTGATAGCCCTTCTAGAGAATGAGTACAATAAGGTAAAATATTTGAAAAAATCTCATGAAATTTGGAATGCTTTACACTCTACTTTTGAAGGTGATGAACATGAAAAAAGAGTTAGATTACATAATTGGATGTGTGCATTTAAAGATATAAGAATGTCAGAAGATGAATATTGTTAGAAACAATTGTCTGAAGGAAATTGCTACTCAAATTATGTATTGTCTTTGATGTCACACAATGTCATAGTCCGCAGTAATCAGTTCCTACCGAGCTCAGTCAGTCTGCCAGATAGGGAAATTTAGCATTTACCGAGTCCACTCGGTTATCAAAGGAAATTTAGTGTTTACCGAGTTCAGTCGGTTATCAAAGGAAATTCAGCATTTACCGAGTTCAGTCAGTTATCAAAGGAAATTTAGTGTTTATCGAGTTCAGTCGGTTATCAAAGGAAATTTAGTGTTTATCGAGTTCAGTCGGTTATCGAAGGATTGTCGATGTTTACCGAGTTCCCTCGGTCTCTGAAAGATTGTAGAAAGTTATGGTCACCAAGCACTATCAGCCCTTGAAGGATTTTTTGCAAAAAGAGTTTGCTTAATTTAGCCAACTGTTAAATGTCGATTTGACAAATCTAAAATCATATAAATAAAACGTTGAATGTGAAAAATAAAAAGGGATACATAGCAAGAAGATTTAAAGAAGAAAAGATAGGAAAGGTGTGTGTGAATTTGTGAAGGATGTTCAGATATCCTTAAGGTGCAGCAGAGATTTATTCGATCAAGAAGGATCACACATATGCAGAATAGAGATCTGTAATTAGCAAGGCAGTTACATTATTATACAGGTCATTTTTTCATTGTTACCTTCTTATCATTGTAACAGTGAATTCTAAATCTCTTAACCGAGTTGGTTTAACAACCATATTGTAAATCCTCTAACGAGGTGACAATTCCATTGAATTGTTTTCAAGACCTCTTACCAGGCCACTCCTAGCAGGGTGATTAAATCCTCTAACAAGGCAACACCTAACAGTGTGTTTTGTAACCTTTTACCGAGTTGGCTTCTAACCGGGCATCACTTCAGAAAAGTGAAAATCAGTATCTAGATACATTGGTGGTTTTTTCCCATATTGGGTTTCCACGTTAAATCTTGTGTCTCTTGTGTTCCTAATTGCTATCTTAATCATACACCAATGCTGATAAATATCTAAAAGATAATTTTGTTAATACTTTCTGCATCTTCAAAGTTACTGCAATCTATTTACCGAGTGCTAAAACAGATAACATTTTTAAGATATCCTAAGGGATCTGGAAAGAATTAATTGTGAAGTGTTTTATGGTTGACTAATTCGCCCCCCCCCTCTCAGTCACTTCATCCATATTCCATCAATTGGTATCAGAGCTTTTGGTGCTTGCAGGAAGGGTTTCAAGGACCTAAGCTAAAGATCAGGATGTCTTACAAGAGAGAAATTCCAAAGCTCAACAGAGATAACTTTTCAGCATGGCAAGGTCTCATGCGACTTCATCTAGCTTCCATTGGTGATTCAGGATGCAAATACATTGATGAAGAATACACAATTCCTAATGGTGCATTAACTATTGAAGACGTTGCAGATAAAAAGACTCACAACACCATGATGATAAACATTGCATCTGCTCTCAGCTATGAAGAATTTGATGATATTAAAGAATGCACTACTGCATATGAAATGTGGATGGCACTGAAGCAAATATATGGTGGTGATGCAAATGTGAAAAGAGTGAAAGCAGAAAGCCTAAGAGGACAGTTTGACAAGATGAATATGAAGGAAGATGAAAACATTGCAAAATATGTTGAAAGAATCAAAGCAAGTGTAAGTGCAATTAGAGCTTCTAGAGGAACAATCTCAAATGAAACTGTTATAAGTAAGGTACTCAGAACATTACTCCCTATCTATGCAATAAGAGTATCAACTATTCAATAAAGAAGATGTGAAACAAACCACAATATAACTTTGGATGCTTTAGTTGGAAGATTGACAACCTTTGAATTAGACAACTATGACAACTATGTTCCTAGTTCAAAAAATATTGAATCAGCATTTGAGGCCAAGGTTTCACTAAAGAAGAATAAGAAAATTAATGAAGTTCAGTCAGAAAGTGAAGAAGTATCAGAAGAAAGTTCTGATAGTGATCTTGAAATTGTAGAAGCATTACTTGCAAAGAAGTACTCTAGAGGGAAAGGTAAATATAAAGGTAAAACTCCTTTAATCTATTTTTCATGTGAAGAAATTGGACATATTGCAGCTAGGTGCCCAAACAAGAAGGTCAAGGAAGAGAAGAGAAGTCACAAGTACTATGGCAAAAATAATTTCAAATCATTCAAGGATAAAGGTAAGAAAACATGTTTTATGGCTAAAGATTCTGATGATAGTGAAGAAGAAATTGTCTTCATTGCTATAAAAGATGAATCTGATGATGATGAAGATAAGATGGCACTTATTTCTCATATAAGCAAAGATGATATATGGATAATAGATAGTGGATGTTCACACCACATGACTGGTGACAAGACAAAATTTGAATATCTAGAAGACTGTGATAGTGGTAATGTAAGATTTGGAAACAATGAACCTTGTTGTATAAAAGGAAAAGGAAGAATCTCATTAACCAAAGAACTCATATGTGATAATGCTTATTGGGTTGAAGGACTAAAACATAATATTCTAAGTGTAGCATAGCTAATCAACACTGGTTTCAAGGTTGAATTCATGAATGGTCAAGCAAGACTGCTGGATGAAAAAGGAAAACTCATTGGATCAGGCAAACAAACAAAAGGTAACTTATTTTATCTTGATCTCAGTGAATATTCATGCTTTATTGCTCAAATAGAAGAAAGTTGGCTATGGCACAAAAGGTTATGTCATGTGAATTTTGATAACATGATGAAAATAAGCAAATTCAAGAAGGTTAGAGGCATTCCTATTTTGAAGAAACCTGATACTGGTCTATGTAAGAATTGTCAGATTGGCAAAATGAGTAAAACTAGTTTCAAGAGTAAGAACTATCAGTCTAAAGAAATTTTGGAAATTGTGCATACTGATTTATGTGGACCTATTGGAATACAAAGCTATACTGGAGATAAATTCTTTATTCTTTTCGTTGATGATTATTCTAGAATGATGACTGTCATGTATTTAAGAGAAAAATCAAAAGCATTTGAAAAGTTCAAATGGTACTTAGCAAGAGTGGAAAAGGAAACAGGGAAAAGATTGAAATGCTTAAGATCAGACAGAGGTGGTGAATTCATCTCCCATGATTTTAACAACTTTTGCATTGAAAGAGGAATCAAAAGACAGGTATCAGCTCCTAGAACTCCTGAGTAGAATGGAATAGCAGAAAGAAGAAACAGATCTATTATGGATTATGCAAGGACTCTAATGATAGAAAAGAACATCGCTATAAAGTACTGGAAGGAAGCTATCAACACTGCAGTTCATACCTTGAACCGAGTACAATTGAAGAAAGACACATTCAAAACTCCTTATGAATTATGGTATGGCTATAAACCTAATGCAAGTTACATGAAAATATTTGGTAGCAAGTGTTATATCTTAAAATAAT
The DNA here is from genome assembly GCA_027943335.1 of Chamaecyparis obtusa. Classification (NCBI taxonomy): domain Eukaryota; kingdom Viridiplantae; phylum Streptophyta; class Pinopsida; order Cupressales; family Cupressaceae; genus Chamaecyparis; species Chamaecyparis obtusa. Next base: position 1,098,669 of record BSBK01000944.1, read on the forward strand.
CCAGAAGAAATAAATTTGATGTGAAAAGTGATGAAGGAATATTCCTAGGATATTCTAGCAAAAGCAAGGCATACAAATGTCTGAACTTATCTACTCACAAAGTCATAGAAAGTATACATGTAAAATTTGATGAGTTTGTAGAAAAGACTGAAGAGGAAAGCAAAAGGGAACCTGAGAACTACAGAAGATTCATTTACATTGAACCTGAAACATTGGCAGACACAACTATCAATAAGGAAACTATATCTACCGAGCCGAGCATAGTTACCGAGTCACAAACTAAGTCACAGGAAGATGTTCAAACCGAGTCACAGGAAGAAATTCAGACCGAGTCTCAGCCTGAAGTTACCGAGAAAATATCTACCGAGCCTGAGCAACCTGAAGAAGAGATCCTAGAAGACAACAGCATGAATCATTCAAAAGGCAAGGAACCTATACTAGTCAAATATGTTAGAAGACATCATACACCAGATCAAATTATTGGAAACAAATCAGATGGTACTATGAAAAGAAGCAAGCTAAAAGGTACATGTCTGCTTACTGACTTTGAACCTAGAAATATCAAAGATGCATTGGAAAATGAAAGTTGGATTGAAGCAATGAATGAAGAATTAGAACAAATACAAAAGAACAAAACATGGACTCTTGTACCTAGACCTAAAGATAAGAATGTAATTGGAACAAAATGGGTATTCTAGAATAAGCTGAATGAAGATGGTCAAGTATCTAGAAACAAAGTTAGACTGGTATGTAAAGGTTATTCTCAAGAAGAAGGTATAGATTATGGAGAAACTTTTGCTCCTCTTGCAAGATTAGAAGGTGTAAGAACTCTACTTGCTTATGCAGCACACAAAGGATTTAAGGTATATCAGATGGATATAAAATTTGCATTTCTCAATGGAATTCTTGATGAAGAGGTCTACATTGAACAACCTGAAGGTTTTGTTGATCCAGATAAAAAGGACATGGTCTACAGGTTACACAAAGTATTGTATGGTTTGAAACAAGCTCCTAGAGCATGGTATGAAAGACTCCATAACTATTTGATTCAGATTAATTTCAAAAGAGCCAATGATAACAACAATCTGTATATTAAAGAAGGACCGGATGACAAAATTGTATTGGCAGAAATATTTGTAGATGATACTATATTTACAGGGAATGAGGATCAGTGCAAAGAATTTTCAGAGCAAATGAACAAAGAATTTGAAATGTCTATGTTTGGTTTAATAAAATTCTTTGTTGGTCTTCAAATTCAGCAAAGCAAGAATGGTATATACATTAATCAATCTAAATACATTAAGGAAATACTTAAGAAGTTTGGTATGGAAGATTCAAAACCAGTTGGTACACCCATGTGTACTGGACTGAAACTTACCAAAAATGATGATTCAAAAGAAGTTGATCAGACCCTATACTGATCTATGATTGGAAAATTGTAGTATGTAGTACATACAAGACCTGATATTGCCTTAGCAGTTGGTATAGTAGCTAGATTCTCAGCAAAACCTAAGGAAAATCATATGATGGCAATCAAAAGAATCTTAAGATACTTAAGAGGAACTGAAGAATATGGTTTGTGGTATAAATTTGGAGGCAATCTAGACTTAAAAGTGTTTACTGATGCTGATTGGGCAGGAAACATTGATGACAGAAAAAGCACAAGTGGTGGAGCATTTTTTCTTGGAAAAAGACTGGTATCCTGGACTAGTAAAATGCAAAATTGCACATCTCAATCCACAGCTGAAGCAGAATATGTTGCTGCTGCAGTAAACTATTCAAATATTGTTTGGTTTAAACAGTTATTAGAAGGTATGAAGGTTGAAATCAAAGAACCAGTTGTTATATTTTGTGACAATACCAGTGCAATAAACATTTCAAAGAATCCAGTGATGCATTCCAAAACCAAGCACATTTCTATTAAATATCACTTTGTCAGAGAATTGGTGCAAGACAAGGAAATCAGATTAGAATATATTCATACAAAAGAACAGATTGCAGACATTTTTACCAAACCATTACCTAAGGATGCATTTGTGTATCTAAGAGGTAAGTTAGGGGTCATTCCCCTATCCGAGGCTCACTAAATACAGTTTTAGTGATGCATCAACCAGAACATGATTGAAAATCAACCAATTGATGCAGCATATTCAAGGAATCATTGCATATGAATCAGTACTTGAGGTACATTAATTTACACCAGTAATATGTGAATTGTCTTTGGCATGTGTTGTCAAAGAGGGAGTGTTTGCTATGTCTTTTCTATTACTTCAAGAAATTTTCAATAGTCAGAAGGAAGAATTTTTAGGATAAAGGAAGTTTTCTGACAGAGGGAGATTTGAATCTGAATCGAGCTAACTCTTTCAAATTTCTTATGCTATGACATATTGTGTTGCCATCAATGCCAAAGAGGGAGATTGTTGGAAATAATTATCTGAAGCAAATTGCTACTCAAATTATGTATTGTCTTTGATGTCACACAATGTCATAGTCTGCAGCAATTAGTTCCTACCCAGCTCAGTCGGTCTGCCAGACAAGGAAATTTAGCATTTACCGAGTCCACTCGGTTATCAAAGGAAATTCAGTGTTTACCGAGTTCAGTCGATTATCAAAGGAAATTCAGCATTTACCGAGTTCAATCGGTTATCAAAGGAAATTTAGTGTTTACCGAGTTCAGTTGGTTATCAAAGGAAATTCACTGTTTACCGAGTTCAGTCTGTTATCAAAGGATTGTCGATGTTTACCGAGTTCCCTCGGTCTCCGAAAGATTGTAGAAAGTTATGGTCACCGAGCACTGTCGGCCCTTGAAGGATTTTTTGCAAAAAGAGTTTGCTTAATTCAGCTGACTGTTAAATGTCGATTTGACAAATCTAAAATCATATAAATAAAAGGTTGAATGTGAAAAATAAAAAGGGATACATAGCAAGAAGATTTACAGAAGAAAAGATAGGAAAGGTGTGTGCGAATTTGTGAAGGATGTTCAGATATCCTTAAGGTGCAGCAGAGATTTATTCGATCAAGAAGGATCACACATATACAAAATAGAGATCTGTAATCAGCAAGGCAGTTGCATTATTATACAGGTCATTTTTTCATTGTTACCTTCTTATCATTGTAACAGTGAATTCTAAATCTCTTAACCGAGTTGGTTTAACAACCATATTGTAAATCCTCTAACAAGGTGACAATTCCATTGAATTGTTTTCAAGACCTATTACCAGGCCACTCCTAGCAGGGTGATTAAATCCTCTAACAAGGTCACACCTAGCAGTGTGTTTTGTAACCTTTTACCGGGTTGGCTTCTAACCGGGCATCACTTCAGAAAAGTGAAAATCAGTATCTAGATACATTGGTGGTTTTTTCCCATATTGGGTTTCCACATTAAATCTTGTGTCTCTTGTGTTCCTAATTGCTATCTTAATCATACACCAATGCTGATGAATATCTAAAAGATAATTTTGTTAATACTTTCTGCATCTTCAAAGTTACTGCAATCTATTTACCGAGTGCTAAAACAGATAACATTTTTAAGATATCCTAAGGGATCTGGAAAGAATTAATTGTGAAGTGTTTTATGGTTGACTGATTCACCCCCCCTCTCTCAGTCACTTAATCCATATTCCATCAGAATATATTAGAAGCTATATTGGTAGAATGTCATAAATTATTACAAGTATAAAATCTTGTGGAGGAACAAAGAAAGAGAATAAAGTGATATGGAAAATTCTAAGGACATTGACTCCTGTATTTAAGCAGACAACATAGATGATTAAACAAGTTATACCTTGTACTACAAAATTTACAAGAGAAACTCTTCTTGGAAGATTAGAAGTAGCAGAAATGAACCTGAGATTATTAGGAGACTTACCTAGAATGGAGATAGCATTTAGTGCTCTTAGTGTTCACCCTAATTTTTCAAGAAGCATTAGTGTGAGCAGAGATTATGCTTGCAGCAGCAGATCTAGAAATGAAGAAGACAAGAATATTGAAGAAGGTATTGCCTTGCTTGTGAAAAGAGAACCGGACGCTAAGAAAATCTTTAAATATTGGACTTGTCAAGAATATGGTCATTTTGCATCTAAATGTCCTAAGAGAGTTAAAAAGTATAGAAACAATTTCAAACCTAGAAGATCTAAGGAATGTTATTATGCTAATGATGAAGATCTTGAAGCTAGTATAGAAAGAACTTTAAGTGAAAGTGATATTGAGAATAATGATGACATAGGATTTGTAGCAATTAAAGAAGAGAATCCTGAAATTGGTGTTAAGGAAGAAAAAGCCTTAGTTTCTCAAGTTGAAAAGAAAGTTGATTGGATTATAGACAGTGGTTGTTCACATCATATGACTAGAGACATGAAAAAGTTCATAAAGTTTAATGAATATGATGGAGTTGTTAGAGTTGGAAACAATGCACCTTATTTTATTAAAGGTATAGGATCTATTACTATTGATGGAAATACTAATACTGATGATGTTTATTTTGTGGATGCATTGAAACATAATCTTTTGAGTGTTGGACAGTTAGTTGATAAGGGATATCAAGTTTGGTTTAGTAAGAAAACTTGTGTGATAAATGATAAAGATAGAAATCTGATTGGAACTGGATCTAGAACCAGAGGTAATGTATTTCAGTTGAATCCTACTGAGATGACATGTTTGATTACTAAGATTGATGATAGTTGGTTATGGCATAGAAGGTTTTGTCATATAAACTTTGATAACATTGTGACAGTAAGTACTACACTTGCAGTAAGAGATTTTCCTAAAATTATGAAGCCTACTAACATGATTTGCAAAGAATGTGTAATGGCTAAATAGAAGAGAAGTTCTTTTCCTAGTAAAAAGTTTACATCTACAGAGAAGTTGGAGATTATTCATATAGATTTGAGCGGTCCTACTAGGACTAGAGGATTCTATGGAGAAACGTATTTTATGATTCTTGTTGATGATTTTACAAGAATGATGTGGATTGCATTTCTTAAAGAAAAATTTGAAGCATTTGATAAGTTTAAGATTGTTAAGAATAAAGTTGAGAATGAATCTGGAATGAAGATTAAATGTTTGAGATCTGATAGAGGTGGAGAAATTACTTCTAGAGAGTTTAACACATTTTGTGAATAAAATGGCATTAAGAGATAGTATTCGGCCCCTAGAACACCTGAACAAAATGGCATTGCAGAAAGAAGAAATAGATCAATGACTGAAGTAGCAAGAGCTATGTTATTTGAGAATGATTTGGCAAAGATATTTTGGAGAGAACCAGTGAACAAAGTAGTGTATACAATGAATAGAGTACAAATTAGAGTAGACACAGACAAGACACATTATGAATTATGGTTTGGACATGTACCCTCAGTTAAGTATTTTAGAAATTTTGGAAGCAAATGTTATATAAAGAGAGATGATGATATTGGAAAGTTTGATCCTAGAAGTGATGAAGGTATATTTCTTGGATATTCTTTGAAACACAAAGCCTATAGATGTTACAATAAAAGAACTAAGACTATTGTTGAAAGCGAAAATGTTAAAGTTGATGAAAAGTTCAAAATTCAGTAAAGAATGCTTGATTATGAATCGGATGAAGAAGCTCATCCTAAACCTAACACTGGATCTATTGAATTATTTTATGAAACTAACAATGATTTGTTGAATGAAAGCCATAGTGAAGTCATTGAAGAACCTACATTGGAAGAGAGATCTGAGACAGTGACACCTAGCAAGAGTTTGTTAAGAAATCATCCTATTGGACAAATTATTGGGAGAATCAAAAGAGGAGTTCTAACTCAAAATAAGGCACAAGAACAGTTATGTTTGATTTCTCAAATTGAACCTAAGACTACTAATGAAGCTTGTGAAGATGAAAGTTGGACTAATGCTATGAAAGAAGAACTAGATCAGATTGAAAAGAACAAGACATGGGAATTGGTCCCTAGACCTAAAGACAAGAATGTTATTGGAACTAACTAGGTATTTAGAAACAAGATGAATGAACAAGGAGAAGTAGTAAGAAACAAAGCAAGATTGGATGTAAGGGTTACTCACAGCAAGAAGGAATTGACTATGAAGAAACCTTTGCACTTGTTGCAAGAATTGAAGTAGTAAGAATGTTTTTGGCATATGCAGCTTACAAGAAATTCAAAGTATATCAGATGGATGTGAAGTTAACATTTTTTAATGGAGAATTGGAAGAAGAAGTCTACATTGAGTAGGCTGGAGGTTTTCCCTTAACTCAAGAAGGAGACATGGTATGTAAATTGAAGAAAGCTTTATATGGACTTAAACAAGCACCTAGAACTTGGTATGCAAGACTAGATAAGTATTTATTAAAATTGGGATTTACAAAAGGAACAGCTGATAGCAATCTATACACAAAAGAAATTGAAAATGGTTTGTTGGTTATAGTTATTTTTGTTGATGACATTATCTATGGAGGAGAAGATGAAGCTAGTGACAAATTTGTTGATGAAATGAAGACTATTTTTGAAATGAGCATGATTGGTGAAATGAAATACTTTTTGGGATTACAGATAACATAAAACAATGATGGTATCTTTGTAAGTTAGACAAAGTACCTGAATGACTTGTTGAAAAGATTTGGAATGGAGAATTGTAAACTAGTTGGAACACCCATGGTGACTGGACATAAGTTATCTAGCACAGATGAGACTCCTGCAGTAGAATAGAAGAAATACAAATCTATGATTGGAGGATTGTAGTATTTGACTCATACAAGACCTGATATAGCACATTCAGTTGGAATTGTAGCAAGATTTCAAGCTGAACCTAGAGAATCACATTATGCAGTAGTAAAAAGGATACTAAGATATTTAAGAGGCACAATGGACTATGGACTATGGTATGAAAAAACTAATGATTTTACCCTATGTGCATATACAGATTCTGATTGGGGAGGCAATGTTGATGATAAGAAAAGCACCAGTGGTGGAGCATTTTTCCTTGGAGGAAGATTAGTTTCTTGGCTAAGCAAGAAGTAGAATTGTATCTCACAAAGTATAGCAAAAGGAGAATATGTAGTAGCAACAAACAATTGTAACCAGATAATTTGGATGAAGCAAATGTTGAAGGATATTGGAATAAAATTTGTTGAACTTGTTGTCATACATTGTGACAACACTAGCATAGTTAGTATGTCTAAGAATATTATATTACATTCTAAGACAAAGCATATAGAGATTAAGTATCATGTTGTAAGAGAGAAAGTTGCTGAGAAAGATGTCAGACTTGAGTACATAAGTACAAAGGAGCAGATAGTAGATATATTCACAAAGCTTTTGCCTAAGGATACATTTGAGTATTTGAGAGGTATGCTTGGGGTTATGGCCCAGCCTACTTTTCAAAAGTGATTTAGTTGGTTGCATCCATCTAATGGTATATGAGCCTTATCTTTCTTCTGGACTAGATGTTGGTACTTCCTCTATGGGGGAGTATGTGTATCTGAGCTGAGTCACGAGGACTCTAGTAAATGTATTTTCTAAATAATATCTTTTGACATTGATTTGTTGTTGAAATAGTGATGAAATTTCTGTCATTGATGTCAATGGGGGAGAAGTATACATGAAAAACAATGTGAAACATTTGTTGGAGAGAACTTAATAGGATAATGAAGCAAGATTTGATTGATGAAGAGGATTTGAAGAAGCAGTGTTGCACTATTGGATTTTTGGAACATTGGATATTTTTCATCTATGTTGCCATCAATGCCAATCGGGGAGATTGTTAGGAATGAATGCTAAATGTTTGGCAGCCATTCTGTAGCAGTTTTGTTGCATTCATGACTATGATTGTCATTGATGTCAACACAGTGATTTACCGAAGACTTGCAGAGAAGCAGACAGAGTTTGGATTAGTGCACGTGGGTTATTGTAGTTGGAGCTATGTGATGTTGAGGATATACTCTTTGATATTTTATATGTCTATGGTTAAGAGTGCAGTCATTAATTCATTTATTCATGGAAGTTATGAGCATTTTGGTGGAAGTAGTATTCAAGCAGTGTTCCTAAGTAGCGGTTTGTGGAAATCGGATGATATCTCCTAATCGGGATGGAATCTAGTTTTGTGTAGTTAAAGGGAAGTTGAAGACACATTGATAGTGATGTGGATGATAGTGCAGACTTTGAGGTCACACAAGTGAAGAGTTATTGTATTTGGAAGCTGACAATTTTGTGTAATTTTGATGTAGCGTGTGGAAACTTTTATATTGTAATTGTATGCCAACTCATTTGTAATTATTTGAGAATGGTATAAAGGAAGGAATGTATTTCCTTGTTGTATTGTAGTTGTCATATGGAAGTAGAGGTTGTGTGTGATGCTGTATGCATGAAGTGAAGAAAAGAGAAAAGTATGAAAGTGAAATTGTGAAGGAAGACATGTGAGGAATATTTTTGAGGTACAAAGATCTAAAATTGAGATCTGATGTAATAGTGAGTGTGGCTTGGCATAGTCAGAGAAGAGGTAACATATTATTCTATTGAGTAATGCAAAGATTATTTGGATAGTGTGTTCAGTGATCTTACCCTGAAGCTGTTTGGGTAGTGGGTCCTTCTGTCTTCCATAACTCTTAACAGGGTTAGAATCTTTTAACAGGGATTCAAAATCTCCTAACAGGGATTCATATGTATTGAATGTATTTCATAAGACTCCTAACAAATTCCATCCTTTCACAAGGAATATTCATAGTAGTCCATCTTTTGTGGGCATCATTCTGACTGGGGTTTACTCTTTGATCAAGACGTTCCCTATTCAACATATCTTGTGTCAATGTGTTATTGTGTATGAATATCTTTTTGTGATTGGTAGTTATATTGCTTATATGGTTTAATGTTGTTGAAGATGATAAAAGTTATAATTATCTGATAAATGATTCACCCCCCCTCCCCTCTTAGTTATCTTGGTGGACTTTACTTTCTAACAAATATAGGGTCATAACTGTGGGATAAGACAATTAAGACATCTACATCCAAGAAAACCTCAAGAACTATAAATTTTCCTAATCTAGACGTTAAAGGGTTTGAGACAGGGACTGCACTCTCAGTATTCTTATAAAATTATTTAAATAGGCACATTCTGCTGACATCTGGTGTCCTAGCATCTCTACAATAAGCAAGATCATCTACGAAACATTAATCACTAACCTTCTTATTCTGTGATGAGCTTAGTAGAAGAGTGAGGAATTCATCTAAAAAACTCTGCTTAACTTTCTTTTTTCCTCCTTTGCTGGTAGAATCTGCACTGACTGATGGTTTACTCATTTTGTCTACAATTTGAAATACTTCTACAAATTCTAGACATTCTAAACTTTGCAATTGCTCTGAGAAATTCTATCGCTCTAGTCTTCTGAATGCTTGGTAATTTGAAATGAGTGATGAACAACTATATTTATTTAGTAGAATTAAATGCAAAAATCCATTAGAGATCAAAAAGATGAATAGTATGTCACTTCCTCCATTACTTGGCATGCTTAGAACTCAATTCTCTAGTCGTAAGTTAAGAAAATGACAGGTAATCTAATTTTAGCTTCTGGCGATCTAGAGACTACCAAATGTTCTTATAATCGCTAAAAAGATTTGGTGCCTCCTTTATACTTTTAGAGATCTGGTGACTAAAGAAAACCATAGTCGCTGAATGAATTTACTTCTTAAGATCTAGCAACTATAGTCAGATATCATAGTCGCTAAATAATTTGAACCCTTTTAAAATTATCTAGAGACTGGGCAATAATAAGCGTTCTTACATTTTCCATCCTGCGACTTGGTGACTATAGTCATTACTTTAGTCATCGTAAAATATTTCCTCTTTGAATTTATCTTGAGACTTGGCGACAGAGAGCCATTACGAGATCTAGTGACCATAGTATATCTCTTAGTCACTGAAGCCAGTTGACTTTTCAAACTTCTTCTTGAGACCTTCCGACTATCTGGAGATTCAATGACTGAAGACATGAAAACTTCAATTTATCTCTTCTAGAGATTTGGCGACTATAGTCAAGCCAGCTTTCCTGTTTATATTTTTCATATTTTGTCAACCAATCATAAAGAGACATGTCACAAAATCTGACAAATGGAAACTCATATTTTCTTCAATCTTTTGACTTTGGTCAACACTTTAACTTTAGACTTCTTGGCAATTACACGACTGAAGACCATTTCTTTACTACTGGACCATTTTCTTAACTTGAGTTTCACTTGTAGACTAAGAAACAAAGCAAATATCAAAGTCATTGAACCATTTTTTAACCCTTGGCTTAATTCTGAGATTACGTGACCATCGCTTGATCAAGTTTAAATCAATGATCTAAAACTACTTTGAAAACTCCCTTCTTAACTCATCCTTATCTAGCATCCTCATGACTGAAGACTTCTCTTTATCACCTAATATTTCTCTTGACCATGGTTAAGACTGGAGATTGTGCGAACACCCTTACTCTCTAAGTCACCAAAAAAATCACTTAACCTTAGTCAAGTAACGAGAATAAACATCAACCGTCGATTAGAACTTGATCCAACAGTCCTTGCTAAGTCACTACAGCTTTTGTAACTTAATCGCTTCATTGGGAGACTTAAAGACATGTCACAAAATCACTAACTACCAGAGATATAACTACCAGGATGATGAGAATGTGCGACTAGTGAAATTGCCATGTCGCAAGATAAAAGAACTAACCGCTGACAAACCTTGAGATCTGGTGACTAGTATAATAGACCATTGCTTCGCACTTGGAGATTCAGTGACCAACTACAGATCTCAATATCATTGAATATTATATCAATTTCTTACTTCTTTCAGAGATCACCGGATTGAAGGCATTTTGATCTGGAGATAAAGAGACTATAGTAACCTTGTAAATATTTATCATAGTAGTCGCTAGATCTCACAATAGTGATTCAGAAACCTGGTGACTAAAGGGAACTACTAAGTCATTTAAGAATAGGGAATATTCCTTCATCCTAAGGAGATCATGCAATAAGAGGTTTCAAGTAATTGCTAATAAAAAAGAATATACCAAATTATTTGGGAGATTGAGTGACTAACTGGGGAGACAAAAGTGCACATGCTTTAAAAGACCTTTTAAATCATTGAAAAAGGTAATGGCCAAATAGACTTGGGTGAGCATTTTTAGGGTTTCTTGGATTTTTTAAGGAAATAAGACCTAAAACCTAGGGTTTTTTCACTTTAAATGAAAATTGGAGCTTCTCGAGCTAGAAAAACTAGAATTTGAACCACAAAAATAGGGACAGAGATCAGGAATCCAAAATTTTGAAAGACAAAACACTGAAACTGGAAAGACTACCAACAGTGGCTCTATCTAAGGATGTTTAAACAAGAGTTCAAGCAAGAACCAAAGATCTCTAGGAAAGCAGACCAAAAAAAATGGCTATCCTAAAGCAAGAAGAAAAACACATGACTAAAAGGAAACAAAACTATACAAATTTACAAGAAACTTACATGTGCATAAGGACCATAATTTTTAGTTAAAAAAGGGCTTTAAGAATTTCCCATGCACTAGCAACTCAAAGACTTCTCCATCCACATTTTTAACCAAGTAAGAATCTTTCCCAAAACCTTTATGAATTATATAGGGGCCAAGCCATAGTGATTCAAACTTCTTATGCTTTCCCTTATCCATTGAAGCACTAGGTCATCTGTTTTGAATTTTCTGGTAGTGGCTCTCTTGTCAAAGAGGTACTTCATTTTCTATTGTAACTTGATATCACTCTTTTGACTTTCTCTTCTTATTTCATCTAATTCAGGTAACCGCATGATTATGTCTTGCATTGGCTCTGATATATCTAATTCCTCATCTTGAATAAACTTATAAACATGAAGAAAATTATTTATGGGTAACCTTGACTAAAAACCATACAGAAGTTCAAATGGAGACTTCCTGATAGCTTTCTTTACTGTAATCTTATCCGCCCATAGGGCAAGCTTCAACTTTGAGTGCCAAGCTCTCTTATTTTTCTCTAATGTTTTCTTCAAAATTGTCAAAATGCTTTTTCTATTGGATTCAGCCTATCCATTTGCTTGAGGGTGATAGGGGGATGAATAAGATGTCATGATTCTATTGTCTTTACAAAAGTCCTTGAATTCATCTAACCTAAAATACATTGCATTATCAGTGATCAACTTCATGGGGACACCAAATCTGGTCAAAATATTGTCTAGTAAGAAATCAATCACTATTTTACTTGGCCTTTTTTGTGGGAATAACTTCTATCCATTTTTTGAAATAGTCAGTTGCAACAAGTATCCAACTGTGTCCCCCACTTGATTTCTTAGCAAACTCGCCTATGAAATCCATTCCCCACATTGTAAATGGTGCTTCTACAACTATTGGATTTAACAACAATGCTCCTGAATATTTCAACTTAGAAGCAAACTTATGACATGCCTCACATTTCTTAAAAAATTGGAAAGAGTCTTTGAATAATGTGGGCCAGAAATAGCCAGCCCTCAAAATCTTATGGGTAGTATTCCTTGCAGAATAATGTCCCCCACATACACCAGCATGCATTTCATTTAAGACCCTCTCTGCTTGATATTTGTCAAGGCAAAAGAGAAAAACTCCATCTCTATTTTTCTAGTATAAATCTCCTTATATCAATGTGTACTTTTGAGCTTGTAACCTTAAGGCTCTCTTTTGATTGTCAGTCATATGCTCTGGACATCTAGCATTCTTAATGAAATAAACAATATCAGCATAACATGGTTGCATTTCAATACTTGTTATTATCATGTCTAATGTTCCTTCATTGTCAATCTGGACCAAATCCATGTTCTCTTCAGTCATTAGTTTTTCCAGACCTAGCCCTCTTACTAACTTGGTGATATGGATTTCTAAGTTGAATTCCTGGATCCTAGTAATCCATTTGCATCTTTTACCAATAACTTCAGACTATGTGAGAACATCCTTCACTGTTGCATGTGGAACATATGCAATAACCTTGGCACATACTAGATAGGGTCTGAAATATTTTATGGCTTTTACCAATGCATAGGCCTACTTCTCCATCATCTCATAATTTAATTCAGCAGCCTGCAAAGACTTACTAAAAAATGCAATTGGATGCTCAAAACTTTCTTCATCCTTTTGCAATAATACAGCAGCAATAGTGTGAAATCATGCAAAAGAGAATAGTGAAAAAGGTTTTCTATAATCAGGGGATTTTAACATAGGTGCATCTTGAACAACCTCTTTAATTTTGTCAAAGGCATTTTGAGCTTCAACAGTCCATTGGAATTTAACATATTTTTTGAGTAACTTAACTATTGGTTTGACAATTTTAGCAAAGTTGGCAATGAACCTCCTAAAAAAATTGATTTTTCCCAAAAAAAAATTGCACACCCTTGAGATTTTTGGGTGCAGTGACCTTTTTGATTGCTTCCACCCTCTCTAGATCAATTCTTATTACTTCTATTGATACAATGTGCCCCAATAGTTTTCCTTCTTTGACTGCAAAGTTACACTTCTTTGGATTCGGGGACATACCATATTCTAGAGCTTTGTTAAAAATATTTTCAAGATGTTAATAATGATCCTCAGTCCCTTTGGAATAGGCAGTCATTTCATCCTAGTACACAACCATAAACAAGTCCATATAATCTTTGAAAGTAACATCCATAGCTCTTTGAAAAGTTCCTCCAGCATTCCTAAGGCCAAATGGCATTTTGACATACACATAGGTTCCCCAAGGTGTTGTGAATGTTGTTTTAAATTGTTTAGATTCTTTCACCAACACTTGGTTATATCCAGAGAAACCATCCATCATAGACAGTAATTCACATCCAGTGACTTTATGCAACATTGCTTCCTTATTGGGCAGAGAATAGTTGTCTTTTAATGATGCAACATTTAGGTTTCTAAAGTCCACACCTAACCTAATATCACCATTTTTCTTTCTAATCGGGACCAGAATAGATACCCAAGTTGAGTGCCTTATAGGCTAAATTAATCCTACATCACTCAACTTAACCAATTCCTACTACATTTTGGGAGCCAATAATGGATTAATAGGTTTCTAATTTTGTCTAAATGGCTTAACATCTTATTTTAATGGGATCTCATGTTGGAAAATGTCCTCTCTATAGGCTTTCAGGTCATCATAAGACCATGAAAACACATTCTTGTGTTTTCTTAATAACTTAATTAGATTATATCTTAGTTGAGGATCTAACCCTTTTCCAATATAAATCACTTGAGGTGTGTTATGTGATCCCAAGTTCACTTCCTCTAAATCCCCTATCTTAGCATTACTAGTCTTTAACATGTGATCATCCTAACTACTACATAATGTTGTTAGCTCAGATAAAACCTTAGGACTATAATTTTTACTCAACTGGATTACTGCATTCCCCAAGACCATATCCTAACCATCAATTTCTTCAACCAAAGTGTTACAATCTATGAGTTGATCTTCATACATGTCAAGGCATTGAATAAACTTTAAAATGTCATGGTCATCTTCAAAGACCTGCAAGGTATAAATATTATCTGGGATAACTGGCCTACCTTTTATTTCCACTATTGACACCCTAGACAAAGTTACATCATCTCCTTTTAAGGCAACATTGGCTAAAAAATAAGTCATTATGTTTTTAGACCTTTCCACCCAACAAATGTTGAAAGCATCAAATAATTCAATTTGATCCCAAATATCATGTTTATATAATTTCAATCTATCATTTTTGACAACATATTTGGATCTAACTTGGGCTACTACAAGTTTAGAATCACCAAAAAATTTTAAACATTTTATCCCATGTTTTATGGAAATATTCAATCCTAATGACAGTGCTTCATACTCAGCAGTGTTATTTGTCATTGGAAAATTCAATAGGAAAGAGTACTTGAAAGTAGTACCTCATGGAGATATAAATAAGACTCCAGCTCTTGAACCTTCTTTTGAACAAGCTCCATCAAAATACATTTTCCATAATACATTTTGTTGTTCTTTCAGTTCTTCAATCAGTGGGTTTGTATCTTCTTCTTGTGGAATAAGGTTTTCCACTCTAAAGTTTTCCATATCAACATCCACACAACAATTCAAATCATCAGCATCAGTTAATTCAATCATGTGTGGGGTTCTACTTTCTCTGGATACTTTGATATTATTTCCATCAATGTTGAAAGTTGCGAAAGATAAATCACATTGGATACTACCTCCCATTGAAGCACTCCATTTCCTGGATAATAACATTCCATACTGAGGTGGGATGTTAACTACCAAGACACTCATAGTTAATAGCCTATTTGGGTAAGTTGCCAACCTATAAGGTAATGCTTTTATGGTACCAATAATTGGTAATTCTCTTGAGTCCATGTCCTGACATCTTCCATGAGGTGTGTCTACTTTCAAACCTAGAGACCTCATCACTTCTACAGGCATTATAGTATTAGAAGCTCCTAAATAAATCATGCATTTCTTTAAAAGCTTCCCATTCACTACCAAAGACAAAAAGAAAGGATCAACGGTTCCTATCACAATATTGATAACATTTGTATCCAAGTAAATTTGAGGAATTTCAAAAATAATTTCCACATACTGGTTTTCATTTTAGTCAATTGCTGAGGCAATCACTTTATCAGCGTTAGTGATGTTTTGGGTATCAGTAGGAGCAACTCCATTTACCCAACTTAAAGCTTTCTCTTTGTGCTCCTTGATTCTCATCATTTCTTACAAAGGGACTTTGACAAAGATTTGTGACAACAACTTACTCATGCCAATAGGAATATACTTTGGGTCAACTATATCTTGTTTAATAATAGTGACCTCCTTGTTTTCTTCATGTTCCGTAAGACCAGGATGATCCTTGTTTTGAGTTTTGACTTCCTTTTGGGAAGAAATGATAGTTTCCTCAAGAGGTGTAGCCTTTACTCTATAAGTCATATTGGGAGTAGCAAAAGTGACATTCTTTTTTATCTTAGTCTTGCTAACAATTTTTGCAGCCTTATGTTTATCTTGAGCTTGTTTCACATCCCTATCTGACTTCTTGATGAATATACCAGATGGATTTTGACTTGAATCACCCACTACCCTATTTCTTAAATTATAGTTACTCTTGGCTTGGGTAACCATATATGTTGTGATTTGTCCAATTTCCTCATTAGAGGGCCTTCTCAACGCAACTGATTCATCATCTCTTAAAGTGTTACATTGGACTCTACCCAACTGAATATATTCTTCATCAGAAAAAACTTGTTGATGGTAGACCTGATTTCTAATTTGGGAACTTGCAACATATTGACCCTCATCTTCTTCAGTGGAGTCCATTTCATCATACATGCATGAAGAAGTCATGGCACATCCTTGATCATTATAAGACTCGTCATCATTAATTTCTTGTTCTCCATCTGCAGAGACACTTTCAAAAACCGCATAGTAATAAGAATGATGCAGGAGCATCCTGGGTGTAAGAGCAATCTTGCATCACCCAAAAATATTTCTATTTTTATATTCAATAAGGGCTATTTTAGTGCAGAGCTGCTATTTATGGAAAGTTACTATTTTTCGTAATTTTTGCATGTGCTCAGAATGATCTTATTTCTTTCTTGGAGGTTCATTTTGGTCATATAAGCCTGCCAGTAAAGTTTCATTGCTAGATCAAGTGTATATTGGAAGATATTGAAGATTTTCGGTATTGGCAGCAGGGTACAGAAACTTTGAACTCAGTTTTGAAGGCTTTAGAGGCCCCGGATGAGGTCGAAGATTTGGATGACGGGCGCTTGCACTAGTCAAGCCTGTAGAGCGCTTCGTGGCATTTCCAAAATGGGGTTATAATAGCCGATTGGGTCAACTGGTGATGACTTATGGTCTTCGGAAGTTGGGCCACCCGAAATGGCGAAAAATAATTTTCTTCAAAATTTTTGTTCGGGTTTCAAAGGTTATTTTGAGCCGACTATGATGTAATAAAATGTCAAATAAAATAATTCTAAGTTTGGTCGGCCTTATTGGCTAAAATTCTGGAACCTTCCCAGGCGGTGGAAAATTGCCTATATAAGGAAGGCTGTATTATTGTCTTAGGCAGTTCAGAATAGTTCTGGGTAGTAGATCTGGGTAATAGTTCGAGGCTTTGTCCTACAGAATATTGTAAGTGAATGCCCATGTGGCTTTGCATATTGTAATTCTGAAAGTTTGTAATTCCACATTTGTGGAGATAATAAGAAGCCAATTTTCTGTTATTGCATATTATCGTTGTTGTTTCTCTATATCTGTTATGTGTTTGTGGTATTAAGGGGAGCACTCTTCATCAAGTGGTATCAGAGCAGGTTTTCTTGAGTGTGTAAACAGATCGCCGACTGTGAGGCAGTTTGCACCAGGACCGTGGCTAGGGTTTCAGCGCGCATCGTGAAAATGCCTCCACGAAGGAAACGTGGTGGAAGAGCTGGTGTTGTAACACCTGAGGTTAGAGAGCTGCAGAGACAAGTGCGAGCATTGCAAGAAGAGATTCGTAGAGGAATGAATCTTAATGTCAGAGATGAAAGCGAGGATGAAGCCGAAGAAGAATATCAAGCAGGAGAAGTTGAAATTGTGAACCAGGAGGAAGAAAGACTTTTTCGGGCGATTTCCAAGATTGGGAAAAGACCTAAGATTGAGGTTCCTACATTTTCTGGAAATCTTAACCCAGAGGAATTGATCGACTGGATCAATGAATGTGAGGAATATTTTGAGTATGAAGATGTTGAGGATCCTGATAGGGTCAAATTTGTGAAGGCCAGACTGAAAGGTCATGCGAAGATATGGTGGCAAGAGATTCAGTTGGAGCGAAATAGAAGGGGAAAGGAGAAAATCACGAGATGGGATCGGATGGTGGATAAATTGAAGCGACAGTTCATTCCTGTTGATTATGAGCTTGATCTACTAAAGAAAATGCAAAGTTTGAAGCAAGCAGGAAGATCTGTTCAGGAGTATACAGAGGAGTTCTATCGACTCCTCATCAGAACAGGCCATGCAGAAGCTGATAAAGAGAAAGTTGCCCGATACCTTAATGGGTTAAGGCCAAGCATTCAGGAGGAGCTGAATCTGGTTCGAATGAACAGTATTGAGGAGGCATACCAATTTGCCCTAAAAGTAGAGGAAAAGCTGAACAAGAAGTTCGAGAGCAGACAAAATGGAAGAGGTCGCGGTGGACAATCTGGTGGACGGTCATATGGTGGCCGAAATGAAGATCCGAAAAAGAAGGATGAGGCCAGTAGCAGTCAAAATCAGTGAGGAAATAATTCCAATCACTTTCAGGATCAGAATAATAGAGATCAGAGAGGAAGAGGAAGAGGACAAGGATCTGGAAGAGGAGGCTTCCGTGGAACATGTTTTCACTGTGGAGAAGAAGGTCATAGGGCATTTGAATGTCCTCAGCACCAAGGTAGAACAGACAGGAGAAATGAAGGCCAGGCCAGAGTTGCACATGTAGATGAAGATGCCAGATCATCAAATTCTGAAGATGCTGAAAGAGGAGAAACGTTGATTAACAGAAGAGTCCTATTGAGTGGTGAGAATGAACCTGAGCAAAGGAAGAGCCTGTTTCACACCAGGTGCAAGTGTGAAGGTAAATGTTGTGATGTGATTATTGATAGTGGAAGCACTGACAATTTGGTGTCAGAAGAGATGGTGACAAAGTTGAAGCTCAAGAGACAGAAACACCCACATCCATATCGGATTGCCTGGGTACAGGATGACCACAAGGTCATGGTCAATGAACAATGCCTAGTAAAGTTCAAGGTTGGCGGATACCAAGATGAGGTATTGTGTGATATCATATCTATGGATGTATGTCATATGTTGTTGGGTAGACCATGGCAGTTTGACAGATGTGCTGTACACGATGGTCGTGCGAATACCTATTCCCTGACAAAGAATGGAGTGCGACATAAGCTAAAGCCATTGAAGGAGACCGAAGAAAAGGTATGTGGTAATGCAAGGATAACTTTTGTTGATGGAAGAAATTTTCTAGATGGTATGAGGCATGAGCATGT
This sequence comes from Chamaecyparis obtusa, assembly GCA_027943335.1. NCBI lineage: Eukaryota > Viridiplantae > Streptophyta > Pinopsida > Cupressales > Cupressaceae > Chamaecyparis > Chamaecyparis obtusa. Next base: position 1,117,657 of record BSBK01000944.1, read on the forward strand.
ATGTTTTGCTTTAATTCCAAAAGCTGGTAAAGAGGAAGTAGAAGATGTTCCTGTAGAAGTTGCAGATTTGTTGAATGAGTTTCAGGATATTGTATCCGATAATGTGCCTGATGGATTACCACCAATCAGGAAGATCAGTCATCAGATGGACTTGATCCCAGGAGCGAGTTTGCCAAACAAGGCAGCACACAGAATGACACCTGCAGAAAGTGAAGAGTTGAACAGACAAGTACATGAGTTATTACAGAAAGGGTTGATTCGAGAGAGTCTGAGTCCCTGTGCAGTACCAGCGGTATTAGCACCAAAGAAGAATGGAGAATGGAGGATGTGTACGGATTCTAGGGCAATAAACAAGATCACAATCAAGTACAAGTTTCCATTGCCACGAATGGATGATATTATGGACTGTTTGAGTGGAGCTGTGTATTTCTCAAAGATAGATCTGAAGAGTGGATATCATCAGATTCGGATCAGAGAAGGAGATGAATGGAAGACTGCCTTCAAGACAAAGGAAGGACTATATGAGTGGTTAGTCATGCCTTTTGGGCTAACCAATGCACCGAGCACTTTCATGCGGCTCATGAATGAGGTTCTGAAAGAATTTCTGGGTAAGTTTGTTATTGTTTACCTAGATGATATTTTGAACTTTAGTAAGACATTGGATGAGCATATGATGCATATTCGTATGGTATTTGAGAAGTTGAGAGAAGAGAAATTGTTGATTAATTTGAAGAAGTGCAGTTTTGTGAAGAAAGAGTTAGTGTATTTGGGATTTGTAGTTTCAGCAGAAGGTCTGAAAATGGACCCAGAGAAGGTACAGGCTATCCTTGAATGGCCTACTCCAAAGAGTGCTACTGAGGTAAGATCTTTCCATGGTCTAGCTAGCTTTTATAGAAAGTTTATCAAAAATTTTAGCAGTATTTGTGGACCCTTGACTGAAACAATGAGAGGGGATAGAAAAGAGTTTAAGTGGACTAATGGGGCAGAAAAGAGTTTTCAATTGTTGAAACAAAAAGTTACAGAACAACCTATTTTAGCACTTCCAGATTTTAATAAGGTGTTTCAAGTAGATTGTGATGCTAGTGGTACTGCAATAGGAGTTGTTATGAGCCAAGAAGGTAAACCTGTTGCTTATTTCAGTGAGAAGTTAAATGATGCCAAGAGGAAATATTCTGTTTATGATCAAGAATTTTATGCTATAGTTCAGGCATTAAAGAAGTGGAGACATTATCTACTTCCTAAGGAGTTTGTTTTGTATACTGATCATCAAGCTTTGCAATATTTGAATAGTCAAGGAAAATTGAATCAAAGGCATTTGAAATGGGTTGAGTTTTTGCAGAGTTATACATTTGTTTTGAAACACAGGAGTGGAAAGTCTAATAGGGTTGTAGATGCTCTTAGCAGAAGGAAACTATTGCTGACAGAAATGCAGATTGAAGTGGTTGGGTTCAAGGAACTCAAGAATTTGTATCCAGAGGATCCTGATTTTGGTGAAGCTTGGAAAGCTTGCACAGAACCTGTTACTCTAGACAGGACGAAATGGTTGGATTTCATCATCCAGGATGATATGCTATTCAGAGGGAGCCAGTTGTGCATTCCACGAAGTTCTATGAGGGAGAATCTCATCAAGGAGAAGCATAGCGGAGGATTAGCTGGACATTTTGGTCGTGACAAAACCCTTGGTTTGGTTAGTGAGAATTATTATTGGCCACAGTTGCAGCAAGATGTGAAGAAGTTTGTACAGAGTTGCAGAGTATGTCAGATGGAAAAAGGAGTGAAGCAGAATACAGGGTTGTATCAGCCATTATCTGTACCAGAGAAGCCTTGGGAGGATATCAGCATGGACTTTGTTCTTGGTTTACCGAGGACACAGCGGGGACATGATTCAATTTTTGTAGTAGTTGACAGATTTTCGAAGATGGCACATTTCATTCCCTGCAAGAAGACTAATGATGTTGTTCATGTAGCAGAATTGTTTTTCAGAGAAGTAGTGAGACTTCATGGTTTGCCAAAGACCATAGTTTCAGATCGAGACACTAAGTTTGTTGGATATTTCTGGTGTACATTGTGGAAGAAGTTGAAGACAGATTTGAAGTTCAGTTCATCACATCATCCACAGACTGATGGACAGACAGAGGTGGTGAATAGAAGTTTGGGAAATCTGCTGAGATGTTTGGTTGGAGATAAGCCAACAGGATGGGATTTGATTTTACCACAGGCAGAATTTGCATACAATAATTCTGTCAATAGGAGCACTGGTAAATCACCATTCTGGATTGTATATGGAAGTAGTCCAAGAAATGCATCTGAATTGAGGAAGATAGACAAAGGAGAAATAAGTAGTGCTGAAGCTGAAGATTTTGCAAAACACTTGAAGAACATCCATGGGGAGGTGAGGAAGCATATTACCAAGATGAATGCACAGTATAAGGCTAAGGCAGATGAGAAAAGGAGGTATAAGGAATTTAAGGTTGGTGATGAAGTCATGGTTCATTTGCGGAAGGAGCGGTTTCCAGTTGGTACATATAACAAGCTGAAAATGAAGAAGTTTGGACCATGTAGGATACTGAAGAAACATGATTCAGCAAACGCATATGAGGTAGAATTACCTACTGAGCTAAATATTTTGCCAGTGTTTAACATTTCAGATCTGACAGAGTATCATGAGGGAGGTGTTGAAGATGAGATCATAGCGGCACAGTGGAGTATTCCAGCAACTAGTTTAGACACTAAGGAGATTGAAGATATACTGGATAGTCGTGTTGGCAGAAGCACAAGGAACAGGACATATGAAGAATATCTGGTCAAGTGGAAAGGACGACCTGTTGAAGATTCATCATGGTTGACAAAGGAGGAGGTTAGCCATCTTGGTTTTCCTCTGCACACCTGAGTCGTGACAGGGTCACTTCTCAAATTACCCCGGGTGTCTGATGCAGGAGCATCCTGGGTGTAAGAGCAATCTTGCATCACCCAAAAATATTTCTATTTTTATATTCAATAAGGGCTATTTTAGTGCAGAGCTGCTATTTATGGAAAGTTACTATTTTTGGTAATTTTCGCATGTGCTCAGAATGATCTTATTTCTTTCTTGGAGGTTCATTTTGGTCATATAAGCCTGCCAGTAAAGTTTCATTGCCAGATCAAGTGTATATTGGAAGATATTGAAGATTTTTGGTATTGGCAGCAGGGTACAGAAACTTTGAACTCAGTTTTGAAGGCTTTAGAGGCCCCAGATGAGGTCGAAGATTTGGGTGACAGGCGCTTGCGCCGGTCAAGCCTGTAGAGCGCTTCGTGGCGTTTCCAAAATGGGGTTATAATAGCCGATCGGGTCAACTGGTGATGACTTATGGTCTTCGGAAGTTGGGCCACCCGAAATGGCGAAAAATAATTTTCTTCAAAATTTCTGTTCGGGTTTCAAAGGTTATCTTGAGCTGACTATGATGTAATAAAATGTCAAATAAAATAATTCTAAGTTTGGTCGGCCTTATTGGCTAAAATTCTGGAACCTTCCCAGGCGGTGGAAAATTGCCTATATAAGGAAGGTTGTATTATTGTCTTAGGCAGTTCAGAATAGTTCTGGGTAGTAGATCTGGGTAATAGTTCGAGGCTTTGTCCTACAGAATATTGTAAGTGAATGCCCATGTGGCTTTGCATATTGTAATTCTGAAAGTTTGTAATTCCACATTTGTGGAGATAATAAGAAGCCAATTTTCTGTTCTTGCATATTATTGTTGTTGTTTCTCTATATCTGTTATGTGTTTGTGGTATTAAGGGGAGCACCCTTCATCAAAGAATCATGAGGTGATTGACAAGAAATGCACTAGGGAACATCATCATTCATGTTCACTGAACTCTTATGTAATGGGTCAGGGATTTTTTCATTGGGTTTATCCCTTCTTTCAGGAAGCACTAGCTTTCCATCCTTCTACTGAGTGTTATAAGGATAGTTCTACATTCTTGGTAACTTGTTAAAGTTATTGAAGGATGGCCTATCATTTCCTTGCACTCTATTGTTTCTACTTTCACTAGGCTTAAAATCTTTTATTTCTCTTAAGATTTTCTTCAAACTATCATCATCTTTTGGTTTTGTGTCAGATTTCCTTGGTTCTTTTCTATTTGAAACTGGAGGTTTGTAATCATCCCTTCTTCCCAACTTCCCTGATATTCTTCTATTGCTTTCTATGTTAATGGCCAATTTGTAAGCCTCTGCAAGATTTATAGGGTTTTCATCTCTCAAAAGATATCCCATCTTTGAATCAAAAGAATTTAGGTAAGTGACCAAACATATTTTGTCATCTAACATAATAACTTGTAACAATTTATGCATAGCTTTCTAGAATCTGACATTAAATTCAACAACACCCTCATTTTGGTTTTTCTTGATGTTATGGAACTCATTGAGCATGAAACCTTCATTGGTCTTATCACCATATTATTCTTTGAAACAATGCTTGAACTATTCCCATGAACTTATGCTAGCATGACGTAAATTCCTAAACCAATCTCTAGCATCTTCAGTCAGAGATTGAACAAAAAGTTTCATAATTACATCATCAGGCTCAATGTTGTAGTCATCTATTACATTAATGAAAGTTTTCAAGTGTTCCTCATAGGTGACTGCATTGCTTCTAGTGAATTTTGGAATTTTTTTCCTAATTTCATCAGGGATAGGATTAGGGTACCCAGGGATCGCAATAAAAACCAATTGTTTGTGTCTCTCATGGATGGACCCTATTTGAGATGGGCCAACACCTAAAGTTGTGGATATTTAGATACTTGACATAGGGTTAGTTTTGGTAATATTCAAAAAATTTGCACCTTGTACCCAAGAGGTGGATATTGTATTGGTAGGTCCTGAAGATTATTTAAGGAACTCAATCTTTCTTTTCATCTCATCTGCAATAGCTTCTAGCTCTGCCTTTTCTAATTCTTTAGCCAATAATTCTTGCTCTCTTTTTGCCTTTTCAAGGTCGGCATCTAATCTTGCTACTTGATCTAAAGTTTTCTTGGTAGGATTTGGTTCATTAATTGAAATTCCTACAACCTTTTATTTACCCTTATCCCTAGGGTTTCTTATTTCATGTATTTCTTGGACAACAGGTTGTTCTTCTATTTGTTCTGTTATAGGAACATAATTTATGGCTTGAAAATCCAACAATTTCTTCTTCAATTGTTTAGCTCTTATCATAGCATGTATAATCTTTTCTTCCTTTTCTTTCTCTCTTTTTTGCCTTATTGTAGCTTGCTCTCGGATCTTTCTTTCCAGTTGAAAAACCTCTTCAAAAATTTCTTCAGAATCTGGAAGGGTTGTTTCTAATGAAGAATTTTGGATAGGGATTTCTTCTTGGTGGTCATTAGGTATTTGGTGGCCTTGTAAGGAGGAACCAAGGGGAAAAGAAGGAACAAAGTCTTGTATATTCCTACTTTGGCTTCTTGATCTTATGTTATTTCTAGGGATTCCTCTTTTGTGGGATTGTGCTCTCCCTCCATCCTTTTCAAAGGGTGAATAGTAATCATCATATTGATTCAGACCTAAATCAATTACTTCCTCATACTCTGATGTATTTCCCTCCTGGTTTGTTTGAATAGGATCCTTTGTCCTCACATTTCCTTTCTATTTCCATGTGAAAGACATGTCATTACTATTTCTCTCCCTCCTCATTTGATTTCATCTTGAGGTAGCTAGAAGTTCTCCTTCTAAATTTTCTTTTGGATGTTCTTTTCTCCAAGACCTTGTATTCTTATGGGTCATTATGAAATAGAAGACTTCTTATGGAACACTGGCATAGAGATTTTATAGAAATTCACCACCCAAATTATTTTGGGATTTGGAGATACTGTACTTGGGAGAAAATAGAAGCAAAGCTCCTAAAGGGACAATACACTAAAAGATGAAAGGATAACTCTGACCTTCAATGGTGACTGACTGGTATGAAATGAGTAGGCCAGGAGTCAGACTCAACTTGAAACTTGCGTCACTTATAACTTTGTAAAATATTTTGATTATCCCCAGTAGAGTCGCTAATTTTTTAGGGATTTTTCTTCTAGGATCAAACTTGGCAAATGTACGGGCTTGATTCTTAGTTAAAAAGGACTCCAAGTTTCCAAGAAAAGCCTAATTGATGAGGATTAGATAAGATCCTCCTTCTTCTTTGAGCTCCACAAGACTCAAGTGGGTATTACCTACAATGATTTACTACGCTTCAAGTAAACATTCAAATGGTGGATTAAGTCTTCACTATCATGCTATTATTTCTCCAAATTACTTCAATAAGACATTATTACTCTACAAACAGCCCAAATTATCCTAATACAGAGTACTATAATAGAAATTATAATTGTAATAGCATGAAATAGTGGCATAAGGACATTCATCCTTCTTCTTTTTCTAAGTTCAACTCAAGGAAGGATAACCTCTTTATTCTTTCTTTAAGGAATCACTAAATATGTACTATACCACTCAGACACAGCCCTATCAAAGTATAAACACAATTCTTGAAAATAAAAGTACTGGTAATGAAATGAATTTTGATTCTTCTAAGGATTGCAAAAGATAAATTTTAAGAAAAACACACTTCAAACCAGTGCCTAAATCCAAAGGGCAAAAGAATCCTAAATGCAAATCCACAAGTCTATTTAAAGAAATATTATAGTATAACTTACATACAATCTACAATTTGAATAGGATGCCTTACAAACTATTTTTTCAATCTAATATTATTACTATCAATATCCCTAGAGATATATTTACTCCCTGAAATTAATGACAAGGATTTTAATTCTCTCCTAGAGAGAAACTCATAATCAGTTACAGAAGTTTCTTAAAAACTAGTATATTTTAAATGCCTTACACATAAAACATACAAGAGTAAATACAAAAATAGAGAGACAATAACAACAAGAGATAGAAATTGTAGTATATAATTATTAAAGAAGACATGCAATTTACATAAGAAAACTCATGCTCAGAAATTCAAACACAAAGTTCATGTTCTATAGCAATTGTACTTGTTTTTTTCTATTATCTTTGACCCCCCCAAAAAATAAGATTACAACTCTATTTATATCCGGTTCAACTATCTTGGAATTCCCTTATTAATGGGAATGCAACAAGCTTCAGATGGTTGAAAACCTAACCCTAAAGAGCATAAAAGACAAGATACAATAACCCCTCAGGCGATGGAAAGAAAAAATTATCTTGGTTTGTTCTACACCCTGGATCACTGATTACTGACACCTTTGTCTGCAAGTATTCATGATAGCTTCTTAAGTTTTAATGAGATATGGTGACCGCCATTTTAAGCTAACCTACACCATTCTTAAATGATAGCTTATCATCCCTATGCTCTGAGATCAGGTGTCAGGTCCTCTAGGTGTCCTTTCTATTCATCATCCAAGATATCAAAGTCAACTGCAATGGATTTTATCTTCTTAGGCTTTGTAATCTCATCCCATGTAATGACCTCTTCCTCTATTGACCATTTATAGTTATGAGTATGTTGCAGTTGTGCTTTTTCTCACTCCCATCTAGCATATGTTATTTCTTTGACATCTGTTATAAATTTGGTAAGCTCAACCTCTACCTTTATAGCTTCATCTAGAGTTTTATTGAATCTCTCCACATCTTCTTCATTACTTTCATCTAAAAATGCCTCTTTTCTAGGCAATATGAGATCAAAGTCTGATCTCCACTAATCAAGGCTCTTTATGGCTCCATCTGCATCCTTAACAGGAGGGATAAACTTGTTGGAATCAAAGCTGAGCATGGCTATCTTAGCCTCAATTTGATTTTCTTTGCCCTTAAAAAGTGGCAATATGGCCTTAACCCTATTTATTACTTGTGGAATATCATTTCTTAAAGATTGAACAATCACCAATCTTTCAAAAAGTGGTGCCTTGACAGACCAAGTTACATAATAACTATTCAAAATTGTTACATAACCATTTACTTCTTCCTGTAATTTAGGCAACTTACTATAAGCATTGAAAATCAAATTAGATTTATCTTTTAGCATGTCAATTCTATGCTGCAAGATTTTTAATAAGGCCTGTAGGATGGCTTCATTCTTTTCCTCATTTATTTTCTTTATCTCTACAAAAACCTCTTCTTCACTCATACCTTCACTCTCTATTAATGTGGGTTGTTGGGGTGGTGCAGGGGCAGCTACAGGAGTGTTTATTAGTTTTTGATGTAAGTCTTTCACAAAATTTTCCAATGCCCTCTCTTTCATTATCTGGATATCTCTATCCTTCAACATTGCACTGTAGTCCTTTAGTAGGGAACCATATCTCTCAGACAATTATTTTATCTTATCCTCATTTAGTCTTGCAAAATGGGTTAACACTTGAGAGATCTCAAGGTCCCCTATGTTGTGGATGGACCACACAATCTTATCTCCATCCATCTGCTCCTTCACATTGAAAATTGAAGGCTTTTTATCCTTAGGATAAAGACTCCATAGCGCTAATGCTTGATTTTTTGGGCTGTACCCAAATCCTCTAATCATATCCCCCACTTGGGTTTCCAAAGACAAAGTTATGTCTTCCTATATTTTGATTTGATCAATAATGAAGTCTAAATACAAGTTCCACCTAGGCACAAGTAGCATATTTCTCTTTTTCAGTAGTTTCCTAGCCTCATTTGGGGTGATTTTTTCAGCTTCAGGGTCATATTCTCTTAATTGTTGCACTACCTCCTCTGGCACTTGACCCTCTTCAATGATTTTCACACTAGATGCAACTTGTTTTTGTTTGTGCCAAATCAAGAAGCTCTTGAATTCCTCTGACTCTATGAAACTGACATCCTTCAAGAAGGCATCTTGTTCAATCATTCACTCATCTTGGCATAGAGCCAAGGGCAACTCAACACCATCAATTTCAAGATTTTCTTTTCTTTTCTCTTCTCTTATTTTCTTTCTTAACTCATGATGATGAACACTAGTTCTAGGGAAGAGGGCTCCTATTTTATCCTTTTTCTTCACCTAAGAAGATTCACCAACCAATAATTTATGCTTCTTTGTAGGTGGCTCACTTGTATCTTGAGAACTATGAAGCTCTGCTAGATCAACAATATTTTCCCCAACCTGATGCCTTTTAGAAATTGTCTACTCTAGGGGAGGGATTCTATGCATAGAAAAGCCACCATCACTATCCTCATCACATTCAGATTCAAAGTGGACATCCTTCTTTCTATCATTCTCATCAATTTGATCTTCAAAACCTCTCATCAAGGTGTTAAATTGAGACATCATTTGTTTAATTATTTGAAGATAAGGCAATTCAAGGAAGAAACCACTAAATTCCAATCCTTTTTGTCTCACTCACTTCTCCATAGCATACAATTAATGTATTTGATTAGCTCTTCTTGTCACCTCTTCATCTTCTATTATATTTCTCAATACATCCTCTTCAGGGTACTCCTCATGTCTTTTATTGAATGGAATGCTGGGCATGTAATATTGCCTGGCAGCAACCATGAATCCTTTTGTATCCACATACCTATCTGAGGCAGCATGCATCCTAAATTTTCCTAGCCACTCATCAATCTTGCTGAAGGCATTCTTGCCTATTATGATACTATACATCCTGAAGTGCCTAGGAGTGAAAGTTCCCTTTTCTGTGGGAAGCTAAATTCTCTTTCTCAGTCAGCATTTGTTGCCAAATGAATTCCAAAAATGCCACCCTCAGTGGAACAAAGAATGGTATTATATGAGGGACCTAAGGGCATCTGTATACTCTGATCATAGTATACCCCTTTTCATAATATATATCTCCCCAATTATGTCTCTTATTCCACTTGTCAAAAAATTGTTGAGGCCTCACCAACTGCAAAACTTTAGTAGATAGCCTTGAAAGATTAAGCCCTAACCTGAGGAGGATAGGCCAAACTATCCAATTTTCAAAAACATAAAAGTCACTCCTTGTGGAAGAAGGACTCCAAGCCCTTAACCAAAATTGCACCGGCTTTTGTTTCCCTTTATACATAATCTATGGCTCCAGGTTATCCATGTTCATGATGTTATAATTGAAATACAAAATAAGATGCATCAGTTGAGATTAATGCATAAATATTGGTGTAGAACCAGAACCAGACACGTGGTTCTTCACAACTAGTAAACCCTCATGCATTCTTTCTATTATAAAACCTATATAGTCATATCCCCTTGCCACATGAAGACTCTAGGAATCAAAAACCATCATTAGCAGGTCCATGGTGATTCTCTCCCCACCATCTATCCCTAGAACTTTGCATGATCCATATGCAATATATTTCATGTAGAATTTGAGATCCTTGTAGAAAAATGGGGCCATTGATCCAATAATTGGCGTGATGTAATTTCTATTTTCTCATGGCACATGAGCTTGAACTTCTTTTGCTACCACGGCAACTTCCCTAGTATAACTATTGGCCAAGGCCTGTAAGTTAATTTCAGTAGCCATAGGGACCTGAATACCAAAAGCCCTTATAAATGAACTATGATCAAGAGTGACCAGAGGAGAACCATCATCTTTCCTAATTGTTCTAGATAGAGGGTAATAGCTATGGGATAAGATAATTAAGACATCTACATCCAAGAAAACCTTAGGAACTATCAATTTTCCTAATCTAAACATCCAAGGGTTTGAGACAGGAACTGAACTCTTTGCATTCTTATAAAAGTATTTAAATAGGAACATTCTGGTGACATCCGGTGTCCTAGCATCTCTACAATAAGAAATCTCATCTATGAAACATTCATCATTAACCTTCTTATTTTGTGATGAGCCCAGTAGCAGAGTGAGGAATTCATCTAAAAAACTCTCCTTAACTTTCTCTTTTCCTCCTTTGCTAGTAGAAGCCCCACTGACTGATGGTTTGCTCATTTTGTCTGCAATTTGAAATACTCCTACAAATTCTAGACATTCTAAACTTTGCAATTGCTCTGAGAAATTCTATCACTCTGGTCTTCTAAATGCTTGGTAATTTGAAATGAGTGATGAACAACTGTATTTATTCAGTAGAATTAAATGCAAAAATCCATTAGAGATCGAAAAGCTGAACAGTATGTCACTTCCACCATTACTTGGCATGCTCAAAACTCAATTCTCTAGCCGTATGTTAAGAAAATGACAGGTAATCTAATTTTAGCTTCTGGTGATCTAGCGACTACAACACATTCTCATAATCACTAAAAAGATTTGGTGCCTCCTTTATACTTTTAGAGATTTGGCGACTGAAGAAAACCATATTCATTGAATGAATTTACTTCTTCTTGAGATATAGCGACAATAGTCGATATCATAGTCGCTGAATAATTTGAACCCTTTTAAATTTATCTAGAGACTGGGCAACAATAAGCCTTCTTACATTTTCCATCCTGCGACTTGGCGACTATAGTCATTACTTTAGTCACCATAAAATATTTCCTCTTTGAATTTATCTCTAGACCTTGTGATAGAGAGCCATTATGAGATCTAGCGACCACAGTATATCTCTCAGTCGCTGAAGCTCATTGACTTTTCAAACTCCTTCTTGAGACCTTCTGACTATCTGGAGATTCAGCGACTGAAGACATGAAAACTTCAATTTATCTCTTCTAGAGATCTGGTGACTATAGTCAAGCCAACTTTCCTATTTATATTTTTCATATTTTGTCAACCAATCATAAAGAGACATGTCACAAAATTTGGCAAATGGAAACTCATATTTTCTTCAATATTTTGACTTTGGTCAACACTTTAAATCTGGACTTCTTGGTGATTACATGACTGAAGACCATTTCTTTATCATTGGACCATTTTCTTAACTTGAGTTTCACTCATAGACTAAGTGACAAAGCAAATCTCAAAGTCACTGAACCATTTCTTAACCCTTGGCTTAATTCTGAGATTACACGACCACCGCTTGATCAAGTTTAAATCAATAGTCAAAAACTACTTTGAAAACTCCCTTCTTAACTCATCCTTATCTAGTGTCCTCACAACTGAAGACTTCTCTTTATCGCCCAATATTTCTCTTAACCATGGTTAAGACTGGAGATTATGTGAACACCCTTACTCTCTAAGTCGTAAGAAAAATCACTTAACCTTAGTCATTTAACAAGAATAAACATCAACCTCCAATTAGAACTTGATCCAACGGTCCTTGCTAAGTCACTGCTACTTTTGTAACTTAACTGCTTCATTGGGAAACAAAGAGATAACCGTGTCATAGAATTGCTAACCGCTAGAGATATAACTGCTAGGATGACAAGAATGTGTGACTAGTGAAATCACCAAGTTGCAGGATAAAATAACTAACAGCTGACAAACCTTGAGGTCTGGTGACCAGTATAACAGACTGTTCCTTTGCACTTGGAGATTTAGCGACCAACTACAAATCTCAATATCACTAAATATTATATCAATTTCTTACTTCTTTCAGAGATCACCCAACTGAAGGCATTTTGATCTGGAGATAAAGAGACTATAGTAACCCTACAAATATTTATCATAGTAGTCACTAGATCTCTTAATAGTGATTCAGAGACCTGGTGACTAAAGGGAACCACTGAGTTGTTTAAGAATGGGGAATATTCCTTCATCCTAAGGAGATTGTGCGACAAGAGTTTTCGAGTAATTGCTAATAAAAAGGAATATACCAAATTATTTGGGAGATTGAGTGACTAACCAGGAAGACAAAAGCGTACATGCTTTAAAAGACCTTTTAAGTCATTGAAAAAGGTAACGGCCAAATAGACTGGGGTGAGCATTTTTAGGGTTTCTTGGATTTTCTAAGGAAATAAGACTTGAAACCTAGGGTTTTTTCACTTTAAATGAAAATTGGGGCTTCTGGGGCGAGAAAAATTGGAATTTGAACCACAAAAATAGGGACAAAGATCAAGAATCCAAAATTTTGAAAGACAAAACACTGAAACTAGAAAGACTATCAACAAGACCATGGATTCTCACTGCCTCTCTAAAGAAGATATTTTCTATGTATCATGCATCATGGGTGGTCCTACATGGCACAAATTGATCCATCTTACTAACCTTGTCCACTATCACAAAGATACTATCCAATCCCTACTTGGTCTTAGGAAGTCCAACTACAAAATCCATACTGAGGCACTCCTAAGGCCTATTTAGAATTGGGAGGGTTTGATAAAACCCTATATTAGATGAAGTCCCCTTAGCCTTTTGATAGACTATGCATGTCTCTACTGTAATGCCCAAAATAATCGGACAAAAACACAACAACAAAATTTTTTTTTGAAACAAACACTAACATACACCTAGGACAACTAGGTTTCACAAAAGCCCATCGACGTGAAACTTTGGAATCATAAACTCTCTTGGGCGAGTTAGCCTATGACACATAAGGGATCATAGGCAAGCACTGGCATGCCTTCGTCCCTTACACGGTGGAAGTCATTAGGCGACAAGGAAAAAAAAAAGAGTTTCAAAGGGGAAAACCTTTCCCTATGTTTTCGTGTTGTACTAGGATAATACAGTCTATCCCTATGAATTTTAAGGAGTAAAAATGAATATTAGAAATAAAAGAATTAAGTGGATCTCTAGAATGATATATAAAAATCTTTGGCAAAGCATGGATAAACTATATTCCCTTATTAATTTTATAACATTTATCAGGTTATAAAATTTAGAAAATTCATTTAATAAAATTTATTTCTAAATTTCATAATATGGTAGGTTTAACCCCGTAATCAACTTCAATAACTTTTTAAATCAATATTGTTAATCTAACAACATAACGGTACCTAAATCAGTTTGGTTAAACATTAAGATATAGAATAAAATAAAACAAATAAAAATTTAAAAGAAAATTACTTAACTATTATATCTAGGCACAAGTGATTTAATTTTCCAATTGAATAATTACATAATTTAATATAAAATTTATTTTTAATAAAACCTACGAAGGTAAAGTCACATCATAAACTTAATTATTATAATTCTTAGGGAACTATTAAAATGTGACACATAGGCTAATAGAAAAGAAAATTCCTTTGTTACCAATTAATTAAATTCTCTCTATGCTAAAACATAAAGTCCCCAACTATCAAAATAAAAAAAAACTCTTAAGAGGATATTTAAAACTCACCATTAAAGAAGACATGAATAAAAGGTCTTTTATATTTCCTTATCCCTTTCCCAAACCCTAATTTGAAATTAGGGCTTGGGACCTATTTTAGTACTAAGAAACCCTAATGTCTTCATTATTGTTTTATTTTTTTTGTTGTGCAGGTCCGGGGAAGAAATGAAGAAGAAGAGTTGTGCTATATATCTCATAGTGTGTGAGGATGAGCTACAACAAGAGATCTCTTATTCCATAAGAGAGTCTCTTTCTTTTAATCTAGATGGACACCATCTGTTGTTTTCATTTTATAGGTCAGATAGATTTTGTATTTTGGCTCCTAGGTAATAACTTAAGAAATGTAGAGCCCTCAGTTTTATTTATTAATTTTATTTTTGATCCATTTAACAGAACAAGTGTTTAAGAAAATTCTATTAACATGCCATAGAAATGGTGATGTATCTCATCATATGAATCTAGGCATTTTTTTTTAATAGTTTTAAATAATATATTATTTTTTTTATTATTTGCTAGGTTTTTAAGGAGGCCCTTCCTCTATATGACTGTGGCCAATCGTGATAGTAACAGTCACTTTCGTGACTGTAGCCACGACAGAGACCTAGGTCTATGTCGTGCCTACAGTCATGGTAGGGACTGTTGTGGCCCTAAGCCATGATAGTGCTTAGGCACTGTCGTGACTTAGAGTCACGGCAGTGCTATTGCATGCGGGGGTATGGGAAAGAATGGCCTTCGGCCTTAGGGCTTCGGCCCTAATGTGAATGCACATCATTTTTTTAAAACATGTTAAAATTTGTTTTTTTTAATATTATATTATATACTATATTATATACATTGTTTAATGTATATAATATAGTATGTAATATTATATTATATAATATTACATGGTATTATATATATAATATTATATAATATTATAAGTTATAATTTGTTTAGTGGCTTAATTAATTTTAGCTTTTTATTTTAATAGTTTAAGAAATGTTTCAATAAATATGTTTATATATTATATATCATACATAAAAAAAAAATTATGTAAGATATATTATATATAACATATATGCATACAAAGTTTACACTACAAGTTTATTAATCATATGAATAGAAACGGTAAATTTATGGCATTGTAACCAAATTATTTATATATTTTTTTGTTATAAATATATATATATTTATATAGTATTGTGCTATATAAATATGTATATTTATAATAGCAAGAATATGTAGATTATTACATAGCAGACTCAACATCAAAAATCTGAAATAGATAGAGTACAGAAAATGAACTTATTCATTCTTTTGAGAATAATTACAACAGATTTCCAGTTTAGTACATAAAATTTTCTAACATAAGATAAGGTTTCAGTTTGACATAATTTTGTTCATTTATAAAACTGTTATACAATCTCTAGTCTGAAAAGAAATTTTCTGTAAACAACTTTCATTTAGCATTTACCAGTTATTTGTTTTACAAACTTGATAGAAGAAAAAGTCATATACTCAAACATGCAAACCATTTAATTCCATGCTGTTGTAAAATAGATTTTAACAAATCTTATTACCAGGTTCTTATGTATATTCCCATGTACCCATTTAACTAACCACCTGCTAGATTTCTTGCTTAGACTAAAGGCATTTACTGATGCAAAATTCAAATCACAGTCATAACAGTAGTAATCTTTTAACAGCAATATAATGCTCCACACAGATCTAGAAAATTTAAACTTATAAGGAGCAATAAGAACTAAATTAACCTTCATGTACATAACAATTTCATATTACATATATGCTGGAAAAATTTATTAAATAAGAAATTTACAGTTGCAGGGAATTCAACATTTTCTGGGCAAATAAAATAATTTGACATTTCTAGTCCATATCTAAATCTCATAACATTTAAGTAGAGAATGGAATTTAAAATTCAATTAATAGTTGTAGAAACTAGAACTTTTAAGAGAACAAATATATTTACTATGACTAATTCAAAATAAACTACTAAAATAACCAGTCTTATTCCAGCTCTTATATTATTACAATTCCTTTGTTATAGAAAAACAAATGGATAGAGCAAGATCTCTCAACCAAATACACCCTAGATCAGTCTTTTTGAAATTTCCAACTTTAACTTTAAACTTCAAACTTGGACTTCTTCTTCAAGCCAAGAAACCAAACCTGCAAACATAAGACTTTCTTCACATGGCCATGGAGGCTCACCTCCTAGCCTAGGCCATTACATGGCCACCCCCAAGCTAGGGGAAACAAGAATAGGATGGGTTACACACAAACAACAAAAAGCATAAACATTCAAGCACAATTTTGGTACAAAGACATTCACAATTTACTCCCTTCCCAAGCTTGCACAAAGGACTCTAAATATTGAATCCATAGATGGGTGAAGGTGGAATCTTCTCTTATGGAGACACCTATCTTATAACAAAAAAACATTTCAACATATATTTCAAGCCTTCACAAGGCCCTTCCAACCAAACAGCTCAAATCCATGAGCATCAACTATTCCCTTATGGCCCCCAAACAAACATAAGAAGGCTCTCATGGTGCCCATACAACCATGTTCTCATACATAAGGAGATCCCAACTAGGCCCTTCACCCCAAGTTCTCCTAAAATCCTCCCAAAGATGAGGAGTGAACTTGCACACCCAAAAATATGAAGCAATTCAAGAAGACAAACAAGTTTGAAAGTAAAATCTCAAAATGAAACCAAACAATATAAGATTCACACAAGGCAATACAATTTACAAATCTCACATAGTACATTTCTTTCAAGCATATACAAAATAAATACAAGATACAAACCACCAACCTCCTCCTAAGCCAAGGATAAATTGAAGAGTTGAAGATGAGCTCCTCTTGACTCCAAGCTTGCTATCCTTCTCAAATCTACTAGTCAAAACCTCTCTAGACCTCCTCTCACTCCCTCCAAATCTAACATAGACAAAAATGAACAAGTGTGGCTTTCTTAAGTCTTTTCCCCTAAATTCATTCAAACATTCTTCTCTCATCTCCCTTCCCAAAACAATTAGGTTTCTAGATCCTAGAAAAAGTGACACTTGCCCTTACCAAAATATTGGAATGAAATTCAACACATGAAAAGGTGAGACATCCTAGATAGCATTTCCATTTTCGTTTATATCAAAAATGGCCCATTTGGAGAGGCAAAAAGGTGGCCTAGGAAAGTGGAAATAGAAGAAATAAGTCCCCTAACCCAAGTACTAGCCTTGTGGCACCAAAATCTAACCTAAACCACACCCTGGGACTCCACAGAACCCCTCAAAAACTTCAGTTAAACTTACATCCGAAAATGGAGTATTGGTTACATAAATCTTGGTTCCTTAAACCACCTACCTAGCTTAAGAATACTCAAAACCAACTAAGGAGAGGGTGGGGTCCTTATTCCACTCAAGCATGCCACATCATCACCATGGTGTCAAGTGACAACTCACTAAAGCACACATCACAAACACATTTGGCATGCTTTGTGGACAAAATACATTTTTATTTTCAAAAAATGAAATTTACTTACAAACATTTTCAACCACATACAAACATGCATCACGTTTACAAATAAAATCATGATACAATGAGGTCATTCTCTGCTTAGAGTCAACATTGCACTTAGATCCTTTCTTGTTTCCCTAAATTTACAACCATGACCATGTTCCTGCACTCTCAATTTCGATGTCAGTATATCATAAAATCTTTGCATTAATAATCATTTCATAAATGAAGTATTAACATCTAAACTTGACAATATATATAACTACATTTCAGGAAACATTACAAAATCCACATTATACCCTAATTCTTCTAGTATCAAAATATTGATTCAATTTCTACATAAGCATGTAATTGTTAAACTACTCATAGAATCATGATTCCACCAATATTCATTATACTGAAAAATGACATAACAAATATAGAATGTAGAATTCATATATCATAGATAATCATGGAACCAAAATGAGCATATATAAAGAGTACGACTAACATGATCATCATAAAAATCTATAAAAAATATCTCATAAGATCCAATGATAGCATATGTAATCTAAAATAGGTCAAATGTCTATACTCAAAGTATCATCCTGATGAATCAAATATCAAAATGAATGTCGAGCTAGGATGGGTCAGGGTAGGACCTCACATCTACATACCTTTGGATATCCCTATTCATCTTTGGCCAATAGTAATACCTTTTAACCAACTCAAAGGTCTTGTGAACACCAAAATATCCACTTAGTTCACCATTATGTTTCTCTTGTAGTAGGTTCTCTCTCATTAAACCTCTAGGTATACAGAGTTTTCCTCCTCTAAACAAAATACCATCTTGAATAGTATAGTCAAATTAATCACCATGGAAATGATTTTGGAAGTCCTTTCACACCTTGTAAGATACTAAAAAGTCCTCATCTTTTGGATAAACCTCTCTAAAACTCTCTATTCCAATTCTCCTTAACTGGATTTGTTAGACTGTGATAAATCTCCTACTCAATGCATATGCCACCTTGTTTTGGAGTCCCTTCTTGTTCTTTATGGTGAAGGTGTAGGCTTGGATATATTCCACCCACTTCATATGCTTATGGCATAGTTTGTCATGTGACTTAAGGAAGCTCAAGGATTGGTTGTCAATGTAGACTGTAAATTCTTTAGGGAGAGGAGATATTGTCTCCATTTCCTTAACACTTGCACCAGTGCATATAACTCTAGATCATAGGAGGAGTACCTTCTCTTTTCATCACTTATATTTTCACTATGAAAGGCTATTGGTCTTCCTTCCTGACTGAGAACAGTTCCAATAGTAGTGTGCCTGACGTCACATGCAACACTGAATAATTTATCAAAACTAGGAAGTATCAATATTGGTTGGGTGGATATTCTATTTTTCAAGGTTTTAAACCCCTTTTTATCTTTCTCATTCCACTATAATTTGGCCTTCATACCTCCCTTGATGGTATCCAAAATAGGTGCACATATTTCATTGAATTTCCTAATAAAATTTCTATAAATTGTGCTAGGCAATGAAAACTTCTAACCTTTGTAGCATATTCAGGTGTAGGCCATTTCAAGATTTCCTCCACCTTTCTTGTATCCATCTTCAAATTCCCTTCAGTGATCACAAATCCTAGGTACACTAATTCTTACTTTAAGAACTCACTCTTTTCTAATTTGATTGTTAACTTCTCCTCATGCAACCTTTGCATTACCATCTGTAGATGCTTGAGATGATCCTCCTTTGTTTTACTAAACACCAAGATGTCATCTATGTACACAACAACCCATTCCCCTATGAAGTATTTTAATACATCAATCATTAATCTCATAAAGGTGCTTGGAGCATTAGATAACCCAAATGGCATAACAAGCCACTCATAGAGCCCTTTAGTGGTCTTAAAAATTTTCATCCACTCATCTCCCTTCTTGATCCTTATCTAGACGTATCCACTTTTAAGGTATATCTTTGAAAAATACTTTTCCCCTCCTAAGAAATCCATTAGGTCTTCAATCCTAGGGATAGGATGTTAGGATTAAGTAATACTGAGAGGGGGGTGAATCAGTATTACAACACTTAAAATTAAAGTTCAACCAATTGAAAATTAACCATATCAATGCTGAAATGAAAAGAACATAAATACATAACACATAAATCATAATAATATTTTTTTTTTCAAGGAAACCCTAGCCAAGGGAAAACCCCGGTGGGGATGGTACCCACAACTATGCACTAAAATATTGAATCCCTATTAGGAGATCTAGCCATGTTAGGAGCTGAGTCTTATATAGTACATTTCCTTTTTAGAGGAATATAAAACCCTTTTAGGGGTATACAAAAATCATGTTAAAGGTGTGGTGTGCTTATAGTTCTTACAATCAAAATTATGTTACCAAAGTGTTCTTTAATAAGTGAACTACACAAGCATCTGCTATTCTTTGATAGTTCCAGTTATAGCTCTATCAATCTCTGATCTCGCATCTGCTATTTTCCTTTACCAATATCTAAAATTCACATCCATCACATATCCATCTCTATCACATAGTTTCACACTTATCGCTTCCACAAAATACTCTATACTTATATAAACTATGTCATCCAGTCAGCTCTCAAATACAATACAAAACATAACAATTACTTATACAAATAACAAATGTAGAGTCAGCAATCTTGTATTACCAAAGTTTCATCAATATACAACTTTCATTTAACTTACCACGTTACCATTCCATCTAATCTTCCCTCAATCATCGTGACTATTCATATGCCATGTTTCTCTGTCTTCACATACCTTCACATCATAGTATCTTATTGATATCAACACCAAAACATGTGAAACCTTAATTGAAGGTAATACATATCCAAAACTATCTTCCTTTAATTTTTCAAGCCATAATACATCATATATTATCTTCTCTGACCAAAACTGTACTATAGTATACTATTATTCTAATTTTGTACTTAGTCATTTTCATGACTGTCTCCAATACTTATAATCACTCCATGCGATCAGTCCAACATAAGTATTTCCATAAATGACAACTCTTAAGTGATCTATAGTTCTCTCAAAACATCAATTTCCAACAATCTCTCCCTTTGGCATTGATGGAAACACTTAGCGAAAAAATGACTAAGTGTCAAAATACTAACTTCCTTCTACTTCTCTATATACATATTCTTTCTCTCTTTTCTTTTTTTTTATTTACAATTTTGTCTTCTCATTTTATTTTTCTCATTTTCTCTTCTCTTCTTCTTGTTTTATTTTTCTCATTTTTCTCATCTTTTCTTCTCCCCCTTTGACATCAATTCCAAAGGTACTTACAAAATTTCAAAATATTTAAGCATAAAAGACTTTAGTGCTTACTCACCAGATTCAGAATGTTTTGGAAGGAGTCTTCCAAGGTCTTCACTTCATTATCCCGTGACTTGATCAGAAGTTCACTGACATGGATCAATCCATTTAGTGCATAAGATGAAGTCTCTACTGCCTTCCTCTCAATGGGCATAGATTTTTTCATGGATCCTTTTATCTTCTCCATCTCTATGAGATGAGCTTCAAGAATTGATAGCTTAGGACTGATTAGACTCTTTAGAAAACCAAATCTTTCCACTACTCTCCATTTCTCTATATTCAAAGCACTTATCTTATCCAAAATCTTAGATGTCTTCTTGTCCATTTCCAACACAGTTTGTGAAGAGGTTTCATAGTTATCCATTATGTTGTCTAATGTATCCCTGTCCTTGGCTATGATATCTTCAATATTCTTAACATGTCTAATAGGATTTATGCAATAGCTATATACCTTTCTTCCTTATGTCACACAACTTTTAGCTTTTATTTTAGTTGTTTTCATAATGTCCAAGTCACATGAGATGGACTGGAAAACTTCCTTCAACTTCTTTTCTAAGTATCTCTTCTCAGCCTTATCCTTTGTGATCTTCAATATTGACTCAAAATTACTGTCAAATTTGTCCAATGCCAAGTTCAAGTTCTCTGCATCATCCTTTCCTTAAAATGTAGGAGGTGTAGGGAGTATCTTATTCATAGTCCCTACTGCCCTAGCAATCACCTTTACATTCTTATCCCCCTTTTTTCTGACCTTTCCTTTGCCTTAGAAAATTCCATGAAGGATAACCTCATGATTTCATCTTCATCCATGTTTTCCACATCAGTGCTTACTGGTTTGGCCATACTTGCCAACAATAGGGTGGAGGAGTTATCTGGTTCTTGTTTAAACTTAATTCTTACTTCTTCTTTTTCTCCTGTCTCTTTTTCCTTCTTTTCCTCTTTTTTTTTCCTTATCTTGTTCTTTCTCTTCCTATTTTTCCTCTTCTACTATCATCACACTATCTAGATTGTCTTGAAATGGATCATCTACATCAAGTGAAGTGTCTAATGATATATGCATACTAGAAATGAAGAATTTTGGTTGCTTGTCAACTTTTCTTGCTTTCTCACTTTCTTTAGTTGTCTTAGAGCTTTCTCCCATTCCTAAAGGTGTAGTCTTGCTAACCTTTGGAGGTGAGGTCTTCTCAGGCATGTCGTACATAATAATTTGGTCCAATTCCTTTTGTGTTTCTTTTGTAACCTCATCATACTCCCTTGCCATTATCTTCACAAGTCTGGCCTTTGTTTTTAGTAGAGGTTTCAACTCTTTAATGATTCTCTCCCTCTCTTTTATGGAGACTATAGGAAACATGTCTTCAATAGCCTTATTTCTTATAGTCTCATCCTCAAAATGTGATAACTATTTTCTTATTTCCAACTTTCTATACAAGTCCTTAGGAATATTGCCTTCTATCTCTAGAAAATTCTTCTTGTAGACTAACAAGTGCTAAATTACTATATCCTCAATTATTGCTTGATCATTAGAATCATACCTTTCATAGTATCTATTTACTATCTTTAGATTTCCATCTCTTATTATTCTCTTTTGTAACATCTTGATATCTAGATTCCAAAGATCTTGTGGCTTCTTCTGTACTTATGTTTCCTCTTTCTTCTCAGTCAACTTGTCCTCTTTATTCTTTATTTCTACTTCTATCTTGTGTTTCTTTGGACTTCTTGGTTTGTTAGATCTTGTAGATTTCCTAGGTGTGCTCATAGGTGAAACCTCTTGTGAAATATTCTCATGTTTAATTGATCAATCAATTATATCAGGAGTAGGACTTACTATCTTTTCTTCTTCAGAAGGAGGAGGTGCCTCAATTGCCAAGCTAGAGGATCCTTCTGTCATCTTTGTCCTTACTTCTTTTAGTTTCTCCTAGTAATTCCTGCCTTTGTAGAAATTTCATTAACCATTTTCTCTATTTTTCTCTTCCTTGTTCCCTTGTCATGTTCTTCTCTAAATTTTGTTGACTTTTCCAAGTAAGCTCCCCATCTCTCTTCAGATGTGTCTATCTTAGTTTCCAGTACATGTTCAACTTGCATTGTGAGAACCTCAGAACTAACATCATACCCCATAGGGTAGCACCATTTCTTTCTTGGTTCAACTGCTTCAAATCACACATAGTCAGTTTCAACCATGAAACAGATTGTGTCTTTATACTTCTCTACCAACTCCTCAAGTATTTTGTATCTCTCCTTCATTTTCCTTTGAAGGATTTTAATCATTGAAAATAATTTGACATCTACCCAAGCTTTATCATGTCTCCTAAAGATCTCTAATATTCATATGTCAATGGGTATATTGTCTTTCCATGCTCTTGGGTGCATTCTAGGAAATTTGTGTACAATGTGAATGTACATGTGTATCAGGAGTGAACCAAACCTGAATTCTTTTGACTTGTCCTTCTTAATAATCCTTGCATTCTCCTAGAACTATTGTACTAGGATTTTGGATAAGTTATATCTGGTGTTTTCCTTCACCATTCAATAGGCCATCATAATTACCCCTACTGACACATAATTGGTTCTACTATTGTAGTACAACTTATAACCTAGTAGCATTGCTACCAATCTCACATCTTGCTGAAAGATGTCATTCACAGTCATCGCTCTCTTATCCCACTTAGAATGAGTTAGGGTTTCTACTTGCTTCTTGATATTCTTCTCAGTTACTAGAAGGGCTCCAACATTTTCCAATCTAGTTACCTCATGAATCAACTGGCTACATATCTTAATAGGTTTCTCTCCTATCCAAATGAACTAATCATGGATTCTGCTTAGAATGATCTTGACCCATTTAGTTTCATAGAACTCATTAAGGTGGGTTAGCTTAATGATAGATTGTTCTTCCAAATTATTGAACTATTCCTTCATTTTACCATTAGATTCTATCATCTCTTCTAATTCCTTATAGATCTCAGCATCTCCTATGGTCTCATACTTATAGTGTATATAAACCTTAATATCCTCAATGTGTAACACATCGTAAGGAGTTTGTGAAAATGCTCCTTCTAGATCATCCTCACAAAACTTAAATGGGTGCCTCATAAACGTATACCTTGGTCTATCAATAACATCAAATATAATAAGTGCATCCATATCTTCTTGAAAGATTAAATGATCTAAATACCTTCAATATGCTAAAATCTAAAACTTTTGCTTCAAACGATCACACAATGTAGTTTCTAGATGGTTGTAGTGATTCTTAACTCTGATCTCCTTGGTCAGTGCTAATCAAATGGTGCATAAATGATATGTTTCAATGTGTTTTATCCATCACAAGGTGAGTGAATGCATTAATCACAAGTAGCTCAACTTCGCACAATGTCCAGTCAAACATAATTTTGCAATCATAGGATATGAATCTCCAAGTGTTGTGATCACAAACATAAACTCCATAGTGTCTGTACACACCATATCTAAGCTTATTCCACATAATCAGGGGTTGGATATATTTTTTTTTCTACATCCAAGGCTCCCCCTAAGTCCATGTGGCCTTCTAGGTCTATGTAGTCATTTCAACAACATGTGAAGACACAGTAGCATCTACTATCTCTTCCTAAACCAATGCCTTGTTGAAATATTTTACCTTCCATATCTTCTCATCATCTTAATTTGTTGGTTTTTTGAAATGATTCTTAAACTCATTAATGTACTCATTAATACTTTTACCACTATCACCAATATTCTTCTTTATAACCACAGGTGGTGGTCCTCTTCTATTATTCATTCCATTATACCTACAAAAATTTTCTTTGTGTCCTAAGTTGTTACATTTGAAACATGTAGGTGGTCTTCTATTCTGATTATCCTGCATCTTACAATACCTTGCAGTATGCCAAAGGTTATTGCATTTGTAGAATGTGACCTTGGTTGTTGACTCTTCTTTGATGTAATCTTGGATGTTCCTTAACTGATCTAGTTTCCTACATTATGCTTTCTTATTCCATATGCATAATAGTTATAACAATAACTGGTAAATGGTTTTAAAGGACCTTTACTTCTGCAATCTCTTTTCATGTGTCCAACTTTATTACATCCAAAGCATCTAGCTTTGAAAGGTCTGGTCTGATCTTTAGGTTCTTCAAAAGTGGGTCTATCTTCAATCTTCACTTTATGTGATTCATCATTAGTCTTAGAACATTCTCCTTCATTGTATCTAATTCCAATCATGTCTCCTTTTAGAACATTCTCCTTCATTGCATATTGTTTGAATCCTCTTTGATCTTATCCATAAGGTCTTGTCTCTGGCTTCTTGAAAATTCAAGTTGTTCCTTTAGTTTCTTGATGAAACCTTCTTCTCTTCTTAATTTGAATTTTAATTTTCCATTCTCAGCCTTTTCTTTGTCCAGGTCATCAACTTCTGCTTCAAATTCTCTTGCAAACTTTTTAAATCCATTCTGATCTCCCTTAAGCTATTAGGATTTCTCTCCAAGGACCAATAGCTTTGATACCAATTGTTAGGATTAAGTAATAATGAGAGGGGGGTGAATTAGTATTACAACACTTAAAATTAAACTTCAACCAATTGAAAATAAACCATATCAGTGCTGAAATGAAAAGAACATAAACACCATTATTTTTTTTTGAGGAAACCCTAGCTAAGGGAAAACCCTAGTGGGGATGGTACCCACAACTATGTACTAAAATATTGAATCCCTGTTAGGAGATCTAGCCATGTTAGGAGATGAGTATTACATAGTACATTTCCTTGTTAGAGGAATATAAAACCCTGTTAGGGGTATACAAAAACCCTGTTAAAGGTGTGGTGAGCTTACAGTTCTTACAATCAAAATTTTGTTACCAAAGTGTTCTTCAATAAGTGAACTGCACAAGCATCTGCTATGCTTTGATAGTTCTAGTTATAGCTCTGGCAATCTCTAATCTCACATTTATTATCTGCCTTTACCAATATCTAAAATTATCATCCATCAAATATCCATCTCTATCACATAGTTTCACACTTATTGCTTCCACAAAACAATCTATACTTAGATAAATTCTTCCATCCAGTTAGCTCTCAAATACAATACAACAGTAAAAATTACTTATACAAATGATAAATGTAGAGTCTTCAATCTTGTATTACCAAAGTGTCAGCAATATACAACTTTCATCTGACTTAGCATGTTACCATTGCATCTTATCTTCCCTCAATCATCATGACTGTTCATATGCCATGTTTCATTGTTTCTCTACCTTCGCATACCTTTGCATCACTATATCTTACTGATATCAACACCAAAATATGTGAAACCTTAACTAAAGGTCATACATATCCCAAAATATCTTCATCTAAGTTCATAAGCCATAATACATCATATATTATCTTCACTGACCAAAACTGTACTACAGTATACTATTATTCTAATTTTGTACTTAGTCATTTTCATGACTGTGTCTCCAATACTTATAATCACTTCATGTGATCAGTAAAACATAAGTGTTTCCATAAATGAAAACCCTTAAGTGATCCATAGTTCTCTCAAAACATCACTTACCAACATACAAAACCTATACCTTATGGTAATCCTATTTATGGCCCTAGAGTCTATAAAAAGTCTCCAAGTACCACCTTTCTTTAGGGCTAAGATTTTGGAAACAACACATGGTCTTATGCTCTTTCTAATCAAGCCTTGGTCAAGAAGATCTTGGATTTGTTTAGAAATTTCAGCATTTTGGTATGGGGTCATCTTATAGGCTTCTTTATTAGGGAGTGAGGCTCCTAGTATAAATTCAATTTGATGACTAATGGCTATCTCGAAGGGTAGGGTAGTTGGTTGACCATCATGAACAATATCCTTGTACTTTTGTAGAAATTATTGTACCTCTAAAGGTATTTCTTCTTTCTTGTCTACCCTTTCATCCTTAGGCTTCAATACTAAGGCAAAGCCCACTCCATCTAATTCTTCTAGTGTCTTCACAAACTCCTTTTCTCTCACTAAGAATATATTAGGACCTCCTTTCTTTACTTCTCGTTCTTCCAAGATTGACTGAATCTTGAAGGTCACACCATCCTTCTTTAAGGTATATGAGTTCTTTGGCCCATCATGTATGGAAACTCTATCAAATTTCCAAGGTCTTCCCAACAAAAGATGGCAAGCATCCATGGGCAAGACATCACACAACACCTTGTCCTTGTATCTCCCTATAGAGAACTCTACCCAAGCTTCTCATTAACTAACACATGTTGATCTTTATTCAACCATGTAACTCTGTAAGGGTTAGTATGAGGGATTATTTATAATTTAAGCTTTTATATTGCTTCCATGGAGATAATGTTATCAGTAGAACCAAAATCTATGATAACTTTGCAAAATTTACCTAGAATCTTGCAGTTGACTCTAAAAAAGGACCTCCTTTGACTTGGTTCCTCTTTGATGGGCTCTTTGATGAGTGTTCTCCTAATCATCAAGTTCTCCCCTATCTCTAAATCCAATGCCACCTTTGTTATCTTTCTTCTTGAAGACTCTTCTTGCACAAAGTTTACTCTCTTCTCTCCCCCTTGCGATGATGAGATTTTTTTCGAATGTCTATATGCAGGGTGTCCATATTGGTGATAGTTGTATACACTTAAAATTGGCTTGATAAATTAATTAAATATTTATTATTTAATTAATGTCTATTTTTTATATTATTAAATAAATTATTTAATTTATTTACTATATTCACTTGTCTTATTCTTCTTATCCTAAGTATTCTAATTAGTCCTATTAAAGTTATTTAATGAATTAGTCAATTACACAATCACTATATAACTAAGTCCTTTAGTCCATCTCATAGACCTAGTCACCTAACACATCATCTTGCCTAAAGTAATTAATTTATATTAATTATTAATAAGCCACAATTATCCTCACACACATGTCATAATCTTAAGGGCTATGTGGCCTCATGAGACTTGGCCTCATGACCACATGTCCTCTTCCAAATTGGTCAAGAACAAATTCCCTATTCCTAAGGAGCTTATTTATCCACCTCAAGAAGTCAAAGGTGACTCATAGGACACTTGTGCCAAGAGTCCTTATGAGTAAAATGTCTTCCCACCTTCTTCTCAAGGATCTTTGTGAGACACTTGACATGTGTCTTTCCCTTCCACCTTGTACTCCTCTTTGTCAATGTAGGAGGAACATCTCTCCTATTCCTCCTCTCACATTCCAACTATATCCCTATTTCTCTCAACCCCTTCAACCAAGTCAATTCCAACCTTAGGATCTTCCACCTTTCAATCTCCAGCCTTAGATCTTTCCACCTAGCCTTGAGTCCTCCAAAAACCTATAAAAGGAGCCTTCCCCTCCCTTTGAGAACCTAATAGAAATAGTGATTTCAAGCATTCAAGAATTCAAGCATCCAAGAATCTATAAAAAATCAAGCAATAAAACCATTTTAGTGTTATCTCAAGCATTCACATATCATTTTCATTCATCAAAGTTGCATAATCTATATTTAGGCTAGTTTTGCATATACATTCACTATCTCCACACTTTGGAAACATCTTGAGAAAAAGGAGCACATTTGCAAATTTGAGAGCTCACCAAATCCAAGAATTCAAGGTTAGGAGGACAATGGAGAAAAGCTACATGGGTGAGTGAAGGTAAAAGCTTTATTTTTTTATTTAATTTCTCTCTTTGTAATCTTCATTGGAATGCAATTTAGATTGATTTAATAGCTTATAATAGTTAGTATTTCATTTTTAGGATTATACATTTAATTTTCATACATTTTTTACACCCACTGTGGGTAAACCCACAAAATTTTAACATTTACATTTTTAGTTTTCCATGTGAAGCATCTACAGGTTCTTTCTGTGCATCCATTCTCGATTCTGGTGCATCTATACCATCCTCATGTGCATTCATTTCTGGCGCTACACATTCTGTCATCTTTTCTTCTATTCCTGCACATCTATTTTATATTTGTGTACTTCCATATAACATTTTAGTGCATTTATTATTTTTGCACATTCATCCTTCCGAGTGGTGCATTCATTCATTATTACTACGCATCCATTTAACATGCGCTTTGATTCCCTATTTCTACTTTTATATTCTGTAGCTATGCATTTATTTAGATTACTGTTTAATTTTCATTTTGCATCATTTTTAGTTTTTGACTAATGGATTAATGACTTTTTGTTTCTCTTTATTAGTCATATAGGTTGTTTTGTAGGATGTATTATTGAAGACCCCTCGACATTACTCACAATTTTCTTTGTAGATTCCTTTTGAAGGCAAAAGTAGATTTGTAAAAGAAATCATAATGTTGTTTGGGCTTAAAATATGACATGCTTTATTTCCATGTATCTTCTTTAGATTAGATCAATTGTTAATTTCTATTTTTTCTCTTAAAGCATTATATAATCCCAAAGTTATAACAATGTATCCTCTCCCCTCGCCTTCATGAATCTTGGGTGTAAGAGAAATTGTTATAACTTTTAGAGTGCAGTCTTTGGTTGGAAAAGAGGTACTCACCCCAAGGAATGACCCAACCAGTAATAGGCTAAATCCAAGCCCTTCCAAACTGGTATATAAAAATTTCATTGTGATTAGTCTCACAATGAATAGGTGTAAATTCGTTATGGCAACCAAAATCTCCTCTAGTACCCATGTGGTGCATTAAAGTCCCTACATTGCTAAGGTGTAAAAATCTTGCTTTGAAAGGATTGGGAGAGTCCCCTTAATTAGGAATATGGATTGATCATAGCCACCTAAATGGATGTCCTTACTATACACTTTTGTTTTAGTGGCTAAAAACCTTTTATTTACTAGATCAAGGGGTCACCCGAGCCCGTGAAGATACCTCACATTACTCATGGTTCATATTAGAGATAGAAGTTCTTTGGGAAGTAATGACGATTGATAATCTATCTATAAGAGATATAGAAATCACTATGATATGAAAAAGACTTTCAATGGATAGAATCTGAGTAATTTTTTAGGTAAGGATGATAAATCCTGATAGGAAAACTCACAAAGATTAATTTGATGTTAAAATGGTAAGTATTAACACTAAAGAATGATTTTGGAGGATATGGATAAATGAAATGATGATGAAATTGTGAAAATGATGGTTAAACTAGGTATCAATGTTCTGAATATATCCAATGTTGTTCTAGAATAAAAAGGAGGAAAAAATTGGGTATATAAAAAAGTATGTTTCAAAATGTCAAGGTCTATACAACTAGCCTCTTTTATGAATGTGTAGGAATAAATGCGCAGATCGGTTTAATGTATGTGCAACAAATATATATCAATGCACAACAAATTTTGGTATGTGCGCAATGACAGGATGTATGTGCAAGATAATTAATCAAATGCACATAAATGTGTGACAAATGTACAAAACCGTGTAACAAATGCACAACTCTAATGTTTTCTACTACTATTTGCAAAATTCAGAGATTTTTTAGTTTTTTTACTATTGTTTTTTATGATTCTTTTTTGGAAAAGAAAATGCATAAACACATACACACGCAAGAGAGAAATGATTGATTACTAAATTAATCCAAAATGAATGCACAAACACACTTACAAATCTTATGGTAGGAAAGGACATTATCTGTTGAATCCTTACTTGGATAAAATCCAACCACAGATATCCAAAGTGGATAGCCTAGGAATTTGGAGGCATAGGCTCCTCCTTACAGTGCACTCATTTCTCTGGCACACCAAGTTTCAAATTTAATTTGTCACTTTCATCTCAATACTTTATGAGTTCTTTTCACATCTTCCTATCAATCCATTATCTAGAATTTCATCACATTTTCATCTTCCACCTTTTTATGGTTCAAACTAGATCACAAAAACTCAAGGAATGTGTCAATCCAAAATTTAGAGACAAAATGGTAGGATCTAACAATGATAAAAACCCTTGGCCAAGGTTTTCTTCCAAGGATTCCATTTTCACAAATGAGGAAGGACTGATAGATGATGAATTCAAAGAATCCATGAAATATCCTAGGTTCCACAAGGTCATGGAAATAATCTTAGATATGGACAAAGAAAAATACTTCCTCATGCTTTCTCAACAAGGAGTGAAAATACCCACTAATTTTGATGTATCTACTCTCAAAGAACCACTTATGAAAAATGATCAAGAAAAACCTAGTGGTTCTCAAGAGACACATACTCATGGAGCTATGGAAGACAAACAACATATTTCTTCCCACAATACACAAGGACCTAAAATATCTTTGGAACCTATTTGACAACAAATTTAGATGCTTCAACAACAGATTCATGACATTCAAACTAGATCCTCTACAAAGAAATATTTTTTAGATTATATATGTCCTTATCCTTTTGACAAGTATTTAGCAATGATTTCATTCCCTCCTCATTTTGAGGTGCCTAAATTTGAAAAATACAAATGGAATTCAGATCTGTAAGAACACATACATGATTTTTGTGTTGCTTGTATTGAAGTCGCTCACAATGACACTTATCTTATGTGAATATTTCCATGTAGTTTAGGAGGAAAAGCTATGGAACGGTTCTCTAAGCTACCCCCAGGCATCAAATCATTCAATGAACTTATTGACAAATTTGTGACTCATTATTTATACAACATCAAACATGAGGTCACTATACTTGATCTTTGCAATGCACAACAAAAGAATGGAGAACCTTTCCTTACATTCTTGCAAAGATGGTGTCAACTAGTTGTCAAATATCTATGGACAATTTTTGAACAAGAAAATATGGATATCTTTTTGCATAACCTTACACCAGAAATGAGTTATAGTTTGCAATTACAATGTCCTCCAATTTTTAACAAACTTATTGAAAATGGAGTCAAAATTGAGGAAGCGATGGCTAGGAAATGTGAGATTAAACTCTACACTTAAGACAATGTTGGATCCTCAAGCTCTAATCCCAATAACAACAACAACGACAAATCAAAATTTTGGAACAAGAACAAGAACATAGTCAATGATGGGATTTTTGATAACCAACATATTAAACCAACACAACCTATTCTAAATCTCACAAGTAAAGCCAATACTACTCAACCTACTCAAAGTAATCAAACTACAACACAAAATACCAAAAATAACTCATCAAATTCAAGGTTACCTTTTATGCCACACATAAGAACTTTTACTCCTTTAGGTGAATCTCTCAAATCTGCATTAAGGAAATTGATCACGAAGAAACTCATTGTACTTCCTGAAATTAGAGACTATGAACCAAGAGTGAAACCTTCTTGGTTGAATGATAATGATGATTGTGAGTTTTGTGGAGGGAAAGTTCATAAAACCAATTATTTTCAAATACTTAAACATGTGGTACAAGACTTGATAGAAAGTGGTAAAATAAGTGTTGATGGACATACCTCAAATGAGTCACATATGATTTATAAAGATCCACTTCCCGAACATGAGAAAGGAATTTCTTCCAATACTAAAGGTGATAATCAAGCCAATCAAAATACAACATCCTATAAGTATGTTAACCATATCTTAGAATTTCATCCTTCTCAGTATTATGCCAATGTGATTACTATCAAAGAAAATTCTGAAATTCAACTGATTAATGTTGCAACTTGAGCCTAATCCAAGGTTACTTTACAAGGTGTCTCGTCCAAAACTTCCACTTCCCAAAACAAGTCTGTCTATGTGCCAAAGTCTACACCAAATGTTTCAAATCAATACAATCTTTTAGATCAATTAAATAAAATACCTACCCAAATATCTATATTAGATCTCTTGCGCTTGTCACCATCTCATAAAGATATTCTTGAGAAATCTCTACTAGAGACTCATGTTCCTACAAATTTAGATCAGGCCCAATTTCAAGCTATGGTGGGACATTTGACCACTCTGTATTACCTATCTTTTACTAAGAATGATGATCTAGTCATTAATTAAGCACATAATTCTCC
This sequence comes from Chamaecyparis obtusa, assembly GCA_027943335.1. Classification (NCBI taxonomy): domain Eukaryota; kingdom Viridiplantae; phylum Streptophyta; class Pinopsida; order Cupressales; family Cupressaceae; genus Chamaecyparis; species Chamaecyparis obtusa. The sequence continues at coordinate 1,150,508 of BSBK01000944.1, forward strand.
ACTCCATATTGAAGTCCTTTTCCAAAATCATAAAATAAAAAGAGTTCTAATAGATGGAGGAGTTGTCCTAAATATATGCACTTTAAAATTAATCCTTGCATTGGAATTATTTGAAAATTTTGTTGATCCAAAGAATAAAATTACAATCAAATCTTATGATGAAGAGGATAGGTCATCTAAGGGATCAGTGGTTCTACCTATTAGAGTAGGTCCTATAGTCAAAGATGTTCTTTGGCAAGTTCTTGACATGGAACTCTCATATAACATTCTTTCGGGATGACCCTGGATTTATTCTATGTAATTTGTACCCTAAACTTATCATCGGTGTCTAAAATTTCCCTAAAATGGTTAAGAAATAACTATCAAAGGTGATCCTAACCCTTTTCAATATTGTAACACTATGAAGATACCTCCTGAATCTTTGGTACTATACAATCATGCTAGAACTTCTACAATAATACCTATTGATCCAATTAATGTAGCATCAACATCTAAATCCAATGGTATCAAAATATACATAAAAGAATAGAGTATGGGGGAATATACTTTGGGAAAAACATTTTGTATCATAGAATTACCCTTGTATCCTAAGTCATATGGGAAGTCTTTGATTATCAAACAATAATCAGAAGCTCCTTCAACAACTATTTTTGGCACTTTTATAAGTGGGGGCACTATATCCAAAGAAGAAGCTGAGCATAATGTTAATCACTTAATCAAAATAAAAGTGAGAAAGATATAAAACATGAATATATATCACCTAATGAGTATGGTAAAGGGTATACTTTATTAAAAAAGATGGAATATCAAGGCAATGGACCTGTAGGATTATAGAGGGATGGTGTCATAAAACTAATTTTAAAATATCCAAATTATCAAAGGGATACAACAAGGTTAGGTTATAAAGGGGAAGGACCAAAAGAACCCAAAGGTAAATAAAATATCACATCCTCCATTATCACTAAAGTTACTGGTGCTTCTGAATTGGGATTCTAAAAATATGGAAAGTATGTGGACAAAGAAAAATAGAGAATAGAAAGAAAACTCATTGATAAACTTAGGGATAATCAAGGACAAAATGATGATTCTAATTCTAATGATTATGAATGGGATTCATTATTTGACTATACTGGAGAGATGGTAGTTGATTTCATTCATACTTATAGTGGCACTTACCATGACAGGAAGAGTTCAAGGATAGAATCATTAGGATTAGTCCCATGTAATACTACTCAAAATAATTGTGAGGAAGGTGAGAATCATCTTGTAAGAGATAATTCGGATGAGAGTATGGAAATAGACCTTCCCGATACTATCATAAACCTTAAAAATTTCTCTATAAATACCATTACCACCTTTGAAATTGATGCAAATGATCCATTACCTCTTGTTCATCCTAAACTTATAGATTGGGATTCTCCTAATAATCTAGAACTTCACATTTTTCATAATGATTATGCTGATATGGCTTATTTTGGAGAGAGTGCCAATCCTTTCAGTCATAAAAATATAAAAATTATAAATAGATCTAATGGTGAAAACCACTCAGTGGCAGTATAAGATCCACAAAAAGTAAAAAGAAAAGATGCGTCTGAGGGTGAAAACCTCTATGAGACACTCAAGGATGGAAGGATTGACACTCTTCCCAATTATTTTTATCAAGAGAAATCAATAATACTTATTGAGCCAACAATGCCTCTCAACATTGGAACAGTGGTGTCTAAGCATCTTCTTCAAGTAGCAGCCTGTTTAATGGAGTTGGAAAGGGGAAACTTTTTACAATTTTTCAAGGAAAAGAAGGTCAACTTTTCCTAGTCTTATGCTGACATGTTGGGTTTTGATCCTAATCTTATCATGCATCACTTTTCTATCACACCAGGGATCAAACCAATCAAGCAGAAACTCATAAAAATGCATCCTCATATTGTACTCTTAGTTAAAGAAGAATTAAAGAAGCTCCTAGATGTTGGATTTATTTGAGCCATTGATTATGTTGAGTGGATTTCAAATATTATACCAGTACCAAAGCCTAATAAGTCTATCAAGCTATGTATATATTTTTAGGATATAAATAAGGATTGTCCTAAGGATGATTTCCCATTGCCTAATATTGATATCATAGATTATTTGATAGTTTTTCATGAAATTTAATCCTTAATGGATGGTTTTTAGGCTATAACCAGATCAAGATTACACAAAAAGACTAGGAGAAAATTTCTTTTACATGTCCTTGGGGCACATAGTGTTGGAATGTCATGCCTTTTGGGCTCAAGAATATTGGAGAAACTTATCAAAAATCCATGAACACAATCTTCCATGACATTATGCATACTATAATGGAAGACTATGTAGATGATATACTCACAAAGTCTAAAACCAGAGAAGGTCATTTGAGACTGATAGATAGGATATTCACCCATATGGAAAAATACAAGATCAGACTCAATCCCAAGAAGTGTGCATTTGGGGTTAAATAAGGAAAAAATTTAGGGTATATTTTCTTGGCTAAGGGCATAGAAGTTGATCTAGAGAAATTCAAATCAATCATGGAAATGTCTTCCCCTACAAATATCAATCAATTAAGGTCTTTACAAGGATGACTCTAGTCAATTAGAAGATTTATGTCTCAAGTGGTAGACATAAGTCATCCTTTTCAACACCTATTGCATAAAGATATCTTATTTAAATGGGATGATAAGTGTGAAGAATCCTTTGATTAGATCAAGAAATACTTAACAAATCCACCTACTCTCATGTCACTGATCCCTGGCAAACCACTTTTTCTATACATTTTAGCTATAGAAGTTTCTTTAGGTGCTCTTCTAGCACAACAAGATCAAGAGGGAAAATAAAAAGCTATACATTACATCAGCTACACTCTAGTAGGATATGAGCTCAACTATTCACCAATTGAGTGAGCATGTTTGGTTGTGGTCTTTGCTTCAAAAAAATGGTGACACTACATGTTATCTCATTCTATCAAGCTCATTGCAAAGATAGATCCTTTAAAATATCTTTTGGGCAAGACAACATTGACAGGAAGATTGGCTAAGTGGGTTATGTTGCTTAGTGAATTTGACATTGAGTATGTGGATATGAATGCTATTAAAGGGAAAGTAATTGTAGATCAACTAGTTGAGGCACCATTGGTGGATGATTGTCCTATATAGACAAAATTTCCAAATGTAATCATTTTGACATTATATACACATGTATGGAAGTTATATTTTGATGGGTCATACACTCAACATGGTTCAGGGGCTGGAATGTTATTTGTTACACCACAAGGATACACAATACCAAAGTCTTACAAGTTGCCTTTTCCTTTTACAAATAATGTGACTGAATATGAGGTATTGTTGATAGGAATAAAGATGGCTTTACAATGGAAGGTTGTAGAATTGAATGTCTATGGCAACTCTCAATTGATTATTAATGAAGTAAATGATAACTATCAGACCAAGGATGACAATTTATTGCCATATAAATGTATGGTGGATGACTTTAAGCAATATTTTTCTATAATCACCTTTGAGAAAATTATAAGACAAGATAATAAAGCAGCATATGTCATGGCAAAAATTGCTTCTCTATTCGATGTAGAATATATAAAGGCCCATTTTGAGTTCTTCATGGAATATTTGACTTACCCAGTGTACAATGATCTTGATACAATTATAATATGCCATGTGGACAAGAATCTCCAACTTATGGAAAGATATATATACCTACCTTAAACATAATACCATTCCTCCCAAGCTATCTAGAAACCAAAAATGTACCTTTATCTACCAAGTCTCTCATTATATCTTATATATGACACCTTATATCAGTGAGGTCTTGACAGTACTCTCTTATGATGTCTTGAACATGATGAAGATCAAATTGTTAGGAAGAGTCCCAAGAGATAACTGAGAGGGGGGGGTGAATCAATTATCTACAAGATTCAATTCTTTATCCAACTAAGTATACTTAAACATAAAGCATAAACACAATGAAATAACACATGAACACAACACCAATATTTTGGTTACGGGGAAACCCAAATAGGTAAAAACCCCAGTGGGAATTGACACCCTCTAATATTTTTCACTAGTGTATTATGATCCTTCTTAGAAGATCCTTAACCCTGCTAGGAGTTGCTTTACAATATATTTAGTATAGTAGACCTGGTCAAGGTTCGAACCCTATTAGGATTCTTTTACAATTTTCCTTGTTAGGGGGGAGGATGCACTGTTCGAGAGCACACTGCTCAAAGGGGTGAAGGCTACAAGCTCCTGTTTAATAGATACACACTATATCTGAATCTTGGTGAACTACGCTTTGACCTGATGTCTAGATTAGTTACAATGAATAGCACAAGTACTTTACTTGGTCACATAGACCTTCTTCTAATGGCTCAACACTTCACACACTATGCTCTTCTCTTCTTAATCAACTATGAACCACACTCCAGCAATCACAAATGACTATCTATAAATATCTTTCCTCCAAATGATATAATCAATTCAGCCTATTAGAACCACCTTGAAATAATATTAGAGAAACCATAACAAAATTTGATGAACATTCTGTCAGCTCTACTATACACGCAACACATTCTAGGACCTGTCCAATAATATAATTGTAGACGCACACTACACACTGTTGGCTCTACCAAAAAAATTGGATCTTTATCCTCAAGCTAAATTACTTCATGTGCTCTTAAACAAACATCAATAACTCTCTTCTAAGCTTAAATCCAAGGGCACATACCCACAAGATAGGTGCAACTCTAGAACCAATAAAATCTCTATTGGCTCTTCTAAACAAACACAGGAAACTATTCTTGGCAAATAGTGACTGCATAACTTCACTTCTACTCATGAAAAAACTATGCATCCATGACTAAAACATCACTAACATGTCTTCAACATATATCCAAGCATGCAAGGCTCTATGATAACTGTACAGACAACCATACACAAAACATTGCCTGTTACTCTGTCAAGAACACTACTGACACAAGCTACTATATAACTGTTAGTACTAATAGATAACCTCTGTGCCCATGATATTGTGTTGATATCATGACCATGCTTCATATATCAAAAGCTTACTACATAAGACTTCCATGCATGCTACTTTCCATATGTTGTCATCAATGACAGACATACAGTCAGTACTGACCTGCTGGCAAATCTCCAACAATCTCCCCCTTTGGCATTGATGGAAACATGTGGAATGAAAAACCACCACCAACCCAAATGAACATTTTTTTATAACATTCTTCATTTCCTCTTCAAAACTCCCCCAAAGATGAATCCTCCATTTCCTACAATATTTTCCAATATTCTCCATTTCCTCAACTGAATTGTTGTCATAACTAAATGTTTCTCCCCCTTAGTATATTACTCCTCCTTTTTACTTATTTTTTTCATGACTCTATATATTACTCCCCCTTTGACATCAATGGAAAAGGGCACCATTCATTTTAAGCACCGGTACTACTCCTGAGGTAGAGTAGTCAACCTTCCATTAGTCCCTGAGGACTAATGCCTTTCCTTCTTTCTTCTAAGTAGAATCAAGGAAGGGAATTACTCCCAACTTCTCCCTGAGATACTCAAAAGTATTTGTAGGCAAGGGATTTGTGAATATATCTGCCAACTGATCTTTAGTACTCACATAGTCCAACTTGACTTCTTTCTCTTCCACTTTCTCTCTTAGGAAGTGATACTTGATCTCAATGTGCTTTGACTTTGCATGCATCACAGGGTTCTTAGACATATTGATGGTGCTAGTATTATCACAGTGAATAAAAATAGGATAATCAATCTGAATTTTAAAATCCTTTATCATTTTCTTGATCCAAACAATTGTAGAACAATTCAAGGCTGTTGCAACATACTCCGCTTCTTCTATTTACTGAGAAATATGATTTTTTTTCTTGCTTGTCCAAGTGACAAGTCTATCACCAAGAAACACTACTCCACCTAAATTACTCTTTCTGTCATCAACACATTTTGCTCAATCTGCATCAATGTACACATGAAGCTCAACATTTTCTAAATTAGGATATCATAGACCATAATCTATAGTGCCCTATAAGTATCTAAATATTCCCTTTACTGCCATGAGGTGACTTTGTTTAGGTTCTATTGTAAATCTTCCAACTATGTCAACTACATTGGAAATATCAAGTCTAGTCTGAGTAAGATTTATGACTTTACCAATCATAGACTTATACAATGTTATATCTACTACTGGTGAGTCATCTTCTTTTGTAAGCTTTCATCCAGTGATCATAGGGGTTTCTATTGGCTTGCAATCATCCATTTTGAATTTCTTCAGTATCTCTTTCACATATTTGGACTGATTAATATAAATTCCTTTTTCTATCTACTACACATTTAGTCTCAAAAATTATTTTATAGGACCAATCATACTCATCTCAAACTCATTCTGCATTTCTTTGGAAAATTCTACACTTAGTTTGTCATTACCTCCAAAGATAATGTCATTAACAAATATAGCTACAAATAGTAGACCTTCAGATTTCTCTCTAATGAATAGATTACAATTTGCTACTCCTTTCTTGAATCTAATCTTTGTTAGATATCCATCAAGTCTGTCATACCATGCTCTAGGGGCTTGCTTAAGTCTATAGAGGGCCTTCTTCAATCTGCATACCATATCAGGTGTGTCTGATAAGGTGAATCCTTCTGGTTGTTCAATGTATACTTCTTCTTTCAAATCTCCATTTAGGAATGTTGACTTGACATCCATCTGATATACTTTGAAGTTTTTTACTATAGCATAAGCTAGAAACAACTTAATAGCTTCTAATCTACTCACAGGTGCAAATGTGTCTGAATAATCAATGCCTTCTCTTTGAGCATATCCCTTACATACTAACCTTGCTTTGTTTCTTACTACTATACCATCTTCATTCATCTTGTTTCTAAATATCCATTTTGTTCCAATCACATTCTTATCACTAGGTCTTGGGACTAGTTCCCAAGTGTCATTCTTAACAATCTGATCAAGTTCTTCTTTCATAGCATCATGCTAATCTGAATCATTCATGCATCTTCAACACTTAAAGGTTCAATCTGAGATAGTAAACATACCACTTCACTTCTAACTAATTTCTTTGCTTGGGATCTTGTTAAGACTTTGCCACTCTGATCTCCAATGATGTATGTCTTGGAATGATTTCTAGATGTAAACTTTGGAACTTTAGGTGATGCTGACTTATCAGCCTTAGGAGTTTCTTCTTCACTTGTCTCAGGGTCATTGAATAACACATTAATACTGTCAAACATTTCTTCAATAACTATCTCACTAGTGGAGGGTCTGGGTTCTTCTTCAATCATGGGTGAGTAATCATGATATCTTTCTTGAACCATAAACTTTTCATCAATCTTTACATGAGCACTTTCAATGATCTTTTTCAATCTTAAATTGAAACATCTATAAGCTTTACTTTTGGTAGAGTAACCAAGAAAAATACCTTCATTACTTCTTGCATCAAACTTGCCTACTGCTCCATCCCTCTTGATGTAGCACTTTCTTCCAAAGATTCTAAAGTATCTTACTATGGGAACATTACCAAACCATAGCTCATAAGGTGTTTTGTCAGTGTCTGGCCTTAATTGAATTCTATTAATGGTGTACACTAATGTATTGACCACATCTCTCCAATAGGTGTGTGCAACATTTCCTTCAATCATAATGGTGTGCGCTATATCAAGGATGATTCTATTCCTTCTCTCTACAATTCCATTCTGATGAGGGGTTCTAGGTTCACTTAATTGTCTCTTTATGCCATGTTCTTCGTAGTACTCATAGAATCTATCAAAGGTGAATTCTCATCCTCTATCTAATCTTAAACATTTTATCTTTAGTACAGATTCATTCTCAACCTTAGCTTTGAATATTTTGAACTTCTCAAATGCTTCTGACTTATCTTTTAGGAACACAACCCACATCATCCTAGTATAATCATCAACAAATAAAATGAAATACCTTTCACCATAGTATGCTCTTGTTTGAGTTGGACCACGTAGGTCTGTGTGAATCAGATCCAACTTGTTCTCTGCTGAATTTTTCTTGCTCTTGAATGAATTTCTCACATGCTTTCCCATCACACATTCCCTGGATATAGTATCAACTGGATTTTCTATGCTAGGTAGATCTCTTACTACCTTTACATTGCTTATCTTTACTATGTTATCAAAATTGATATGACATAGTCTTTTATGCCACAACCAACTGTCATCAACTTTAGCAACAAAACAACTTGCTTCTGAATTGAGTTGAAAAATATTACCTCTTATCTTTGAGCCTAATGCAATTATAACACCATCCTTGTTGTTAATGATGCATTTTTCATCTTTGAACTCCAACTGATAACCTTTTCCAAGAAATTATCCAACACTGAGAAGGTTATGTTTCAAACCATCAACATAAAGAGCATCATCAATACTATTCTTTCCATCCAAGGTGATGGCTCCTCTACCAACTATTGGTTTAGGAGTGTTGTCTCCAAATCTAACCATACTGCCATTGTATTTGTCCAAATGAACAAACCTACCTTTATCACCTATCATGTGCTATGAACAACCACTATCTATAATTCAGTCTATTCTTATGTTAGCTTGTGAAATTAATGCTAGTTCTTGTTCCTTTTTATCATCTTTATGATTTATCTTATTATTCATTTTGTCTATAATAGAAATGAATCCAATTTCTTCTTCACCAAATTCTTCATCTAAAACTCCATCTCCATCATAGTAGCATTCCTTAGAATACTTAGGCTTGTAATCCTTTTTGAACTTTCTAGCTCTAGTAGGACACTTAGATGCAAAGTGACCAATCTTATTACATGAAAAGCACTTAAATGGAAATTGACCTTCATATTTTCCTTTTCCTTTCTTTTCTCTTTTGGAAATCATAGAAATGAAATCATATAGTGTTTTCTCATCATCATCATCATCAAAATTACCAGAAGTGTTTGCAAATTTCTTACCATGAACTATTGCTTTGAAAGTTGTTTCACTCTTTGGTTCTATCTTCAATCTTGAAATCTCAAAAGCTAAGATTTTGTTGATCAAAGTCTCTCTCTTGAAATTAGATGTAAGCTACATGGTCTCATCAAGGATGTTGATCTTGCTTTCATATTCTAGAGTGAGAGTAGTCATTAACTTGTCCATAATGTCCTCCTCTGAAATCTCTCCACCATTATTTCTGATTCTAGCAACTGCTTCATTTATCCTTTGATTGTAAGCTCTGATATTTTCTTCAAGCATTATCTCCAGTGCATTGTATCTTTTCTTCCATGTCTTTCTGCGCACATCCTTTTCTTGTTTGTCTCCTTCAAATATGTCTTCTAGGTGCTTCCATATTTTGTGGGTTGTATCTACCTTTTTTATTTCTAAAAATTCACCATCAGATAGGGCATTGATAAGGGCTTCTTTAGCAATAGCATTCTGATTAAACAATTCCTTTTGCCTATCAGTAGCAACATCCTATGCAAGGTCTTCTAGGGTAGGTATCTTAGCTACTTTGATAGTTACATCAAAAACTTCAAAACCAATGCACTGTAAATGGGTCACCATCTTGTTGTTCCAATCAAGATAATTCTATCCATCGAACTTAGGACTTTCTTTCTTGAAGTATGCCATCTAATCAACCTCAAGCTATTAAAATTTCTCTCTAAGGCACTTGGATCTGATACCAATTGTTCTGAATAGTCCTAATAGATAACTGAGAGAGGGGGGTGAATCAGTTATCTACAAGATTCAATTATTTATCCAAATAAGTATACTTAAACATAAATCATAAACATAATGAAAGAACACATGAACACAACACTAATATTTTGGTTACGGGGAAACCCAAATAGGTAAAAACCCCGCTGGGAATTGACACCCACTAATATTCTACACTAGTGTATTATGATCCTTGTTAGAAGATCCTTAACCCTGTTAGGAGTTGCTTTACTATATATTTAGTACAGTAGACCTGGTTAAGGGTCAGACCCTATTAGGAGTCTTTTATAATTGTCCCTATTAGGGGAGAGGATGCACTATCTGAGAGCACACTACTCAAAGGGGTGAAGGCTACAACCTTCTATTTAATAGATACACACTATATCTAGATCTTGGTGAACTGCACTTTGACCTATTGTCTGGATCAGTTCCAATGAATAGCACAAGTACTTTACTTGGTCACATAGACCTTCTTCTAATGGCTCAACACTTTGCACACTCTGCTCTTCTCTTCTTAATCAACTATGAACCACACTCTAGCAATCACAAATGACTATCTATAAATATCTTTCCTCCAAATGATATAATCAAGTCAGCCTATTAAAACCACCTTGAAATCATATTAAAGAAACCATAACAAACTTTAATGAACATTCTGTCAGCTCTACTATGCATGTAACACATTCTGGGACCTATCCAATAATATAATTGTAGACACACACTACACACTATCATCCCTACCAAAACAACTGGATCTTTCTCCTCAAGCTGATTTACTTCATGTGTTTTTAACCAAACATCAATAACTCTCTTCTAAGCTTAAATCCAAGGGCGCATACCCATAGGATAGGTGCAACTCTAGAACTAATAAAATCTTTGTCGGCTCTTCTGAATAAACATAAGAAACTACTGCTAGCAAATAGCGACTGCATAACTTCACTTCTACTCATCAACAGACTATGCATCCATGACTAAAACATCACTAACATGTCTTCAACATATATCCAAGCACGCAAGGCTCTATGATAACTATACAGACAACCATACATAGAACACTACCAATTACTCTGTCAAGAACACTGCTGACACAAGCTACTATATAATTGTCTATACTAACATATAACCTCTATGCCCATGATATCATGTTGATATCATGTCCATGATTCATATACTAAAATCTTAATACATAATACTTCCACGCATGCTACTTTCCATATGTTTTCATCAATGACAAACATACAATCAGTACTAGCCTGCTGGAAAATCTCCAACACAAATTGCCTTGCGAGATGTCCATGAGGATATTTGTGGGACACATTTTAGTGGTCCTTCCTTGGCTAAGAAGCTCATGTGTATGGATTACTACTAGACTACTATGGAGATAGATTCCTTTCACTTTTCTAGAAAATGTAGGAAATGTCAGATTCATGGGAATCTCATTAATGCACCAACATAGGAGCTCCATCCTTTTACAACTACATTATCATATAGTCAGTGGGGACTCAACCTTGTGGGTGAAATCCACCCTCCATCTTCCAATGACCATAAATATATTATAACTACAACTAATTATTTTACTAAATGGATTGAAGTTGTTCCATTGATCCTTGCCACTAGAAAAAAAATATCCATGTTTATCCTTAATTATATCATTTGCAGATATGGTATCCCTATGCATCTTATTACTGATCATGGGAAGCAATTCAAAAATTAGGACATGGATGAATTATGTGAAAAATTTCACATCACCCATCATTACTCCACCATTTACTACCCCTAGGGAAATGGCCAAGCTGGGGTATCTAATAAAACCATTGTTAAAATACTTCAAAAGAATGTCAATGATGTTGGTCATGACTGGCTTATCCTATTGAATCTTATCTTATGGGCTTATCATACATCCATTAGTACTCCTGTTGGTTCTCCTTTTCCCATACTATCAGGTTTACACTATGATGACAAATTCATGCCATAAACTCTCAATTACCACTCCAAAGTCTAACAAGAAAAGGATCAATTAACAAGGATCAACTATATGATCCTCCTACACTTTGAGCTCCACATCACTCAGGAGGGTATACCTCATCTGCACACACATCATTTCTTTGTTTCAAGCTAGAGGCCTATAGGTAACTAACTATGGAATAGATTTTAGACTCCTATAGGTATCTTGTACCCCAATGAAACCATAACCTTATGCAATAGTCCTACTTGCATAGAATGAATCTGAAAACTAGAAAATACTCCTAAAACAACATGAAAGAGAAAAGTATTTCATTTCAATAATTTTATGTTGTAGGTTGAATGGACCCCTAAAATACCCTAAGTCTCCCATAGAAAAGTGCCTTATCCAATGGGCAACAAAGTCAAATACCTCACTGCAACAGAGCTATGAAACAAGAAAAAAACACATTCCAATATGTTGATGCCTTGCACCAAACATACACCACTAATCAGACTATACTTTTAGCTATCCACCCATGTACCTAGATATGCTATCACCTATTCAAAGGATTTTAACACTCCCCTTAGAAGAGACCTATAAACAAGCAATACATTAATCAGCATCCACTGAAAGACAAGCATGAAATACCCTTGATACCCCAACTCATACACATTTGAAAACTAGTCCTAAACTAAGTTGCTTCTGTGAAAACAACTCTATTGTAGACACATAGGAAATGCAAATAGAATGACTACAACACCCTTGATGCTCTAATCAACAAGTTCACAACTCAAATGGAGACAATTTGATAGCAGTAAAAACATGTTGAAATCTTATACATAAGACAAACTGTTACAACCTGTATTATATTCTCAAAGCCAAAAAGGAAAGAGGGATCACCCTATATGTAGAGAAAAAGGAAAATATTTATAGGAAGGAACCATTCATGGAACCAAGGAAATTGGAACCCCGTGGGTTACCAAAATTTGGAACCCTTCTAAATGATCTTGAAAATCCTTTTATACGAACAAGGATTGCAACAAGATATAGATCATTTAGAAAAAAAATTAGGTCTACAACAACCAGCCTGAGCAAGAAGTAAAAGAATGCAGAGAAAGCCTAGAAACCCAAAAAAATCAGATCAAATCTTATGTACAATCATTTCAGTTTCATCATCACAGGCTAACTGTGATCACAATTTACTACTTTCTTGTTGTGGGAAAAACAAACTTAAATGCTAGGACCAACTTGAATAACTTCACGTGTACATACCATGGAGATCACTAACATACGCCAAACCCTAGCCACCTACAAAGAGCAACAGGCCTGCATTTAAACCGACATGGCACCCCAAGAAGAAAAATTAGATCAGGATGGTCACCTAGATCTTCACATCATTTCTCTAACTGCAACCATCCTGGAATATCAATTCCAAGCTACCCATTTGTCATACACAGCCAACTACAACAAAATCAGCTAGAAAACCCTGCAAAAATATTCAAAATATCAGCCCCAACGGCTAACCAATCAACTTTAAAACATGGTTGTCGATATCATGTTTTCTCGACATATCAGATGGACCTTATAATTTATCAAGAGTTGACCAACCCCTTTGAAAAGTCCATGGCCACATCACCACCTCAGCAACCAATAAAAATCAAGCACCTCAGCATGACACAGCAACTAGACCCACCGCTTTACTTATCTTTTCAATCAAACAGTTGTCACAATGCCACCTTGCATAACTGTCAAACACATTTTCTTCTTGGCAATGTGACAACCACACAATCAAGTTACAACTGGCATCTGCATTAACACCCAGCAAACACTCGGCCCCAATAATAAATTCCATGTCTCCACCTCACAACCAATCAAAATATAACAAATCTACAATAGCTGGCAACATGGTCCCACTACCATCGGCCCTCATGACCAATCAGAAATGAACACATTAGCAGCACCAAACAGTAGACCCACCTGTGAGTTTATCTTTTCACTTGGAAGATTGGATGGCTATCGCAATGCCTTGATGATTAACCATCAAGCACTTTTTCTTTGAGGCAACGCAACAACTGTCGATCATGGTCACACTTTAACCACTTCTAAACTGAGACCACCAGACATAACACTAACCATCTACCAAGTCGCTGAAGGTCAAGGACCTAACTGCTAGGGTTGCGCAAACACGCGACTAAGGAAAACATCAGGTCACCAAATGAAAATCACTTAACTGCCAGAATCAAGAGACCCCATGAACACATAGTTGCCCAATTTTTGAATGAAAAACTTAACCGTCTGGGAAACTGGAGATCAAATGACTGAACACAATGAAGAATTGGGCCCCACTGAGTCGCAACAACACAGATAGGAAATGCTTATGTCAGGAAATAACTGGGAAGGCACAAAGAGGTAGAAAACAACCAGATTTTTCTGACTTTGACCAAAAGGGTAAATGAGGAAATAGAAAACATCGAGGGTTTTTATGCTTGGACAATTTTTGAAACCCTACGACATGAAAATGACCTATTTCTTCCAGACCTTAAAACTTGAATATCTCCCTAGTTTTTATGATTTAGCACATGCAATTTTGACTGAAGCACGGTGACACATTAAAGAACATGGGGCTAAGGGTGCAAGCCATGAAACATGACATATTTTGTGACACATAAAAACAATTTTGTAGGCTAGGAAAGGCAATTTCAGGAAAATTGCAAGGATAAGACCAATTTCATAGGATTTTTACATTCATAGGAAATTGGTCTAACAACTCCCACTAGAGCCACATCATATTTCCTTGTCTATGGTTCTAAATTTATCCTACCCCTCGAGGTTGAGTTACCCTCTTTGCGTGTATCCTTAAGAGATGTGATTCCAGATGAAGAGTATAGAGTATTACAGTTAAACGAACTAGAATTACTAGATGAGTGAAGACAAAGAGCCTTTGATCATTTGAATATTTATCAGTAAAGGATGTCTCACCAATAGAATAGTAAAATTAAGCCCAAAGACTTTCAGGTGGGTGATTTAGTCCTTCGTGAAAATCCTAAAAATCAGCAGCATCATGAGAAGAAGGGAAAGTTCAAACCCAATTGGTTGGGTCCTTTTGTGACTACGGTAGTCTATAGCTCTGGGGCTTATCCATTGTCTACATCTGAGTGTGATCTCTTGGATGAGCCTCTCAATAGTATGCACCTCAAGAATTACTATGCTTAAATCCCAATGCAAGGGATCTAAAATACAAAAAACTCAAAAAACATAAAAATACAATAAAAAACTTGAATAAAAACAAGTGGTGAAAACCTGGAAATGGGTGCCATTTGTGACAAGTTAGCTCCTCTCTCTATTAGGATTCTTCCATTATCTCATCCGATGTATATATCTGTAATAAAACTTGTAGTCTAGATCATCTCATCTAATGTATATATCCCTAATAAAACTTGTATATATCCATAATAAAGTTGCTAGTTCATAGTGTCCCGTTCAATGTATATACCCATAATAAAACCCCCACCATAGCTTGATATTTTATTTTGGTTTTCATCCTATTTCATGCATCTTTCTTCATCCATAATAAGTCAATCTGTCACCTAGCTAGGGGCATGTCCTCGTCCTAGTTTTGAGAAGTGGAACTATGATAGTCATGACTCATAGAGGACAACAGGGAGTGTATTCGCCAGACAATAAACACAATCAAATGCTATTGCACAAATATATCTTGATTATGACTCTTAACATATGATATATCTTTCAAACATGGTTTCTTACCTATACATTTGACTTGTTTAAACATCATCCCATCAAATCAAAATCTTATCAACATCTTTTGGAAATAAATGTGTATTTGTGGCAAGCATGTTAGAATGATTGTAATAGGTTAGGCATTCATATTTTTATTTTATTGTTATTATATTTCCTATGCTATTTCAGGATGTCCTTGACATGATTTTATCACTCCCATATGCCATTGACTAGAATAGCTGGAATAGGATCTGATATTTTACTTTGATTGTTATTTGTGGGGTATTTTATGATGAGGTTGAAGGAACAAGTAATTGGGGTGTCTTTTCATAAGTGCCTTCATCAATTTAATAAGCATCAAATCATACAATTTATGTTGTTATGAAAATACTATTAATAGTGACGTGCCACACATACCTTGACTCCAAATATTTGTTCCCTGATGGAGGGGAGAATATTCCTTATCTATTGATCATGCAAGAGAAACTCAGGTCATCTTGGTTTAATTATACTTAGATGATTGTCAAGCTTTCTATATTAAACTCCATGTAAGAAGTTCTCAGGTCATCCTGGTTTAATTATAGCATGATGCTTGCATTTTCTTGCAACATAACGAGCTCAATGATGATAAAAAAAAAAATTAGTTATCGTGATCTAAGATTTTTTACGAAGTTGTAGACATATTCATTTTTCATTTCATTTTGCATTCATTAGGATCATTTTTCATAAAGTGCTCCTTTTATAGAATTTGTAGGATTTCTCGCTTATTAGGTTATTTGGTTCATTTTGTTCATTATTCTAGTGTCATACATATTGTTATTATAATTGAGGAAATTTGACATCCAAAACATGATATGCCTCTCATAATAAGTTGCATGTTGCATTATTCATTTTATACATTTTGTTTTCATCATTTATCACTTGTACATTTTTACATATTCATTTAGCTTCATTGCCATTATTTTATCATTTTATTATAATCTTATATTATTATCATCTTATCTTCTAATAACATTAACTTATTATTATCATTTAGAATTTTCCACTCTGCATTTCATAAGTACATTTCCATTTCATTTCCATAATCATTATATGCATCATAATAATTATCCATAACAAAATCATTATTCATTATATAAATCACATTCAATTGTATTGCATTAGATAAGAAAATATAAAAGATTTTCATAAGTGCATGATGTAAAATAATATCATAACATAATCATCATCATCACAAGTAGCATCATAGTGTCACATCATTACATGATAGAATCATAAATCAAATGAATCTATATCAAAATAAATCATCACATCCTCCATATGTCACTATCTATAAACATATAAACCATAAAAAATGCATCATAGAAAAGTCCATCATAATAAGCCTATCACATAAGAGAGTACATGCATCATAAAATAATAAAGAGTCAAAATTCCAACTATCCAATGATATATCATACATAACAATATGCCCATCAAGTCTACAAATACATCATGATACATGATACAAATCATAAAAGTGTAAACAAAATTGTGTAGGAGCCACCACCCCCTGACTCGGTCTATTTGTGTATATGTGCTGCTATAGAAGGACTAGCTATATTTGTATTCCATGAACCTATTTGTGGTCTAGGAGGTCATGAAGTTGTGCCCCCACTACCACCTGGTCCCTACTAGTGTATTGATGTCCTCACTGCATATTGTTGGATATTGCTAATTCATTAGGGAAATAGTTGATAAATTTAATATGTTTAATCACTACATTGAGTGATGTTAGAGTTTTTGTTTTCATTAGTGTTTTGTCACTGATGTCAACATATGTTTCTGTGAAGAGTATAGGCTAGTTACTACAGTCTATGGACATTGTACAGATGTTTCAGGATGTGTGAATTTAGATGAGAGTACAGGAAGATATTGTGATCTTATATCCAAAATCGCATCATGTAATGTTTCATATTGGATGAGTTATAGATGTTTTGGTGAAGACTGGTTCTTGGACTGTGACAATGGAAGTTGATAGAGTGAGTCTCTGTATTTCTGGTATATCTTACAAAAGGTATGGATTCAGTATATGCAAGATTAAGGGATGATAAACAAGGTATTTGAAGAATGTTCATTGGTCATCATAAGGTACAAAATGCTGGATGACATCAGCTATGGTGTGTGTTCTGGAGAAGACATATTTGGGAGCCCACTTCAGAGATATAGTGTGCATTTTGGTTGGGGAATGTGAATTAAGGATTTTGGTCCTTAATTATTGTAATGTAATCATTGTATGCTTGTTTTAGATATCATGTGTATCTTAACAAGGGTTTATGTAATTTTTTGTATATTAGGAAAGCCTAATCGACCGACATGATCATGTAAAATGTAATAGGGTATATATGTAAGATCTTTTCTTTGGAAAAGATATGAATGAGATGTACATGATGTAAAGAAGATTGTGAAAGCTGCGATCTTGTGTCTACTGGATGTAGAGAAGAGGATTACTTGTGTACTTCATTGGAACTAATCAAGAAAAGATAGTTACTAGAAAATAGTTCAAAAGATTGTGTATTTCTTCATATACACTTGTGTTGCAAACAATGAGTTATGAAGGTGGATTTGACCTTCTTTGGGCAGTGAGCCTAGGTAGTGAGCCCACCCTTCTTTCTAGACTCCTAACAGGGTTTGTCCTCTAACAAGGACTATGTACTATAATATTTCAATAAGCTCCTAATAGGGCTAGATCTTCTAACAAGGACACTATACTCTCACTACATTATTTGTGGGTGCTAAATCCCATTGGGGTTTTTACCTTTAGCAGAGTTTTCCCAACACCAAAATATTCTATTATTATGTTGGCATTCATTGTGTTCATTGGATTTGATATTATTGCTATTCAAATTTTAAAGATTAATATTCTTTCATACAACTAATTCACCCCCCCCCCTCTTAGTTGTATTGTAGACTGTTATTCCTAACAATTGGTATCAGAGCTACTGGTCCTTAGAGAGAAATCTTAACATCTTGAGGTGATCTTGGAGATGGCATTCTATAGGAAGGATAGTCTAAAATTTGATCCTAAAAAATTTGACAGTTAGAAGAACAAGATTCAAACTCATTTTCTATGTTTGGGCATCAACTACTAGTTGATTACAAATAATAAGGTAGCTATGAAGATTGAGAATGAATTGCCATCAGCTATTGATGATGAAAAGAAGGTATTCTCATACAACATGGTCACCAGGGAAGCACTGGTAAGTGCACTCTCTGAAGGAGAATTTACTGAAGTTAAAGACTTGGATTCGACACACCAAATTTGGAAAAGATTAGAAGCACTATATGAAGGAGACAAGTATACCAAGCAAGAAAAGTTACAAAACTAGAAAACAATAATGGAGAAACTACAAATGAAGGATGATGAAAGCATTAGGGCTTATGTTCAAAGGGTTACAGAGGTTGTTGTTGGAATCAAAAACTGTGGAGACACTTATGATGAAGAAGAAGTTATTGCAAAGATTCTTAGATCATTGACACCTATTTACAAGACTAAGGCTATATCTATACAAGAAACTATACCTTTGACTCCAAACTTTAGCAGAGAGATATTGATTACAAAGCTAACTACCTTTGAAGCTGCCAAAATGGGAAATTTTGTACCTAAAGTTGAATCTGCATTCAAAGCATCTGCACACAAGAAGATAATGTTTGCACTTCCAAGCACCATCACTGAGAACCTAAAAGAAGAGCTTGGTGAATATGCTAAGGAATGGGAATAGATAAAAGCAAAGGAAAGAAAGATGGATGAACTTGTTGCACTGATTGATAGAAGAGAAAAGAGAGGTAAGGGTAAATTTGAAGGAAAGTTACCTTTGAAATGTTTTTCATGAAATAAGGTAGGTCATTTTTCATCTAGATGTCCTACAAGAGTTCCTAAGTACAAGCCTAAGTTTTTTAAGTCTAAGTATTCAAAGGATAAGGAATGTTATTATGCTAGTGAAGGTATTTTTGATGATGATGATTTTGATTATGAGGATATTGGATTTGTTTCTATTAAAGATGAACCAGTATATGAGGAAAAAGCTTTAGTATCACATGTTGATAAGAAATATGAAAGGATTATAAACAATGGTTGTTCACATCATATGACTAGAGAAAAAAACAAGTTTGTTAATTTGGTGAAGTATGATGGTGGTGTTGTAAGATTTGGAGACAATCTTCCTAAACCTATCATAGGAGTAGGATACATTACTCTAGATGGAAAAACTAATACTGATAATGTACTACTTATTGATGGACTTAAGCATAACTTGTTGAGTGTTAGACACTTGATGGACAAATATTTTTAATTACAATTCAATGATGGTAAATGTTTTTATCAAAAGTAAGGTAGGAAAGTTGATTGCAACCAATACTAAATCTAGAGGTAATGTATTTGAATTAAATACATCTAGAGCCTCTTGTTTTGTTGTGAAGGTACATGACAGTTGGTTATGGCACAAAATATTTTTTAATGTTAATTTTGATAACATTGTGAAGGAAATTTTGACTAATGCAGTAAGAAATCTATCGAAGATTGTGAAACCATCTAACATTGTATGCAGATCAGAATGTGTTATGGGAAAATAGACTAGAATTAGTTACAAAAGCAAAGCATATACATCAAAAGGAAAGTTGGATCTGGTACATACAGACCCATGTGGACCTACAAGGACAAGATCATCCTATGGTGAAAGGTATTTTGACACAGACCAAGGTAGGGAGGATCCAATTAAGGACAATCCATCCTTGTAGCTTCATAATTACACAATAGAAAATTCAACACAACAAGATATTTCAAATCAATTTTCATTAACATGCCTTGCTATAAGGCCTTTCAAGTTAGGGCCAATTAAAAACAAAAACAAATTCTTCAAGATCCACATAGATCCAATACAATCTTAGCTAGTTTAGCTCTGAAATAATCAGCAACTGATGGAAACCCTAAGGTAGATCTAAACTTGAGCTTGCAAGCCTCCAAGCAATCTCCTTGTCTCCAAGTGTGCAAACCACTAGCTCTACAACTACAAACTATCAGATAATAATCTGATCTGCAAGTTCATGCAAGATCTTTTCTACAACTTCACCAACTCCAGCTTTCAGAACCTCTGATCTGACTCACTAAGTCCTCCCCTGAGCAACTACCCCAAACATCCTATAAATACTAATCATCAACCACAAGTCGGCTAGATGAAACCCTTAACTCCTACAAGAAAATATTAAATGTCATACAAATCAGCTCTCAAATAGCCTTACAAACATTTAATTCAACATGTCAGCCTATAAAAATAGCTACCAATAATAAATGCACCAAGTCGGCCCAACAAATTACATAGAACTCTAGTTGGTAAACCAGAACTACCGAGCACCAGTGAAATAACTAAGCATGCCAAGCATCACTGAGCACTAGTGTTGACCAAGCACCACAGGCATCACCGAGTAACTCTTTCACCGAGTGCCAGAGATTATCAAGTTCCTTCAACGACTAAGCTTCCTTCAATGACCGAGATCATCGGTCAAGGCTATAACTGAGTAACACTGACCAAACACACACCTCCCATGTAGATTCACCGAGTAACCTAGAATGCCCCTACATCAGACACCCCAAGTTTGAAAAGATGTTCATATGTGAGAAGAACATCTTCCAAGATTCAGCACATAAACCCTGAATTGGTTCTTCACATACAAGTCCTCCACCTTTTTAGTTTTCATACTCTTCCACTTCAGCTTTCTCTATCTTTTCAAGTCTTTTCTTGACAACACACGGGATTGTCCTTCACACTGATCAACCATACCTTCAGGATCCACCAACTCAACTCAGCTACCAATACTCAAGCTTCTCCTACTGAGCATTGTATCCAACAAAGCCATTAGGTAAAAATTCATGTCATCCTTCCCAACAATAAACACATTTCTAACATAGTCATACATAGCTCTGCAATCATATTGCCAAGGTCTACTAAGCAATATATCACAAATATTCATCTTCAGAATGTCACATAACACAAGATCCTTATACTGGCCAATCTGAACATCAATAAAGCATTGTTCTCTTACTTCTAGAGCATGAACATCTTACAACCAGCCAATCCTATAAGGACAAGGATGCTTCATTCTATTCAACCCAAGTTTCTAAACCATGTCCTCAGCAACAAGTTTATCAGTACTACCACTATCAATAATAACATCATAGATTTTACCTCTAGACTTGCATCGGGTCCTAAACAAGTTACTCCTCTAACAAGGTTCCTCCTTTGTACCGAGCAATGTTCATCGAAGTAGCAAGTTCTCAGATTTAGGTTCTTTCTCATTCACCACAGTAGTTCATCAGTCACCAAGCTTCTTCTATGTACACACAAAATAATGGTGTCCTTCTTCTCCATAGTTATAGCAAGTACCCTTAAAGATAACTCTACCTATCTTCATTTTTGGTTCCACAAGTTTCTATTCATCTTCTACTTCAATTGGTTTATCCTTTATCGAGTGATCAATCTTTTCCTTCCCTCGGGGATTACTATGTTGTTTCCTCTTCAACTTATCTTCTCCCTTTAGAGCATACTAATAAGCATCTTCAATAGAATCAATCTTTAGCATACTAAGCTCATCCTGAATATTGAATCTCAAACCATTCACATATCGAGCTACAGTTTCCTTATCTAGCTCTCGGTGTCCAAACCGAATAGTAAGTTTGTATAATTCCTCGATATAATCTTCAATAGACAAATCCTTCTATTTCAAATTCTACAACTTCTTAAACAAGTCAAGCTCATAGTCAGAAGGTATGAAATTAGCTTTCAATTTTGTCACCATCAACCTCCACCAATTGATCTACATTTCACCTTCATCTTCTCTATCCCTTTGTGATTCTTTCCACCAAAGAGCAGCATGTCCTTTCAACTTTGTCTGTGCTAATCTCACCCAAAGAGGATCTTCAATTTCTTCCAGCTCAAATAAATCTTCAATTTCACCAATCCAATCAATCAAGTTCTTGGGCTTCAAAGTACCAGAGAAAGTAGAAACTTCCATTCGGTAACTACTACTTAACCAAGCTCCAAATCTAGGCAACCGAGTAGTTATATCTTCACTAGGTCTATCCCTCCGATCATCACCACTAGATCCAGTAGGTTAAAATTCTTCATCAGCTTCCTCATAACCATCTTTAGTACCAACATTCTGAGGTACACGAGTAACAACTCTCATGATCTTGGCAACCATGTCATTCTTCATCAATTCCATCTCAGATCTAAAATCTGATTTCACCTTCTCTGTAATCCTAGATTCCATAGTATCATAGAGATCTGCAAGTACTCTAGGGTCCAATCTTCTCAGAGGCATCCATAAAGATAAGAGAAACCCTCTGCAACAAACCCTACATAGACCACCTTGTGGCAATCTCTAAGTTGTATGCAAGTCAAATCAGCCTACCACCTTGCATAAACAACTAGGGCAAGATCCACAAGTTCAGTGCCATGGATCTATAACTCAGATCATATGATCTCTTCACCAACAAGATCAACTTCACAAGATCATCCTTTCTAGGTCAACCTTCATTCCATAAGATCAACTTTTCTCTGATACCACCTGACGTAGACCAAGGTAGGGACGATCCAATTAAGGACAATCTAGCCTTGCAACTTCAGAATTACACAATGAAAAACTCAACACAACAAGATATTTTTAAAAAAAATTTATTAACATGCCCCACTGTAAGGCCTTTTGGGTTAGGGCCAATTACAAACATAAACAAGTTCTTCAAGATCCACATAGATCCAATACAATCTTAGCTAGTTTAGCTCTAAAACAATCAGCAACTGATGGAAACCCTAAACCAAATCTAAACTTGATCTTGCAAGCCTCCAAGAAATCTCCTTGTCTCCAAGTGTGCAAACCACTAGCTCTACAACTACAAACTATCAGATAACAATCTGATCTACAAGATCATGTAAGATCTTTTCCAAAACTTCACCAACTCTAGCTTTTAGAACCTCTAATCTAACTAGCTAATTCCTCCCCTGAACAACTACCCCAAACATCTTATAAATACTAATCATCAGCCACAAGTCGGTTGGATGAAACCCTTAATGTTGGACTACAACTGATTTAGAAACTAATTGAATGATTTGTGATTACATGATCACTGAGAAGTTGTTGATTAGATATGGAATATGATTAAATCAGTATTATGTTGTCATTAATGTCAACTAGTTTGACAGCACTTATCTTGTAAGTTACTATACCGAGACATCTGAAGAAAGGTGGAAAAGAGATGAAGAACAGGGAAATCTACATGAGGAAAGATGTACATGACAGATGAGGATAAGGAACACATTGAGTAACTTGTTGGTAGGTCTATGACTTGATGGTATTGACTTTGTTATGTTGTATTCATCTATAATGAAGTATAGAGCTGAAAGACACAAAGCAGTGTTGTTGGTAAATGAAGCACTTCTAGTATACACCGACAGAGTGTAGTGTATACTGACCACAGTATTAACCAAGCAGTGTTCACTGATACATTCTTTGTTAACCATGGAGGACATAATGAATTAAATGATCAGTTTAGCTAATAAGATTGATGAGCTAGAAAGAGTATAACATTCAGGTAACGGATAATGTTTGTTACAAAGATTAATGGCTAACAAAATTCAAGGAAGATCTAACAAAGAAGATTGAAATGTGTTATTGACACAAGTACCAAGAAAGTTTTAAGTGGAAAAATCTATGAATGAGGTTAAGCGGAAAAATTTGATGGTGGAGAGGAAAATGATTTACTCATCTACATAAGAGAACATAATTTAGTTAAAAAGATGTTGGAAGAAGAAGAAGCTGAAGGAATTTCACATGAACAAGCTTTCATGCATTCTAATCATACTGGTTAGTAAGAATAGAGCTGCAGAATAGTTACTGAGCTACAGAGAGCTATTACAGACAAATAGTAAGTTGATACAGTATTGAATATAAAGTGAATTATTGATCAGAAGGATTTTATGGACTAAATATTGATCTGTAATCTGCAATTGAAGTTGTATTAAGGCAGGTCATTTTACTATTACATATTTAACCATTGTATACAATTTAAATCTCTTAACCAAGTGGACTCTAAAAGTCTTATGATGTATCATTCATAGAATGAACATTGTTATCCTGTCAACCCCATAGTGAATGCTGGTTGGATGATAACTTCTACTCTAAAATCCTCTAACAAGGTCACACCTGACAGTGTGTTTGTAACCTTTAACAAGGTTGGGTCTTAACCGACCTCACTTTAGAAGAGTGAACAATTTTTGGGTTGCCGGTCCCAGGTGGTTTTTCCCTTTACAGGGTTTCCATGTTAAATCTCTTGTGTTATGTGTTGATTGCGATATTTGTTTGTTATCATACTTTTCATAATTCATGTTAGATTTGATTGGCAAACTATTATAGTATTAGACTAGTAATCGATAAATGCACAGATAGTGATAATTATTATTGCTTACCGATGAGAAGAAAGTAGAGAAATTGTTTTGAATTATACATTTTGTTTTGGGACACTGGATAACTGATTCACCCCCCTCTTAATTATTCTAACAATTGGTATCAGATCTTTGGTTTCTTGGAACAAAAGCATAAAGGTCTCAAGATGTATAAGAGGGAAGTACCAAAACTAAACAAAGAGAACTTCATAGTATGGCAAAGCAGAATGAAGCTACACATATCTGGAATTGGGAACTCAGCACTAGAGCTGATGGAAAATGGCTACATGCAACCACCCACTGGTCCCCTAAATGTTGATCAACTGAAGGATAAGCATGAACACAATGTTACTATGATGGAACTTGTTGCTACCTGTACCGATGCTGAATTTGAAGATATCAAGACATGCACAACTACCAAAGGAATGTGGGATAAGTTAGCACAAATATAAAGTGGAGATCTGAATGTCAAAAGAGCCTGAGCTGAAAGTCTGAGAGGTAGATTTGATGATATGAGAATGAAAGAAGGTGAGAACATTTTCCAATATTCAAATAGACTAAAAGAAGTGGTACATGCTATTAGAGCATCTGATGGAGTGATTGATGATGAAATAGTGATAAGCATGATTCTCAAAACTTTACTACTAGTTTATGCAATCAGGATTTCTGCAATTCATGAAACAAGAGCTACATCCAACCTTACTCTTGACACTTTGATTGGTAAACTTACAACCTTTGAATTAAACAACTTTGATAATAGTGTTATTCCTTCTGTTGAATCTGCTTTCATGTCTTCTTTCAAGATTGGAAAGTCTAGCAGGAATGTTAAAAACTATGATAGTGATGACAATACCAATGATGAACTTGAAGAGCTTGAAGAACTTATGGCTTGAAGATTTCCCAAAGGAAAAGGAAGGTATAGAGGCAAGCTACCTTTAGCATGCTTTAATTATAAAGAAGTCGGTCACATTGCTGCTAGATGTCCTCAGAAGAAAGATGATGATAGATCCAAAGATCGATCTAATGGAAGCTATGGAAGAAGAGTCAACAGAGGTTACCAACACAACAACAGAGACAACTAAGATGAAAAAGGCAAAAAGGTATGTTACATAGCTGAAGATATTGAAACTGAATCTGATTTTGATGATGATATAGAAGTTTTATTTGTTGCTATGAAAGATGATTCAGAAGAGGAAGAGAAACATGAAGAGATAGCACTGATCTCTAAAGTAAGTAGAAATGATACATGGATCATAGACAGTGGCTACACACATCATATGACCAGTGATGTAGAGAAGTTTGATCATCTTGTTGAATATAATGGAGGATCTATGATAATGGGAAATGATGCACCTTGTATGGTAAGAGGTAAAGGCTCACTGATGATCAATGACATATTACAATGTGAAAATGCATACTAGGTAGATGGACTAAACTATAATCTGATAAGTGTGGCTCAATTGAACAACTCAGGCCACTGATTGACTTTTGAGAGAAAAAAGGTGAAGATTTATGATGATGGAGGAAGACTTGTCAGAATTGGTACACAATCCAGAGGTAATCTATTCTATCTTGATATGGATCAGTCTTCTTGTTTGTTAATTAAGGATGAAGATACTTGGTTGTGGTACCGAAGGTTATGCCATGTGAAATTTGACAACATGATCAAGATTAGTAGAAAGAAAAGAGTTAGAGGATTGCCTAACTTAGCAAAACTGGATCATGCCATGTGCCATGAATGTCAAAGAGGTAAGATGACTAAGTCTAGTTTTAAAAGAAAAGACTATTCAACAAAGAAGATACTTGAGTTGGTTCATACTGATCTATGTGGTCCTATGAGAACTCAGAGTTATTATGGTGATAGATATTTTATTTATTTTTTTATGATTACACCAGACTGATGGTTGTTATGTTCCTGAAAGAGAAATCTGAAGCCTTCAAAATGTTTAAGTGGTATAAAGCTAAGGTAGAGAAAGAAATAGGAAAGGAAATAAAATTTTTAAGATATGATAGAGGAGGTGAATTTATCTTTGATGAATTTACTAACTTTTGTAATGAACATGGAATCAAAAGGTAGGTATCGGCACCAAGGACACCTCAGTAAAATGGCATTGCTGAAAGGAGGAACAGGTCTATAATTGATTGTGCTAGAACATTGATGATATAGAAAAATGTTGCTCAAACATATTGTAGGGAAGCTATCAGTACAACTGTATATGTTCTTAACCAAGTACAATTGAAGAAGGACTCCAACCGAACACCTTATGAACTATGGTTTGGACACAAATCGACTGTAAGTTATTTCAAAATTTTTGGAAGTAAATGCTTTATTTTGAAAGATGAAAGAAATGGGAAGTTTGATTCTAAAGGAGATGAAGAGATATTTCTAGGATATTCCACTATAAGTAAAGCATACCAATGTTTGAATAAGGTTACAAATAAGATTGTTGAAAGTACTAATGTTCATGTTGATGAGTTTGATGATAAATACATTAAGGAAAGTACAAAGGAGCCATAAGACTATGGTAGATTCACTTATATTGAATATCCAGAGTATCTATCGACACCGCAAGCAGTGTCAACTAGTCAACAAGGAAATAATGTAGTACAATAGGCACCACAAATCGATGAACATGGAGAAGCTGCCAAATAAGAGAATGACCCTGAGCAGGATGAATAAGAAAGGAGAAATCAAGTCTTGGCTAGTTTTGTCAAAAGACACCATCTTGAAACACAAATCATTGGAGACAGACATGCTGGAATGCAAACAAGAAGCAAAACAAGACAAGGTACATGTCAAATTTGTGAATTTGAACCTAAAACTGTGAAAGTTGTATTAGAGAATGAAGAATGGGTTAATGCAATGAAGGAGGAAATAGAGAAAATAGAAAAGAACAAAACTTGGTCCTTAGTACCTCGACCAAAAGATAAGAATGTTATTGGTACTAAGTGGATATATAGGAATAAATTGAATGAAAATGGTGAAGTCACAAGAAATAAAGCTAGATTAGTATACAAAGGATATGCACAGGAAGAAGGCATTGACTATGGTGAAACATTTGCACCAATTGCTAGATTAGAAGGAGTTAGAATGCTACTTGCATATGTTGCACATAAGAAATTCAAAGTCTATCAAATGGATGTGAAGTCAACATTTTTAAATGGTATACTTGAAGAAGAAGTCTACATTGAACAACCTGAAGGATTTGTTGATCCTGACAATAAAGACATGGTATGTAGATTACATAAAGCTTTATATGGACTAAAGCAAGCACCGCATGGTATGAAAGACTGCATACTTATTTTTTAAGTATTGGATTTGTTAGAATAAGTGAAAATAGCAATCTGTATGTGAAAGGTGACACTGATGACACCATTATCATTGCTGAAATATTTGTTCATGATATCATCTTTGGTGGCTCAGATCTTGTCTGCAAGGCATTTTCTAATGAAATGCAAAAGGAATTTGAAATGTCTATGTTTGGAGAGATTAAGTTCTTTCTTGTGTATACACCTAAAAATGGTCATCTAGACTATTAGCCCCTTTTGCTAAATCCTAAATTGCTTATTCTTGATCAAATCCTAGCTCTATCATTTATTCGATGATTTTCTATGGGCTAACCATCTTATCCTAAGTCTTTATTTAATTAAAAAGAATATTTCCTCCCCTTTTAATAAATAAAAAGCCCCCACTTTTCCTCTTATCCTAAGTTGCACAAATAAAATATTATTCTTATTTTATAAAAAGGGAAAAAACATTTTTTGTCTCATATGGACACAAAAGTCAACTCTTATTTTCCCATTGGAGGATATGTGTGCACATGGATTGCTCCTCTTTCAAGCTCCACCATTGATTAAATCTTTTGCCTATTAATCTCCATGGTCCATTTCTCCTCATTTCCTATAAAAGAAGAGCTCTCTTCTTCATTCTAGATCCCCAACTTTTTATGCTAACTTTATGCTGCAGGATTTCTAGGTTACTTTGGAGCTTTTTGAAGATTTGGAGCATTCTTGCATTCTACATCTCATTCTTGCATTCTTAGCTTAGCTTCATATTTATGCTTTCTTAGATTAGCTTCATTTCTATGCTCTAGATTAGCTCACATAGATTAATTAGCTTGGGTTGTAACACTTGCATATTTCCATTCATAGCTTAGTTTGCATTTTCATTTCTAGCATAGCATTGCATTGTATTTTCATTCTTGATTCTTGAAGATATTGGCATTCTTGCCCTTGTCTTCATTGAATCTCCCATTGCATGGTTTACTAGCAAGGTTATAGGCTAAATAGCTCTAGCTGAGAGCATTCTTAAAAACCCTTGTACTCCATGCCTAGGGAGCTATGGATCAATTTGTGAGGGCTCATTCTTGAGTTTCTTTGCATGTAATGATCTGTAGAAGTGTGACACATTTATAGCACACATCTTGCACTACAAGTGATTCAGCAAAGTGATGGGATATTCATCACACAATCTAAATACATAAAGGAAGTACTAAAGACATTTGGCATGGAAGATGCTAAACCTATGGGAACATCGATGGATACTAGATGCAAATTGACAAAGGAGGATGAAACTACCAAGGTAAACCAGACACTTTACCGATCCATGATTGGTAAGTTAATGTACGTAGTTCACAGTAGGCTAGATATAGCACATGTTGTGGGAATAGTTGCAAGATTTTCTGCTAATCTTAGAGAATCACACATGATAGCTACAAAAAGGATCTTAAGATACCTAAAGAAAATAGAGAATTATGGATTATGGTATCCTAAGGAAGGGAAGTTTGAACTAAAAGTTTACACCGATGCTGATTGGGCTAGAAATGTGGATGATAGAAAAAGCACCACCGGAGGAGTATTTTTCTTTGGTGAAAGACTAGTAACGTGGACAAGTAAAAAGCAAGCTTGTATTTTTCAGTCTACAGCTGAAGTAGAATATGTTGCTACTACTACTAACTGTTCAACATTTTCATATATCAAACAAGTGTTGGAAGGAATGAATGAGGTAATCACTGACCCAGTGATTATATACTGTGACAACACTAGTGTTATTAATATTTCAAAGAATCTTGTGATGCACTCTAAGACAAAGCACATATCTATTAAGTATCATTACTTAAGTGAAAAGTGCAAGAGAAGAAAGTTAAGTTAGATTTGTTACATCCAAAGAACAACTTACAGATATTTTTACAAAGCCCCTACCTAAGGACACATTTGAATACTTGAAGACTAGACTTGGGGTCTGTCCCTTATCTATCGGTCACTAAGGTGATCTGGATGTTGCATCAGCCTACTTTTATCTAAAGATCATTCATGTTGATGCATCATACTTCACACTTTGAATCATGTTCAAGGTTGTGATTAAATTTGAGAACTTAAACCGATGAGATTTCAGTATACCAAGATACAGAGGAAGTATTGAACACCACAGAGAGTTACTAGGCTACTACAGAGCTAATTATTTGTTTGTTTCTTTGGCATTACTGTCAAAGGGAGATATAAACAATATGAAATGAAAAAGAGAGAGATAAACAATATGAAAAGGAATAAGCACTGATGACATTACCTAAGGGAGAGACAATCTGAATGAGATAGAGTATTGAAGATCAGTTACAAAGAACAAAAGCAGGAACAGGAGAATTGAAAAGAAAGATCAGTTACAAAGAATAGAAGCAAGAACAAGAGAACTAAAAAGATCATAACTATAGAAAGGTAAAGTTGTATTACTTAATGCTAGTTCAGTAACGTAGTGATTAAACATATTAAGTCTATTCAACTTACAACATTTGTTCACAAAGTTGTAGAATGTATGTTTGGTATGTGTATGGTACATTTCATATTACTTGAGTTTCCATCAATGCCAAAGGGAGAGATTGTTGGACTACAACTGATTTGGAAACTAATTAAAGGATCTATGATTACATGATCACTAAGAAGTTGCTGATTAGATATGGAATATGATTAAATCAGTATTATGTTGTTATTGATGTCAACTAGTTTGATAGCACTTATCTTGTAAGTTACTATTCTGAGACATCTGAAGAAAGGTGGAAAAGAGATGAAGAACAGAGAAATCTACATGAGGAAAGATGTACATGATAGATGAGGATAAGGAACACATTGAGTAACTTGTTGGTAGATCTATGACTTGATGGTATTGACTTTGTTATGTTGCATTCATCTATAATGAAGTATAGAGTTGAAAAACACAAAGCAGTGTTGTCGGTAAATGAAGCACTTCTAGTATACACCAACAGAGTGTAGTGTATACCGACTGTAGTATTAACTGAGCAGTGTTCACTGACGCATTTTTTGTTAACTAAGGAGGAAAAAATGAATTAAATGATTAGTTTATCCAATAAGATTGATGAGCTAGAAAGAGTATAACATCAAGGTAACAAATAATGTTTGTTACAAAGATCAATGGCTGACAAAATTCAAGGAAGATCTAACAGAGCAGATTGAAACATGTTAGTGACACAAGTATCGAGAAAGTTTTAAGAAGCAAAATTTGATGGTGGAGAGGAAAATGATTTACTCATCTATATAAGAGAATAGAATTTAGTTAAAATGATGTTGGAAGAAGAAGAAGCTGCAGGAATTTCACGTGAACAAGCTTTCATGCATTCTGATCATACTGGTTAGTAAGAACCAAGCTGCAGAATAGTTATCGAGCTACAAAGAGCTATTACCGATAGATAGTAAGTTGATACAGTATTGAATCTAAAGTGAATTATTGATCAAAAGGATTGTATGGACTGAATATTGATCTGTAATCTGCAATTGAAGTTGTATTAAGGCAGGTCATTTTACTGTTACATATTTAACCATTGTATACAGTTTAAATCTCTTAACTGAGTGGACTCTGAAAGTCTTATGATATATCATTCATAGAATGAACATTGTTATCTTGTCAACCCCATAGTGAATGCTAGTTGGATGATAACTTCTAGTCTAAAATCCTCTAACAAGGTCACACCTGACAGTGTGTTTGTAACCTTTAACAGGGTTGGGTCTTAACTGACCTCACTTCAGAAGAGTGAACAATTTTTGAGTTTCCGGTCCCTGGTGGGTTTTCCCTTTACAGGGTTTCCACATTAAATCTCTTATGTTATGTGTTGATTGTGATATTTGTTTGTTATCATACTTTGCATATTCAATGTTACATTTGATCGATAAACTGTTATAGTATTAGATTGGTAATTGGTAAATGCACAAACAGTGATAATTATTATTGCTTACCGATGAGAAAAAAGTAGAGAAATTGTTTTGAATTATACATTTTTTTTTGGGACACTGGATAACTGATTCACCCCCCTCTCAGTTATTCTAACACTTAACTCCTACAAACAAATATTAAATGCCATACAAGTCATCTATCAAATAGCCTTACAAACATTTAATTCAACATGTCGACCTATAACAATAGCTACCAACAATAAATGCACCAATTCGGCCTAACAAATCACACAAAACTCCAGTTGGTAAACTAGAACTACCGAGCACTAGTGAAATAACCGTGCGCCAAGCATCACCAAGTACCAGTGTCGACTGAGCACTATAGGCATCACCGAGTAACACTTTCATCGAGCACCAAAGATTACTGAGTTCCTTCAGCAACCAAGATTCCTTCAATGACCAAGACCATCAGTCAAGGCTACAATCGAGTTGTTAGTCCATTTTCCTATCAATGCAAAATCCTATGAAAATGGCCTTTTCCCTGCAAATTTTGAAGTTATCCCACCTTGTTGCATAGTTTCATCTTGCATTGAAAACCCACAGTGTTTTTGAAAATCCATGATGTTTTCAGTCTGTGTGAAAACCCTCGTTATTTTCAACCTTGTGCCTTCCAGCTTTTGTGTGCTTATCTTTTGGCATCAGAAACCTTGTGTGTTTTTTATCTTTTCCATCAAAAACCTTGTGTGTTTTTGACCTCACAGTTCCCTGTTTGCTGGCGTTCCCTAACTATGCAAGTGCGATGGATGGTGGGCCTAGGTCTTCAAAGGTTTCAAAATGATTGGTTGTTGCATGATCACATGTTAGATTTTTTTGATATGCGACCGGTTACTTCTTGCCCGTGGGGCTAGTTGGTGGAAAGGGTGTGGTCCTACTAGCAGTCATGTGGTGGCCTTTGGTTGGCTTTCGCATGATTGCATAGCCCAATTTTTGGCTATGCGATCATGTGACTAGTTGACACATGTCTGTAGTGGTGAGGTGGCAGTTCATCGGTGGGACCCGGTTCTTCATGCTTCTAGCACGATTAAAGTTTGAACAGGATCAGTGGTTAGCGTAAGTTCGAATGGAAAAGTTGTGAAATGTTTATCCCTTGAGATTTTGTGACAACCCTAGATTTCATCTTAAGCAGGCCCATTTGTGGGGTCTGAGTAGTTTGGTGGTCCCGATAAGTGTATGGTAGCCTGAAAAATTTTCTTCTTATTCACTGGTTCACATAATGTTTTGGCGATGCCCTAGTTTATTTGGCGATTCAGCGAACAGTGGTCGTGTGATCGCTAAGTTTTTTAGTGATGGTGGAAAGTATTTCACGAACTGGTGAAAGTTCTTCAGTCACCAGCTCACCAGATAAACTGGGGCTGCTTCCTCAGTGATGTGCTCAGTTCTGATTGGTTGGGGGGGTGATGAGCTGAATGTTGTCAATGGGGCCATAGTTTTCAAAGGAAGTAGACTATCTGCAAGTTTGTGAAGATCGTGTGGTTGTCGTTATACCACTGAGGTGAGATGCTCAAATTTTAGCATCGCGGTGTAACGATGACCGTCGATTTTGTTTAAAGAAATATAAAGTGTGTCGGCCTGAGAAAAGTAAACGAATTGAATGGTGGTGATATAAAGTTAATCTCAGTTCAAATGTTGACCGTTGATAGATTATTGGTGCCCTGAGGATGACCATTGCGTTTCAAATTCAAACTTTTGAGTGGGTTTATGATCAGCATTGCACGGCTAAGTGATTGCGGTCACATGATCATAAGGGTGAGTAGGGTGTCTTGCGATCATGCAACCAGGCATAAATGTAAACCAAGGTTCCTTTATGGGCCACCCAATTTGCTGGAAAAGAATGAATCAACGGCTTTGTTTTAAGGTTGACTGGCTAACCGTTGGCGCCCAAATTCAAATATGATTGCAGGGTTTCTTATAGAGGGTTTTTGCGATAGGAAGTACCAAAATTTATGGTTTTAGTGATATTTTTTTATCTGGTTTGGTGGTGTTGGTTGTTGGGATGTGATCCAGGGCTCCTGTGGTCAATTGTAGAAGAGTTTTGTACCATGCAGAGATGGGTTTTCTTGCTCAAGGCATGTTGCAGAGGGATAGATTAGATTGATTGGTATGGTAAAATGATGGTCCTCGGTACTTTTTCAAAGATTTCTCATGAATGTGGATCATTCTTGGATCTGATTGCCTAGATTTCTTTTCCTTGCATTGAATTTTTGATGTGTTCCAGTTGGTTAGGTGGGTGAAACTTTGACCCCAGTCATCCGTAGCTTGTTGCAACCTATTTTGGGTTTCCAAGATGACTATGTTGGCATTAAGCAGGATTGCCACTAGTGACAACACTTATTTGCATCTTGAGTGCAAACTAAGCAGAATAGTGCAAACCGAGTAGGACAGTGCAAACCAAGTAGGACAGTGTAAACTGAGTGACATTATGTCTACCAAGTCACAAGTATTTACCGAGTTTGAAACTTACCAAGTGGTTAGTATGAACCGTGCCTTCACTTCTACTGAGTGCATGACGATGCCGAGTAATGCAGTGGACACCGAGTATCAGAAAGTCACCGAGTTAGTTTGCAGGAACCGTGTAACCATACTTGGGCCGACTTAGTTGCACTTATGTTTATTTGTTAAGCTGACTTTGTAATTGTAATTAATTATTTAGACTTGTATATAAACAATGTTTTACAAATACCAAGTAGTATGAATGTAAAAAAAAAAAAAGAGATAAAAGGCAGAAACTAGTAAATTACAAAGGGCTACTATACATAAGGAGCAGCAGAGACAAATTCATCACAGAAGGTGATCAGTACATCAGCAAATCTCATTCAACAATCCAGTTGCAAAGTAAGAGATATACTATTTCATTTTAACCAGTGAATCAGTACTAAAATCCTCTAACCAGGTAGACTTAACAGTCTTTTGTAAAATCTCTTTACCGAGTACATACTTCTTTTGTAAGTTTGTAAAAATCCTTTAACAGGGTGGATTTAGCAATCCTTATTGCTCCTAGCAGGGCAGATCATCAGAAGTGATCAATGTAAGCCTTAACCGGCCAACTTTATACTGCAGTATTAAAACTTTGTGGGTTTCATCCCCACCCCAATTTTACTTTCTTTTGGAAGGTTTCTGGGTAACCAAATCTATGTGTCATTGTTGTGAATGCTTTTAAGTTTCATGCTTTCTATATGCAAAAGGATAAAGTGAACTATATGTTAATACATCTGATATTGAAAAGAAAATTTTGAAGTTACTGATTCACCCCTCCCCTCTCAGTAACTTGGTTAATTCTTGAATATTTCCAACAATTGGTATCAGAGCTATATTGGTTCTCAAGATAAAGCTTAACTAGCTTGAGGAAAGATCCAGGACAATCGAGGTATTCAAACTGAACAAGGTGATTGAAAATGAAAAGCTAGATCTGGAAATGGCCATAGCTAAACTTAAAGAAGCAAAAGAACATCTTTCCTAATCCCTAAGAAGAAGGAAGGAACTTGCAAATCAGATGAATGATCATAATTACATTGAAGAAAAGATTGAACATCTTTTTCCCTCAGATAGCTCAGATGAAGCAAACAATGTTGTCAAAGAACTCCTAGAAAAGAATGGGTCTCTGCAGGAAGAAGTGAGAAAATTAAAAAGAGAACAAGAACTACACTCAACAAGATTTTGTGAGATCTTAGAACAAAGAAACAAGTTGAAAGATGAATTGGATGGAAGGAACAATGAAGTCCAAAATAAAACCCTTCAGCTAGAAAACCTAATTGATCAGATCTCCCATACAAATGAGGAAATTCTGACTCTAAGATCAGAAATAGAAAGCACAAGAGAAGAACTAAGATCTGAAAAGAAAATCAATCTAAGATTGGTGGATGACCTAAACACTGAAAAACAAATCAATGAAAGAATGCTGAAGAGCCAAGAAGACCTAAATCAGTTGTATGATCAAAATCTTCATAGGCAAAAAGGAAAAGCAGGACTTGGATACAAAGGAGAAGGTGAATCTTCTAAGCAAGGTACTCAAAGAAATCAGAAACCTACTTGTAATCATTGTGGCAAAATAGGACATACTTCAAATAAATGTTGGAGCAATGAAAAAGTAGAATTCAATGGAAAATGCTACAACTGCAATCAGCATGGTCACAAAGCAAATGAATGCAGGGAAAAACCAAGATTCAAAGGTAATTGTCACAAATGCAACAAACAAGGTCACAAGGCATCCGAGTGCAGATCCAAAACATTCAATCCAGCAGAACAAATTATGAAAGCAATGTTTGGATGGGATTACAACACTTGGTGTAGATGTCATTACTATGGAGAATATGGACACATTGGCATGAACTGCATAAAACATCATCTAAGGAAAAGAGATACTACCATAAGATGTTTCAAATGCACTAAACTTGGTCATATAGCCAAAAATTACATGAATGCTAGTGAAGTTGAAGATGGAAAGAAGAATGAAGCAACTAAGGTCAGGAAACAGATGAGACAATAGTGGATTCCTAAATCTACCGAGCAAACCAGTCCAAGTAATGGAATGGGTGGCTCTACCGACTCAAACTAAATTCCCAAGAAAGCACTGGAACTGTATTCTCATAGACAAATTTCAAGCAGTTCCAGAACTGAATTAAAAGAAAGATCTAAATCGGCATACAAGATGCAATAAGATCATAGGATGGTCAGTATCAATTTTCACCGAGCAAGGTCGAGAGCTGTCTAATATGATTACCGAGCGAGGTCGGAGCAATATGAATTCTCAAGTTCATCGAGTTGTGAAGTCTTTACCAAGCAATTAATTCATAGTGGGTGACAGTCTGTCAGAATTCATACCCTAATTTTTACTAAGCATTAATGACAGAGTTGTAAACAAAAGGCAAGAAATCAAACTCATTCTTCACCGTGAACTTTTGCATTTTGAGAGCAGAAAATTTCCAGAACAATCCAGCGATTCAAACACTTTTGTAAAAAGAATTCTCTATGAGCTACCATGGCATCATCCAGCGCTTCAGCAAAGAAAGGAACAGAAATGATAATCCAAGGGGAATGGAGAGCACCAGTTTCAAACTCGTGCCCGCAATTGCAGCAGCCCTAGACCTGAACAGAGCTCAATCTCAGATTCCTCCTAAGGTACTACTTGTTAATGATATTCGCAATCATTTCAATTGTGCAATTCAAGAGATGGGAAACCTAGAGCTAGATATTGTGCGTGAGGAATTGTGTGTGAATGGTGTTCTAAAATCAGAGCACAAACATTTGGAAGACAAGGGATTAGTTCACATTACACATTTACCTCGAAACTTTCAGGAGAAATGGGTTAGATACATTCTCAGCCATGTACATGAAGGCAAGATTTGGCTTGAGCAATCCATAGAGATCACTAAGAAGATGATTCACCAAATCACCAGTCTTCCCATGTTAAACAAAGTTAAATCTACCAAAACCCTAGGTCGGCCGGAACTGGAGAAGAAAACCCTAGCTGAGTGGGACGGTAGAGGCATGAAAGTAAGCAGCATTACTGATGCTGAACTAAAGTTTGGAACACACATCATTGCTCATAAAATATACAGTTCAAGTCAACAGAATAGTGTTTCCTATGAAGCCATAGACCTAGCATACAAAGTGGTAAAGAATAATTTATCATTTGACCTTGTAGATTTGTTGTTAAAACAGTTTAACAAGAACATGGAAAGCATTCAAACTTCCAAAAACAATCCATTTAAGTTTGGATCTCTACTGGTCTGTTTATTTTCTATGTTCAGAAATTCTTCCCTTCCAAAGGAAAAGTAGTATGGAGAAAGGATGTGCCAATTCTTTATGAGATAAATGAATATATTTCAAAAATGGGTGAAAATTTTGAGAACATCATGGATAGTTATTTTGAGTCTTTCAAGGAGAAAATGAACGACAGATTCCAGATTCCATAGAAGTTGGTGGAGGATTATAAGGATGATATTTGTTTCATGGTGGACTATGACAGAGTATACATTCAAGTAGCTAAACTGAGGATTGTACATGTGAAACCTCTTCCTTATGAGGTAAACATTGATGAAACAAAGAATATCATTGAAGCCCTCCTTAATCAACCTGTTGATCCCAAAGCTCCATATTTTGGGACATATGAAGAAGCAAAAGTGAGAATTGAATTAAGTATAAAGCTTCCACAGGCAGTAAATAAAGGAAAAAAGAGGATAGCCAAAATGCAAATGCTAACCGAGGATAGAGGAGAAGACATTGAAGAAGAAGAGAAAAAGGATGAGAAAATAGAGGAACCAGAACCTGCAAAGAAGAAAGGAAAGATATTCATCACCAAGGTACCTAAGCCTCCCACTATCGTATTTACAAGGAGAAGTGCAAAGGGTAAGTCAGACAAAAAGGACAAAGATATAATATTCAAAAAGCCTCCTCTAACCCTTCAAGAGAAGATC
Organism: Chamaecyparis obtusa; assembly: GCA_027943335.1. Taxonomy (NCBI): domain Eukaryota; kingdom Viridiplantae; phylum Streptophyta; class Pinopsida; order Cupressales; family Cupressaceae; genus Chamaecyparis; species Chamaecyparis obtusa. Next base: position 1,189,068 of record BSBK01000944.1, read on the forward strand.
AAACTTTTGAGAGAAGGATCAAGATCTGGAGTAAGTAATATAAAATCTTTAAAATATGAAACAAGATCAGAAATAGAACAAAAGGAGATTGAAGATGCTATCATTGAAAAGATGGGATAGTGGAAATACTCTCTTGATGAAATAGCTAAATAGATTCCAGGAGCTTTATTAGATCAAATAAAAATGAGATGGGCCAATGCAAGGCAAACTGTAAAAGACATATTTGATCAAACCCTGAAACAGTTAATGCCCAGCTTGAAAAATGATGAAATAAAGAAGGCATTAAAGGAGAATGAAAATAAGATGACACTGAAGTTCAATACTTGTTTAATTCTGATTAACAATATTGAATCGGTTGTGAAGAGTGAAAATGCCACATGGAAGAACATATACCATCTTCACCAACTGAGTACTGAATCAGTTATAATAAAAGACATTGAAGATGACAGTGATGAATAGGAAGAAGCCACTAAGGTAGATGATACTGTGAGGATAGTGGCAAAAGTCATTGCATCACTTCCTACCTCTCTAGAAAAAGTTTCTACATCTAGCCTGGAGACATCTTCAAGCATGGTTGTGACAACTTCAACATTTGTCCAATCACCTATAGCAACAACAGAAGTAACTACTGTAATACCCCAAAAATGGGCTATAAGTTCATTAACCTCCTACATCGACAAATTCGAACGAAATCGACATCAAAGTCCTAATCTAAGGCACATCTAAACATCATCGAATCATAATTGATTATCTTAAATTTTGCATCGGGGAATATTCCTAGTAATATTCCTAATTATCTTAATTATCTTTAATTTTATAATTATTTGGCAATAAATCACATTTATCCTAAAATTTGATTAATTGAATATTTTCATATTTAATTAATTAGATTTAATATTTGCCACTTAATTATGTAATTAAATTTAATTCTATCTATTATTAATTGTATTATTTAATTTTGACAATAAATCAAAATTCTTATCTTTAATTGATTAAATTCTTATTTAATTAATTAAAGCATGTTGTCATTATTTAATAATATAATTTTTAATAAAAGTTTGGTAAAATAGTTAATTAACCCATAAATTAATTATTTATTTTCAAAAATCAGTTGAGTTGAGGATAAATCACTTTATTTATTTATTTAATTCTTAATTATTATGCATATTCAAAAGAAACAGTTAAACTCCAAATCAGAAAATCAATGCAAGTTATTGACTTTTTGGAACTCAACATCCTTTTGGAGTTCAAAAAGCTGATCTAAACTCTAATTTGAGTTAAAAAGCTGTTTTTGCATGTTTTTACATGATTTTGAGAATTAACTATCTTTTATGATCAGATAACTCAAAAATCAAGATGAGTTAATTTGAGTGATTTATGGCTTTTATTCATGCACCTCCAAAGCCCTGGATTTCTATAAATTAAGGCTTTAGCTCTTCACAAATCATCTCATATTTTGCACAATCACGCTGGAGAATTGGAATTGAAGAATCAAAGCTCTTGTGAATCGACATCTTTGTGAGATCAATCTTATTTTTGCATTCATATTTCATATCATTGTTAGATTCATAGCATATCAATTTTCAATAGCATTCATAGCATATCAATTTCATTTAGCATAGATTTCATATCAATTTTTATCATTCTTATTGCATAGAAAATATCAAAAAAATAGATTAATTACATTTATTCCATATCTAGAATTGCATTCAAATCCTTCATTTAGGTGTCGTCTAGGTCACTGATCTCGATAATAATCTGAGAACATTAATCTCGCACCTATTAGAAGGCAGTAAATCGCTTGGTTAGATAGCTTTCAATTTTGCATGATTTTGATTATCACTAACCTCTAATGTTTTACTGAGTGTTGTGTCTACAGATCAGGTACAATTTTCACACACACATTTCTGGCGCCCACCGTGGGGCAACCCACCTTTGCATGCTGGTTTTGATTTTTTTGGGAGCTAAAACCCCAAAGTTTCAAAGATTTAATTTTATCTCCCAAACGGCTTGGAATTTTGATCTAAAATTTTTTTTGCAGGTTGGTGACATGTCATGGAAGCTACAGTAAAAACTTTAGAATTTTCTGAGATGTTTTAAATTTTTAATAATTTTTTCTTGAAATTTCGGAAAAAATTAATATCTGACGCAAATCAGCATATTTTTCGAAAATTTTTATATTTTCGGAAAGATCTTTAAATTATACAAGGGGTCCATTCTTTGTGTTTTAAATTTGGATATGATATCATAGCTCAAATAGTCAATTTACAAAAACTGGTCTGTTTTGATAAAATGGGTCTCTAGGGCACAAATGAAGAGGTTTTTCTAAAATTTTTGCATTTTTGGAAAGCTCTCTATTTTTTAGCAGGGGTCTCTATTCTGAATTTCTATTTTTGTGGCCAAAATCATATCAAAAAAATTAGATCTTGTTAACTAGGTCAAATGCAAAAAAAAAATAAAAAAGTTTTGTGATGGGTATGCACTTATTTTTTTTACATGGTTCAATGAATGATATGAGTTGTCATTTGGGTTGATTTCTGGTTATTATTACTGATAATAATTGATTTTTAGAGCTAACCCTATGGTTTTCATAAGTTGAATATATTTTGCATATCTTGTTTGCTTGTTTGCTTGTTGGAGAGTTCGTCACTTGCTTGCATGGAAAAGCTCAATAAAAATTGCTAAAAATCAAGTAAAATCTACTAAGCGCGTTGCAAGGATCCCAGGTATTCTCCTTCATCTAATAATCTTTTGATTTGGAACTTAAAATAAATCTCTTATGTGTCAAGCTTGTGTGCATCTTTTCATGCTTTTGATCTATTTCTACACACTTGCATAATTGATACTAGGTTGTGAACCCTTAAGGATTCATTAAGTAGTCTTAGAATACTTGTGATTGATCTTGATTGCTATCTTGGGTTATTGGACTCGCTAATCCGCCGGCCCCTCATTTCCGCCCCGTGGTTGCAATCTCAGCGCCATAAAGGGGAGGGGTCAACAGGACAGAAGCGTTAAATGTTCCACTTGGCAACCCTTTTGTGCTTTTAGGAACTCCCTTGTTTTCTAAGTTGTGGACTCGTTTTTAGCTTGTGTGAGGTGTTAAGTATTCCACCTTGTGGACTCATCTCATCTTCGCTTTAAACGTTAAGTGTTCCTCTTTCTACTTTTTGGATGCTTTTGGTAGATTTGCTTTCGGAACATACATCTGTGCTCACATAGTAATTAGGCCCTATGAACACTATTTGTGATTCTTGAGAGATTGGATTCCTAGCGAAATCCTTCTTGACGATAGAATCCTTGTAGGTAGGGAGGATACTTAGTGCGTTTCACATTCAACTTAGTTAGTGAGTCTTCTCTTATTGATCGACACATTCTCTCTCCGGAGAGGTTGATAGATCACGTGGGGTTGATATCATGAGCTTTGGTGAATCAAAATTGGTTAGTGCGTCTTCTCTTATTGATTGATACATTCTCTCCCCGGAGAGGTTGATAAATCACGTGGAGTTGATATCACAGACCTTGGTGGAACAAAACTTTGTCTTAGCGTGTCGGATTAATCTGCTTGCTTTGTTTGGGTTAAAAGTGAAGAGGTGTCAAAACCTTGAATCTGGAGCCAAGTCCCCTTGTGGTATACTATTGTGAGTCATCTTTAGAGAGGGTTAACCATAGTGGACAATCCCTTCACAAGGCAAACTGCATTGACGGAACCTCAAGCGGTAATAGCCATTTTCGCCATGGTAGTGACAGCCGCTATATAAATGTCTTTGTGGAAGAAATCTCCATGGGTATGGTTCATTGTTGGGTTGTCAGATCTCCCTAGCAGCTCTTGAAGATTAAGTTCTCGGACTGTGTCAAAACCCTGGTGCGCCGGGATTGGAGTTCACCCCTTTGAATCATAAAAGTTGCAGAGTCAAACCATTACTAAAAACCCTAGAGAGGCCAATTTTTCATTCTCAGGTATATGTGTGTTATTGCAAAACTTTTCAGAACATACACAATTAGTACTCTCAGGGATTAGCACAATTTGGTCACTTGATTGTTCATGCGCAAGGTTGCTTTTGCCCTTGTTCATTATTTTCAGACGTGCCTGGAATCACTTGCTTGCTGTTCTACATGCTTATTTATCTACATGGCTATTAAAAATGATCAAATCTGGTATAACCTTCAAAATCTGGACAATACAATTTGCAAACAATCCAAAACTGAAGACCTTACATTTTGCAAAAATTGACGTAAAATCTTTTCTGGAGTCAAAAGTCATTTCAGCAAGTCAAAATTCATATGAGTTTTGTCAAGTGTCATTTCAGTATTACCCAACTGTCGTATGAGTTTAGCAACTGTCATTTCATAGACTACCCAGTGTCGTACGAGTCTGCAGAGTGTCATTTGGAAAAATTTGAGAGAGTTGTCAGAAATTGTCAAATTGCAAGATATCCAATGTTTCCAGCCTAGTTCCAGAATCTGTCAAAAATATCATTGTGTCAAGAACAGAGTAGTAGCTATTGAGAATCCGTACACATGTCTCAAAGAATCAGTACACATGAGGAAGAAATTCTGATCGCCGCTATAATGAAACAGATACATGCTATGCAAGTCCAGCTTGACAAACTTGAGAAAGAGAGGGAATCTAAAAAGTTCTCCATGGAATTTTTATACTCTTTTCCATTTGATAAAGACTTGTACATGTCACCATGCCCCCAGAAAAAAATTGAGCAATATGATACCTCTTCCACGGAGAGTGACACATCTAGCTTTGAAGACTATGATGACTATGACAACAGACAATGTAATGATACCTATGACACCTCTATTCCTAAGAGTCCTCCTCATCGTCCATTCCTGCTTACTACAAATGGGCCATCACATTGGATAGATCAGGAGAGTGATCTATATGATTCTGATTATCAAAGAGACTTTGATGATTTCTATGCACAATACCCAGATGATCCATCTGTTTCACTTGAGGAAGAGAAAGTTTACCACGCTGATTATAAACATGCATACTATAAGGATCTCTCCTCTAAGAACTCTCGGGCTGAAAATAAAGATTACACTCTCAAGCAAGATCATGTTAATGTTGGACCTTTGTCTTGTGATGGTTCCCTTCCATCCCCTACTTCCTCCAATACTCGTACATTTCCTAAAGCTTCTGAGTCTTTCAAATCTTTCACAGAACCTTCATCCGACACAAGCCCTGATACTTTTCATATGGTTCCCTATAGTTATCCCCCAGGGCTACCTCTTAAAGAAACTCAAGCTAACCTTCACTTGGCTGCAAATACTTTCAATAATGATAAACCTAAAGAGCCTAAGCCTTTATGCACTACAATGCCTACTTCAGCTAGTTCTCCACCATCTCTTCCGAAACCATCCATACAATCCCAACATGCTTCCTTGTCCTTAGAAGTGGCTCCATGTCAAGAGAACTCTAAAAATGATGAAGAAAAGAACATAAAGAAAGATCAAGATCAAGAGCCCTCCATGTCATCCACTCCTTTTCACGATGTCTCTTATCCACCTCAGGGTTCTTTTGATCCAGTACCCCCTTTTTCATGCATTCCACCATGTCTTAAGTCTTCTCCTAAGCAAGATCAAGCTACTAATTACACTGTTGAGCTTATTGACAATCAAAATGACCTTACTACACTTGCGCTTTCCAAAGATGATACTTCCATTAAGGTTGGTAAAAATGGTGTTCCTTCCAATGTTAAGCCTATTGAAAATCAAGAGACAAATTATGCACTGGTGCTATCCAAAGATCCTTGTCAAGATCAAAGTCTTCCATCTTCTTGTTCTACCACTCCATGTTCACTTCCACTTTCTACTCTTCCTAAGTCTTCGCAAGCTTTGAATGATCCTATCAAAGAAAATGCTCTTATTCAAGATGTCCATGATTCTATTGAAGATCCTAATGCTCACTCTAAAGATGCTGATATCCTTGGTTGTCATATAGATGCTGATGAACTTATTGATTATCCTTTTGCATCTTCCACTTCCATCCTTGGACCTCTTCCACCACTACTAAAGGCTTCACATCTTCCTTCCATCTTGGGTCCTTATGTCCCTTCACTTTCCCCTCCTAACTCTCCTAATTTTCCATCCATCTTGGGTCCTTACATACCTCCATCTCCCATCTTTCCTCAAGATCAACATAGATGCATACCCTTGAATCCTTTTCATCCACCCACCCATCTAAATCAGTCATATCCTCCTCCTTCTTCCACAAGTCCCAAGTCCTTTGGAAGTAACTTGAATGTTCAATACAAGAAAAAGAAGCAATACAAGAATCCATCAAAAAAAGATCACCATGTCTCCTCTAATAGACATGGAAACATAAAGTCAAAAGAGATATCTAAAAAAAAAATTACAAGACAAGTATGGGTTCCAAAATCCATCATTGAAGATATTATCTCTAAATCATCAAAAGGAAATAAAAAGCCTACGGCTATATGGATTCCAAAGTCTCTCTTGAAAGAGTCTGGTGTTGAGCAAAAAGTGAAATTGACATTCAAGCTTCCAAAGGCTTCCACTTCATCTCCCTCCAAAAATATTCTTCCATTTCATGTGCCTAAACCTCAACCTCTGCTATCCATTCGCCATATGCCTTCACGTATTCCTTCATTCACGATTCCTCCATCCTCTCACCACCCTTCAAGGTATGTGTTGACGTTGATCTTGCCTTCCTTTCCACCTACCCTTTTACAATCCTTCCATGCATTAACCTTCTACCTTCTATCCTTTTTCCTCATTTGCCTATTCCTCCTATCTTCCAACCTCACTCGCTTTGCATAAAACCTTATCCTCCATTTTTCTCTTTCATCTCCCTTTTCCTATCAGCATCTTTGAGCATATCATTTTGAATCCTTGGCATATCATGGTTTATCCTTTCAAGGAGCATTATCTAAAAAGCTTGCCTTCTTCCAAAAAAGGAAAAATAAATAAAATAAAATTGAAAAAAAGTGCCTTGGTGAAAACCTAGAAACAGGCACCTTGGTAGCAAAAGTAAAGAGAAATAAATTCATCCTATGGTGAAAACCACTCCCTTGTGGCGCCTTGGATAAGTACCATGATGAAAACCTAGCAATCAGGCATTATGCGTAGTTCTTCTACATATTTCATCCATTCCATCTTCTCTCTTTGATCTTGACAATGTTGATCTATACACGAATATTTGGCTATTTTGTGAGCTATTTTATGATGATCTTGCTTTCATTCCTTCCATGTTTAGCCTTCATATCCATCTTCCTCCATTCATTTTCACCTGTCGCTATCCTTTTCCCCTTTGGTCTTGATCTAAGAAAGAAAGAGTAAAACACAGTGCTATGAAGCCTCTTGACATGTCTACTCCTTTGGATTGCATCCTTTCCTGCTCTTGCATTATGATTTTGTGCTTATCCTATGCTAGCCTTTCATTGCTTGTCCAAATGTGCTTTACATGACAATTTTTCCCTAGCTTGGGTATTCTTGAGGAGTTTCCCCTTGAGGATTTCTTCCCTTCATTTTCCTTCATTCTCTTATCTTCCATCTCTTCCACCAGCTTGCTAATCCCTTTTGTTCTCCACCTTGCTAGACATTGGGACTGCACGATATGATCTTGCTTGGGAGTTTGCAAATGGAAAAAGATGCTATCAAGTATACCAAGTATCAGAACAATTATCAGAATCAGTATCAGAATCAATATCAGAACCAGTATCAGAACCAGTATCAGAACAATTATCAGAATTAGTATCAGAATCAGTATCAGAATCAGTATCAGAACCAATATAAGAACTAGTATTAGAATGCCTACTGGGGCTACACCATTCTCTTTAGTTTATGGGTCTGAAGCAGTACTCCCTATTGAGGTTGAAATCCCATCACTCAGAATCAAAATGCATGGACTTGTCACTGATGAAGACTACAGAGTGTTGAGGTTACAAGAACTTGAACTACTAGATGAGCGCAGACAAGCAGCGCATGATCATCTCAGAGTGTATCAGAAAAGAATGTCTAGAGGCTACAACAAGAAAGTTTGACACAGAGAATTTCAGGTTGGCAATCTAGTGTTGAGAGAAAATCCTAAAAATCAATCCCATCGAGAACGCAAGAGGAAGTTCGAACCCAACTGGCTGGGTCCCTTTGTAATCATTGCTACTTTTGGCTCTGGTGCCTATCAACTCTCAACAACTGAAGGAGAACAGATCCGAGAACCAATCAACGTTCTCCATCTAAAGAAATTCTATGCCTAAGGCATTCAGTGCTTGGTAAATGTCCTGAAAAAAATCTTAAAAATCAGAAAAAGTCCTGAAAAAATGAACATCTTGGTGAAAACCTAGCAATAGGCGCCTTGATGATTCACAAAAAAATCAAAAAATATCAAAAGTACAAAAAAAATTGAAAAAATGAAAAAAAAAAAAAAAAAAAAAAAAAAAAGAAAAAAAGAAAAAAAGAAAAAAAAGTGCCTTGGTGAAAACCTGGAAACAGGCACCTCGGTAGCAAAAATAGAATCTCTACCAAGATGGTGAAAACTCGGCAAACGGGCACCACTTGTTCCAAAATGCTCCATCTATCAGCACAATCTTGGTCTTTCCCAGCTTTCCGTCTTGCTTTAGTTTGTACATATCTCCCGGTTTGTTTCTGCATATCCTGGTTTCAATAAGTCGGTCTGTACACCAATCAGCTCAAGCGTCTGTATCCTATCAATGTTCACATTTGGGGGCAATCAATGTCATATCCTATGGTCTCCCATGTATCTTAGAGAGATCATATCTACTCAGAGTCCTTTGAAGCTTCAAGTTGAGTCAGTCAGTCAGTCTCGTCTCCAGAAAGGATTTTGCATCAACAACAATCAAACATCAAAACTCAACTGAAAATAATCTATGCTTTTTACATGCTTTTATCTCCTTGTATGCTTATTGATTCGCATTGAGATTTTTGCATATTGTGTCCCTTCGAGCTCTTCAATGATGTCTTTTACAGGATTTAGAGAGTGATGACTGGGGGCATAATCTTTTCTTTGTCTTCTGCTTGTATGTGAAAATCTAACAGCTTTGGAAATTTTGGATTGAAATGGTGTCCGACTGTAAGAGCCTCTATCTCGAATTGGATGGCCATGCGTACCTCGACCATTGATACCCGAAAAATTCAAGGAAGTTTGATCTAACTATTGTCTTTTTGAGTAAGTTCTTTCTCCTACTGTGGATCGCAATCTTGCCTAAGGATGTGAACGATAAAGGGTCACTACGGGTAATTCACATTGGATTTAGAATGATCTCTTGACTGTTTGATGTGTTTGTAATGCAAGGCGTACTCAGGTCATCACAACGTTTATGTTTTGATGCTTGTACAAATTGCTATATCAAAATGGACATGATATTCAGGTCATCCTGGCGCTTGTGCCTTGGTGCTTATATCTAATCCGACATTTTGAAAACAAAATCAATATTCATATATCCATGGTTGTTGACCAGTGGGTGTTGTATTGATTCTTGCGCATGCAAATCGATATTCATATGTCTATGGTTTCATGGCTAGTGGGCATTGTATTGATTTATCTGGTTACCTAAAAGTTCAATGATGATAACAAATCGACACATGATCAGTGACTAGGTCCTAGGTCTTAGGTTGCATTTCATTTTGCATGTCTCATTGCATTTTGCATGTTTACATGATCTCACAATGATTAAACGAACTTCAATGCTTAAATGATTCTTCAAATCGCATCTTCAAGTCTAACAAGAGCTGAATCTCACACGAAGGTTCCTCCAATGAAATAGCAAGTAGAATCCTTTTTCGGGATCAAAATTCAAATCTGAGATCATTCATATTATTAACTACTTGCATATTTGACCTTCAATCATCACAGAAATCTAGTATTCAACTTAACTGATTATCTTACATCACACTATCAAAATTTCAACTTGGTCAACCATGGTCAACTCATGGTCAAACCTAGTCAAACTTGGTCTTTTAGGACCTCCAACGATGCAGAATGCGTTCTCGGATGTAAATAACCACTTCTCAGATCAATTAACATGCTTCTAAACTATCAACGCTGACTTTTCTTGTCAGATTTCAATTTTAATCCCGAAGGGGGCATGCTATTGCACATCATTCAAAGTCTGTAAATCAAATTCTATCGATCAAGTCTATCAATATCTTTCATCAGTGATCAAGACAAACAATCACGTCTAGTTACTGATTCATCAAAAGTCCTCATCGCTCGGGGCAAATCTATCATCACTTGGGGCATATCAGATTCATCAAGATCCATATCAATCTGATATTTTCTTAATCTTGTAAACTGTATCAATTTTTGCAACCATCATATCATAGTGTTCTTTCCTTGGTTCTTCGGCAACTGAAGGATTCGGATGTGATACTTGCTAGTTCTGCTAAGACAATCGAGTCTAGAACGGGTCACTCACTTCTTATCAATCCTAAGGTTCAGAATCAGGCATTTTGACACTTTTTCGCAATCATAGGTTCATCGCTGCTACAGTGAACATTATCTTTGGTCATTCAAGACCTATTATCTCCATCTCAATTCAATATCAATCAGCTTCTATCTCATATCAATTATCAATCTCAAACATCAATTTCATATCTCTATCAAACACAGACTATCTTTGAACCACTGCGCTTCGCACAGTAATTCAAAGAGGGGCAAAATGTAATACCCCAAAAATGGGCTATAAGTTCATTAACCTCCTACATCGACAAATTCGAACGAAATCGACATCAAAGTCCTAATCTAAGGCACATCTAAACATCATCGAATCATAATTGATTATCTTAAATTTTGCATCGGGGAATATTCCTAGTAATATTCCTAATTATCTTAATTATCTTTAATTTTATAATTATTTGGCAATAAATCACATTTATCCTAAAATTTGATTAATTGAATATTTTCATATTTAATTAATTAGATTTAATATTTGCCACTTAATTATGTAATTAAATTTAATTCTATCTATTATTAATTGTATTATTTAATTTTGACAATAAATCAAAATTCTTATCTTTAATTGATTAAATTCTTATTTAATTAATTAAAGCATGTTGTCATTATTTAATAATATAATTTTTAATAAAAGTTTGGTAAAATAGTTAATTAACCCATAAATTAATTATTTATTTTCAAAAATCAGTTGAGTTGAGGATAAATCACTTTATTTATTTATTTAATTCTTAATTATTATGCATATTCAAAAGAAACAGTTAAACTCCAAATCAGAAAATCAATGCAAGTTATTGACTTTTTGGAACTCAACATCCTTTTGGAGTTCAAAAAGCTGATCTAAACTCTAATTTGAGTTAAAAAGCTGTTTTTGCATGTTTTTACATGATTTTGAGAATTAACTATCTTTTATGATCAGATAACTCAAAAATCAAGATGAGTTAATTTGAGTGATTTATGGCTTTTATTCATGCACCTCCAAAGCCCTGGATTTCTATAAATTAAGGCTTTAGCTCTTCACAAATCATCTCATATTTTGCACAATCACGCTGGAGAATTGGAATTGAAGAATCAAAGCTCTTGTGAATCGACATCTTTGTGAGATCAATCTTATTTTTGCATTCATATTTCATATCATTGTTAGATTCATAGCATATCAATTTTCAATAGCATTCATAGCATATCAATTTCATTTAGCATAGATTTCATATCAATTTTTATCATTCTTATTGCATAGAAAATATCAAAAAAATAGATTAATTACATTTATTCCATATCTAGAATTGCATTCAAATCCTTCATTTAGGTGTCGTCTAGGTCACTGATCTCGATAATAATCTGAGAACATTAATCTCGCACCTATTAGAAGGCAGTAAATCGCTTGGTTAGATAGCTTTCAATTTTGCATGATTTTGATTATCACTAACCTCTAATGTTTTACTGAGTGTTGTGTCTACAGATCAGGTACAATTTTCACACACACAACTACCATTTCTTCTACCGAGTTGCAGTCTCCTATTTCATCAAGTTTTCCAGCAGTAAGTATTCCAGTTTTTGATTCTACAAGTGCAAATACTTTAAGTTCTCCAGTAGATAGTATACCATTCTTTATAGCCAGTCCTACTATGTCTACTGTCACTACTACTAAGGCATTAAGTATAGATAAGCCTAAGGCTCAATCGATTATAAGATTTTTGGGCAAGAATATAGTAGAGGATATAGACCTAGATGAGGAAATAGAGATTCCAACATTAGATTTTGCAAATCTATCAGCAGATCAAATGCAAAATATAGGTGAAATCCTCCAAAGGAAAGCAAAGCAAAAGAAGCTTAAAGAGGAGAGAGACAAGGAATATAAAATCATTAAGGATGCTAAGGATATTTTGTCAGAAGCATTAGGTATTGAAGTAGACTCCTCTCAACATGTTTTGTTGCAATTAGCAGAAGTGGTAAATAAGTACAATGAGGATTCATCTGGGATAGACAAGTTAGTTGAAAAAGTCGAGAAGAAATTCAACAATAAAGTGCTTGAGCACATTGCTCAGCACATAGCTATTAATCAAGAAGAATTATCTTCAGTTTTGATAAACATTGAATCTTCCTATTTGAATGTTACCTCTCTTTTGGTCAAACTATGCAATGTTGCCGAGTTCACCAAGGATGTCAAGAATAAAATGAATAAAATTGATGAGGATTTGAAGATTAGCATACAGAAGCTACAACTTGAACCAAGTTCAAACTCTACTCATCACATGAAAATCTCATTCCTATCAAATATGTAGTCAGAACTACTGAAAGAAGACACAAGGATCTAGTCCACACTGCTAGACATTCAGAACATGATCCTTCCCATCATGAATACAATGTATAAGCACATTGAACATTCCAAAACATTAATTCATGACAATCAGTTCTCAATAGTAGATCACATGATTGCACTCTCTGCAGAAGTCCAAATTGCAATCCAAACATGCAAGATTCTGCAAGAAAATTGGCATAGAACCCTGGCACTGATAATGAAGGTACATTCTATTTTTCTATCAAATTTTGGATTCTCCTTGTAAAAAACTTGTATATACACCTTTGGCATTATCGTCAAAAAAGGGGAGATATGTATAGAAGAAAAAGTTAGTGCATTGAAAGGGGGAGATAATTTATAATGCCCTATAACAAAGACAAATTTTGAAAAATCAAAATAAATCTCAGCATGGTTCATGTATATAAATTTTGGGCAATAAGTGTTTTTGTCACTAATGCCAAAGGGGGAGATTGTTGGCATTAAGTAAGATTTCCACTAGTGACAACACTTATTTGCACCCTGAGTGCAAACTGAGCAGAACAGTGCAAACCAAGCAGAACAGTGCAAACCGAGCAGGACAGTGCAAACTGAGCAGGACAGTGTAAACCGAGTGACATTATGTCTATCGAGTCACAAGTATTTACCGAGTTCAAAACTTACCAAGTGGTTAGTATGAACCGTGCCTTCACTTCTACCGAGTGCATGATGATGCCGAGTAATGCAGTGGACCCCGAGTATCAGAAAGTCACTGAGTTACTTTGCAGGAACCGTGTAACCATACTTGGGCTGACTTAGTAGCACTTATGTTTATTTGTTAAGCCGACTTTGTAATTGTAATTAATTTTTTAGACTTGTATATAAACAATGTTGTACAAATACCAAGTAGTATGAATGTAAAAAAAAAAGAAGAGATAAAAGGTAGAAACTAGTAAATTACAAAGGGCTACTATACATAAGGAGTAGCAGAGACAAATTCATCACAGAAGGTGATTAGTACATCAGCGAATCTCATTCAGCAATCCAGTTGCAAAGTAAGAGATATACTGTTTCATTTTAACCAGTGAATCAGTACTAAAATCCTCTAACCAGGTAGACTTAACAGTCTTTTGTAAAAGCTCTTTACCGAGTACATACTTCTTTTGTAAGTTTGTAAAAATCCTTTAACAGGGTGGATTTAGCAATCCTTATTGCTCCTAGCAGGGCAGATCATCAGAAGTTATCAATGTAAGCCTTAACCGGCCAACTTTATACTGCAGTATTAAAGCTTTGTGGGTTTCATCCCCACCCCAGTTTTACTTTCTTTTGGAAGGTTTCTGGGTAACCAAATCTATGTGTCATTGTTGTGAATGCTTTTAAGTTTCATGCTTTCTATATGCAAAAGGATAAAGTGAACTATATGTTAATACATCTGATATTGAAAAGAAAATTTTGAAGTTACTGATTCACCCCTCCCCTCTCGGTAACTTGGTTAATTCTTGAATATTTCCAACAGACTGGTGGTATATATTGCAAGTTTTTGATAGAACAAGGGTTCTAAATTTTGTCAGTTCTAGTGGTTCCAATTTCTAGTTCCATGAGCGGTTTCTTCATGTAAACATTTTCATCCTAGTTGTATCAACATTAGGGAAAAACCTCATGTATCTTTTGCATATTATCTATGGTGTTTTCTGAATCAACTTGTAATACAGGGATTTGAATCCACATACTTAATATAGTTTCTCATTCTTGGATCTCTCCTTTAGTTGTTCTTAATGAATTCTAAGTTTTCTAGCTCATTGCATTTGGTTGCTTATGTATATGTTTCATCTCTCAGCCTTGATTTAGAATCAGGTTAAAAGTCTCTGAGTGAAGCATAGATTCATCTGGTTCAATCAGTAAGGATACTTGTAAGTAGTGTAAGAGATGTTTAACTATGTTTATGACTTGGATTCTCAGATGAATCTAGTAGTTGTCCTTGTGTTCCATGTTCACTTCAGGTATGATGCCCAATGGATAAGGCACTGATCTTAAGCTAGTATCCCTGTGCTGATGCAAAGTGTTGCATGGTTGTCTGCATCCTACAAGAAATCTAATTATATTTAATATCTCCAATCCTGCAATCCCTCATAGTCTTGAGGTCACAAGGCCATTTTATACCCAATAGCAATTGAGATTTAATGAATGTCTAGTTAACATTTAGTAGTCTCTTGCTATCATCTACTTTGTTTAATACAGTCCAAAGTCTTAAAATGTCATAAGTTACTGGATTAGGTACACCCTCTTTAGTTTTGCAGAGCCAGAAGTGTAGAGGGTAGTCTTGTCCCTATAGTTGGTCCAGTTGCCTTGCAGAGCTCCCATACTTGGAGCTAACCACTCCTAACATCAGTCTCAAGGCATATTGGCAGCCCTAAGTGGCATAAGCATTTTTGAACACCAACAAGATGGTGACTCTACTAGGGAGGAGGTAAAAGATAGCAAGTTCTCCTGCTTGGTTGGATCATCACAGAGTCTGGTTAAAAGAATAGAGTCAGAAGTAAAAAACACACTTGTAAAATCTTCTCACCTAATTGTGAGTGGCAGCTCTGATTTTCTCTGTTTGATCAGTGTTCCTTCTGATAAATAGTGTGGTTACTTATGGAGTTTTGTACTAGTTGGAAGAAGAAACAAAGAAAATTCTTTCCTCTGCAAGGAGGTGGTGACTCTACACTATCAAAGAACCTGATGGAGCTGCAAGGTGAGCTCTAGATCTACCCTGCTTCTAGCCAAAGGTCTTCTGCTGCAAGATTCCCAGGTATTTTTTAAAGATTTGAAATGTCTCCTTAGTAAGTGGTCAAGCACAAAGAAAAGGAGTAAGATGTGAATAGAGGTTGAATACTTCAAGTTCTCAATTGCATTTTTGCAAGATTTTATGGAAGTATTGCATTAAGTCTGATGGGAAAGCTTGAGGAGGAGCTTGCTTTTCTTGAGCATGGCATCCTTAGGGATTGCATAAAATTGGTAAGATTGAAGGTGGGGTGAAAATAGGATCTATCCATATCTTTGTTCCATGATAGATTTTGTGGTGCATATGATGAGCTTCTAGATGATGTTGAGTTTGCAGAATCTGAGTTCATTGATTTATTCCTGGAGCTTTGTTTTCCTAAGTCAACCAGTTGGTCAGATGCTTTGTGGGAAGAATATTATGTATGTATCAAGGATTGGGTACTTAGTGATGATAGTCTTGAGCTTAAGGATGCACTTGGGGTTGTGTCTAGTAGTACTCTTATTGAGAATGATGGAACTTATGAAGGAGATGTGTCTAGTGATGACACTCTTTCTTACAATCATGAGAGTGATGCTCTTTCTCAGTATGGGGCAAAAAGTTTATGCAGTCAATCAGATGAAGAAGAGGATTGGATTGATGAATATGTTGCTGATGATTGTATGTCAGAGGAGGGTGTTCTTGTGGATAGTTGTTCACTTCATAGTGAATAAATTTCAGATCTCCTATCTTGTGAATATCTTAGGTATGTAGGGAGGGATGACTTTGAGTTCCTACATCCAGCATACATTGATTTTGACCGAGAGCATGAGTCAATGGGTTTTGACTTTGACATGTCTACCTCTGATTCTTTTACTACTCCCACATTACTAGATGGCAACTAGGTATAGCATGATGATGAAATCATCAGCATTTGTTCAGCTTCAAACAATGCAGATATCCCTAATGTATGTATTGATGTTTTCCCTCCCACCCACCAGCAATTTTTGAGTTTGTCAAATGTTGACAAGATGCAGGATGCTCATATTTTTGATGATTCACGTTCATCGGATTTCTCCTCTTGTAGTTACTTTGTAGAAGAAGAGGTTGAAGGCCATGATAGTGTGTTGTCTTGTTATGAAGATTGTTGTAGTGAACAAGTTTCTTGTTCATGTTCTTTTCCTTCTTTTGCCAAATATGATAGCAAAGAAGACCTTCACTTGGTTCATGATCCAGTTTATGGAGATATCATGGATGAACCAAGTTGCTTAGTGGCTGAGTCAATACATGAAGGTAAATCAGAGGGTTCAAATCCTTTTCAGCTAGGTAATTCTGATGTAATGCATGATGCTCAGTATGTTTTATTTTCTGATGCATTACAAGGTGAGCTTTTTATTTTTTCCAGTCATCAAGAAGTAGATGATGTTCCCTACTTCTTAGAGTTTGAACATAAATGTAATAGTCATGACTGGAAAAATATGGGTAATGATCATTATATTTTTATTTTTCAACCCATGAATATTCACATATGTTTCTAGCAGAATGGTAAAGAAATTTTCAGACTTGGGGTCACATATGTGGATGAAAATCAAATTTTTGACTCAGGGGGGTCATTGATTTCATTTTGGTGGCCTGGGGCCATCAATTAAATTTTGTAAATATTCTTTCCTTTCTTGTCGTGTGTTTCTTTTCCTAGTTTGGTTGCCATTTTTTGTGGGTTCCCTATTTTTGTCCTATGGGTGGTCTGCTTCTTCCTGAGATTCTAGATTCTTGCCATGCATGCAAGAGGCATGTGTCCCCAACCAGAGCCATTGTTAGTCCATTTTCCTGTCAATGCAAAATCCTATGAAAATGGCCTTTTCCCTACAAATTTTGAAGTTATCCCACCTTGTTGCATAGTTTCATCTTGCATTGAAAACCCACAATGTTTTTGAAAATCCATGATGTTTTTGGTATGTGTGAAAACCCTTGTTGTTTTCAACCTTGTACCTTCCAAATTTTGTGCGCTTATCTTTTGGCATTAGAAACCTTGTGTGTTTTCAATCTTTTCCATTGAAAACCCTGTGTGTTTTTGACCTCACAGTTTCCTATTTGCCGGCGTTCCCTAACTGTGCAAGTGTGATGGATGGTGGGCCCGGGTCTTCAAAGGTTTCAAAATGATTGGTTGTCGCATGATCACATGTCAGATTTTTCTGATATGTGACCATGCGACCAGTTACTTCTTGCCTGTGGGGCCAGTTGGTGGAAAGGGTGTAGTCCTGCTGGCAGTCATGTGGTGCCCTTTGGTTGGCTGTCGCATGATCACATAGCCCAATTTTTGTCTATGCAATCATGTGACTAATTGACACATGTCTGTAGTGGTGAGGTGGTATTTCATCGATGGGACCTGGTTCTTCATGCTTCCAGCACGGTTAAAGTTTGAACAGGATCAGTGATCAGCATAAGTTCGCATGGAAAAGTTGCACAATGTTTATCCCTTGAGATTTTGTGATAGTCATAGATTTCATCTTAAGTAGGCCCATTTATGGGGTCTAAGCAGTTTGGCGATCCCGATAAGTGTATGGCGGCATGAAAAATTTTCTTCTTATTCACTAGTTCGTGTAATGTTTTGGCGATGCCCTAGTTTATTTGGTGATTCAGCGAATAGTGGTCATGTGATCGCTAAGTTTTTTAGTGATAGTGGAAAGTATTTCATGAACTAGAGAAAGTTCTTCAGTCGCCAGTTCGCTAGATAAACTGGGGCCACTTGCTTGGTGATGTGCTCAGTTTTGATTGGTTGGCGGGGTGATGAGCTGGATGTTGTCAGTGGGGCCACAATTTTCAAAGGAAGTAGAATGTCTGCAAGTTTGTGAAGATTGTGTGGTTGCCATTATATTGCTGAGGTGAGATGCTCAACTTTTAACATCGCGGTGTAACGATGACCGTCAATTTTGTTTAAAGAAATATAAAGCGCACCGACCTGAGAAAAGTAAATGAATTGAATGGTGGTGATATAAAGTTAATCTCAGTTCAAATGTTGATCGTTGATAGATTTTTGGCACCCTGAGGATGACCGTTGCGTTTCAAATTCAAACTTCTGAGTGGGTTTATGATCGGCATTGTGCGGCTAAGTGATTGTGGTTGCATGATCATAAGGGTTAGTAGGGTGTCTTGCGATCATGCAACCAAGCATAAATCTAAACCAGGATTCCTTTATGGGCCGCCCAATTTGCCAAAAAAGAATGAATCGACGGCTGTGTTTTAAGGTTGACCGGCTAACCGTTGGCGCCCAAATTCAAATATGATTGCAGGGTTTCTTATAGAGGGTTTTCATGATAGGAAGTACTAGAATTTATGGTTTTAGTGACAGTTTTTGATCTGGTTTGGTGGCGTTGGTTGTTGCGATGTGATCCAGGGCTCCTGTGGTCGATTGCAGAAGAGTTTTGTGCCATGCAGAGATGGGTTTTCTTGCTCGAGGCATGTTGCAGAGGGATAGATTAGATTGATTGGTATGGTAAAATGATGGTCCTCAGTACTTTCTTAGAGATTTCTCATGAATGTGGATCATTCTTGGATCTGATTGCCTAGATTTCTTTTCCCTGCATTGAATTTTTGATGTGTTCCAATTGGTTAGGTGGGTGAAACTTTGACCCCAATCATCCATAGCTTGTTGCAACCTATTTTGGGTTTCCAAGATGATTGGTGGTATATATTTCAAGTTTTTGATAGAACAGGGGTTCTGAATTTTGTCAGTTCTAGTGGTTCCAATTTTTGGTTCCATGAGCGGTTTCTTCATGTAAACATTTTCATCCTGGTTGTATCAACATTAGGGAAAAACCTCATGTATCTTTTGCATATTGTCTATGGTGTTTTCTGAATCAACTTGTAACATAGGGATTTGAATCCACATACTTAATACAGTTTCTCATTCTTGGATCTCTCCTTTAGTTGTTCTTAATGAATTCTGAGTAATCTGGCTCATTGCATTTGGTTACTTATGTATATGTTTCATCTCTCAGCCTTGATTTAGAATTAGGTTAAAAGTATCTGAGTGAAGCATAGATTCATTTGGTTCAATCAGTAAGGATAGTTGTAAGTAGTGTAAGAGATGTTTAACTATGTTTATGACTTGGATTCTCAGGTGAATCTAGTAGTTGTCCTTGTGTTCCATGTTCACTTTAGGTATGATGCCCAATGGATAAGGCACTTTTCTTAAGCTAGTATCCTTGTGCTGATGCAAAGTGTTGCATGGTTGTCTGCATCCTGCAAGAAACCCAATTATATTTAATATATCCAATCCTGCAATCCCTCATAGTCTTGAGGTCATAAGGCCATTTTATACCCGATAGCAATTGAGATTTAGTGAATGTCTGGTTAACATTTAGTAGTCTCTTGCTATTATCTACTTTGTTTAATCTAGTCCAAAGTCCTAAAATGCCATAATTTATTGGATTAGGTACACCCACCTTGGTTTTGCAGAGCCAAAAGTGTAGAGGGCAGTCTTGTCCCTATAGTTGGTCCAGTTGCCTTGCAGAGCTCCCATACTTGGAGCTAACCACTCCTAACATCAGTATCAAGGCATATTGGTAGCCCTAAGTGGCATAAGAATTTTTGAACACCAACATGAGTAACACTAGCTAAACACACACCTCCCATGTAGATTCATCGAGTACCCTAGAATGACCTTGCATCATATTTTATACTTTTTGTTGATGACTTTTGTATAATGATGTGGGTTACTCGCCTGAAAGAGAAATCAGAATCATTTGATAAATTCAAGTTATTCAACACAAAAGTAGAGAATGAATCAGGTTTAAAGATAAAATGTTTGAGGTCAGACAGAGGTGGAGAGTTTACTTCAAACTTATTCAATTCATACTGTGAAGAGCATGGAATAAAAATATAGACATCTACTCCTAGGACTTCACAATAGAATGGGATAACAGAGCGAAGGAATAGAACCATACTTGATGCTTCTAGGACTATGTTTCTTGAAGGAAATATATCTCATCATCATTGGAGAGAAGCTATTAGGATAGTGGTGTACACATTAAATAGAGTTAAAATCAAAGAAGTACAAGTAAGACTCCTTATGAATTATGGTTTGATCATACTCCTACTGTAAAATATTTTAGAATATTTGGTGGTAAGTGCTATATCAAGAGAGATGATGAGATAGGGAAGTTTGATGCTAGAAGTGATGAAGCAAGGCTTACAAATATTTTAATCTGAGATTAAGGAAGATGATTGAAAGTAATAATGTGAAGATAGATAAAAGGTTTCAAATACAAGAAATATTGTATGATTGTAATCAGGATATAGAGATCAAAGAGGTTTCTTCTATAGAAGAAGAACTTGTTGAGGCTGAATAAAAAAATGAGACTTGTGATGATGATACAAATGAGGACACTGAGCTTCCTAGGACTCTGAGGTATGTAAAAATGAATCATCCTGATAAGAAAATTATTGGTAATACAAATCAAGGAGTAATGACTAAATCAAAGGCTAGAGAAGAAATTTGTTTTATTTCTCAAGTTGAACCAAAGACTACAGATGAATCTTGTAGAGATGAATCTTGGATAAATACTATGAAGGAAGAGTTAGATTAGATAAAGAAGAATAACACTTGGGAATTAGTTCCTAGACCTAAGAACAAAAATTTTATAGGAACTAAATGGGTTTTCAGAAACAAAATGAATGAAGGAGTTTTTGTAAGGAACAAAGCAAGATTGGTATGTAAAGGTTACTCACAACAAGAAGGCATAGATTTTGAAGAGATATTTTCTCTTGTTGCTAGAATAGAAGATGTGAAATTATTCTTAGCTTATGTTGTATATAAGACCTTCAAGGTATATCAGATGGATGTGAAATCTGCATTCTTGAATGGGGATCTTGAAGAAGAAGTGTATATAAAACAACTTGATGGATTTCCTTTATATGAAGATGGAGACATGGTATGCAAGTTGAAGAAGGCACTGTATGGGCTAAAGCAAGCTCCAAGGGCTTGGTATTCAAGGTTAGACAAATACTTACTTCAGGTTGGATTTAGAAAAGGTAATGCTAACAGTAATTTGTATTTAAGAACTAGTGAAAATGGAGTTTTTATAATAGAAGTCTTTGTTGATGATATTATCTTTGGAGGCAATGATGAACTATATGAGAAATTTTCTAAAGAGATGGAAAATGAATTTGATAGGTCCATGATAGGTGAAAAGAAATTTTTTCTTGGACTGTAAATAAATCAGAGAAAGAATGGCATTTTTATTTCTCATACTAAATATCTTGAAGAAATGCTTAAAAAGTTTGGAATGGAAGATTGTAAACCAATTGGTACACCCATGGTGACTGGTAATAAGCTGACAACTGATGATGAGTCAAAGTGTGTTTTTTAGATCAAGCACAGATCAATGGTTAGAGGATTACAATATCTGACTCACACCATACTAGATATTGCTAATGTTGCTAGGATTGTGGATAGATATTAGGCAGAACCTAAAGAGACACACCTAGCTACTGTGAAAAGGATATTGATATATATAAAAGGAATAATAGACTATGGCTTATGGTATGATAAAAATGATAGCTTTGAACTTCATGCTTATATTGATGCTAATTGGGTAGGAAATATTTATGACAGAAAGAGTACCAGTGGTGGTGCATTTTTCCTTGGGAAAAAGTTGGTTTTATGGCTAAGTAAGAAGCAAGATTTTATAGCTCAATCTACTGCTGAATAGAGTATGTTGTTGCTGCTATTAATTTCACTCAAATAGTTTAGATAAAATAAATGTTGAAGGATATTAAAATAATTTTTGATGAGCCTCTGGTTATCCACTGTGATAACACCAGTATAGTAAATATGTCAAAGAATTTGGTGATGCATTCTAAAACTAAACATATTTCTATCAAGTATCACTTCTTGAGATACAAGGTGGTAGAGAACGAAATAAAGTTAGAGTATATTACCACAAAGGAACAGATTGTAGACATCTTTACAAAATAGTTTCCAAAAGATATCTTTGAATATCTTAGAGGTATGCTTGGGGTTTAGGCCCCTCCTAGTCAGAACTAAATGATGCATGGATGCATCAGTCTAGAGGTTTTTGGAGCCTTATCATATTATAGACTTGATGTAGGGATCTAATCCTCAGGAGGAGTGATTGTTGAAGACAATATTGAAGATAGCTGATGACTTATGGCACCCTTTTCCATTATTATAAAAGGGGGAGTGTTGTTATGATAAAATCCCTACTATATGGGGAGATTGTATGGAGGTGTACTATGAGACTACTATTTGGTTACAGAACTTTGGATTGATAAAAATTTGGGTTAATGGATTTTCCCATATGTTGAAATCAATGCCAATAGGGGAGATTGTTGGATATTGCTAATGCATTGGGGAAATGTTTGATATATTTAATATGTTTAATCACTACGTTGAGTGATGTTGGAGCTATTGCTATTGTCATTAGTATCTTGTCACTAATGTCAACATATGTTTATGTGAAGAGTACATTCTAGTTACTACAGTGTACGAACATTGTACAAATGCTTCAGGATGTACAAATTCATATGAGAGTACAGGAATATGTTGTAATCTTATATCCAATATTGCATCATGTATTGTTTCATATTGTATAAGTTACAGATGTTTTGGTGAAGATGGGTTCCTCGACTATGATAGTGGAAGTTGACAGAGTGAGTCTCTATGTTTCTGGTATATCTTATAGAATGTATGGATTCAGTATATGCAAGCTAAAGGGATGATAGACAAGGTACTAAAGGATTATAATTGGTTAGTGCAAGGTACAGAATGTTGGATGATGTCAATTATGGCATGTGTTTTGGAGAAGACTTATTTGAGAGCTGACTTCAGAGATGTAGCATGTATTTTGGTTGTGGAATGTGAATTAAGGATATTGGTCCTTAATTATTATAATGTAATCATTGTATGCTTGTTTTAGATACAATGTGTATCTTAGCGAGGGTTTATGTAACTATTTGTATATTAGGAAAGCCTAATTGGCTGACTGTTAGAATAACTGAGAGGCGGGTGAATCAGTTATCCATAGTCCCAATCCTAAAATGTATATCCAAAAACAATTTACTAAAACTTCTACAGCTCGGTAAACTAAAATAGTGTTTTGTCTGTGCTTTTACTGATTACTAGTTAATAGCATATAATTCTTACTGATCAAATCCAATATGCAACATGTAAAGTATGACAACAAACAATCATCACAATCAACACATAACACAAGAGATTTAAGGTGGAAACCCTGTGAAGGGAAAAACTACCTAGGATTGGCAATCCAAAAATTGTTCACTCTTCTGAAGTGAGGTCAATGAAGACCCAACCCTATTAAAGGTTACAAAGACACTATGAGGAGTGACCTTGTTAGAGGATTTTAGACCAACCCTTATCGTCCAACCAGCATTCACTATGGGGTTGATAGGATAACAAATGTACACTCTTGGAATGACATTACAAGACTTTCTAGTCCACTATGTTAAGAGATTTCTCTATTTACAATAGTTAAAATGTAACAGCAGTTGATCTGATTACAACACAACTTCAATTTCAGATTATCAGATCTATGTTAAGCCCATTCAAATCATCTAATCAATATATCAATTCTATTTCAATCAATATTTAGTAACTTACTATCACTTGGTAATAGCTTTCTGACGCTCAGTAATCTCTATAGTTCGGATCTTCTTAACCAGTCTGATCAGGCATGCATGAATCTTGTTCAAGAGATATCTCTACAGTCTCCTTCTTCCAGCATGATTTCATCATGAAATCCTAGTCTCTTAAATAGACAAGTAAACTGTTTTAATTCCATCCATCAGATTTTGCTGCTTAATCTCCTTTGTTGATATTGCCACTTAAACCTTCCTCAGTTGATGTTTCAGTAACATATTTTGTTTCAATCCCTTAGATCTTTTTCGAATTATGTTAGCCGTTGATCTTTGTAACAAATATTATCTTCATCTTTGATTTTGAGGTACTTTACAGCTCATCAACTTCCATCGGCTAAACTAGTCATTTAGCTCTTTTTTTCTGCTTGGTTAACAAAGAAATGTGTTGGTGAACACAAGCTTGGTTTATACTATACTCAGCATACACTACACTGCGTCTGTGTATACTAAAATGGTGTTTTAACCAAAAACACTACTTTGTGCATTTTTCTCTTATCCTTCATCATAGATTAATATAACATAATCAAGTCAATAACATAAGGTCATAGACTCATTCATAAGTTACCCAATGTATTCCTTATCCTTATCTATCATCTGCATCTTCCTCATGTAGATATATTATGTTCTTCATCTCTTTTCTTATTCCTTCTATAGATGTTTGGGTATAGTAACTTACAAGATAAGTATTGTCAAAACTAGTTGACATCAATGACAATGTATTACTGATTTAATCATCTTACATATCTAATCAACAACTCAGTGATCTTAAATCACAAATCTTCAAGTTATTCAATGTATTCAAATCAGTTGTAGCTCATCAATCTCTCCCTTTGGCATTGATGGAAACACAAGAAATATGAAATATGCCATACACATACCAAACATGTATTCTACAACTCTGTCAACAAATGTTGTAACTTGGTACAAGCTCTCTCTAGCTTAATATGTTTAATCACTACGTTACATAAAAGTATTTGCAAGTGTAGACTAAGTTCTGCAGATATGATCTTTTCAGCTCACAGGTTTTCTTTAGTTCTTAGTAACTGATCTTCAATACTCTCCCTTTTCTGTATCTCTCTCCTTTGTCTTTGGCTTCATATTCTTCTCATATTATTCATATTGAAATCTCTCCCTTTGACAGCAATGCCAAAGAACAATACAATCATACAGCTCTGTAGTAGCCATGTAACTCTCTATTGTTCAGTGCATTCTCTGTATCTCGGTATACTGTTATGAAAATCTATTCTAGTACTCCAACCTTTCACAACCTTAGACAAAAGTCCAAAGTGTGAAATCTATTGCATCAACATGTATGATCTTCTGATAAGATTAGGCTGATGCAACCTTTAGATCACCTTAGTGACTGGTAGACAAGGGATAGGCCCCATGTCTAGTCCTCAAGTATTCATATGTATCCTTCAGTAGAGGCTTTGTAAATATGTCAAAAAGTTGTTATTTTGATGTAACAAATTCTATCTTAACTTGCTTCTCCTGTACTTGTTCCCTTAAGTAGTGATACTTAATTGATATATGCTTTCTTTTAGAGTGCATCACTAGATTCTATGAAATATTAATAGCATTAGTGTTATCACAATATATAATCACTGGCTCAATGATTACCTCATTCAGACCTAACACTTTCTTGATATATGCAATATTTGAACAATTAGTAGTAGCAGCAACATACTATAATACTCTCTATGATGATTATACTTGGACTTTTATTTGGACACTTTCATTATGATGGTTAGAACTATATGTTTATAGTTTTTCTTATTTAGAGGATGATACACTTATCAAATGCTTAGATACACTTATTTATTGTTATCATTTATATGTTTATGAAGTTTGAAAACATCTATATTTACATGATTTACAAAGCTAACCCAAGGATTTGAATCTAACCATTATTATCTATGATGTCTTATGTTTTCATGTGTATAAGATGTCTAATGTGTGTTCATGACTCGGGATGAAGTCGTAGTTACTCACTTATTTGAGGTTCAAATGATGTATCGATCCTGGTCATCTGTCTTCATATGTATGTGTATATATATTTGCACAAGTGTTTCTTCTCGATGATGCAAGACTGCAGGTACCGGGTATCATCTCCACCCGGTCTCATAGGTATGAGCGATCCCTCAAATCCTTGATCATTGTTATTGTTACAGAGATATCACCAAGGTTCCATGAGAAGGAACTCAACCTCTGACCCTTTTGACCCTTAGGTGAGGAGTTCCTGAGTCAATCCCATGTGTTCTTGATGTATCATTATGTATATCAGTTTGTTGGATTATGGTGATCTTGTTGCTTGTTCTTATCTCTTGCATTTTAGGAGACTAAGGTTTGGATATGGTAGCTTTAATTGTTCTTAATGATATGCTCGATCATTACTAGTAGATAATTTATATGAGCTATTATTTCATTTGAGTATAGGATGTTGTGATTGATTTTTCTAATCTTGTTAGAACATTTTCTGTAAGTGATCAGCATATATATATATATATATATATATATATATATATATATATATATATATATATATATATATATATATATATATATATATATATATATATATATATATCATGATTTTACTTTGTATCAAATATGATTTATTATTTGATTAGATAATAATATTTTATAAACCATAATAGTAAGATGTTTATAATATTAATAATAGTATTGTTTTTAATAATATTATAACAATATATGTACACATAAGCATATGGGTGCACACGTATGCCTATGGTTACATATATCTATATAATATGGTGTGAAAGTAATTATATTTTAAATAATAATAATAAATAAATTATTTACTTGAAGGATTAATTATTATATGGTAAATCTTTTACCATAGCTTTAGTAAATAAGGTGATAAGTAATAATAGTAATAAATTATTTCATTTTCCTTAAATAAAGGAAAATAACATTAGTTTATTAATATTTATTAGGCTCTCATGTTAAATTTTATTATTAATAATATTAAATTAGCTATTCCCTTCCCATGAATAGCTTTAATGAAATTAATTAAATCCTAAACTATAAACTACCTTTTAGTTGGGATGGTTGCATCGGTTGATTTTCCCGTGCAACCAATCCTTCAACCTATTTACAGGAGAGATCTTTGAAGGATGGGGAGGTGGGCTGGAAATTATACTGAGGAATTTAGATTATTGCTTTGAGAGGATGTTACGTTTAGGAGGATTATAGTACTGTGGGAGAGGAACTATATTATTCTTGAAAGGATAGTTTGATTGTGAGTTTCCAGTAGAAGGTCGGTGCCCGCATTCGAGAGGAATTTGGATAAGTGCTAGAAGGAGATTGAAGAGAGTTGAATTAACCTTCATCGATGGTTTTCTCAAGCAGAAGCTAGGTAGGAGCTATCCTAAAAGATGCTCCTCCTTGTTTGATTTTATGATTTCTTTAAATCTTCCTTTGTGTTGTCCTCTGTGAATTTGAAATGAATATATTAGGTCATGTCTACAATTTTGTGTAGGAGAAACGATAGTGTGTTGAAAACTATTACTGTATAAATAATTATCTTTTTTCTTTGTGTGTTGCTATGATTCATGTGATTCTATATTATTTGTTTACTTTCTGGATAATATAGAACTATGATTTATATTGTGAAATATGTCACTACCCTTTTTTTTCTATCTCTTTCCAAAATCAAATTTATTTAAACAATCATCTTACCTATGACTATCCTAACATGATAGATTTATGCCCTCTAGACATACCCGTACTTAGATGTGTATAACTTTTTATTCTGATCAAAACTCCTCAATCACTCCAATGAGGATGGGCATAATTAGGTTTTTCAAAACATATTTAAATTTCATCAAAATCCAATGGTTGAATTGAAAGTTATGGTCCCTGCACTGAGGGTCATTTTTTCTGATACTGTATTATTTGTCAATAAGAGATCTCTATTTTCAAACTCTTGTATATCCCTGCATTCAAACACTTAATGGCACATACTTCTATAGTAATAGTCTTCTCCCATAATCTATAATAACCAAATAAATTGGAGAACCTATGTGCTCATTTAAACTTGAAAACAATTGATTGATTGCACCAAATCAATAATAGGGACAGTCAATGTAAATGAGGACTTCCTCTATTCAAAGCCTCATAAAAACAAATTAAACTTGTATGTAAATGGTTAGCAATAGAAAACAATACTATTTCAATCCATTTCTAATCACATTTACATTGGAATGGAGATTATTCAAATACAAAAGGGCTGGCTATAACCTCATGGCAGAGAACAAGAAAGTTGTAGAGCTTTTCATTTGTATTCAAAGAAAACTTTATTTCCCTCTCTCTTCCATACACCAAACCCTCTAAAAATCTCTTAAAATTTTAGTGTTATGTGTTTATGATGTTTTGGTAAGGGTAGGAAACCTAACTTGTCACTTAGAATTTCTACCTAGCCTTAGAACCTTTTGGGAAAGAGTTTGTACTTTAATTTTCTTTTCAGTTGTTATTTGGGAAAGGTTACTCCAACCCTAGGTACGGCCTAGATATCACTTCCTTGTGTACCTTGGTGTTTATCTCCTAGTGTGAGGGAGTGGGCCTTTTGGTATCCATGTGGTTGGGTGGTGAAACTTTTATGGAGGTACCTTTCACAGTTGCAGAGCTTATGGATTCTTCCTTGGGTATTGTTCCAATTTTGAAGGAAGAAAACTATGTATTTATCTTTCATTATTCTCAAATGTAAAGCTATTATTACCTCCTGGAGGAAATGAATGTAATATAGAATTTAATGTATTTCAATTTGATTTAATTTGGATGGGTAGATTTAGGGAAAAGAAAAGGGAATGGTGAACTTTATGTAAATCATGTTGTTGGAAAAGAAAAAGTAGTTTCATATATGTTTCGAGCAAAGTGGCATGTTTCTTATTACTATTGTTCAAGAAAAGTTTGTAAAACAAATGTGTTAATTTCATATGAGAAATAGTTTAACTCCTAAATAAATTCTTTTACAAATGATTATACTTTAAATGTTTATGAAAGAAGGTTTAGGGAATATTGATGGAATCAATTGGTTATTAATCAAATGATAGCATTTATATTTCTCTCTAAAGAATTTCAAAGGTTATGCAATTTGAGTTAGTACACTTAATGATCTTAAAATAATCATAAATGTACTATTAGGGAACCTTGGAAGGATTGTAATTTAAATGATGTTTATGGATTGTTCATGAAAATATTTTAAAGTTCAATTTTTTTCATAATTTGTTACTTAGGTTTTCTTTTCTAAAGAGAATCTTTGTTCTCTTTCCTAGTTCCCTTGCGGGGCATGACATCTTTGGTATCAAAGCCCTAGGTTGCCACACTAGGAACTCTAGGACTCATAGCTTACTTATTTTTTGTGTGTTTTACATAGTTTCCTTTTGATTTGATCATTGTATTAGTAAGATAGGATCCTAGATATAAGAACCACGTTCTTGGTATTTATGCTACATTGTTTTACAAAAGTATGCATGTTCTTCTTTGATTAAGTTGCCTCAAATCAATTACTTATGTTTTCATTCTACAATTAGTTAACGAGTCTCCTAAGTACTTTCATAAATAGTGGATGTCTTTCTTAATAAAGGAATATTAATGAATCCCTCATACTTTGGTCTCACCTTCTTGTTGTCCTCCTAGAAAGACTCGAGGTATTATGGTAAGTTTTATTGTGCCTAAATTTTTGGTAGTAGCTAACATTACCTACTAATTCTACCTCTAACAATTTTCATCATGAGTGCTTGTTATAGTTATTTTAGGATTATTTGATTGATTTGAAAAGGATTAACACTCTATTTTCCTATAAATACTAAATTTACATCATAATTGCTATGTCTGATCAATTATCCTAGTTAATGAGATTTTATAAGTTGGAATTGCATTGCTTGCATTTATAGCAAGGAGTAAGATATTACCATGGTAGTACTTATTCTTATAGAATCAAAATGATGAAGTTAAGTTGCATATGTATTGTAGGTTGAAGTATTGCATCTCATTTTCCTTTTCCCTATTTTAAAAGAGAATTGACAACCAAATTTTTGTATGGAAGGGGAATTTAGAACCTTATTAACTAGGTTGCAACACTAGAATTCTTGGGGAATCCTTTTGGCCATGTTGTTGAAAGAATTATGAATAGTTTGGTAACATTCTCTAAATTAAGATTGTGTTTATTTCTCTTGAGCTTTATATTTAATTGATAATGTGACAGGATGTGTGATTGATTATGGTTTTTCTAACCTGTGAATGTTCAAATAAACTTCATTAGTGATATTTGATAATAACCACCACAAATTAAAATAAATATCTCTTCTCTCTTCTTGATGAATGGCCATAAAATGATGTTATCTATATGTAATGTAAATATATGATTTAAATTGTTGATTTTGAGATTCTTGGGTAAATGACCTAAGCTCCCAAGGTGTATTTTTAATTGGAGTCCTATATAGGATTTAACCATATTGATGAAATTAGGAGATTTAAGAATTAAAGGAGTACATTTTCTTTTGGTTCAATTACTGAAGGAAGATTTTCTAGACTATTTTGGGAAATTTTTTGTTCTTGACATGGTGAATAGGTATATTTAGATGAAATGTGAATATTATGGTGAGTTTAGTAATGATGTCATTATCCTTCCAAAATTTCAATATTAGGAAATTGAGACTTTGATGTATTTCCTTATTGGTATCGAAGTCATTATGTTAGTGAATACTAGTATCTTGAAATGTCTATATGGTTTGTTGTGTCTTTATTGGAGGGATTTATCATGTGTAATGAAAGTACCTAGCTAATTCATTTATTGGAAAAGATGATACTTGGTCCACTCTTAGTGTCCCTAATTGGGTGAAACGTGATTATCCATAATGGTTTATATGATTACTTGTGAATTTATTATGTGACTAATAAATGTATGTAGTACAAGTTTATTGTTTCCTTTCCTTAATTAAAACAAATATGTATTGATTTGATGACTCTTGAAGAAATATAATGTATCATTTCTCTTTGTGCCTTATTTTATATAAGTTAAAGTCATCTTGAAAATAGATGTTATTTTCTCATATTATGTGAATGGTAGAGATTGATATGTGTACATTGGATATTGACATATGCCCATGAGGACGTGAAATGTGATTAAGTATGTCATTGGTATTTTGCACCAGGTAGAAAAAGTGAATTGTGAAAATAAAATAAAAATTGGAATATGTGGATACTAAATGATGTTATTGTGTACTTCCTTGTAAATTTGATAAAACTAGTGCCAAAGATTATGTTGGGTGTTGTGTATAACTAGTAATTATTTGAGTTCCATGGAGTGGTTCAATATAAGTGCCCATCCATGGAAGTTATGTTCTAGATAAGGGTATGGGAGAACCATACCACTCATGTGTTGCTTTCTTGTTTGTCACCCTACTGAGTGCCAACCCATGAGTGTTGGTAATTTAGTATGTGGAGGGGTAGTAGTGTCACCATTTCCTCGAGTAGTTATGTGGTGTATGTATAATGGTAGCGCAAAGTGACCTTAACTTCCACTACTTGAGGGAAAAGAGTAATCAATGCTTCCCCTTATGATGAACCTATACATGTGGTTCATAAGTTTTTATCCTAATTTCCACAATTCTTGAGCACAATACCAGTACTTGATATGAGCCTCTATGAGAAGATATATGATTTATGGATATGTACATTTCTATGTGGTCCAACATGTGGAGGGAGGTTTTGTTAACTTATTTTGTGATGGATACCGTATTCACACGTGTTCCAACATGATGCAATGAATATGATTCCACCCCACTAATGTGTCAACATAGTGTGAGGTGATGATGACGTGTTGTTGATGGTAGCGAGCTGAGCTTGAGAAAATGATGCCATGTACATGATTATGTGAAGGTGTAGTATATGTATGTATTTTGCTTCCTACTTGATGCAGAGTGTATTGGTGATTCTTGCATGCTTGTAGAGGGGCACCTATGGATGCTCAGTTTTTAGATGCAGTAGGCATATGGGTGGGCCCTAGCCATGTATACCTCTGGCTATGATGATGATTTATGAAAGACATCATTATGCAGGGTGTGTCCTATGTGTGCCTACTCCATAAGGAACACTACCATGTGACATATGACTAGAGTGTGCTTACTCCACTTGGTGTATGGTCA
This sequence comes from Chamaecyparis obtusa, assembly GCA_027943335.1. NCBI lineage: Eukaryota > Viridiplantae > Streptophyta > Pinopsida > Cupressales > Cupressaceae > Chamaecyparis > Chamaecyparis obtusa. The sequence goes on from BSBK01000944.1 coordinate 1,221,377, forward strand.
TGTCAGGTGGGTTGGCATGCTTATTCTGTACCATCTGATGTAGGGGTGTTGCTGAGGTGAACCCCCTATGCCATGTGGATAGTGTTTCCTGGGCCCAACCACATGAAGGGCTATTGTGATAGCTAGACATTGTTCCCTCCTTCCTCGTGAGGTGACTAGATATAGTCACAGAGTGATGTGATGTGCAATTTATGGTGATATTTTTTATATTTATTTATGTAGACCAACAATTATCTCATCTTTTCCTACGATAGTTTAGCCAGGACTTATAAAATTTATCTTGGGTGTAATTTATTGTTGTAATATCTTGGATTCTTCTTACCCTATTCTTGAGATTAATAATTCTATTTCTATTATTTATGAACTTTGGTGGCTAAACTATCTTCTTTTGGAATTTTATAATGTTGTTCTTGTGTTGTGTTGTGATTCCTCACTAAAAACACATGAGGCAGACTTGGTGAGTGTATATGAGGAAGTAGACATAGGGAACCCTTGAGGATGGGGGTATGTGAGGTTGTTATGCAGCTAGTATCCACTACCTTTCTATGTGTGGTGTTTGTTCCTTGGAGGCTAACCACCTTACACAAACAAGGGATATGACACGTGGACTTGTATGGAGGGCCTTTGTGGCAATAGCCCAAGATGTCATCAAGCCACTATGTGAGGTATTGATTATGGATTTTGGATATAGATGATATTGGTATTGTATCCTAGAGTGAGAGCTTGTCTAAATAGGCATATCCACTCCCGATCCTTGTGATGTGTAATCCCAGTGATGTAGACTGATATGATTATTTATAAGGAACATTTGGATATGCTCAATATTTTATTTTAGATTGAAATGTATCATTATGTTGGATGCAAGTAAGAATTTAATTTTTATGTGTTGAAAGAGAAGGAATTTGTAATATTTTGATATATTTTAAGGAGAATTGACTGGTCCAAGCTATTTACCTTGGTGCTTACTTTCTAAGTAAAGGGAAAACTCTATTCATAATGATATTTGATCAAGTTGAAGTTGTCATTGTTGGTGATAGTAAAATTGATTGGGATATATATTTCATGTTTAACCATATTGTGAGGATTATTCTATATATAGTGCATGGATTCAAGGATTAGTTATGTATGTGATATCAGTTAAAATGTGTTTAAGAGATAATGTTTGATGTATTTCCATTTCTAATTTGCTGACTTCCAGGAGTAAGTCTCATCTTAGGGGGGGAGGATGTAATACCCTCTCTGATGATTATACTTGGAGTTCTATTTGGACACTTTCATTATGATGGTTAGAACTATATGTTTACAGTTTTTCTTATTTAGAGGATGATACACTTATTTATTGTTATCATTTATATGTTTATGAAGTTTGAAAACATCTATATTTACATGATTTACAAACCTAACCCAAGGATTTGAATCTAACCATTATTATCTATGATGTCTTATGTTTTCATGTGTATAAGATGTCTAATGTGTGTTCATGACTCAAGACAAAGTCGTAGTTACTCAATTAGTTGAGGTCCACATGATGTATCGATCCTGGTCATCTATCTTCATATGTTTGTGTATATATATATTTGCACAGGTGTTTCTTCTCGGTGATGCAAGACCGTAGGTACCAGGTACCATCTACACCTAGTCTCACAGGTCTAAGCGATCCCTCAAATCCTTAATCATTATTGTTATTACAAAGATATCATCAAGGTTCCATGAGAAGGCACTCAACCTTTGACCCTTTTGACCCTTAGGCGGGGAGTTCCTAAGTTAGTCCCATGTGTTGTTGATGTATCATTGTGTATATCAGTTTGTTGGATTATGGTGATCTTGTTGCGTGTTCTTGTCTCTTGCATTTTAGGAGACTAAGGTTTAGATATAGTAGCTTTAATTGTTCTTAATGATATGCTCGATTGTTGCTAGTAGATAATTTATATGAGCTATTATTTCATGTGAGTATAGGATGTTGTGATTGATTTTGCTAATCTTGTTAGAACATCGTGTGTTAGTGATCACCACACACACACACACACACATATATATATATATATCATGATTTTACTTTTTATGGAATATGATTTATTATTTGATTGGATAATAATATTTTATAATACCATAATAGTAAGATGTTTATAATATTAATAATAATATTGTTTTTAATAATATTATAACAATATATGTACACATAAGCATATGCATGCACACATATGCCTATGGTTACATATATCTATATAATATGGTGTGAAAGTAATTGTATTTTAAATAATAATAATAAATAAATTATTTACTTGAAGGATTAATTATTATATGGTAAATCTTTTACCATAACTTTAGTAAATAAGGTGATAAGTAATAATAGTAATAAATTATTTCATTTTCCTTAAATAAAGGAAAATAACATTAGTTTATTAATATTTATGAGGCTCTCATATTAGATTTTATTATTAATAATATTAAATTAGCTATTCCATTCCCATGAATGGCTTTAATGAAATTAATTAAATCCTAAACTATAAACTACCTTTTAGTTGGGATGGTTGCATTTGTTGATTTTCCCATGCAACCAATCCTTCAACCTATTTACAGGAGAGATCTTTGAAGGATGGGGAGGTGGGCTGGAAATTATACTGAGGAATTTACATTATTTCTTTGAGAGGATATTGTATTTAGGAGAATTATAGTACTCTAGGAGAGGAACTATATTATTCTTGAAAGGATAGTTTGATTGTGAGTTTCCAGTAGAAGGTTGGTGCCCGCATCTGGGAGGAATTTGGAGAAGTGCTGGAAGGAGATTGAAGAGAGTTGAATTAGCCTTCATCGATGGTTTTCTCCGTCGGAAGCTAGGTAGGAGATATCCTGAAAGATGCTCCTCCTTGTTTGATTTTATGATTTCTTTAAATCTTCCTTTGTGTTGTCCTCTGTGAATTTGAAATGAATATATTAGGTCATGTTTGCAATTTTGTGTAGGAGAAAGGATAGTGTGTTGAAAACTATTACTGTATAAATAATTATCTTTTTTCTCTATGTGTTGCTATGATTCATGTGATGCTATCTTATTTATTTTCTTTCTGGATAATATAGAACTATGATTTATATTGGGAAATATGTCACTACCCTTTTTGTCTATCTCTTTCCTAGATCAAATTTATTTAAACAATCATCTTACCTATGACTGTCCTAATATGATAGATTTCTTCCCTCTAGGCATACCCATACTCAGATGTGTATAAATTTTGATTATGATCAAACCTCCTCAATCGCTCCAGTGAGGATGGGCATAATTAGGTTTTTCAAAACATATTTAAATTTCATCAAAATCCAATGGTTGAATTGAAAGTTATGGTCCCCTCACTAAGGGTCATTTTTTCTAATACTGTATTGTTTGTCAATAAGAGATCTCTATTTTCAAACTCTTGTATATCCCTGCATTCAAACACTTAATGGCACATACTTATATAGTAATAGGATTCTCCCATAATCTATAATAACCAAATAAATTGGAGAGTCTATGTGCTCATTTAAACTTCAAAATAATTGACTGATTGAACCAAATCAATAATAGGGACAATCAATGTAAATGAGGACTTCCTCTGTTCAAAGCCTCATAAAAACAAATTAAACCTGTATGTAAATGGTTAGCAATAGAAAACAATAATATTTCAATCCATTTTTAATCACATTTACATTGGAATGGAAATTATTCAAATACAAAAGGGTTGGCTATAACCTCATGGTAGAGAACAAGAAAGTTGTAGAGCTTTTCATTTGTATTCAAAGAAAACTTTATTTCCCTCTCTCTTCCACACATCAAACCCTCTAAAAACCTCTTAAAATTTTAGTGTTATGTTTTTATGATGTTTTGGTAAGGGTAGGAAACCTAACTTGTCACTTAGAGTTTCTACCTAGCCTTAGAACCTTTTGGGAAAGGGTTTTATACTTTAATTTTCTTTTCAGTTGTTATTTGGGAAAGGTTACTCCAACCCTAGGTACGGCCTAGATATCACTTCCTTGTGGACCTTGGTTTTTATCTCCTAGCGTGAGGGAGTGGGCCTTTTGGTATCCATGTGGTTGGGTGGTAAAAATTTTATTGAGGTACCTTTCACAATTGCAGAGCTTATGGATTCTTCCTTGTGTATTGTTCTAATTTTGAAGGAAGAAGACTATGTATTTATCTTTCATTATTCTCAAATGTAAAGCTATTATTACCTCCTGGAGGAAATGAATGTAATGTAGCATTTAATGTATTTCAATTTGATTTAATTTGGATGGGTAGATTTAGGGAAAAGAAAAGGGAATGGTGAACTTTATGTAAATCATGTTGTTGGAAAAGAAAAAGCAGTTTCATATATGTTTTGAGCAAAGTGGCATGTTTCTTATTACTATTGTTCAAGAAAAGTTAGTAAAACAAATGTGTTAATTTCATATGAGAAATAGTTTAACTCCTAGATAAATTCTTTTACAAATGATTATACTTTAAATATTTATGAAAGAAGGTTTAGGGAATATTGATGGAATCAATTGGTTATTAATCAAATGATAGCATTTATATTTCTCTCTAAAGAATTTCAAAGGTTATGCGATAAGAGTTAGTAAACTTAATGATCTTAAAATAATCATAAATGTACTATTAGGGAACCTTGGAAGGATTGTAAGTTAAATGATGTTTATGGATTGTTCATGCAAATCTTTTAAAGTTCTAAATTTTTCATAATTCGTTACTTAGGTTTTCTTTTCTAAAGAGAATATTTATTCTCTTTCCTAGTTCCCTTGCTGGGCATGACAAATACTCTACTTCAACTATAGAGTGATAAATGCAAGTATGTTTCTTACTTATCCATGTAACAAGTCTTTCGCTAAAGAAGAATGATCCTCCGGTGGTACTCTTTCTATCATCCACATTTCCATCCCAATTAGCATCAATGTATACCTTCAGTTCAAACTTGCCTTTCTTAGGATATCACAGTCCATAATCTTCAATTTTCTTTAGGTATCTTAACTTTTTCTTTGTAGCAACCATGTGTGACTCTCTAAGGTTTGCAAAAAATCTAGCAACTATTCCAACAGCATGTGCTATATCAATTCTACTATGAACTACATACATTAACTTACCAATCATGGATCGGTACAGTGTCTGATTTACCTCAGTAGTTCCATCTTCTTTAGTTAGTTTACATCCAATAGCCATCGGTGTTCCCACAGGTTTAGCATCTTCCATGCCAAATTTCTTCAAGACTTCCTTTATATATTTAGATTGTGTGATGAATATACCATCATTCTATTGAATCACTTGTAAGCCTAGAAAGAACTTAATCTCTCCAAACATAGACATTTCAAATTCACTTTTCATTTCATTAGAAAATGACTTATAGATTTGATCTTGTCCTCCAAAGATTATGTCATCCACAAATATCTCAGCAATCTAGATAGTATCATTAGAATTTCCTTTCATGTATAGATTACTGTTTTAACATATCCAATACTCAGCAAATAGTTATGTAGCCTCTCATACCAGGCTCTCAGTGCTTGCTTCAAACCATATAAAGCTTTATGTAATCTACATACCATATCTTTTTTTTTTAGATCAACAAACCCTTCAGGTTGTTCTATGTAGACTTCTTCTTTAAGTATCCCATTCAGAAAAGCATATTTGACATCCATTTGGTAAACTTTGAACTGTTTGTGTGCAACATATGCAAGTATCATTTTGACTCCTTCTAATCTAGCAACATGTGAAAATATATCACCATAATCTATTCCTTCCTCCTATGCATATCCCTTGCATACTAACCTAGCTTTGTTCCTTGTTACCTCTCCATTCTCATTAAGCTTGTTTCTGAATATCCACTTAGTACCGATAATATTTTTGTCCTTAGGTCTGGGTACTAAACTCCAAGTTTTTTTCTTCTTTATTTGTTCTATTTCCTCTTTCATTACATTAACCCATTCATCATTTTCTAATGCAACTTTTACATTCTTTGGTTCATAATCACAAACTAGACATGTACCTTGTCTTGCTTTACTTCTTGTTTGCATGCCAGCTTGTCTGTCTCTAATGATTTGTGTCTTAGGATGATGTCTTCTGACAAATCTTGCCAATATATGATCTCTTCTTTCTTGTTCATCCTATGTAGGTTCATTTTCTTGCTTAGTGGGTGCTTCCTGCTTTTTGGTTTCTTTTTCCTGTTCCTCGGTATTATTTTCCTATGGACCGGTTGTTACTGTCTGCATCGTCGGTAGGTACTCTAGTTGTTCGATGTAGCTAAATGTAATGTTGTCTTCTGGTTCTTTTGTGCTTTCCTCTGCATTCTTATCATCAAACTCATCAACTCGAACATTAGTACTCTTAATCATTTTATTAGTTACTTTGTTAAGACACTTGTATGCTTTACTTTTAGTGGAATATCCCAAAAATATCCCTTCATCACCTTTTGAGTCAAACTTCCCATTTCTTTCATCTTTTAGAATAAAGCATTTACTTCCAAAAATCCTGAGATAACTTACACTGGGTTTGTGACCAAACCATAACTCATATGGTGTCTTATTAGTGTCCTTCAGTTGTACTCAATTCAAAACATAAACAATTATGTTGATAGCTTCTCTCTAGTATGTTTGAGCAATATTCTTGTGTAACATCAGTGTCCTTGCACAGTCAACTATTGACCTGTTCCTCCTTTCGACTATTCCATTTTGTTGTGGTGTCCTTGATGCAAAGACATGTCTTTTAATACCATGCTCATTAAAAAATTTATTAAATTCATCAAAAATAAATTCACCACCTCGATCAGATCTTAAGCATTTCAATTCTTTACCAGTCTCTTTCTCAACTTTTTCTTTATACCACTTGAACATCTTAAATGCCTCTGATTTTTCTTTCAAGAACATGACTGTCATTAATCTAGTATAATCATCAACAAAAGAATAAAATATTTGTCTCCATAGTAACTTTGAGTTCTCATAGGACCACATAGGTCAGTATGCACTAACCCAAGTAATTTCTTTGTTGAATAATCTTTTCTTTTGAAACTAGATTTTGTCATTTTACCTTTCTAACATTCATGACACATAACATGATCAAGCTTAGATAAGTTAGGCAGACCTCTAACCTTTTTCTTTTTACTAATCTTAATCATGTTATCAAAATTCACATGACATAACCTCTTATGCCACAACCATGCATCTTCATCTTTCATCATTAAACAAGAATACTGATCATTATCAAGATAAAACAAATTACCTCTCAATTGTGTTCCAATTCCAATAAGTCTTCCTCCATCATCAAATCTCTTCACTTTCTTTCTCTTAAAAGCAACTCAGTGGCCTGAATTGTTCTGTTGTGCCACACTTAGCAAATTATAGTTTAGACCTTTTACCTAATAAGCAATATCACATCTGATTTTATCATTTATCATCATGGATCCTTTTCCTCTAACCATACAAGGTGCATCATTACCCATTCTAATAGATCCTCCATTATGTTCTTCAAGATGATCAAATTTCTCTTCATCACCAGTCATGTGATGTGTACATCCACTATCTATAATCCATGTATCATTCTTATTAACCTTAGAGATAAGTGTTATCTCTACATAGCTTTCATCTTCCTCTGAGTCATCCTTCATTGCAACAAATACTACCTCCACATCTTCATCAGTGTCAGTATTGGTGACATCTTCTTCTGCAATATAGCACACCATCTTTCCTTTATCATTATTGTCTTGGTTGTCTTGGTTGTAGTGTTGGTAACTTTTGTTGCCTCTTCTCCCATAGATTCCTTCAACAAATCAGTCTTTGTTTATGTCATCATCTTTCCTATGTGGACATCTAGTAGCAATATGACCAACCTCTTTACAATTAAAGCATGCTAAAGGTAATTTACCTATATACATTCCTTTACCTTTAGGTAACCTTCTAGCCATAAGAGCTTCAAGTTCATCAAGCTCATCATCAGTATTGCTATTGCATGCACCCTAAAATAGTCACCTAGACTTTGGGCCCCATTCTTGCAATTTATCAATTTTCTGAATCAATATTTTCAATTAAATCAATTTCCTTGATCAAATCCTAATTCTATCATTTATTTGATTTTATTCTATGGGCTAACCATTTTATCCTAAGTCTTTATTTTATTAAAAGGAATTCCCTCCCCTTTTATTAAATAAAAAAAGCCCCCACTTTCCTCTTATCGTAAGTTGCACAAATAAAGTATTATTCCTATTTTATAAAAAGGAGAAAAGGCCTTTTTGTCTCACATGAGGCTCAAAATTCAACACTTATTTCTCATTGGAGGAGACTTGTGCACATGGATTGATCCCTCTTTCAAACTCCACCTATTTCTCATTGGAGGAGACTTGTGCACATGGATTGATCCCTCTTTCAAACTCCACCCTTCATTAAATCTTTTGCCTCTTAATCTCCATGGTCCAATTATCTTTAAAAGGAGAGCTCTTTTCTCATTCTAGGACCCAATTCTTTCATACTAATCTTATGCTATAGGATTTCTTGGTGACTTTGGAGCTTTGGAGATTTTCTTGCATTCTAGCTTTCATTCTTGCATCATAGCTTAGCTTTCATGGCATTCTAGTTTACTTTTCTTTCATGCTCTAGCTTAGCTCACCTAGCTTAATTAATAAGGCTTGTAATACTTTCATTTTCATAGCTTAGTTTATATTCTTGCATCTTCATTCTAGCATAGCATTTCATTGCATTTTCATCTTGATTCTTGAAGATATTGGCATTCTTGCCCTTGTCTCTTTGAATCTCCCATTGTGTGGTTTACTAGCAAGGTTATAGGCTTAATAGCTCTAGCTAAGAGCATTCTTAATATCCTTGTGACTCCATGCCTAGGGAGCTCTAGGTCACTTTCTCAAGGTTTCCAATCCATGGATTCTCTTGGAAGTAATGACTTAGAGAAGTGCACATTTTGAGTGTACATTTTTGGCACCCACCGTGGGGCAAAACACTTTGTTTTGTCCTTTCTTTTCATGCATTTCCGCTAATTTTTCATCATATTTTGCTTGCTATTTTTTACTATTTTTTGCATTTTTCTAATAGAGTATCATACAACAGTCTTCCATTATTGTACGATAGTTTATTATATACCCATGTGATACTTTTTATTGTACGCTTATACAGGATTCTGTCGCACTGGTGTTTTATACTCTGTCACATGCAGGTAGCATGAAGTATCATTCAGAGAGAAAGTATCACACCAATATACTACGAAGTATTGTTCAATTCATTTTCTAACAAAACTATCGCATAGGCCTGGTAGTGAGTGATTTTGGTCATTTCTTTGCAAGATTTGGGTTGTTTGGTTGCTGGTTTCGATTTGTTGTGGTAGAACAGAGGTTTACTTGCAAATTTTACTTGATTTTATTATGCTAACCTTTGTGGAGCTAACAAGTTGTGCTTGTAGGTGTGCTCTCATTACTTGAATATTTTCCAAAAAGAATGCATGTCAAAGCTTCAAATGCACAAGGGCTACTAATCCTTTTTGCAGGGCTGCCCAAAGCATAAAAATAATCAAGTTCTTGTTCATTGCTTTCATTTTTAAGTGTGGCATATACTAGTTGATTCTTTTCTTAGGCACTTAATATCTTGTTGTAGGAGTCTTTTGGTGGTAGGAGAGTATGCTTTTCACCCTTTTGGTGAACCATAAATCTTGACCCACTTCTAGATTTTGAAAGCAATAGGCTAATTGAACATTGCTTGGTGTGTTTGGGAAAGATTTTTGAGATAGGAGAGTATGCTCTTCACCCTTGAGGTGAACCAGAAATCTTGACCCTCAAACGTTAATCCACTTTTTTTTTAGTTTTAGAATCCTTTAGCAGGCTTTCTCTTGATAAATCAAGAGGAATGAGCCAAGTGGGGACAAGCTAATACTGAGCTATTCTGACCCACTATAAAATCAAGGCTATCAAGGACAAAAAACCTTGGTAGACATAGTACTTGTCTTTGTTTCGTGTGAGTACTTTTGGGATTGTGACCATGAGGAAAATGCTAAGCAAGAATGCTTAAGGTACTCTTTTGGCCATGACGTCCATTACTTGCCACAAGGTAAGGAGTCCCTTTGGGGAGCAAGAGGGGTATTACGAATGGAAGCCCTTACTATGAACCATAGATAGAAGCTACCCAATTTTTCCGCTTAGGATATTGGTGCAAGGATTGATCCTAGTGGACTAACCTAGATCACCCTAAGACAAATCACCATTTGTGTTCCTTTGGTTGTGTCATTGGCACTTCCACAACAAAGCCAATATCTATTGTAGGCAACCACTTTGTGTGAGGTGATGGGACATCAAGTGTGGGCCAAGTTGTTAAGTATTGAGCCTTTTTCTTTCTAGGCTAGTAAGTGCTTGATTTGTCTTCATTGTGATCTACCTATGTAAATGTTCTCAAACATCAAACATCACGATAGCATTCATAGGATTTTTCGCTTTAATATCACAAGTGCTTGTCTTGAAAAGGTTTCTTTTTCTCTTGATTCAAGTATTTTATGACATGTTTGATCACTTACCATTTGCAAACATGTCTATTCTTTACTATTACTATGTTTAGCATCAAGAAATTGAGCCATCAAATTGAGACTTTAGACAAATTGCCTTCAAAAACTAAAATTTTCACATTCACTGGTCAAGAATCATACAATACTGAACAATCATCACACACTAGTCTGAGTTTTATCATGTGATACTTCGTTGCTTCTCTTGCATCGTACAACTTGCTTGGAAAATATCGCACCTACTACTTGGAAACTATTGTACGACCTTAGTGCAAAATATCACCTTGACATTTTGTATTGTCCCAATACCCTGTGAACTATCGCACAGAGTAATTTTTTTGTCTATCTAATTTGTGTCATTTTCAGTCTTCCTTTGGTCAATCTAGATTTTATTAGGTCTCCTACCTTGCAGTTGCAATCTTTTTGTACCTTGGGTTCATGTGTTTTGACCCCTTGAATTAGTATTCTTTGATTTCACAAGTGACGTTGCTTGGAATCAATTAGTTAGAAGTCATCCTTGTTGAAAAAGTAAACCTTTAGATTCTTTGGTGACACACTTGGAGAGTCTTAGTAGTCTCTTGTCCAATCCACTTCCATCAAAAATCAATTTCAATTTTAAATATAACTTGGTTAAATCATCCTCATGATCCATATGTGCTAGGATACTTATCCTTTGATTGGGCACCTCTTGGCAGTGTTGGTTTACACCTTTTGCAATTTTCTATCTTACCATCTCGTTTTGGACAATTCAACACTTTTACTATCCTCATTTGATATCGACATTTCATAGGGTCATCTTATCACCAAGGGTCTTTTCTTTCATGTTGGTTATGAAAAGGTATCAAGTCAATCAAGGAAAATGACCTCAAGTTGTCTTTGACCAATTACCCTTAGTTCAGACTCATTAAAAGCATAAGGGAAAAGAGCCCATCTTTGATCAATCACCTAGGAGCAAGTCTGAAGTTTGGTTTAAACCTACGAGCAATCCTAGTGAGTTGAGTACCTCCTTAGCACCTTCTCAATCAGATATGGACATGAGTTACACCATGACTAGAAAGGAGAGAGAATAAATGGATCAAAATCTTGATGACATATTTTAGAGACATAGGATCAACATGCTATTTGGTGATGACAATCAACCAGAATCACCCCCTATCAATACCAGATATTTGGACACCCATCAAAGGACTAAAAGATATCAGAGATGAGCTCACCAAGATGAACAGTCACAACACGAAGACCAAAACAATGAACCTTGTGATGCTCATGTGAATGTAGCATTTACTAATGACTTGTTCAAACATTCAAGACCAAACTCTCCACTCCAAACAACCTCAAGGTATGCAAGTGAAAGGCTCAAAAGAATTGAACGTGAAAAGAAATCCTTTTTGGATGAACAAGCAGCTAAAGAAGAGAGGTTTAGACTCCTAGAGGAGGAGCAACAAGCCTTGTTAGAATTGGAAAGAAAATCATTTCAAGAAGAACAAGATAGGCTTTTAGCCCAACAACTCAATGCCCAATTCAACAACAGGGGTATCAATAGTGGAAACAACTCTCCACCATCTACTCCTTCAAGAACCCCATGAAGAAAAAGGCATTCAAGGACCCCTTCAAGATCTCCTAGTCATAGAGGAAGAAGGACTTCACAACATAGGAGACAAACACCTCCTAGGAACTCAAGACAACCCTCCCAATGAGCTCATCATGGCTCCCAACATGGAGGTAGTAGTGCAAGTTTTGATGCTCAAGACTTCATGAGGATGCAACAAGAACCACTCTTCCAACAATATGTGGAGAGGTATCTAGAGAAAAACAAGGATAAGTTCCTAGAGAGCTTGATCAACAATGGTGCCAGGGTTCCTTACAACTTTGATGTGGATAGAAAGATCAAGAAGCAAGGACCATCCCAAGAAGAGGAGATCAAGCAACTCAAGCGTATGATGGAAAAGGTGTTGGAACCTAAGAGTTCCTTTTCACTTGACTCAATCTATCCTAATCCTTTTGATAGGAGTGTGAGCATGAAGGATTTTCCTAGGAAGGTGGAAATCCCCCAATATGACAAGTATGATGGTAATGGGGATCCACATGACCATGTGCGCCAATTCTACATCATGAGCTTTGAATTCCACCAAGACAACTCCTATCTCATGAGGTTATTCCCAAGGAGTCTCAAAGGTCAAGCAATGGAGTGGTTTACTAATGTTACTCCCCTCATTAAAACTTTCAAAGAACTTGTTCATAGATTCATCCAACACTTCACCTACAATCTTTCGAGATCTGTCACTATTTTGGACCTATGTAACTTGAAACAAAACCAAGGGGAGTCATTTGTAGTTTTCTTGCAAAGATGGAGACATCAATGTTCTTGTTACCCCAGGACCATTCCTGAGAAAGAGAAGATTGAAATTCTCATTAGCAACTTGATTCTTGAGATGTGGTATGAAGTGAGGAAAATGGTCTTTGACTCCTTTGACACTATGGTCGAAACTGCATACAGAATTGAGGACGTGTTGAAAGAGCAAGGAATTTTGACCAACAACAAAAATAACAATAATGGTCAAAAAAACCACAATGCTAATAAGGACAAAGGGAAAAACTTGCACTAGAATAAGAACAAGCAACCGGTTAATGATGGAGTGGTGGACTCTTCTCAACCTAGGGATCAAGGTGTTCTTCACTTATCTAGCATTATTCAAGAAATGAAGCTCAACACATCCAACCAACAAGAACATAAGCCAAGATACCAGGAAAATCCTAACAAAGAGAGGCATCAATTCTCAAAGCTTGGTGATTCCTATGAGGATGTCTTTAAAATGCTTATTTCCAACAATCTTGCACATCCTCAAGATCCTACAAAACACCATATTCCTGATGTTACACCACATTGGTGGGATGAAAAAGCTTTCTGTAAATTCCACAATGGTATTGGACATGACATCGAACATTGTCGGAAACTAAAGAATATCATCCAAGACCTCATTGAGAGTGGAAAGCTTAAGGTGGATGGTTTGAACACTAATGCTGATCACAAGGCTTTTAAGGAACCTTTGCCTAAATATGAGAAGAGGGAAACCTCTAAACCAAAGAATGGCAAGGCCTAAATCAACTATACCTACATAGCTATAGAAAATGTGGTCAATATGCTTGAAGTTGTGGAGGAAAATGTCAACATGATGAGGGCCAAGGATCCTTATGGTTATGATGTGGGCTCTCCCCCTATATTTGATGAAGAACCTATGGTGGTGCTAAGGGGTCCTCACTCTAAAAGGTCATCCCAAGCTTGTAATGTTGTCACAAGAAGCCAAGGTCATGTGGTCATTAGAGGTCCTAGTTCCAATCAATCCAATAAACCAAAGCAAGTGGCATCCAAGAATGTCACCACCAAATTAGCAGTTAATCCTAAAATGAGCTATAATCTTGTTGACCAATTACAGAGAACCCCTGCTCAAATCTCAATCTTTGAACTCTTGGAATTGTCCCCAAGACATAAGTGTTTCCTTAAGGATGCCTTGCACATGACAAATGTCCCTATGAACATAGATGTCGATCAATTCCTAAGCATGGTCAATCATATTGCTAGCCCACATTACCTTACTTTTTCAGAATATGATGACAAAGCTTTGAGCCACCTGCATAATCTTGCCCTTCCCATTGAAGTCATGATCCATAAAACTTGTGTCAGGTGTGTGTTGATAGATGGGGGCGTTGGGCTCAATATTTTTTCTTTAAGTTTGTTGAAAACATTGGGTTACTTAGAAGAGGTCATAGATGCCCGAAAGAAGATCACAATAAAAGCCTATGATTAGGTAGAAATAAGTTCTAAGGGGTTGGTTGTTCTTCCTGTCAGGATTGGCCCCATGGAGAAAGACATTTTGTTTCAAATTGTTGATGCCAGTCCTTCAGCATACAACATCTTACTTGGTAGGCCATGGATCCATGAGATGCAAGAAGTGCCATCCACCTACCACCAATGTGTTAAGTTCCCCTACAATGGACTAGAAATCTATATACCTAGGGATAGCACATTATCTATCAATTCCATTTCAGCAAGGACTCATGTTCCCCTCAACAAAGAAGCAAAGGATTTTAATATGACTCTAGCACAGTGCAAAGATAAATTCAAATCAATGGACCTTGGTATGGGGGGGTATCAACTTGACTCCTTTACAAAACTTCTAGTCTCACCTAGGTCTTATGGCAAGCCTTCCACCTTCCCAAGAGATGAAACCCTCCTCTTTGGCCATGACCTTGTTTGGCACATTTTTAGAGTCCTCAGTTCCTATCTAGGATGAAAAAGAAGAGGTATATGTTAAGGAATGGATTTACAGAGAAGATAAGTACATGCAGAATGAGAACTTCTCTCCCTCTTCTAAGGCATATGGAAGAGGGTACACTTTTGTCAAAAATATAGGCTATCCAAGACATGGTCCTCTTAGTCACAGACTGGATGCTAGGGCTGAACCTCTCAATCATGCCCTTTTTGGATGAAACTCTAAGAGGATGGTTGGCCTAGGGTTTGAAAGTCATGACAAGAAAATTTCTGCTATCCCTGATGAGTCAGATAGTGAAGATGAGCTGAGATACATGAAAAATTTAACAAATCAACAAGATAGGTGTGAAGATTGGGTCCCTTCCACCAATCTCCTTTAGGGAGATTTAGACAATCCAGTTGCCCATACAACAAGTTCAAGCCTAGAACAAGAAGAATCCACTATTGAAGATCATGTCCAAGAACATCAATACATGAATGGTGCTCGAGAAGGTGTCACCCTTGGTGATATTAGAGCCTTCACATCAAGACATCAAAAACATGCATGGTGTAAACATCCCAATCAGCATTCAGATATAGATTCACACAAGTATGAGTGGGAGTCTCTCTCTGATTCTTCCACAGTCGACATGAATGTTGATGTCATCCATACTTATAGTTCTCATCCTGAGGTAGCTAACAAGTCACGGGTAGGATTTACGGATTTGAATCCATAGGTCACTTTAGTGGATGATTCTTCACTTGGTAGGACAAATATTGATTTGGGTGACTTAGAGGGATACTTGACAGACTCTGACTCTTCAATCACAAGAGATAATGTCATTCGTATCCACAATCTTGAACTTTCCATTGACCTACCTCTTGATAATCCTCACCTTATTGATTGGTCCCAACGATATCAAGAGCCTAAGCTCTTCACATTCTAGAATCACTATGAGATAACTTGTTTCCTGAATGCAATTGAACTTGTAGTCTCTTCCACAAGTGAACTGGCTACAAGCATGATAGATCCAGACATCAAGTACCTTAGTCAAAAAATAAAAAGAAAAGAAAAAAAGAATAAGAGTTCTAATGGCGAAAACCACTGTGTGGCAGTATCAGAACCAAAAATAGTAAAAATAAATGACATATCCAAGGGTGAAAACCTCTCTGAGGCACCTAAGGATGAGGTACTTGATCATCTCCTAAGTTGCTTTCAAGACAAATCTTTAGTACTTGTTGAGCCAACACAAGCAGTCAACTTGGGAATAGATGAAGCTCCATAGATAGTGCACTTAGCTCAATCCTTGTCACCTCTAGAAAGGGAAGCATACACCAAGTTCTTACAAAGGAAGAAGATTAATTTTTCTTGGACATACTTAGATATGCTAGGATTGGACACTAATCTCATTATGCATCACTTGTCCATAGCTCCAGGTGTGAAACCAGTCAAACAAAAATTAAGGAAAATGCATCCTCACATAGTTCTTTTAGTCAAAGTAGAATTAGAAAAACTCCTTAGTGTAGGATTCATAAGAGCTATTGATTATGTCTAATGGATATCCAATATTTTACCAGTTTCAAAACATGACAAATCCATTCACATCTACATAGACTTTAGAGATCTCAATAGAGCATGCCCAAAGGATGATTTTCCACTCCCAAACATAGACATGATAGTGGACATGACCGTGGGTTTTGAGATCTATTCATTGATGGATGGATTTTCTAGATATAATCAGATCAAGATAGCTCTTGAAGACCAAGAAAAGACTGCATTCACTTGCGCATGGGGTACCTATTGCTAGAACGTTATGCAATTTGGATTAAAGAATGTAGGAGCTACATACCAATGAGCTATAACAATTGTCTTTCATGACATGATGCATAAGAATATGGAAGATTATGTGGATGAGACCTTGGCTAAATCCAAGAAAATAAATACACACTTAGGTGATTTGGAAGTCATTCTAGATTGCATGGAACAATTCCAACTAAGATGAAATCCAAAAAAGTGTGCATTTGGTGTTACCTCTGGAAAACTCCTAGGGTTCATTATTTCAGCAAAGGAATAGAGGTAGACCCTAATAAATTCTAGGCAATTAGGGATATGCCACCTCCTAAAAACATTAGTCAAATGAGGAGTCTTCAAGGATGCCTTGAATCTATAAGGAGGTTCATTTCACAACTAGAAAATAGAGCTCAACCTCTCAATAAGAACTTGCATAAAGGAGTTAAATGCATCTGGAATGAGGATTGTCAAAAAAGCATGGACCAAATCAAACAATACTTGGCAAATCCTCCTATTTTAATGCCTCCTATCCCAGGAAAGCCACTTATATTGTATGCTTCAGCAACAGAATCTTCCTTGGGGGCATTACTAGCTCAACTTGATGAAAATGGGAAAGAAAGAGCCATATATTATATCAGTCGTACGCTTCTTTTATATGAGGTTAATTACACTAGTATTGAGAAAGCTTGCCTCGCAGTGGTGTTTGCTTCCCAAAAGTTGTGACATTACATGCTTGTGCACACAATACACCTCATAGCAAAAATTGATCCTCTCAAGTATTTGCTTGGTAAGGCTGCCCTCACAGGTGGACTTGCTACATGGATGATGATTCTTTCAAAATTTGACATAGAGTATGTTGAGTGTAAAGCTATAAAAGGACAAACCATTGCAGATCAATTGGCTGATTTCCCAATTCAAGATAGTGTGCCTATTCAAGTTGCCTTTCCAAATGAGCACATTATGTACATGACTGAGAGAATATGGAAGATGTTCTTTGATGGCTCTTTTATGCAAAATGGCTCAGGAGTTGGAGTGTTGTTTTTTTCTCCTCATGGTTACACAATTCCTAAGTCATACAAACTATTATTCCCATGTACAAACAACATTATAGAGTATGAAGCTTTGAAAAATGGGCTCAAAATGGCCATAGAATGGAGAATCACAAAGCTACATATCTATGGAGATTCACAACTGATAATCAACCAGGTTAATGAAGACTATCAAACAAAAGATGACAAACTGGTACCTTATAAGAAAATGGTTGATTCATTGAGACGGTATTTCACATTCATCACATTTTAGAAAATCCCTAGAGCATAAAATAAAGTAATTGATGCTATGGCCACACTTGCTTCACTCCTCCAGTTATAATAGAATGAATCTAGATTTGAATTCTGGCTGGTGGAAGAGCTACATTATCCTATCTATGATTCCCAAGAAAGCCATATCATTTGTACCCTTGTTGGTCATGACTCATCCCGATATGGTGCCATTTACTCATACCTTTGTGATGGCATTATCCCTGATAATTTTAACCACTCTAAATGATGAAACCTTACCTGAAACACCTCTCACTATACCCTTATCTCTGGTGATTTGTATAGGAGGGGTCTAGATGGGACACTTCTTAGATGCTTAGAAAAGGAAGAATCCGATCAGGCGTTAGTTGAAATTCACAAGGGCATCTATGGGGGACATTCCAATGGTCTTGCCATGGCCCGAAGGTTGCTTAGGGTGGGGTATTATTGGCCTACCATGCAGATGGATGCAGTAGCTTTTGCAAAATCCTATGAAAAGTGTCAAAAACATGGTCACCTGATACATGCTTCAGGTAGGGAGCTTATTCCTTCTATATCTCATTGGTCATTTCAGCACTAGGCCTTTGACCTTTTTGGGCAAATTCATCCCAACTCATCAGGTGGACACAAATTTATCATCACTGCTACTGACTACTTTACCAAATGGGTAGAAGTTGTCCCACTTTCTGTTGCCTCGAGCAAGACAATTTCTCTTTTCATCCTAAACCATATCATGTATCGATATGGCATACCTTCTGACATTATCACTGACAATGGAGGTCAATTCAAAAATAAGGACCTAAAGCAACTCTACAAACAATTCAAGATTAAACAACATTGGTCCTCTATTTACTTCCCGCAAGGAAATGGTCAAGTAGAGGCTTCGAATAAAACCATTCTTAAAATTCTCCATAGAACAGTTCATAAGAATGGTAGATATTGGCATTTACAGATAAATCTGGCCTTTTGGGCCTATAGAACAAGTATTCATACTCCTACAGGGGCTACTCCTTTTTCCTTTACTTATGGTGCTAAAGCAGTGTTACCTTTAGAGGTTGAGATCCCTTCACTCAGAGTTTCCCTCAAAGGTCTAGTGACAAATGAAGACTACCATGCCATGAGACTCCAAGAGCTAGAACTTCTACATGAGAAGCATAAAGAATCATTTGACCATATGAGGGTCTATCAAAAGTGTATGTCCAAAGCTTTCAACAAAAAGGTTCACCCTAGAGAATTCGAAGTGGGAGATCTTGTCCTACATGAAAATCTTAAGAACCAACAGCATAGAGATCAAAAGGGTAAATTCAAACCTAATTGGCTTGGACCTTACATCATTAATGCCACTTTTGGGACAGGTGCTTATTTTTTATCTACTGAAGAGGGAGAGCATCTCCCTGATCCTATCAATGTCTTGCACCTGAAGAAGTTCTATCCATGATGCATGTTCTGTCTGGGGGCATCCTTTGTACATATTTATTGATCCTAAAAAAATTCCAAAAAATTCATATATGATGCTAAAAAAAATACTAAAAAGAATATAAAGTCCTAAAAAAAATCAAAAATTGCAAAAATTGCAAAAAATTCAAAAAAAATAAAAATAAAAAAAGTGCCTTGGTGAAAACCTGGAAATAGGCATTACTTGAGGCCTTTGCACCCTTGTTTCTTATCACACGTCCTCGACACTTAGTCTTTCTCCATCATGCCTTGTCCTTGTTGCCTTGGTTTGGAATTGGTCTTTGTCTTTGTCTAGGGGGCATAATTGTGTTAGCTTTGGTCTCTTGGATGCATTGGTCTTTAGGACATCCTGCAAATGGTGTTTTTCAACACCACACCAACTGTGTTTTTCAACACTGCCCTAGCGTCAAGTGTTTCTCAACACTTATCAGATATCTTACTCATAGTCTAGCATGATATGATATTTTCCACTGGCAGATGCGATACTCAAAGTTTGACTCTATGACCTACACACACGCACTTAAACATTTGACTCGCTAAGACTTGTTTGACTTTATTTCTTTGTGTGATATCTATGATGATTTCTTTGATGAGTGTTCTCTCCCTAATATTTTTCAATGATGCATGACTAGAAGACTGGGGGCATGTGGACATGTTTTATTTGTTTTCTACTTGTGGGTATATTTTTTTGATCTTAACTATCATGAGCATTTATGCTTATTCCACTTGACACTAGGATCTACAATGTATTATCCTTGACTATTTTTTGCAAGTGCATGCTTATAGTCATCTTGACTTTCTTGTGTCTTGATGCAAGCATAATCTTGCTATACTAAACTTAGGGACCCTCACTACACTAGTCATCTTGACCTATATGTCTTTGATACTTAGGTGGGATTCCCACACACCTATCTAATATAGATCATATTCAGATTCACATAGTTATACTAGTGTGTATTGTATGATCTTGTGACACTACCAATAATGCTCGATGATGATTATTAGAGTCTAATGGATTTGTAACCTTGTCATTAAACCACTTTTCATAGTATCTTGCATTCTTAGGTTCATGTTATTTTAGTTTTTGCATCTTGCATATGGAGAGAGCTCTCCTTTCATCTTTCACGAACTTGTCGGTCAACTACGCTCACCTTTCACTTTTTCTCGATCATGTCTTTCGCTCCTTATCTTTCACGTCACATCCTTTTCCTATCATCACAAGGGGTTAATCTTATCATCATATCTATATCATAAAGAGATAATTTTCAGAAACATGAGTCTATATCATAAACATGAGAACTAAACATACATCTATGAGAGAGATTTTACATGAGCATATATAAGCATATATCATTTGAGCAATATCACAAGACAATATACTAAAACTGTTGGAAATTTGGTTGAGGTATGTACATAGATGTTTTCATTATGGAAACATATGTTCCCTATGAAGAGCGCATAAGCTGAAAAGTAAGTATGGAAGATCGCAGACTAAAATTGTCTAAATATGAAACAATGATTTTGACAAAGCACCTGATACAGTTTGTTTTGGCGACGTTCACTGGAGCATGATCAGAGTTTTCACAGTTGAACATAGACTCTATGGTATCTAAGGATACCCCATATCAGTGGACAAAAGAGTATGGATAGTACAAACAAAGTTATGACTATTTTACCGATGACAGAGTACAGCCGACAGTGCAGTTTTGAAGACTGAACTAGTAAATGAATTAAGGGATTATTTTTCTTGTCAAAATAATGACTTAATATTATAAAGAGATGACATCCTAGATTTTTAATCTTGGATAATGATATGCAAGCTGACAAGAGAAAGATATTCTGTTTGTATCTAGTATAAATAAAGATGTACCGAGCATACTTGAAATGTAACATGTAATATATGTAAATTGTGATAGCAATGAAAGTTGTTGATGCGAAGTTGTAAGCAATACCATATTGTAATCAATAAACATTTGTATTACTTGTTTGGGTAGTGGGCTCATCTGGTAATCAGGTTTTGTATCTGCAACTCCTAACAGGGTTGAGGCTTCTAACAAGGCCTATAGTCCCTTAATCAAGACTGATACACTATATGATAGTAACAGGCTCCTAACAGGGTCCACATCCTTAACCGGATATCTTTTGATTAGTGGATCTTTGTGGGTACCATCCCCACCAGGGTTTTCCCTTGGCTAGGGTTTCCTCGAGAACATATAATGTGTTATGAGTTCTTTACATTTACTGTTGTGTATGATATTTAGTTTCTTATGCTTTGTATGCATTAAAGTAATCTATTATATCCATAAGTGGGCAAAAGTAAAAGTTTGTGAAATACTGATTCACCCCCCCCCCCCCCCCTCTCAATATTTCCTATTTCTAACAATTGGTATCAGAGCACAGTTACTTGGAGAAGAAACATTCAAGGAAAGCCTAGCAGCTTGAGTAAGATCTCTATGGATATGGATCAATTACAGAAGAATCTTGAAGAAGCTCTTGAGAAAATTGATATGCTTACTGATGAAAGAAACACTTTGAAAAGGAAGTATGATGATGCAAAGAATCTTATTGACAAATTGAAAGGTAAGATAGAAGATCTGAAATTTGAGAAAGAATCTGAAATTCTTGTTGAAGATTGTGAAGACTTAGAAAAAGAAAATGTGATCCTTAAACATGAATTGAAGATAGCAAATCTGAAGCTTAGCTTGAAAGATGGAAATGACAATTTGAGATCTGAGAATGAAATTTTAAAGAATTAAAATGAAGATCTGAAATCTAAACTTGGCAAGGTAACATCTGAATTTGATAAAGTCAAACTGCAGTATGATGAGCTTGAGAAATACAACAAAATTGTGAAAGGTGAATTGACTCAATCTAAACAACAACTTGAGAGGATATATTCAAACAGTGAAAAGATTGATAAGCAAGTATCTTATGGAAAACCATTCTATGACAAAACTGGTCTTGGATTTAACATATTGAAGATAGTTAGTGAAAGCAAGAAACCAGATCTAAATGAATGTGAAAGCAGTGAAGAAAAGAAGTTAGATGAGAACAAATCAGAAGAATCACCTAAGCAAGAAGAATCACCGAAGCAAGAAGATGCACCTAAGCAAGAAGAACCACTAAAGCAAGAAGAATCAACCAAAGATATGCAAAGAGAATTCAAAGGTAGATGTTTTACTTGTAATACTATTGGTAATATGAAGAGAGATTGTACAGGTAAACAATTCAAACCTCTAAATGGTTATTGTTATAATTGTCATGGTTTTGGACATAGAGCTATTGAATGTAGAAGATCTAAAGTTATTGAGAATAATTACAATAGAAGAATGCCTAGAAATACTAACAATGTAGATCAAAGATCAACTAAAGACATGAAAAGAGGAAATGGAATAGTATGTTTTGGATGCAACAAAATTGGACATATTGCTAGAAATTGTAGGACACAAATCAATCAAAAAATACCTAGATATGGAACCAATGGAATCACTTGTCAGATATGTAACAAGATTGGACACGTAGCAAGATTTTGCAGAATGAACAATGGAGGTTATCAACATTACCCTAACCCTAGAAACTATGTAAGAAGGAATGAAAATGCAGGAAACAAAGAGAAAGGTTGTTGTAGCAATGAAGATGAAGTAAAATGTTTTAAAGGCATAGATCAAGGAGGTATATTCAATATTGAAGGTAATTAGGAAGTTAATATATCTAAAGGTAAGGATGAGTCTTTACCTAACCCTTCTTTAAGCACTTAAATTATGTAAATTTTTGTAGTTTAGGAACTTAGAATTAGCATAGAGTTAGATTTTGAATGAGTTAAGTTTTGCACAGTTAGATGAAGGTTTTTTATGTTATACCGATGCTATGGTTAAGTGCACAAAAAGAAATATTGTGTTTTGCGAGGTCACAAAAAGATTTATGGTTGCAGGTTTATAGAATCAGCTTTTTGACATTTTGGCGGCAAAATTATTGAATGCGATGTCAGATTGAGTAAATGCTAAGTGTTAAAAGATTAAAATTGAATTTATTATGATTATCAAGTGATTAGAAGTGATTTGGAAGTGAAGAAAGAAGTTTGGAAGTGATTTGCAGAAGTTTGAAGCGCTGATCTAGCGAAAGCCCTAATTTTGTGAATTTAAGGTATTTATCTGACTACAATCTTGAATCAGCTTAAGAAATCAAATATAATCATGGATGTGTCATTGATTCTCAACATTAAGGATAAGAACAAACCTAGAAATAAGAAAGATCCAGTTGAACCCTCAGAAAGAGATGCTAGTTTAGCCTTATCATCTGTACCAAACGGAGTTCTTCATTTAGAGAATGTTAAAGGTTATCTTGGATGCAAGTATGAAACCCTAAGGGAGAGTGATTTTAATGGTGAATATAAGAAATTGTACAACTTGGATATGTCAGTGAAACAAGGTTATGAACATCTACAAAACAATGAAATCATTGAGTACTCTATGAAATATGAATTTGATGATGAGGAGTGTACTAAGATCATTTTGAGTAGGATACATAATGGAAAATTTTGGTTAGAAGATAGAGTTATAGACATAACTGCAGACCTAATTCATGATGTGATTGGATTATCAAAAGTTGGTGCAATCCCACTGAATGAGAAAAACATGAGAAAGATTGTGATTGAAAACACCGGTTCAGTATACAATGGCAAAGGTATAGTCATTAGTAAGATTAAGCAAGATGATGTAAAATACTTGTGTAAGATTTTGACAACAAAGTTCTATGGAAGCTCAAGAGAAGATGATATGCTAGCAGGTATGGTACACATTGCCTATTTGATGTGTGTGGAGAAGAAGCCTATGGATATGTGTGAAATTATGAGAATACAGTTGTTTGAGAATTTGGAGAAGATAAAGAAAGCTAAATACACTCACTTTATATTTTCCTTATTGGTTACTTACATGTTCTTCCACTTGTTAAGAAGAATTCCTTACACTATTGAATGGAATGATGGTGAGAATACTATGGCAAGAATCAATAAAGTCTATATGAAACATCTTATTGAGAAGGTTAATGACAGTGTAAAGTTAGTATTGAAAACTTTTCAGAACATTGTGGTAAATAGATCAAGAATTCCTCCATCCCTAGTTGAGAAATAAAAAGATGATATATGTTTTATGGTTGATACTGATTTCACTTGCATTGAAGCAATAGAACCTAGACATGAATTCATAGACCCTCTTGGCTATGAAATCTCTGAAGTTGAAATAGAAGGTTATGTTAGTAGATTGTTGAAAAGTAAAGTTGATGCTCATAGCAACAGATTTGGAACATATGATGAAAACTTTGGTTCAGCAAAGGCACTTAAGGAAGAGAAACAATCAAAGAAGAGAGTGGAGTCTACAATAAAGAAAATTCTAAATGAATCAGGTATGAGTGAGAAGGAATTTGATATTGCAAAGAAGATTGTAGAAGCAATAAGGCAAAGTGAGATATTATCAATCCCACCTTTGGCATCAAGTGCAGAACCTATTCAAGTAAAGGTAAAGGTTGAAGAAACTAAGAAGGAATAAGGAATCAGTCAGATAGAGAAACCCTTTTCCTCAGCACCAAGCAAAAGAATGAAGGCAAGTGCTTCAGGACCAGCTAAAAGATAGAAAATAGTTGTTCCACCAGTACCTAGAAGAGTTGTAGAAATAAAAGATGATGAAGTGAAAACAAAGAAGAAATCATGGAAACCAAGGATAGAAAGAGTTAATGAAGATATAATGTAGCATGGAGACTTTACCAAAATGAATAAATACTATGATTTACATGGATCCTCTGACAGATTGAATCTTGAGAATGCAATGGTTACACATATGATTTTGTCAAACAAGAAATTTGATACTATTCATGGAAAGATACCAGAAGATTTGTACAATAGACTTGTGAGAAGAAAGATGAGAGCACAAGAAGAAGATACCAAAATGAGAGAGAATGTGACTAGATAGTTCTATGAGATAAGAGATGATGACCATCTTAAACAGATCCTCAATCCACTTGAGACCCTATTGAGAACCAAAAGAAGAATTATACAAATAATGCGAGGACAGTATGAGCAAGTAAAGACTGAAACTGAATAGGTAGTTGTGCAAGTGCTAGCAAACTTGGTAGCAGGAAAAGATAGCAAAGATCAAGCAGTTGCAGAACCAACAGAGAAATGGAGTTCAGAATAAGCAGAGGCAGTAGCAAAGGTAGTTGAAGTTGAAGATATTCCCTCTTCTTCCATAAACATTGGCACAGAATCTATGGACATTGAAGGAACTAAAGTTAATTTAGATTTAGATGATGTGGTACTCAACAATTTGGATAACATTGTTGACAATTTGGATTTGGGAGAGCAAGAAAAGACTATTGAAATAGAGACTACACATATTGAAGTGTAAATGGAAATAGAGGCCCCTACACCTACTGAAACATAAGAAGACATCAGTCTTACTCCTAAGACTGGAAAGGAGAAAGGAATAGAAACATTGATTGAAGATTTGAGCAAGGAAGTTGATGAAGATGATCAAATAGAGTTGATTACCTCTTTAAACAAAATTATTGGAAAGAACAAGAAAGTTAAGAATTTGGAAGGTAGTCTAAAAGACTTGACTGAGAAGCTACAAAGTGTCATATCTACAAAAGTCTTTGATTTAGATCCACTTGAAAGAGAAAATATGGTAATTAAATCTTTTGATATTGAGTTCACTAATTTAACTGATATTGCTAAGGTTAAGGCTCAGGCAGCTTATGAAGCTGAAATGTTGCAGAACATAAGTTAGAATATCAAAAATGACATTGACAGCCTTGATAGACACATTAAGGACTTAAGAAAACATCTTGAGACTGGAAAGTGTTTGTACATTCAGTGTACAAAATTTGAGAATATTTTAATTGAAGAAGAAAAGAAGATAAAAGAGAAGCAAGATGAAATTGCAGCAGAGACAAACTCTTTGGCCAACTTAAACATGAAGATCAATACATTTGAGAATAAGATCAGGAAATTATATGATGAAATAAGGACTTTGAATGATGAGAAGAACAAGAAATCTATCAGAATAAACATCTTGAGAGAGCATGTCTCAATCAAGTTGACTATAATAGAAGAGCAGCTAGATAAATGTCTTACTGCTAAGACAGCATTTCATAAATTCAATTTTGAGTCCCTCCAAGCTTGTCAAATTGCAGCATACGGATTGAGTACTTTACTCAATGTAGCAGAATCAATAAAGAAAGCATGGGAGAAAGATTTTGAGACTTGGAAGATAGATTTTTCATATTGTATTGCAAGCCTACCGGCTTTGCAATAAGATAGTAAGGTAAAAGTTTTGACACAATTTTTGTATATCCCTTTCCACCCTTTATTTTGTCATTGTTGTCAAAGGGGGAGAGATACTTAGAAAATTGTCTATATATGATAAGGAAGGATACTCATAGGGGGAGTTCTATGGAGTATTATGAAGTGTTATAGATTTTTGTATATATTTTGAGGAGATATAAGGATAATATACTTATTTTACACTATGGCCACAATTTTGATACAAATTTTGAGATTTTGACTTGTACACTTAGCCAATTTTCTCATATGTTGCCACCAATGACAAAGGGGGAGATTGTTGGCAATTTGGCTGAGGTATGTACATAGATGTTGTCATTATGGAAACATATGTTCCCTATGAAGAGTGCATAAGCTGGAAAGTAAGTATGGAAGATCACAGACTAAAATTGTCTAAGTATGAAACAATGATTTTGACAGAGCACCCGATATAGTTTGTTTTGGCGACGTTCACTGGAGCATGATCAAAGTTTTCATAGTTGAACATAGACTCTATGGTGTCTAAGGATACCCCATATTAGTGCACAAAAGAGTATGGATAGTACAGACAAAGTTATGACTATTCTACCGATGACAAAGTACAGTCGACAGTGCAATTTTGAAGACAGAACTAGTAAATGAATTAAGGGATTATTTTGCTTGTCAAAATAATGACTTAATATTATAAAGAGATGACATCCTAGATGTTTACTCTTGGATAAAGATATGCAAGCTGACAAGAGAAAGATATTATGTTTGTATCTTATATAAATAAAGATGTACTGAGCATACTTGAAATGTGACATGTAATATATGTAAATTGTGATAGTAGCAAAAGTTGTTGATGTGAAGTTGTAAGAAATACCATATTGTAATCAGTAAACATTTGTATTAATTGTTTGGGTAGTGGGCTCATCTGGTAATCAGATTTTGTATCTACAACTCCTAATAGGGTTGAGGCTTCTAACAAGGCCTATAGTCCCTTAATCAGGACTGATACACTATATGATTGTAACAGGCTCCTAACAGGGTCAACATCCTTAACCGGATATCTTTTGATTAGTGGATCTTTATAGTAACCATCCCCACTAGGTTTTTCCCTTGGCTAGGGTTTCCTCGAGAACATATCATGTGTTATGAGTTCTTTACATTTACTATTGTGTATGATATTTAGTTTCTTATGCTTTGTATGCATTAAAGTAATCTGTTATATCCATAAGTGGGCAAAAGTAAAAGTTTGTGAAATACTGATTCACCCCCCCTCTCAGTATTTCCTATTTCTAACAAAAAAATCTATCACAAGTGAGACAAATACACAAAATACATTGTAAATCTAGTAATCTCATATATATATATATATATATATATATATATATATATATCAATGATATAAGTACAATGTGAGATCCCAAATCTGGATCAATGTCTCAATATATGACTATACATCTACACCCTAGACCTAGGATTGACTCACCCCATCATGTGGAGCTAGTGGTGGTGGAGATGGTGGGCCCATCCTATCACCCACCATGTCTGATCTCCCAGCCCTCTCAGAGTAGAGTGGCACTCGCTATACTGTGAGTACAACTGATATGTATAATCCATGATAGTACACCGCCCATGCCACCTCCCTCTAGATCTCAACAGCATCATCTCATGTCACCCTCTCCCACTGATCTATCTCAGCTTGCAAATCCTTCATCTATTGACCTTGCATAGAAATGGTATTCCTTAGCTATTGTATCTCAGTCTCTAGAACCTATATCTGAGCATGGAGATCCTCTCCCCCCGTAGGTTGATCATGTCCTACATCCACCCATTGGTGAGATGGTCTCACCGCATCATCATCATTAGATACCTATCTTTGTGACCATCTTCAGCCACCTAATCAGGATCCCTATCCTCTCTCTAATCCTCTCCTCCCTCCTCCCCCTCCTCCATCTCCCCCATCATCATCCTATCCCCATCAGATGCCTTTGGTTGTGCATCAAGGATTGTAAACCATGTAAATAGGCATCTCTAATGCTTTGCTCTGTAAGCTACATCAACTCTTGCATCTTCCATGTTGGCTAAGTAATCCCAAGGCTCCCTGCATAGACCTGCAGTCTCCTATGCTACCTATTGGTAGTCCAGCATCGAAAACCACCCTAATCCCTCATCCTCCCTGCACCGGGCATATGTGGTAGTCTTTGTGGGTACCCTCTACTACCACCCAAACTGCCTCCACACCTGAGAGATCATAAACCGCTTAACAATATTTGAATGCCAACTAAGTAGTAGCCAACTATATAGCATATATTCAAGCTCCCAATCTTGGTCACTCCACTGCTCACACTATCAGTATGGTCTCCACTCAAAAGTTGTGAGCTCATCTAGAAGCCTCGTATAGTACGTGAGGTCTCTGCTATGGGGCTAGCTGATGAAACCTGTATACCTATATATGTAGGGGCATCTCTACTCCTGAGGTTGTACTTGTGGTCACACAATGGCTATGTGCTCCCATGCCCATATCTATGTGAGAACGGCCCCACATGCCCAAGTCCTGATATCCCTATACACTATCTCATGCAGCTCATGGTACATGTCTACTAAGATAGTTGGGCCCCATGCCATCCACCTAGGATGTGCTACCAAATCTATAACTAACCTACCCCATCCTAGTGGGAACCCTCTCTGGCTCCTATCAGTAACCAAGGCATGTGCCACTATCAAGCACACAATACATGGAACCGGAAAATCATGACCATACTCCTCTACCAACCGGTCCCAGCTGAGATGTCTGTCAATGATGGTGACATCCTGGAATAGGTCCTGGATGGCCTATTGCCCCTCTGTCAGAGTCTGATCATAGTATACCTATGACAATAGAAATCATGTCAGTTTTCATCATATGGAAACATTACATTTATGAACATCTACAAATATGATTATACTCACTAGATCTCCATAGCTGGGTATCCATAGGAGCTAATAGATGTCCTCTAAGGTAATCATCACCTCTCTAGTTGGTAGATGAAAGGTGTTGTGCTCACTGTGCCATCTCTTAGCCAACACTGTCAGCAACCCGTGATCAGCCCAAATATGGGGAATATCCAATAGAAACTTCAATCCCATGCTGATCAAGTCATCTCTACTAGGAGTATTGAGATCCATGACACAGCGTAGCCCGGTCACTCTCAGAGCTCTGATAATGAGCACTAGAAAGGTCTCCTACAAGCCATAACCCCAAACTAGATGTCATAACAGATCATGATGGATGTCTAAAATCAGTACAAATAATATCAAATGCAAAAATTGTCTAGACCCATGTTATATTGTTCAAATTCAAACCATGCGATATTTCTTATTACACTATTGTGATACTATTTTTTGATATAGTATCCTACAATACTTTCCTCAATAGTAGTTTGATACTCTTTTCCTATATGATAGTTTGCACATGATCGCATGATTTTTCATCTAGTATCGTGTGATACTAGATTGAACATCTATGTTATACTTTGTGGACCTGCGAACTATCGCACAATATAGAGTATCAAAGGTGTGCGATACTTTACAACTATTGTATGAAGTTTCACATAATTATAATTTGAAATCATTAAAAATATTTTTTAAATGCAATTAATGACTCAAAAAGCTAGTTTTTTCTGAAAACTTACTGGGGCACCATAGTGAGGAAGTCGATTGTGCAATCGACCGCGCTCAAATTGATGTGTGTGGACTGGAATCACTGCTTATTGAGCCATAATCTCTCTCTAAGCTCTCAAAGTTCTCAAAATCACAAAAGACAAATGAATTTGAAAATGACCTTTTTACCCCTTATATAGCATTTTGACTTTTTGACAAATTTTCAAAATATCTCAAAATTTCACAAAAATTGCACCCCTGGCTAATGTCAACATCCTGGATCCATTTTCGAGATCAAAATTGAAATCCAAGTTCATCTTGATATTCAAAATCACATTTCAAAATTTCTCCTTCTTCTGTGTAGTTGGTTGACCATTTGAGGCCTGATCCTTCGATCTTCGCTGGGGCATCTTCATTTCTTCAACCCCATCTCTTTCAACCTTCTAGTCTTTCATTCATTTTCATTTGCTTCATCTCTCTAAGGTTTGACTTCATCTTTATCCTATATCTTTCTCAGTCAAACCTAGTCAAACTAGGGCATATTTTCACTGCTTGATGGTTATCCTATTATCTTTCATCTTCGATTATGATTTCTATTTATTTGATCAAATTTATCAATTTACTATTTCTCCTCTACCTAATTTTGATTTTGATTCTGAGGGGGTAGTACCTATCAAACTTCAATCCTTGATTCAGCTTATCAATCGAACCTTGAGATTATTATCTCTTATTTGAGACTTAACAATTACCTATTTACAGGGGTTTTGGCCTTGTCTTTTTCAATCAGCTTATCTTTGTCCTGATGTGTTCCCATCTGTCGAACGCATGTCTAGGTTGTTTTGTGATCCCAAATCAATCTCACACTTCAATTTCATTCTTTGACTACGTGTGATCCCAAATCGATCTCACATTAGTCAAAGAGGGGAAAATGTATGCACCCTAAAATGGTCACCTAGACTTTGGGCCCCATTCTTGAAATTTATCAATTTTCTGAATCAATATTTTCAATTAAATCAATTTCCTTGATCAAATCCTAATTCTATCATTTATTTGATTTTATTCTATGGGCTAACCATTTTATCCTAAGTCTTTATTTAATTAAAAGGAATTCCCTCCCCTTTTATTAAATTAAAAAAGCCCCCACTTTCCTCTTATCCTAAGTTGCACAAATAAAGCATTATTCCTATTTTATAAAAAGGAGAAAAGGCCTTTTTGTCTCACATGAGGCTCAAAAGTCAACACTTCTTTCTCATTGGAGGAGACTTGTGCACATGTATTGATCCCTCTTTCAAACTCCACCCTTCATTAAATCTTTTGCCTCTTAATCTCCATGGTCCATCTATCTTTAAAAGGAGAGCTCTTTTCTTATTCTAGGACCCAATTCTTTCATACTAATCTTATGTTGCAGGATTTTTTGGTGACTTTGGAGCTTTGGAGATCTTCTTTCATTCTAGCTTTCATTCTTGCATCATAGCTTAGCTTTCATGGCATTCTAGTTTAGTTTTCTTTCATGCTCTAGCTTAGCTCACCTAGCTTAATTAGTAAGGCTTGTAATACTTTCATTTTCATATCTTAGTTTGCATTCTTGCATCTTCATTCTAGCATAGCATTGCATTGCATTTTCATCTTGATTCTTGAAGATATTGGCATTCTTTCCCTTGTCTCTTTGAATCTCTCATTATGTGGTTTACTAGCAAAGTTATAAGCTTAATATCTCTAGCTAAGAGCATTCTTAATATCCTTGTGACTCCATGTCTAGGGAGCTCTAGGTCACTTTCTCAAGGTTTCCAATCCATGGATTATCTTGGAAGTAATGACTTAGAGAAGTGCACATTTTGAGTGTACAGCTATCACTATCATCATTCTTATTTCTACTACTAGACTTACCAATCTTCAGAGAAGACATAAAATCAAATTTAACAGATGGTACAACACTATTGTCAAAGTTATTCAGTTCAAAGGTTGTAAGCTTACCAATCAGATTATTAAGAGTAAGGTTGTTACCAGATGCAAACCTTGTTTCATGAATTGAAGATATTTTGATTGCATAAACCGGAAATAAGGTTCTGAGAACTTTTATTACCACTGTCTCTTCATCAATAACACCATCAGATGCTCTAATAGCATGTGCTACCTCTTTTAGTCTATTTTTGTACTGCATAATATTTTCACCTTCCTTCATCTTCATATCATCAAATCTTCCCCTTAAGCTTTCAACTCTGGCTCTTTTGACATTCACATCACCACTATAAACTTGAGCAAGTTTATCCCACATACCTTTAGCAGTAGTGCAATTTCTAATATCTTCAAATTTGGCATTGGTATAGGCAGTAGCAATCTCCATCATAGTAACATTATGTTCATGTCTGTCTTTTAGTTGATCAAGGGTCAAAGGACCAGTGGGTGGTGTAATGTAGCTATTCTCCATTAGTTTAGGGGTAGAATTCCCAATTCCAGATACATGCAGCTTCATTCAGCTTTGCCATACTGTGAAGTTATCCTTGTTTAGCTTTGGCACTTCCCTCTTATACATTTTGAGATCTTTGTGTTGAAGTCCTTAAAACTCTATTTCAAGAAACCAACACTCTGATACCAATTGTTAGAATAACTAAGAGGGGGATGAATTAGTTATCCATAGTCCTAATCCTAAAATGTATATCCAAAAACAATTTACTTAAACTTTTGCAGCTCGGTAAACTAAAATAGTATTTTGTCTGTGCTTTTACCAATTACCATTTAATAGCATATAGTTCTTACCGATCAAATCCAATATGAAACATGTAAGTTATGACAACAAACAATTATCACAATCAACACATAACACAAGAGATTTAACGTGGAAACCCTATGAAGGGAAAAACCACCTGGGACCGGCAACCCAAAAATTGTTCACTCTTATGAAGTGAGGTCGGTGAAGACCCAACCTTCTTAAAGGTTACAAACACACTGTGAGGTGTTACCTTGTTAGAGGATTTTAGACCAACCGTTATCGTCCAATCAGCATTCACTATGGGGTTGATAGGATAACAAATGTACACTCTATGAATGACATTACAACACTTTCTAGTCCACTCTGTTAAGAGATTTATCTATTTACAATGGTTAAAATGTAACAGTAGTTGATCATATTACAACACAACTTCAATTGTAGATTATCAGATCTACGTTAAGCCCATTAAAATCCTCTGATCAATATATCAATTATGTTTCAATCAATATTCAGTAACTTACTGTCGCTCGGTAATAGCTTTCTGATGCTCGATAATCTCTACAATTCCATTCTTCTTAACCAGTTTGATTAGGCATGCATGAAGCTTGTTCATGCAATATCTCTACAGTCTCCTTCTTCTAGCATGATTTCATCATGAAATCCTAGTCTCTTAAATAGATGAGTAAACCATTTAAATTCTATCCATCAGATTTTTTCGCTTAATCTCCTTTGTTGATATTTCCTCTTAAACCTTCCTCAACTATTGTGTCAATAACACATTTTGTTTCAATCCCTTAGATCTTTTTCAAATTATGTTAGTCATTAATCTTCATAACAAACATTATCTTCATCTCTAATTTTGAGGTACTTTACAGCTCATCAACTTCCATCGGCTAAACTAGTCATTTAGTTCTTTTCTTCTGCTCGGTTAACAAAGAAATGTGTCAGTGAACACAAGCTCAATTTATATTGTGCTCGATATACACTACACTACGTCAGTGTATACTAAAATGGTTCTTTAACTGACAACACTATTTTGTGCATTTTTCTCTTATCCTTCATCATAGATGAATTCAACATAATCAAGTCAATAACATAAGGTCATAGACTCATTCATAAGTTACCCAATGTATTCTTTATCCTTATCTGTCATCTCCATCTTCCTCATGTAGATATATTTTGTTCTTCATCTCTTTTCTTCTTCCTTCTACAGATGTTTGGGTATAGTAACTTACAACATAAGTACTGTCAAAAATAGTTGACATCAATGACAACATATTACTGATTTAATCATCTTACATATCTAATTAGCAACTCAGTGATCTTAAATCATAGATCTTCAAGTTATACAATGTATTCAAATCAGTTGTAGTTCATCACTGACCTAATCATGTAAAATGTAATAGGGTATATATGCAAGATCTTTTCTTTGGAAAATATATAGATGAGATGTATGTAATGTAAAGAATATTGTGAAAGATGTGAGCTTGTGTCTACTAGATGTAGAGAAGAGGATTACTTGTGTACTTCATTGGAACTGATCAAGCAAAGATAGTTTCTAGTAGATAGTTCAAAAGATTGTGTATTTCTTCATATACACTTGTGTTGAGAATAGTGAGTTCTGAAGGTGGATTTAACCTTCTTTGGGCAATGAGCCCACCCTTCTTTCTTGACTCCTAACAGGTTCTATCCTCTAACAAGGAATGTGTACTATAATGTTTCAATAAGCTCCCAACAGGGCTAGATCTTCTAACAAGGATATTATACTCTCAGTACATCATTTGTGCATGCTAATTCCCACTAGGGTTTTTACCTTTAACACGGTTTCCCCGACACCAAAATATTATGTTATTGTTTTGGCATTCATTGTGTTCATTGGATTTGATATTGCTTCTATTCAAAGTTTAAAGTTTAATATTCTATCATACAACTGATTCACCCCCCCTCTCAATTGTATTGTGGACTATTATTCCTAACACATATGAGCTCTCCCAGAAGCTCCCTATCCATTGATCTCTCAACATAACCTTTCTATATTCCTCCTTCTAGTAGGTGATCTCCCTACTAGCTCTCATCATCAATCATAAGCTATCTACATGTGGGCCTAGTGCATGTGTAGAATCTAGCTCATCTAACAAGGTGCCTGTCTCTCTTGGCCATTCTATGGCCACATCTCTCTCTCTCACCTTACCTCTACTAACTCTTCCTCCATCCTCTCAACCCATCTCTCAAGCCTAGGGACTTGGTATGCATGTACTTGTGTCACTCCTAGTCCAACTAGCAATGCATCAATATCAATATCCTCCTCCTCATGTGCCTCTCTCTAAAAAAAATGGGTCTTGACCCCCTATATCCATATTCCCCTACTCATCATGTACATCTATGTATGGTATGTGTACATCCTCTCTAGACATGTCAAGCATATGCTCATCCTATATAGGCTCCTCCTGTACCTCTCTACCATGTACTTGTATATCCTCCATTTGTACCTATACTGGTACCTGTGCATGTACCTGTGTTGAGGCATCTACCTGTCTTTGTGTAGGTAGTGGTCTAGGTACCTATGGATCCAGGGGTGGCATAAGTCCCCATGGTTGTACTCCTCCTCCTCTAATCTATGGTCCACCTCTATGTCCTCTACTACCATTGGGTCCACCTCTAGCGACACCTTTAAAATCCCATCTACCATCTCTCTCTCTATCCTTATCACCTCTCTAGCCTCTCCCACCCCCTTTATCTCTCATTCCCTCTCCTACATCTCACCATGGTGGCCTCTCCTCTAGATTGGTCAACCTAGGAAAAGGATGATCCCTCAAGTATCTCTCATAAGATGTTGTCATCCCTAGGTCCACAACACCCTACGTCATCGACCATGCCTGAAATGGCATGTCTAAAAACTCATTTTGTGCAATCTCAAAAAACACCATAGGCCCCCAATCTCATCTCTCTTGGTGAGTCATTGCGAACTCTATCATGTCCTTTGGTATCCCCTAGATCTAGCCAAACTGTATTAGCACCCGACCTACCAACTACCTCTCAATAATAAATGGGGTCCTACCAATCAGCCACCTTGACCCAAAATATAATCCCAGATGCCTTTCATCATCCTATAGCTTGGACTCAATGTATGGTCTCCAAATGACTGCATCAATACTATCTAGCATGTGCCTCCAAAACTCTAACTATCCCAGCTTATGTTGAGCCTGAATGGATGCATATAAAAAGATGTAAGGTTTTCCTATGCCTCTAAACCTCATAGCAACTGGTCTAGTAATAGTAATACGCTCCCATGCCCAAACATAGAGCAATGTAACTCCTAATAGTGACACACCTCTCTGATACACCACCTAGCGCAAATCATGGTATAGGTGGGCTAATAAATAGACACCCCCAAAAAAATGGGTTCCCTCCTCCATCATACGTTGTAGGGTCCACCCCAGCCAACTGAAAATCCATGGGCCCGTCGATCTAGACAGACATAGCCATCGATCGCTCCAGCCAACACAATAGGGAGAGGTTAATATAGGTCCACCATGTCCTCCCAAATTATTTTCAACTCATCAATCTCATCATCACCAAAGACATCTTTGCACTTTTTCAATCCCCCATGATGATCATACTATACAAGCTTTCCATTGATCAGAAGATGTAGATTCTAGTAAACATCCTCTAATGTCATAGTCATCTCTCATGTCGGGAGATGAAAGGTGCTAGTCTCAGAGTGCGACCACTCCGCAAGTGTTGTCAACATCCCTTAGTTCACCCTGATCTTGGGCATATAAATGATATGATACAATCCAATCACACCTATCAACACTCTATCAATCTCTTAAAGCAATGGCCTTAAGTTATAAGTAATGGGATATCTCTCCCATGACATCAGAACATCGGTAATATCATCTTATCACAATAAACACAACAAGAAAACTATCAGGTCTATTACATATTGATCTATTTGTCTATCCTATATCTAAATCAAACACATGTTTATCACATGTCTAAATGGATAATTCTATCAATTATCTAATCAGGTAGGTTGACTAGCAACCATGCAACGATGTTTCCTACCTTAAAAATGATCAAATTACTCAGATGACAAAGAAAATTAACTCGATGACCTATAGTTTGACCTAATCTACCTAATCTTCTACCTCATTCTATCTACTAAAACAAATGTGTAGCACACAAACATGCATGTGTAGTATCCCCTAATACTTGTGCAAAATTAACATATGTGTAGTTTTCCTAAACACATGCGCAGCACATTTATGTGTATCCACAAATTCACATATGCACACATTTATTTAGTAAATGTGCAAATATTTAAACTTCCTAAAACATCTGAGCAGGTGATCCACATGTATGCACAGAAATACCATGTTGCTAGGCAAACATGGCATATTTTTGCACATACATGCACCACAATTGCGCATCCATTCTACACCATTGAAAACAAAAAAAAATCCTAACTAAACCTAGCTTGAATCTACCCTAAAACATGTTAAAATCAATTCTAAAACATGGGAAATCAATTCAAAACAAGGGAGGATCAAACCACCTACTGGCTCCCCATAGTTGGCTCATCTCTGGAACCATCGGACATGCTCAAATTGGTGATCTGAAAGAGGAAATGGCATATTGCTCAACTCTACTCTCTTCTCTCCCTAGCTCCGCTCTCTCAATGACAAGTGTAACAATGATAACCTATCAAACCCTTTGACCCCTATATATGTTGGAAACTGCAATTGAAGCAATTGTTGTATTGTCATTGATGTCAAACCTTAACTGGTAAGACTATTGCTCTTTAAGAAAGTACTATATCTACTTGATTGTTGCTAAGGGGTAAGGCAAGGTTGGTAACAATAGCACCTAAGGAAAGGTTGAGTTATCTTGATACTTCAATGACTACTTGATTATGTGGCACAATGATAAGATAATGTATTTTTTATCTAAGTAAGAATGAAGACTAAACTGGTAGGCTTAACCAAGAAAAAGTGAAGAAATATAGTTTAAGCTGAGTGTTGTTAGTGTTGACCGAGCTAGTATATGCCGAGTAAATTCAATGTTGACCGAACACTAGGTATTAGCTAAGGAAATAGTTTATGTGGTGACTGAGCTTTCTAGTGAAGACCGAGAAGTTGAACACAGTATTGACCGAGCATCAGTATTTTGCATTTGAGGAAGAATTTAGATTTCCAGCCAACATCATTGAATTCTTGGATTATGTAAAATGTGTTGACTTTATTTATTGATTTTATGAAAGCATTTAATGCACTATAAAATGTTTTATTATAAATCTATTAAGAGATTTGAGATATTTCTAGAAGGATAGCCGAAGAACATTATGTAGGATGGATTCAATGAATCTAACCCAACCCTAATATCTATGAAGGAGATTAAGCGGAAAAAGATGTATTGACCTAATAGAGGAAGTATTAAGGAAACCTAAGCTAGAGGTTGTAAAGGAGTGGATGGTGGAATTATTGTTGATGTTATTGACTCTCTAAGTAGAGAAGGTTGAAGGAGAAGTGTTTTGATTTCTTGAAGAGAGTTTTGAGCATATTAGTGATGGAGATGGTAAAGGTTCACAGTCAGTAAGCTAGCATATGTGTATAGAATTGGATCTGATATTTGCAAAGTGAGTTGTATGCTTTTTAGATCAATATTACTGCTACTTTCTAACCATTGTAACAATAAAAATCTTTTTAACAGAGGTTGACCTAACAGTCATAGGTATAAATCCTTTGAACAAGGTTGCATTCTAATGGAGTGTATGTAAGTCCTATAACAAGGTGCACTTTTAATAGAGTGGTTTAAATCTTTTAACTAGGTCACACCTGACAATGTGTTTGTAACCTTTTACAGGGTTGGCTTTTCACCGAGCTCACTTTAGAAGAGTGAACATAATAGTAACATGTTACAAAGTGGTTTTTCCCAAATTGGGTTTCCTCTATAAATCCTGGTCTTGATACTTGTGTGAATGTTTTAGTTTGAACATTTATGTGTTTTACAAGTTAGATGCTATTGGATAAGTGGACTGCACTATTATATGTTTCTGTTATGCAATCAATAATGACCAAGTAGTTGTTGGTTATTAGATCTGATTTGTTAAAGAGTTTAAAGTTTTTTTTTTATACATGTGGACTTGAGAACAACTGATTCACCCCCCCCCCCCTTCTGTTGCTCTAAATCATACTAACAATTGGTATCAGAGTTGTTGGTGCTTACAGAGAACAATTTTGAAGGTACTTGAAGCAATTGATCAAGATGTATAAGAAGGAGGTACCAAAGCTGAATAAGGAAAACTTTCTTGCATGGCAAAGCTTGATGAAGCTGCATCTAGCTAGTATTGTTGATTCTACAAAGTATTACATTGAGCATGACTATGTCACACCTGTTGCACCTCTAACTGCTGAGGAAATGAAAGCTAAACAAGAGCACAACCAAGAAATGTTGGAGATTTCATCTGCCCTAAGTTATCCAAAATTTGAAGACATCAAAGACTGCAGTACTACAAAGAAAATGTGGGACACCCTTGCAAACATTTATGGTGGTTACATAAATGTGTTGAGAGCAAAAGCCAAGAGCCTAAGAGGTAAATTTGATGAAATGAGAATGCAAGAAGGTGAGAATATTGCACAATATTGTAGTAGAATAAAAGAAGTTGTAAATTCTATTAGAGGAGCAAATGGAACTATTGAGGATGAAACTGTAATAGGAAAAGTATTGAGAACTCTGTGTCTTGTCTATGCAATCAAAATTTCTACAATTTAGGAATCTAGATGTAACCCTACTAATGCTCTTACTTTGGAAAGTTTGGTTGGTAAGCTTACTACTTTTGAACTTTCTAACTATAATAACTTCACTATTGGTAATATTGAATCTGCTTTTAAGTCACAAATGGTTCTGAGTAAGACAAAGAAGGAAAAATGAAGATGCATAAGTGGAAGTGAAAGTGAAAGTGACAGTGACACATCTGATGAAGAACTTGAGGATCTAGAAGCTCTTATGGCTAGAAGACTAAAAAGGGGAAAAGGAAGGTACAAAGGTAAACTCCTTATTATATGTTTTTCATGTAATAAAGTTGGTCATATAGCTGCTAGATGTCCTGACAGGGACAATAAGGATACAGAAAGGGATAGCAAGCATAAAGACAAAAGAGAAGATAGAGGTTACCAAAGATACAAGGACTACAAAGGAAAAGGTAAGAAATCCTGCTACATTGCCGAAGAAGAGACTGACAATGATAGTGATGATTTTGAAATTGAGGTTGTCTATGTTGCAATGAAAGATGAATCTGATGAGGATGAGAAAACTGCATTGATATCTTATGTGAACAAAAATGATAAATGGATTATTGAAAGTGGTTGTTCACATCATATGACTAGAGATAAGAGTAAGTTTGATACCTTAGGTCATTATAAAGGTAGGAGTGTGAAATTTGGTAATGATGCACCATGTCATGTTAGAGGAAGAGGATTGATTAAGCTGACTAATAAGATCACTTGGGAAAATTCTTATTGGGTTGAGGGTCTTAACTATAATCTGCTAAGTGTTGCACAACTTAATAGCACTAGCTACCAAGTGGAATTTCATCACATAAAGGCCAAAATATTTGATGCCACTAGTGAACTGATTGGAAGTGGAGAATAGACAAGAGGTAATTTGTTATATCTAGACCTATCTAAAGAAACATGTATGATTGCACAACTTGATGATATTTGGTTATGGCATAAGCGACTATGTCATGTTAACTTTGATAATCTAGTAGAAATTAGTAAGAAAAAGAAAGTGAGAGGTCTACCTAGATTAAAGAAACCTGAGAATGTAATGTGCAAATAATTTCAGTTGGGTAAGATGACAAAGTCTAGTTTCAAGAGCAAAACTTTTACTTCTGAGAATATCTTAGATTTGGTTCATACTGATCTTTTTGGACTGATGGGTGTATAAAGCTATTACGGTGCTAGATATTTTATCCTATTTGTTGATGATTATACCAGAATGATGCATGTAATTTTCTTAAAAGAAAAATCTAATGCTTTTCAAATTTTTTAAGTGGTATGTGGCTAAGGTTGAAAAAGAGACAGGTAAGAACCTGAAGTGTCTGAGATCTAATCGAGGTGGAGAATTTACATCAAATGAATTTAATCTATTTTGCAATGATAGAGGGATCAAAAGATAGATGTCTACACCTAGAACTCCTCCACAGAATGGTATAGCAGAGAGAAGGAATAGATCTATCTTGGACTGTGCAAGGACATTAATGATTGAAAATAATATTGCACAGAAGTATTGGAAAGAAGTTGTAAGTATACTTGTTTATACTCTTAACTGAGTATAGATCAAAAAAGGTACAAATCTAACACCCTATTAATTATAGCATGGGTATGCACCGAATGTAAAGTACTTTAGAATTTTTGGAAGTAAGTGCTACATATTAAAGGATAGTAGAAATGGAAAATTTGATGCTAAAAGAGATGAGGGTATATTCCTAGGCTATTCCACAAAAAGTAAAGCTTATAAGTGTTTGAACTCTAACACTAACAAAATTATGGAAAGTGTGAATGTCAAAGTTGATGAGTATGCGGAGAAAAATGAAGCTGACAGTAAAAGAGAACTAGAAGATTATAGATCTTTTGTGTATATAGAGGAAGAAGAGGAAAGTGATAGACCTACACCTGATGTTGAGTCTTGGGTAAGCAATGTTGAGCATTAGGAAAACAATACCAAGAGAGAAGAAGAATGTGTCGAGCGACAAGAAGAAGCTGTCAAGTATTAGGGATAGGTTGTCGAGCATTCAGAAGCTGAATCTGACAATCTAGTCGGTGAGCCTGATGAGAAAAATGAAAGGAGAGTAGAACTTGTTCTAGCACAATATGTAAGGAGACATCACAAACCTAAATAGATTATTGGAATTCAGACTAGAAGCAAGGCAAGAGATCCAACATGTTTACTATGTGAATTTGAGCCTAAGACAACAAAGGAGGCATTAGAAAATGAAGACTAGATAGAAGCAATGAATGAAGAGATAGACCAGATAGAGAAGAATGATACCTAGACTCTGGTGTCAAGACCATAAAATAAGAATGTCATTGGGACAAAGTGGGTATTTTGAAATAAGTTGAATGAGCATGGTCATATCACAAGAAACAAAGCTAGGCTAGAATGCAAAGGCTACGCACAAGAAGAAGGAATAGATTATGGGGATACATTTTCCCTTGTAGCAAGATTGGAAGGAGTAAGAACTCTACTTGCATATGTTGCCTATAAAGATTTCAAGGTATACCAAATGGATGTTAAATCTACATTTTTAAATGGTATATTAGAAGAAGTGTATATTGAACAACCAGAAGGATTTGTTGATCCAAATAGAAGACACATGGTTTGCAAACTGAATAAAGCACTCTATGGACTAAAGCAAGCTCCCAAAGCATGGTATGAGAGATTGCACAACTACCTAATACAAATTGGATTGTCAAGGATAAATGACACAAGAAATATGTACATGCAAGATGGAGAAGGTAAAGGAATCTTGTTAGCTAAGATCTTTGTAGATGATATTATATTTGGTGGACAAGATGCCTTATGTAAGAAATTTTCAAATGAAATGCAAACTGAATTTGAAATGAGTATGTTTGGGGAGATCAATTTTTTTGTTGGTTTGCAATTATATCAGATGGAGAAAGGAATTTTCATCACCCAGTCTAAATATATTCATGAGATACTGAAAACCTTTGGTATGGAAGATTCAATACCAGTAAGTACTCCCATGGCTACTGGACAAAAGTTATCTAAAAATGATGATGTTGTAGAAGTTAACCAGACTTTGTATAGATCTATGATCAAAAAGCTACAGTATGTTGTACATAGCATACTAGATATTGCATTAGCTATTGGGATTGTGGAAATATTCTCTACCAATCCTAAGGAAACTCACATGATGGTGATTAAAAGAATCATGAGATATTTGAAGGGAACTGCTAACTATGGATTGTACTACAAGAAGCATGACACGTTTGAATTGAGAGTGTATACAGATCTTGATTGGGTAGGAAATGTAGATGACAGAAAGAGTACTAGTGGTGGATCTTTCTTTCTTGGACAGAGATTAGTTTCCTAGACAAGCAAGAAATAGAATTGCATTTCCCAATCTACTGTTGAAGCTAAGTATGTGGTTGCAGCTATGAACTGTTCAAATTTGATATGGATAAAGCAATTGTTGGTAGGCATGAAAGAAGAAATCACTAAACCAGTTGTCATTTTCTATGACAACACAAGTGCTATCAACATCTCTAAGAATCCAGTAATGCACACAAAGACCAAACACATTGCCATGAAGTATCATTACTTGAGAGAACTAGTACAAGATAAAGAGGTTTGCATGGAATATGTGAATACAAAGGAACAATTAGCAGACATATTCACTAAGGCTTTACCTAAAGAAGCTCATGAATACCTGAGAAGTCAATTAGGGGTCCTTCCCCTAACTGAGGCTTCCTAGTCAAGCTAGGAGCACTGCATCAAATGTGCTGCAAAGAAAATCTAACAAATTGATGCAGAGAAAGGTCACACTTTAGGAGCATCCTAGAGTTGTGAAAAGCATAGAAAAGACAAGAATCAATCATAAGAAAAGATGACAGAGGGAGAAATATTGTTACTGAACTAAAAGGATGATATCTACATCTGCAGGATGTATGTTTTTGTTGCTGCTTTGGCATTTTTGTCAAAGAGGGAGATGATCACAGATGAATACACAAAATGAGAAGATCAAGATAGAGGGAGAAATTCATAGATAATCAAGCATGGCTAATTGATTATGTATCAAAATGAAGCTAAGGATATTATAAATCTTTCTGATGGATAGATAAGTTTTTGGATTGGTTGGTAATTCATGTGATATTCATATGGTGTTTCCATCAATGCCAAAGAGGGAGATTGTTGGAAACTGTAATTGAAGCAATTGTTGTATTGTCATTGATGTCAAACCTTAACTGGTAAGACTATTGCTCTTTAAGAAAGTACTATATCTATTTGATTGTTGCTAAGGGGTAAGGCAAGGTTGGTAACAATAGTACCTAAAGAAAGGTTGAGTTATCTTGATACTTCAATGACTACTTAATTATGTGGCACAATTATAAGACAATGTATTGTTTATCTAAGTAAGAATGAAGACTAAACTAGTAGGCTTAAATGAGCAAAAGTGAAGAAATCTAGTTTAAGCCGAGTGTTGTTAGTGTTGACCAAGCTAGTATATGCCGAGTAAATTTAATGTTGACCAAACACCAGTTAATTGTCGAGGAAGA
This sequence comes from Chamaecyparis obtusa, assembly GCA_027943335.1. NCBI lineage: Eukaryota > Viridiplantae > Streptophyta > Pinopsida > Cupressales > Cupressaceae > Chamaecyparis > Chamaecyparis obtusa. The sequence goes on from BSBK01000944.1 coordinate 1,265,618, forward strand.
TAATATTAACCGAGGAAATAGTTTATGTGGTGACCGAGCTTTCTAGTGAATACCAAGAAGTTGAACATAGTATTGACTGAGCATCAGTATTTTGCATTTGAGGAAGAATTTAGATTTCTAGCCAACATCGTTGAATTCTTGGATTATGCAAAATGTGTTGACTTTATTTATTGATTGTATGAAAGCATTTAATGCATTGCAAAATGTTTTATTGTAAATCTATTAAGAGATTCAAGATATTTCTAGAAGGATAGCCGAAGAACATTAAGTAGGATAGATTCAATGAATCTGACCCAACTCTAAGATCTATGAAGGAGATTAAGTGGAAAAAGATGTATTGACCTAATAGAGGAAGTATTAAGGAAACCTAAGCTAGAGGTTGTAAAGGAGTGGATGTTGGAAGTGTTGTTGATGTTATTGACTATCTAAGCAGAGAAGGCTGAAGGAGAAGTGTTTTGATTTCTTGAAGAGAGTTCTGAGCAGATCAGTGATGGAGATGGTAAAGATTCACAGTCAATAAACCAACATATGTGTACAAAATTGGATCTGATATTTGCAAAGTTAGTTGTATGTTTTTCAGATCAATATTACTGCTACTTTCTAACCATTGTAATAGTAAAAATCCTTTTAAAAAAGGTTGACCTAACAGTCATAGGTATAAATCCTTTGAACAAGGTTGCATTCTAATGGGGTGTATGTAAGTCCTATAACAAGGTGCACTTTTAACAGAGTGGTTTAAATCCTTTAACAGGGTCACACTTGACAGTGTGTTTGTAACCTTTGATAGGGTTGGCTTTTCACTGAGCTCACTTCAGAAGAGTGAACATAATAGTAACATGTTACAAAGTAGTTTTTTCCAAATTGGGTTTCCACTATAAATCTTGGTTTTGATACTTGTGTGAATGTTTTGGTTTGAACATTTCTATGTTTTACAAGTTAGATGCCATTGGATAAGTGGACTGCATTGTTATATGTTTATGTTATGCAATCAGTAATGACCAAGTAGCTGTTGGTTATTAGATCTGATTTGTTAAAGAGTTTAAAGTTTGTTTTATACATCTAGACCTGAGAACAACTGATTCACACCCCCCCCCCCTCTTTGTTGTTCTAAATCATATTAACATATATAGCATGTGGACCCTCTTTGCTTGGCTTGTGGACCCTACCTATCGAAATCCTTCTACCACCCCATTTTATTGTCAGTTTCTTACAACTCTTTTCGTGAGATTGATCATCACCAAAAAATAATAATAATAATAATATACCCATAAAATTGTCGATCAAACTCTCGACGAGGCATGGTAACATTATTTTTTACTAGGGAAGGGGCAATGTGCTTGATTTTTCTTTGAAACAATGCAACCAACGCATTATTTCAAAGAGGGGCAAAATGTATACACTAAAAATTGGCTTGATAAATTAATTAAAAATTTATTATTTAATCAATGTATGTTTCCTCTATTATTAAATAAATCATTTAATTTATTCAGTATATCCACTTGTCTTATTCTTATTATCCTAAGTCTTCTAATTAGTCCTATTAAAGTGATTTAATGAATTTGTCAATTACACAATCACTATATGACTGAGTCCTTTAGTCCATCTCATAGACCTAGTCACCTGACACATCATCTTGGCTAAAGTAATTAATTTATATTAATTTGTAATAAGTCACAATTATCCTCACACACATGTCCTATTCTTAAGGGATATGTGACCTCATGAGACTTGATCTCATGGGCACATGTCCTCTTTCAACTTGGTCAAGAAAACATTCCCTATTCCTAAGGAACTTCTTTAGCCACTTCAAGGAGTCAAAGGTGACTCATAGGATACTTGTGCCAAGAGTCATTATGAAGAAAATGTCTTCCCACCTTATTCTCAAGGGTCTTTGTGAGACACTTGACATGTGTCTTTCCCTTCCACCTTGTACTCCTCTTTGTCAATGTAGGATGAACATTTCTCCTATTCCTCCTCTCACATTCCAACTATATCCCTATTTCTCTCAACCCCTTCAACCAAGTCAATTCCAACCTTAGGATCTTCCACCTTTCAATCTCCACCCTTAGATATTGCCACCTAGCCTTGAATCCTCCAAAAACTTATAAAAAGAGCCTTCCTCTCCCTTTGAGAGCCTAATCGAAATAGTGATTTCAAGCATTCAAGCATTCAAGTATCCAAACATCTATAGAAATCAAGAAATAAAATCATTTTAGTTTTTTGATTAAGTAAAAATGGGATTTGAAAGGTCCCAAAACCTTGTACAAAAGATTAGAAGATATTCAATATTGATCAACCTTAGAACACAAAGAACAACAAAAACAAAGGCACATAGCCCCATAAAAGACAGCAAAAAAAGACTACCAAATAGTCAGAAATAGAGAAAGACAGCACAAGCAGAAGATAGCCGCAAAAAAGAAAGCAAGCTAGTTAATATTCATAATCTCAGAGGCCTGAACAACTAAGAGGTCCATGTTGTCTATTATAATCTGGTCCTCCAGTTCCATTTCTTTTTTCTTAGTGCTGGCTCTAGTCTAATTGCCAATGCCCATATCCTTGAAATCCTTGATTTCCTCACCTCTGTAGATCTCTAGCTTCTTCATGGTAGCTTTACTTTGATCATCAGAAAGATTTATGATATGGGTGCTCTGCTCACAATTCTTATTAATGGTCTTTTCTAGATTTTGGATTTTCTCTTCCAGAAAGAAGATTCTTTCCTCATACCTCATGTTATCAGTGTTGAGCTTGTCTAAAGTTTTTTCCAGATCCATCACCTTGCCACCCATTTCGCCGAAGGCTTCCCCCTTGCGAATAGCCTCCATCCAGCCCTCCAAGAAAGAAGCCAAAGGCTTGTCTCCAAAAGTAGCACATTTAATCATATTCATGATCTTTTTCTATTCTTGGAGATCCTCCTTTATGACCTTAATATCATAAGAAATAGATCCCATAAAATGCCCAAAGGAGATGATACTCTCTTTGTGGTATGGATTACTTCTGGCCTTCTTCCTAAGGGGATCACTAGTCCCAGCCTGGTCATTGAGGGGAGTCTTTTCAAAGGATTTTTCCTTCTCCTTATCTTTTTGGTTGTCGTGGATGTTGGCATAGTCCTCTTTGTCACCATTTTAGTGTTATCTCAACCATTCACATATCATTTTCATTCATCAAAGTTGCATAATCTAGATTTAGGCTAGTTTTGCATATACATTCACTATCTCCACACTTTGGAAACATCTTGGGAAAAAGGAGCACATTTGCAAATCTAAGAGCTCACCAAATCCAAGAATTCAAGGTTAGGAGGAAAATGAAGACAAGCTACATGGGTGAGTGAAGGTAAAAGATTTGTTTTTTATTTCATTTATCTCTTTGTAATCTTCATTGGAATGCATTTTAGATTGATTTAATAGCTTATAATAGTTAGTATTTCATTTTTATGATTAGACATTTAATTTTCATACAACATTTATAACATTTCATAGAAGAGAAATAAGATCCTCTTCCCTGACTGTTGGATCATCCCCTTGAATTGTTATTAGGGCCTCTTCCTCTGTTGTAGCCTCCTCTATTGTTTCTTTATTCTACTTGCTTCTCTATGAGCTTGGACTCACCTTGGTTTCTTTCTTCCAAGTTCCCTCCTCCAAAGCCTCCTCTCTGACTTCTTCCATATCTCCATCTACCTATGCCCCTACAACTTGAGTCATGTTTCTTTTTAAGCTTCTCCTCCACATTTAGGGCTAACTGATAGGATTGTTGTACAGTCTTAGGACTTAGGAGACTGATTTCCTCATGTATGTTCCACATCAATCCATTCAAGTACCTATCCACTTTCAAAATTTCCTCTTCCATTACATGTGACCTCAAACATATTTTATGAAATTCTTCTATGTAGGCACTTACCTCATTGTCTTTTTGTCTTAGATTTTGCCTCTTCTTGTGCAACTATACCTCATATTAATTTGGTAGATAAGTCTCCCTTATCTTGGCCACCATACCTTTCCAACTAGTTATAGGATTCTTCCCTTCCTTGATTCTTTCATCTTGGACAAATTTCCACCAAGTGAGAGTTGTTCCTCTCGGCCTTGTCTTGGCTATGCTTACTTTTTTAACTTTTGCTACACTATCACACTCAAAGTGATTTTTAAGTCCTTATATCTATTCCATGACCACTTTTGGTTCCATCTTACCATTGAATAGAGGCACATCTTCCAATGTCTTACCACTCATTTCTTTCAAATCTTTTAAGAATTGTTCTTCTTGGAGTAAAGGGTCGTGTTTTGTACTACATCTTCCTCTGCCACTAACTTGCCTTTCTCTTCATTCTCTTTCATCAACTCACTCACTACAATTGTCTGGAGTTTCACTTCTTCTAACTTAGTTTCCATTTATACCAATTGTTCCTTTAGGAGTCTATTCTCCTCTCTTTGTTCTTCAACATCTTTTTCCAACTTAGCATTAGTCACCATCTTGCTTGAATCTACTAATTCTGGTGAATACAACATCCAAACTTCACAAGCCCAATCTTTAGGCTTTGATACCAACCTCATAGGAGTGATGGTTCTCACTTGGAGTCAACTTGACTCTCACTTAAGGCCTCTTCAATGGACCTATTTAGGGACTTTTCCAACCCTAATCCTAAGAGCAAGTCACTAAGATCTTTACCCTTTTAACCAAGATCCACCCTATTACTGAACCTTTCAATGCTCACTGAATTCCACATTAGGGTAAACTTTAAGAAACCCCCCTCTTAAAAAAGATATAAAATCTTGGCAAATCTTTCATTTCCTTGAAAAAAAATTAATTTGTATTGGCAAATCTCTCAATTTTTTTTTAAAAAAAGTATTCTTATTGGTGATTATTTTTTAATAACATTTTTTTTGTAGAAAATATTGGTGAATCTCAAACAATAAAAATAAATTAATTAATCACCATGGTGAATACTTCTATTTAAAAAAAATATTTCTTATAGAAAATTAATAGGCTTAATGTGGAAATCTTTGATGGGTTTAAGGAATAGACTCTGTAATAATCAGTTTCTACCATTTATTTAAAATATAATCTAATAACCTCATTGTATTGTGTGAGGAAAATGTATTGATATTTTTAAATACTAATGGGGCCAAAAATTTATTCAAGACCATTGAATTATATTGAGATCAACAATCCGAAAGAAATTTTAGCTCCCATCAACATTACAAACGAAATAGTAACATTTTTACCTCATAGAATATAATGAGGGTCACTAGATTATACTTTAAGTCAATAATGGAAACTAAAAGTTGGTGATAGATCCCTAGAGTAATTAATAATCATGATATGTTATTGGAGAATTAATTTAAATTTCTACAATAACTTATAAAATTTTGGTGAATCAAATCTAATTACGTATCAAATATTACGGTGACTTTTTGAGTTCAAGTTTTTTATAAAATAAATTATTTTACGATTTAAATATTTCTAAATCAAAATTTTGTAAAAATGTGGCGATTTAGTTTTCCTTAAATCTTGAATTATTAGCCAAATTTGGATTCTCAAATTTCCAAAATTAGCCAATTGGCGAATATTAGCCACTAAAAATTACTATGTAATCTATATGGTGTTTTCTACCAACCTAAGCCAACATGCTCACAAAGAGTTTTAGGTTTGAATTTAAACCATTTTAGGTCATTTTCCAATTATCTTGAAGGTTTGGATCCCTTCTTCAATCACCTTCTCATCGAGTTCCTAAAAATTTGGAATTAGGCTAGTTGCCCCTTGTAGCCCTATCTAGGCACAAAATCTGGATTATCTCACAAATTTGATTAAGGACCCCCAAAACTAATTTAGGATCTGGATACCCTTTTTAAAAACACTAAATATTTTTAGGGTGAGGATTCTCTAAGTCTTTTGCATGGTACTTTTCTACCTTTAGGGACTTAGTCCTTAAAAATGGGGCTAATTGCTCTTTACTCTGATTTTGTCTTCATTAACTGATGAAATCTAATCACCAGGTGTAATACCCAAAAAATGGGCTATAGGTTCATTAACCTCCTACATCAACAAATCGATCGAAATCGACATCAAATTTCTAACCTAAGGCACATCTGCCCATCAATTTATCAAAGACCTAATTGACTATCTTAATTCTGCATCAAGGGATATTCCTTGAATATTCCTATTTTATCCTAATTATCTTTAATTTGATAATTATTTGGTGATAAATCATATTTATCTTAAAGTTTGATTAATTGAATATTCTAAATATTTAATTAATCAGATTTAATTCTACCACCTAATTATTTAATTACATTTAATTGTATTTGTTCCTAAATTGTATTATTTAATTTTGACAATAATTCAAAAATATTATGACTAATTGATTAAATTCTTATTTAATTAATTAATGTCAGTTGTCAATATTTGATAATATAGTTTTTGAATAAAAGTTTGATTTAATAATTGATTAACCCATAAATCAATTATTTCAAAAATCAATTAAGTTGAAGATAAATCACTTTATTTATTTAATCAATTCATAATTATTATGCACATTCAAAGAGCAGTTAAACTTTAAATCAGAAAAACAATTTAAGTTGTTATCTTTTGGAAACTCAACATCTATTTTGATTTAAAAGTTGATCTAAACTTCTGATTTGAGTTAAAAAGTTGTTTTTGCATGATTTGCATGATTTTGTGAGTTAATCTGTCTCTAATTTCTTGTTGACTCGAAAATCAACCTGAGTTTATCAAGAGTGATTTATGGCTTCTCTCAATACATCCTCAAGCCCTAGATTTCTATAAAAACAAGGCTCATCTCTTCACAATTTACCACTCTCGAATTTGCACAATTACTCTAGCAAAATTGCATACGAAGAATCAAGCTTTTGCGACAGGCAACTTTGTGAGATCAATTCATAATTTTTCATAGTTTTGCATAGTTTTTCATATCAATCCATATCATTGTTAGATTAAATTTGCATATCATTTCATTCAATTCTAGATTAGATTCATATAGTTTTTCATCCTAATTGCATAGCAAATACAAAAATATAAATTAATCTGCATTCATTCTACATTCATCTTTTAGCATTAAATCCTTCTTTTAGGTGTTGCATTGTCACTGATCTCGGTCTAATCTGAGAATACATACTCACACCTACTAGAAGGCAGTAAATCATCTGGTTAGCTTAGTTTCAATTACTTGCAAATTTTGATTTTGCTAACCTCTAATGTTTTATTGAAGTGTTGTGTCCACAGCTAGGTACAAGTTTCACACACACATTTATGGCACCCACCGTGGGGCCCTAAAATGGGTTTCTATTTCTATTCTAACAATTTCATTCAATTTTCTCTCATTTTCTGCCATTTATGCAATTTTTAAATTTTGTCCATACATTTTTCATATGACTTTTGTCAGAAAGTCATACCATATCCCCTTGACTGTCATACAAAAGTTGAGATTTTTGAGGCTCGTATCAGAACTTACACATTGTCATTTGGGAGCTACTCTATCATGTGGGAAGACACCCATTATTGTATGAGTTTCCAGATTGTCATACGGGAGGTAACTTATTGTTGTACGAGTTTTGCCATCAAAATTCAATTGTCATTTCAGATTTTCAAGTAGTTTTCCAGATTTGATTTTTGGATTTGGACTAACAACTAACCCTAACAATTGAGATCTTTTGTTTCTGATTGGTATTTGTTGATTCTGATTGGAAAAGCGCAAGAAAAATTACTAAAATAGGTAAAATCTACTAAGTGCATTGCAAGGAATTCAGGTATTCTGCTATGGTCTGGTAACATTTTGATTTGGATTTAAAATGAACTCTCATGTGTCAAGCTTGTGCGCCTTTCCAACTTTCATAATTCACACTTCAGTTTTGGGCTATAAAAATGAACATAGATTTTCTTTTTGCATATATGTTACACATAGTGAATAGGCCCTATGAACACTATTTGTGGATGATCTTGAGAGAGTGGGCTTCATTCGCTTGTTCACACATGTGAAGCTCTTCTTGATGAAGGATCTCCTTGTAGGTAGGGAGGATACTAAGATTATCTTGTGTTCTACTTGGTTTGGTCCTTAGCTTTTGATCAATACGTTCTCTTTCTAGAGAGATCGATAGAGCATAGTTGTTGACATCAAAAATCTTGGTGAGATAATTTTAGTCTTAGTGTGTGTTGGTACTCAAAATGCAATTTTGAGGTACCATGTAAAATGCTTGCTAAAGTGCTCCTTTTGGCCCAAAATGCACATGTGAAAAGGGTGTCTTCAGGTCATGTAATGAGTGGAGAATGATTTGATATCTTTCATATACCCTGTTGAGTCATTTTGAGTCCTTAGCCTGCATCTTGAAATGGGTTTTTGTCCATTCGTTCCTAGGAGGTCCTGAATGCAGAATTTGCTAAGTGTGAAGCTCACTGGAAGGGATACTTTGAGATTGAATATCTTGAATTCTGATGAGCGTCATGAAAATCTAAGCCTGGCGTCTTGTTGTACACATTGCATACTCTCTATGTTTCCAATTTCAGGTCCCTGTGATCAGTTTTGACCCTATTTATTCATCCCCTTCCGGAGGTGTTTTCTCAGTTTTGCACTTGTGTAATTGTTCAGTTGCTCTTGGAGGCCCTGTTTGTGGAGCTGTATCTTTTGTCCGGTGATTGGAAGTAAAGTGATGGTCACATCCCTACATTGTAAACATTTTTTTCTTCATCCCTGTCAGTTAGCAGCTCATGACGAATCCATTGGATAAGTTTCCCAATGCGATTCCATTTGCGGTTTTTGTTGTTTGCAAAGAGTGTGAGGTGCATCAGTTTGTCGGAGGTTAACTTTGCTCATTTATAACTTTTGACCAGTCAAACTTATCAATGAAATTCTTGTTGGTCTACATTGAAAAGTTGACATATTACTTCCAGTTCAGTTTTGAGCTTTTTGTCGATCCATTTGATATCTTTTTGAAGGCATTTCCAAAATTAACTTTCCATGGTTTTCTGTGTTCTGAGTCTATCTTTGCAAGTACCAGTTTTCACAGGGCTATATCTTTTGCCCAGTTTACTCCCAGATCGGGATGATGATTGAATCACGATGTTTGCATCTCACTGTACTTATGTGCTAGTTTGTAGCCTCCTCAGACCTTGTTTGATATTTTTGTCAGGGTGATTCCGGATGCAGTTTATCAAGTTCTAACAGTGTGTTTGTAGGAACAGAATGAAAAGAGCAACTTTGAAGGTTTGTGACTTTCACCTCGCTTGTCGTCATGGGACACCGTTTTGCAGGATGGATGAGTATGTATCAAAGAATGGGCTTGTTTAGTGGCGGGGCCAGGTCAGGTGAATATGTCAGTTTTTAAAGCCAGTTCCCAAGGCCACTTGTACATTTTGGGCATGTTGCAAGGGGGGTTGTTTTGGCATTTCGGTTATCTGGGTATGATTGTGAATTGGATTCAAAGAGTGCAAAGGGCAATATAAAAAGAGAATAAAAGGTCCAACCATAGCTAATGTGAAAAGATTGATGTAATCATAAAGGTCTCAAACGTAAAAGAAAGGCAACCTATCAACGTGATAGGAACAGACCATGGTGCTGATGGTAGTTTGCAGTTTTCTAGGAGTATAAAAAGGGTGGGTAACGGTTTAAATTTCCAATGTACCGTGACTTATTTCATCAAAGTGGCCACATTTTGGGTATGTTGAGGAATGTGGAGCATATGGTTTAATTGATGATGTGGAGAATTTGAATTTCTACAGACATGGCAAATCACAATTGCTTTGATCTTGTTGCCGAAATTTTGGTTTTTCTCTTGAAATCCTTTACTTTTGGCTCTGCTCCTCTGAAAGAACCTGATTATATTTCTCACTTGAGTCAAGATGTCAATAAAAGGATGGCAAAGATGGTTACTTTGAGAGACAATTATGGAGTGAGCGCTTAGAATATGGTTATCAAGATAAATAGCATAAAGTTAATGATAAAGCTATTGTTAGTCTCTCAAAAGGTGCTAGACACATATATTGATAAGGTGGATTCTTCCAGGGTTCTGCATGAGTTTGCCTCTATAGGAAATATGGAAGTTGTAAAAAGACTCATGGAAAATCCCCTACGCATGAAAGAGAGTCAGCATCAATTTGAAGGCCAGCATAGGTGTCTTAAGCAAACAAAAGGTATTGGTGAAGAGGTATTGAAGATGTTCTTTCATATGCTACAACTAAGAATGAAGCCCAACAAATTCACCTTCGTAACACTTTTTGATTTGTCCTACCCCAGCAACAATCGGATTTGGCAAGCAGATTCACAACCATATCATCAAAGCTAAATTGAATGTAGACAAATACATAGCCAGTGCCCTTTTTGACATTTTGGGTATGCCAAATGTGGAAATATGGCTAATGCCTTAGAAGTGTTTGAAAAAATGCCTGAAGAAGATGATGTCTCATGGAATGCAATGCTTGTTGGCCATGCTGTCAATGGAGTTGCTGAAATCCACAGTAAAAAATTGAAATGGAAGAGGCGTTTCAATATAAGTGGAGTCTCACCAATTTTGGGGGCCTCACATTCAAATAAAAAGAGGCATGTTCTTTCCAATGGTATGCTTATGCAATACAAGATGGAGATGCCAGTTAAAGCTAGTGAATGATGCCAGCATACAATTGTATGAGAGTTTCCTATGTAGGACATTTAGCGCATAAACAAAGGAGCTGCTCACAATAGTATGGAGCCAGCTCACGTAAAATGCCACTGGGAAGAGTTAATTGTAGAAGGGTGCTGCAATACATAACAATGGAGGCTCATTTTGGCATGCATGAGGTTGTCTTTCAATCTAAATGCCAGTGCAACTACCAAATGGATAAAAGACTGTCAATGATCAGCGTAAGTGAAGGTGTGAGCGACCACTACACTTGGAAGCTCATGCGATAGGTACCCCGTGCTAGTGGATGGTGCCTTACTGCAAATGAAGGGAGTCGGGTGCAATGACTCAAACATTGATGCCCGTGTGGAGGGATTGCAAATCAGTAATGACCTACGCATAAATGAATGGATGTTCACCCAAAAAATGGAGTTACCTATGATTGTAGAGGCAGTCAATTAGATGGGAAGTCATGCCTATGGTACTCCCCATCAGGAAATAAGATGGAGGCTCCTTGCATTGTTTATAGAGTCCAATAATGAAGAATTGTTCATGCAAGTATGAATGGTGACTCACCAGACAATTCAGGGAATGCCAGTCAAATGCTACTTATGTCACTAAATATGCTAGTGGAGTTGGAATGTTCAATGCAAAATGTATGGAGACTGTGGGAAATGACAGTCTTGATTTATTAAAGCCTGATTCTCCAAAACTGAATGATATGCATGTAATTGATGATGTGTCTGAAGATAGAGATACCAAACAAAGGCACTCACACATCAAGAGGGGAGTCTTACGCATAGAGAAGGGATTGCATGGCAAGAGACCAGTGTAGGAAAGAGGAGAACATGTTTGGAGATGTGGAAGGCAAACCCAAGTATGTATTTCATGTTGGTCCTCCATTCGCCATGGTGTGTCTATGAAATGAATTGAGGAGTTACCAAATTGAGGAATGAGCCCACGCAAATATGAAGGAGGCAGCGTATAAGGAAATGGACTCTGGGCAAAGCCAGCATAAAGCATTTTGAAAACAAGTCAAGGTACATGTTGGTAAAGGTGAAATGAAATAGGAACGGTGTATATACTTGGCTGCCTATAAAATGGTGGTGCCTCATGCTATTTGACAGGAGGATCACCTCATGCTATTAAGATATGTTAGCTCATGCAGTGAATACAAATAGTAGCTACCAAACAAAGGGTAAAGCAGTGTATGCATAGCTCACATGATACACAGTGATTGCTTTGCATATGATTTGAGTGATCGCCAGTTCAATTGATGCATCCCACATGAAACACTTAGAAGCTTATGCTTTAGCTTATAAAGGAGATACCTTACGCCAAATATGAAAAGAATGCCCTGCACTATTTGGAAAGGAGCATCACGCCTAATATGCGGTGCAACATGAATCCCCATCATCGTGCCCTTCCTCAACAAAACAAATTTTGCAGCTCGATTCAACTATCTGAGACTTCCTTCCCTGAAAAGGGGTTTCAAATGTAGAAGTTTGATGACTGCCAGCCGTGTCATAGGAGAGCACGTCGGTGCTGTTGGATTCATCCCTAGGTATGATCTCGTGTCGTTCCCTGTATTCTGTGCATCATGACAAATGTATGAGATTCAAATTATGGCATGAGAAGTTTATCGAGATTCAAACTTGTTGTTGTTTGGCACTTTGAACTGGGATGATGATGATTTCAAAAGGGAGGAGAGGGCCTGAGTACAAATGGAGGCCCTCACGCATAAAGAAAGGCAGGCAAAAGGGAGTGCTTCACATGGCACAAATAAAGCAAATGAAAAAGGGTTTATCCCACATTCAGTGGGTAGACATTTTTCTTATGTTTATATTCAGCAACGCTCACATAGCATTGCAAATAAGAAAGCCACGAAGGCTCTTGGTGGGCCCGCTTGATTAGAGGTATGTGTGCGTGGTGGGCCCACATAATTTTGCAAGGAAGCACAGTTAAAGATTTAAAACATTCAAAACTAATCATCCCACATTTGGAATTTGGACCTCGAGATTCGTGTGACCATCAATGGTGGTCACATGATCGCAAGGGCTGAATTTGGCCCTTGCAATCATGTGCCTGGCCGCCATGTGGCATTTTTGGTGAGATGGTGGATGAGGTGGCAGGCCAGCCAATTCGAGCCTACCATGTGTCAGGTGGGTCCCGCTGCAAGAGGCCAAAAATAATATTTTATTCAAACTCCCTTTCCTTCCCGTGCAAATTCAAACTTAAAAAAATCAAAATTATAAATGTGAATTTATATAGTCTTGACTATGTAAAAAATTCAAAAATCTAAGTTGCAGAGCATAGACTGAATTTAATTGCTGGGAGCTTGATTTTTCGCCTGAATATCAAGTGTTATATACCGCCGAAAAGGTGAGAAGACGAGGATTCTATTTCTGACATCAGATTCAATGTAGGTCCTATTGGTTATGATATATTTCCAGTTGAACATTTCAGGGGGGCCAGGAAGATATTTTCAAAATATCTATTTTGTCAATCCGGTGATTCACAGTCAGTTTGAGAGGATGAAAAGATGTGTTTTCAAGGGGATAGAGCAGATCAGGTTTGTTGTTCCAGACTTCATGACTCATTCAGTGAGTAGTTCAGAGTTTGACAAGTGTCAGTTGGTGATGCTTTCTGGTGTTTTCCCCTTCTCTTCTTAGTCTCGTTTCTTTTCATTTCGAGGGGTTCCAATCTTTTGGCATGAGCAGAGCTCTGCAAGTTTGAGTTCCAATTTTGGTTTATGATTGTCTAGCATAATGGTTTCTGTGTGTCTCATTTTTTGTCATAGATTCAATACAAGTGTTTGTAAGTTTGATTGCAAATTGAAATACATGTAAGGCATGTATGGTTTTCAAAGAATTGTCTTCATTGTATTGAGTTTCAGTTTTAGTATGAATTCAGTGTTCAAGGGATATTGAATTTGTCTTCTCCAAGGGAGAATGTATCTGTTTGTATTTGGACATCCTTCAAGGAAGGATTGTAAAATCCTTAAATGCAGATTGGAAATTAATCAGTGCTATGAATTTGTATGATTCTTCATATTGAGAGATGGAAATGTGTTAATGTAAGGCATTAACGCAAGGATATTAATCAATGAAACATGGTTTGTAGTTTGGGTTTATATTTACTGGTTTTGACTCCATGCCAGGATTGAAGGCACTGATCTTTATTGTTAGAAGTCATTTGCCAAACTAGCATCAATTTAATCAATCAACTATCCCTTTCTGTTGTTGAGTTTGAAAGATAGATTGAGCATGTGGGTAGGCTTCCCATAACAGAGGTTCATCTCAGTTATGAATCCTGTTGCAGGACCTATTTATTCTATTTAATCCATTTGTGAAATCTACTTATTAAGGGTTTGTATTAGTTTATATCTGTTTGCATAAGCAAAGAAGTGAGGTACACCCGCCTGGGTCTGTGGAGCCCGAAGTGAAGAAGGATTTAATCCTTGTCAATTAGCATTTCTCTTGCCAGGAAAAGAGCATCAAAGGGGAGAGATCAGGTTGTGATCTAGTTATTTACCCGTGCAAGAAAAATAGCCAACAGTGTGTCAGATTAATCTATCTATTATGTTTGGGTAAAAGTAATAAGGCTAGAGGACTATGCTCTACTCCCTTTTTGGGTAGTATCAGAAACTCAAATCCTTGGATCTAGACCAAGTCCCCATGTGGTATCTTTTGTGAGTCACCTTTAGAAAGGGTTAACCGTAGTGGACATTCCCTTTATTAGGTCAACCATGTGGATGGAACCTCAAGAAGTAATAGCCATTTTCATCGTGGTAGCAACAGTCACTATATAAATGTCCTTGTGGAGGAAATATTCATACGTGTGGTCTCTAGTTGGGCTATCAGATCTCCCTAGCAGCTCCTAATTGATTAAATTCTCAGACTATGTCAAAACCTTGGTGCACCTAGATATGGGTTCACCCTCTTGAAATCATAAAAGTTACAGAGTCAGACCATTAATACAAACCTTAGCGAGGCCAAATTTTTCATTTTCTAGGACTATGTCCGTTATTGAAAAAAAATTTGGAACATACACAACTAGCATTCCTAGGGATTAGCACATTAAGTCACTTGATTATTCATGTGTAGGGTTGCTTTGTCCCCTATTCATTATTTTCAGACGTACTTGAAATAACTTGCTTGTTGTTCTGCGTGCTTGTTTACTTACTTGGTTATTAAAAATGAACAATCCCAAAACAAACTTCAAATCTGGACAAAAAACCTTGCAAAACACATTGATTCTGAAAACTAAAAAATTGCAAAATCTAATGCAAAATTCCTTTTTGGAGTCAAAATTCATCCCACAAGATCAAAAATTCATAAAAAAAATTATCCTTTGTCGTATCAGAACCCTAGGATTATAGTATGAGAGCACGTATATTTTCATATGAGTTTTGTTAGAAATCACAAGCAAAAAGTCAAAACCTGCTATCAACTGTCGTGTGAGCTTTGTAATTTTTGTATGAGTCTTGTCAATTGTCATGCCAGAGCTTACCCAGACTCGTACGAGCCTGGAGAAACTCATATCAAAAATTTGAAAATTTTCCAAAAACTTGCCAAAATTGCCAGACATCCAGTTTTTACAGCCTACTTCTAGATTCTATCAAACAAATCATTGTGTCAGGAACAGAGTAGAAACTAGAAAGAATTCAATCATTTTCCTAAAGTGGTCTCTTAAGTCTGATCTAGTCTTCTGATTTATCAATTTGATTCTTTTTCATCTTGTGTCAAAACCTTGTCAAAATTATCTTCAATTCAATCTACAACAAAAATGGCTAAGTGTTGCAAGCTCATGTCTGCCATCTTTTGGGTGTCTACCCATACTACTAGGGCACATTATCCTTCATTTACTTCCAATTTAATCTTCAATCAATCCAATCTTGACAAGGTTGTGTCATTTGACCTTCTTGAATCAAATCATTCCTCAGTTTGCTTCATCTTTCTCTTTTGCTTCACCCAAGGTTAATGGTGGAAACTAGAGCTTCATCATAGCGAAAACAAGGAGAAAAACCCAAATTCTCTTAAGCTGCATCTTCTATGATTGCTAAGATATTTCATCAACCTTTCGACACAACTAAATTTGTAGGAGATGCTCTTGTAAATCTTTACTTGATAGGTGGCTACGTCACTCCTCCTGCACCAATCCATGTAGGTCATCAAGTGACTCCCCCTGCATCAATCCATGTAGGCTATCAAGCAACTCCTAATCAATCCATCCCTGGTAGTTCTCATAACAATACTATGTCTCAAGGAGGGACAAACCAAGGGTCCCAAGGACATCAATCTCAACATTGTGTGGATCACAAACCCACACCTTCTGAAATTGCTCGATATCAAAATGATGATGACTTCAAGAGAATGATGAGGCATTTCTTAAAAGAAGACAGAGAAACATACTTCCTAGAGTTGGCGCATCAAGGGGCTAAAATTCCTCCCAACTTTAATGTTGAAGATATCATTATGCATGAGGAAGAAACTCCAATCATTGCTATGATGAAATAGATGCATGCCATGCAAGTCAAACTCAACAAACTCGAAAAAGAAAAGGAACCTAAGGAGTTATCCATGGAGGCTCTATGCCCTTTTCCATTTGATAAAGACTTGTACATTCTGCCATTCCCTAAAAGAGTGGAGATGCCTAAATATGACAAATACGATGGAAACTCTGATCCTCAAGATCATGTTAGAGAATTCTATACTCAATCTATGGAGTTCATGCATGAACCAACCTACCTAATGCATCTTTTCCCTCAATCTCTGGGAGGGTTGTCTATTCATTGGCTCTCAAAAATGCCTCCAACTATCAAAACTTTTAAGGAGTTAATCAAACTGTTCTATCAACAATACTCCTACAACATCCAACATCTGGTCATCATGATTGACATCTGCAATCTAAAGCAAAACTTAGGAGAACCATTCCTAACTTTTCTCAAAAGATGGAGGAAGAAGTTTTCTCTATATGCTAGACCTATTCCAGAAACTGAGAAGCTGGAAATTTTCATCAACAATCTTGTTCCAAAAATCAACTGCCATTTGCAAATGCAAAATCATACATCCTTTGATAAGATGGTAGAAAATGCAATCAAAATTGAGAAAGTACTTGTACAAAAAGGAGACATATCACTTCAAAAGGATAAGTATGAATCTGGATCTAGTTCTAAAGACAGGCAAAAACTAGAACAAGAATAAAGGCGTTGTCACAAATGGCATTGTTGATACTATATGTGCCCCATCTAAGGCACCCACTTTCAATTTTACTATTGGCACCCAAGCTATCAAAGCCTTAGAGTAAAAAACAAAAAAGTTGAATAAGAAGCCATCTGACTATAAACCTTGGGCTATAGATCCTAAATGCAAGTTTAGTCCTCTTGGAGAGTCCTTGGAATCTACCATGAAAACTTTGTTGTCCAAAAACATCATCACCTTGCCTAAGATAAAGGTATTTGATCCTGAACCAAAGGAGGAAACAACACAACAATCTGACAGTGATGATTTAGACACCACTGATGATCTCATTCCTTATGAGCATTTGCCTAAAGAAATAAAAGAACTTCTTGAAGTAGAAGTTGATCCAATCAAAAGAATCAATGTGGTAGACACATAAGAATGTACCATGGAACAAAAGATAGTCACACCACAAGAACTATTAGGAATAAGGTGTCTCAACCTTGGATAATTCCTATTCTTATTATTTGTTTTGTAAATGTATTTTTTGCAAATAATGTAATTAAGTGTGAGTGTACATGTCTAGTTGGCATGTTGATGTGTCACTCCACTTGATGTGTCGGCATCTTGTGCGTAAGGAGATCATGACTGAAATGGTCATGACGGATTCCTATGACATGTAAGAACTATTTAAGGAATGTGCTATGATAGGTGTAAGAGCATCTTATGACTTGGGCCTATTTGGGTGCCCAAGAAGAAGTGGTCAGTGTGTGTAAGAGAATATGCCAAAAATAGGTTGGTATGATAGATTCTCTTACACTTCTCTTGTGACTATTATTTTTGGTGGATTCTATGACAAGCTATCATAGTCTATTCTAGGGATGGACACCTATTCTTGGGATTGCATGTAACAACTGTGTACATGTGGCTTTTTGCATGGGTCTTGGTGGTTGTGCCTATTTTTGGGTCCAGAGGAGTCTATATATATGATGTTGCTCCTATGGGAGAGATATAACTGAAAGTTAAGTCTTGTTGGCTTTGTCTTTCATTTCCTAAAAGAACTTGCATTGCAAGTGTATTATAATCTTTGTGTTGAAGATAATACATTGTGCATGTTTTGGAGTGCTGGGGTTTTTTACCAAAAGGTTTTCCCCAAGGTATATCATTGTGTCATTCTCTATTTTTTCTGTATGCATTGTATGTGGTTGCAATATATTTGTTAAAGTAGTTAACGAATCTGAAATTGTAAGGATTTATAAGAATTTGCACAATACTCTCCTATAGAGATTAGCATAGGAAGTTGTTTCCGCACCTGAGTTTCCTTACAAGAACCAGCTGATCTTGAGGAAAAAAAATAGACAAGGAGGAAGGTGGTAGCTATTCTGAGATAGATTCTCATGAGTATGAATTCAAATCAGAATCTAGACAGTAACCCTTCTTGGGATATCCATCTTGACTTTACACATGTTCTCAGATTTCCTAGAGGCATAGATGAGGAATCAAATGACAATGAATGGGGAGTCGTTCCAGAGGAAGATGAGCTTATCATAGAAAAACATATTGATGTTGTTCACCAATATGCACCTAAACCCAATGTAAGTCTAGAGTGAAATAATGAACTTAACCAGTCTGATCCACCGATGGTTGAAGTGGACTCCCACAATGACATTAAGCATGTTCATGAATTGAACATTTTGAGTTGTAATATCACCTTCAAACTTGAGAGTCATGTTAGGACCAATGATGAAAGATCCATATCTATAAACATTATTTCCCAATCTTTCATCGCTTTGACTATCCAACATCGTGAACTTCTTGACCAAACCTCCATGAATCTGAGCCAAGGTATCTATACTTTTCTGAATGACTATTCCCTTGCTTGCTACATCAATGTAGTTGAGCCTATGATGACTTCCATTAGTGACCTGAGTGTTAGCATGATGGAGTCAGACATCAAGTATCTTATTCAAAAGAATAAGAATAAAAATAAAAAGAAGAGGAGTTCTGAGGGTGAAAACCACTTTGTGGCAGTCTCAGAACCTACAAAAGTAAAAATAAAAGATGTATTCAAAGGTGAAAATCTCTTTGAGGTGCCTAAGGATGAGATATTTGATGTCCTTCTGAGTCACTTATAGGACAAATCTTCTATTTTTGATCGAGCCCACTCAATCTATCAACTTGGGAATAGCAAAAGAACCATAGTTGATCCATGTAGCACAATCCTTATCAGAAGAAGAAAAGAAAAAATTTACCACATTCCTAATAGAAAAGAAGATCAACTTTGCATGGAAATATTTAGATATGCTAGGGTTGGATCTTGATCTTATAATGCACCATTTATCTATAGCTCTCAGTGTCAAACTTGTTAAGAAAAAATTAAGAAAGATGCATCCACATGTCACACTCTTGGTCAAAGTTGAATTAGAGAAACTACTAAAATTCAGATTCATCTGAGTTATTGATTATGCAAAACGGATCTCTAACATAGTTCCAGTATCAAAACCAGACAAATCTATAAGAGTATGCACAGATTTTAGAGATGTAAACAAAGCATGCCCTAAGGATGATTTTCCATTACCAAATATCAATATGATAATGGACATGACTGTGGGCTTTGAGATGTATTCTTTAACGGATGGTTTTTCTGGATACAACCAAATCAAAATTGCTCTAGAAGATCAAGAGAAAACTGCTTTCACATGTGCATGGGGTACTTTCTGCTGGAATGTCATGTCATTTGGTCTCAAAAATGTAGGTGCTACATATCAGAGAGCTATGACATCTATTTTTCATGACATGATGCATCAAACTATGGAGGATTATGTTGATGATACTTTGGAAAAATCTATGATAACATCAGAACATCTAAATGACTTGAGAAAATACTAGATAGAAAGGAGAAGTTTAGTCTCAAACTGAACCCTAAGAAGTGTGCTTTTGGTGTCACTTCTGGAAAGCTCTTAGGCTAGAAAGGAATTGAAGTAGATCCAGCAAAGGTTAAAGCTATCATGGAGATGCAACCTCCCACAAATATTAACCAAATGAGAACATTACAAGGGAGAGTACAATCAATCAGATGTTTCATATCTTAGTTAGCAGACATATCACAACCTTTTACAAAGACATTACATAAAGGTGTGACTTTTTCATGGAATGA
Source organism: Chamaecyparis obtusa (assembly GCA_027943335.1). Lineage (NCBI taxonomy): Eukaryota > Viridiplantae > Streptophyta > Pinopsida > Cupressales > Cupressaceae > Chamaecyparis > Chamaecyparis obtusa. The sequence continues at coordinate 1,285,552 of BSBK01000944.1, forward strand.
GGAATGTGAAAAGAACTTTAATCATATCAAGAAATATCTATCAAATCCTCCTATTTTTATGCCTCCTATTTAAGGGAAGCCATTGATCATATGTCTCTACTATAGATACATCAATGGGGGCATTACTATCATAGCATGATGAGAACAAGAAGGAAAGAGCTATATACTATATCAGTAGAATATTGGTAGCATACGGGAAGAACTGTTCCATGATTGAGAAAGATTGTCTAGTTGTGATCTTTGCATCATAGAAACTGAGACATTATATGTTGGCTCATACCACACATTTGGTAGCTAAGATTGATCCACTAAAGTACCTACTAAGAAAAGTTGCCCTCACAAGTAGATTAGCTAAATGGGTGATGCTATTAAGTGAATTTGACATTGAATATGTTGAAAGAAAAGCTATCAAGGGCCAAGCCATTGATGATCAATTGGCTGACACACCTTTGTTTGATGATACACCAATGCAAATGGAATTCTCAAATTCCTCTATCATGAATCTTTCTTCTAGAGCATGGAAGTTATTCTTTGATGGCTCCTATACATAGAATGGATCTGGATCAGGCATATTGTTCATCACACCCCAAGGATACTCAATCCCTAAAGCATTCAGAATCAATTTTCCTTGCACAAACAATATTGCTAAATATGAAGCTCTTCTTAATGGTATGAAAATAGAAATTGAGTGGAGAGTGACAAAACTACACATTCATGGAGACTCACAACTTGTAATAAACAAAGTCAATGATGTGTATCAAACAAAAGATGGAAAGCTAATCCCATACAAGATAATAGTAGATGATCTAAAGAAATAAATCATATGTATCACCTTTGAACAAATTCCTAGAATAGAGAACAAAGTTGTTGATGCTATGGCAACACTATCTACTTTATTACAGCAGCCCGAACATGAGGTGCGCTATGAGTTCCTGGTGGAAGCATTATCTTATCTTGCATATGATTCCCCTAAAACTTGCATGATCTGCACTATTGTTGGTCATGATTCATTCTGATACAAAAACCTTTTCTCCTATCTCCAAGACCAAATCATTCTTGCATCCTTTAACCGCCATGAAAAATGATACCTTATTTGCAATGCATCCTACTATGTCATCATTGGTAATGATCTGTACAAACAAGGTCTAGATGGTACACTCCTTAGATGTTTAGAATGAGAAGAGTCTCAATGTGCAATAGAGGAAGTCCACAAAGGTATGTGTGGGTCACATTCAAATGGTTCAATACTAGCTCAAAAACTTATTAGGGCTGGGTACTGTTGGCCTGAAATGGGAAAAGAGGCTATCAAGTTTGCAAAGAATTGTCAAAAGTGTCAAATACATGGTAACTTAATTCATGCACTAGGGAGAGATCTAATTCCCTTTACTAAACAATGGCCTTTTCACCAATGGTCATGTGATCTTATAGGAGCCATACATCCTCATTCTTCTAATGGGCATACCCATATCATTACAGCTACAGACTATTTCACAAAATGGGTAGAAGTAGTCCCTTTGACTCAAGCAACCGGCAAACAAATTTCAATGTTCATTCTGAACTACATCATATGTCGGTATGGTATCCCACATTCAATAGTCACAGATAATGGTGGAAAATTCAAGAACAAAGACTTAGATGATTTATGTGCTGAATTCAAGATTACACAACATTGGTCATCAATCTACTATCCTCAAGGGAATGGACAAACAGAGGCTTCAAACAAGAATCTATTGAAAATCTTGCATCGCACAGTTAATAAAATAGGAAGAGACTAGCATCTCATGATCAATCTAGCTCTCTGGGCCTACAGAAAAAGTATCAGAATGCCCACTGGGGCTACACCATTCATTTTAGTTTATGGGTCTGAAGCAGTACTGCCTATTGAGGTTGAAATCCCATCACTAAGAATTAGAATGCATGGTCTAGTAACTGATGATGACTATAGAGTGTTTAGGTTGCAAGAACTTGAACTACTAGATGAGCGTAAACAAGCAGCGTATGATCATCTCAAAGTATATCAGAAGAGAATATCTAGAGGTTACAACAAGAAATTCAAACACCAATAATTTTAGGTTGGCAATCTAGTCTTGAGAGAGAATCCTAAAAATCAATCACATAGAGAATGCAAGGGGAAGTTTGAACCCAAATGGTTGGGTCCCTTTTTTATCACTGCTACTTTTGGCTTTGGTGCCTATCAACTCTCAATGACTGAAGGAGAACAGCTCCAAGAACCAATCAATGTTCTCCATCTGAATAAATTATATGCCTAAGGCATTCAGCATTCAAAAATGTCCTGAAAAAATTATAAAAATTGAAAAAGTCCTAAAAAAATGATCATCCTAGTGAAAACCTAGCAATAGGCTCCTTGATGTATCACAAAAAAATATATATATATATCAAAAATACAAAAATATTTAAAAAAATGAGAAAAAGAAAAAGTGCCTTGGTGAAAACTTGGAAATAGGCGCCTTGGTAGAAAAAATAGAATCTCTACCAAGATGGTGAAAACTTGACAAATGGATGCCACTTGTTCAAAATGCTCCATCTATCAGTGTAATCTTGATCTTTCCCAGCTTTTAGTCTACTTTAGTCTGTATATATCCTTGTTTCAATAAAGTCAGTCTATACACCAATCAACTCAAACATCTATATCCTATCAATGTTCAAACTTGGGGGCAATCAATGTCATATCCTACAGTCTCCAATATACCTCAGACAAGTCATCTCCAGTCAAGGTCCTTTGAAGCTATATTTGAGTCAGTCTATATGTCTCGTCTCCAGAAAGGATTTTGCATCTACAACAACACAATCAAACATCAACACAAACTAAAAACAATCTATGCTTCGCATGCTTTTATCTCTTTGTATGCTTACTAATTCACATTGAGATTTTTGCATATTGTGTCCTTTCGAGCTCTTTGATGATGTCCTTTACAGGATTTAGAGGGTGATGACTAGGGGAATAATCTTTTCTTTGTCTTTTGCTTGTATGTGAAAATTTAACAACTTTGAAAATTCTGGATTGAAATGGTGTCTGTCTATAAGAGCCTTCATCTCGTATTGGATGGCCATGAGTACCTCAACCATTGATAGCCGATAAATTCAAGGAATTTTGATCTAACTATTGTCTTTTTGAGTGAGTTCTCATTCTTAATGTGAAACATGATCTTACCTAAGGATGTGAATGATAAAGGGTTACTGCGGGTAATTCACACTGGATTTAGAATGATCTCTTCACTGCTTGATTTGTTTGTACTGCAAGGCATATTTAGGTCATCATGACATTTATGTTTTGATGCTTATAAAAATTGCTATATCAAAATGGACATGATATTCAGGTCATCCAGGCGTTGGTGCCTTGGTGCTTATATCTAATCCGACATTCCAAAAAACAAAATCAATATTCATATGTCCATGGTTTTCTAGCTAGTGGGTGTTGTATTGACTTTGGCACAAAAATCAATATTCATATGTTCATAGTTTTCTAACTAGTGGATGTTGTATTGATTTATCTGGTCACTTAATAAAAATTCAATGATGAAAATGACCAACATATGATCAGTGACTAGATCCTAGGTCTTAGGTTTGCATCTCATTTTGCACTTTGCATGATTGCATTTATCTCATGATTGCCTAAATCAGCTTGACACTCAAATGATTCTTAAAAACTATGCTAAACATATCATAAGGACTGAGTATCACATGAAGGTCTTCTTAACAGATCACCAAGCAAGCACCCCTAGCTAATTTCGATGTTCTGAACCCATTTTCGGGATCAAAATTGAAATTTGAGATTATTTATATTGTCAAAATCATGATTTAAAATTTTTGGACCCAGGATGGTCAACTGCTTGCATAATAGACCTTCAATCATCACAAAAATCCATTATTCAACTTAACTAATTATCTTACATCAAACTATCAAAATTTCAAGTTGTTCAACCATGGTTAACTCATGGTCAAACCTAGTCAAACTTGGTCTCCAAGACCTCTAAATGATGTAGAATGTGTTCTCAAACATGTATAACCACTTCTCAAATCAATTAACATATTTCTAAACCATTTAACACTGAATTTTCTTGTCAGATTTTAATTTTCATCCCGAAGGGGGCATGGTATTGCACATTATTCAAGTCTGTAAATCTAATTTTGTCAATCAAATCTTCTCTCAACAATCAAGATAACAACCACATCTAGTTGTTGATTTTCAAAAAAAACCTCATCACTTGGGGGCATATCAGATTCATCGAGATCCATATCAATCTGGTATCCTAATCAATCTTGTAAACTGTATCAGCTTTTCGTAACCATTGGTTCATTAGTGTTATTTCCTTGGTTCTTCGTAACTGAAGGGTTGAGATGTGATACTGTTTCGGTTCCTTTTGACAATTAGATCTAGAATCAGGTCACTCACTTCTTCATAATCATAAGGTTCAAAATTAGGTGTTTTGATACTTTTTCATAATCATTGGTTCATCATTGCTATAGTTGACATCATCATGATTCTTGGTCAACCAGGACCTGAATCAACTTTTTCTAATCTTTCAATCAGTTTCTATCTCAGAATCGGTTTATCTCTAAAATTAGTTTCAAACATCAAAAATAGACTATTCTTTGAACCCTGCGCTTCGCACAATAATTCAAAGAGGGGCAAAATGTAATACCCCAAAAATGGGCTATAGGTTCATTAACCTCCTACATCAAAAAATCGATCAAAATCGACATCAAAGTCCTAACCTAAGGCACATCTGCACATCAGTTTATCAAAGACCTAATTGATTATCTTAATTCTGCATCAGGGGATATTCCTTGAATATTCCTATTTTATCTTAATTATCTTTAATTTGATAATTATTTGGTGATAAATCATATTCATCTTAAAGTTTGATTAATTGAATATTCTAAATATTTAATTAATCAGATTTAATTCTACCACCTAATTATTTAATTACATTTAATTATATTTATTCCTAAATTATATTATTTAATTTTTACAATAATTCAAAAATCTTATGACTAATTGATTAAATTCTTATTTAATTAATTAATGTCAGTTGTCAATATTTGATAATATAGTTTTTGAATAAAAGTTTGATTTAATAATTGATTAACCCATAAATCAATTATTTCAAAAATCAATTAAGTTGAAGATAAATCACTTTATTTATTTAATTAATTCATAATTATTATGCACATTAAAAGAGCAGTTAAACTTTAAATCAGAAAAATAATTTAAGTTGTTATCTTTTGGAAACTCAACATCTATTTTGAGTTAACAGTTGATCTAAACTTCTGATTTGAGTTAAAAATTTATTTTTGCATGATTTTGTGAGTTAATTTGTCTCTAATTTCTTGTTGACTCGAAAATCAACCTGAGTTTATCAAGAGTGATTTATGGCTTCTCTCAATACATCCTCCAACCCTAGATTTCTATAAAAACAAGGCTCATCTCTTCACAATTTACCACTCTCGAATTTGCACAATTACTTTAGCGAAATTACATACGAAGAATCAAGCTTTTGCGATAGGCGACTTTGTGAGATCAATTCATAATTTTTCATAGTTTTGCATAGTTTTTCATATCAATCCATATCATTGTTAGATTAAATCTACATATCATTTCATTGAATTCTAGATTAGATTCATACAGTTTTTCATCCTAATTGCATAAAAAATACAAAAATATAGATTAATCTGCATTCATTATACATTCATCTTTTAGCATTAAATCTTTTGTTTAGTTGTTGCATTGTTACTGATCTCAGTCTAATCTGAGAATGCATACTCACACCTACTAGAAGGCAGTAAATCACCTAGTTAGCTTAGTTTCAATTACTTGCAGATTTCATTTTTGCTAACCTCTAATGTTTTATTGAAGTGTTGTGTCCACAGCTAGGTACAATTTTCACATACACACTAGGTGCCACCACTTCTTGGAGGTTTGTATCACCACTTGTTTAAAATCCTCCAACTTTTGGATTGTGTCTATCAATCCAACCCTATATTTTCTTGGTCTTTGTTACTCTATTTCCCTAGCCAGGCTATGGCCAAGCTCACCTAGGGAAAGAGCTCAAAATTGAACCTTGATACTTCTACTCCTAAAATAAAAAGTAAATTTATGTACACTGACCCCTCTAACATTCCATCTAGGCCCATTTTGTTTTCCATGGATCTAAGTAGCTCGAGAGGCCATTTTCTATGTACAGTCCAAGACTGGACTAGAGAACTCCAACCTTAAAGAAAATTAACAAGAAGATACAAAATAGAAACTTCTAAAAAACTATCTTCACACAGAGTTATTAGAATATCATGAGAAACTAATTACATTGAGAATCCAATCAAGCTAATGCCATATGCAAATCTATTCAATTCAAAATGATTTGACATAGTTACAGTCTCTATTTGTAACTTTACAGTCAGTATAAAAACAATCTAAAAGTCATCCAACCTTGACATATCACCCTAGAAGGTCTTAAATAGTCTTCCCCTCTTCAAATCAACCACTCCAACTAACTCATTTCATCCTTTAGGTCAAAATCCAACTTTTGGACAAAGTTGTCAAGCAACTTTTAAAACTTATCGAGCAACTTTTCAAAAGTAACAAAAGTTGCAAAGTTTCTTTGAGCAACTTTTTCACATCTCGTAGCCAATTTGGTTTTATTTTCTTTTTCTACCATGGCTATCTCACCTAAACCCTAAATTCACTTTTTAAGATTCAAAATACTTCAAAATTGACCTCCTAAACATCTAGATGGTTCATTCCACATTTTGACTCATATTGTCCTCTAGGACATTACAAAGGAGTGGATGAACAAAAGCCTCCAAATCCTAACTTGAAAAACCCTAACCACTTAAACATCTTCCTAATCCTTCCTAATCTACCTAAGTAACTAGTATAGAACACAAACAAAACAAAGGTCTTTTCATCCTAGGTGCTCCTGCACCAACTACCAACAAATGTAGAAAATTCAACTTTAGGTCTCTTTCCAATCTTAGACATAGCTTTTAGACCTTCTTCAAAGTGTTCTTCTTCCTTATATTCTTCATCACTATCTTGACCAACTTTATATGTAGTTCTCCTTTGCAATTCATCTTGTAAATCTTGCACTTTCCTCTATAAAGACCTAAAACCTTCATCGGTGACTCCATGAACTCTTCTTAGAGGCATCTTCAATCTAATGGATTCTAAGAAAAATCTTATACAATTACATATTAGATCCACACTCTATCACCCCAAAAAAAATAAAAGTAGTATGATGCCACCACATAATCCAATTTGTACTCCAACAATTGAAAACCTCATTGTGATACCACTTGATGCAATCAAGACATGATAAGTCTCTAAAGGAGATGTCAAATCTTGTAGCTAGAGTGAACACAGAAAAAATAACAAAGAAACATAGAGATTTAAATCAAACATGATAGTTCTTATTATCATTAACAAGAATTTACATCAAATTATCTTCAAACATGTCAAGTTGTGAGGCCTTCCCAGTTGCGGCCCAATACAAAGAAATCAGTCTCATATCAGGTATTTCTAATCTTTCAAACCTTAGATCTATCATCTCTTAACTCTCTTCTATCTAGCACTTCCTTAAACAAGAACTACTACCTATCTTATATACAAGATCTCCAACCATAAGTCAGCTTATCTGATCATCAATCCCAAGATAAAGAAAATTATTTACAAATATATAGGCCAAGACCCAAAATGTGAAACATTGATCACCACAATAAGAACATAAGGATGTGTGATAATAAATATAGGTCCACATGACCACACAAATTAAAATCCAATGATCACTAACCACATGGTAAATCTCCTAAATTGGTTAAAGCATGAAATGAACACATTACCCATAATGAGTACATGAATCCAAATTTAAACCACCTTTAACCAAAAGAGATGTGATCATAGGAAATTGTTCCTAGATAGGTCCTAAACATCACACTATGATTGGACATAACAACTCTAATATAGGATCAAAAGCTAACTCGATCACTCAAATTAGAAATAAGAACAAAATGCAAAACATATTTTTGGTTGATGTAAGATTGCCAACTACCCTAGGATGCTCCTACATCAACGTGAGGAAAAATGAAAGACCATTATTTCTTAAATATTTTGTTAGAAGAATAAAAATTCCAACCACTAAATCACTCTCGAATTAATGAAGGAAAGATCTAGCACAAGTTCAGTTTCTACAAAACACATGACCAAAAATGGGAAGAGAAGGCATAATGGATAGAAATATGGTTGATAGATTCTTCATCATTGAGGCACATAAAGCACATGTTGGGGAAATAGAAACCCCTACAACACAAATTTTCAATAGTAAGAATTTTATTCTGCAAGAGAATCCAAAATAAAATATTCACCTTTGGTGTGAGACCCTAAATCCAAGCATGAGACAAGCAGGGGGAAGGCTTCAGAGAACAAGACATTTAAAGGATAGAAAAGGACACATATTAATTCTCTAAAGGGGAGATAGACAAAATTATTCTATCATTAGACTTCAGGACAAGCACCATTGAATTAAGAATAATCAGTAAAGGATTAAGAAGAGGACTGATCATATTAAGATTCACTCACTGATTATCAGCCCAATAGTCAGCAACCACGACTCCAAAAATCTCCTTAAAAGACTACATAAAGGGAGAGAAAGCTTCAGAGTCACAAAGAGATGAATGAAATAACCAAATATCATCCCAAAACTTGGTATTTCTTCCATTACTAATAGACCAACTCCTCCCAATACTAGTCATCTTTTTAGCCTAAATGATATTGTTCCATAACATAGATCACGTCAGACCTTCATAGGAGGAAAGTAAGACACCCAAAGAAGGGAAGGGGTTCAAGTATTTATTTCTCTAGATAATATCCCATTCCCAAGAACTATTGTAAATTATCTAGATTTGTTTTGCAATAAGGGCTTGACTCAAGGTTTTAATGCTTCTCTAACTCAAACCACTCGAGCATTTAATTATGCAAACCTTCTCCCAAAAAATTAAGGACATACATTTTCTTTCTTCCACTCCCAACCAGGGGAAGGATTTCTCAATAGCCTCAACAAATTTTACAATAATTCTAAATAGGCTTAGATAATAGACTGGGAGGCTCTGAAGGGAAGACTTTAAGATTTGAACTTTCCCTACCTGTCTTAACAATGTACTTTTCCATATAGAAATATTCCTATGAAACTTGTTCACCCAACTATTCTAGAAGGAATCTGGAGCTTTCCTACATAGGGGGAGCCCCAAGTATATAGAAAGGAACTTCCTAATTTAACAACCTAGAATATTAGCAATATAATGTTGTCTATCCTCAAGAGTGTTAATGAAGAAAAGGGAACTTTTATCCTAGTTTATAAGTTGGCATGAGGCATTACTATAATAGTTCAAAGTAGACTTAAGATTTTTGGCCTCCTTAATAGTTTATGATCCCATAAAAATAGTATCATTAATAAATTGCTGATGAGAATAGACCAGATTAGTAAAAGAGGGGTTGATCCCTTTAATTTGACTCTAAGAAACTAACTTGCTAATGTATCTTCCAATACATTCAACCACAATAATAAAAAGAAAGGGGGAAATAGGGTCACCTTGTATAATACCTTTGGAAGATATGAAGAGAGGGTTGGGTGATCCATTGACCAAAAATGATAGAGAAGGGGTAGAGATCAGTTGAAAAACTTGCTGATTAAATTTTTCATCAAAACAAAAGGCCTTAAGAGCCTTCAAAATAAAATACCAATCCACTCTATAATAACCCTTGGAGAGATCCAATTTCATCAGAAAACCTTGCTTCTTTGAAACTTCCAAAGAATGAATATTATTATGCTCTATAATGATAGGTTCAAGAATCCATCTACAAGGATTAAAACCATTCTATTGAGGAGAGATGATTCATGAAAGGAAGGATAGCATCCTAAGAGTGAGAACCTTGGAAATTATCTTGTAAAAATAATTACACAGACTTATAGGTCTGAAAATATCCATGTGATCAGCTCTTGTCACCTTTGGGATAAGGATGAGAAAGGTTACATTAAGCTCCTTGAGAATTTTTCTGGAACCAAAAAATTATTGAACCCCCTTGACCACATTAGATTGAAAAATGTGCCTAAAGGATTGGAAGAAGAACATGGGGAAATCATCCAGACTTGGTGCTCTTTTTCCTTCAAAGGAAAAAATAACATTTTTAACTTCATCTTGTGAAGGGATAGTAGAGAGGAATTTATTTTATTCACGTCTAATAAGAGAGGGGATGGTCTCAATGAGAACATCTTGATCTCGGGAGTTCAAGAAGTTATCAGTAGAGAGAAGAGAGGAAAATAATCACCTAGCTTCCTACCAGATATCCTCATCCACATCAGAGACGTTGCCATTAAAATCTAGATGAGAGATTTTTTTGGAAGCTCTATGCTTAGAAGTAGTCATGTGAAAAAATCTTGTGTTCTTGTCACCGGTCTTCAACCAAAGAGAACGGGACCTTTGTCTCCAAAATTCTTCTTCTTTAGATATAAAATCATGGTATTTAACTAATATCTTATTCTCAAAATCACATACTCCTCAGCATACCCCTCAACTTGAATTTTCTCCTGAATAACCTTCAAATTAGATTGAATAGTAGACTTTGAAGCAAAAATGTCTCCAAAGACCTCCTCTTTCAACTTCTTAACCATATCTTTGACATGTCTTAATTTTTTAGCAACTTTGTACATCATTGAACCATCACATAAATATTCCACCATTCCTTAATAGTTCCTTCAAGATTGGGGTGGGCCAGCCACATTCTCTTAAATCTGAAAGGAAAATATCTTCTACCGAAGATGGGATCCGCAACAAAGGAGATGGGAAAATGGTCTAAGACAATAGGAGATAGGGCTTCCAACCCTTCTATTGGTCCAAGTGTATATGGCACCTTGGAGATCCAGGTCATGAAGTGCTTGGTTATTGATGAAGTTCATCAAATCCAATCTGCTATCAAGATGAGAGGGAATACCACCAAATTTTTCACTCTCCTTAAGAGGGGTGTTAAAATCACCCATTATAATACATTCTTGCTTGTTAAATGGAGACCTAACTTTTTCAAGCTTCTTCCAAAACTTATTTCTTCCTTGTTTTGTATTTGGGGTGTAAATGTTAGTCAGGAGCCAAGAGGCATCATCTTTAATATGTTGAAATCTAACAAAAGCAATATTATCTTTGAGAAGAAAAATATCCCCTGGATATGGTTTAGGTTCCAAAATAAAGTAATGCCTCTAGAAGCACCATCAAAATTGCCTCCCAACACACCATAATTTTTAAACACTTTAATTTTATCAACTTTTTCCTTAGACATTTTAGTTTCTTGGATCAAAACAATATTAGGCTTATGAACCCCAATTAAGTTCCTCAGAACATCTTTCTTGTGGGGTCCATTTAGACCAGGTATGTTCCAAGAGATAATTTGCATTTTCTTTTACAAGAACATACCTTGTGGATGATCAAATGAGTACCATCCTCAATATTCTTATTTTCTTCTTTCTCTCTAAGTTGAGTAGAAGATCTTCCTCCTAGATTAGTAGATTTAGCGCCAACATCATCTTTACACATGTTTCTTGTTTTGGTTGGAGTTAGTTGGGGAGTATATTTAGATCCCCCTCCCTTTTTCTTGTCCATGATCTCAGTAAAAGGTACCCCATCCTCCGGGTTGGAATAAATCATAACCATCTTAGATAGATTATCATTTTCATCATCATCACCCCATTAATGGATAGCATTAGCATAATATGGGAAGGTTCTCTTAACAAAATATAAAAACTCATGGAACAAAGACACCTGAGTTGAGTCATATCCCAAAATATGGTAGGTTTGTGCATCATAAAAACAAGATCAATGTTTGAACCCTTACTGAAAGAGTTGAAATCCTCCTCCCTATCTATGTGAATCTCTTTCTCCCCTTGATCTTGGTCACTCTGCTCACTATCTATGATAATACCATCATGTTATCCTTCCACATCACTAACTCGAGCAGAAATGTCTACATGTTTTCCTTCCACATTTTGGGGTTCATTACTATTGTCTTTAGTTTAGTTTTGAGGATGACCAACAACCTCTTTTTCTTGATTCTCCTAACAATCTGGAGCGTTATCCTTTTGGATGTTATCACTATCAATATTAGTGTCCTTCTTTTCTGTATCTATCACCTTCCAAACTTTCTTCTTTTCATTTTATGCTTTCTCCTTATCTTTCTGCATAGGACATTTTCTTGCAACATGACCAACCTTCTTACAATGGAAGTACTTGAAGGAGACACTTTCATATTGCAATTGTTGAATCCTTCTTTCTAGCTTAGATTTTATCTCCACAAAGGATGGTATGTTTGCATCTTGAGATACACACACACACATTCTAGCATATGTGAGTCTCCTCCTAGCTTTCATCATAGGATCTATAGATAATAGTTCACCGAAAGAGCTAGCTATACCACTAAAAAAATATTCAAACCATAATTCTAGGGGAAGACCCGAGAGCCTCACCTAAATAGGGGCTTAGACAAAGAAGGAGTCATTCAAATCTAGTTTGGGAGACCCTTTTTGGAGGGCCAAGGCCAATTTACCAACCATCCAAGGACTAGCACATAAAATATTTGACATGTCTTCCTATTAAGAAAATGAAAAGGAGAGAAATCCCTTCGGTAGGGCCATATTTCTACCGAACCCTCATGATCCCACTTTTTCTTGGAAAAAGTTGCACAACATTAATATAGGGTCTAAGACTTATAATTTTTCTGACCAACATAAGAGTCATAAGAGAAATATTGTGGTCAATAACCAGGTAGGGAAAAGAAATTACAAACTTCCCTTGGTAATGATCAGAAATTTTTTGTTCCTAAGGGAAGACCAGGGCATGAGGTCTGCACAAGAATCTAAACTAGAGAATGCATATTTCCAACTTATGGAGGACCCCCCCAACCTGGATCAACACCCCTATATGGGTCCTCATAATCTAGGTCAACTCCATCTCCTTGAACACCAGCAAAGATGCTCACAAACTAAACAACCCCATAATAGGTAATAATAATCATGCTAAAGCTTTTCCTAGGAATAGTGTATTCAAACTAGGTATTATTTTCCTATCACAAAGTGCATTTAAATTTTCAAACCATGGATGTATACTTGAAATGGGACATCACAGTTTGTGCACTAAGCCTCTCATAAAGTCATCTTACTTAAGCTATAGGAAAGGAAAATGCATAGAAAGAACTAGGCTATTGTTGTAGGAAAGTACAACACATGGCTGAATAAGTAAAATTGATGTAAACAATCATAAATTTAACTCCAACCTCTCCTATCATTCTAACACATGTGCTATGGCTATATCTACATATGTTGCAGGAATAAACACAGATATAATGTTGTAGGAGTAAGCAATGAATGCTACTTCAAATACTGAAAACAATTAAACTACTTTCTCTACTCTAATCTACTCGACCTCCCAAGTGGGCCCCTTTGGTTGGTTTTAATTAACTACAAACACAGAAGATAATTCAAATTACTCCTTCATTTCATATATTCAGAAAATGGATTACATCAAAATGGAACACAAGATCAAAGAGTAACTTGCTTCTCAATACAATAGTAATACAATCATTTGTCTAACTAAATTTCCATGAATCATATCCCTATATATAGAGAGGATTGACACTTGAACATTTAGATAAATTTGACTAATTCATCCATGAAGGAAGGAGAACATGTCAATCTAAAATAGAAGATCATAAAGACTAAACAACCATCTCAACAAAATACTAATTATAGAGGAAATTTAGCATTGTCGTGCCCCTATATTCCCTAAGACATTCATTCCTTTAATTATGCAGGCATGTCCCTTGGTTGTCTTGATGATTCTTCTTATCATGTCTGAAACATCATCACTTCTTCGTCAATGCACCTGATTTTCTCTCCAGACATTCTTTCAATCCTGGTAGATTAGTAGTGTATGCATGCATATTCAAGTATTCAACTTAATCAATTTCATCCAAATATTAAGACACACATTAAAATAGTTATATGAAATACTGCAGTATATATAGTATTAGCAAGGTGTGTCTACTATTTTCTACCCATAAGTTTGAGAATCTACCTGTACTTATAGAATATATACAAATTTAAGCACTTAAAAAGTCACACAAATGTTTTGGGAATATCTAGGAACAGAGCATAAAACAACATAAAACAAAGACAAAATTTAGTCTAATCATTTTCCCCCAATAAGTATAATGCTTGTCCTCAAGCATTACACTTCTTGGAAACTATTCTGAATTCTCCAACCTCTTTTTTTCCTCTCCTCTTACTCTTGAAGGTTTAGAAGAACCCTCTGGTTCTTTCCTAATAGTCCACTTGGTAATCTTCCTACATTTGGTCCAACTTTATAGTGTTGATATCATACAATGGCCACATGAGCATCGGTGGCTGAAAGGTTAGAGGACACCAAATCTCTCTCTTGATCTATCTCCCTAATTGCATGTACTTCATTTCTCTATTTACTGTTGCCTCCAAATTAATTGAACTGTGTGTTTCAAACTTTTTGAAAATCTTAGGAAATATATTCCATCTACTCCTTACTCCAGTTAGGGCTCTTTGGAATGTGAAATAAGGTAATCCCTGGTATTCTTTGTAGACTTTATCTCTAATAGAAAAGCTCTTCTCTCTAGTTTCTGGTTTTTTCTTTCCATAAGTAAGTGTGAACCAATCTCTCAAGAGAATATCTGGCTTACTAGATTTAGCTCTTAAAGGTAAATGCTCTGATTTTTCCTGATCTCTATAATTGTCCATTTGTCTGTCATAGTTGGCTTCATTATGCATCCAAGACATTAATGCTTTCAAATGTACATCCCCTATGTCATGCCCAAAAGTTGAGCAAAACACAACTACGAAATTTTTCTAAAAACCTACTAACCATCTAAACTAAACACACTTATGCAACTAGGAAGTGAAGCACTATCTAGCACAAGACCCTATGTGCACGCAAAATGGTGCAAGATAAAAATAGACAACTAAAATTAAAGGAGAGTCTGACTATAGTTCAAAGGTCAATCATAGGGTTGACCAAGTTTGACCAAAAGTCAAACTTCATCAAACAGCACTAAAATAAGCTATAAGGTTTCCCTTAAGCTACTAGCTTAGACCGGCACAGAAATTAAGACAGTTGACTAAAAGTCAACCAATGTTGACTAAAAGTCAACTATGCTCTTAATTACATGGAAGAAAGTTTCTAGGACCTGCTAAACTCTTAGGAAGGCATATGCACACTAATCGAGATAGTTGACCAAAAAGTCAAACTTCACCGAAGGGTGTGAAATTGAAAACCTATGCTCCAAGAGGTGAAGGAAACACCTGGTTCAAAAATTGAGACGAACAGAGATGGTTTGACCATCGTTGACCAAAGTCAATTGTGCACAATAGTCGGCCATCAAGTCTAAAGAGGTCATAAAGACCTTAGACAAGGCCCAAGGATGATAAAGGATGGACAAATTACATCCTGACATTGTTAAATAAATTTAATCCAAACTCATATATATAATAAAACTAAATTTTATTTTTTTAAGATCACCTTTATGATAAATTAGTCAACTCAATTAAACAAGCTTATCTATATAACAAAGATACATACTTTAAATAATAATACTATCAAATAAACTTCAAGATTAACTAAATAAATGAATAAATCTTTCAAATACATCTTAAGTCAATTAACCAAAACTAAACTTTATAATTGAATCTAATACAACAATTTAATAAACTAATATATATCCAAAATTAAATCATAAAATAAATATGCTATTTCTAAATACATCTTTACCACTTAAAAAAAAACTTTAATTATATAATCTACAAACATTAATATAAAATTATTTAGTATACATACCCTACATATATAATACCAAACATACTAACTATAATCAAATTTACATTTAATATAAATTACCAACTTTTATTATGTGATAATGAAACAAATCTTATTATTTAAATTAATCTATAATTGTACATTTCGCAACTTACTTTATTACTATCAAAACTTTTTGACATTACAATAACATATGTCCATACTTATGCTTGACTTGGGGGTTTCAAACCCTACAAAACTTACTCGGCCCAATATTTATAATTTTTTTTTTTTTAAATACCCCCAATCACCTACAAAAATGGTAGAGTCAAGGGCCGATGAAGAAAGAGCGGCACGCTCGAAGGAGGAATGAGCGGAGGTAGATGGAAGGGTCGTGCGCGCTCACGGCGGCGGTGGAGGAACCAGACAGCAGAGGAAGGCGGCGGTGGTTAGAACGACCGCATGTACGCAGGGCACAACAATGGGAGTGGCAGTTGCAAGCAAAGGGTGGAACGGCGAAGAGAGGAGGCGTCGGGAGCATAGGAAAGGGCGGCGCGTGGGGGAAGGGAGATGTGGAGAGCCACCTGGCCACCACACAGTGGTGACACGGGTGGGTTGGCCTCCGCCTCCGCCGTCGCGCGAGGGGGGTGAGGGGGTTAGGGCTTTGGCCCGCCCCCGCCCCAATATTTAATTTTAAAAAAAATTAATAGCGCCCAGCGCTTAAAACGTGAGGGCACATTTTTATTCATTTATTTTTATTTTGTTAAATCTAAGTTCAATTTAAATATTACTTAACTAATATGATATAAAAATATTATATTTAATATTTTGATGGAATAGAATTCCCTATACCCCAAAATAGGGGGTACAGGGAGTATTTTTTTTAAGATTTAAATAGATATTTGCAATCCATAAATCACCCCTAACAACTTGGCAAAATAATAAATTGAATTTAGGTATTTTTTTTTTTTGCTCAAAAATTTCATAAAAATTTCTAAGTGTAAATTAGTTCTTAGAATTTTCTAACTTAAGATTTTAGCTTTTAATTTACAAATATGTATATTTTTATATTATATACTTAAGAGCAAAATTTGAGTTTCAAAATAAATAATTTTACCATCCAATAACCAAATAACGAAATTAAGTTTTAACATCATATTTTCCATATCTACCCAATTAGCTAAAGAAATTTTTCAATTTAAATAATTGATTCAAGAATTTAAAAAAAGGATTTCTCCAAGGTAACTATGCTCTCAATATTATTTAAGAACATCATGATGAAATCAAATTAGAATATTTGTAGCATATCTCTTTTCATCACGAAATTTAATAACAATTTAATTCACAAAATTCACAATTATACTAAACTCCAAATGATCCTCACACTTAATTTAACAATGATATATTTGAATTTAATCAACAAGGGACCTATTTTCCAAACGTCACATTTTTCCATAAGCAACATTTATTACAAATTCCATAATCTCAAATGTTTGATTTACAAGGAATCCCTGATTCCAAATTTGACATAAACTTGCAATTCAAATTTTACAACAAGACTATCAAACTGAGATTGCTCTAAATCCATAATACCAAGAGCCCTACATCACTAGGTACCTATATATGCAAGGTTGACCATGGAGGCTTACCTCCCAACCTAGGCCATTTCATGGCCACCCCCGAGCTAGGGGATCCAATGAGGAATGGAATACAAACAGGTACACATACATGAAGGAAACAACCAAAGCATGAAAACACTCAACATACTTCCCAACAGGGTATAACAATAGGAAGGTCTCCTAGAGGCCTTTCTAAAAATAGGGTAGAGGTGGACTACCAGGTGGAGAATCCATAGTACAATCTAGATTTCCCAAGCCACACATGGACTTGAGATGACCATCTTCAAGAAGATATGGTCTAGACTCCTTATGCCCCCCCAAATGCCCGAAGGCCATACTTGGCATCATGGGTATCATGGAACCTCATGTTTATCACTCCACACATGGGAGACTCTGCACAACCTAGGTCTACTACCTTCTACCCCCTTCAAGGTTACTCCACCCTCCCTAGGGTGAGTGAGCCTTGAAAAATCCCATCCCAAATTTATACACAAATTAATCACAACAAACTAAAACTCAAAACAAACAACTTGAAAATAACTAGAAATTTACATAGGACTCCATTAATGGAGTTTCAAGCTCAAGAACATCAAGAAATAAGAAATCTACTCTAAAGGAGACCAACCTTACTCCAAAGCTATGGTGGATTGAGATTTTGAGAAGAGCTTTCCTTCCAAGTTTTTTCCTCCAAAAGGCTTCCTCAATTTTGAATCTGTCTCTAAGAATATAGAGTGGGTGAACACCCAACTCCTCCTAAAACCTTCCCTAAATAGGCAAACCTCCTAAAATCTAGGAGCCAATCAGAAGAGGGAAAGAAACTTTCATTCCCTTCTTCCCACTTGCCTTCCTTCACCATAAATGGAGTTGAATGCAAGTTTGGGAAGAAGAGAGAGGTTAACCAAAACCTCACAACTCTTCAATCTCGACCAAAATGAAAACCTTGACTTTAGAGGGGTCATTAATGAGTTTTAAGGCTCTTAATCGGTTGAAAATGACCCCTAACCCCTAAGGTATCAACCTGGGTAGCTAAAAATGACCCCAATTAACCTATGAGAGCCCAAATGACCCTCCTAAACTCCACCCAAAGTTTATGCATGGATTTCTAGTCTTGGTTGACTTCTAGAAACTTCCCAACCCAAGGTTAGTTGATCAAACCCTAAGGCTACACCCTAGTCAAGCCCTTGACCCACACAATAATAAAATACTTAACCATGCCAACACTTAAGCCATAATTTGCCAAATTTGGCACATTTAAAAAAAATAAAAGACATGGCTAATACACATAGACATTTGCTAAATTAGATACACTCATGCAAACCACATATATGAATAAAATACTATACAATGAGGTCCACGTTTCTTTTACAAAGAGGACCTTGGAATTGCATAGTATAAAACATAAGTTCCAATACTAGATCCCTGCATTTAGATCCATGGTCAACTTATCATGCACACTCATTGCACACATCAATAGGTCCAATAAACATGATATAAACATATTACATCAATACTGCATGGTTTAAAACTACTTATGTAAATCAATCAACTAAGCATAACTTTGGGTTCCTAAACCAACTTTTCATCGCAATATTTTTAAAACATCATATAACATCACATACAACATAATCGTCACTAAAACTGAAACATAACATGTAGTATCTCAAGTGTACCCTGATTACATAATCAGGTACTGAACATATAAAATAGGATTCAATAGATCCTCAAATACATAGGTGTCCAAGTAGTCTAGTATGTCTGTGAAATAAGTATTGAAAGCATGGAAAACATAATGGTAATAGTATGACTGTCTAGTAGGTCTCACACCCTAGGTAAAGTAATGGATTCTAATCAATTTCATTTGGAATGATGAAATCATGAAGATACAACTCATAAAGAAAATTTTGTTACCAAACAGGAAGTGTCTAATATTAACCATAAAAATCTTCATCTATTTTAAACTTAGAGTCTTTATCCTAGATAGTAATCATTAACTGGAATAGAAGGAATTTCTCTTTTAAGAAAATAGCATAAACCCTTGGGGGAGGCCTACAAGCTATGATTTGATCAACCAATTTTAGGGCGTGATCCATTTTCTATTTTTGTTTCTCTATTTGTTCCTTTAGGTCCTCAATTTCTTCTTTCTGCTTGTCAATTTCCTTTTCCATCTTTTTCCTTTCCTCTCCCCACACAGTGTTCTAAAAGATAAACTGGGTGTATAGACTAAAGAGAATAGATTGCAAGGTAGGTAGGCTAGGTTCCTCTGGTTGAGTTTTCTACCTTTTCTCTCTAATGCAAGCTTTCTCTAGATAATCTATGTACCAAGTCCTCTTGAAAGGTACTATGGCATTCTGAGTACAGGAATAGACTAGTGATTGAGGCAACTGAAGCTCCTCATGATGGTCCTCTTGAATTGTTTGAGTGATTTCCTCAAGTCTACTTTGTTGTGAAGGAGGCTCATTAGGAGATGGATCACTTACACTCTAAGGAGGATTTGGGCTAGTTGGTTGAATTAGAGAATCATCTGAGACATAATCAATATGAGAATCTATAGTAGCCTTTTTGGGTGGAACATATTGACTCACTGGGGAAACCTAAGGAACTTGTTCCCTCATTCTAGAACTTCTTCTCAAAGGGGTTTCTTTTACTTCCATAGTTTTCTTTTTGTTGACTTTCTTCGGTCCCTCTGCTACAGGAGTAGTTGCTGCAAGAGTCAATTTCCTTTTTCTACTTTTTGAGACAGTAGGATTTTGGGGTTTTGCTTTAGGAACTAGAGTTCCTTCATCAACCTTTTGTTTCCCTTTTCTTTGAGATGAGGTAGGTACATTATTGTCTAGGATAGGAGAAGGTTCCTTTTCTTTAGGATTATCAGATTCTCTTTCTTGGTGTATTTCAACTAGTTCAGAGGGTATTTCACTCTCAGGAACTGTTGCTCAATAGGTTCATTTTGAGGCTGTAAGGTTTGACCCTAACAAATTCTTTCCATTCCAGAGGAGAGACATCTCTAAGAGATCTTTCAACTAGAAGTTTGACTAGGGCATGATGTGAAATAGAATTTGTTTTACCCTTTTAAGTTTCCTCATCACTTATACTTAGCATGTTATATAGAAAATTTGGAATATTCACTTGAAGATTATTTCTGATGTAGCTAAGTAATTTGAAATCATGCGCATGTAAATGGGAAAATCTCCCCTCGCATGTGAAATACCTTATAATGTGTGTAGCCAGCTCATTGTATGGAGTAGGTAGTGACATTCTCTTGCAACCTTATTTGTTTACTTCTAGTGAAGAGTTAGAAGGATGGGTGAATTGAGCTCATGCCAACCTGGCATCATGCTCATTGGGGTAATGCTCCTCAATTGCTGGCAAGCCTATCACCTCTACAATATGTTCCTTCATTGCTAAAATAGTCACTCCTCGGACATTTTCTTCCCCTTCTTCAAATGTGTTCATGACTTCAGTAATCACATCCTCATCAAACTCTATTAATTTCAAGAAATAGCCAAGCCATCCACAGGCATGAAATTTGTGGACAACTTCTACATCAGTTAACAAAATAGTAAGAACTACAAGTTCATGCTGCATCAGCTGGCCTCCCATTATTCAAAATTCTTTCTCCAAATTTATTTCTTAGTCTACCAATTCACAACTACATTTTGTTCTAAAACCCCAAATTTCCTAAATCCCTATGAAATTCCCTTCAATTAGGCTCCTAACTACACTTCAACTTCAACTCCCTTTAATCTTTGTGTCGCATTATTTTTGAAAAATAGGTAATATGAATGATAATGACACTTTACAACAAGGAATTATGTTTTTAAGTACAATTAACTCTCACACAAGTTGATTATGTTATCTAGGGTTATGTCAATCAGGAATCAAGAATAATTTGGGAATTTAGGTACAATACTTTGTGCAAACATTGCAAGGACTTAATGACACAACACTTAAGTACAGATTTAGCTAACATGCAATCTAATTTAGAATGATAGGTACATAAAATAGTGACTTAGAAATTAATACACTTTTATCTCATGTACAAAATAATGACAAGTGTCCATAGTTTTCATACTTTGAAGAGGTAGAAAACTTGCGTAATGCCATAAGATATAAATATATACAGTATTAGATATAATTATTGAAATGTGTGTGCTAAAAGTGGAAATAAATTGAAAAGTTGTGCATGTCATGTTGTTTGGCATATGCACTAGAAGGATCAGAATATAATTCACCTTAAAATGTATGGTCACTGAATGTATTTATGTGCTAATGTGGAATTTATTGAAAGCTTAGAAAAATGAAGAAAGTGGGTGACGTAGAGTTTGTCTAGGTGGAAGATAAAGAAATGAGGTGTGCTGGAAAGAGAAACAGACAAAGTGAATGGGGAATGAGACTTGAGTTGAAATGAAGTTTTTATTATGGGTGCACCTGAAAGTTTCTTAGGGTGAAGCTACATGAAGAAGGTTGACACCATCTGCTGCAAGAGTTATTACCTTTGTTGCTGCTAGATCGGCTTCATGAAATTATTGTAGGAACTCTTCCTTGGTTTGTGGTCAATGGTATAGATAGAGTATATGGCCATTAACCAGCAATTTGAAATGTACTAGATCATTTTTTGTCAGATGAACTATGCCATTTGCAAAGATATGTGTTATCTCATATGGGCCTAGCCATCTTGTTTGTAATTTTCCTTGTGTTTTTTGATATCTTGAATCAAACAATAGTGCCCAGTCACCTACTTTGAACCATCTAATCTTGATGTGGGAGTCATGCCATTCTTTCTTTTTTTTGACTTTCTATGTGTGCTCCAATGCAGATTTCCTGATCTCATCCAAAGATTTGAGACTTAGTAAGTATTCACGTTGTACTGCAGGAAGGTCTATGTGTAGCTCTAGAGTAGTCCACAATGTTTTGTCTTCAAATTCAATCAGAAGCATGGCTACTTCTCTATAGAGTAGTTCAAATGGAGTCAGTCTAGTTGTTATTTTCCATGTAATTTTGTATGCCATACTACTTTTGATAGACGACTGCTCCAATCTCAGTGGTTGAGTTGAACTTTTTTTGTAAGGATTGTCGCAATTTATTTGTTGGTGACTTATGCTTGACCATTGGCTTTTGGATGGTAGGGACTGGATTTTCTATGTCTGATGTTGTATTCATTCATGAGGTCTGTTATGAGATTTGATGTAAATTGTGCTCCCTGATCAGTCACTAGCTCCCTTGGTACACCATAGCAAGTAAATATTTCTTCATATAGGAATGTTTCTACTTTGTTGTCATCGGTGTGCTTCATTTCCTTCACTTCTACCCATTTTGTTACATAATTTGTGCATACCAATAAGTATGATTTTCCATTAAATGGAGGGTCTATAGGACCAATAAAATCCATGTGCCATTTGTCAAATGGTGTGACAACCAGTTGTGGGTGTAGAGGTATTTCATATGATTTTGTAGGACGGCCCATCCTTTGGCATTTATGACATTTTCTAGTATAATTGGTTGCATCTTCATGAATTTTTCTCCAATAGTAGCCTATTGTCAATACTTTTAGTGTTGTACTCTTTGCTGCAAAGTGTCCTCCACAAGGTTTATTATGGAAATCATGCAAGATGTTATTGGTTTCATCTTCTCCTACACATCTTCTCATGACTTGGTCTAGGCCAGTGTAAAACAATGTGTTATCAATCCATGAATACTAAAAGCTCTTCTCAACTAGCAATTTTTTGTCCTTTAGAGAAAAGTGTGCAGGCATCTTTTCGGCTACAAGGTAATTGTCTATATCAGCATACCATGGACTCTTGATAGAAATGTGAAATAGATGCTCATCTGGAAATGTGTCATCTATCAATGAGGTATCCATAGCATCATGATGTAATTTGGACAAATAGTCTACTACTACATTTTCTTTTACTGGCTTGTCTACTATTATGAGATCAAATTCCTGTAACAAAAGAAGTCATCTTGCTAACCTACCTAAAATGGAAGGTTTATTCATAAGATATTTTATTGTAGTGTGGTTAGTATGAAAAAATATTATATATCTTGTTACATAGTGGCAGAACTTGTTTAGAGCATAGACAACTACTAACAGTTCTTTTTATGTGACTGTGTAGTTTAACTCTAGACCATGTAGACTTTTGTTGATGTAGTAAATAGCATTTTCAAGTTTTTCAGACTTTTGGCCTAGGACAGCTCCTATTGCATGGTCAAATGCATCAATATGTATATGAAATGGAAAATTCCAATTAGAGTGTTTTAGTACCGATGCTTTTGTAAGAAGTTTTTTAAGCTGCGGGAATGACTCTTCACAAGTTGGGGTCCATGTGAATTCAGCCTCTTTTGTAAGAAAAGTATATAGTGGACTGGCTATTTGACTAAATTTTTGAATAAAATGTCTATAATATCTAGCATGTCCTAAAAAGGATCTAACATATTTTTTCTTAGTAGGTGTAGGAAATGTTAGGATTACCTCTCTTTTTGCAAGATCCACTTGTATTCCAGCTTTGAGATGAAGTTCCCTAATACAACTCCTTTTTGCATCATCATGAAACATTTCTCAGTGTTGAGAGATAAATTGTGCTCTTTGCATATGATCAAAACTTTCTCCAAGGCTTCTTCAAATGTGACTCTAAATGTGGTGAAGTCATCCATATAAATCTCCATGCAATCATGTGAGATGTCAGCAAAAATGTTGATCACGGCCCTCTAAAATGTTGCAGGTGCATTACATAACCCAAATGGTAAAACAAAGTAGGCATATGTGATGGAATATGGATGAAGTGACTGAGAGGGGGGGTGAATCAGTCAACCATAAAACACTTCACTATTATTTCTTTCCAAATCCCTTAGGATATCTTAATGAATATTATCTGTTTAACACTCGGTAAATAGATTGCAATAACTTGGTAGATGCAGAGAGTATTAGTAAAATTCTCTTTTAGATATTCATCACCACTTGTATATGATTAAGATAACTATTAAGAACACAAGAGACACAAGATTTAACATGGAAACCCAATATGGGAAAAACCACCAATGTATCTAGATACTTATTTTCACTTTTCTGAAGTGATGCCCAGTTAGAAGCCAACCCGGTAAAAGGTTACAAAACACACTGTTAGGTGTGACCTTGTTAGAGGATTTAATCACCTTGCTAGGAGTGGCCTGGTAAGAGGTCTTGAGAACAATTCAATGGAATTGTCACCTTGTTAGAGGATTTACAATATGGTTGTTAAACCAACTCGGTTAAGAGATTTAGAATTCACTGTTACAATGATAAAAAGGTAACAATGAAAATGACCTATATAATAATGTAACTGCCTTGCTGATTACAGATCTCTGTTCTGTATAAGTGAGATCCTTCCTAATCGAATATATCTCTACTGCTCCTCAAGGATAGCTGGTCATCCTTCACAATTTCGCACACACCTTTCCTATCTTTCTTCTATATATCTTCTTCTATATCTTCTTCTATATCTGTTCTT
Source organism: Chamaecyparis obtusa (assembly GCA_027943335.1). Taxonomy (NCBI): domain Eukaryota; kingdom Viridiplantae; phylum Streptophyta; class Pinopsida; order Cupressales; family Cupressaceae; genus Chamaecyparis; species Chamaecyparis obtusa. The sequence goes on from BSBK01000944.1 coordinate 1,310,522, forward strand.
TATTTTTCACATTTAACCTTTTATTTATATGATTTTAGATTTGTCAAATTGGCATTACTTAGTATAACAGTCGGCTGAATTAAGCAAACTTTATTTGCAAAGATCCTTCAAGGGCCGACAGTGCTCGGTGACCATAATGAAATTTTCTACAATCTTTTGGAGACCGAGAGAACTCGGTAAACACTGATAATCCTTTTTCTTTGATAACCGAGTGAACTCGATAAATGCTAACTTTTCTTTGACAACCGAGTGAACTCGGTAAATGCTGATTTTTCTTTGATAACTGAGTGAACTCGGTAAATGCTGATTTTTCTTTGATAACCGAGTGGACTCGGTAAACACTAATTTTAATGCCAAGCAGACCAACTGAGCTCAGTAGGTACTGATTGTTGCAGATTATGATATTGTGTGACATCAAAGACAATACATAATTTGAGTAGCAATTTTCTTCAGATAATTGTTTCCAACAATCTCCCTCTTTGGCATTGATGGCAACACAATATGTCATAGCATAAGAAATTTTGAAAGGATTAGCTCGGTTCAGATTCAAATCTCCCTCTGTCAGCAAACTTCCTTTTTCTTAAAAACTCTTCCTTCTGACTATTGAAAATTTCTTGAAGTAATAGCAAAGACATAGAAAAGACACTCCCTCTTTGACAACACATGCCAAAGACAATTCACATATTACCGGTGTAAACTAATGTACCTCAAGTACTGATTCATATGCAATGATTCCTTGAATATGCTACATCAACTTGTTGATTTTCAATCATGTTCTAGTTGATGCATCACTAAAACTGTATTTAGTGAGCCTTGAATAGGGGAATGACCCCTAACTTACCTCTTAGATACACAAATGCATCCTTGGGTAATGGTTTGGTGAAAATGTCTGCAATCTGCTCTTTTGTATGAATATATTCTAATCTGATTTCCTTGTCCTGCACCAATTCTCTAACAAAGTGATATTTAATAGCAATGTGCTTGGTTTTGGAATGCATTACTAGATTCTTCAAAATGTTTATTGCACTTGTATTGTCACAAAATATAACAACTGGTTCTTTGATCTCAACCTTCATACCTTGTAATAACTATTTAAACCAAACAATATTTGAACAATTTACTGCAGTAGCAACATATTCTGCTTCAACTGTGGATTGAGATGTGCAATTTTGCTTTTTACTGATCCAGGATACCAGTCTTTTTCCAAGAAAAAATGCTCCACCACTTCTACTTTTTCTGTCATCAATGTTCCCTGCCCAATCAGCATCAGTAAACACTTTTAAGTCTAGATTGCCTCCAAATTTATACCACAAACCATATTCTTCAGTTCCTCTTAAGTACCTTAAGATTCTTTTGATTGCCATCATATGATTTTCCTTAGGTTTTGCTGAGAATCTTGCTACTATACCGACTGCTAAGGCAATATTAGGTCTTGTATGTACTACATACTGTAATTTTCCAATCATAGATCGGTATAAGGTCTGATCTACTTCTTTTGAATCATCATTTTTGGTAAGTTTCAGTCCAGTACACATGGGTGTACCAACTGGTTTTGAATCTTCCATACCAAACTTCTTAAGTATTTCCTTAATGTATTTAGATTGAGTAATGTATATACCATTCTTGCTTTGCTGAATTTGAAGACCAACAAAGAATTTTATTAAACCAAACATAGACATTTCAAATTCTTTGTTCATTTTCTCTGAAAATTCTTTGCACTGATCATCATTCCCTGTAAATATAGTATCATCTACAAATATTTCTGCCAATACAATTTTGTCATCCGGTCCTTCTTTAATATACAGATTGTTGTTATCATTGGCTCTTTTGAAATTAATCTGAATCAAATAGTTATGGAGTCTTTCATACCATGCTCTAGGAGCTTTTTTCAAACCATACAATGCTTTGTGTAACTTGCAGACCATGTCCTTTTTATCTGGATCAACAAAACCTTCAGGTTGTTCAATGTAGATTTCTTCATCAAGAATTCCATTGAGAAATGCAGATTTTATATCCATCTGATATACCTTAAATCCTTTATGTGCTGCATAAGCAAGTAGAGTTCTTACACCTTCTAATCTTGCAACAGGAGCAAAAGTTTCACCATAATCTATACCTTCTTCTTGAGAATAACCTTTACATACCAATCTAGCTTTGTTTCTAGATACTTGACCATCTTCATTCAGCTTATTCCTGAATACCCATTTTGTTCCAATTACATTCTTATCTTTAGGTCTAGGTACAAGAGTCCATGTTTTGTTCTTTTGTATTTGTTCTAATTCTTCATTCATTGCTTCAATCCAACTTTCATTTTTCAATGCATCTTTGATATTTCTAGGTTCAAAATTAGTAAGCAGACATGTACCTTTTAGCTTACTTCTTGTCATAGTACCATCTGATTTGTTTCCAATAATTTGATCTGGTGTATCATGCCTTCTGACATATTTGGCTAGTATAGGTTCCTTGCTTTTTGAATGAGTCATGTTGTTGTCTTCTAGGATCTCTTCTTCAGGTTGCTCTGGCTCGGTAGATATTTGCTCAGTAACTTCAGGCTGAGACTCAGTTTGAATTTCTTCCTGTGACTCGGTTTGAACTTCTTCCTGTGACTCGGTTACTGTGCTAGGCTCGATAGATATAGTTTCCTTATTGATAGTTGTGTCTGGCAATGTTTCAGGTTCAATGTAAACGAATCTCCTATAGTTTTCAGGTTCCCTTTTGCTTTCTTCTTCAGTCTTTTCTGTAAACTCATCAAATTTTACATGTATACTTTCTATGACTTTGTGAGTAGACAAGTTCAGACATTTGTATGCCTTGCTTTTGCTAGAATATCCTAGGAATATTCCTTCATCACTTTTCACATCAAATTTATTTCTTCTGGATTCTTTTAAGATATAACACTTGCTACCAAATACTTTCATGTAACTTACATTGGGTTTATAGCCATACCATAACTCATAAGGAGTTTTGAATGTGTCTTTCTTCAATTGTACTCGGTTCAAGGTATGAACTGTAGTGCTGATAGCTTCCTTCCAGTACTTTATGGTGATGTTTTTTTCTATCATTAGAGTCCTTGCACAATCCATAATAGATCTATTTCTTCTTTCAGCTATTCCATTCTACTCAGGAGTTCTAGGAGCTGATACCTATCTTTTGATTCCTCTTTCAATGCAAAAGTTGTTAAATTCATGGGAGATGAATTCACCACCTCTGTCTGATCTTAAGCATTTCAATCTTTTCCCTATTTCCTTTTCCACTCTTGCCAAGTACCATTTGAACTTTTCAAATGCTTCTGACTTTTCTCTTAAATACATAACAGTCATCATTCTAGAATAATCATCAACAAAAAGAACAAAGAATTTATCTCTAGTATAGCTTTCTATTCCAATAGGTCCACATAAATCAGAATGCACAATTTACAAAATCTCTTTAGACTGATAGTTTTTACTCTTAAAACTAGTCTTACTCATTTTGCCAATTTGACAATTCTTACATAAACCAGTATCAGGTTTCTTCAAAGTAGGAATTCCTCTTACCTTCTTCAATTTTCTTATTCTCATCATGTTATCAAAATTCACATGACATAACCTTTTGTGCCATAGCCAAATTTCTTCAATTTGAGCAATAAAACATGAATATTCACTGAGATCAAGATAAAATAAGTTACCTTTTGTTTGTTTGCCTGATCCAATGAGTTTTCCTTTTCCATCCAGCAGTCTTGCTTGACTATTCATGAATTCAACCTTGAAACCAATGTTGATTAGCTGTGCTACACTTAGAAGATTATGTTTTAGTCCTTCAACCCAATAAGCATTATCACATATGAGTTCTTTGGTTAATGAGATTCTTCCTTTTCCTTTTATACAACAAGGTTCATTGTTTCCAAATCTTACATTGCCACTATCACAGTCTTCTAGGTATTCAAATTTTGTCTTGTCACCAGTCATGTGATGTGAACATCCACTGTCTATTATCCATATATCATCTTTGCTTATATGAGAAATAAGTGTCATCTTATCTTCATCATCATCAGATTCATCTTTTATAGCAATAAAGACAATTTCTTCTTCACTATCATCAGAATCTTTAGCCATAAAACATGTTTTCTTACCTTTATCCTTGAATGATTTGAAATTCTTTTTGCCATAGTACTTGTGACCTCTCTTCTCTTCCTTGGCCTGCTTGTTTGGGCACCTAGCTACAATATGTCCAATTTCTTCACATGAAAAATAGATTAAAGGAGTTTTACCTTTATATTTACCTTTCCCTTTAGAGTACTTCTTTGCAAGTAGTGCTTCTACAATTTCAAGATCACTATCAGAACTTTCTTCTGATACTTCTTCACTTTCTGACTGAACTTCTTTTATTTTCTTGTTCTTCCTTAGTGAAACCTTGGGTTCAAATGCTGACTCAATATTTTTGGAAATTGGAACATAGTTGTCATAGTTATCTAATTCAAAGGCTGTCAATCTTCCAACTAAAGCATCCAAAGTTATATTGTGGTTTGTTTCACATCTTCTTTCTTGAATAGCTGATACTCTTATTGCATCGATAGGGAGTAATGTTCTGAGTACCTTGCTTATAACAATTTCATCAGAGATTGTTCCTCCAGAAGCTCTAATTGCACTAACACTTGCTTTGATCCTTTCAACATATTTTGCAATGTTTTCATCTTCTTTCATATTCATCTTGTCAAACTGTCCTCTTAGGCTTTCTGCTTTGGCTCTTTTCACATTTGCATCACCACCATATATTTTCTTCAGTGTGATCCACATTTCATATGCAGTAGTGCATTCTTTAATTTCATCAAATTCTTCATAGCTGAGAGCTGATGCAATGTCTATCATCATGGTGTTATGACTCTTTTTCTCTGCAATGTCTTCAACAGTTAATGCGCCAATAGGAACTGTGTATTCTTCATCAATGTATTTGCATCCTGAATCACCAATGGAAGCCAGATGAAGTCTCATGAGACCTTGCCATGCTAAAAAGTTATCTCTATTGAGCTTTGGAATTTCTCTCTTATAAGACATCCTAATCTTTAGCTTAGGTCCTTGAAACCCTTCCTGCAAGCACCAAAAGCTCTAATACCAATTGATGGAATATGGATGAAGTGACTGAGAGGGGGGGTGAATCAGTCAACCATAAAACACTTCACTATTATTTCTTTCCAAATCCCTTAGGATATCTTAATGAATATTATCTGTTTAACACTCGGTAAATAGATTGCAGTAACTTGGTAGATGCAGAGAGTATTAGTAAAATTATCTTTTAGATATTCATCACCACTTGTATATGATTAAGATAACTATTAAGAACACAAGAGACATAGGATTTAATGTGGAAACCCAATATGGGAAAAACTACCAATGTATCTAGATACTGATTTTTACTTTTCTGAAGTGATGCCCGGTTAGAAGCCAACCCGGTAAAAGGTTACAAAACACACTGTTAGGTGTGACCTTGTTAGAGGATTTAATCACCCTGCTAGGAGTGGCCTAGTAAGAGGTCTTGAGAATAATTCAATGGAATTGTCACCTTGTTAGAGGATTTACAATATGGTTGTTAAACCAACTCGGTTAAGAGATTTAGAATTCACTGTTACAATGATAAAAAGATAACAATGAAAATGACCTATATAATAATGCAACTACCTTGCTGATTACAGATCTCTGTTCTATATAAGTGAGATCCTTCCTGATCAAATATATCTCTACTGCTCCTCAAGGATAGCTGGTCATCCTTCATAATTTTGCACACACCTTTCCTGTCTTTCTTCTATATATCTTCTTCTATATCTTCTTCTATATCTGTTCTTTATTTTTCACATTTAACCTTTTATTTATATGATTTTAGATTTGTCAAATCGGCATTACTTAGTATAACAGTCGGTTGAATTAAGAAAACTTTATTTGCAAAGATCCTTCAAGGGCCGACAGTGCTCGATGACCATAATGAAATTTTCTACAATCTTTTGGAGACCGAGAGAACTCGGTAAACACTGATAATCCTTTTTCTTTGATAACCGAGTGAACTCGGTAAATGCTAAATTTTCTTTGACAACCGAGTGAACTCGGTAAATGCTGATTTTTCTTTGATAACCGAGTGAACTTGGTAAATGCTAATTTTTCTTTGATAACCAAGTGGACTCGGTAAACACTAATTTTAATGCCAGGTAGATCGACTGAGCTCGGTAGGTACTGATTGTTGCGGATTATGATATTGTGTGACCTCAAAGACAATACATAATTTGAGTAGCAATTTTCTTTAGACAATTGTTTCCAACAATATGTTCCCCAAGGACATGTGAATGTTTTATTTTCATGGTCCTTAGGTGCAATGCTAATTTGATTGTATCCACTATAAACATCAAGAAATGAGAAGTAATTTTAACCTGCTAATGTATCTAGCACTTGATCAATAAATGGTAATGGAAAATGGAATTTCTTTGTTGCATTATTGAGTTCTCTATAATCTACACATATTCTACATTTACCCCCTTTCTTAGGTACTATGAAAAGAGGTGAAATCCATTCACTATCTGAGATTGGATATATGAAACTAATGTTTAGTAATTTCTATATTTTTGTTTTCATAATTTCTCTGAGGGTTGGGTTGATCTTTCTCTATGACTGACGTAGAGGTAGATTGCCTACATTGATGTAAATCATATGGGTACAACGTTTTGGGCTTAATCCTTTCATATCCCTATATTCCCAATAAAAATTCTTTTCATGTTTACATAGAAGTTGTGTTAACAATTTTAATTGTTATTGTGATGATTTATTGTTAACATGAAGGTTATGGCTAGGTGAAAGTTCTACAATAGTTGTTAGCTCTAGCATTGAGGATTTTGATATAGGGCTAGTTGATATCTCACAAGGTAATAATTGATAGACGATTTCAAGTTCTGTTGTTAGGATAGTTTTCATAGGTAGTCAATTACAAAATTGAACTTTGAGAAATATTTTTTGTTGTACACAATCATTTGTAAGGATACTCTGAAGGACATCATTATCTTCTTGCAATTTCAGAAAAGATTTTCTATGTAGCATCATCAATTGAGCAACAAAGTTTATTTCTTCTTCCTCATCTGCCAAAATTGGCCAAATAGGATTGTTTATAAATGCTTGTGGTTGGGTTGGAGGATATAATGCTAAAAAAATTATGGTTTGGCCATCATAGATGGTCATATTTTTTGATCTACAACTGATATTAGCATATTTTGTTGCTAACCATGGTCTTCCAAGGATTAATGGATAACCAACAAGGGTTACTTTGGGTGATAGTATCATAAAGTTAGCAGGGTATTCCCAGGAACAGGAATCCAATGTGACTACTATATCTTTGATTATATTATCTGGAGTGACAATAGAACTGTCTGCAAGTTGTAAAACTATTGGAGTTGTCCTTAATCCCTCTATACTCAACCTATACATAGTATCCTTGGTCATGACATTTATAACAGCACCTAGGTCTATCAAATCATTCTTCATTGACTGGCCATTAATTATTACATCAACAAATGGGCTTCCTAGATAAGAGTACTTAGGAATCACAATCTTTCCCAATATTATATCATCCAATTGACCTATGATATGCACTATTTTTGGATCCTTTTTCTTTCTTCCATTTTTCTTAAGACATGCTTCTTTAATGGCTTTTCCATAGAATGGAACATCTTTAATAGCCTGAAATAGTGGGATTTAGATATGCATGTTTTTTAATTGATCAAGGATATCAATTGGTGCTTCTTCTTGGAGCATAAGTTTTTTCATCCTAAGCCTCTAAGGAAAAGGAGGATTAGCTTGAATTTGAGCATCATTTTGGCCTAGTATCTTAGTTTGTAAGCATGGATTTGGAAAAGTAGCTTCTGGTTGTTGTGTTGATGTTGCAGGAGTGTTTGGTACTTCTATTATAACATTAGATTCTGGTGTTGGTAGAGTAGTACTATATCTCAATTGGATTTTAGTTATGTCCAATGCATAAGTAGGGTACTATTGGGCTTCAGTAGTGTAGATTGGTTGTTGTTTCTTATTATTGGGATTTGGTTATGGCTGAGTAGGTAATTGTTTTGGTCATGGAGGAGAACTTGTGGCTATAGGAGGTGGCATAAGTGCTGGTTGAGGAACCAAAGGTGGTAATGATTGATAGCTAGGATTTTGATTAGGCCATTTTTTTGGTCCCCTCCATTGATTATATGGTTTCCAATTTCCCTGTGGTGGTTGCCAGTGATTTTGAGATTGTGGTTTTGGCCATTAGGGTTGTTGGGAATTATACCATTGGTTCAACTAAGCATTTGGCCAAGTATTATTCCACATGGGTTGGAAGGATTGTGAAGGATATTGGGAATTTTGATTTTTCCATTGGCTATTATAACTATTGAAAGATTGCAAAGGGTCCTGAGGCATACCTTGTCTTGGAGCCCATGGGGGACATTGAGAAATGAAGAAGACTTGGTCATCCTCTCCCTCTATCTGCTTGAACTCAGTAGGAATATGTTGTATTTCCAAATTTTCTACCAGCTTGCATTAACAATCCTTCTTTTGATGTCTATAATGGGGGAAGTACTCAGTAACTTTAACTCAGCTTCTTCATGCTTCTTTTTAGCTTGCATTGTATCTAGGTGGGTGGAAACATCCTTGATAATGTCTTTCTTGAAATCTGACAACAAATTTGAGATTTCCATCTTTGATATACTAGAACTATTTCCTTTTGCAATTGTTGGACGAAATCCTCTACCCTTTTTTATTGTTGATCTTGAATGGTTCAAGTAGATTTTATTGAGATCATCCCAAGAAGATTGAGATATATCTCCTCTATCCATAAGGTCCAGTGCTTCGAGATAGTTATTATCTACTCCTCTCAAAAAGATGAGTTTTTGTGAATCCTCCTGCAATGCATGTTAAGGATTCTTCTACAGATTGTATAAGAAGCATGAAATGTAGTCTTCCAGAGTCTCATCTTATTTTTGTGACATTCAAAAGATGTCATCCCCTCTCAAATCACCCCCCTTGCAATATTCTTTATATTTTTGCAGAAATAGGTTATGCATCTCACTCCAGTCACTTGTTGCATTAGCCCCTAGTCCCATAAACCATCTTAGGGCTGACTCCTTTAGTGTGGCTGGAAACAATTTGAATTTATGACTATTAGTGTTATAGTCAAAATTTTGGCAGAGATTTTCAAACTCAAATAAGAAGGTGTCATGGTCCTCAGTTATTAGGCCATTAAACTTTGGTAACGCAACAGTGGCTATGTTTTTGAGATTAGCATTATTGATATGGCTAGGAAGTGGAAATGGAAATGTAGGCTAGGCCATTACTGCAAGTAGTTGGAAATGAAGTTGTTGTTGGGAAGTGTTTATGCTCAGAGATTTATTATTAGCAACTAGTGCACTTGAGGTGGAGTGTGCAAGAAAATTGGCCAAAATCTTAGTAAAAGGTCAAAGGTCAGATGGATCAAATGGGTCCTCTACTAATGAAGTTGATGGAGGAAATTTTGGACTCACATCAATAAAAGGTAATTCAATTTATGTAGAATCTTCATTTAAATTGAGTGATTCTCTTGGGAGAAATCTTCCATGGACATCTCTTCTTCTTCCCCTTTGATGCACACAAGTGGTTAAATGAACTTGTAAAGCAAGTCCAAACCTACAAACTATTTCTAGAAAATAGGGGACTATGTAAAATGACTCAATAGGATTCTCAGCTTGACACCATCCCTGACAACATTGCCAAAAATGAACAGCCCCACAATAGGTAATAATCATCATGCCAAAGCTTTTCCTAGGAATAGTGTATTCAAACTAGGTATTATTTTCCTATCATGAAGTGAATTTAAATTGTCAACCCAGGGACGTACACTTGAAATGGGATAGCATAGTTTGTACACTAAGCCTCTCATAAAGTCATCTTACTTAAGCTTAAGGAAAGGAAAATGCATAGAAATAACTAGGCTATTATTGCAGGAAATTAAAACACGCAGCTGAATAAATAAAACTGATGTAAACAATCATAAATTTAACTCCAACCTATCCTATCATTCTAATGCATGTACTATGGCTATCACTCCATATGTTGTAGGAACCAACACAGATATAATGTTGTAGGAGTAAGCAGTGAACACTACTTCAAATACTGAAAACAATTAAACTACTTTCTCTACTCTAATCTACTCCACCTCCCAAGTGGGCCCCCTTGGTTGGTTTCAATTAACTATGAACATAGAAGATAATTCAAATTACTCCTTCATTTCATATATTCAGAAAATAGATTACATCAAAATGAAACACAAGATCAAAGAGTAACTTGCTTCTCAATACAACAGTAATACAATCATTTGTCTAACTAGATTTCCATCAATCATATCCCTATATATAGAGGATTGACACTTAAACATTTAGATAAATTTGACTAATTCATCCATGAAAGAAGGAGAACATGTCAATCTACAATAGAAGATCATAAAGAATAAACAAACATCTCAATAGAATATTAATTGTAGAGGAGATTTAGGAGGGTCATGCCCCTACATTCCCTGAGACATTCGTTCCTTCAATTGTGCAGGCATGTCCCACTATTGTCTTAATGATTCTTCTTATCATGGCCAAAACATCATCACTTCTTCGTCAATGCACCTAATTTGCTCTCTAGTCATTCCTTCAATCCTGGCAGATTAGTAGTGTATGCATGCATATTCAAGTATTCAAATTAATCAATTTCATCCAAATATTAAGACACACATTAAAATAGTTATATAAAATATTGTTGTATATATATAGTATTAGCAAGGTGTATCTACTATTTTCTACCCATAAGTTTGTGGATATGTCTATACTTATAGGAGATATACAAATTCAAGCACTTAAAAAGTCACACAAATGTTTTGGGAATGTCTAGGAATAGAGCATAAAACAACATAAAACAAAGACAAACTTTTTTCTCATCACAGACCATGAACCATCCTTACCACCTCCAACCTCGATTGTAGGGCTAGCACAAAGTTTCCCACCCGAGGAGAAATTCAAATTTTGTCCACCCATTTCCATTTGCCTTATATTATTAAGGAACACAAGGTTGTTCGAAACTAGTGGGAGTTTACCTGTTCACATTATCATAATTATGGTCATATGGTGATCAACTACAGATTGAGGAAAAATACAAGCAATGCAAAACCTTATATATCAACTCATATGACATGTTCCCATTGGCCTAAGATATGACACATTGAAAGGTTATGTAGATTAAGGAACAATAAGGTGAACCAAACAGTTAATCAGTCTGACAAAGAAAAATGAAAGAAAAGTGTGAATTTTGAAGAGACTAGAAGGAAGATAAATCAAATTTGGATGAAAAAGAATGATAAAAAATCATCAAGAGAATCTACATCTTCATCAGGTGTGGAGAATTCATCATCAAACTAAGTCATCTTTGATTTAGGGGGAAAAATCATTGTTGAATCCATTAAAGACCCTCTAGATGCATGTGTGGTAAGTTTTATTTGCATATTTCTCTTCATATGTTTGTTTTGAAGTATGATATGAAGTTTTAGTGAGCTACATGAAGATTTGGATGTCAGCTAACAAGTTCTATGAAGGTATATTTTATTTGTTTTCAACCAATGATGCATTTAATGCTTAAGAGTGGTGGAAGATAAAAGGTGATTTTAGGTCTTATTTTGCACCAACACAATCAAGTGTTATAGCCAGAAGTAACATAAGTGAAGTTTGAGTAGATTGACAGTGATTGAAGTGACTATAGAAGGGTTTAAAGTGATTTTGGTAAAGAAACTTGCAAGGGTTTGCGCAGGGTATCATGCAATGACTAAAAAGGTATTTATTGGAGATCTTTGAGCTTAAAATCTATTATTTTTAGTATGGATACTCCTATTATTGTTGAGATCATAGAGAAACCTAGGCCAATATTTAAGAGACATCCAGATAAATCGAAGGAGAATGATCCAAAGGGTTCCCTAACCAGCGTTCCCTATGGTGTATTGCATATGGAGGATGTCAAATCACACATTTATTGTAATATCAAAGACTTAGGTGGATCTCACATACAATCACAATATAAAGATTTGTGCAAACATTTAGTGTTGAAAGATGAATACAAAGTGATCGCAGATAAGGGTTTTGAGCATGCAGTTCACTTTCCTTCTAAATTTGAAGAAGAATAGATTAGATATGTGCTGAGAAGGGTTCATGAAAAATTTATGTGGCTTGATCAACCCTACAAAATTACTAAAGAGATCATTCATGCAATAATAGGTTTATGTGCAATTGGACAGATATCATAACTAAGATCTATCCCACAAGACGTAGTCACAAAAATGACCAAATTGAAATGGGACAAGTGTGTGATGACATAAATGATATCCTAGATGAGGCAGTTAGGTTTGCATCCATGTTGATTGGATAAAAAATGTTTTACTCAAGAAAATCAACAATGTACCTATTGTTATGATTCACAGTGCATATAAGATGGTGAAGGATGATGCAGAATATGACTTGTGTGTTGTGATGAGAGATCAGTTATTTCTAAACATGGAGAAGATCAAAAAAGATAAAATGCAAGTATTCAAGTACAATTAATTGCTTGTACATCTATTTTTCTACTTTCAAAAATTCTTTCCTAGTATTGGACCAGTTAATTGGGTATATGGTATAGATGATGTGGTTCAAATGGAAAATTGTGCTAAGATGCTTAGTAGCCAGTTTTCTAAGAAGGTATGGGGATATTTTAAGGATTTCCAAAAGAGAATGCATGAAAGGGAAATAATTCCAGCTCATGTTTTTGAGAAATATAAAGATGATATATGTTTCATGGTTGATATTGATACATATCAAATAGAGGTAGTAGTACCTAGGACATCATGGGCTATGCCTATGGGTTACGAGCTAGAAGCTGATATAGCCATCTCTTATGTTGATGAGCTACTAAATAACCTCATTGATCCTACTACAAAGAGATTTAGAACATATAGGGAAAAATATCTTAAAGTTGCAGATACATTGAATGCACCAGTCATTGAGAAGAAAGTTAGAAAGGAGGTTGAGAAATTCTTTCAATAGAAAGGATTCACACAAAAATATATTGATAAGGAAAGAGTTAGACATGAAACTAAGAAATCTGGTACTTCAACTACATCTATTTCAAAAGAATATTTAGAAGTAATTTCTTCTACAAATGGTGGTGCCCCAATAGGTAGACATACAAGGAGTGGAACAATAGTGAAGAAGGATAAACCCTCTCCTCCAGCTAATATTTCAATGAGAAGAATAGAAAGAACTCAAGGCTCAAGGTAAGAAGTCTAAAGTGGTTGGTGCCCCTACCACTAAATCTTTCAAACTAGACTTAGTAAGTTTATCTATGTTTATAAAATCATTAATGAAGTCAAGAAGTGGGGTATACTTGCTGGTGTCAACAATAATTATGATAAGTTTATTGAGGAAGATCGAAGGAAAATTGAAGATGATATTGTAGGAAGTATGCATAGGTTTATTCAAGGCCTTATTCAATTGCAAGGAAAAATTCCTACTTCTTTATACAACAAAATTGAAGCTAGATGGAAGGAAAAATTAAAGCTAGACAAAGAAATAATTTAGTATGTCCTAATGCAATTAATTCCTGAGATAATAAAAGAGGAGATAAAGGAAATCTTGGATAAGGTTAGACCTTCATTTAAGACTAAAATAAGAGTTAATAGACTACTGATTGGTGATTCTCAATCAGTGCAAGATGAAATAGAGAGAATTTTGAAGAATTACTTAGGTCTTTTTGAAGAGGAGAGCAAGGAAGAGGATGTGATTTCTCTTAATGATGAAGTGTGGACCATAAATGGTGTGAAGGTCATACATGATAACACTTTTTTAAATGATCCCATGGACACCATGGATACCACGAGTGATGTTCTAGTCATGGATATTCTTGAAGAACAAAGGGATGCTATAGAGAAAAAGGAGGAAGCTCCCAAGGAAACAAAAGATCAATAGGAAAAGGAGATAGAGAATAGAGGAACCAGTCAAGGTATGACCAAGGATGCATCAGTTGAACAACAATAGGTATCGATAATGGAGGCAATAGATGGAGATGAAGAAGCTAAAGATGAACATAAGGAGAAGACCTTAGACAAGGAGATAGAAAAGGTAACAACTTTCCAGTCTATGTCTTTTAGCATTGTTGGCATGGATGAAGATATACATACCATTGAAGAGAAAATATATTTGAGTTCTATGAGTCCTAAGGAAATTATGGATATTTCTTTGGCAATTAAGTCCAAATAAAAGAAGGATAAAATGAAATAGGAGGCACGTGTTATTTTGAATGCAAGAGATTTACTATATGATTTAGTGCCTAATGTGAAATATAATGAGAATGCCACACCAATTCAACAATTAGGTCAGTCGGTCATAACTACTAGAGAGGAGATGAAAAATATAGAGGATGTTACAACAATGAGAGTTGAGAGAGACTATGAAAGGAAGAGGTCAAAAAAATTGGCTCAATCAATTACACTTGATAGAAACACTACAAGTTGCAGTGAACTGGGTGAAAGATTCTATAAAGGAAGGTGGTAATATACTTACCTCTATCTCTGAATTTTCATAGTTCTTGAAAGATTTAGATAGGAAAAGAAGTGAATCTCAACAGGAGCTAAGGCTATTAGTAGAAAATTTTGATCCTATCAATGGTTTGACTACAATTTTTGGAGCACAAGTAAGTGTTGTCAATCATAAGCTCAAGACTTATAGTAATGAGCAAGAAAATAGGATATCTACTTTATTAGAGTTACAGAGTCTATTGATTCCTAAGTTGGAGTTTTTTTTCAAAAAAAGGTGTTAATGAGGCTAGAATAGTTTTAGTCTCATCCATTATGTTTACAATAGAAGTATTGGAGTAGTTGCATATTTGTTGCATGGGAAAATACTTATCATGCAGACCCTACTAAGAAATTGGGTTAATGATTAAGAGATCTTGAAGACCAATTTTTTAGATGTACTTAGTAGATTGTAAATTGGTATATGCTACTCTTTATAAATAAAATTTGAATTTTTGTTATCGATTGTAATACCGTTGTCATTGTTGTCAAATGTGGAGTAGTGGTGTAGTGAGAAATTGCTAAGATATTAGAAAGGGTGAGTAGATATATTACCTTAGGGGGAGTTATTTTTCTAGCTCTAAATTTTTTATGCTCTAAACTTGATTGATTATATTTTTGTATTCCTTGGACACTTAGTCAATTATCTCTCTAAGTGTTGCCATCAATTCCAAAGGGGGAGATTGTTGGCATTTGATGAAGATTCGATGAAGATGATCATGTGATGAATGTTGTATTGTTTTCATTTTCAGAAAAAAGTCTTCTGGGATGAGTGAATCCAGTATATCGGTGACAAAGTTGATTGCATAAGGAATTATCTAAGTATCTAGTGTATTAGTGATAACACAATCAGCCATGGTAAATGTGATGCACAGTGATGATCTGGATAGTTATGGATGTGCGATTGGATAGGAATAATCTATAGAGTCATGTCAACCTACATCTATGATTGTAATAAGATTCAAAGTATAAATGAATATTTGATGGAAACATTAGTGTTATCGGCTAGAACAACCAACCAGTCAAGTCAAGGTGATGAAATCAACATAGCGGTTGGATAAGAGTTAATAATTATTTTATTTTTGAATTATATTATTGAGGGTCAAACTTGAGGATTTCAATTTTCTATGTTGGCATGATCACTTATGAAATTTGGATGGATTTTGGAGCCCATAATTATTAACATTTTTTAGGGTTACTCTACCCACCTAAATATTTATATAAGAGATGAAATCGTAGAGATAAAGAGGTTGTTAGTTGTTGCAATGATTTTGATTATTGAAGGTAAATTTTGTATGATCAGAATAGTGATTTGATAAGTTATAAATCAAATCTATTAGGAAGAGTGTGCTACATTCAAATTATTTTTATTAAGTTCATTCTCAAGGCAAGTTCTAATAGGCTTGTGGTCAAAATCCTCTAAAAAGGTTACTCCTAACAGGGTATGCAAGATCCTAATAGGTTTGAAGTTTAAATCCTCTAACCAAGTGAATCTTACAATGGTTTTTAAATTCCTTAAAAAGGTAGTTCCTAACATGACTTTGTAATAGCTTCTAACCAGGCTATAGATACTCTTAACCAAGTATACCCTTAGCAAGCTATTGTAATTCTCCTAATAGGGAAAATCTTATTGGTGCACTAGTGATATTAGTGGGTGATAATTCCCTCCATGATTTTTCCCTCTAACAAGGTTTTCCATGCAAAATATTTGTGTTTTTGTGTTGATTATGTGTGGATGTTTTATGTTTTATTCTTCTATGTTATATTTGCATTTGCATGTCGGTTAATCTGCAAGTTTATGAAAAGATTTTGTAGATTTGTGGTTGCAATGATTCACCCCTCCCCTCTTAGTTCCTTATAACATTAACACCCACCACATCATACAAGGAATCCAATTCATAATTTTCATCATTAGCTAATTCAAATTCAATGTTCTATCAACCATCATCATTATCCATAATTTTGGATTCACACTTTGAAGAAATGATTCTTCTCACATTTTCAAGAAAGAGAACAAATAATATCCAATTCCTTAAAAAGGAATTAACCAACCCCAACCTAGCCATGAAATTTATCACCTTATTGCCTTCTCTAGATAGATATGAATTAGTTCAAAACTTTTAAGCCCTAAGAATACTTTTCAAATATCATTAATAAAATAATTTAAAGATAATCCCAAGTTGGTAGACCTTTTAACATAATTGATCACTAATTTGGAATCCAATTCCACAATAATGTGCTTGTAGGTATAGGATTGATTATTGAGAGGGGGGGCGTGAATCATAATCACCAACTCTCTATTTTTCAAATTTTCAAAACTTCTTTAACAAGTTTACCAATTGATATATAGTTTAACCTATAACATCATTATCAATTAACTGAACATTAAACATCCATTCAACATATAAAATCATCCACACAACAATAACACAAGTATTTATCTTGTGGAAACCCAATTAGGGTGAAAACCATCGTGTGAGAACAATGCCCATAAATAATTTGTACTCTTCTAAAATACACCTGGTTAAGAGCTTGCCTTGTTAAAGGTGCACCTAATAAGGGTTACAAAAGCATTGTTAAATGCTACCCAGTTAAGGCATTTCATTGAGACCTATTAAAGTCTTTACCCTATTGGGAGTAACCTAGTTAGAGTATTTTGAACACTCTTTTGAGAATGTCACCTAGTTAAAGGATTTCACAATAGACCTATTAGGGCCACCCGATAAAGGATTTTACTGTTACAATTGTTAGAGAGTAACAGATAAAAAATGATCTATAGTTCACATTGTTCTTGCTAATTCAGATCCAATGAAGTTCCTTAACACAATAACATACCATTTAAATTCTCTATTCTTCTTTGTATCTTTTCTCTATGTCCTTCTCTATGATCACAACAATACTTCTTTGTTCTACCAATATCCTGTCTTTCACCACACTCTTTTTCATGTCTTTGTCGGGATACTAGAATCCTTCTTCCTTCTTCCTTTAGTATGAATTCCTCAATCATAAACCTAAACCTAAATCCAATGATATGTGTCTTTCATATCAAATCTAACCATCTATATTTATTTTCTCTATATCCTTGTTGGATTTCTTATTGATAAACTATGTTGCTCTTGTAAAAAATTCCTTAATATATTTTACCTCAATCTTCATGTCATCACCTTTATCCTTATATTATTCTTGATTTATCCCAATTTCTTATTTTATCATCTATTCCTCTCTTTCCTTTAAGTCTTTACTATCTTCGATGAGGCTTCCTTTGTACTGATAAGACTTTATTCAATGTACCAATAAGATAATAGTTTACCAGTAAGTAGCTTTATCAAACTATCTTCACCTTTACTCATATCTGATTAATATCTATATGAATGGCATCATTCAGCTTATTCCTTAGTGTATTTTGATAAATAATCAAATCATTCATTTGTGTTACTGGATAAGATTCCTATCAACATATCCTTTTCCTTACTTAATCTCTCATTCTAATAGAAATGTTTTCCTTTTGATAGATATGGTAACAAGTCAAGACATTATGCCAAACAATTTGAGATCAATGAAAAACATATAACTAATTATCATGTATACCAATCATTACTCATTTCTTGTCCTAATCTTCGAGCATACTAATCTCTCCCCTTTAGAGTATTCTTCAAATAATTCTTCTCTCCCATCATACTAATCTCCCCCCCCCTTTGACAACAATACCAAAGGTGATTAACCTTTATGTTTTTGTCTTTTGATTGTGTACCCATTTTGTGCTTCTCTTCTTTCCTTTCTTGGACTGATCTCCCATAGAGTAGTCCTTCAATACATCAATTCATGTTCATAATATTTTGTTAAGGTTCTATGAACTGATGCATGTTGCATCTCTTCTTAATTTATTGTCGATAGGGGTAGGACCCCTAATCTACCTCTAAAATATTCAAAGCTCTCTTTAGGCAGTGGTTTTGTGAATATATCCACAACTTTCTCTTTTGTAGGTATATATTATAATCTTACTTCTTTATAATGTACCTTCTCTCTTAGAAAATGATATTTGGTAGCTATGTGCTTGGTCTTTGAGTGCATTACCTAGGTTTTTGATACATTAATTACACTAGTATTATCACAATGTATAACATCAAGTTCATTTACCTTTTCTTGTATTCCTTCCAATATTTTCTTAATTCATAAAACTTATTGACAATTAATTGTAGTGGCCACATATTTTTCTTCAATAGTAGATTATGATATACATTTATGTTTCTTACTTGACCACAACATTAATCTGTTTCCAAGATAAAAATCTCCTCCACGTGTACTTTTTATGTCATCAATGTTTCATGCCCAATCTATGTCTGCATAGACTTTAAGATCAAAGTCTCCTTTCTTTTCATACCATAATTCATAATCTTTAGTTCCTTTTAAAAATTTTCATATCCTTTTAACTGTAATCATGTGTGAATCTTTAGGATTTGATGGAAATCTAGCAAATATGCCAACAACATGTGCAATATCAGGTCTTCTATGAACAATAGACTATAGTTTTCCTATCATTTATCTATATAATGTTTTATTGACTTTCTTAGAATCATCTTCTTTTGATAATTTACAGCCGATAACTATAGGTATACCGTCAGGTTTTGAATCTTACATTCCAAATGTTTTCAATATCTCCCTGATATATTTAGATTGCGTTATATATAATCCTTTCTTCATTTGTTGTACTTGTAATCCAATAAAGAATTTTATTTCTCCTATCATAGACATCTCAAATTATTTCCTCATTTCTTTACCAAAAGATTTACTCATTAAATTATTTCCTCCAAAGATTATATCATCAACAAATATTTTAGCAATTAATAATATATCCTTACTTTCAGCTTTCAAATAGATATTATTGTTATCATTTTTTCTTTTAAATCTAATATTAATAAGATAAGCGTGCATTCTCTCATACCATGTTCTTGGTTCTTGCTTTAGACCATACAACATTTTGTGCAGCTTGCAAACCAAATATTTACCTTTTTCTATAACAAATCATTCAAGTTGTTCAATGTAGACTTCTTCTTCTAGTATTCCATTTAAGAAAAAAAATTCACATCCATTTGATAAACCTTAAATCCTTTATAAAAAGCATAAGCCAACAATATTCTAACTCCTTCCAATCTAGCAATAGGTGAAAACATCTCTCCATAGTCTAATCCTTCTTTTTGTGCATAACCTTTACATACCATTCTTTCTTTATTATCATCACATCACCATTCTCATTTAGCTTATTTCTAAAAACCCATTTAGTACCTATAACATTTTTGTCTTCCAGCCTGGGTACTAATGACTATCTTTTGTTCTTCTCAATCTGTTCAATTTCTTCCTTCATTACTTGCATCTAGTCGTCATCTTTTAGTGCATCCTTGACCATTCTCGGCTCCATCTCTAATAGTAAACATGTATTGTCACTATCTTGTAATTGATTTCTTGTTAATACTCCATCATTCCTGACTCCAATTATATCTAAAAAGCTATGATTTACTCTTATGATTCTTGGTGTTATAGGCTCCACATTTTGGATTAGTTCATTTCTTTCACTAGTTTCACCTTGTTGTAATGTTATAAGTTGACTATTATCAGTTCTTTCACTTACTTGCTATGTTTCTATTTCAGATTTGAAGTAGATCAATTCACTATATCCTTTCAATTTCTCTCCACTGTCTTTTTGATTCTTTTCTGAGAATTCATCAATCTTTACATTTGCAATTTCTATCATTTTGTTTGTTTGTTTGTTCAGACACTTGTAGGCTTTTCTTTTGGTAGAATATCCTAAAAATATTCCTTCATCACTTTTGGTGTCAAATTTTCCTTTCATTTCATCTTTCTTGTTATAAAATTTACTTCCAAATATCTTGAAATAGCTTACATTATGTGTCCGTCCATACCAAATTTCATACGATGTCTTGTTTGTTCCTTTATTGAGTTGTACTCAGTTTAATGTATACTGAGATGCTAAAAGCTTCTCTCTAGAATTTGTGTGACTCCTTCCTAATTTAATAAAGTTCTAGCACATTCCACAATGGATCTATTTCTTCTTTCTGCAATACCATTTCATTGAGGCATTCTCGGTGCAGTTAGTTGTCTTTTGATTCCATGTTCATCACAATACTCATTAAATTCACTTGAAGTAAATTCACCTCCTCTATCTGATCTGAGACATTTGAAATTTTTTCTAGTTTCCTTCTCAACTCGTGCTTTGTATATTTTAAACATATGAAAAGATTTTGATTTATCTTTTAAGAACATCACAAAGATCATTCTTGAGAATTCATAAACAAATAATATAAAGTACTTATCACCATGATAACACTCTGTACAAATAGGACCACATAAATTTGTGTGTACCAAGTCTAGAATATGTTTTGTAGAGTATACCTTACTTGAGAAACTTGAACTAGTCATTTTCCCTAATTAGCATTCCTTACAGATAGCATTCTCTAGTTTGTTCAATATCGGTATTCCTCTAACACTTTTCTTCTTGCTAACTTTTACCAGATTGTCAAAGTTCACATGACAGAGTCTTTTATGCCATAACCAACTTTATTCTACTTTAGCAATTAAATAATTGTATGCAATAAAAATATGGACCTATTTGTTGCAAATAAAAAATATCAAAACACCAAACAAAATCACATTAGATGTTAGTGATTTCAAATGCAACAAAATAAGTAATTTTCACTACAACCTCAATGAGATAAAACAAGGGCACCCAATAACCTTGTTTGATTTTCTCTTCAAGATTATGTAGGTATGTTCTCCCAATACAGATGAAATGGAAAAACTAATGCAAAACTATGGGATGCAAGCTAGATGATAGTGAAGGGATTGAGAACAAGTATGAGGAACTTGCCCCAAGCTTCACAAATGATAAATATTAAATGATGCAAGATTGATTCAAGAATATGGTAATGCAAATAAAATGAAGATCTAAGATGGATGCAACAAGATTAAGAAGCTATGCTAAAGATGCAACAAGATCTAGATTAGAAACAAGATTAGAATGCAATGAAGAAAATAATTAGAATGATTAAGAAAGCTATAAGATGCATAAGAATTGAAAATAATTGAGAAAAATTCAACTTTGAAGAAGATTAGAAGAATTAATTAGCCTAAAATGAGGAGTGAGGCCTCCTTTTATAGAAAATGAAAAGAATTGGATGGTGGAGATTAAGAGGAAAAATAATAGATGGCCAAGATTAAGAGGCAAAAGGGAAGTGGCTAAGATGAAGAGGCAAAAAGAAATGAGTGGATAGGATTAAGAGGCAAAAACATGTTAGGTAGGATTTGAAAAAGGTGAAGGGGCAAAATTCAAACTTTATTTGAGAGGGAAAAAGGGATTTGAAAATGACTGGTGGAGAAAAAAGATAGAGAGGTAACCACCTTGGAAAAGGTGATTGTGCACATGTTTAGAGGTAATCCACCTTTTAATTAAGATTAGAGGAATATTAGAAAAAGGTAAGTTTAGAAAAAGTAGAAAATGGGTTAAATTAAAATGATTTTAATTTAAACATAGCTTAGAAAAAATTTAGGCTACTGAGAAAATAAAATAAATAAAATTTATTTTATAAAGAGAAATGGAGGGATAATATATTAAATTAAGTTTAATATATTATAGTATTTAAATAAAATTTAAATACAAAGGGAAAATAAATTTATTTAATTTAATTAAATAAATATAACAATATAGTTAATTAATTAAAATCAACTATAATGTTAAGGGAAAATATTAATAAAAATTAATATTAGAATGCAAATGGACAATTTTAGGTGTCTACAATAATGTCCAAATGTAGTATTCAACTTGAAAAGATTACCTCTTGTATGTTTACTAATAGCAATCAGTTCACCACTCTTTTCTGATATCTTACATTTTCCATTACTAAACTCGAATTTGAATCCTTTTTTATTCAATTGAGATACACTTAGAAATGTGTAATTTAATCCATTATCCCAATAGACATCATCACAAGTAATTTCATCAATTAAACTAATAGAACATTTACCTTTGATTACACAAGGAGAACCATTCCCAAATATGACTGAACCTCCATCATAATGTTCCATGGTTATGAATTTGTCCTTGTCTCCATTCATATGATGTGTGTGTCCACTATCAATGATCCAATCACTATTACAGTTCATGCTTGTGTTCAAAGCTTTTTCTTCACCGGTTTATGTGTCGTTGGTAGAGGGATCTTCTTTTACAGCAACAAATATTATTTCATCATCATCAGTATCATCATCTTCATCTTCAACTATATAACACATCTTATTATTTCTTTGATTGAAGTCTTTGAACTTCTTGTATTTATCCTTCTTTTCATTTTTGTATTCCTTTTTCAGTTTGTTGGGGCATCTATGTGCAAAGTGACTGATCTATCTACAATTATAGCATGCAATAGGGGTTTTCCCTTTATATCTTCCTTTTCCTTTGGGAAATATCTTGGATATTAAAGATTTGAGTTCTTCCAACTCTTTCTCTTAAGTAGCTAAACCTTCATAGTCATCTAAATCATAAAAAAAATTCCTTTTCTAGATGAACCTATATTTTCTAAGGCTTGAAATGCAACTTCAGTAGTAGGTTGACTATTATCAAAATTACTCAACTCAAATTCAATCAACTTCCCTATTAATGAATCCAATGTAACTTTATCTCGATCAATAGATGTTAACTCTTGAATATCAGAAACTCTAATTGCATACATTGGTGTAAGTGTTTTGAGAACTTAACTTACTACATCATCATCTATAAGGTTTCCTCCAACTCCTCTGATGGAAACAACAATCTCTTTTATCCTTATACTATACTGTGTAATTTTTTCTCCATCTTGCATCTTTATCTCATCATACTTTCCTTTAAGACTATCAACCTTATCCTTTAGTACACGTGCATCACCTCCATAGACATTTCTCATCTTCTCCCACACATCCTTTGCATTGTCCATGTGTTGAATATCAACATATTCAACATTCGATAAGGCACTTGCAATTTCAATCATCACTGAATTGTGTACCAATATTTCTCTTTTCTCATCTACAGATGGTATACTAGTTGGTGGTCTGTATTGATTGGTAAGATAGCCAACTATTATATCTGATAGTCCTAACAAATGTAGCTTCATTATGCTTGGATATGTATTGAAATTACCCTTGGTAAACTTGGGTGCTTCCTTCCTATACATCTTTGGATCTTTTCCCTAAACGGTTAGGCTTTTTGAATCAAGGAACTTATCTTTGATACCAATTGTAGGTATAGGATTGATTATTAAGAGGGGGGCTGAATCAATAATCACCGACTCTTTGTGTTTCATAATTTCAAAACTTCTTTAACAGATTTACCAAATGAGATATAGTTTAACCTATAACATCATTATCAGTTAACTAAACATTAAACATCCATTCAACATATAAAATCATCCACACAACAATAACACAAGTATTTATCTCATGGAAAATTGATTAGGGTAAAAACCATAGTGTGATAAAAATGCCCACAAATAATTTATACTCTTCTGAAATATGCCTGGTTAAGTGTCTGCCATGTTAAAGGCTCACCCAATAAGGGTTTAAAAGAACTATTAAATGATACCTAGATCAGGGATTTCCCTGAGACCTATTAAAGTATTTACCCTATTAGGAGTAACCTAGTTAGAGGATTTTGAACACTCTTTCAAGAATGTCACCTGGTTAAAGGATTTTACAACAGACCTGTAAGGGCCACCCAATAAGGGATTTTATTGTCACAATTGTTAGAGAGTAACAGATAACAAATGATATGTAGTTCACACTATTCTTGCTAATTTAGATCCAATGAATTTCCTTAACACAATAACATATCATTTCAATTCTTTGTTCTTCTCTATATCTTTTCTTTGTGTCCTTCTTTGTGATCGCAACAACACTTCTATGTTCTGTTGATATCCTAGCTTTCACCGCACCCTTTTTCCTATCTCCGTCATGATACCAGACTCCTTCTTCCTTCTTCCTTAAGTATGAACTCCTAAATCATAAATCTAAACCCAAATCCAATAATCTGTATCTTCCATATCAAATCTAATCATCTATATTTCTTTTCTCTATATTCTTGTCAGCTTGCTTATTGATAAACCATGTTACTCTTGTAGAAACTTCCTTAATACATTTTACCTCGATCTTCATGTCATCACCTTTCTCCTTAGATTATTCCTGAGTTGTCATACTTTCTTATTTCATCATATATTCCTCTCTTTCCTTTAATTATTTACTATCTCCGATAAGACTTCCTTTGTACCCATAAGATTTTATTCAATGTACCGATAAGACAATAATTTACCCGTAAGTACCTTTATCAAAATATATTCACCTTTACTCATATCTGATTAATATCTTTATGAATAGCATCCTTCAAGTTATTCTTTATCATATTCTGATAAAAAATTAAATCATTCATTTGTGTTACCCGATAAGATTCCTATCGACATATCCTTTTCCTTACTTAATCTCTCATTATAATAACAATGTTTTCCTTCTGATAGATATGGTAACAAGTCAAAATATTATGCTAAATAGTTTGACGTCAATGAAAAACATATATTTAATTATCATGTATACTAATCATGATCAACAATCTCCACCTTGGTATTCCAATATCCAATAGTGCTTGATTCTAATGAAGAGAGAAATATTGACTCCCAACAGAAGAGGAGAGATTTATTTGAAAATATCTTTAAAGAATGGGTGAGAGTGGGGTGTAATATCCCTATCTAGTTGTTACCATAATTTGTCACTTTTGACATTAGACATGTAGTTCATTTAATTAGGAAAGAATAGTACACTCGAATAGATTGATTAATATGGTTGTTTCTTTTATAAAAATATTGTCAATCATTAACACTTAGATCTTTCAATTAACACCAAGCACAAGAAATTCAACCTATATAACATGACCTCAAACTATCACAACAATAATCGAGTAGCCAATATGTACCCATTTTGATGAAATCAAAATCTGGAATGGAGCCAAAACTATACCATTCTCCACACAATTTAGATATATGCAAGGCTTCCACTTTCATGCAGTCAGGATAACAAGTGAATTCTTCTATTCCTATGGGAATAAGATGAATTATAATGGTAATTCATCTAATGATTCATAGATGAGTTCATAGTGCCATGAGACACCCTTGTTGATGGTAATCCTTTTCATGAGTGTTAACTTGTGATAGGATGTGTTCTTATCATGAACTTCATGATTCATTGTTGACATAAAAATTACCCTCTTTGACCCTATGATTTGTCAATGACAATGGGATGGCAAAAAAATCCTAATGTTAGTCTCATGTAGTTTTGATGTGATATATATTTTCCATATTCCTCTTATTTTCAATGGTAAAGTTCCAATTTGTGTACTCTCAGTATGTTGATGCTTAGAGTTTCCATTAGAAAGATCAATAAAAATTATTTCTCAAGTCCAAATTTTGAGAGTATGCCACACTAGGATTATGCCACAACACATTTTTTGACAAATAATAGACTTCCTCCAACAAGATAATTCTTTTGGGAACATTGGCTTTACCATGATTAGATGACATATCCAAACACTTAATGAGTGCAATGCAAGTTTCATGGCTTCAGTCATAAATAGTATGGTTTTTGTTCTCCATCACGTGTACACCAAGTATTCATTGTATCTAATAACTATCTATAAATCATTTCTCATGCTCCCTTATATGCCAAATATTCTCCATTTCCTCCCCATTTATATTCACATTATGGATGGAAGAAAGAGATGCAACCTTTCAAAGGTTGTCATCCTTCAAAAATATATTGCATCTCAACTATATGATTACTTTTATTTATTATTTAGATTTAATTTACTATATATCTTTATTAATGTATTTATATTATATATTTTAACTATATTTTCAAATTATTATGTTAATAATTTAATTAGTATACGTAATATATTATTATATATTGATATATATTATAATAATGATGGTATTTGGATACTATTGAAAATGGCTCTACAAAGCAATGTGAAAAAATCATGGAACCCTAGATTGAAACTTAACGAGCAGAATTCATATGCAATATCTCAGAGGAAGGATTTCAATGTTGAAAAGGGAGAAAGGCATACCAAGGCTTCCTCCTCCCAAATCAATAAGGCTTACTATGAGAATAAGGAGCATCTGCAGTGACCTTAGTTGAAGGGAGAGGAAGACAGGGAGGCCTTTGCTCCTGAAAACATCACCAATTGCATTTCATGCATGGAACAAAAATAATCTTCGCCCTACAATATTCTCAATGGAAAAGATGAATAAATAATTTTTTGTCTTGGAACACACAAAATATGTGCCTAAGAACAAAAATTTAGGTTATCTATTTCCAAGTTACAATCAAAAGGATATGAACCCTAGTGAATGGATACAGGTTAAATCAAATAAGTGGAATTGAAACAATTTCATAGAAGACATCAAAATACAGGGATCTAGACCAAAAATTATTTTAGTATATTAGCCCTGGGAAAAACAACCCAAGGGTATCATCCCCTCCCAGCCTAGCACTAAGGCGTAGGAGGTCTTGATTTTGAAGGAAGCAATACTAAACATGAATTACGCCCAATTCAAAAAAACTAAGGTTCTATGTGAAAAATATGGAGTCTTTGTGAGATGGAATGGTTTTGGGACTCCTATGAAGGAAATAGAAGAATGGTTAGTATCTACCTACCAAGAATAGATAAGTATAGAAATTATTCATGATGGTTTCTTCTTTATAAAATGCAATTCAGTTAAAATTAAAAGTAGCTTCCTTAAAATGAAAACCCTAGTTTTAAAGGTTTTAATTTTACATGCATAGACTCGCAGCCAAAATTTGATTCGAGTAGTTTAAAAAACTTTAAAGTAGGAAGGGATATCCTTTTGTCGAGGATACTGGTAGAACTAATCAATTCAAAAAAAATTCAAAGTGATAGGGAATAAATTAGGATAATACATAGGTATGTTGAAGATGGACTTTCCCCAATCTAATAACATAATCATAGTTAAAACATGGATATTAGTGTGAAAACCTTAGATCCTATCTTTATCCTTAATGGAGGGGAGACCTCTAAGATTCAAACCGAATTCTTGTCAACGAAAGTAAAGGAAGAAGTGGAAGAAAATATATGACCAGTAAAGAAAGATAGATCACAGGAGAATGATAGGAGCCACGGTTCATTAAAGCCAGCTCTAGGTGATTATTCAAAGGCCTTAGAAGAAGGGGAGATTATAGAGGAAAATGTATCAAAGAACACTCCTAATGACAATATTGTTCCAAGGAAAGGGAATATGGAGTTAAATTATGTACCAATCAGGGGGGTTTGTGTTAGTGGATCTGAATAAGAAGACAACGGATCAGGGGGAGATCAGGGAGAAGACAAATACTCAAATTAATAGTGCTCCCTAAGAATCATCAATAGCCACTAGAGAAAAAGAGAACCATCTTATAGACAATGTTGCCCCAGTAAAATGGCATAGAGATTCATACAGAATAATGGATAATACAACTAATAACACAATAACTCTAAAAATAGAGGCTGTTGAAAGAGGAAAGGAAGATATTAGCATAGATCAATACAAAGAATCTTTAAAGGATATATGAAAACAAATTTAAAAAATGCGTGAAGAAGTGAACCAGAAGCTAAGCTGTATAGAGGAAAGTACCCTTGAGATTGAGGGGAGGAGTATATGAAATTAATGTACTATTAATCTGGAGATTGAAGAGGAGTTGATGAACTTAGAGAGGGAAGAGATTGAGGAACTAAATGAATTTTTGGGCCTTGATCTCATAGAAGAAGATAGGGGCCTGATTAGAAACAACAAGGATATGCTTGCTAATTTATTGGATGATCTGAATAAGGAATCAGTCAAGAGGCCCATGGGTCAAAAGGAAAGTAGTGAGGAAGAACTTGAAGAACTAAGAGGGAGGGAGGAGGAGACAACTATCATGGGGATTTCCTTTAAAGAAAAGGGTAAAGATCAGGCTGATTGTGGCAAGGAGATTAAGAACAGAGGAAGAACATCATTAAATGAGTTAAGAGTTAAAGATGCATTAGCAACCGGCCAAGCCAAAATAACTACATTATATGCTGGGAAGGGGAAGGACCTTCCCTCAACACAATGAAGTTTATAATGTGGAATGTTAGGGGCTTGAATGCCCCTAACAAGCAGCGCATAGTTAATTCTTTATTAGGAAAAATGATTCAAACATTATACCGCTGCAGGAAACCAAGTTAGGTATAGAAGACCTAGTTGGACTAAAAAATAAATTGGTGGGTTGGGAGGTAAAGGGAGAATCGGCCAGAGGATCCTCAACACGATTGAGTATATTATGGAAACCTAGGAAGGTTAACGTTACAAAATTAGGGGGGAGGTTCTAGATCAGAGGCAAAATTATGAGTGTTTGTGGGGCTTTGGACTACCTAGTTCTTAATATATATGGGCCCTCTACTCTTCAAGAAAAAGTGAAAGCCTAGGGGGAAATTGATACCTTTATTGAATCATTCTAAAGACTAAAATTTATTATATGTGGGGATTTTAATGCCATACTAAATGAGAAGGATAAAAAAGGGGGTCTAGGATGAAAATCTTAGACTATGCTAGCTTTTAGGGAATGGAGAAACAAGAATCAATTATCGTAAATCAAAACTAATAATGGAATCTTCACATGGACTAATAGAAGATTAGGTTTTAGCAATATCACTAAAAAGTTAGACATATTCTTCTTTAAAGGGAATCTGCTAGACTTCAACTTCGAAATGGAATCCTCCATCATTCCACCCTCGGGGTTAGCCCATTATCCTGTCTCCAAGTATGGATAAAAGAAACTAGCAAATCTATAAGATGCCCTTTCAAATTCAAGAAAATATGGTTAAAAGATGAAAACCTTATTCCATAACTGGAATCATGGAGGAAAAAGGAAGTTGTAGAAGGGTCCAAAGAATTTATCTTTATGATGAAACTGAAAGCAATCAAGAGGCATCCAAAATAGTGGAACAAGGATAATTTTGGCAACATCTTTGAGAAAAAGGTAGGGATAGGGAAAGAAATTGAGAAGTTAAATGAATAATTCTTTGAAAAGGGGATGAACCAAGACAATTTTGAGAAAGAAAAAATACTTTTAAAACAATATGAAGATATACTTGCCAAAGAGGAAATATTTTAGTGACAGAAATCTAGAGAACTTTGGCTATCGAAAGGGGATAGAAAAACCAAATTCTTTCATAAAAGTACTAAGATAAGAAGGAACACTAATAGGATAGAGGAACTCAAGAATTCTAGGGGGGAGATCATCAATACACCAGACAGGATTTTGAAAGAGGTGGAAACATTCTTTAAAAACCTATTAAATGGAGATTTCTTGGTAAGAGGAGCCCAGGAAAACATCACTAGCCACATTATGCCCATTATCACCAGGGAAAAAAACAAGATTCTGAATGCTAGGATCACAAAAGTAGAAGTGGAGGCATCCCTTAATCAAATGCACCTAGATAAATCCCTAGGACTAGATGGCTACCTAGTCTTCTTCTACCAGAAATGTTGGTCCTTCTTGGGAGATGATGTAACTGAAGTTATATAAAGTATTAGAAACTTAAGAAGACTTTTGAAAGAGATGAACAATACCTTCTTAGCACATATCCCTAAAAAAGAGAAAGCATCAACCCCAGATGAACAAAAACTGATCTCCCTATGTAACACCATATAAAAGCTCCTAGCAAAAATAATAGTGAATAAATTAAAACACCTACTTCCACAAATCATATCTAAGGAATAGACATGATTTATGTTGGGTAGATCCATTTTGGATGGTATTATCATAGGTCAGGATTCAATTCACATGGTCCAAAATAACAAATCCCCAAGTATGATGATCAAGTTAGACATTAAGAAAGTATATGATAAAGTATACTAGAGATTCTTATGCAAATGCTTGAAGGTCTTCATCTTCTCTAATCAGTGGATAAACCTAGTGTTTGAATGCACACCCCCTAGAATATTTATTTTAGTCAATGGAACCCCCAAGGGTTTCTTTGAGATTTCAAGAGGGTTAATACAAGGAGATCCCATGTCTCCCTTTATGTTCATTATTATAGTTGAAGCATTAGGAAGATCGATCAATAAAGTAAGAGAGGAAGGAAGATTGAAAGGGATAAAGATAACTAGTGAGATAGAACCTACCACACACCAACAATTTGTGGATGATACAATAATTTATGGTGGGGTGGAGGAAGAAGAGGCTAGAACTATTAAGGAACTACTAATAAAATATTCACAAGCTTTTGGTCAGCTAATCAATAGAGATAAATCAGAGGTTTTTTTCTTCAATACAAAAGTACCTAGAAGCAGAATCCTTAATCTATTAGGTTTTAAAAAAGGTGAACTACCGAGAAAGTATTTAGAGATCCCGCTAGATAAGGCTAGGAAATTTGGAAATTCATGGAAGGAGATTCTGGCCAAGATAGACAATAGGGTGTCATCATGAAAATGAAAATGAATCTTGATAGCGGACAAAGTGACAATGCTGAGATATATTCTCTCAACAATCCCTATCTTTCAAATGTCATGTTATAGCATATTGATCGATACTAGGAAGAAGTTAGAACATAAATTATAGACATTCTTTTGGAAAGGGATGACATAAAAGAATAGACTGGCTCTTGTAGCATGGAATAAGATCTGTAGAACAATAAATGATGGGGGTGCCAATGTAAAAACCCTAAAGAACCAAAATTTAGCATTAGGTGCTAAATTAGTGGAAAATGATTAAGGAACCAGACTCTAAGTGGGTGAAAATTATCAGATACAAATATTTGGATGGTGAGAAACCTCTAAGCATACTTCAACATGAATCTCATCCTAGGGGATCTAAGCTATGGAATTTTATCTTAGAGTGTAGGACACTAATTAACTATAATGTTTCATGGAACATTGGAGGATGGAAGAATGACCCTATTTTGGGAAGATTCCAAGGGGAGCTATAAAAAATTGGAAGCACTGGTGGGTGACCAGGGAGCTATCAACTCACTTAAAGAAAGGGTAGGCATCTATGTTAGAGACTATATGGTCATACCTAGTGGTAATCCAGCATTCGGTTGGAGCTAGAAGCATGATGAAACCTTAAACATGCTAGAAGACTTTATGAATAGGCTTAAAGATATCCTAGAATCTAGGTTAATTACTCCCAGCCCTAGGGAGGATAGGATTTTTTGGGTGGGATCAAAATTAGGAGAGTATAACTCCAAAGATGGATACCTATATTTACAAAAGAAGAACAATTTTCCAAAAATAGAACTACTGGTAGATCTGTGTTGGAATAAAGATTGCTTGCCAAAGGCAGGAATGTTTGCATGGGTGGCTCTTCAACATAGGATACTAATAGCATAATAGTTCCAAAAGATGAGCTTTCTTGGACATTCTAGATGTGTTCTATGCAAAAAGGAAGAAGAATAGGTGGACCATATTCTCCTTGATTGTGAGTATGCTAATAAATGTTGGGTATGGCTACTAAACAAACTTCATTGGAAGAAATCTTTGCCAAATGATTTAAGGATCTTATTTCAATTCTGGCCTAGAAACAAGGGTAAAGACCTATATGGTAATTTATTGATGATTTCCCTATCTCTTATAATCTAGGAACTATGGAAATAACAGAACAAGATAATCTTTAAGGAAGTAGAATTTTAGTATGACCAAATTATCAATAGAATAGAGGTAGGTATTATGGAGATAATAAATAATAGGAACAACTTGAAAAAGTCAGGATTGATATTCTCTAAGTGGGATGATAAGATTAGAAATAGATGGGTAGGCCTAAAGATCCCTCCCCTGGGTGAAATGGCAAAAAAGGAATCAGAGAAGAAGAGGAAAGAATGCAAATGGACTACCCTAGTGGAAGGATGGCATAAATTGAACTTCAATGGAGCCTCAAGAGGTAATCTTGGAGTTGTAGGGATCAGATGTTGCATACACAACTGGGAAGGTGAGCTCATATTAAAAATATCCAACCCTATAGGAATTAGGACTTATAATGTAGAAAAAATTTCTGCCCTATTGGAAGGGCTTAAAGTATGTAGGAGTCTAGAGATTGATAAAGTAGAGATAGAAGAAGATTCCACCATAGTAGTTAATGTCGTTAGAAAAGGGGCATCCTCAAAGTGGCAACTTGGTGAAAGATTTGGAAGACTTGCATGAATGCATTAGGATAAATGGGTGAATAACATATAGTTTTTAGGTTTTATTTTTTGTAGCAAGTCTTGTAAGGCCAAATATAGCATACAACATTTCCTTAACACAAAAACTTTATAGTAGTTAGCCTCAAATAGTATTAATTGTAATACCCCAAAATTGGCACCTATCAATTTCAATCAATTTTGGTGCATTTTCGTCAATTTTACATCATAAAAGTCCTACTTTGCTAGGCAATTTTCTCTCCTACCTGACTTAATTTGACTTGATGTCAATTGCAAAGACCCTAAATTGCATTAATCAAATATTATAATTAATTCCTAAAGTCTTTGACTTTTATTAGCTAAATTACCCCTATGATAAATCAATTTAATTCTAAAGTCCTAAGTGCTTTGAATTAAATTAAACTCACCCCTTTAGCTAAATACCCATAAAAGGAATTAATAAATTACTTGGTTATTCGAATGGCATATTTGCATTTAATAAATCAAATATTCAAAGAGTCACCCATGTGGCAATAATCCATTTCTTTAATTAAGTAATTCTCTAATATTTGTCTCTTTCTCCTCCATTGGAAATGAAGAGTCTACCGTTTCGAATCAAGAAACTCTTCATTCCTTTTCCAAGCTTGCCTATATCTTGAACCTCATTCTTCATTTGAAGAAGAGGGGCAATTTTGAGAGTAACTAAACTATAGCATTTTTTTTGTCTCAATTTCATACTTTCAAGGTTTTTATTGCATATTTAGATTAATTTCATCTAGTTTAATATGGCATCTTCATTGTAATTAGTTTGCTTACTTGCTCATAGTTTAATCTCATATTTCTTTCAAGTTATTTAGACCAAACTTGCATCTTCATATTTCTTTCAAGCTCTTAGTTTAATTGCACTTCATTCTAGATTAATTTCAATTTGATTATCTTCATAAGCTTTCAAATCCTCTATTGTAGTACTGGTCTAATGGTTGTTGGGCTCTCATTCTGAGAGTAAATCAAACACCCCGTCTACATAGGAGGCAACAGGTCGCTTAACCATGAATTTTGAATTGAGTAATCCATACTCATTCTCGTAATTTGATTGTGTGAGTAATGGCTATGTTGCATGTGTAGTTGGATTAGAGGTCCATGTTCAACCACATACATTTTGGCGCCCACCGTGGGGCAGAAAAGATCAATTTCTAGCCTCATTCTTGATTTTTTTGACAAGAAATTTGAGCTCTGCCATGCGTCCATACTTTTTTGTGTATAGATTCTCGTGCAAGAATCCAGAGCATACCACATGAAGTTTCACTCTCAGTAGCACTCTCTCACATGAACTTTCACATCCTCGCACAACACCCTATGTTTTCTCACATGCTGTGGAGTACTTCCTCGCGTGAGATTTGGTTACAATTTTTAAATTTTTCAGTCTCTGTCTTTCCTATTCTAGATTTTTGACAGTTTCTGTTTGCTGTTAATTTCCATTTTTCTATTCTTTCCACAGCATAACAATTTTTTGCAGGATGTTTGTCGAAGAATATAAAACATTCTAATGGTTTGATTGTAGGAAAATAGTCAAAGATCTCATAAAATGTTGTGTTTGTTTCTTGCTTTCATTCACATAGTCTAATTAGGGCTCCGTTAAAATTTCTTGAGAATTTTGATAGTGGGTAGGGAATTTGGTTCTTCATTACATGAAGGTGATGACCATGAATGAACCCAAAAATCGAATGATCCTACTAATATGATAGATTCTTGGGGAAGCAGAGAAAGTTAGTGAATCTTTAACACTTCTACTTGCCAGGGGATTATGCTCTTCTCTCTTTGAGAGAACCAGAAACCCAAAAGCTTGTAGATTTGGTGAAGTGAAGCTAACTCAGTGATGAATTTTCTTGATGTGTTTGGGTTAAGTGATGAGGTAGAGAAGTATGCTCTTCTCTCTTTGAGAGAAACAGAAAATCAAACCCTCAGATCTAAGCCAACTTGTGTCACCTTTAGAGGGCCTGCCGAAAGTTGAACCTCCAGGAATGACCCAAGTGAGTACGCACCTTTCTCTGGTGATTCCACCTTACTTTAATAAAGGATGCTTTGTTGATTCTAAAGACTCCAAAGCCATATTAGCTTCCTTCTCATGATTTCAACTATCATCTTGAGAAGACCTTATTTGTTGTACTTAGTGGTGCCGCTCCTAGCCCTGCTTGCAGGGGTGTATGGCTTTCAAGTGTCAGTGTGGCTGTGAGGCCCTAGCCCTGTATCAGGGGCACTAGAGGTTAGTATGAATGGAAGCTTATTAAAAACTTTCCTTAGCTAGTGGCCTACCTGGTTCACCTCTGAAAGGAGGCATAATCTTTGCGCAAGGAGGGGGAAGAATCTCTCCCGTAGATTCCCACCATAGATATACACCTAGATGCTTGAAGGTGGTATATGACACTAGCCCCTGCCACAAGGGTAACCTTTGAACATATACTATTGAGTCCTTGGAAACATCAAAAACATGGGTGCCCTCTAGGGGGTGACACGGCTGAGTGAGGTGCACATATGCGCATAAGCAATGGGGAAAAGGTTTTGTCTTCTCACCATTTTTTTGGTAGGGATAGCTATGTGTTTTTTATCTAGTCTTAAACATTGTCCAATCATGATCAAACAAAGACTCCCCTGATACTATCAAGTTGCTTTGTCCTTGATAGGTCTGTTAACGACTACTTCTTGTATCACAACTGCTTGATCTAAACCTTTGTGTCTTTAAATGAATGCTTGAAACCTCAAAACAAGATTGTTGACTAAACTATTCTTCAAGCCTATCAAGAAACTGGATTTTCTATCAGACATCAATTCAGGCTATATCTCAGAACTCAACTTTTACCTCAAAAACTATGTCAAACTGTCAGACTTTGGATTTTTCCCTTGTGAAGTTTCACTTTTCAGAGCACTTTCTCGCGCAAGACTTTGTTCTTTCGCATGAGGTTTGGTGTTTTCTCATGCGGCTTGGTATTCTCTCACGTGAAACTATAGCCCAGTTTTCAAAAATAGAGACTAAATTCCTGTTGACTAGTCAAACTTTTTCCTGATCTACTTTTTGTCTGAGGTCTATTTTTCTATTTTCCTATTGTTCACTATCAGAAACTGGTTGTCTTGAGTTGGGAATCGATTGATCTTTGTTTTGGCTCATGTATTCTCTCATTGGTTTACCTTATCTCTTTATGCCTTTTGTACCTCATATTGCAATAGTCTTATCTTGACTATTCTAGCCACCTCTTTTGATGATTCATACCAGGTCCATCTTGCATCTTGGCTATTCTATCCATTTATCTCCTTTTTTTTATCTTAGAGATAGAGTCTAGCATTATCTCGAGTCTTCTCTCATCACATCTTCATCTATGACTGTCATGACTAGAAGTGGAAAGACTTATCCCATTCAGAATACTGGTCAAGGTATAAGTGAACCTCCTAATCAAGAAATAGATCATCCTAAATCTATTGTGAAATCTAAATTTTGTGAGAGATCCTCGAGTTCCTCATTGAGTACTTTGAAAGATAGTCCATCTCAACCATCGCCTCTAGTGTTCCAGGAGTGTTTTAATTCATTGTTTGAATCACAACCTGGTTTCTCATTTCAAGAGCAAGACAACTCATTCTTACAACTCATTATTTCATAACTTTGGAAGACCACTCCCTCAGACTGCTCCTATTATTGAATCTGTTGATACTGATCACGATATCTTCCCGTCTGAATTTATTAAATCTTTTGACCCTGTTCATTCACCAAAAGTCACCTTATCTGTGCCCCATTGACATCATTCATATCACTTTACCAAGGCTTCAATCACTACACTGTCCCACACCAACAAGATGGGAGATCTGTTTGATTTCCAACCGGGAAAGTATAGTCAAACTTTTGATCAATCTCAAAATAATCAGTATCATGGTCAATCCTCTAATGACCCATGTCATGCTCAACCTTGGAATGAGCAGCCTCATGGTCAATCTCAACATGACCAAAATCAATCCCACAATGATGATCAATCTCAAAACAAACCTCAAGGCAATCGACAACCCGCATATTTCTATCGCCCTCCTCCATTCAATCAAAACCAAGATGATCAACAACAAGATCAAATTCCAAGCATTTATGAGATTCTTGGGAATGAAAATGATGTGATAACTCAACATGATATAAACATTGCCAAAGCTAATAAGAGTCTTGTAAAAATGATGGAGATCCTTCTCCTAGAGGAGAAAGAAAAATACTTCCTTGAGTTATCTAAACAAGGTGCCAAGTTACCCCCAGACTATCAAGTTGAAACACTCATAGCCAAGGAAGAAGAAACTGAGACCACAAAGTTACAAAAGATGGTCTGAGACATGCAAGATTAGATTAGTCAACTTGCAAAGAATGAGGACAAACCCACCCAACAATTCATGATGGAAAGTATTTGTCCTTTCCCTTTTGATAGAAGTCTTCATATGCCACCTTTTCCCAGAGATGTAGAGCTTCCTAAATATGACAAATACTTGGGTGCAACCGATCCCCAAGATCACTTGAGGGAGTTTGGCACATTATCTATGGAATTCATGCACGATTAAACATATCTTATGTGCTTATTTCCTTGTAGTTTGGGTGGACCCGCAATGGAATGGTTTTCTAGATTTCCTACTAGCATTAAGACTTTTGACAAAATGTCTAATCTTTTTGTCCAACATTACTCACATAATATTCAGCATCCGATCAACATCCGGGATCTTTGCAATTTAAAACAGCGACAAGGAGAATCTTTCCTAACATTCCTCCAAAGGTGGAGACAATTATGTACAAGGTGTCCTCACAAGCTATCGGACTCCAAGAGACTTGACATTTTCTTAGACAATCTTGTCCTAGACTTCAGATACCAAGTGCAATTACAAGGTCCTATAACTTTTGATAGCATGATCAAACAAGTAGTGCGAATAGAGGCCTTTATGATCAAGAAAGGTGAATTGACTTTGAGTAAAGACAACAAGCAAGGATCTTCAAACTCAAATAAGGATAAAGGGAAGTTTGTGAACAAGAATAGAGACATTGTGAATGATGGAGTGGTTGACAATGTGACCCCGAAATTGGATAAGTCTGTTTTTAATCTATCTTCCACCATACAAGCAGTTAAAGTGGTTGAAAAGCTTGTGGTGGAAAATCAGCAACCTTCGAGGTTTTCTAGAAAAAAACCTTGGGCATCTCGACCCAAGCGCAAATTCACTTCCTTGGGAGAACCACTTGATGTGGTCTATAAAACTCTCATGCAAAATCATATTCTTACTCCTCTGGAAAAGCATCTCTATGACCCACAACCATGACCTCATTGGTGGAATGACAACACCTATTGTGACTATCACCTAAATAAGGGTCATAAGACTTCTACTTGTCTTTAGCTGAAACATAAAGTCCAAGATTTGATTGATAGTGGTGACATTGTTGTGGATGGCCATAACAAGAATTTAGACCATCAAGCATTTAAGGATCCCTTCCCTCCTCATGAGAAGGGTGAGTCTTCAAACACCAAGAATACCAATGCTAAAGTTAATTACACATACACTAATGATGACAATGTTATTGGTATGATCGAACCTGTTGAGATAGAGTACTATGATGTGATTACTATTAAGGGGAGCGGTGATGCTCCCAAACCTAAGACTCCTTTCATTCTATGTGGTTTTGCATCTCGTTCATTTGAATCTGAACAAACTCAAGACTATGCTAATGTGGTTACTTGATCACAAGGAAGAGTTATTTTGAAGGGTCCTGATACTTCTACATCTACTCCAAAGAAAACTATGAATAAGACTACTATTGGCCCTGCCAACAAGAACATGAAATCTATTCCTATAGCTAGCTCAGCTAGTTATAGCATCTTAGATCAACTCTAGTGAACCAATGCTCAGATTACCATTTTTGAGTTGTTGAAGATCTTGCCTGCTCACAGGTAGATTTTGGATAAAGCCCTCACTGAGGCAAATGTTCCCAAGGATCTCAATCTCAACCTGTTCCAATCTATGGTGGGTCATTTGACCTTGCCTCACTATCTATCCTTCTCTGAAGAAGATGATCACTCTTTGAGTCATTCACATAATGTTCCCTTACATATAGAGGTCATGATAGGTCCTAAGCACATCCACCAAGTGCTCATAGACAATGGTGCTGGTCTTAATATCTATTCTGCTAAGCTGCTTACTTAGCTAGGATATGATGAGAATTGTGTAGACTCCCACAAAAATATTACCATCAAAGCTTATGATGAGGAAGAGAGCAAGTCCCAAGGCTTAGTTGTGCTACCTATCCACATAGGACCTGTTGAGAGAGATGTTAGTTTTCAAGTTCTTGACATTCCTCTTGCCTACAATATCTTGTTGGGTAGGCCTTGGATTCATGAGATGCGGGCTATTCCATCTACACATCACCAATGCATTAAGTTTCCATTCCATGGGGTGGAAGTCACTGTGCCTGCTAATACCAATTACTCTTGCAACACTCTTGCGCAATCCATAGATAGCTTTGTTCTGGCAAATAGAGAATCCACTGAGTTTTATGATGCTAAGCTAAAAGAAATGGAACAAACTTTGAGACTTAAGGATATAGGCATGGGAGAATACCGAATTGAACCTGTGCTATCACTTGCTGCTCTACCTCTATCTCCATGCTCTTATGGGAGACCGTCTGAGAATAACAAGACTTATGGTTGTAGCACAAAGGATACCACTAGCTTAGGTTTCAAGAAGATCCCCTTTCATTTAGGGATTAACAAGTTTGTGCGAGAACCTAAACTTGAACTCGAACAAGAAATTGAAGATGCCACTCCAGAGGTAAATCCAAAGGCCGGCTCTAATGAAGACACATTTCCATATCCTATTCCTCCAGATCTTGCGGCATTCTTTGCAGAACCTAATGAGCCTATCATGCCTATCCATATGGTAGAGACTGATATTGATTCTGATAAGACCTCTTATACTGATTCTGATAAGACCTCTTCAGTGCATCAATTCACATATGAGGAATGGAAAGCAACACTAAATGATGATCCCAATTTTTGAGGTGAACAACTAGTACTAATGAAATTCCCACATCAAATACTAACTCACATGAATATGAATTTGACTCTTTGTCTGATGCTACTTATGATGTAGACATAGATACTATTCACATGTATGAAAGACTCCTCGAAGTAGGTGAAGGGTCTAGCGTTAGGCCACATGAATTAGATGCCACTGGTATTAACTTGTTCTCTACTTCCGACGTAAGGTCTTATAGGGATTCAAACACTCCTTTGGATGAGATTGCTCTAGGTCTTGACTTGCTTGTCCACACTTTTGATGGTTATGTCGTGAACGCAATTGAACCAGTCACTACTTCCCTTTCACTTCATCATCCTGATCTGATAAATTAGAACTCCCCTTCCGCATCCAATGAAGTCCTAACATTCCAAAATGATTATGATCTAGCTTGCTACCTCCATGCTATTGAACCTATGATGTCCTCCACTAGTGAAACCAGTGTCAGCATGACAAAGGTGGATATCAAGTATCTTAGTCAAAAAATTAAAAGAAGAAAAAATAGATGCTCTGATTGTGAAAACCACTTTGTGGCAGTATCAGAGCCAAAAATAGTAAAAATAAAAGACATATCCGAGGGTGAAAACCTCTCTAAGGCACCCAAGGATGAGATACTTGATATGCTTCTGAGCCACTTTCAAGAGAGGTCATCAGTATTGATTGAGCCGACACAACCAGTAAATTTGGGTACAGAGGCTACTCCACAGATTATTCATCTAGCACAATCATTGTTTGCCAAAGAAAAAGAAGAGTTCACTAGCTTCTTTCAAAGTAAGAAAATAAACTTTGCATGGACCTACTTTGACATGCCTAGATTAGACCCCAATCTAATCATGCACCATTTGTCCATTGCACCAGGTATCAAACCTATTAAACAGAAGTTGCGAAAGATGCATCCACACATAGCACTTTTGGTCAAAGTAGAGCTAGAAAAGCTTCTTAAGGCCAATTTCATAAGGACTGTTGATTATGCATAATGGATTTAAAACATCGTTCTAGTCACTAAACATGATAAATCCATTCATGTGTATATAGACTTTAGGGATCTAAATAAGGCATGTCCAAAAGATGACTTCCCATTGCCTAATATTGATATGATAGTAGACATGACAGCAAGTTATGAGATGTATTCCTTGATGGATGGCTTTTCTGGCTATAATAAAATAAAAATTACACTAGAAGATCAAGAAAAGACTGCTTTCACATGTGCTTGGGGCACCTTTTGCTGGAATGTCATGCCTTTTGGGCTTAAGAATGCTGGAGCAACATATCAAAGAGCTGTCACTACTATTTTCCATGATATGATGCATAAAATGATGGAGGATTATGTGGATGATACTTTAGCCAAAAGCATGCAATGAAGAACTCATCTCACAGATTTGGGTCCCATACTTGACCACATGGAACAATTTATTCTCAGACTTAATCCAAAAAAATGTGCATTCGGTCTCACTTCTGGGAAACTCTTGGGTTATATCATTTCAGCTAAAGGCATAGAAGTGGATCCTGAAAAAGTGCAAGCTATTATGGACATGCCTCCACCCAAGAATATCAGTCAAATGAGAGGATTACAGGGAAGGTTACAATCTATCTGGTGCTTCATTTCACAGTTGGCCGACAAGTCACAACCGTTCACTAAAACCTTGCATAAGGGTGTGACTTATGAATGGAATGAAGAATGTGACAGGGGACTCACTCAGATAAAATAGTATCTTGATAATACACCTATATTGATGCCTCCTATTCATGGGAAGCCACTCATACTATACATATCAGCCACGAACACATCTTTGGGTGCTCTCCTAGCTCAAGAAGATCAGGACAACAAAGAGAGAGCCATATACTATATCAATAGAACATTGGTTTCATATGAGATGAATTATGTTGTCATTGATAAATCTTGTCTGGCAGTAGTGTTTGCTTCTCAAAAGTTGCGACATTATATGCTCACTCATACTACAAGGCTTATTGCAAAAATTGATCCACTAAAATACCTATTGAGCAAGGCTACCCTCATGGGTAGATTAGCAAAATGGGTAATGATACTTAGTGAATTTGACATTGAGTATGTGGAAAGAAAAACTATTAAAGGACAAGTGATTATTGATCAGTTGGCAGAAGCTCCTTTGCAAGATCACCAACCTTTGAATATTGAATTCCCAGATGAATCCATCATGCTTCTCACACATCAAGCTTGGAGCATGTTCTTTGATGGATCATTCACTCAGCAAGGATCTGGTGCAGGCATTCTATTTATAACACCTCAAAGATACTCATTGCCAAAAGCTTATAAATTGTTGTTTCCCTACACAAACAACATTGTTGAATATGAAGCTCTCATTAATGGTATGAAGATAGCCCTTGAATGGCATGTGGATGAGCTCAAGGTCTTTGGAGACTCTCAGCTAATCATCAACCAAGTCAATGATGTCTACCAAACAAAAGATGACAAGCTAGTACCTTACAAAAGAATGGTGGATGATCTCAAATAGTATTTTGCACACATTTCTTTCCAGTAAATTCCAAGGGCAGACAATAAAGCAACTAATGCTATGGCCACTCTTGCTTCAATTCTATAAATGCCAGAAAATGACTTCAGACACAAATTCCTGGTGGAGACATTACACTACCCTGCCTATGATATTCTCAAATCTAAGATGATCTGTTCAGTCATTGGACATGATTCATCCTGCTACCACCATATCTATTCCTACCTTCATGACCAAATAATTCCTGACACCTATACCCAGAATGAAAAGCATCACCTAATTTGTATTGCTTCACGGTATGTCATCATAGCAAATGACTTGTATAGACGGGGTCTAGACGGTACCCTCCTTAGGTGTCTAGAACCCGATGAGTCCAAATGTGCGCTAGCTGAGGTACACGAAGGTATCTGTGGGTCTCATTCGAGTGGTCTGATGTTAGCCCAAAAACTTATTAGAGCAGGTTACTACTGGCTAGATATGGAGAAAGAAGTTGTTCAATATGCCAAGACTTGCAAACAATGTCAGTTTCACGGGAATTTGATCCATGCTCCTGCTAAAGAGTTGATT
The DNA here is from genome assembly GCA_027943335.1 of Chamaecyparis obtusa. NCBI lineage: Eukaryota > Viridiplantae > Streptophyta > Pinopsida > Cupressales > Cupressaceae > Chamaecyparis > Chamaecyparis obtusa. The sequence continues at coordinate 1,353,467 of BSBK01000944.1, forward strand.
CCTCTCATCAGTTTCTGGCCATTTTAGCAATGGGCTTTTGATTTGGTAGGTCAGATATATCCTTCTTCTTCCTTCTTCTTCAAGAGGACATAAGTTTATCATCACAGCTACTGATTATTTTACCAAGTGGGTTGAGGCAATGCCTCTAGCTGTAGCTGATGGCAAGCCTATGGCTATGTTTATACTAAACTATATCATTTGTAGATATGGTGTACCCTCTTCCATTATCACTGACAATGGGGGACAATTCAAAAATAAGGACCTGAGAGAGTTATGCACCAAATCCAGAATCATTCAGCATTGGCATCTATCTATTATCCTTATGGTAATGGACAAGTAGAAGCTTCTAATAAGACAATTCTCAAAATCTTACACAAAATAGTTCATAAATCTAGTAGAGATTGGCATCTCTAGATTAATTTGACATTATGGGCCTACAGAACAAGTATCTGAACACCAACGGGGGCCACACCCTTTGCCTTGGTTTATGGAGCAGATGCAGTATTGCCTATTGAGGTTGAGATTCCTACGTTGCGAATCTCTCTAAAAGGCCTCATCATTAATGAAGAGAACAGAATATCCCAGCTTCAAGAGCTTGAATTACTTGATGAACATCGAAAGGTTGCATTCGATCATCTTCGAGCATACCAAAAGAGGATGTCCAAAGACTACAATAAGAAAGTCAGACAAAGAGAATTCCAAGTGGGTGATTTCGTTCTGAGAGAGAACCCCAAGAATCAGCAGTAGCGAGTCTAGAAAGGGAAATTTGAACTAAACTAGCTTGGTCTATATGTTATTACTGTAGCATTTGGGTCTAGCGCTTATCGAATCTCCACCACTGAAGGAGAACAGCTCAAAGAGCCTATCAACACTCTTCACTTGAAGAAATTCTACAGCTGAGGCATTCTCTACGTGCTCATGTACATACTTATTGATCCTGAAAAAATCCTTAAAATGATATATTGTCAAAAATCCTAAAAATTGCAAAATGTCCTAAAAAAATGATCATCTTAGTGAAAATCTGGTGAATAGGCGCTTTGATGTATCTATTATCTTGGTGAAAACCTGGTAAACAGGCGCCTTGACAATAATAAAAAAAATAGAAAATTTGAAAAAATACAAAAAAAATGAAATATTCAAAAAATACAAAAAAAAAAAAAGGGTACAAAAAAAATTGAAAAAGAAGAAAAATGTGCCATTAATGAAAACCTGGTAAATAGGCGTCATGGTAGCAAAAATAGAATCTCTGCCAAGATGGTGAAAACCTGGTAAACAAGTGCCTCTTGTTTCCTGAAGTTATATCTCATCTCAGTACAATTTGGCTCTTGCTTTCCTACTTTAGTTTGCTTTCCTGCTTTTCTGCTTTAGTCTATTTCTGGCTTTTAGTTCGTTTCCTGCTTTAGCTTGCTAGCTCATGCACTTGCTTTTAGTTGTCTTTGAGATTTTCCTTGACTCTTCATGGATTGGAACTGGTCGCACTTGGGGGCATCTTCCTGGTCTAGGGGGCATTGTCCTATCACTTTCGAAAGTTTTGTTTGTGCATCAATCACCAGTGGTTCTCACTACGTCTACCTGCTGATGCCTATCTACTTTTGAGATTTCTCTCCTTGAGGATCTCTCATGTATCAGTTGTCAGTGGTTCTTACTATGCTTTCCTACTGATACTTAGCTCTCATTCGAACCCCTCTCTTTTGGGATCTCCTCCTTACATCAGTCACCAGTGGTTCTCATTGCATCTGTCTTCTGATGTTTCGCTCGTGCTTTATTCTCTCTTTCGAGAATCTTCCCTGTATCGGTCACCAGTGGTTCTCACTACGTCCGCCTACTGATACTTGGTCTGCGCTTTGATATCTTCTTGAGACTTTGTCTCTCGTGATTCTCGTTGCGTTTGCCTACTGCCGCTATCCTGTTGAGAGTTCAAACGTCATTATCTTTCTGATTCAAATTCAATCCGCTTGAACCCAAACGTAAAGTGAAACTAAAATTGATTTTGTGTTCCTTTGAAACATGCTGAGCTTTTCCTTTTCTTTTTTGTTTTCTTTCTTTATCATTTCCCCTCTAGTGAATCTAAGACGTCTTTCTTGACTGAGAAACATGAAGATTGGGGGTATGATCTTTTCTTGGCTTTCTATTTGCTGGTTTAGTTCCAATGATCCAATGAATCTATCTAAGAGGGGTGTCTGTCTGTAAGAGCCTTCATATCATATTGGATGGCCATGCATACCTTGACTCCTTTTATATGGATGCTTTGGTGAGGTTGGTTCTTCTCCTTGTCTGTTTTGAGTGACTTCTTTCCACTACAAGTAAAATTGCTAACACTCGTCCTGCTAAGTGAACATGAGGGTCACTGCGAGCACTCTTTGGAAAATGAAGGAATGCTTGTGTGTCTGGTGTGTTTGTTCACAAGCAACATTCAAGTAATTCTAGCAGCTATGCTTTGATGCTTATGTTAACTTGCTAAAATAAAAAGGAATAGGTGTTCAAGTCATTATGGCTTCTTGTGCCTTAATGCTTACATCTCATTCCGACAAATCTAAGACTTGTGTCATACTCATATTCTCATGATTGCAATGTTAGTGAGGATTGTATGGCATCTTGTGATTGTCTCGTACCTAAATGAACTATATGATGATAAATATGGTGAGTCTAACAACCAAGTCCTAGGAATTGCATCCACTCATTCTAGACTTGCATTTAGCTTAGGCTTGCATCTTTCATGTTAAGCTTGCATTTGAGACAATATCTTGGTGCTCTCTTGATTTCTTTCTGTTCATCAAAGGTTCTCATCTTTCATCTTGGCTTCATCATGATTGCACAAGTTTTCGGGATCGAAATTGAAATCTGACATCTCTAGATAGCTCAAAATCACGTTTTAAATTCTGGGACCCTTTTGCGATTGGACGCTTGTGCAGTCAGCCTTCTAGCGTCATCTTCCTGCCAGATCCTTATCTTTTCATCATTTTCTTGGGATCTTCAATGTTTTCATCAAAGTCAACTCTAGTCAAATCTAGTCAACCATGGTCAAATTTGGTCAGCAAGACCTCCCGATCACTCTATTTGCTTCTGCAGCTTCTCGAATCTAGTCTGATTGCTTCTACTCTACAACCTCTCATTGTCAATCATCCTTCTGATATGTCATCTTTCAATTTCTCTCCCGAGGGGGTAGGATGATTACATCATTTGAATCTTGTCGAACCAATCTCTTATCAGTCTGATTTGAATCAAAGTCCTCACCGCTTAAGGCATCTCGTCACTAGGGCTATCTTCGTGCCTCACATCTTGCTATCTAGTCATCTATCTTTTAGGTATCTAAGAAATCTAACTCAGATCCTCGAGGATCAAGCTTCATCTTGGAGATGGTTCTCAAAATCTCATCAGGTATTGGGGCAATCTAACCCTAATTCCTTAAAGTCAAGCTTCATTCTGGAGATGGCTCTTGAAATCTCTTTTGGACCGTTATCTGGGCAATCTAACCCAGGTCTCAGAGGGCTAATCTTCGTATTGGGGCAATTTAACCCTGATTCTGAGACAGTCCTAAATCTGCATCTATCATCAATTGGTATTGGGGTGATCTAACCCTGATTCCAGTTCTCTTTTAGACCATTGTCTTTGCAATCTAACTTAGACTTTGGAAAATCATGCTTCTTTCTGATTGGTGTATTGGTAACTTAACCTAGACTTATGAAATTTTCATCATCTGTCACATCAGACTATTCTTTGAATTAACGCGTTGTTTGCACATCAATTCAAAGAGGGACAAATGTAATACCCCAAAATTGGCACCTATCAATTTCAATCAATTTTGGTGCATTTTCATCAATTTTACATCATAAAAGTCCTAAATTCCTAAGTGCTTTGAATTAAATTAAACTCACCCCTTTAGCTAAATACCCATAAAAAGAATTAATAAATTACTTGGTTATTCGAATGGATTATCATATTTTCATTTAATAAATCAAATATTCAAAGAGTCACCCATGTGGCAATAATCCATTTCTTTAATTAAGTAATTCTCTAATATTTGTCTCTTTCTCCTCCATTAGAAATGAAGAGTCTACCGTTTCAAATCAAGAAACTCTTCGTTCCTTTTTCAAGCTTGCCTATATCTTGAACCTCATTCTTCATTCAAAGAAGAGGGGCAATTTTGAGAGTAACTAAACTATAGCATTTTTTGTCTCAATTTCATACTTTCAAGGTTTTTATTGCATATTTAGATTAATTTCATCTAGTTTAATATGGCATCTTCATTGTAATTAGTTTGCTTACTTGCTCATAGTTTAATCTCATATTTCTTTCAAGTTATTTAGACCAAACTTGCATCTTCATATTTCTTTCAAGCTCTTAGTTTAATTGCACTTCATTCTAGATTAATTTTAATTTGATTATCTTCATAAGCTTTCAAATCCTCCATTGTAGTACTGGTCTAATGGTTGTTGGGCTCTCATTCTGAGAGTAAATCAAACACCCCATCTACATAGGAGGCAACAGGTTGCTTCACCATGAATTTCAAATTGAGTAATCCATACTCATTCTTGTAATTCGATTGTGTGAGTAATGACTATGTTGCATGTGTAGTTGGATTAGAGGTCCACGTTCAACCACATACATTAATAGCACGTCTTAAAAACTTATCAGGATATTACAAACTTAAGAACAACACTATAAAAATGTGTTTTGGTTTTCTTAAATCGATATAAGTCCTATCCTAATTAGAAAGTTGTATGTTTCTCCCATATTTGGGTGAAAATATATCTAGTTTAGAGTTTTTTAGCATTTATGGATGTCTCTGGATATTATCTCTTATTAGGTATTGTTTTTTCACATGAATTACTAAGATAAATATGTATTATGGGGAAACATTACTATCCCTTTGAGCATGTAGTTTTTCTTTGTGTACTTTTTCTTTTGTTCTCCTTTTCTTTCTCCTCCTCTTATTTTCTTAACATTGCTTCTACTTTTTTGCCCAATTCCCAAATTAGCCTCTCATTCTTAGGGGCTTATTCTGGACCTCTCAATGGATAAAAGCTAGTCATTTTTTCTCTCCTATTTTTGGGCTAAGATGGGGAGGGTTTTGTTTCCCCCTCCTTGCCTCCCCTTTTTCTCCTGTGTTCCCTTGTTTCTTTCGATGAGGGTTGTTCCCCTACTATAGTCTCTTCTCTCTAATATGGCATCAAAGGGATTGCTTTTACCTATTGGTAATGTTATAGTTTTTATGTCTATTTTTGTGCTTGCCTTTTGGATCCCTTTTTGTTTTTCCCCTCTTCTCCTCAGGGATTTTCCCTTTTATGTTTTCTTCCCTACTCGGTCCACTTTTCCTGCCTCGACTTCTTTATTTCATATTTTCTTGTTATGGCCTTGGTCTTGTCCTTTGTTTCCTTTGGTCTCTTTGTCTCCCCTTGTCTCCCTAGTTTTTTCTTGGTTTTGTCGGCTCTGGATGTTTGGGGTCTAGTTTCTCCTAGTTTTTTGTCGGCTCTTTTTGTCGTGCTCTCTTGTGCCTTCTAGTTGCTTCCTTTGTCTTTTTCTTTTGTTTCCTTCTTTTTCATTTTTCTTTGTTCTTGTTTTTCACATCAATTCTTTACATTACAACTTCAAGATTACAGGAGGAATTTTTTAGACTAGGAATTAAGTAGGGATCAATCGATCAAGTTTTTTTGAGACCTCAATTATTAACCTGTGAAATATACATGGTCTTCCTTTCATTTGCTTGGTAGCCAAGTTTTAAACTAACCAATTCTCCTATGATTAGTTTTCCCTAATATGTTAAGATTGAAGTTTTTAGAAAAAAGAAAACATATAACTTTTTTGAGTCAGAAGAAGATTGGTAGATTATGGTAAGTTAAAAGTGGCTCTTTGATATCATTATAGGTTAAAAATGCATATAAATCAAGTTATATTATGCTTGAAAATTAATGTTGATCTTTGCCAAGAGAAGTGGTTGTAGGATGTCTTCAAGAGAAACAACCAAAGGAATGATATCTGTTTGATATATTCCAAGAAGTCATGGATGAATGATGAAACAGTCAAGAAATCAGCTCGATGATACTTAGATAAATCTCTATTCTGTAAGATAATCCTGATAGGCCCTTAAAGGGAATTTTGTAATAGAGGGAATGCCCTCTAATCTGAAAACTTGTAAAATTTTTCTGGACTTTGTCTCGGGCGAGACTGGAGGTTTCTTCACTCTATTCTTTCCTACTAGAGCCTGCACTGAACGAAGGTGTGCATTACAATTCAAAAATTAATAAAATATTTGGCTTATGCCTTTTACCCAAAAAATGATGGTATTTGAAATATTATTATTTAATGTGTTATATATCATTTATTTATTTAATTATTATCTTATTCATTAAAATTATTATTTCTATTATTTATTAATTATTATCTTATTAATAGAATTAATTATTATTTTTTATTTATCAATTTGTATATTATTATTATTTCTTAAATCCTTATTTTTTCCCAATAAAGTGGCAAGCCACTAATATATTTATAATAATAATATCTAGTTCAAGAGCTCATGTGGGAAAGAACCAGTAAGAAAACCCTCAATCATTGCCCAAATACAAATATAGAAGAGAGTCCAACCTATAGGGCCAAAGACCTCATAATTCCTAAATACATCACATTCTAATGCCCATATCCTTTACATATACAAAAATTTAAAAAATCCACAAAATTAGCACATCAAGTGCTTTGACAAGATAGGGACACAATGCTCCAAATATAAAAAATATGAAAATGAAGCCTTTCCTCGAAGCCAAAAATAGTTAGCATTTAGCTATCTATGCATCCCCCACATGTGAAAATGTATTATGCACATATCTTTTGAGTGTGCATAGCCTTTTCTATCGATGGAGCTAATAGTAAATGTGTACAGGACCCAGTGCAAAATTATCCATCCCGCATGACTATTGATATCTGATGAAATTTATTAGGGAGACCCCCACCAATATCTATGTTTCATCTCATCAAAATATGGTATCTCGATATATCTTATCAATAGCATTCATGAAAATGTAACGTTGTAGGTTATATTGATTTCTTCATCAGGAGTCGGGGTACTTTGAAATACCTATCCTGATTGCTCCAATTATACTGATGACTTTATCGAAAAGAGTGTTCCAATTTACCATTTCCTCTTATACTTCCTATTGGTGAAGGTCTTACTAATAACCTCTTCGATAAGTGGGAAAGAAAATAAAACTCTATGCCGCTTGTGTTTGCTTTTTTGATGGGGATATCAGTATATACTCTATCGATTTGATGACTTTTAGAAATTCATCAAGGATCAATTTAATATCTAAGCTAAAAAGTTGATGTACAATGAATCTTAATGGGGAGACTCCCATTGAGTCCTTCATGCCATGTCATCGACATATGTTATCTCGATGTTTCTTTTAATAGCCTTCGAATCTAGTATGACTGAAGGATATATCGATCACTTCATCGGTTGTTTGGGGGAATTTGAAATAGTTATCCCAATTATTCATGCTATATCGATGCACAATACATTGAAGAAGATTATGCTGAAATACCAATCCCTCTTGGACTTACTATCGGAGAAGGCCTTGTCGATAGCCACATCGGGGATTGTCAAGATAGATAAATCACTTTCCAACTTGTGTTCACTTTGCCGATGGAGGTTATCCATATATTTTATACTGATATGATTCCTTTTACCATATTTTGCCGATGTGATTTTTCCTTATTTCTCCATCATTCTCCTTATCAGTGAATGTTTAACCAAGGTCATTGGAGAAGTTTCTTATTAATTCTCATCAGGATAATTCATGTAGGTGCTTCAAACCAATAAAAAGAATGGATAATTTAACAAGGCTTTATCATTTTTGCAGTGTGTCTGTAACTATTTCCCGCTTGGCAATATCCTCTAATTTGGGAAAATATGCTAAGTTATAATTATGACATGTTCAGTCTAGAGTCATTTTGTCACAGCCCATTTTTGCTAAGCAATCAGCTAGCCTGTTACCTTCTTGATAAGTATGGGAGAGAGAACATTCTTCAAAATAATCTATAAGTTCTCATACTTTCTTGAGAACGTGCAATATTTTTCAACTGAAAGATGATATATTAATACATGCATTTTCTATCACAAATGAATCTCCTTCAACATGATTTTTTGTGATCTTTAATTTTTTTGCTAAGACGAGTCCACTCAAAAGGACATGAGATTTAGCAACATTATTCATACCTGGGAGAATAGGAGAAGCTATAAAAGCCTTTAACAAACCTAGATGATCTTTAATGCTTACACCAATTCCCGACTCACCCGTATTAGCTCTTGATGATCCATCAAAATTTACCTTCACAAATCCAGGAGATAGAGGCAGCCACTTAATTAATGCTCTATCTACTTATTTATTTCCATAATTATGTGTAGTGAGAAAAGATGGAACAAAAAAGCCCTCCCAATCCTTAATAATATTGTTATCCCATGTAGTGAATTAAAAATTACTGCTTATGTTCTTCAAATTGGCATTAACTAGTTTTGAGATAGATTTCACAATAGCTTCTACCACCTTATCCACCAGAGTGACAACTTTCCTAAAAATATATTTATTTTATTCCCACTAGATTGACCATACAACTAAAGTAGGTGCGCACTTCCAAATGCTTGTGAATAATGAATTCTGATAAGGAGTTGGCCAACTTTGAAATAAAACCCATAATGAATTTGGCAATGACATCTTTAACCTTAACTTATTTATAATGGATAGCCAATAATTTTGAGCAAAGGGGTACCTTGGAAATAAATGGTTGACAGTCTCAAAATCTTCCCCTCACAAAACATAGTGAAAAGATTGAGAAATATGTAATTTTTCCAATTTATCACTAGTCAAAACCCTCTTCCTTAATGCTAACCAAGCAAACACCCTGCCTTCAGCAAAATTGAGTTAGTCCATAAAAATGAAAAATCTCTATGATGCATTGTCTAGCAATCCATATGATGAAAAACCTTATACATAGCCTTAATAGAATAATTACCATTAGGAGAGGAGGCCAAAACCAACTTATCTTCATGATTCGTAATGAAGACAAATCTCTATAAAAAAAATATTTTGAAGACACACCTTATCAATATCCCTAATAGGTAAATCACCTGGATCCTTCCAAATAGCCTTACCTAAGAAAATTTCAACACCACAAATATAGTCAATTAACCTAGATCCCAACAAGGGTTAATTATTTGAATGATATCCACCATACTACTCATTTGATTTAGTGGAGGCAACCCATTCCAAGAATCCTCCTAAAACTGAATACTTTCACCATTATAGACTTCCTAAGATACATATTTTGTAATCACATCTTGGAAGAAGATCATGAAATTCCAAATAGAAGATCCCAGTGGAGGGCTTGAGATAGTAATAATATGCATAGGATTAGGAGAATCTAATTATTATTTTTGCATGATCTTACATCAATTACTATATGATTTACTATACATATGCCAAATAAGTTTCCCCTCAAAAGCCTCGTTCCTTTTTGAAAAATCATGTAACCCAACACCCCCAACCTCTTTTGCTAATGCCATATCCTTTAATAAAATTAAAGGGGATCTTATTTGTGGCTGACATATTACCTTTCCATAAAGAATCCCTGATTAATTTTTCAATTTGTTGAACTACACCTTTAGGAGCTTTAAGTACTGATATATAATAATTTGGAATTGTCGTTAGTACTAATTTGATAAGAAAAATCCTCCCTAACAATGACAACCAATGAAATTTCCATGCTAAAATTTGGCCCTTGATTCTCTCAATAATAGACTTCCAATATGCTTCCTTATTTGAACCCACAAACAAAGGAATACCTAGATATATAGAAGGACGCTCTTCTTTCACAAAACCTAAAATATTCACAATTTTCTTTGAAAGAACTACATTCATGTTAAAGATATAGATTTTTTACTTGTGAGAATTAATTCTCTGACCTGAAACATCCATGTAGAAGTCAATTTGCTAAACTACACCTTTAGGAGCTTTAAGTACTAATATATAATAATTTGGAATTGTCGTTAGTACTAATTTGATAAGAAAAATCCTCCCTGACAAGGACAACCAATGAACTTTCCATGCTAAAATTTGGCCCTTGATTCTCTCAATAATAGACTTCCAATATGTTGCCTTATTTGAACCCACAAACAAAAGAATACCTAGGTATATAGAAGGAATCTCTTCTTTCACAAAACCTAAAATATTCACAATTTTCTTTGAAATAGCCACATTTGTGTTAAAGATACAGATTTTTTACTTGTGAGAATTAATTCTCTAACCTAACACATCCATGTAGAGGTCCAGTGTGTTCATAATTCTCTTTGCTTCCTCAATACATGATTTTTCAAACAAGACAGTATCATTAGCAAATAGGGAATGCATGACGAAGATAGATGTACCTTCAAAGTGAGCCCCCAACCATAACCTTGTTCATTTCAAACCCTGATTATTCTACTAAAAGCCTCTGCCATTATTATAAATAAGATGGGAGATAAAGGATCCCCTTTCCTAACATCCTGAGAGGTAGAAAATAAACTAGTTGGAGCACCATTTATCAAAAATAAGAAGTGAGCACCCTTCAAACATGCTAAGATCCATTTACACCATTTATTAGTAAATCCAAATTTGTGAAGAATTTTGAGGAGAAAATACCAATTTAATTTATCATACGATTTCATCATATCTAATTTAACAACACACACTGAAGAATTATTTGTGGTTATGGAATGCAATACTTCATGTGCCACAAGTTCTCCCTCCATTTTTTCTTTCCCCAGAACAAAACCACCTTATTCTAAAGAAATTATCTTCTTAATAAGGGGTTGCAACCTCATATAAGTAGCTTTAGTGAAAACATTGTAAACTGTGTTACACAAAGAGATGGGTCTGAAATCTGCAAAAGTTGAAGGCTCCTTAATCTTAGGACTAAGAACAATATTGGTTACATTAAAATTTCTTAGCATAAAATCGCTCTTTTTAGACTCTTCAACGGCAACTGGCAAATCAAAACTTATGATATCCCAACATTTCTTGAAGAACAATGCAATAAATCCATTCGGACCCAAAGCCTTATTAGGATGCAATGAACAAACTATCTTGCAAATTTCTTTCATTATGAAGGGAGCCATTAATGTTTGATTATCTTGGGGAGTTATTAATGAAGGAATGACATTAATAATCTCCTGCTCTTGTAGATTATCAAAAGGAGGATGAGGAGGAGGAGGGGGAGCAAGGAGGTTCTTAAAAAATCTAACCCCTTCATCTTGTATGCCTTGGACATCTAAAATCAAGTTACTTGAAGATGTTTCCTTAATAGAAAATTGGTTGCATGCTTTTGTGTGGCTGACATGTGAAAAAATATTGTGTTCTTATCACCATGTTGGAGCCATATTGCCCAAGATTTTTGTCTCCAATATTCCTCTTCTCTCTTACATAGTTATTCCCAATCCAATTATAACTTATTTTTCTTAGTATAAATAGCCAAATCCAACCCATGGGAAATAATGGGATCATTTAACTATGCTAGTTCTTTTTCCACTCTAACTTTCTTAGAAAAAATATTCCAAAAAACTTGTGAATTCTAGATTTTATTTTTTAATTTAACATGCTGTAATTTATTATAAAATCTAAACATTTTTGTACCTTCTTGATATGGTGCACTAACCCACCACTATCTTAACAATGCATGAAAATGTGGATATTAGAACCACATTCTCTCAAATTTGAAAGAGTGTCTATGTTTTCACTGTGATAATGACACTAATTTAATGATACTCAAGTAAATAGGGAATTGATCATACCCTGAGTAATTTAATATTTTTGATTGAAGAGTAACATCTAAAAACTTCCAGCATTGAGATACAAGAAACCTGTCTAACCTTTCTGCATTTTGAAGAAAACCCATACATTTATTCATCCATGTGAAGGCACCATTTTGTGGAGGAATATCGATCAAAGTATTGTCATTTATGAAAGCTATAAGTCTTCAATAGTTTTATTGGGAGGGAAAATGCCACCTTTTTTCTCTGATAGTGAAGTTATTGCATTAAAATCACCTCCTAATACACAAATATGATCTGCATATTGTTGCATGACATTAGTGAGTGTCATCCATATCATCTTCTTATCCTACATTGAAGTAGGCCCATATACATTCAATATGTTAAAAGATAAATAAAAAATTTGCATATGCAATAGCTACCAATATCTCTCTTGTTGAAGGAATTGCCCCTTAATTGTTTTGGGATTCCATAAAACTATAAGACCTCCATAAGGACCCAAACCTTGCGAATGAGCTAAATTCGATAGAGACCATTTGAAAACTATTTCCTGATAAGTGTTGTGTGAAAATTTGTTTCCTAAAGCAAGACTACCTCTACATGTGAAGAATCAAGCATTTTCTTGATTCGAAGCCTTTTGTTAGAGGCATTAATTCCTCTGACATTCCATGATATGATTTTCATTTCTAACAAGGAGAACACATTGTTCTCCTTGTCGTTCTTTTTGTAGATATAAACTATTCATCAATTGTTGACTGCAAGCCTATTGTTATTTCCTCCTTGACCTTGGCACTTTATGATTTCCTACCCCTTTTCTTAGGTGTTTTCTTTTCCATATTTGTATTAGAGGGAGTTTGAGAAATTGATAAAGTTTGAGAAAAATAAAAATCCTCCTTTATTTGAATATCCAAAGATGATTGCAAGTTTGAGATGGGAATTGAGTCTTCTTTAAGTGACAAATTTTGTCAAACATGAGTCCATTTATCAGTGCCCAGTAATTGTAAAGAGTTTTCATCAAAATAGTCATCATTCTCCTCTAAACACACTTCAACAACCTGAGATAAACTACCATCTAGTTGTGGTAGATCATGATTTTCAACCTTATCATACAATTCCTCTTCTGCAATTTCCTCAATAAGTTATGAAGCAATAGAGACAACCATATCATTGGCCATTTTTTTCAATTCATCTTCCAAATTTTCCCCCTATATACAAAACCTGTCCAAATAGAAAAGATGATTATTCATGACATTGATTGGACCACTTTGATACATTAGTGAATGAACAGGTTTTTGTAATTCTTGGTGTAAAGGTAATTTGCAGGTAGAGCTGAAGACTCTCCATTCTGAGACAATTTTTGGAGGAATAGAAGACCCCTCAAGGACTATTGGAAAATTATAACCAATTGATCTTCGACATTGAAAGACATTCACATTTACTACAATAGAGGGATTGGAGACATTTAATATGTCCATGAAAAAAGGATCTTTTTATTTGCAGATGGATTACATGAAAGCTTCCCTTGTAGGAATTTTTTTTCTATAAAGCAACTATGGGTATACAAATGCACCTTAAAAACCATATCTTACATTTTCAACCTTTTCATGACAATCAAGCTCTTATTTTTTTGCATTGAAGGATTATTTTGCAAATTAATCTCTTGTGGAGTTGATGACAAAGATGAAATCATTACTCTATCACTGTAAGCAGTCTGCCTAAAAATACAGTATCTAGGATCAAAAGAGTAATCCTTGCAGATAGACATAATTGGTTGATGAGGCCCCTGACATTGTGTATTATAATGCCCCAGAGAGCTAGCATGCATATCCATAATATAAGCATTTTCTATGATAATTTTTTGATCCTGGGATCCCCATCTAGAAGAGATAGATATCTAAGAAGGAAAAGGCTTGGGTAAATTCAAAAGAAAACAAACCCTTACTAGCAAGTGAGTCTCCTCAAAAGGAATAAGATCATGATGAATAAAAATACCAATTTTATTTGTAAACATTTTAATGATTTCCAGATCTTGGTATTCTAAAGGTAAGGATGGAAAATTAATCCAAAAGGGCATAAACATACACAAGATTGGACAAGGTTTAAAATTCAAAATCCATGGAATAGTAAAAATCCCGGAACCTTTAAAAATCATCCTTTAATCTTGCAAGCTTCTTCTCTATGAGTTTGGAGTCAAATAAAGAAATAAAGTATTTGGAGCTAGAATCAATAAAAAACACTTCTTTAAGACCATTCCAATTTATTTTCCCCCAATCAAAAATATCTTTAATCTAGAGTAGAGGGTCCCAGAATTTACCTATTAGAGTTGTCTCCCGTAAGAATGAAATATGAGATTCTAGAATGTGATCTAGTAAAGCGATCACATAATTATGGTCTTCCTTATTGGATTCATTGTGCACATTGGTAGCCTCACTATCTAACTTTTAAAAACTTGGATCAACTCTTGTAAAGACCTTGTCTTGATGAACTCCTTGTTTATGAACAGGGTTGGAGATCTTGTTGATGGGTTGTGTGAATGACTCCTTCCTTCTCCACACTTTGATTATCTTCTTTGGAATGGGGGGGACTCTAGACTTATCCAAATTTTCCAGAGAATTTCCATTTACCATGAAATCATATTCATGAATAGGAATATTGTTTGGGGTGGAGAGAAAGCTAGGATTTTTAATGGAAGTATTGTTGGGCCATGACACATATGAAGGAAAAAGCCACAACCTAAATTTAGCATTATGTGCCTGTTGATAAATTTTTTCATTAGATGCATTACATTTGGGGGATTGAGGGGATTGAGGAGATTGAATAGGTGTTCCCTCACATATATCAAACACCAGTTGTGGCCTACGATTAGGGCTCCTATGCCTTTGACTGCCCTGCGAAGAGGAAATTTTCTATTTGTAGTCCCTTACAGCTGGATTCATCCATTGTTCATATCAAAAACCCTGCCAATCTCTGAAATTATCTGCAACGTTGTGATGAGATTGGAGATTTTCCTTCCCAACTTGTCTTTCAAACCTCCCTGGTCACCATTGATCATGTCAAAAACCCGACCAATCTCTGTAATTATGTGCAACATGTTGGCAACGATAAAAAAAATCTTGCCCAACCTATCTTTCAAATCTCCCTAGTCATCTGCGCTCCATTTCGGCTGCGTCTCTTAAATACTTATTATTTTATGTTTATTTATTATTAAATCCTAGTTCAACATGGGGAAATTACAGTCCATCCTTCCTCAAATTGCTTTCCCTTAAGTAATTAGGTATTTTCTTCTTATGACTTGATGGATGCATCTTTATTTAATCCCGAAACAACAATTCCAACTTGAGATTATAATGATCATATATTTGCAAGTATAAACTTATCAAATCTAAGGATATTTCATTACAAAATTCAATTTTAAAATCTTAAGAAAAATTCAAATGATAGAACTTATCTTGATTCATGGTAGCACTTTCCTTCTCTTTCGTTAAGTTTTCTTTTCTCTTGGATGAGTAAACCTTTAGAGATATAAAATCTTTTCCTTAATTCCTTTCTAGGAATTACACCATTCACTAACAATGTCCTCTTAGTTTCAGCACTCACTAAGAATGCTCTTGATCCAGTCTTGACACTCACACAGAATATCCTCAATCTCGACACTCACTAAGAATGTCCTTGACTCTTGGCACTCACTAAGAATGCCCTTGCTCTTGACACTCACTGAGAATGTCCATGATTCTTGACACTTACTAAGAATGCCCTTGATATTGACACTCACTAAGAATTACCTTGGCACTTACTAAGAATGTCCTTGATTTGCGACACTCACCAAGAATGTCTTGGCACTCACTAAGAATGTCCTTGATTCTCAAAACTCACTATGAATGTCTTTGGCACTCACTACGAATGCCCTTGATTGAATCTTAACGCTCACTAAGAATGTCTTTGGCACTCACTAAGAGAACCCTTGATTCTTGACACTCACTAAGAATGTCCTCAATATTTTCCACTCACTAAGAATGTCCTCAATGCTTGGTACTCACTAAGAATGATTTTATATAGGTTGGCACTCACTAAGAATGTTCTTTAATCAACCTCAAAAGGTCTTGTAATCTCATAAATCCATAATTACTAAATGAGATCTAGAGTCCAAACTGAGTAGCAATGGGTAGTAGAATAATTTGATTAACAACTGCAAGATGTTTACCCAGTAACTTAACTATCATCTCTTAAACACTTTCCACACAAGACTCTGAATTACATAGACTAGCATCACATTATTATGACAAGCCATGTGCTTCCTCACAACCACAAGTGATTCTATAGAAAATGAAGTTGTTTCTGACTGATAATTAATCCCTATGATCCATATATGATGTCCCTATAAGATCATTTCTCCTTGTTTGCGGCTATACACACTTTGATTAAAGAGGGAGTTCTAATATAGTTCTCATCTCTTTAGCACTTGTATCCACTCATCATGGATGCAAAATAGTGACCAAAAAATTGCTTCAATGATAAGGCACACCAACAATATTACTTCACCCTCACAAGAGAATATCAACTAATTCCAAATATGTAATTGAATGCAATCTCCTTTATAGTCTACATCCACAAAATGAAATATCTCTACAACTTAGATACTTAGTTACTCCTGAATATCACACAGGTACTAGTGGAATCCATTTGCACTTAGCAAGGCATCTCATCTCATTGATTTTTCTTTTAACCTGCAAGATGGCAAGATCATGCTTTGATACCACTATAATGTCCCTATCTAGTTGTTGCTAGAGCTTGACACTTTTCACATTGGACATATAGTTTATTTGATTAAGAAAGAATAGTACACTAAAATAGATTGATTAATATGGTTGTTTTCTTTTTTTAAAAATAGTCAATCATTAACTCTTAGATCTTTCAATTAACACCAAGCACAAGGTATTCAACCTATATAACCTGACCTCAAACTGTCACAAACAACAAGCTAGTAGCTAGAGTGTACCCATTCTGATGAAATCTAAATAAAGAATGGAATGCTAGAGTGTACCCATTCCGATGAAATCTAAATCTAGAATGGAATGCAGTTGAACCTGTACCACTCTCTACATTGTATAGATAGATGCAACACTTCCAATTCCATGCAAACAAGATAATAAGTGAATTCTCCTATTCTTGTGGGAAGAATATGAATTATTATGGCAACTCATCTGATGAGTCATCAATGAGCTCATAGTGCCATGAGAAACCCCTATTGACGGCAATCCTTGTCATGAGTGTTAATCTGTGATGGGATGTGCTATTGTCGCAAACTTCATGATTCATTGTTGACATAAAAATTGCCCTCTTCAACCCTATGATTGGTCAATGATAATGGGATAGCAACAAACTCTCGATGGTAGTCTCATGTAGTGTTGATGTGATGTATAGTTTCCATTTTCCTCCCATTTTCAATGGTAAAGTTCCAATTTGTGTACTCCAATATCTTGATGCTTAGAGTTTCTTGAAGATCAATAACAATTGTTTCCCAAGTCCAAACACTGAGAGTATGTCGCATGAGGATTATGCCACACCACATTTTTGACAAATAACAAACTTCCACCAACAAGATAATTCTTTTTGGAACATTGGCTTTACCACAATTAGATGACATGTCCAAACACTCAATGAGTGCGATACAAATTTCATGGCTTTAGTCATAAATACTACTGTATGTGTTCTTACTCCAAGTGTTCATCGTATCTCCTAACTATCTATAAATCATTTCTCATGCTCCCCTATATGCCCAATCTTCTACATTCCCTCCCCATTTATACTCACATGGTAGATGGAAGAAAGAGATGCAACCTTTTAAAGGTTGTCGTGCTTCAAAAATATATAGCATCTCAACTATATGATTACTTATATATATTTTTTATCAGTATGATTACTTATATTTATTGTTTAGATATAATTTACTATATATCTTTATTAATCTATTTATATTATATGCTTTGTCTATATTTTCAAATTATTATTAATATATGTATTATATTATTATATATTGATATCTATTATAATAATGATGGTATTTGAACTATTATTTTTAATGTATTATATATATTATTTATTTATTTAATTATTACCTTATTCATTATAATGTATTATTTCTATTATTTATTAATTATTATCTTATTACTATAATTAATTATTATTTGTTGATTTGTAAATTTTTATATTATTATTATTTCTTAAATCCTTATTATTTAATGTTTATTTGTTATTAAATCCTAGTTTAACGCGGGGATATTACATGTGGATTACACCATAAATCAAATAGAGAAGGTGTCTCCTTATTCATTGACTAGCTAATATGAAGTTTTTGCAAAACATATCTCAAAACTTTTTGAGAGAATTTAAAATGCAAGAGAATATGGGTAATCATTTTTTCTTCCTTTTTATAGAGAACACATCTATTATGAAGTTGGAATGTAAACGTGATAAGACTATCCTACGTAAGAATTTTATTATGCATCACTATCCACTAGAAGAAATTGATTTTAGGGAGAAGTTGAAAATTCTAGATTTTCTACCATAAAATACTAAAATGGTCTTCCCTTTCATCAACTTTTAAGCATATTTAACTAAGAAGTTTCCTTGGGGCATTTAGTCCAAATAAATTTATCCTCTCTAGGATGGGGAACCTAATTTGAAGAAGATCCCGAGGAACCTATTGAGCTCCTTTGAAATTGCATCTCACTTGATGCAATGTAGTAGACCAATCCTCTATCAGGAACATGAAAAATTCCTTGTAATTGCCTTCCTCGCTATACTCATCTCTAAGAACTTTCTTTTGTAGGAGACACAAAGAAGTAGCTGAGTTATGCATCACACACATGAAAAACCTAAAAATACTCCCAATTTTCCTTTCCAGCTTGGATATTCTGGCCATGGTCTTCTGAATTTCATTTGTTGGATGACACATTTATCACAGGTCCCTAGTTGAATGTCTCTATAGGTCCCGCAAGAGTGGGTTTGGTGGCATCAACTTCCTCTAGCATCATCTCATTCATGAGGTCAATAGGCCTTGTTTTGATGCTTTTCAAAACATGGAAAGAATTGTTCACAGTCTTCGAACTATCTTCCATCTCCATGCCTTTTTCATTTTCATTTTCCACCCCTTTCCCTTCATCTTCTTTCTCCTCACTCCCATTGCTTTCCTCTTCCTTAGACTAGTTAGCCTATTGGACCTTCTAGGGGTAATAGTTTCCTCAGTAGCTTCAGTATCAAAGTCTATCTCTTGTATTGTAAACTTGGCTTTTTAAGTCGAGGCTTTCCTTTCTTCTTGTTTAAGGGTTGGGATTTTTACTTGGGGTCAACAGATTCCATTGTAGCAACGTGGATATGGGTTTCAAGGGAATCGAGACAAGATTTTAACCCTATATTTTTAAGACATTTCTTTTTGCTCGAGCCAAGTGTGTCTAAAAAGCTAGTTGAGAGGGGAGTACTAGAATTGGGGGCTTCCTTGACCGCAATTGTCCTTGGTGGATAGAGAGCCAAGTGGAAATGATAGAGCTCAAGATCAAGCCTTGGTGAAGGGGCATGAGTTTCTTACCCTAACTCTTAGTTGAACCCATCACTTCCTTGACTGGATTCTCCAGATAGTGAAGGAGAAAAAGGAAACGAGATAATACTACAATTCTGAAAATGATTGAGTAAGGGCATATGCTAAAAACAGTAAGCCCTAAATCTATCTTCAAGGGTGAAGTATTTCATCACCATGAGGCATACTTGGTCCTAGGGCTCCGGGAGCTACTTACGTTCATAGCCACCATGATGCTTAGCATGACTTTCTTTCTCTCTAAAAAAACTAGTTGAAGATGTCCATATCCGAAACCCTACTAATTTTCTTCTAGTAGTTGGGAGCACTGTCACTTTAACTATCACCTCTTCAGACAACACCCTTATTTTTACTCTTATTAAAATTTAAAAAACACATATTTATCATATACTTGTAATACAATATTACAATTCCTATATTCACATTTTGATTTAACTACTTCACTTAAATCTGAACAGGAAAAAATTGAAATCTAAAAACAAAAAATTACATATTGAAAAAATAAATAATGCTACGTCACAAATTCTCAGTCATCACTTAAGCAGTCTTCCTTAATAAATTTGTATAAAAGGCAACAAAATTGAAACCGAAATACATTGGCAACAAAGCAATCGAAATCAATCAGACGACAATCTCAGAGATCCATTCCACCAAGACGGAAGGAAACAACCAAACATCTTGAGGTTAGTAATTAAAATCTTGAATCATACATTCTGTCCATATCCAATCCCCCATCATATGATTGGGCTCTTTCAAATGGACAGGAAAATGATTTTATCTGAATACATTCTCTTAAATAATCCATACACTTCTTCTGAAATGTGCGAAAATGTTGTTGGATTATGTTGGTCAATTGTCAGCAAACCCTTTTATTAGGTTCGCTGGCTGTATTTTCTTTATTATAGGAAAAATTGACGGTACACTGGAAATCGACAGTAATCCAATTTAGGTGTTTCAAGATACTAGGTGGCTGGTAATTTTTTGATGATAGAAGATAAACATCCTGAATTACCGTAGCAATTTTGTTGATATTGAAACATGAATTATAAGTATCCAAATAATTGATTGAGGGGTATTTAGTGGATCAATGTTGCCTGGACATGATCTCTGCGTCATCCCCTGAGAATATCATTGACCTTTACATTCGGTAAGATTTGATCTTTTGCGAGCACCAAGCTTCACCAATAGACCAAATACCACTTGACAAGCAACTGGTAATTAACATACAAATTAGATGAATACTTTGGCAAAGCAGGTTGTAACTGTATAACAGACCTCAACAATCGCACCCTAGCAGAGTGTAGCAAGTTTTCAGTAAGCGTTGTTGTGCAAGATATTTGCCCGGTAAAATCAATGACCCTACCATGTATGCTGTGACTAAAATTGTAGAGCAGGACGAAGACCGAATCAAATCAAGTATCTTTTACCTTTTGAAAAAAATCGCGTCGCATAGTGCTAAACACGCCTTAATGAAGATACTCGCTCATGTTGAATTTATTCTCATGACATTTTCCGCTCTGCGTGTGTTTATATTTTGGTAGGACTGAGCGGCGCCCTTTATCATTCTGAATACATTTATGTCGCAGCTTCCAGAGCTTTCAGAGATTGTTGCCTGCATCGTGTTGCTTTAGTTTGATGTTTTAGTTGGTGATTATTGTGAACGGCAGTTTTCTAGAGTCTAGATGCCAGGAGATTTCAGATGACAATTTAATATCTCCCAGAACCATGCATTGAATTTTAGGAAACTTACTATAATTTTTTTAGAGATATTATATAAATTACGTTGATGCTTTCCTCAAGTGCTGATAATTGGTTGAGAAGAGCTAAAGGGTCTATAGATAAATGCTTACAGGCATGTAACTTTGAATTTTCGTCATCTTTTTCAAAAACTGAAATTTTTCTTATCAAATCTCTTTGTGTTTTCAACTTTGGTCTTATGCTGTTCTCTTTTAGACTTAGAGCTTTGACCTTCTTCAAGACCAACTCCACTTTTATTAGTAGATGATCTTTGTAAGCCAATGACCTTGTCTACGGACATGAAATTTTTTTGATTTATCTTCTCATGATTCCACTATGTCAAAGATTTATCTTACTTTCTAAGTGAAACAATTTCAGCTTCAAGTCTTTCACAGTTTTCTTCCTTCAGCTTAAGTTGATTTCTAATATCTTCTTCTATTATCTTTTCTTCTTCAACCTGAATGTTCAAGTCAACTATCAGTCTTTTTGCTATTCCAAGAGCTTGAGATGTCTTGGTTTTTGTCTCATTTGCTTCTTGTAGCAGCAACTTCAAGTTCTGATTTTTCTTTCTAAGTCTCTTGATTTCATTTAGAACACTTATTAGCTCCTCTTCAAAATCTATTTCTCCTTCTTCTTCATCAATATCATCTTCAAGAGAACCCATGTGTACAATCATGATCAACCTTTAAGCGTTTAAGCTCTTTATCCAAAGGAACCCCGCTCTGATACCAATTGAAGAGCACATAGAAAATACTAAGAGGGGGGTGGTGAATCAATATTTTAGAACTTTTAAACACATGAAACCACATAAAATAGAGCTAGAAAAGAGAGAGAAAACATTGACAAGAAGAACACTAGATTTCATGTGGAAAACCCTTTCGGGCAAAAAACCACGGTAGATCAATAGCTTTCATTGAACAAATGGGCACCAACCCATATTACATAAGTGAGCACCAACTCAAAAAGAGCACCAACTCTCTTCTAAACACCAATTTGTTCAACTAAAGCACCAACTTTAGTTTGAGCACCAACTCAAATGAGCTAAAACTTAATAACACTTTTCATAACACACTCAACACTTCAATCACCATACAAAAATTACACAGATCCCGCTGAAACAGCTCCTGACTTCTTATCTGCAGCAAGTTGAAAAAGACAAAAAAATATATCCCACACCAAAATGAAGACAGCAATTAACAACATTAAAATATGTTGAACTTTGATAGCTGCGACAGAGATCTCCTTACCTCTGATGATTGCCGATGATTTCTATTCAGCGATAGTGTTATGTTTTTTGTGTTGGTGTCGTCTCCATCTTTGCTGGACCCATGTCATGGCAATGCTCCTTCTGCATTCTTCACTCACTTCTGTTCGTGCGTTGCATATGTGACATCGTGCGTATTTGGCATCGTGGTTCTTTCATCGTCTTATTGTGTTCGTATTCTTCTTACCTGTTGCCATGTGGGTGCTGACATGGCACCGATTGCTATTCGTATGGTTGCTGGCAGTGACTGCATCAGTTATGATGCTTGCGTATTCCTTTATGGTGACGGTTCTCTTTATGTTTGCCGTAAATGCTATTTGGTAACGTCTGACCGTTCACCTTCGTTCATGCCTCTTCGGTATCGGGTGCTGCTCACTGTTATTTGGGAAGAGACAAAAGTGCGAGATTTTGATATTCTATGTTGTTGACAATATTTTGTCTTTTTGTGGAGAGTTTATACACTGCTTTGTGTGAGAATAGAAAGAGAGATAATTCTATGTGTTGTATTCTGCAGCAGTATTATCCGTGTATCTCATCTTTGTCTGCAATAGCTACCTATATGTGTATCACGTTCATACACAAATGTTTTGTACTATTTGTATTTCATTCGATCATTGTGTGATTGTTGAACAAACATTGTGATTCATAATAGTTGATTGTGATCCATTTGCACAAGTCAATTTTCAAGCTTATTGACTGTCAGGCTGAAGACATCAAGGCATCATTAGCAAGGTTTTTGTAATGGTTTTGAATTTGGTATTAAGGCATCATCTTTTGTTGGCTGGGTTGTTTCCCTCGAGAGGAGGGTTTTTCCCAGGATAAAATCCTTTTTTATTTGTTTTTTGAGTTTTTGATTTCATTTGTTTCATTATTGTTATTCTGTTTTGAAATTTAACATGGTATCAAAATAGGTATGAGAAACTCGATCCAGAACCAGAAGTATCTAGTTATTAGTGTTATTTGATTCTCTTCCAATTATTCTTTCTCAGCGTGTGGCAATGTTTAATGGTTTAAAGGTTGAAGATAGACTAGATGGTTCTTCTAACTTCTGTTCATGAAAATTTAGGATTCTGATTGCACTTGAGGAGAATGACCTTCTTGATTATGTGAATTCTGATCTAGCAGAAGCTTCTGATGATGCCGAGAGAATTCTATGGAGAAAGAACATAGTCATGGCTAAATTTTTTTTGATTGACTCAGTGAAGGATCATTTGGTTCCCATTATTTCTAAATTGTCTTCGGCCAAAGAGATGTTTCAGATTTTAAAAGATTTGTATGAGTTCAACAATGCTCTGAGCAGCTTCTGCATATTAAGATGGCTCGAGGGGAATCAATAGTATCATATTTTATGAAGATTACTGAGCTAAATGACCAGCTAAGTGCAATTGGAAATTCATTCCTAGATAAGGACTTAGTAATGCTTGTCATGAATGGACTTCCCTACTCTTGGGAATCATTCATTCAAGGCATCAGTGGGAGAGATGGTCTTCCAAAATTTGACAGGTTGAGAGCTGATTGCATTCAAGAAGAAAGCAGACTTGAAGCTAGAAGAAATGTACGCAAAAACCATCATGAAGATGATCAGATGCTTGCTGCCCACACTTCTAAAAGAAAAGAGGAGAAAGGGAATTTTAAGAGATTCAAAGATAAAGGTTTAGATTCAGCTCTTGTATTTAGGAAGAAGAAAATGGATCTTTCAAAGGTTCAGTGCTTTAGATGTGACAAATTTGGTCACTATGCTAGAGATTGTACCTTAAGGCCAAAGCCTCAAGTAACTGCCGCATTCGTTGAGAACTCTCCTCAAAAGGAGTCAAGCGATAACTCTGATGGGTTTTGTTTTATTTTGCACTCTCCAGTAATATTCCCACAAATAGTGATACTTGGTTGATTGTTAGTGGTGCATCGCAGCACATCATTGATTACCGTGATCATCTATTCAACTTGAAAGAAAAGGACTCCCATCTTCAAGTTATTATTGGAGATTGCAAGCTATTCCATTAAAGGAGTTGGTTCTACTTCCTTTCAACTGGATTCAGGAATTTCTCTTCACTTGAGTGATGTCCTCTTTGTGCCTAGCATAAAGAGAAATCTGATTTCTATTTCAGCTTTAGAATACAAAGGATATCATGTTTCTTCTATTGATGGTAAAGTCATGGCATGGAAAAAGAACTCAAAGTTTCTTTCAACTCGTGAGATTGGAGTTTGTCATGATAGTCTCTACAAGCTTTCAGCCCGTCCTATTCAAGCTCATGCTCATAATTCTTCAATTTCAAATGAACTTTGGCACAAGAGGCTTGGGCATTTGAATTTCAGAATCTTAGCCTCTATGGAGAAGGCTGTAATTGGTCTTCCAAAGCTAAATCAGGACCATGAAGGAGTTTGCAAGGGATGCACTCTAGGTAAGAATATTAAGAGCACTTTTCATAGTAGTGAATCTAGAGCTAAAAAGATTCTAGAATTAATTCATTCAGACTTATATGGTCCCATGCCTGTTGCATCTCTTAGTGGTTATTGGTATTATATTACTTTCATTGACGATTTCTCTCGTAAGTGTTGGGTCTATTTTCTTAAGTCTAAGAAATCTGATGAAGTGCTGTCCTGTTTTAAAAAATTCAAAGCTTTGGTTGAAAATCAATCTAACAAAATGATTAAGATCTTGAGATCTGATAATGGTGGAGAATATGTGTCCGGGATTTTTCATAATTTTTGTGTTGAAGCTATGATTAAGAGGGAGTTATGTGTTCCCTATAATCCTCAACAAAATGGTGTGGTTGAAAGAAAGAATAGGACTGTTGTTGAGGCAACAAAGACTATGATTCACGATCAAAGTCTTTCTACATTCTTATGGGCTGAAGCTTGCAGGACAACAATCCACATTCAAAATCGTAGTCCTCATCAGATTCTTGACAATATGACTCCGGAAGAAGCATTCTCAAGAATCAAACCGGCCATTAGTTACTTCAGAATTTTTGGATGCCCAGTCTATATTCATATTCCAAAAGAGAAAAGATCAAAGTTGGAACCTTCAGGAAAAAAAAGGGATATTTGTTGGTTATAGTGATTCTTCTAAAGCTTTTAGGTTATATGTACCTGGTCAAAAACAAATTGAAATCAGCAGGGATGTCACATTTGATGAAGATATAGCTTGCAAGTCTCTCAAAGAGTCTAACATTGTAAATGATGAAGAAAATTTTGAGCATTCTCAAGATTTAGTCATGGCTGATCCGAACCCTCCTTCAGAGATTCAAAGGGAGAATGAAGATTTAGAAGATCATGTTGATCAAACTAATCCAGTTGATTCTATAGGTCCCAGTTCTACTCCATCCAATAAGAAAAGACCTTTATGAGCTAGAAACATTGTGGAAGAAGCTAAAACTTATGCAGCCCCTCGTGGTACCTTTAGAGAAAGTAAACGGCCTCATAAGTTTGCTGGTTATGTTGCATTAATGAGTCACATAATTGCATCTGAACCTTCTTGTGAAGAACCGGATTTGGCTCTACTAGGATTCTCAATATTTATTTTAAAAAATATCTGCAGCTTATTGGCAATAATATTTCATGCTAAACAATTTTGAAAATAAATATTTGGATTTCGAATTACAGACATAAGTTTTCCTTAAACTATCATCAAATGAACCTTATTAATCTAATCCAACACATAAACATATCAATTTTCGAAAATTATGAAAGCACTTGGAAACGTCAATGCTCTATCATTGTTATGTCTGTTACATCATTGATTTTCGCCACCCTTGAATGTTGACATGTGACTGCAGTTTAGCCGCACGTGAGGGAATAAATGTTGAATGCCGTGCTAAGTCCAAACGGCTGTCTGCTTTGTTAACACTGGAGAGCTCTAGCCAAATTCGCGAGTTCAGGAATTAGTCTCACGTCCAAGCTCAACCTCGAGACCCAAATGAATTAATCTTTGCCCAGTTTGAGGCTCACAATCATGCAGAATGAAGACATCTACAGCAGGCAGGGAATCCGCATCCAAGAAGGGGAATTCCCAATGAACTTTAAAATCGCAGCTCCAAATAAATCCACTTTCTCAGAAAAAATCGATAATCTCCAATTGCTCTATTCTTTCGATACTAACAAATATATAACTAGTCTCAGAATAATTACTCCAGCACCTTGAGTTGATTGAATTGACAACACAATTTCATCAATGAATCTGAATTCCAAAATTGAAACTTTCAACAATCCGATTTACAACAGCATCGAATTGCAAACTTAGTAATAATCAGCTGTGAAATTCACCATTAACAGGCGATGGCTCAAATCACGAGAAAGAGGAATTAGTCCTCGAAACCCTAGCCAGGTTTTGTCTTCTTCCGAAAATCCAAGAAATAATAATGGTTGCATAATATGAGAAAAGTGCTTTTTCGAGTAGAATATATAGGCTTTTTGGAAAAAACACTTTTTAATATTTTCACTTAATTGGCTTTTAAAAATAATCTCACTTTATAACATAAAGTTATAAAGTCATAAGTTATTAAATTAAATCAAAATAATTTAATTTAATATCACATTTAAAATATAAGCCACTGAACTGTCTGACTGCAATCAACGAACTTCTGACAAAGCACCAAGTCCAACTGCCCAGCTAGGAATAGGCACTGCCCTGCCAGAAATAGCCACTGCTAAAAATAGACTTACTATAAATAGTAAGTCTCTCAAACTGGAGATTCACTGAAACTCGATCCTGAGATATCTGACGCTCCGTGTAGACACCTTGCTAATCCTGGCCATACCCAAAATACCACTTACTAAAAATAGTAAGTTGACCAAAATGATCCGAACAAAGAGCAGACCTGATAAGTTGAACCTCCAGAATGAAATCCCAACGCTGGCTCCACCATCTGACCTCCTCTGAACGCCTGTTTAGCCTGTGAGGGTCGCCAAACCAAGCAAATCCCATAAGTTTAAAAACGGGGACATTATAGTCCTCCCTTCCCAAGATTGCTTGTCATCAAGCAATCAGGAAAAACAATCAACATCATAAACCACTCGGATCCCAAGGATGGTCACAAGTAATTTCCCGATCCTCACCAAACTCTTGTGAAGAAAGAACCAACATCAACAGAACAAGCACCACTAAAAACATCTCTAAACCAACTGTAGATGTTGACGCTGAAAACAACCCAACGGAACTCAACCCATTTGAAATAACAACTTTGTCAAAACCTGAGTCCCTATCTATCCAGCACTCACACCCAATTGCACTGGGAAAACACCAATGACCAAATGTGCCTGAATCACTGTTATCAACTCTGCCCTCTAATAAACAGTCCTCAGTGTGTGGACACTGTAAGTATTCTAACTTGCAACTGCCAAATCCATCTGCAAACGATGGTGCTAATCCATCCCATAATGGATGGTAGGATACTGGAGCCGGTTTACCCCCGCGTGAGATCAAATCATCCACCTGTGGGTCAAAAGAAAAATGATGAGCATAACCCACCATATAATGCCGGTAGGAATCCCCAATCTTTGTCAATGGCTCATCATTACCAAACCGGGAATCAAAAGACGGCTCCAATCTCTGACTCCGCATCACTGTAGGCTGGGTAGGAACCTGAGCAACCCTCTCAACAAACTCAACCTCAAAATCCCTGTGGGGAAGCATAGTAGAAAGAGTCTCCACAATCTTCCCGACCAACCTCCGAATAGCACAAGAGCCTCGGATGAGAGTACCCTCAGACACTCCATAAGAATCCTGACAGGCGTCTGCACTCTCAAGTAGATACTTTATAAATGACTCGGTGCAATAGAAATTATATGTGGAAGCATCAACTTGCTCCCCCGCAATCCACATCTGATCCCCCTGCAAATGTGGCACAACCAACTGTCCCGTGCTATTAGCTAAGTGAGATGATGAAGTAGATTCACTCCCAGCTAAAGGAAGCAAATCAACTTGACTCATCTCCTCTGGTACTCCTACCTCATCCGTACCGAGTGCTCCCATATCCGGAACAGATGTGTCTGCCACAACATCATGTTCCTCAACACCAACTGTAGGAGCAAACTCACCACCAACCACCTCAATGTGCAATCGAACTGGGTCTGGGGCTGATGTAGACCGTAAATGCTCCAACTCCACGGTCACCTCCTCTAATCGGATCTGCGACTCCTGAAGAGCCCGTTGAGTATCCTCTAAAACCTCAGTAGTCGTTGTGAGGTCCTGGGTAAGCTCACTCACCTCCTCCTCTCTGTCCATTAGTGCCTCATAAGTTGTACTCCCCCACTCCACTAGGTGATCTCAGTCGGCTACCATCTGTAAGTAGTTCTGTCTCAAAATCTTGACAGCCTCACGCAAAAAATGAATCTCTGTCAATGAAAGGTAACCACCACTGGGCTCATCTGTCATAGGAGCACCCCAACCATAAACAACCAACAACTGACGAGTAGCATCAAAATGCTCAAGAGTAGAAGAAATATCCCTCTACTCATGCCACAATTTAGTTGATTCACATGACGACAGTGAGTTGTGTATGCAACCAGAGTTAGTAGAGGAGATGCAGACAGATGATGTGTACACTAGCATTGCAGATATCTCTGATGCTGAGAGTGAGGACGATGAGTGCTATAGTGTTTCGGGCTTTCTATATCTGACTTTGGGCATTGATTCAGCATTGTCATTTGGTGATGGTGAGTTCCAGGACTCTGTGTTACAGGGACCCACAGATGAGGACAGGGAAGCTTATGAGTGGCAGGAGTTTGTTTCAGCTAGGGCTTCCATTTTTGGAGAGAGGGTTACTTCGTCGGTGACTCATGTGGAAGCATTTCAGGGTCTGGATTATCAGATAGTTGCAGAGGATGAGGGAGCTGGAGATTGTTTTGAGTCAGTTTCAGCAGCAGCTTCCCCAGATTTAGATGAGGATGTGTCTGATGCCTGTACTCAGTTTATAGAGGTGTACTCAGATGTAAGTACACAAGGAGAGGGTGATCTTGAGGGGAGTTTGTTGGTTACAACTTCCTCTCATAGTGTAGACAGTGCATTTGAGGTTGTTCATAGGAGGCCTGTTGTGCAGAGTCATCATGTGACTAGCCAGTTGCGAGTTGATGAGAGGGATATTTCTTCTACTCTCGAGCAATTTGATGCCACTCGTCAGTTGTTGGTTGTTTATGGTTGGGGTGCTCCTATGACAGATGAGCCCAGTGGTGGTTACCTTTCATTGACAAAGATTCATTCTTTGCGTGAGGCTTTCAAGATTTTGAGACAGAACTACTTACAGATGGTAGCCGACTGAGATCACCTAGTGGAGTGGGTGAGTACAGCTTATAAGGCACTGATGGACAGAGAGGAGGAGGTGAGTGAGCTTACCCAGGAGATCACAGCGACTACTGAGGTTTTAGAGGATACTCAGCGGGCTCTTCAGGAGTCCCAGATCCGATTAGAGGAGGTGACCGTGGAGTTGGAGCATTTACGGTCTACACAAGCCCCAGACCCAGTTCGATTGCACATTGAGGTGGTTGGTGGTGAGTTTGCTTCTACAGTTGGTGTTGAGGAACATGATGTTGTGGCAGACACATCTGTTCCGGATATGGAAGCATTTGTTACAGATGAGGTAGGAGTACCAAAGGAGATAGACTCTCAAGTTGATTTGCTTCCTTTAGCTAGGAGTGAATCTACTTCATCATCTCACTTAGCTGATAGAACAAGACAATTGGTTGTGCCACATTTGCGGGGGGATCAGCTGTGGATTGCGGGGGAGCGAGTTGATGCTTCCACGTATAATTTCTACTACACCGAGTCATTTATGGAGTATCTACTTGAGAGTGCAGACGTGCGTCAGGATTCTTATAGAGTGTTTGAGGGTACTCTCATCCGAGGCTCTTGTGCTATTCGGAGGTTGGTCGGGAAGATTGCGGAGACTCTTTCTACTATGCTTCCCCACAGGGATTTTGAGGTTGAGTTTGTTGAGAGGGTTGCACAGGTTCCTACCCAGCCTACAGTGATGCGGAGTCAGAGATTGGAGCCATCTTTTGATTCCCAGTTTGGTAATGATGGGCCATTGATAGAGATTGGGGTTTCCTACCGGCATTATATGGTCGGGTATGCTCATCATTTTTCTTTTGACCCTCATGTGGAAGATTTGATCTCACGCAAGGGTAAACCGACTCTAGTATCCTACCATCCATTATGGGATGGATTAGCACCATCGTTTGCAGATGGATTTGGCAGTTGCAGTGTCTACACACTGAGGACTGTTTATTAGAGGGCAGAGTTGATAACAGTGATTTAGGCACATTTAGTCACTATTGTTTTCCCAGTGCAGTTGGGTGTGAGTGCTGGATAGACAGGGACTCCAGTTTTGACAGAGTTGTTATTTCAGATGGGTTGAGTTCAGTTGGGTTGTTTTCAACGTCGACATCTACAGTTGGTTTATAGATGTTGTTTTCAGTGGTGCTTGTTCTGTTGGTGTTGGTTCTTTCTTCACAAGTGTTTGGTGACGATCGGGAAATTACTTGTGACCATCCTTGGGATCCGGGTGGTTTATGATGTTGATTGTTTTTCCTGATTGCTTGAGGACAAACAATTTTGGGAAGGGAGGACTGTAATGTCCCCGTTTTTAGACTTATGGGATTAGTTTGGTTTGGCAATCCTCACAGGCTAATCAGGCGTTCAGAGGGGGTCAGATGGGGGAGCTAGCGTTGGGATTCCATTCTGGAGGTTTTGTTGGTTCCCAAAACCGCAGATTGGAAATCCTAGAGCCTGCCAATTCTCCAATAGAATTCCAAATCAATTCTGGCCAACGAACGGGAATACTTCAAACTCCCCTGCACTTCAGGCTTCGCTACACCTAGGCGGGTAAACCTTCACCTCGAACTTGATCATTTTCTTCAAGGTTTTTCTATAGCGAATTTAAGCTTGTGAGTTTTTCGGCTGGCAAATTCCTTGAACTTAATCAAAATAAAGTTGAATGCTGAATGTTTTGAATTAAAATGTTGTAGGAAGGAATCGATAGATTTTCTGACTTTATATATAAACCCAATATTTCAACAATAATAAGACCAGTGCCTTTGCTTATTAGGGCAATAGAGTCAACTTCAATGAAGGTTTACATACAACTTTATAATGTTCAACACATTTACATTGCTAATCAATTCAATAATCAAGATGCGACAAATCAAATATTTATGCAATCCTAAATTATTCCAGATTGAATTTAGAATGCTATTTGACCGTATCCACTTATCCGATTTTAAATTGTACACAATATTCAAAAATAATAATTACAAAGGACGGTTCATCTGCAGTTTAATTCTCTATGCCTTTAATAATAAACAAAGGATATTTTATTTTATTATTAAAATAAAATAAATTTATATTTACAAAATCATATTATGCTCCTTATCCCTCCATACAAAATATATAAAATGCTTCTCTTGAAATCTGTCCTCATTTTCTCTTCTAATATTTCACTATTTATATTTTAATACTTAAGGAAATGTGACTTTTCAAACTCGAAAGTCATTTCCTTCTAAAAATAAATCGCACCCTTTGGTTTAGTAAATCATTGTTTTGGATGCATCTTTGCTTAATCGCACATCTTCATTCCATTTGGGGATCTAGATCTCTTATTTTCTTTACATCCTTTATGACTTCTCAGAATCGAGACAACGACACTCCCAATTCAACATTAAAGAACATAGTCGAGTGGACGCGACAATCCCAGCGACACGTCATCTTATTTTTGTCTAAAATCTGGGTCAGTGTACAACTCCCATCTGTTCGTTCAGAAACTCGTTCGCATAAACCAGATGTTTGCATACGATGATTGAAACCGACCATTGGGTAGCCAGTGAAGCGTTTCTGAAGGCTATTGTGGCCCTTGAATAGCACAGGAATTGGCATTATTGGTGTATCTCAGACGGAAGACAAGCTGGACTCAAATATTTGATTTGATAGGTCTCTATATACACATGACAATGCTATAATATTTGTTGAGAGATTTATATGCCGTGGATATTACTTGGGTGTTGACAAATATATTACTAATCTGCATACTACAAGAGCGCTGGTACCTGCGCATGGTCATCGAGCTTGCTGCTGAGAGTGCATATAGTATATTGGAATCACCGTGAAAGCATTTGCTGAGTGTATGGACTTGCCGTGGAAAGTAAGAGGTTGCTGAAGCACATCATTCTGCTTGCCGTTAGCAATTATCATTGCTGTAGGTGAACAGAGCATCTGGATTTCATTGATCTGAGTGGTTCACATTCATCCTTTCAGACTTCGTGTGGTTAATGTTGAGCCTTGCATATAGCTCATATTAACACCCAAGTATAGTTGACATAATTTTGTTATGTGCTCTCTCGTCCAGTAGAAACAACAACTTGTGTACATAATATGCAATTAAGGTCAGAGCTTGTAACAAGAGGTTTGCCAAAGTCAATGACTGTATGCTAAGTTCAACTATGTTGTTACTTCTGTTTGTATCAATCTTGTCAGACATTTTAGCAAAATATATTGTCAACAAGGCTAGCATATCTCTGCTCTGAATTCTGCAATGAAAATTATGTTCTGGATGTAGAAAGATTGTTAAAATATTGTTTGTCATCTCTGTTTGTTTATGGAAAGTGGAAGTGTTATGTCTTAAAGAAAGCAACCAACAAACAAGTTTAAATTAGAAAACTCTGCATCAGGGGAAAATTTGGGTTTAGATCTGTTTTAATATTGACATCAGTGACAATATTTTCATCAATCTCCAACATTGTTTCTCAATTGGAGATCCTAATTTTTTGCAAAAAAATAGGACTCCATCAGGTTTGACTTATTAGGTCTGCTCTTCGTTCGGATCATTTTGGTCAACTTACTATTTTTAGTAAGTGGTATTTTGGGTATGGCTAGGATTAGTAGGGTGTTTGCACGAAGCGTCAGATATCTCAGGATCGAGTTTTAGTGAATCTCCAGTT
Source organism: Chamaecyparis obtusa (assembly GCA_027943335.1). Lineage (NCBI taxonomy): Eukaryota > Viridiplantae > Streptophyta > Pinopsida > Cupressales > Cupressaceae > Chamaecyparis > Chamaecyparis obtusa. Next base: position 1,386,779 of record BSBK01000944.1, read on the forward strand.
TGAGAGACTTACTATTTATAATGAGTCTGTTTTTAGCAATGGTTATTTCTGGTAGGGCAGTGCCTATTCCTAGCTGGGCAGTTGGACTTGGTGCTTTGTCAGAAGTTCGTTGATTGCAGTCAGACAGTTCAGTGGCTTATATTTTAAATGTGTTATTAAATTAAATTATTTTGATTTAATTTAATAACTTATGACTTTATAACTTTATGTTATAAAGTGAGATTATTTTTAAAAGCCAATGAAGTGAAAATATTAAAAAGTGCTTTTTCCAAAAAGCCTATATATTCTACTCGAAAAAACACTTTTCTCATCTTTATGCAATCATTATTTTCTTGGAATTTGGGAAGAAGACAAACCTGGCTAGGGTTTCGAGGACTAATTCCTCTATCTTAATTTGAGCCATCTCCTGTCGGTGGTTAATTTTACATCTGATTATTTTGTGATTCTCAATTCGATGCTGATGTATATCGAATGTGGTGAAGGTTTCAATTCTGAAATTTGAGATGCTGATAGAATTGTGTGAAGAATTCAATAAATTAGAAGTTTTGTTATAAATATCTGGCGGCTGGTTATTATTATCAAATTTGTGGAAGTTGATGCAATAAGGGAATTATCGATTTGTGTGTGGACTGAGATTTTAGTGTGCTGCGAATCCAAAACTAATCAAAACGTCAGTGCTGGGTATCGAAATCTGGGCATAGCAACTGGCGTCTTATTTCCTTGAGCACGTGCCAGCAATTCTGGGCCGTTCCGCATCATCTAGAACTGCGTCAAGGCTGGGGTTCACGTGCTACAGCAGTGAGGGTGGCCGTTCATTCTTTAATCGCAGCGTCTGTGCTTGACATCTAACGTACTAATTTCCTACAGTCATGTGATTCAATATTCACGGTGGCATTTTCTATTACAAGCAAACGTTACAGTTGGGGGTTAAATTCGTTCACAGGGTGGCATTACTCATTTATAAGCAGACGTTACAACTGGTGAATAATTTTAGTTACAGGTGCCCATTTGACTTGTTCGAAATTAAGATATTATGTTATTTATTTCCTTTGCAAATGTTCATTAATTTATGATATGTCAAGAAGACAATATTAAAGTGAAATTCGATATTTCAAGATTGAGAAATATTTATTATAATTGCTTGTTCAAGATATAATTGCAATTTTTTCAAAGTTAATATTGAATATTCAAAAAGAGCCAAGTTCGGTTCTTCACAATGCTAAACAATTCTGAAACTAAATATTTGGATTTCGAATTGTAGACATAAGTTTTCCTTAAACTATCATCAAATGAACCTTATTAATCTAATCCAACACATAAACATATCAATTTTCGAAAATTATGAAAGCACCTGGAAATGTCAATGCTCTATCACTGTTATGTCTGTTACATCATTGATTTCCGCCACCCTTGAATGTTGACACGTGATTACAGTTTAGCCGCACGTGAGGGAATAAATGTTGAATGCCGTGCTAAGTCCAAACGGCTGTCTGCTTTGCTAACGCTGGAGAGCTCCAGCCAAATTCGCGAGTTCAGGAATTAGTCTCACATCCAAGCTCAACCTCGAGACCCAAATGAATTAATCTCTGCCCCGTTTGAGTCTCACGATCATGCAGAATGAAGACGTCTACAGCAGGTAGGGAATCCGCATCCAAGAAGGGGAATTCCCAATGAACTCTAAAATCGCAGCTCCAAATAAATCCACTTTCTCAGAAAAAATCGATAATCTCCAATTGCTCTATTCTTTCGATACTAACAAATATATAACCAGTCTCAGAATAATTACTCCAGCACCTTGAGTTGATTGAATTGACAACACAATTTCATCAATGAATCTGAATTCCAGAATTGAAACTTTCAACAATCCGATTTACAATAGCATCGAATTGCAAACTTAGTAATAATCAGCTGTGAAATTCTCCATTAACAGGCAATGGCTCAAATCACGAGAAAAAGGAATTAGTCCTCGAAACCCTAGCCAGGTTTTGCTTCTTCCGAAAATCCAAGAAATAATAATGGTTGCATAATATGAGAAAAGTGCTTTTTCGAGTAGAATATATAGGCTTTTTGGAAAAAGCACTTTTTAATATTTTCACTTAATTGGTTTTTAAAAATAATCTCACTTTATAACATAAAGTTATAAAGTCATAAGTTATTAAATTAAATCAAAATAATTTAATTTAATAACACATTTAAAATATAAGCCACTGAACTGTCTGACTGCAATCAACAAACTTCTGACAAAGCACCAAGTCCAACTGCCCAGCTAGGAATAGGCACTGCCCTGCCAGAAATAGCCACTGCTAAAAATAGACTTACTATAAATAGTAAGTCTCTCAAACTGGAGATTCACTGAAACTCGATCCTGAGATATCTGACGCTCCGCGCAGACACCCTGCTAATCTTGGGCATACCCAAAATACCACTTACTAAAAATAGTAAGTTGACCAAAATGATCTGAACGAAGAGCAGACCTGATAAGTTGAACCTCCAGAATAGAATCCCAACGCTGGCTCCACCATCTGACCCCCTCTGAATGCCTGATTAGCATGTGAGGGTCGCCATACCAAGCTAATCCCATAAGTCAAAAAACGGGGACATTACACTTCCAATGTTGAAGAATCTTCAAAACAAGTGTGGAAAGATGCCATGATGGAAGAATAACAGTCCATCATGAAAAATAATGTATGGGACATTGTTCCAAGACCAAAAGGTAAATCAGTTGTTTCATCTAAATGGTTATTGAAGATCAAACATGCAACTGATGAAAGTATAGATAAGTACAAGGCCAGATTTGTAGCTAGAGGCTTTTCTCAAAGGAAAGCATAGACTATGAAGAAACCTTTGCACCAGTGGCTTGCTACACTTCCATTAGAACCATTATAGCCATTGCTACAGTGAAGGGCTGGAAACTTCATCAAATTGATGTGTAAACAACCTTCTTAAATGGAGTCATTGAAGAGGAAGTTTACTTAGAGAAGCCAGAAGGATTTATCATTCATGACAGGAAGTCTCATGTGTGCAGGCTGAAAATTGCATTATATGGACTCAAACAAGCTCCTCGTGCTTGGTATGAGAGAATTTATGACTATCTTTTGAGCTTGGGTTTTCAAAATAATGACGCTTATCCTAATCTATGCTTCAAGGTACGTGATGGCAAAGTTCTGATGTTAGTCTTGTATGTGGATGATTTATGTCTCACAGGTAATGATGATCCCATTATCATATGCAAGAAGGAGCTAGCTTCAGAATTTGAAATGAAAGACCATGGTTTGTTGCACTATTTTCTTGGTCTTGAGGTATGGCAAAAATCAAATGAAATTATTTTGAGTCAAGGAAAATATGCAATTGATATTTTAAAGAGATTTGGTATGTTAGATTGCAAATCTATGGCGACTCCCATGGAAGTAAATCTGAAAAAGTTTCATGATGATTCAGCTAATTTAGATTTAGTTGATCCTACTATGTATAGGCAGCTAATTGGTTCTTTGATGTACTTGGTTAACACAAACCTGATATATGTTATGCAGTTAATACTCTAAGTCAGTTTATGTGTGAACCGAGACAAATTCATCATGTGGCAGCCAAACATATTTTGAGATATGTTTGTGGTACAATAGGATATGGGTTAAAATACTCTCCTTTTATTGAGCTGAAGTTGTAGGGGTTCTTTGATTTAGATTGGGCAGGTTGTGTACCTGATAGAAAGAGCACCTCAGGTTGTTGTTTCAGCCTTGGTCCAGCCATGGTTTCTTGGTGTAGCATGAAACAATCTTGTGTAGCTCATAGTACAACTGAAGCAGAATATGTTGCAGCATGTGTGGCTACAAGAGAAGCTGTATGACTTCGTAAATTACTTGCAGGTTTATTTGAGCAGCCTTTCGAACCTACAGTGATTATGTGTGACAACCAAAGCTGTGTGAAGCTTTCGGTTAATCTAGTGTTCCATGACAGAACCAAACACGTGGAGATTAAATTTCATTACTTGAGAGATATGGTTCAAAGGAATGCAGTTGAAGTAAATTATATTTCTACAGAGGAGTAGATTGCAGATATTCTCACCAAACCACTTTTGAGAGTGAAGTTTTTCTATTTTCGAGAAAAGCTTGGCTTAGTGGAGAATGATGCTTTTGCTGAGATGTTAAAACAGTAGCATCGATTTAGCTACCTGTGATATTATCTTATCATATATATTATTATTATTTAAACAGCGGCATGTCTTATCGAGCGGATGAGTTAACCTAGGCAATAATATTATCGAGCAAATGTGTTATCGATTCTCATTGTCATTACACAACCGATAATAACATATGTAGTGTTACGTAACTATCGGTGGATAGTTAACGTAACATATATTCATATGTTACGATCAATCGATAGTTAGCGTAACTATGAACCGTTTCACATATACTCGCCGCTTCTTGTAAAGGCATGTCCGTAAACAGACATGGCTCTACATGGCCTCTGCCACATAGAGTCATGTCCATTCACATGTTTGCCATGAGACGTATTTATAATATTACGTGTTGATGAGGAAAGCAATCAATAACCAAGGCATTGTCTTCTCCTCTGCAACACATAGCAAATATATATACATCAGAAAATCAATAACAGAATATAATACTATTATAGACATATTTTCTCTATCAAGATCCTAATTCCTAACATGGTATCAGAGCCTCAATAGAGGAAAAATTCATTAAAGCTTAAATTATATTCTGATTATCCACAAAAGAAAGAGAAGAAATTAAAATGGCCAACAGTATCAAAGTAGAAGACAGACTAGAAGGTGCATCTAACTTCTTCTCATGGAAAATTCGAATTCTTACTCTACTTCAAGAATTAGAGTTGGATTCTTATGTTGAAGAAAACAAAAGCATGCTTGAGGAAGAACCGGAAAAAGCAACGTGGAAAAGACGTAACAATAAAGCAAAGAAAATTATAATTGATGCTGTTAAAGACCATATTCTCCCATCCATAGCAAGACTGAAAACCGCCTATGAAGTTTTCAAGACTATCCAAGAGACATTTGAGATTAACAATACAAGCAGATTGCTCACTCTCAAACAGCAATTGCTAAATCTCAAAATGAACAAAGGGGAAACAATTACATCTTATTTTCTTCGGATTTCAGAGCTAAGGGATCAACTATCCACCATTGGAAGTAATGTTGATGACATGGAGCTAACACTGATTGCTCTTAGAGGATTACCCATCTCTTGGGAATCCTTCATTCAATATATAATCGGACGTCCATCTCTACCCAAGTTTGATCAATTGAAGAATGATTGCACTCAAGAGGAATCTCGATTAATATCAAGAGGAATTGGGCCTACCAAAGGAAATGAGATTCAAGCTCTTCACACCCGCTCAAACTTCAAAAGCAATAAAAGAAAGTTTAAACACAAGAAAGGAAACTCTAACACAAATCATGTGGGGAATCCAAATAAAATTTACAAACGAGACTTCTCCAAAATACAATGTTTCAAATGTGATAAGTTCGGTCATACACATAGATACTGTCCCGAGAAGCAGAAAATACAAGTGCAATTAGCAAAAGTAAAAGGAGTAGAAATATCACTATTCTTCTTAGCATTATCAAGTGAAGTTAACATAAACAAAAACACTTGGATAATTGATAGTGGAGTTTTTCGACATATAATAGGATTCAGAGATCAATTTGAAACCTTAGAAGAAGATTCCTCCGAAGAAGTTACAATTGGAGACAACTCCACTTATCCGGCAAAAGGAATTAGGACCTGCTCAATCAAATTGAAATCAGGGACTACTCTATTATTGAAAGACGTTCTATTTGTACTAGGTATAAAAAGGAACTTAGTCTCTATCTCCAGCTTAGCCGATCAAGGCTATCTTGTCACATTCCAAGAAAATAAAGTCTTAATATGGACAAAGAACTCCAATATTAAAAATGCTATTTCCTTAGGATATAGAGATGGAAGCCTATACAAAGTAGGAAATAGTATCAAATCAGCTCTAAGTCACGAAGTATCCAATACTAATGAACTCTGGCATCGAAGACTAGGTCATATCGGGTTCAGTACTCTTCCCTCAAAAATATTACTACAGGGATCCCAAATTTAAATTCAAAACATTCAAGCACTTGTAAAGGATGTGCTCTAGGTAAAAATATAAAAAAATCCATTCCCTCTAGTGAACATAAAACAAAAGGTACATTGGAACTCATTCACACTGACTTGTGCGGACCTATGTCGACTCTCTCACTAGGAGGTTATTCATACTATGTGATCTTCATTGATAATTATTCCAGAAAAACATGGATTTATTTCCTTAAACTAAAAGAATCAAATGAAGTGTTATCCAAATTCAAAGAATTCAAAGCATTAGTTGAAAATCAAACTGGGAGAAAGATAAAGATCCTAAGGTCAGATAATGGAGGTGAATATATTTCTGAAAATTTTAAAGAATTTTGTATATCTGTTGGGATTAAGAGGGAGTATACAGTACCTTATAATCCTCAACAAAATGGAGTAGCCGAAAGAAAAAACAGAACCATAATTGAAGCCGCTAAAGCCATGATGCACGACCAAAATTTGCACACTTCGTTTTGGGCTGAAGCATCAAACACTGCTGTATATATTCAGAACAATCTCTATTCTAGAAAATATCACTCCTGAGGAAGCCTTTACAGGAAAGAAACCTGATCTAAGTCATCTCCGAATTTTTGGATGTCTTGTTTACATTCATATTCCCAAAGAGAAAAGAACTAAACTAGACCCTTCCAGAAAAAGAGGAATATTTATTGGCTACAGTGAAACTACAAAAGGGTACAGGGTGTATATACCAGGACAAAGATCCATTGAAATCAGTAGAGACATCAAGTTTGAAGAGGACACTGCTATAAATATTTCCATTTCCACTGAAGGAGGATCAAATGAGAATCAGAGGGAGAACATTACAGAATATGATGAAAATGAGAATCAGAGGGAGAACATTACAGAACATGTTGAAATTGAGAATCAGAGGGAGAATGTTCCTCTAAACAATGAGAATGAAAGAGAGAACATAACATAAAACATTGAACCTGATTTTGAAGATATTGACATTTCTAACAACAAGAAAAGACCCTTATGGGCTAGAAAAATGTTTGAGGAAAATAATGTTGAACCTAATGAGATATCCAAAGCAAATAAAAGAACAAGGAATCAAAAATGTTATCTTGCACTAATGGCAGAACTGACTAAAGTAGAACCAGCTAATGTAAAAGAAGCCCTAACATGTCAAGCATGGAAAGATGCAATGATTGAAGAATACCAGTCTATTATTAAAAATGATGTTTGGGAAATAGTCCCTAGACCAAAAGGGAAAACCGTTATTTCCTCTAGATGGTTGTTTAAAATCAAATATGCTTTTGATGGTAGTATTCAAAAACACAAAGCCAGATTTGTTGCTAGTGGTTTCTCTCAAAAGGTTGGAATTGATTACGAAGAAACATTTGCACCAGTTGCTCGTTACACATGTGTAAGAACCATCATAGCCATTGCAGCATCCAAAGGATGAAAGATTCACCAAATGGATGTAAAAACAGCTTTTTAAAATGGAATCTAGAAGAAGAAGTATACATAGAACAACCATAAGGATTTATCACACATGACAATAATTATGTTTGTAAATTGAAGAAAGCACTCTATGGTCTCAAACAAGCTCCCAGGGCTTGGTATGAACGTATAGATAAGTATTTATCCAAACTAGGGTATTCCAAGAATGAAGCCGATCCAAATATATATTTCAAAATGTCCAAGGGAGAAATGGTAATTATAGTTCTATATGTTGATGATCTTCTAATTATTGGAGAAGATCATCTTATTGCAAAATGTAAACAAGAACTCACAAATGAATTTGATATGAAAGATCTAGGATTATTGCATTACTTCTTAGGATTAGAAGTAGTACAGAAAGAAGACTACATTTTTCTAAATCAAAGGAAATACACTATGGATATATTAACCAGATTTGGCATGAAGGAATGCAAACCCTTAACCACTCCAATGGAAACCAATCTTCACAAACTCAAAGAAGATGCTGCAGATTCAGAGCCTACAGACTCTTCCTACTATAGACAACTAATTGGATCTCTTATGTTCTTGGTAAACACTCATTCGGATATTTGCTATGCCACAAATGTATTAAGTCATTTCATGTGCGAACCTAAGAAGATTCATTTATGTGCTGCTAAACATATTTTGAGATACTTATGCGGCACTACTGAATTGGGTCTGAAGTATGAAAAAGTTAAGATACAACTTCAAGGATTCACCAACTCCAATTGGGGTGGAAACTCTATTGATCGGAAAAGTACTATAGGATGCTGCTTCAGTCTCGGATCTGCAATGATTTCATGGTTCAGTAGAAAACAGTCAGCAATTGCTCAGAGTTCCACCGAAGTAGAGTACATGGCTGCGTCTATGGGTGCTCGTGAGGCAGTATGGTTAAGGAAGCTTCTATTTGGATTGTTTGGAAAGCCACTACAACCTACAATAGTTTACTGTGACAATCAAAGTTGCATTAAACTTTCTGTAAACCCAATTTTTCATAACCGCTCCAAACACAGAAATTCCTTATCATTATATAAGAGACATGGTAGACAGAGATATCATCAAGCTTGTCTATGTAAGTACTGAAAAACAGAATGTTGATATTCTTACCAAGCCTCTTGCAAAGTTGAAAATCAAGTACTTTAGGCAGAAACTTGGTATGATTAAATTGTGATTAAAATTGCTGAGATTCTATCTCTTTATGTAATTTGTATATTCATGAATAAAATTGAAATTTAATATTGCAATATTTTTTGTATTGAAAGATGACGATCTTTCTTGTGGGCAAAAATCACTATTGTAAGGTGACGATCTTCAATAGCTTGATTTTAGTTATCCTCTAACCTAGTTCCGAATTGGTCGGGGGTTATGATAACAAGAGGTTCAAGTTTCGATTTGGATTGCGCCGAATATCTTGATACCTATATACTATGGTTATCCTCTAATCTAGTTCCGAATTAGTCGGGGGTTATGATAACAAGAGGTTCAAGTTTTGATTCGGATTGTGCCGAATATCTTGATACATACATTTATCACTAAATCCAGTTCCGAATAAGTCGGGGATTGTGGTAAATTTTGACAAGTTGAATTTGTGTTCCAGATTATGGTGGAAATTCTGGTTGGTTATCTGAGTAAAATACTGATCCAAGATAAAATCAAGGATCCAGTAAAAACTCATAACTTTGCTTATCAATCCACTCTTGCTAAGAGGGAGTGTTAAAACAGTAGCATCGATTCGATTGATATAATCGATTTAGCTACCTGTGATATTATCTTATCATATATATTATTATTATTTAAACAGCGGCATGTCTTATCGAGCGGATGTGTTAACCTAGGCAATAATATTATCGAGCGGATGTGTTATCGATTCTCATTGTCATTACACAGCCGATAATAACATATGCAATGTTATGTAACTATCGGTGGATAGTTAACGTAACATATATTCATATGTTATGATCAATCGATAGTTAGCGTAACTATGAACCGTTTCACATATACTCGCTGATTCCTGTAAAGGCATGTCCGTAAACAGACATGGCTCTACGTGGCCTCTGCCACGTAGAGTCATGTCCATTCACATGTTTGCCATGAGACGTATTTATAATATTACGTGTTGATGAGGAAAGCAATCAATAACCAAGGTATTGTCTTCTCCTCTGCAACACAACAAATATATATACATCAGAAAATCAATAACAGAATATAATACTATTATAGACATATTTTCTCTATCAAGATCCTAATTCCTAACATGAGAAAGTGTCTCAACCTCAGTGATCCATTGCTTATATGTATTCTTCTCTAGGAGAAGTTTGAGGTGAAAGCCCTTGTTCCACCCTTTGCAATTAGGCAAGATGGTAATGCATTCTTCTTTGGGAGAAGTTTGAGGTGAAAGCCCTTGATCCATCCTCTGCGAGTAGGTATGGTGGAATCACCCTTTGGAAGTAGGCAAGGTGATAATGCATTTTTCTCTGGCAGAAGTTTGAGGTGAAAGCCCATGTTCCACCCTCTAGGAGTAGCTATGGTGGAATTCATGTGTGTGACTCCATGAATCATCTTGTGATTCTTTTTGTTTCACCCTCTAGGAGTAGCTATGGTGAATATTGTAATGTTGAGATAACAATTTTTGAGGAAAATCTGAGATGAGATTTTTTTGTTGACATTTTCTTTTGATTGCAACTATGTGTACTTGTAATGAGATGACAAACTGAGGATCTCTCTCTTGCTAAGAGGGAGTGTTGAACTTTGATAGTTGCGACAAAGATCTCCTTACCTTTGATGATTGCCAATGATTTCTATTCAGCGATAGTGTTATGTTTTTTGTGTTGGTGCCGTCTCCATCTTTGCCGGACCCATGTCATGGCAGTGCTCCTGCATTCTTCACTCACTTCTGTTCATGCGTTGCATATGTGACATTGTGCGTATTTGGCATTGTGGTTCTTTCATCGTCTTATTGTGTTCATATTCTTCTTACCTAGTGCCATGTGGGTGCTGACATGGCACCGGTTGCTATTCGTATAGTTGTTGGCATTGATTGCATCAGTTATGATGCTCGCGTATTCCTTTATGGTGACGGTTCTCTTTATGTTTGCCGTAAATGCTATTTGGTAATGTCTGACCGTTCACCTTCGTTCATGTCTCTTCGGTATTGGGTGCTGCTCACCATTATTTGGGAAGAGACAAAAGTGTGAGATTTTGATATTCTATGTTGTTGTCAGTATTTTGTCTTTTTGCGGAGAGTTTATACGCTGCTCTGTGTGAGAACAGAAAGAGAGATAATTCTGTGTGTTGTATTCTGCAGTAGTATTATCTGTGTATCTCATCTTTGTCTGCAATAGTTACCTATATGTGTATCGCGTTCATACACAAATGTTTCGTATTATTTGTATTTCATTCGATCATTGTGTGATGGTTGAGCAATCATTGTGATTCATAATAGTTGATTGTGATCCATTTGCATAAGTCAATTTTCAAGCTTATTGACTGTCAGGCTGAAGACGTCAAGGCATCATTAGCAAGATTTTTGTAATGGTTTTGAATTCGGTATAAAGGCATCATCTTTTGTTGGCTGGGTTGTTTCCCTTGAGAGGAGGGTTTTTCCCAAGATAAAATCCTTTGTTATCTGTTTTCTGAGTTTTTGATTTCATTTGTTTCATTATTATTATTTTGGTTCGAAATTTAACAAAATAATCTTGAAAAGCTTAACATGTAGCATACATGTTCCTCTCCATAAACTCTAAACAAGGAATGAACAGCTGAGGTATTTATCAATTACTTCAGAATTTAAAATGATTCCTTTCTTTAATGCTAATGTTACACAGCCATCGTTAGGAATAAGCCACCCCCATTCACAGTTAGACGAAGAATCTGCCATCTCTTAAACAGGATAAATAAATTAATGCGCCGCCAAGAATCAAAGTCTGAAATTGTCAGAGTATACAGACACATGCAGCCATCATACACCAAGAATAATACCATAACGCCTCACTAAACTACCATGTCTAGTAGATGATATTTATTTCACCAAGCGATAGCACAGATAAAATATAATTGCCCTTAGTTAAGAAAATCGCTGACTAGCTTTGATATCAATGACAGAATATTCAACACTTACGCTATAACTTAGATTACTAAATTAATAACACGATGCACTGCAAGCTGGTGCATGAAGTACTACCATGCATAATAAATAAGATAATCTACTTGACTTTCTTTAATAATAAGAAATGAAAGAATCTTCCTGAAATAGGAGTGTAAGGAGCTGCAATTAGTGACAATTTTCTGAAACTAATAAATATATAGAAAAATATTCCAGATTGGACACACAACATATTGTTACCAAAATGTACAATTTTTCTTTAAGTTTCAGAGGCATGGTGATGCATGCATTTCCAGGATGGAAAAAGAGTTTTTGCAATGTGGATGATGGGAATACCTGTCAAAATATAAAAATAAATGTGAAAATCAACTGAAAAAATAACTTTTTTTATTGATTAATGTGACTTTGCAGTGCCATACTCGTACACTAATATCAAAATAATTTTTTTTTTTCATTGCCCTTGGTTTTGGGCCATATCGTCTGCCTACTCCCTTACATTCTGTTGGGTCCTGCCTACAAATTTGACCCACATTACCATATATCCGGAAGGAGCATATCCCCTAACTGATCACCCTTACTACTAGTTTCTATCCATACAGTTGAAATTTACAATATCATATCAAAAATTTTCAGGCAAATCAAGACAACTTTCCTATTCCCCCATTGTTTGCCCTCCTTGATTTCATTGACTTCGTTGGCATTGTCCCCAGTGTCCATTACCAGAGTAAAGGATCACCTTGCATCTTTGGTCTCAACTCCTTTGATACACCCTTTTAACTCACCCTTTCAGAAAGTTAATACATGTGGATGTTTGGGATCTCTTTATAGCAAAGTCCATTCCACCCCCCACACCACAAATGACACTAGAGGGTCGTTGTCGTTCCCACCCAACTGTGGCCTCATACAGCCATTTGGAATCAATCCTCATCCCTAGATAGCACGTTGAAGGTACCCTTTCAATCCTCTACAACACCGTGCCTAGGCCAACTTTGCCATGAGGGCTGCCACCAATTTTTTTAACAACCCAATCTCTATTAGCATGGCAAGAAACATAGAGGTCACATTTAAATTCACTTGGTACCTCACATTCCCATTTAATATTCATTCCTCAGTTTCATTTGCAAGTTGTGGAGGACCACCCCTGCTCTGGTCTTGAAAATCTCCATCAACCTCCTCTCGGATATGTCTTCGTAAAATGGCACTTGCTTACCACTTGGTACATAATGGCATATGCCACCTACTGTGTCTAAATAGCCCATGCGGCACGTCAACCTCACATCTTCATACCCCACCTGTCCATCTCTTGCCACTTCATAATGAAGAACATCCCATTTAATAAACTCAGTCATTAATGTGATCTTTGAGAAACAATGTTGAGGTTACAAAAGTCGTGCCAATCCTCCATAGATTTTCTGCATCCTCCAGAATCATACTGCTGTCTTTGCAACGTCATCCACTGGCTTGTTGCCTTCCCAGTACACATGCAAGATGGTGAAGTCTTTGTATGATTTAATCTCCCCTTTGATATGTCTGAGCCATTCCTAACCTCCAATTTTGAGTTTTGCTTATTCAAATAACATGCACAACAATTTGTTAATCTCCTTTTAGGTTAATTTTATCACATTTCAGTTTTCTACCTTCGATCAATCTCAATAATGCTACTTGGAAGTCTGCTTAATTATTTGTAGCTTGACTTATCTGCTTTCCTACCATCAAAATAACCTTTTGTTCCTGAATTCTGACTATGCAACCTACCCTAGCCAATCTTGGATTGCCTCGGGCCACCCTATCAAAATTCACCTTGATCCATCCTTCTTCCAGCAGCTTCCAATTGACATCCTTCCTGACACCCTTAGACAAATTAACTTGTCCAGCCCCATAAATGAGGGGAATGCAGAGGCCAAACCAATTTAACCTAAACATACTAAAAGAAGCCTAATTTCTTATGAAAAATATGATTGAGGATCCAACATTGAATGATGTTTGTAGCAGTACGAATAATACAAATACAAATTGGTGAAGATACAATGACAATCCTTGGATCAAATGATCCATTTGATATTGATGTCAACAAGTACAATTCTACAAGGACGATTCATGAAGTTCAGGTTACAAAGTATAAATCTAGAATTTATTTCATTGCTGGACTGCCTTTGTACTCATTCATTTTGCAATCAAGGAGACCCAAGAATTTGTGTACAATAACAAGCTTCCTTACTTTCCTCTTAACAAAGTGGATAAAGCTATACATAGAGCAATTAGTCTTAGCAGAAAAGAAACTGGGAACTTGCAAAGGAGAGTGGCAAGTGTACATGAGAACAATAGAGGCCCATATAACTGCCAATAACTTGTTGGTTTGCTCTATGCCATAGTTTGCCTGGTTAGCTTTGCCAAACTCTTGAAGCCATTGTGCTCAACAAATTTGATCCATTGATACTTGATTATTGCGTCATTCACCACACTCTTCATTTTATTGAGGTCCTTCATGAAGCCCTGCTTTACCAGCTCATTTTTAATTACTAGACCTCTACAAACCATTGTGGATTTATCGCATATGCAGCATGCATTAAAGGATGGTCAACTTCTTCTACCTTTATAAATGATGGGATGCACATTCTCGTCACATTTGCAAAGTGGGGTCTCTTTGATAATTCATGACCTTCATTTGGCAATGCTACCTGTGCTCTCATAGATCTTGCCAAGGTAGGGATTGTTAGAGACCCTATATTTGATGACAATAAAAACAAGGAATACATGGGTTTTGATGTATTTTATTTTTGACCTTAAGGAATTACTCTCCGCCTAAACCTCTCATTTGTTTTGATCATTAGTTGTAAGGGCTTCTACAACTCAAACATTGTCTCCAATAAAATTTAGCAGGATCCAAACCGGGCCTCAACTGACCTATTCAATTCACATGCATACTTTCTGTTGCATCCACCACATCCTTTTTGATCTAATCAGTTCTTTCAATGCCCTTTAGTGCCTTGTTCATTATATGCACACAACATTGGGTTTAGTAGATGTGCCTATTGCTTTATATTGGAAGGGTCGATCTCCTTAATAGCATTTCTCAAAAAATAGAAGAGTCAGTAGCTCTAAAGTGAAGCAAAGCTACCTTGCTTTTTATTATACACATAAATTTCACATTTTTAATACTTATATTGAAAGGGTCAATCTTAATAACATTTCTCAACAAATAGAACAATCAGTAGCTAAGGAAATGAAGCTACCTAATTTCCCTTTTACCAGACTCAAAATTTTTACATTTGTAACCCCTTGCATTATATTGGAATCTCAGAAACTAGAACAATGAGTAGCTCTAAGGAAGTAAGGGCCTTTTTTACATGTGACTATAAAACAAATGAGGGGGCAGTGTCTAATGTCTGTTCACCCATCCATGATGATAGATTATCCATTTGTCCTATCTAATCTAAAGACTTGTTACTCCTTGGTTACTTCTCTTTTGTGACCTTCACCTTTTTGAAGTCATCAAATACATTTGATTCTTTCTTAAATAATAAATCCACAACTTAAAAGCAAGTCATCTACAAATAGAAAAAATATAACATGCATTAGATTGATGCTGTCTTCATAGGTTCACAAATGTCAGCGTGCATCAATTGAAAGATTTTCTTAGCTCTCTAAGTTTGACCTTCATTGAATGGAACCTTGTGATACTTCCCAACTTGGCATTATTGTTGCATATGGGTATATAGTTTTGAGATATTTGGGTATTTGATATCCTAAACATGCTCTTTCACTTCCCTTGAATCAACCAACTTGGAAAGCCTATATCTTTCATATTGAAAGTGACAATCTTCCTACTGATCCTATCAACAATATACCAATTATGATTGCTAAAAATCACACGTGAGTGGGGACTGTTCTACATAATCTCACTTATAGATGAAAAAGATAAAAATGTACTACACTATGTACTAAATTCAATTGTAAATTACTTTATTGTTCCTTGATGTGCTAATCTACTTAACAAATCTGATTTATTTCCAATATAAGTCTAAACTTCCAATATAATATCTATGCCAACTAAATTAAATGTGAGAGGTGGGTATTGGGAAAGTAACTGAAAGTAAATTAGGTAATTGAAATATAGACAACAGGGCTAAGAAAACATGTCTGGTTAACAAAACATGTTTGGCTAAGATTATGAGACTGGCAACATTAAAGCCTAATATATGTTGGTGTCCAAGTCTGGGCGCTTGTGTTTGGGGTTTGAGCACTTATGTCCTGACAGATTGCTTGTATATCTGTAGGTGCTTGTGTCGAGGACTCTGAATATTTTAAAACTTCCTAGAAATGCTTGCCTGTTTTTTTTGAGATTTGAGGCAGGTGAATAATATGGAAATTGCATCTAGATAACTTGCTTCACATATCTGAAGCTAAGAGGAGTGTAAAGAAAAATGGGCTAGTGCTATTGTGAGATTGGCTCGTTAATCCCTTGGCTGGCATATATCAACCTACCATGTAGCAGGTAAATACTGTGTCTAGAGATTGCGATGACAAGTCCTAATAGGATATTTGAAATTCTAGGTGAATCTGTGTAGTGCAGTGTGGAGATATGGAGATGAAAATAGTCACTTGATATGCAAAGGGTGATCTCAAAGGAAAGATGTAGGAATTCAAGAGATGGATTTTTGAAGTTAGGGTTTTAGTATAGCAATTGGGGAAATCACCTGGTAAAGGAATGAGGAAAAGGGGAATGTAAGTGGGGAAGACGGAGATCTGACAACAATGTGAGATTTGTAAATGTTTGGTGCTGCAGAGGATGAAGAAAAAGTCAAGTGAGATCTCTATAAACACTATAGCATACCATAAAATGCAAAAATAAAATAAAAAGAGAGAAATAATAGAGAGTGTAAACTAGCTAGAAATAGTATGTAGAGCTCTTCAAAATGAGGGTGAGAGATAGATCAGTTTTGAGTTCTTGCTAGGTATCTGTTAGGAAATATAGTAAGGAAGCATTAGGATTGAAATCTATTTGGTGGTGGGGATTAAAAAATGAATATAGGAATATTTAGGCATGCTTGTGTCATTCAAGCACTAGGTGTTGATACTTAAGGGGAAGCTTGGAACAAGAATAAAGGCCTGATCACATGTGCATTGCATTTAGCAGTGATAGGTTAAGGGTATTAGATAGGCTAAATGAGTCCTAAAACATGACTTGAGAGTGGTCACCAAAATGAGGGCAAAAACATAAGATGGGAAGTGCAAAGTATGCAAGTTTTGACCTTACAACAAACTAAATTGTTTTCTGTTGTTGGAACATAATAGACATTAAGGAAGACCACCTTTTTACTGGACATGGTTATTTGGACATTTGCTTTTCATTTGTCTTTTCACAGTCAGTAGAAGATACATTAGCAACATAATTAATATTATAATCTTTCTTTCTGGTAAAGAAATGCACTAGAATCTGTGTATTAAGTAGATGTGTTCCCATTATTGGCTTTACCCCTAGCTATAAGTGCAAAGATGTAATGGCCACCCCCGGATGTGTTTTTTGCAACTCTGATTTTTTCCCAGCAAATCTGATTTTTTGATTTTTTTGTGGTTTTGAAGTTTAATATTTTTTTTTTGGTTTTTGATGGCAAATTACAAATACTTGGAAACAAATAAAATACTGAAATTAAAGTGACTGCAAATAAAT
This sequence comes from Chamaecyparis obtusa, assembly GCA_027943335.1. Classification (NCBI taxonomy): domain Eukaryota; kingdom Viridiplantae; phylum Streptophyta; class Pinopsida; order Cupressales; family Cupressaceae; genus Chamaecyparis; species Chamaecyparis obtusa. Next base: position 1,404,129 of record BSBK01000944.1, read on the forward strand.
AACACACCGAATGAGATAATACTGATTTTATTCATTCAAAATAACTGATCACATACCTGTACTGAGGCTGTACGGTCTGAAGCAAGATGTAACAGCAATTACTAACCCTGCAAACAATTTTCTCCCTTCTGAATCGTATCTTCCTTCGAAACTAAGGAGTCTGATCTGATATTTAGTTCTGATCTGCCTCAAATCACTTTCCCAAACCCTAACGCCAACCTAGAGCACTTTGATTTTTTCCTGAGAGTGGTGTGGCTAGGTCTAGATGCTTAGGAAATGGATGGTATGCTGTTTAAATTCAAGCTGATGATGGTGATTTGCTCAAGGAATACCCATAGATATTCAATCTTCTGGAGTTTTTGTTCTTAGAGAATTTGTGCTGCTGATAAACTCTTACCCAGAGCTCAACTTCCAAGAATGCCATGTAAAAAATGATTCCCTGATGATCCTAAATGGCTGGCCATTTATAACTTTATTCATTTCTTCTTCCCTCCAAAAAGGTTCGAACTCTTCTAGTGTTTCCTCTTTGTTTTCTTATTGAACTTTATTAAAATAATCCATTTCCTCCAAAAATTGAACCTTGAGGGGTAATTCCACATGAAAAATAAGAAAACACTTTTTAAGTTGTAACTTACAACTTATTTGCATAGGGAATTGTGCCAAAAGTGACTTTTTTATTTTTCTGAAGTTGCCATTATGGCTTATTAATAATAAAATATTAAAGTAAATAGTTTACTATTTTCAAAGTTATTTATCAATTTACCATTTGGACTCCAAACTGGATTTTGACTACTGGTACTAGTCCATGGATGATGTCTGACCACTGCAAGCTGACTGATAGTCTCCCCCTAAAATTTAGGGATCCTCCCTAAAAAATAGGAATTGCACCCAAAGTCTCCAAACTGATCCTAGAGGTCCTCTAATGCGTTTCGGTCAACTCCTAACAAATCTCTAAAAAGTAGGGATCCCTCCTAAAATCTATGAGGCTATCTCAAACTGTCCAAGATGTCTCACAAAGCCCCTATGTGGCTCCACAAACTCCTAAATGGGTCCCCTATGCACTCCGTTGGCCTAGAAGAACCCGTATAATAGGCCAATCTCCACTGACATTTGAACTGCTTAAGGAGGAGACATTACAAAAGAGATACTCCTCATCCCTACGTTTTACAATGTTGGCCTACTTCTTAGCCACTTGGTTATTTTCACATCCCTTACCCATTTCGTGCAAAACTTCTTATGACCTAGCCATTGAACATAATGACATTTATAAGTCTTTTGAGTATTTGAGTCATATGTTATGACATTGTCCTCTTTGTTTCGTCCTTCATTCTTTTTTGCAAACTAGTCCTTACTCTTGAAGTTTGTTGGCAAATTCATCTCTAAACCCTCATTCCCACTGCTTCTATAAATTACATTTTTCATTTGTGTTGCAGCTGTTATTGTTCTTGAACCAGAATATAAGAATGCAATAGATGAAATACAAAACTCAAAATAATAGATAACACAAACGAATTATCCTATGAAAAACCCTCCTCGCCGAGGGAAACAACCCAGCCCGCAAAAATGATGGTTCCTTTATTGAGTTCTTCAAACAACTACAAGAAACTTCCATATAATTGACGTCTACTCACAGTCAACTAGGAATCTTTACTAACAACATTATCAGAGTCTCTCAATGATAAGATTGCTCACAAAACATGTAAATCACATCCACAACAATCAGTCATCCAATGATCGTGCATATACTCTGCAATAAACAAATATATATTTGCAATAATCAACCAGAATGAGAATATAATGACAAGCTGCTCACAGCAAACAGGCAATCAGACAGCTCCTGAAAAAGAAAACATGCACTCAAGCACTCAGCTCCCGATAACATCATCATATGATAAGAAATTAATATCGAATGCCTTAAGAAGATCCCAAAACATGAACCGATGCTCAATATGGAAGAGTCGCGCATGAATATGAAAAGGCTGCCGTTAAAGACATACACAATAGGAATAAATGAACCGTTGTCGAAAAACATGAAACCGCTCATCATGAAGAGACACAACCTCCAAACAAAGAGAGCTGGTAGAGACGAGGCAAATGAAAGATGCCACGCCAGCATCCACATGGCACCAAGAAAGATCCGATACAAAGAAGACCACGAACAAAGCAGCCAGGAGAGATAAGAAGGCACGAAGGCAAAATAAATGAGTCATAGATAGACACCGTCGGGCATGAATGAGAACCGTCACCACATCATAACATAGGTGGAACACAAACTCCCGACACTGCTGAAGATAAGCAGCAATGATGCCAAATCACCACACAAAGAACACACGTCATAGCATAGTTGGCAAATACATAAGATATAAGGATGAAGATCTGTCTCACTGCTATAACTACTCCCTCTTAGAAAGAGAGAGATCTTCAATATGTCATCGCATGACAAGTGCACATAGCTACAACCAAAAGAGATCTCAACAAAAAATCTCATTATAGATTTTCTCAATAAAATTGTTATCTCAGCAAAACAATATTCACCATAGCTACTCCTAGAGGGTGAAATAAAGAAACAAGTAAAGTCATGGAGTCACACACATGATTTCCACCATGGCTACTCCCAGAGGGTGGATCCACCATAGCTACTCCCAGAGGGTGGAACAAGGGCTTTCACCTCAAACTTCTCCCGGAGAAGAATGCATTACCACCTTGCCTAGTCGCAAAGGGTGATACAAGGGATTTCACCTCGAACTTCTTTCACAGAGAAGAACTCATTATCAAGGGATTGTACCTCGAACTTCTCTCGCAAAGAAATCATTATCAAGGGATTGTACCTCAAACTTCTCTCGCAAAGAAGAACTCATTATCAAGGGATTGCACCTTGAACTTCTTACTCACGGAGAAGAACTCATTACCATGTCTTCATGCTGATAAGGCTCTCTCTGAGATAGATATCAACCTTTCGGCTTCTCAAATCAGACTCCCTCTAAATCTGATATCAACCTTCTGACCTCCTTGTCCAAGGTTGCTTGTGATGAATAGACAAACTCCCTCTGTATGGAGACTCCCTCTCAGCCAGGACAACATACTGCATTGATTATCATAACAGAATAGATCTGAATATTGAGACTCCCTCTCAACAGGGACAACATACTCAAGCTTTGATAATCACAATACCAAGAAATTGACTCCAATATTTGTTCAACAATGAGCTTTAGCAGTCACACTGCTACACGAGCTTGTTGATCCTCTGCAAAAGGTCTTGGCACTCTTCCTCTACCACAGAAGCTTCCTCTGAATCTCATATCCTCCCCTTAGATAATTTGACTAGGTACTTCTATTTCAAGAGCCACCAACTTAGCTCAGGCTGCAATCTCTCATCATCCTGTGCTCCTCGATCCATCCTGGAAGCATTTTAGAGAGATTAGTAATAGAATCAAACAGACTGATGCTAGAAGCATACATGATTCACTACTCTCAATGTTATTGCATGAATTAAATATATAAAATTTATGAACTCATTATCAAAGATACAATCATAAAATACTTATCTCTTCATAGTTTAATCTTCTTCACAATATGCCAATAGATCTTTCACCATCACATAGCTATAGTGTAGGCAGAGAATGCGAATTCGAACCCCAGCATAGAAGATTGCATGAGAAGCCTCAATAGCTGAGATTAAAACACCTGCAGTGAATCATCGAACACCATATCCATTAGACATCATGATCCTTCTAGAATTCAAATGTCCTATTCTGGTTTGGATCGTTTCCTTAGACCTGCTTTGATACCACGTTAATGTTCTCGAACCAGAATATAAGAATGCAATAGATGAAATACAAAACTCAAAATAATAGATAACACGAGGGAATTATCTTGGGAAAAATCCTCACCGAGGGAAACAACCCAGCCCGCAAAAATGCTGGTTCCTTTATTGAGTTCTTCAAACAACTATAAGAAACTTTTGTAATGTCCCCGTTTTTCAGGCCTTTGGGATTAACTTGGTTTGGCGACCCTCGCAAGCTAATTGGGTGATCAGAGGGGGTCAGATGTCAGAGCCAGTGTTGGGATTCCATTCTGGGGATTCAGTTTATCAGGTCTGCTCTTCGTTCGGGTCAATTCGGTCGACTTACTATTTTTAGTAAGTGGTATTTTGGGTATGGCCAGGATTAGTAGGGTGTCTGCACGGAGTGTCAGATGTTTCAAGATCGAGCTTCAGGGAATCTCCAGTTTGAGAGACTTACTATTTATAGTAAGTCTATTTTTAGCAGTTGGCTAATTTTGGCAGTGGGTTATTTCTGACAGGGCAGTTGGCGTTTGGGTTCTGGTGTCAGAAATAGGTTTGCTTCAGTTGGCAGAATTCAGAGGCTTTGTTTTTAAAGTTATCGTTATTAAATTAAAGTATTTTAATTTAATAACTTAAGTACTTCATAACTTTATTGTTATAAAGTGAAATTATCATTTAAAAACCTTTTTATTAAAAAAAGTGAAATTGTGCTTTTTCCGGAAAAGCTATAAGTACAACTCGAAAAAGCACTTTCATTTATCCATTGTTAAATTATGATTTTTTGAAGTTTGTGAGAGAGACTACCCGGCTAGGGTTTTGAGGACTGGTTCCTCTTCTGGCAATTTGAGCCATTACAGATTGATGGTGAATTTTGCAGCTGTATCTGAGATTATAATCTAGTGCTGATGTATACTGGGTTTATGAGAAGTTAATTTGCAGGCAAATTGATTTATTCTTCTGGGGTTCGATTTGTCTTCTTGGTGAGGATATCTTTATGCCAATTTTTGAAATTGTTTCATATTAAAGTTTGTAGGCTCAGTGTAGACCATATGGCTTATAGTTAGAATTTCGCAGCCCGTTCTAGTGAATGTGTTTTGACTGGGCTGTGCATTTAATGGACTGCTGGGTGTTATGATGGCTGCGAGTTTCATACAGAGGGTTGCGTTTATGTTTTTGGGGGCTGTTTGGAGAGATGCGTTGTGTTTTGGAGAGACTTTGATGCAAATATAAGAGGTTGCGTTCAGCTACAGGCAGTAGTAAATTGTCAGTGTTGTGCATGAATGCTAGGGCCTGCGATTTGATCCAAGGCTGGCACGTGTTTGAGAGCTGTCTTCTTCGCAGCTTGAAGTAGTGTTGACGCTGGCACATTCCAATACTCCAGCTGTTATCCTTCTACAGCAGCCGCATATCAGACAAGGTGCTAATTTGTTATAAATGTTTGATATAAGAATTAAATGATATCACTTATTCAATTCTGATTTTTCCTGTAAGTAATTTGATGGTGAATTAATGTTTTGGATATATTATCAAGTGGTTCAAAATCTGGAAAGTATCATGGTAAATTCATATCTACTGTTCATTAATTATTAAATCTATTGAAAGAAATTTAGAAGTGCAAATTAAATTCAGTAAAGAGCCAATTTGTAAGAGAGCCAACTGGGCTCTTCACAACTTCCTTCCATATAATTGACGTCTACTCACAGTCAATTAGGAATCTTTACTAACAACATTATCAGAGTCTCTCAATGATAAGATTGCTTACAAAACATGTAAATCACATCCACAACAATCGATCATCCAATGATCGTGCATATACTCTGCAATAAACAAATATATTTTTGCAATAATCAACCAAAATGAGAATACAATGACAAGCTGCTCACAGCAGACAGGCAATCAGGCAGCTCCCAAAAAAGAAAACATGCACTCAAGCACTCAACTCCTGATAATATCATCATACGATAAGAAAATAATATTGAATGCCTTAAGAAGAAACCAAAACATGAACTGACGCTCAATATGGAAGAGTTGCGCATGAATATGAATAGGCTGCCGTTAAAGACATGTGATAGGAATAAATGAACCGTTATCTAAAAACATGAAACCGCTCATCATGAAGAGACGTAACCTCCAAACAAAGAGAGCCGGTAAAGATGAGGCAAATGAAAGATGCCACGCCAGCATCCACATGGCGCCAAGAAAGATCCGATACAAAGAAGACCACGAACGAAGCAGCTAGGAGAGATAAGAAGGCACAAAGGCAAAATAAATGAGTCATAGATAAACACCGCCGGGCATGAATGAGAACCGTTGCCACATCATAACATATCTGGAACACAAACTCCTGACGCAGCTGAAGATAAGCAGCAATGATGCCAAATCATCACATAGAGAGCACACGTCATAGCATAGTCAGCAAATACATAAGATATAAGGAATGAAGATCTGTCTCGCAGCTATAACTTCAACAGCAGCAAGTGTTTGGTGCTCAACTCATCAAACTTCAGGTTAATGTCAGTAGCAGTAATATTTAGGGGCTCAATAAAATGCTCAAATGGAGGTGGTAGGCTCATGAGAGTGATTTCCACCACTTCTTCTACTTCCATGTTCAGCCCAATAGCATTTAAGTGTTGTCTAATTTCCTTGATCTTTATCATTTTTCTTGAAAATGATAAATTCTCAGAGAAGAAGGCTCTATCTTTTTTTAAAGTTTCATGCAAACCCATTAATCACTTCCAAATAGCTGAAGTTTCGTTGCTTGTCTGCACTTCTAGTAGCATTTCCTCAATGATAGAGCTTTATTCGTACCATCACTTATCTATTCTGTTCATCAAGCTTGTTTGATCATTTTTTGTCATTGTTTCATTCCTCAACACAATGTGATCCAGCATGTGTTCAAAATAGCAAGGATTTGTTGTTCCTAGGTATCATAATCCTTCCCAGAAAACTTTTGGTTACCTTCCAACAATATTTTAGATAAACCAACCTTTTTGAAAAAAAGAAAAATTGCTGCTGTAGATACTTACAGTCAATAATCTGTGCAAACAAATTGAAAATGATAACTTATAAATCTTGTTAAAAAATGTTGAAAACCATTAAAAATTGACTAAAATTGGCGCAGATATCAAATATGCAATCTTGAAATTAAAAATCAACATTTTGTACAAATTCTGTACAATTGTACCTTTTCTGCACACTTACAATTATAGTTTCTGCAATGTGTCATTGGTCTTATGATAATTACAAGAGGTCACTGAATGGGAGTTACTTGGTGGACTATGGCAAACATCTTTTACTGGATTCTTGTAGCAAGGTTTAAGAGGTGTGCAAGTGCAATTATTACCTTATGCTGGAGCACTTTGAAGTCATATTTGGAACCTTTGGTTATGGCGGTCAAATTTCTCAATAAGGAGTTACATTCTATTTGGGGAATTACTCTGCAAGATGGAGCACATAGTTTGGGTTCATGGTTTTAGAAAACCATTCTTGGTTTGTTGGGTCTTTTTGTCAAATATATTCATGACATGGAGATTGAATGTCACGTTTTATGCAGGGTTATGCTACTAGAATTCCTCTAGGTTTAGAGTATAAATCTCACACAAAGACTGCTTTTGTATTGTAACTATTGGTTGCTGATTAGTACATTAAATATGTTGCTATGGAGGATGATTTCCCAAAGTATATCTGGTGTGATTTCGTGTGGTGATTAATTTATTCCTCTTCTTCTAGTCTTCCTTTCTCATGTTCTACTAATGTTGTTACTTTGCTAAAATTGTTATAGATTTTGTTTATTTGTGTTGTTCTCTTAACTGGATTAACTAGAAATTGTTGTACTTTTTCTTTCACTTGGTATTAGAGCCTCACCAAATTGTTAGATTTGTGGGAGGAGTAGGGCTATTTTGGTATCAATCTTTGTTGGAATCAGGAATGTGAGTTTTGCCATTGATCTTTTGTTTCAAGAAATAGATATGGCAAATATTTTTAAAATGGAGGTAGAGATGTATAATAAAACACATTCTAAGCTTTGGAAGCTTGACGGAGGATTTCTTTGGTGATATAGATCTATGGGTAGTAGTACTAAGATATAACCCTCCAGCATGAAAGCTGAAGGCTAAGTAGAGGATAGAAAGGAATGAGCTTTGTTGGGCCTTTCCTTGCAAATTCAGTGCTCTTGAAAGGATTGAGAGAAATCCCCATCAAGGGGTTCTAGAAGAAGTCAAGGAACTTGTATCAGACAAAGTCCCTTGTAAACAAGCTTTTCCTATGGAAGAATATTTACTCCTTGAAGATGAGTGATATAGATTCTATGACAAATAAATTGAATGTATTCAATATTGTGGTGAGCTAGTTAGCATTTGTGGATGTGAAAATGGATTAGGACTTGTTAGTTCCCAAAACCACAGATTGGAAATCCAAGAGGTTCACCACTTCTCCAATAGGATCACTCATTTAGTTCTAGCCAACGAACAAGAATGATCCAAATTCCCTTGCACTTCAGGCTTCGCTACACCTAGGCGGGTAAACCTTCACTTTGAATTTGACCACCTTGCTCAAAGCTTTTATATAGCGAATTTAGACTTGGTGAGCTCTTTGGTTGGCAAAATCCTCAAACTCGATCAATATAAAGTTATGTGATTGCTTGAAATGGTTGTATGTTTATGTAAGGTTTTTTAATAATGGAGTTGATGCTGGCAAGAAGGAAGATATAGATTTCTGACTTCAACTATAAATCAAATAACTATATTTCAATGATTTTAAAAGACCAGTGCCTTTGCTTATCCGGGCAACAGAGTCAACCACAACAAAGATTATTACGTACAACTTTATGAGACAATATTTATTTAAATATCATCAATTACCCCTGTGCTCTGCAAAAGACAAATCTTATATGCAATTCTCCGTTAGTCCAAAAGGAATTTAACTTCTCCGGCTGGAAGTCCGATTAGACAGAGATAAGGAAACACATTTATATTTCACACTATTCTGATTGTCAAACAAAGAATGTAGGAAAAATCCAATGCATAAGCTTTATCGGAATAATCCAATAATCATCTTATTAATCACAAAGGATGAATCCAAACTATAATTGTAATCTCTTTGCATTTAAATAAACAAAAAGCAAAAGACTTTTATTTATCATTAAAATATAATGTATAAGTTTACATTAAAAAGCCATATATTCTACTCCTTATCCCTTCGTACAGATAGATATTAATGCTTTTCTTCCTTTTTTTTGTCGAATATTTCCCCCCCCCCTCTCTATCGGATGATACAATCCTTATTTATATTTGGTTTTACAAAGTGAGGCTTCTTTTCAATATCAAAAGTCACGTCCTCTTTATTAAACAAACTAAAGGTTTTGTATTTTAACTAATGACAAATATAATCTCATACTACCCTGATAATATTATATCCAAATTTTTCTTTGTGAATGATCTTCCCGTGCTTCTCCATGGCCAAATACACGGCAGTGCTTACATCTTCCTCCTTGCTCACATCGCATTTCCCTTCAACCTGTGGCTATCACGTTGAATTCAAATATGAAGCTGTCAAGATGGGAAGCCGGGTTGGGTACGGTTTTGTTTATAACCGCTGTGGTATCATTATCGTATTCATATGCGGAGAAACTCCTATTGTGCTTGTTTTTCTCGCCATAATCCTCCCACTCCCTATTTTCTTCATCATATGGTTTCAGAGATTCAAAAGAAACTTAGCGCCTCAAGACTCCACTAATGGCGTTAGAAATCTTTGTTGATTAATACTGTTGCTGTCGACCATGAACTCTCCATTTCGAAAATGTTTTTGGTTTGTTCATACTTTGACGCTTTTGTCAATATGAAATTCTTTCGGCGGTTGCTGTTGTCTCCTGAGTTGCTCTTAAGGGTGAGGAATCTACTTATCTCCAGTTTTTGTTCATGTCACATGCCTCCAGGTTCTATCCAACTCCATTTCCGCTTGATGATATTTGCCTTGTTTGATGGAAACTCTTGCGAGTGTTTTGATGACATAGAAATTGCTTGAATACATACTTTATTCTGTTTCCAATCCGAATGTGCCAACCTTGTGCTAGCTATGAAATATTTTTTATTTTCTCATTGCGGTTTCTCTGGATGTCCATCATGATCTTCTAGTGCGATGACTCTTTGCTGTACAAGACACAGTTCCTCTATTTGAATGCTCCATGTTTCCTGATGTTATTCTTGTATAGCTTCCGTCTCACTTGCATCCTGCTCGTCATCATCCTTAGCATCACTGTACTTGATCCAAATCACTCTCCCCGTCCTCAACTCAACAGCAACACCAATATCATAATCAAGGGCCTCCCCAGCAGTTGCTCCCATACCTGTCCATGTTTCACCGGCATCCTGGTAATCAGTAATGAACTCGTCGATGGAGACGAACTGCAAAAATGGTGAGATGTCAAAGAATTGAGAAGTTTCTCAATCTCCCTTTTCTTATCAAGGTCCTCAATCTTGTCATTCTTTAGAACATCTAACACTTCATCAACAACACCTCTTAAGATATCTTGTGGTTGGTCACTGATCTGCTGTTGTATAGTACTGAGAAGTTCCTCACAAGCAGCTCTAGTCTCCCGAGTCTTAGGTCTATAAATATCATCATCAGCAATAGACAAAATACCCTCTTCTTGGACTTGTCTTATAAGGACATATTATATCCACTCATTAATGAAGGATGCAAGGGTATAATGAAACATCTTCAGCTCCTTGGCATTGATTTGCAGCATTTTTCCACAAATGGAGGCCCTAAAATTAGGGCTCCATCAGGACCAATCCATAACCCTCATTTGTTCTTTGCTTGATACATGGACAACTTAGTTATGTCAATCAGTACCACAATTTAAAGCTAAAGCTTGTTGAGGTGCGGGTGCAATACTTTAGAGGAGATGAGATGAAATTGAGTAGAGATGCTTTAATTGTTGAACATTGTGAAGGACATGGACAAGGGAAAGAAGAAGGTCAAGCATGCTAAATCTAAAGGGAGATCCAAGTCTCTTGGTAGATCCAAGGTAAAATCTTGAAAGTATGGTAAGATTGGGCTCATCGAAAACTTAAAGGAAAGGGAAGCAAAATAGGAGTTTGATGATGTTTTAGACTGGTGCATTTTAAATAATGACAATGGTGATGCTTTTGTGGCAACACTTGCTACACATGCACATTAGGGTGCATGGTGTATTTATTTTGGTGCTTCTTTCACATGACTTCCAACAGGGAGTGGTTCCTAGATTATGAGATCTTGCAAGGTGGACAAATATATATGGAAGATATATTTTCTCTCAAAATCATTGGTCAAGGAAAATTCACGCTCGCACTTGGAAATGGAAGGAACAAAATGTTCTCCAATGTTTTGCATATGATTGGTTTGATGCAATACTTTTTTTGTAAGTAAATTGAATGATGTTGGTATGTGGGTGGTTTTCAACATAGAGGGATGCAACATATTGTGGGGGGCCAAGATTTTGGGATTTTGTTCCATTTGGATGCTAGCACCATGGAGTAATAATTTTGATAGTTCTAATTTAGGGAATCATGAACTTTTAATAGAAAATGAGACAATTCATGTTGTGGCATGAGCATATGGGTCACATTGGTGAGGAAGGCCTAAGGACTTTAAAATATAAAAAGAGGGGCTAATTGATTGTTCCAATTTCCCTAGACTTGATATTTCTGGAACCATATATGGAAAACAAAATCAGGTTAACTTCTATGCAATCTTTGCAAGATTTGTGGAAATTTAGATTTGATTCACAATTATGTATTTGGTCTAATGTATGTACCATTTACAAGAAAATCTCATTTAATGCTCCTTTTATTGATGATTTCGTCAAGAAATCAAGGGTATTCTTGGGGCACAAACCCAAGGTCTATTTGAATTTCAAAGTGTTCAAAGTTCTTGTTGAGAACCTGATAGAGAAGAAATTAAAGGTGTTGAAGATAGATTACGATGGCAATTTTTTTCAATAGGTGGAAAGCAGTTTATGGGCACAAGTCTGAAAACTGTGCTACTCCAAAACAATGTCCAGATTGCCCTGGATGGGTGTTGAGTTGGCATTCATAACCTCTTAGGAAAATTCTTTTCTCTTTAAGGTAGCGCTCATTAATATGTAGTAATATAAAGTTTTGCTTTCATTACAAGTTGTCAGAAAGAGAAAAGGCTAAGTTCTTTTTCAACAGTTATGGAGTTTTCTTTTATAGCGGTTACAAATTCAGTTTCTAGAGATTTCAAAATTCCTGTTGCACTACAAATGTCAGATCTCAGAAACTATATCAGCTTCTTATTTTTAAAAGAGTTTCAGATGCACATTTCTCTACACTTGTCTTGGATTTTCTGTTTACTAAAGACTTCTGTCTCTGAAACTGTAGCTTTCTATTTCAGAAATCTAGACTGTTAGATTCAGGTTGTCAAATTTAAGTATATTCACAGATTTATTATTTTGGGATCCTCCCAAATAAAAACCTCTTACATAGAGCTGCGGAATGTATCTGTGAAATAATTTAATGCCATGTTTAAGGGTACCTCTGAATGGGCCAGGTGGGCATACACCATGGGCTGTTGTGTGTAAATGTCTTGGGCCCTTGTTTCTACCTATGTTGTGATGTTAACTATGGCTGGGACATGTTCAGACAGATTATAAGATGTGATCTTATCCTCCTCGGCATACTCCTGGATGATAAGATGTACTCTTGGTGTAGGTGAATTTGCATGTTTGAGTATGTTAATGAGCTTGGTCAGGAAGTCAAAACTCAGGAGTACAAAATTTAAAAATGGAAGAAAATTCTCTCTTGGACTTCTATAAGTGGGTGTGTCAAATTGCTGTCTCATTAACATTGACCTGAAAAAGCTTACCTGGTCTTTACCTCTACTGCTACCTTCTGCCGCATCTACAAGATCAGTGATTGCAACAAAGATTACATCATTGCCTCCTCTAGAGAACCATATGATGAAAATACGAGCTCAATTGTCACTTCTCCAGCCAAGTCTAAATTTATTAGTCCAGTAGCTCAATTTCCCTTCTATATTCACATCATTTGTGCTGAGGGTTATGTTTCTCTCCTGAAATAGGGAGTTATGGTGAAGTAGATAACTTGCAAAGTTGTTAAATATGGCTATCCTATCCATTTCATAGTATACATTAAAACTGTGAAAGTATTTGTCTGAAACTGGACCTTTCTTTTAATGCCTCTCCAGCGATATTATTTTTGTTACGCTTCCACCTCATTGCTGATGTACATCTATGGTGTTTAGTTATTGATCAGGGTGTTTGTGTTGCAATTTTTCTAGTGGTAGTTTTTTAAAAAAAATTCATGCATTTGCCTTTTAATTTGTATCTCTTTCTAAACTACTTGTAGTCAGATATAATTTCACCAGAAATAAGGTACTATCATTATTACTGAAGTTTTTTAAACCTGAAACAGGAGTTCAAAATATCCGGGCTGTGAAAATTAGACATCTTCACTTTGGTAGTCATGATATGCTTTGGCTGCTGCAGAGAAGATGAAATTCAACACACATCTGATGGTACAAGCCCTTTTATGCCAAATATGCACTTGGCAGGTATTTGATTTGATGCTTTATTTACACAATCTATCAGATGGAGAAATGTAATGCCTTATTAAAATTTCATGTAATTAATTTTGAAGATACCATATTGTATGTAGCTATCATGTATATAAGACAAGTAGATTCAACCAAAATATTCACCCATATGTATGAGGACAGAAACAATCCAAGAGAATTTACATCAAGCAATCATCATATAACAAAAGAACACCACCGAGTATATGAAGGTATCTCATTTTTTAGTAGAAAAGGGAGTGAATTATTATACTTCATAGGTTTCCTTTTGTTTGAGGTTGTTTCATTTACCTCTTGGTTTGCATCATTCTCCGTGGATACAAGTTGGATGTGGTGATCAAAGTGCTCTAAGTATTCCATCTCAACCTTTCAATTGTAGTCAGGATTGGGGGATGGTCATGACTCCTATATTTGCATTGTCTAACTGTAACATATTACACTAAACCCTTTAGCTATGTTTTTGTTTCTTGTAACTGACTTTCAATGTGCATAGCATGGTTTCCCCATTCCCTTAGTATGGTTTCTACAATGCCTTTTATGTTTTGAATATTTTGTGCATGTGGGTAGTGTATGTAGCTAGATCTCTGAACCCTCAAATGTAAATTTGTGTAGATAACTAGAATATGAAGTGCAACATTGACTAAGAGACATATCAATTGAATACCTTGTTGGTGGAGGGAGGGACAGACAAAAGGGACAATGGGAGACCATCTACAATTATTTTACACAAAGTCATCATCACATCACAGAACAGAACAAAATATGGGATGAACTGTATTATATAATGCTTCTGATCATTATCTACAATGTCTTAAATTGGAGGCTTGATTAGGTTAGCACCTAGTGATAGACATGAAGTATATCCCGGAACAACTAAAAACATGTCATCTACACTGTGAGTAGAAGAGATAGGTGTGATGGCTGACCAAATTGGTAGTATAGTTGATGTTGACATTTCTTTTTCTGTAGTAATAGCCTTGCTTCTCAATGTCTGCTCAATGAGAAGGGCCAATCTCGAAGAAGTTAAATTGGAGGATCCTTAACAGCTGCAAGTATGAAAAATGAGGACACAGACGATGAGAAAGCAGAAAATAATGAATGATGACCGACTGAATTGAAAAAATTACATTTTCTTGGAGGTAGTTATATCCTTACTTCCAACAGAAGCACTTACATTGCATTAATGCTTTGAGCTGATTCATCTCTCATGCTATGAATATGCTAATCATATAACAGAATGTCCAAATCCCTTCTCAACATTTTCCAGAGCTCAAAGAAGATTCTTATTCAAAATGTTGTTTGCACTCTCACGTGTCTAACATCATATGGTTAACAAGCACATGTTCCAAAATTACCCTGATGGTAGTTATATGATGAGTAGGGGAAAATGCCTCTTGTAGCATTCTGATCTAGTTGTACCCTAAGAAGTCTGTGAACTGGTGATAGAAAGAGTTCGTGAACCATCAGGCCTTGAGGCTCCACCATTTGCCATGCTGAAAATAATCTCTTTAATTTCCTCCATAGTGACCACTTGAGAAAGGACATTTTTAATGTCCTTATTGATGACTTTAGGATTGCTATTGATTAGGGAGATTGGAGCAGTTTGTAATGTCCCCTTTTTAGCTCACCTCGAGTTGCAGTGAGGTTTAGCCTATCAGTGATCCTCATAGGCTAATCAGTTGGATAGAGGGTCTTAGTTGATCGAGCTAGAGGCTATTTTTCCCACCCCAGAGGTCAGAGATGTTTAGGATTGCTCTTTGTTTGAGTCAGATTGACACACTTACTATTTATGGTGATTGACTATTTCGGGAAAGTCAGGGTTATTATCCTTAGCAGGGCACCTGAACAGTTGGTACCAGCATGGAGCTGTGGTAACTTCGGCAGAGCTTTCATTTTGAGACTTACTATTTATAGTAAGTCAAATTATGGTCAGTGCTATTTTTCGTAGGGGCATCTTGGTGTCAGGTTCAGGCAGAGTGCTCCTAGATTTTGCATGATTCATTTGAAGGAATTAATAAGTGGTTTATTTGGTTCATAATCATTAATTAAGTCTCACTTAATTCATGACTAAATTTAAAAGCTTATATTATAAAGTTTGGCAAGTGTATTTAATGATTAAATTATAAGTTTATATTTAGGTGCCCAGGGCTGGAGGGAAATATAATAATTTTAATTTATTATATTTCAAACTTTGCAACAAAAGCACATATGTTAAGTCATACATGGCGTAAGCTTGAAGCTTGATTTGTATTTGGTGAATTATAAATGCCTTCAAGGAGAAAATCGAACCATCCTTCAAGCATTTGATGTTTTTGAATTTGTGAGATGTGCTGTGCCAAGGGTTTCAGCGTTTGAGGGCTGGAAGAATTGTGAATTCTTCATAGTCTGTGCACTTTGAATTGGTTGTGATACACCCATGAATTGTGCTAGAAGGTGGTTTCACTTTGAGCCATCATTGTGCTTCATATTGTGATTGAATTGAGAGGAAGAATCAATGTTTTATCTCAGAAATAGTTTGCAAAGACAGTGGTACAATTTATAAATGCAAATTGCAGCATTCTAAGGATCAACATTTTGAGTTATTGATGGCCGCAGGTCATATAGAGCAGCGGCAGTCATTTTAGAGGCTGCATTTTGATTGAATGGGCCATAGATCAAATTATCGCAGACTTATCGGCGATAAGTGAACTTATTGCGATAAGTTTTGCGTGGTGATAAAACTTGTATAGTTATCGCCGGTTCAACTTATCGCCGAAAAGTTGAACTTGTCGCCGATATATTGGCGAAAAGTCGGCGATAAGTTGAATACTTATCGCGATTTATCGGCGTGAATTGGCGGGTAGCTAAAAAGTCATGTCAAATTTTAAAAAAACACAAATATTTTCAATGTTTTTTTTGCCTTTCCTATTTGTTGTAAGTTTACTTATACTTTAAGTTATATTTGTATAAATTATAAAATATATATACTTCAGGATGTTTGAGATAGGTTCCAGCTTCATAGGAGTTAAGATGCAGATTCTAGATTTTGAAAATTCCAGACTTAACCAAATTTCAGGATTCAACAAACCTTTAGCAGGGTTACCTCCCACAATCCATCATGGCTTTCTAAGGTCAAATTGAAGCTGGCAAAAAGATTCTTAAAGGGTTTTAACTCGTTTTATCACAAATCACTTGGTTTCGATCCCATCTCTATGACAAACTTAGCTTAGCTCTCGCCCAAATCCCAGACAGACATGACTTCCCAACAGGCCAAAATCATTCAAACCTCATTTGCCGGACCTAGGGACTTGAAAACAGCCACCAACAAAGACTACCTAAGATCTAGTTATGAAGACTTTGACATTTAGCATTGATCAATGATCAAGCATCACAGATTCATATTATGAAATGATTTAGTTTTATGGATCTTACAGATACTGATAGACATATGTTTCATGGACATATGTTTCATGGATCTTCATCTTACATACATTTATGATTTGATGTCTTATGGATCTTCATCTTACATACATTCTATGATTTGACTCATTAGGATCCTATGATTTCTATTTACTTTAGCTACAATTTCTGTTTATGTGCAATATAACCTTAAGTTGCGCATAAGAAAGGTAGAGTTACCACCAGCAGGGCCACTTGATTTGGATGACATAGATCCGTACTGTGATTGGACATCACAGTAGCGGCCTCCATTGTTCATAGACGATGACATCTATGATTTGGAGAGGCAGGCTATGGAGGAGGATGGATTCACAATAGGATTGGATGACATTCAGGAGGATGATCATGAGAGCAGTGAGAGTGAGGAGGATACAGATGATGAGGAGTCATTGCCAGTGTCAGCACCATCTACATCTAGGGTGGAGGTCCAGTCACAACTAGTTGTACAGAGGGAGGTGGCACAGCCACAGCGGACCACTAGGGCTAGACCCCCTCCCACTCCCGTAGTTTTTACTAGAGCTACTGGGAAGGGGAAGAGGAAGATGTAGACTAGGTTGATATTGTACTTGGCATATGTATTTGCTTATAGTTTTACAAAGACAATTTGCTGTTTTTAGTTTTCTTCAGAGTTCAGACTATCAGACTATGGCTACCAGCCATCAACATTCCACATGAGGATGCAATTTTGATACATATTTGCATTTATATATATCTAGATCAGCTTGTTTGGTTTGTTTACTCATTTACTAACTCATTAGATGAATCTCCTTATTGAATTTTGCAAAAAAACGCATTTCTAATTAAATTTAAGCCATTTTTTAAGTTCCCGAGAAGTTCGCCGATAAGTTCCCGACTTATCTCCAATATATCCCGATATTTGTTTTTTTACCCTCGGCGATAAGTTGCCGATAACGATATTTTGAACTATGGAATGGGCAGCGCTTGACAAATATCAGGCACGTTTTGGGTGCAGTCTGCCTTCAGTTTTAATTACCTTGCTTTGGCATCTGTTTGTGACTATTTACACGTGGCAACATTACCAACTCAGATGTCATGGGAAGCATGCGATCAGTCCCAGGTTTTTCTTCAATAATTTTCAAAGGGATTTCCTCATGCATTGTTATGTAATTGCAAATATTTCTCTAGGAAATATATTTTAAGTTGCTAGTAAATATTTGTATTGTAATTAGTCTTTTTTCCAGCATTGTTATTTTGAATTAATTTGTCTAAACCCCCCCAAAAAAAACATATAAATTCTGAAAACACAAAAAAGTATAAAATTACAAAAAACAACTTCATCTGAGACATTTGAAATTGGTGGTAGAACCATTGGGGTTCTTACACAGTTGGACCTTCATATGCCTTTTTGTACAAAGCTTCGTAATGGTCATCAGCAGCTTCTTTAATTTCCTCTGGGCTAGAGATCAGATCAGCATTGTCAAGCAGAATTTCTCCAATCATTTTTTCTTTGGTACAGCTAATGGGTTTCGAGATGAAAGTATATAATATTGGTAGCATCAACTTTATGGAACCAAATCATGTGGGATTTGAGCCTCCAATATTGTTCTTATTGCCTAGGTTTTTGGTATAGATGGGAGAGAATAGAGTCTCTCTCATTTTTCAGAGCTTTTGCGAGGGGCTCTGTTTCCCCAAGTTCTTCATTTTCTCCAAGCCTTGAAGATCAGCTATGTTCCACCAATTTTTGGGGATGATAGGAGACACCAAAGGGGATGGCTATAGCAAAAAGGGAATTTTTTAAAATATAGGGAATTTTCAAATATTCATATGATAACATTGATAAAAATGATAAGACATTTATCATATTGAAATATATTTTATAGAATCCTTAAATACACAACAATAGAGTTCACACGAGAGTCAAACAAATGAATATTAAATGTCAAAACTAAAAAAATTAATTTCTTCCACAATTCATTGTCTATGTGCATATGCTATAAAAATAAAAAATAGCATATTTACATGGATGAAGGTTGTATTTTACATGAGGAAATACTTCTTTTTGTTGATGATGCTGTCCATCACTCTCATTTAGGCTTATAATGGCTACTTGAAGGCTGTGATCATTTTGTAAATTTTGCCAACTTGTGGTCAACTTGAATAAAACCAAGTTCATAATTTTTAAGATCTCTAAATTTTCTTCTAATTTGTAGTTCTTGTACAAGGGGACAACTTTGGAGATCACGTCAGCTTACACATACTTGGGAGTCTAGTTTTATGGTCTGTCCTTTAGCATGAAGTCTACTGCTCATTTACATCTTTGCATGGGTTTGAGCTATATTGGACAATCGATTTTTCCAAACCTAGTTCTAAGGTGACCCTTGAAAGATGTGTTTGATTCTATGTCACCCGAGGATGAGTCCCCTGGTTTGAAACCCCATCCCCGTACCGAAAATGATCCGGGTACTTGGGGATGGCTAGGGGGTGTCCCCTTGCCATACCCGAATTCTGAAATTTTCCAGGAAATGTCCTAGAAACTCGGGGATGGCGCTGCTTCGCACTGGGGACGTACGACCGTCCTAATATTAGCATCAACTTTATGGAACCAAATCATGTGGGATTTGAGCCTCCAATATTGTTCTTCTTGCCTAGGTTTTTGCTATAGATGGGAGAGAATAGAGTTTTTCTCATTTTTCAGAGCTTTTGTGAGGGGCTTTGTTTCCCCAAGCTCTTCATTTTCTCTAAGCCTTCTGATCAGCTATGTTCCACCAATTTTTGGGGATGGTAGGAAATGACTATAGCAAAAAGGAAATTTTCTAAAATATATGGGATTTTCAAATATTCATAATGATAACATTGACAACAATGATAAGACATTTATCATTTTAAAATATATTTTATAGAATCCTTAAATACACAACAATAGAGTTCACACAAGAGTCAAACAAATGAATATTAAATGTCAAAACTCAAAAAATTAATTTCTTCCACAATTCATTGTCTATGTGCATATGCTATAAAAATAAAAAATAACATTACATGGATGAAGGTTGTATTTTACATGAGGTAGTTATAGAAATACTTCTTTTTCTTGATGATGCTGTCCATAACTCTCATTTAGGCTCATAATGGCTACTTGAAGCTCGTGATCATTTTGTAAACTTTGCCAACTTGTGGTCAACCTGAATAAAACTAAGTTCATAATTTTTAAGATCTCTAAATTTTGTAATGTCCCCAACTTTGCTCACTTGGGATTAAGTAAGCTATTAATGGAATTTACTATTATTAATTGAGTTTTACTTAATTAATAATAATGTTGAGCTTATTACATAGTTGGCCAAATTATTAAAGGGTTCATTTAATTAAGTTATTATATCTTGACGCCTAAGATTAAGTTGAGGCTTATAATGATTAAACTAGCTTATATATACCTATATATATAATATGCTGAGAGTAATCCTTCTCGAGACGCTAATTGCTCCTTACAATTTGATTATATATAGGCGACTTGAGAAGGATTACTCTCAGCGTATTATATATATAGGTATATATAAGCTAGTAGCAGTCGTGACGCAACATGGAAGACATTTTATTTATTTAATTTTTTAAATAGATAGTGTAAGGGTTATTGTTACAATTTGTGTTATTGTTTTGGATAGTTCCACTATTATGGTTAAGGTTAGTGGTAGGGTGATGGTAAAGGTTAGTGCTACAGTAACAATTAGGTTCGAATCATCAATGTAAATAGGGTTAGTGTTAACAATTAGTGCTATAGTCATGGCTAGAATTGCGGTTAATATAACAATTAACTTTACTATTAAACCTAGGGTCAATAGTACAGTTATGGTTACGATTAGACTGATTTGTTTAAACTTAGGAGTAGTGGTAAGGTTACGGTCAAGGTTACAGTTAGTGTATCAATTAGGTTCAATATTGTAATTAGGGTTTGTGTTAGTTAGTATTATAGTTATGGTTACATTTAGGGTTAGTATAAGAGTTATGTTTAGCATTTTACCTAGCATCAATGGTACGGTTATGGTTACGATTAGGGTTAGGGCTTAACCTTAGGAGTATTGTTATGTGAACGGTTACAATTACAGTTACAGTGAGTATTAAGGTTACTGTTTGGGTTACATTTAAGATTATTGTTAGTGTCATGTCCCCCTTTCTAGAGACATGTTCGTTCATGACGGGTTTGCCTATCATCGACTCTCGTAGGCAAATAGTTTGGAGAGAGAGTCATTTTGTGGATCATTTGATTGCTTATTGCTGACAGAGCCTACATTCGGCAGAGCCTACATCCAGTTTGAGGCCTACATGCAGTTGTAGTGGAGCCTACGTCCAGAAGCGAGCCTACATCCAGTTCGAGCCTACATTCAGTCTAGTTGGGCCTACATTCGGTTATGAGACATCTTGGCCTACATTGTTATATTTTTGAGTTGAGAAATGTACTTTATTATTATAATGTTATTTTATTATAAAGTACATTATAATTAGACGTTTCTAGAAGTTCTAGTAACTTCTCAAGAAAAAGAATAAATAGGGGGCTTGGGCTATCATTTCTACATGCTTGGATTTGGGATTTCTTCTACTTCTTCATTGTGAAGCAATTTGTAGCCTTGTGGTCTGCAAATACTATTCGATCTTTGGGAACGAATCACTCCCCTAGATTGGCATAACTGAGGTAGTGAAATATCTACTGAAGGGTTGCAAGTTTGGAAGTGGTATTCAGCCATTTTGAGTTGAGCTTATTTGGAATCTTCAGATTTACTTGAGGGTTTGAGTTTTGGTTGCAAGAGGAAAAAAAAGCAGTCCGAAAAAGCAGTCCGAAAAATTATTGCAGCCATCTACAATCAGGTTCCTCATTTCTCATTTGGCATTTGGCATATTTTCTGAGAAATGTATGTTTTCAGCTGAGTACAAAATATAGCTTCAGCACTTTACTATTTTACATTGTACTTGTCTTTGTTTGCCATTTGGCATTATTGGTAACAAAGGAAGGCTAGGATTTTGCAAGTGAAAGGGCATTGTAATTTTCAGTCTATCTATATTGCAAACCTAGGGTTTGATGATCATATTATTGACTGAAAAATGTATGGCATTGTTGCAAATTGTTGATATATGAATGGCATATGATTTTGAACAATTTCCTACATCATTGATAGTGTTTTAGATGGTATTTGGTTGCTATCTATTATTCTGAAATTTTGGGACAGCGAACTCATATATTGCAAAATAATTTCCTATATTTAGTATTTTTCTTTCAGCAGTGTATTCAGTGCATGCCAACTGTTTGACGAATTTTCTCAGTTCAGTATTAGTGGTTTTTAGTGGCCTTTATAGTAAGGGTCATTACAGTTAGGGTTAGTGCTACTATTACGGTTAGGGTTGGTGCCACTATTACGGTTAGGGTTAGTGATATTGTTATGGTTAAGGTTATTGTTAGAGTTAGTGCTCCTATTTTGAATAAGGTTAGTGCTACTGTTATTGTACCGTCTTAAAATGAACGCACTCATTATTTAAGACCTTTTAGCTCTTGTCCTTTACCGACTTTATGAACCATGGATGGATTCGTGCTCAATTCCCCTTTTCTCCTATTCTGTTCCATATTTTCCACTTTTAGCTATGTAGTCTCCAAGACCTTAGGGATGGCTCCTTGTGGGCCAACCTTGGAATAGATCAACCAAGTCAACCCATTCCCCCAGGATTTTAAATCTCGGGGCCAATGTTGTGGCATTGGCTATGGAGGGGCCAAAATGCACCCGTGCCATTGCAAGGCTCCACATGGGCATGCATCCATAGGATGAAAACACTGTGTGTTTACCATTTGAGCATTGCTATAGGACAAAAACACTATATATTTACCATTTTATCTAGATCATAGGCCCTTTAGATGCATGCCCATGTGGAGCCTTGCAATGGCACGGGTGCATTTTGGCCCCTCCATAGCTAGTGCCCAATGTTGTCTCGGGGAATTAAATGGTAAAATCGGGTGACCCTGTCGGCTTGCTTTGTTTTCCTGCCCGAAAACTAGTATAAAAGGAATCCTAGGCACCTCATTTTAGCATCAGTTGGCATCCATTTGACATCCATAATATCCATTAGAGATCCAACAATCACACAAGCAAGTTCGAACATTCAAGCATTCATCAAGCATTCAAGATTCAACGATCCTTTGTGAGCATTTCCTCTTCAAGATCTAGCCTTTTGTTGGCCATCAAGGGAGGAGATTTACATTGAGACATTCATCATCTTCTTCATTGATGCACTTTTACATCCATGGCTCCATGATGTGGTTTTGGAAGATCCATTGCATTTGTGGAGATTTCCTACATCCGTCATTGCAAATTCAACATCTACAACATACAAGCATTACAAAATCCATATTGACAAGGGTTTCTACAAGCAAGGTGAATACTTACATTTGTCTTGTTTCTGTTACATATTTATATTTTAATTTCAAGGTTGATTCCTCAATCTAGGGCTTGACCAAGGCAAGCCTTCATCCACCCAAACCCCAAAACAAGCTTTTCTATGTGCAAGAGCAGGATATCAGAATTACAACCACAAATCTGGAAATTACTCGCTAAGACATTTTCGATGAAGTTAGGTCAACTTTACTACAGTGTCCCGGGAACACGGTGACTTTGTGGAAAAGTGTGTGGAACATGTTGCACCAGGTCGACTTGTTCTCGGAGTTCTGAGAAAAACAACATTTTCTAGGTTTTTTGTTGTGATCGCGAATCCATAGTTGGAAGTTATGTCACAGGTTTAGATCTATAGTTTTCAGAGAAAAAAGACATATTCCTCTACACATTTCAAGGTGAGTACTCTATCATTCATTTCACTTCTTTGTCTAGACCTATTTTCATATCTTAATTGGGCTGACTGCATACAATAAGCATCTAGATCTATCTTACTTTTCTCATTAAATCAATTGGTTCAATTTCACATTTGCATTTACACATCTTTAATCAAATCTTACGTTGCATGAAAGAGGACTTGCTTGCATACTTCCTTGATATAGTCTTGGTTTAACATTGGCATCCCTTCATCTTCTTGGGTTTTGCTAATCTAATTTGGGTTATATTGAGATTTATGTTTGGAAGCCCTTCTTTCTCTTGTATTTTGAGTGTTAGTGTTGGAATAGTTAATTAGTGAACTCATCTCACAGTTTATATTGTTAGATTCATTAATATCCATTTCACCCCTAAATAGTTCCGGTTAAGGTTAGCATTTGACCCGGGGTCAGTAAGATCTCTCTATTGAAAACATCTCTCTCTCTCTCTATATATATATATGCCCCCTCCCTCATCTCACCATCATCTCTCTCTCTCTCTCTCTCTCTCTCTCTCTCTCCCTCTCTCCCTGCTCTCTATATATGCCCCCTAATCACCCTCTCCCTCACTCTCTCCCCTCCCTCATCTCACCATCATCTCTCTCTCTCTCTCTCTCTCTAGATATGCCCCTAATCACCTTCTCTCTGTCTCTCTCCCCTCCCTCATCTGACCATCATATTCCCCCCTCTCTCTCTAGATATGCTCCCTGATTACCCTCTCTCACTCTCCCCTCCCTCATCTCACCATCGTATACTCTCTCTCTTTCTCTCTCTCTAAGTTAATCAAACATTAATTGTAAAATCTAATATATTTGATATATTAGATAAATAATAATAAATAAGTATTATCAAATGGTAATTTGACATTTCTATTTTTTATTATATTTATTTATATGAAATATATTATTAATATATTTTTTAATATATTTATAGATTAGGTTTAAGGTTGAGGTTCCATTTGGTTTAGTGGTAGGGTTAGTATTCTATTTTGTATTGAGATAAGGTTCAAAGTAGTTTTGTGTTAGGGTTCATATTTGATTTGATTAAGGTTAGGGTCAATGTTAAATTTGATTTATTGTTTAGTTAGGTTTATGATTATGGTTTAGTTTGGTTTAGTATTAGGTTTATGGTAGATTCTAGTTTTTGGTCTGGGTTAAAGTTTAAGTTGTTTTAATATTTAATTAGGATTATAATTAAAGTTGTTTTAGGGTTAGTTTTCAATTTAATTTAGTGTTAGAGTTAAGTTTCAATTTAGTTGGGTAAGTCTCAATTTAGGGTGATGTTGTGATTTGAAACATTAATTCAAAAAATATCACATAATTAAATTTGAAAAAATAATTAAATTAATTATATATAATAGATTATGAATTAATATTTTTGGAAATTTCATGATCCCTTTCTTTAATGATGGACTTATACTAAATGTATATTCAATATTGAATGGTTTCTCTTTAAAATTTATTGTTCATGGTAATCCTATTACTTTCAAAGAACTCATTAAATATGATTAAATAATACAAAGCAAGAAATACTTTTAAATTAATAATATTGTTAATAAAAAATAAATATTTAAAATAATAATTTTATTGTAATTTTAAATAGAGAAAACCGACTTTTTTCATAATCTTAATTTATTTAAATTCTTTTAAATTTTAGATATGTAATTGAAAAAGATAGAAACATCTTATTTTTTTAAAGATACTTTTCTAATATAGTCATTGAAGAAATCTTTTATAGACTTTTATAAAATAAGATATAAATAAATTTGGAAAGATATTTTTCTACTATTATTATTAGAAAAGTAAGATGTTTCTGTATTATTTTTATACTTTTCTAATATTCTACTTTTCTAACTAAGAATAATGATATTTCAAATAGAAAAATATAGACTATAGAAACATCTTTATTGTAAATTAGAAAAATAAGAGGTATCTATTTTTTCTTTATATTTTTCTATTATTCTTTTTAGAGTAATACATTTCTAATTACTATTTATTAAATATGGAAAAAAAATTTAGTTATAATCTTAATATGTTGTAAGAATTAAATCTTAGAAACATTATTATGGAAATATGAAATTGACAATTGACAACTTATTTTGTCAAAGATGATGAAAAAGTCTTTAATATGAATTTCAATCAATTCCTTCTATTCCATTATTGCTCAATTACAAAACCTTACAAATTGACTGGTTATAAAGAAAAGATACATCTTAGATGTCATTTCTGTAGCTTACCACTTAGATTTCTGTAGTACGCCCACTTAGTTTTTTGAATCATTTACAAATGATGTCCTCTCCTTACATGCAGAGTGAGATGCCTTACCTCCTGATGTTAAACAACATCTCAACTTTGATAGGTTTATGAGTTAGAAGAGGGAGCACTTTAGAGCAAGACTAGATGGTAGGCCCAAGGCTAAAAACAGTGATCTTAAACATGCAACCAACAAGCTCACTCTTCCCATGTTTGATGGTAGTGGGAAAGTTACTGCTTGAGCTTGGATTAGTAAGGTGGACACATATTTGGCCCTTAGGCCTATGACAGAGGTGGATGCTATAAAATTCACAACTTTGCATTTAGACAGGGCAGCCCACAAGTGGTGGCATCATGGGATGGTCACCCTTCACAATTTTGATTGCTTCATATTAGGAGTTTGCTGACAAGTTAGTAGAGCGTTTTGATTAGAAGGATTCGTAAACCTATTTTCTAGACCTTGTTTAGCTTTGGCAGATAGGCAGTTTGGAGTCCTTCATTAGTGAGTTCTTGAAACTCTTTGTCATGGTTCTTGGTGTGACAAAGAAGCATATAGTCATGCTATTTGTAGAGGGGTTGTAGGAGCCACTCTGAGGGTGGCTTAAGGCATTTGATCCGCCATTTCTATAGGGGGCCATCAAAAAGGCCTAGAGCATGGAGCTTTCGACTCCTAAGAGGTCAGCACAACCTAAACCCACCACTTTACCTGCAGATGAGGACACCCACCAGTTGCTGATGAGAAAAAGAAATCAGCTGTGAAACGCGATGAGGCAAACTCACGAGGATTTGAGGAGACAACTTTTCTATTGGTGCAAAGAGCCTTATGACAGAGACCACACTTGCCCTTCAAGGCCTAGGGGTAGGGTAAACTGTTCTATGTGCGTGTACTATGATGAGGTTGAGGCTGAATCTTCCCATTAGCTAGCTGGTTCAGATATTGACGAGGCTTAGAGAGTTACTACAGAGTTTGGTCTTGACGCCAGGCTATTACCCATAGTGTTGTCCACTACTGTACCACTTCCCTCCGCTTTCAAGATGAGAAGATTGGTAGATGGACACCATTGTATTGCCATGTTAGACATTGGGGCCACACATAATTTCATACATGAGGGATTTGTTAGCTGGTCATGAAACCAAGAATAATCTTAGGGTCCCAAGTCAACATAGGAAAATTGCAACACCATCTATTGTAGATGTTTTTCAAAGTGCCCAAACTAGAGACCTACCAATCTCCAACAAGAAGAGCAATCAGGTGCTGCATAAACTCAATCATCTCCTCAAGAAACTGCTCTTCGAAAGGACCAAATGGCAATCCCATAGGGGTGAATTATGCGATGTCAACATAAATTGTTACATTCCTATCAACTACTGAGCTACTAACCAAAGCGATCTCAAGGTTTTGAATCGAACTCAGAACATTACCACCACGTTGACACTGCGCTACTCTGATCATAACTAATAAACCAACATACTCAAACTGTACTCTCCTCTCTTAGAACCCCATAAAGAAAGCATCATCAAAACCAAAATTGAATTCCCTAAATGAAGGTAACTTAGAAAAAATCATATCAGAAAAGTTACTACCATTCACGATTCTGGCCAATAGAAAGAACATCGTGCTCAACCATATAACATAATCCCAAACATCACTCCATATGACATCATGAAAATGAAGATCAATCACTGTTACAACTCTGTAATTTGTCAACCGAGTAATGGCTCTTCTATCGCCAACTGAAAATATACCATCAATAGTTAATCTCCCAGTGTCAAGGGAAGGACCCCGAATACACCGGCCAACCCATCTCATTGCGATCAACCAATCATCATTTGAAAGATTGTCAAGTAACTATGAAATGACTGCAGTGTCCCAAACTATCCCAAGAGAAATTAGTGAATAATAGAACTATGCCTAGAGAATCTCCCATAATTGGTTGTACTGAAGACTCCAAGTGCTCAAAATGAAACTGCCCCAATACTAAGGTTACCATCAATAGTGTGAGAAAACTAAGACAACAGTGATCAATCAGAAAAATCATGGAATACATAGGAGTGGTCATGTCCTAATCAATCTTCAATCATGTCCTAATCATTTGCTGGATTGGAAATGCATAGAAACTCATCTGCATGCCAAGAATTGTAGTTTTGTGGGTGCTAATTGGAAGGTGAACAACAAAACCAACATTGAATTTTTCCCACAACTCCAATCTTGAATCAACAACTCATTGCTAGAAATTGCACCTAGGTCCCAAATCGTGTAATCAACCCTACTCCCGTCACTAAAATCAGGAAAAACTTCATCATCCAACTCGAAGAGTGGATTGTCAAAAGTCATATCAGCATCTACATCAAACAAGGGATTATCAATCAGCTGATTACTATTATAATCCTTATGCTCCACCCAGACATTTTGCCTCTCCAAACTCACTTTTTTTGATCTTATGGGACAAAGAGAAAGATCATACTCCTCTTGAATGCAATCAAGCTCCTCTATTACCTGAATGACTCCTTGGCCATTTCTTTATTTTCTCGTTCTCTGAAATGTTTGGTCTCATAAAACTGATCATTTGCTTCAAGAAGTGCCTCTTGGGCACTCTTCAAAGCAAGCCTAGTGGAATCAAGCTCAATGGTGAGCTCACTAACCTCTCCCCTCAACTGCTTAGTCAAAGACAAAGTCTCATCTGCAAACTTGCTGGCAATAGCCCTATCATGCATCTGGTGTAAGTAAGCTATTTTAATTTCTTCCACAGAGTTCTTCATTGCTTGCAAATCAATAAGTGAAATATTAAGCTCATTTAGTCCTTTTGATGCATAGTGGATTATTTTTTCAACTTGCCTATGTGCGCCATCCAAACTCGATAAAACTTGCACTTCATTTCTAGTGGATACCGAGAATTGTCTTTTTCAATCATGATCACACAAAGGTGACAAATTGCTGTTCTGATTACTGTAAAAAACAGGTTTTGAAGGGACTCGAAACCCTTTACATCATAAGGATCAAAAGATCGAAAGAAGAAAACACAACACCAAAAAAGAGGCATACAACATCGAACTGCCCATATAAGGGGCTACAAAGATAGCGTTAAAAGGGACAGAAACCCAGACAGAAAGACAACAGGGAACACAAAAACCAGCAGGAGAACCAGACTAAGCATCCACATACAGAACCCCAGCTTTCTCATCTAGCGTCTTCTCCATCTTGGCCTGAATGTTGTCCATCCGCCCAATAACACTTTTCAGCTCGTCTAGGTTCTTCATCAGAGGGGATTTTTTGCTATTGCTCCCACGGGTCCGAGAACTAGGGCCACCACTATCCAGCAGAGAAGCATTCCTAATCTCCGTATCATCCTTCGAAACATTATCCAGCAGGTTGACCAGAGCCTTGAGGTTGGTGCTGGAAGCCTTCATATTGTCCATACTGTGCTGGAGGATATTGATAAGAGTATTATCAACTTTATCCATTCTTTCCTTTATATCAGCAGCAGGGGAGTTAGAAGATCTCTCTTTGAGGAGAGACTCAACTTTCTCATGGAGAATAGCATTGTTAGCTTCAAGCTTCCTGCTTTTTAAATGGAGCCTTTTAATTTCATGAAAGCACCATTTGCTGAATCTAAAGGAATAAAGGGCCTCAGCTTTGGCAGTCTGCAACACACCAGTAGTGACTTCTTCCCTATCATTAAAATCTTCAAAGATAAGCTTGATGAAGGACTCTCTAGCTTTCCATTCACTGGAATCACCGCTACCCTCCTGAATGTTGTCCTCAGAGTCTTGAGAGACAGGCACATCGCGTCTCATACCAGCAACACAATCATCCAGTATGGGAACCTCCTCTTTATTAAAATCCCTATCATTCTTCTGCTTCTCCGCATACTGGATAGTAGTGTCAACCAGGTCTTCCAGGCTATGGGAATTATGCGCCACAGTTCCTTCCGAATTGGCTTCTTCCACAGCTTCACGTTTCTCCTCAGCCATACTTTCCTGAATATTTTTCTCAGGGTCCTCTGCTTCAGTAGTGTCCTTTTCCTCAGTACACGTGGGCTCAGTTTCATCCCCCCGCATCTGTGAATCATTAGTACCCTGCAGGTGAGCCTCATCTTTCAGTTGATCCTCCCCCCAGTCATCTCCTTGTTATCCTCCTCCAAATCCTTACTGTTAATCTCCTCCTTGTGCTCTTCAGGGGCAGACATAGCATCAGAATCATCAGTATCCTCCCTCTCCTTACTAGGGCTTTGCATCTCCTGGATCTTTCTAGAAACATCCTCATCAGAATCCTCCATCTCGGAACCCTCTGCGTAATCCTCAGCTTCAGTCGCTTCCGAACAAATTTTCTTCGAGCTACTGCCCATATTATCCTCTGCCTTCCGCTTAACAGACCCAGACTTAGGAGTCATAGGGCATCGTTTACTCTTTCCAGAGGAAGGAGTGGAGCTAGGGTTAGGGATAGTTCTCTTAATATGCTCATAAATCAGAAGAATCAAGCCCTCATGCTTAATAGCCTTCTTAAGAGAACCCTTATGCTCATTAATGCTTTTAACCAGAGAAGTATGAAGATAATAGGGTATGTTAATGGTATCCTTGTACCTGAAGTGGTTAAGGAACATGAAGTGGTGGGAGTGAGCATGAGTAAAGCGACCGTCGAGGGTAAAATACTCCATCACAGCCTGCAGAACGTAACACCATATTTCCTTGATTTTGACAGGATCAATGTAGCCATTAATTTTGCCCTCCGCAAAATCAACCTTTTCCTTCGCAGACTTTGGGAATTTTTTGGCCGCTATATTCAATATCTTGCGATTCCTATAAAACTTCTGTCCATCATTGGGGATTCCCGTCACTTGAGCGATAAGCTCCACAGTAATCTCCACTGTTCTCCCTTCTATGGTGACTGTGTCATTTTTCCAGCCTTCAGCAAATTTTTGAGTGATATCCTTGTCAAAACCATGTAATTTTTCCAGATAAGCGGTCACTCCACCTTTTCTCAGCTTCCGCCAAACCATAGCCATATCAGCTTCCTTGAGCTTATTATAATTATCCGGCTCCTGGCGCTTCAAGTCACCCCCCATGTTTGAGAAATTCAGTAACACAGATCTCTTTTTAGAATTAGGGCTGTGGTGATCAAGATAGCATTCCCTGTTAATAAAGAGATTAACGGAATCCATAACCCAGAAAGCGTGCGGACTGTCGCTAATGATGTTGCTTAAAATGCCGTTCCATACTTTCCCATAATTGCAATCAGACTCCGTAGCGCTTAGGCGAGTCTCATTAATAATTTCCAATCTTTCCTGCCTTATGATTGATTTTATCATAATAAATGCATGATTTAGTGTCCTCTTTGATATCCGCCTCGCTATCCCAAGTGATGACCTCATCGGATTTAACACCAATATTAGCCAGACTGTCCACCACGGTGTTACTCTCGTGGTATACATGAGTTATGTGAATTCTGGTACACTTGGCAATGATTTCTTTCGCTTTGGAGATAATATTATCAATAGTCCATGACGGAGGAGTATTACCTTTAAGGCAATTAATAATATTCATTGAGTCGCCCTCCAGCCAAATATTTTTAAAATTGAGTCTACTAGCAAGTTGTAACCCATAGTAAGCTCCCAACGCTTCTGCCATATGGCTGTTTTGAGTTCCCAGAGGAACAACATTAGCAGCAATAACATTCCCGTTACAGTCCCTGATAACACTACCACACCCCGCCGGGCCAGGATTGCCCTTAGCCGCACCATCGAAGTTAATCTTAATCCAACCATCAGGGAGAGCAGTCCAAACACTATTTTCACGGTCATTCTTCTTCCTTTGAGAGTCCCTACTTTTCCCACTGTGCTGGGTGATTCTATTCAGATTTTCCACCACCCCACTATTAGCTTTCTCATACACCAGAGCAGGAGTACTACATTTGTCCCGGAATATACAGTTATTTCTTTCTTTCCATATACTCCAAGCAATATGGGGAGTAGCCAAAGTCCATCTTTCTTTATCCCTTTCATTATCACCC
Source organism: Chamaecyparis obtusa (assembly GCA_027943335.1). Taxonomy (NCBI): domain Eukaryota; kingdom Viridiplantae; phylum Streptophyta; class Pinopsida; order Cupressales; family Cupressaceae; genus Chamaecyparis; species Chamaecyparis obtusa. Next base: position 1,436,000 of record BSBK01000944.1, read on the forward strand.
GGATAAAACCATTGCTGGCAAAAGTCCTGGATAGAAGAGGGGAAAATCCAGCATAAAGCCCATTCCTGCAAAAAGAAGAACCAAACCTGCTGAGAAAAAGGACAATGCAAAAAAGGTGGTTAGTATCTTCCTCTGCCTCCTGGCACAGATAGCATCTGTTAGGCATGATGAAACCTCTCTTTTTAAGGTTGTCTATTGTAAGAGCTTTGTTTTGATAAAAAATCTAGTAGAAATCTCAACAATTTTTATTCCAGATCTTTGTCCAGAAAGGGGTTTCCTGAGGCACATCATATTGAAGAAAGCTCGCAGACGCCACAGAAAATTTGCCACTAGAAGAGGGGCCCCATATTAGAGTCTTCCTTATCAGCATAGCAGCATTGAGCCATAAGGGCTTTATCAATCTCATGGAAGGCAGGATTGATCGCAGCCAGCTTCACCCAGCAGTTACTTTTCCAATAATCTTTCACTTTAGGACCAAAAGTAGTAGAGCATATGCTTATGTCCTTAGGATTATTAAAGATACAATTCAAAGGTTTTTCAAACAACCAAGGATCTTTCCAAAAATTAATACTAGATCCATTTCCTAGCTTCCAACACTTTCCTTTACTGGCTATGTTTCTGGCATCATTGATATTCCTCCAAAAAACAGAGCCCTCCACTTTCTCCGAGCTGGAAAGAAATTGATCAATGGAAGGGGTATCATAAAGGTATTTATGTTTACAAATAGTATTCCAGTCCTTAGGATCTCCATAAATATGCCAGAGTTGCTTAGCCAGCAGAGCTCTATTCATAATCTTAATTGGTCTGAGACCCATTCCCCCCAAAGACTTCGGTTTGCACACCCTTTCCCAGGCTAGTAAAGGGACGCGGTTTCTTTCCTCAACCCCAGACCAGAGGAAACGTTTAAGGATACTGTCAATTTTATCCACATATTTGGAAGGCATCTTGAACAAACTCATAGCATACACCATAAGACTTTGAAGAGAAGATTTGATCAGGGTAATCTTCCCAGCCTGAGATAAAACTACACCCTTCCAACCAGCCATCTTAGTAAAAAATCTCTCAACCATCTGATTCCAAAAAGAGTCACTGATGTTAAGGCCCAAAGGCAATCCCAGATAGGAAGAAGGGAAGGAACTTATACTGCATTCTAAGATGCCAGCCATTTTATGCTGCCTATCCTTCGGGATGTTTATGAAAAACAAAGTACTTTTAGACCAATTAATGAGCTGACCAGTACCTTTGGTGTAAAGATTTAGAGCCGATTTAAAGGCTTTGGCTTCCTTGATAGTAGAGGAACCCATCGTGATGGTGTCATCCACAAACTGAGCATGAGAACAGATTAAGGGTTTAGAAGAGGGTCTAAGACCAAGAATGACACCTTTAGAAACCAGTAACTGAAAGTACCTCCCCATGCTTTCAGCCAACAAGGTAAACAAAATAGGTGAGATAGGATCTCCTTGTCTGAGTCCTCTGGTGCTTTTAAAGAACTTGGTGGGAGATCCATTAACAAGAACAACAAAAGAGGCAATGGAAATCAATTGATAGATAATTAGGATGACCCTTTCATCGAAACCAAACTGCTTAAGAATCAAACATAAGAAATTCCAGTCAACCTGGTTATAGGCTTTAGCCAAGTCAAGTTTGAGGATAAAACCCTATTTGTTTCCTTTAATGGCCGAATGGATATTCTCATGAACCAGCACCACCGAGTCTAGAATTTGTCTTCCCGGTACAAAACCATTCTGTTGAGGAGCAATCAAATGAGGAAGAATTTTCAAGAGCTTGGAGGTTAGAATTTTAGAGAAGATCTTATAGAAGGAATTGCATAAGCTAATAGGCCGAAATTGATCAAAAGAGTGAGCTCCAGCAATCTTAGGAACCAAGGCTAAGAAGGTTCCATTGATTTCTTTAAGAAGATGCCTGCATCCAAAAAACTCCTTCACAGCATTAGAGATATCTCTATCCACAATAAACCAGAATTTTTTAAAGAAAAACATAGGAAAACCATCCGGCCCAGGTGCCTTATCTCCTTCAAAAGAAAAGACAACATCCTTGATCTCCTTATTGGAAGGAATAGTGTGAAGAGCCTTGTTTTGATTTGAGTTAACAATGCTAGGTTTGGCTTCCAGTAATTGATCTTGACAATCCCTATCTAGAGTACCATCAGCAGAGAGTAAGGACGCAAAGTAATTTACAACAATTGTCTGAATTTCATCTTCTTTATGGATCTCAGCCCTGTCCATAGCAATTTTAGCTATATGATTAGTAGCCCTGTGTTTGAGAGTGGTCAGGTGGAAAAACTTAGTATTTCTATCCCCTTCCTTAAGCCAAACCGCCCTAGATCTCTGACGCCAGTAAGCTTCCTCTTTAGAGATCAAATTGTGGTAGCTGACAAGGGCCTTTTGTTCCTCAACTTTAGGAGAATCCGAAAGGCCATGAGTTTGAATAGTCTCTTGAATAGTAGCAAGGTCAGTTTTAGCTTTATTCTTCTATTTGAATGTCTCCAAAAACTTCTTTATTCCATATTTTAACTTTTTCCTTAATGTTTCTAAGCTTTCTAGTAACTTTGAACATAGTAGTGCCCTCCACCTTAATATTCCACCACTCTGATAAATTTCTCTCCAGATCAGGATGGCTTAACCGCATTTTCTCAAATCAAAAAAGAAAACGTTTAGGAGCAATAATCGGATTGACTTCCAGCAACAGAGGGTGATGGTCAGAACCAATTTTGGGGAAGGAAGGCAGGGTGCAGCTAAATTTAGAGATCCAATCATGGGAAATAAGAGCTCTATCTAGCTTGCTTTGAATATTTTGAGGACCAGCATGCTGATTGGACCAAGTAAAATTCAAACCTTGGAGATCTAGGTCAATCAAACCTTCATCATTAATAAAATTGAACAGGTCCGCTCTGCTATCATCTTGAGACAGGATACCACCATACTTTTCACTATCCATAAGAGGAGTTTTGAAGTCCCCCATAAGCAACCAACTTTCATTCTTGAAGTTATTCCTTTTTTTCGAGATTTTCTTTCAGAATTTTGCCCTATTTACTTTAGCATTAGGAGCATAAATATTAGTGATAACCCAGCTAAAATTATCTCTAATACTCATCAGTCGAACAGATATCATATTAGGGTCTTCAGCAACAATCACTCCATTAATAGTTTTCTGATTCTAGTAAATTGCTGTACCCCCAGAAGCCCCAGCCGAACTAGAACTGCTAACACCACCCTTTTGAAAAAACCTAAGTTTATCAACTTTTTCCTTACTCATTTTAGTTTCCTGAACTAGAAGGATATCAGGTTTATAATCCCTAACCACATTTCTAAGAATGTCTTGTTTATGGGGAGCATTCAACCCCCTTATGTTCCAAGAGATTATCTTCATAATTTATTTGGAGCAAAAGCCTCCGGAATAGTCCTCTGTTTTCCATCTGCAATGTTTTGCTAACTCTTTTGCTCTCTACCAACTTTAGCTTGTTTTCTTCTTGGTCCAGCCTTTGCTTTCCCTACATTTTTTTGGCTTCTAGTCTTGATTCCTTCGGCAGACATAGGAGATAGACCTCCTTTAGATTTCTTTTTGGAGCTCTGCCCAACCTCCTTGATCTTATTTTGATCTTTGGCTTTGAGGCATTTAGGGGATTTAGTCCTGTTATCACCACTTTCTAGTTGGTTAGATGCCTTCTTTGCTAGAGAAATCTGTAACACCACCTGGCTAAGATCATCAAAGATTTCAGTATTCTCCTTATCCTTTTGAGAGACCTTAGGGTTGTCTCCACTACATTCTATTTCAGGCTGGGAAGGAAGGATAGGTACCCCTCCCAGAGCCAACTCCTCCACCACTATATTAGTTTTCAGCAAGTTATCTTCCTCCAGTTGGGGTAAAGAGATATCTCCCCCCTGATTCACCTCTTCCAACACAAAATTTGCGTTCAACAAAGGAAAAAATTTGTTTACCTCAAAAAACTTTTCTGAGTTGGCATCAGCATATAAAATGTGACTATTACCTTCAGTCTGAGCATTATCCAAGGTCCCAGATTCCGTAACTTCCAAGTTACATCCTATGTCAGCTTTTTCAGTGCTATGCTCATCAGTGACCAGATTAGCTCAGGAGTCTTCGAAGGCTTCAAAGATGGCTCTGAGGAGCCCTTAGAGGTATTTTTTGGTTTCTGAACAGCATTAGAAGAATCTTTCTTCTTGGCAACAGGGTCTTCCTCTTTTTTCTTATGAACTTTCAAAGGACACTTTTTAGACCAATGGCCAGATTTCTTACAAATAAAACAAGCAAAAGGAACAAATTCATACTCAATCGCTTGTTTCCAAACACCCATCTTAGAAACCAAGTCTATAGAGGTAGGAAGATCAGTAGACTTACATATTTTGACACAAATTCTGGCAAAAACCAGTCTAGATCTTGATGCTATAGCCGGGTCTAGAGAGAGAAGTTCCCCAAAAACATTCGCTACTCCTTTGAAGACACATTCATTCCAGTACTCTAAAGGGAGCCTTGGGAGTCTCACCCAGACAGGAGCACATTCCAGGAAGGATTCGCTCAAGTCCATATTAGGCTCCCATTTTCTCAAAGATAAGGATGACTTACCCATAACCCAAGGTCCTCCACATAGAGCTTTAGTCATATCGTCCTCATTCGTAAAAGAGAATGAGAAGAATCCTTTCGGCATCGCTGCTATATCCACTTGCCCTTTGAGAAACCATCTTCTCTGGATGAAATGTCGAACATAGTCTATATTCGGCCTTATCCCAGCATATTTTCCAACCAGCATGAGGTCCATCTAGGACATAGAGTGATCAATCACCATGTCGGGGATAAAAATGGAAAAATCTCCCTTGATAGGATCATAAATATTATTAGCTTCAGGAAGGGAAGATTTTCCAGAGAGCTTCTTGCCAAACAGTGCCACCCAAGGTTTTTCAGGAGCCGCAGCCTCACCTTTTTTCCCGTCTCCAACAGTAATAGGCCCCAACGCCTCACCTTTTTTGTTGCCTCCAGCAGGAATCTTAGCACTCCCTAGGGTTTGGGGAAGCACTATCTCCTCGTGGGTCCCGAAGCTTCGAAGACCCAATATCATCCGCCGGTATCGAAGACCCACCACCATTCCCTTTGTCATCTGACACTATCGAGATTCCAGCAAATTGTCCCGCATCTCTAGCCATATCCCCAACAGAGGAACCAAGTTTCCCGCCCGAGCCACCATTCAAAATTTGACTTGTTCCAGCACTCGCTCCCGCTCCCGCTCCTGCTCCAGCCATGACTTAATCACTGTGACAAATTGCTGTTATGTTGCATGTAAAAATCAGAATTAGATTTATACCTATCATCAAGATCTTAAAAGCTGTCCCAAGTCACCTGTGCCTCTTCCTTATCATTCTCAACAACGAATTGCGAATCCAAATCAACCACTATGATCAGCATACTCCATATGATTGGTTGCCCTTGCGAGTAGATTACTCCCCAATTCATAAGTACCATCTTTAGCTTCAATTGTTCCCATGTCTTTGGCTGTCACTTATTAAATTTTCTGATTTGCCTCCATCTGTAGGAACAATCTTGCCATCTACATTAGCTGATTCACTAGTTGAAACCGCACAATCTTCAAGTGAGTGAAATGTGACAGCGTTATGATCAAACACAATATCATCAAGGGAATTCATCTCTTCATCATGGTTATCAATGATGATCTCTAAGTCTCCAACATAGAGGCTTGTGCAACCCATGCTTGTAGCAACATGTGATTCTTTTTCCTTATCCTCAGAAAGTGCATTTACTATTTCTAAATTTGTATCAACTTCTTGTGCAATCAGAGTTGCTGGTTTGACCATTTCATTGTACTCATTTCCAATTTGTATTGATGCATGAACATTAGTAGAAACATCTTGGAGAATTGTCACCCTTCCATCATTAGGTAAAGTATTGTCTATGTTCTCTGAATTGAATCTTTCATCTTCTATTTTCTGCTCTACTTTTTAAAAAATGGCATTCAATTTTCCCTCACAAGAACTGAATAATCCTTTGACTAATTCACTCGCAGTGGAAGAGAGAACCCATTCATTTTTAAGAACAACCATTATTGTAATGAGCCCAACTGGCTCTCTATTGCAAATTGGCTCTTTTCTCAACTTTTTTTGCAAAAAATCACTAAGTCCACAATTGTAATGAGCCCAACTAGCTCTCTATTACAATATTTATAACCTGTTTTGCAATTTTTCAATAAAATCATAAATATTCATTCAAATTGAACTTATCCAACAGAGCATTGAACAATCAGCAATCTAAATCTAATTTGTATGTACACCAAAATTATCAAGTATGAAGTGGTCCTTACAAAAGAACATTACAAATGCTAGAAGGGAAACATAGGCACCTTCAACTCATAACGTGACTGATGTGTAATGAATTGCAGCCCCAGGAGAATTGACACCATCATACAATTACTCTCTCCTTGGCAATGGCGACTTAAATGCTAACCCACAGTGCAAACACGGTCTTCAAACAACAGCAGCGACCCGATCTCAGCTCCTAACTTGCAACCCCAATCCAGTCAATGTACGACACTGTCACAAAAGTACAGCAGCAGGAAGAATTCTGTACGATCCCTGCTTAAAAACTGTACGACAGCTTTAATAAAATCTTACAAACACAATTTGCTGCTCTCTTTACCAATGATCCAAAGAACACACAATGCGTAAGAAATTCTGAAGAATTCTCTCCAATTGATGAAGACCAAATTCCTCCAAACCCTCACTCCAAGAGAATTTCGAAAATATCCTCCGAAGAACTTTTCACACTTCACAATTTTTTAATCAAATGACATAAGGTATGTAAAATGCTTTTTCATGTTGTATTTATAAGCTTTATGAAAAAGCTTCAACTTCACACTTTTCACTAATGTGACTTCTTCCACACACCATCGTTTTATAACATTAAAGTCATAAAGTTATTAAATTAAAATAGGTTAATTTAATAACCACATTTAAAACATGAAGCCACTGAAACTTTCTGATAGAATAAATCTAACTTCTGACAAAATAAATCTAACTTCTGACAACAGAGCCCTGAGCTCATACTGCCCTGCCAGAAATAGCCATCTGACTAAAATAGACTTACTATAAATAGTAAGTCTCTCAAACTAGAGATTCTTCGTAATCAATCCTGAAACATCTGATAACACTGTGCAGGTGCCTTGCTAAACAAAGCCATACCCAAAATACCACTTACTATAAATAGTAAGTCATCCAATTTGACCCAAACGAAGAGCAGACCTGGCAACTAGAACCTCCAGAATGGAATCCAACCACTGGCTCTGCTAGCTGACCCCCTCTGATCACCTGATTAGCTTACGAGGCTCACCAAACTAAGCTAATCCCAAGAGTTTGAAAAATGGGGACATTACAGTCCTCCCTTCCCAAGATTGCTTGTCCTTAAGCAATCAGAAAAAAACAAGCAACATCACAGTCCACCCGGATCCCAAGGATGGTTGAGTAATGTCCCGATCATCACCATACTCCTGTGAAGAAATCATCAACATCAACAGTACAAACATCAGCAACTGAAAAACTAAACTCAACAACCAAACTGAAAATGCTGCAACAGGATCACCACGTGGGAGAAACTCAAACGAGAGTAACTCACACGGGAGTAACTCAACCAATAGACTAGACTTGCCCCCAGTCTTCGTGCTAACCAAACCATCATACCAGTCATCAAATGGATGCACTGAAGAACTCTGCAACTGGTAGATGTCCTAAACGTGAGGATCAAACTTGAAACTGTAAGCATTCCTCACTGTGTACACTCTTGTAAACTGCTCAGCTAGGCTTGATCGGACTCCTATGAAATCTGTCTGATAACCATGTGTACAAATTGGATCCCAACTGTCATCATCATCATGATCGTACAACACCTGTAAGGGATCATCACTAAGCTCAAACAACGGATTGTCATAAGTCATAACGACATCCACATCAAATAAGGGATTGTTCAAAAAATGATCAACACCCATGTGCTGATCTGAGCTATAAAACTGCGAATTGTGAGATATGATGTGTAATCTTCTCTACCGGAATGGACTCATGTCTCCGAGAATCCACATTATCTACTGCACAAAAAGACAGTGCGTAGATTCCCCTCAGCAAGGCCCGACAACACATACTCTCTGCCCTGGTACTCAAATTTAATCTGCATTGGGCTCATGCTAAGGCAAAACTCCTTAATCTCCTGTATCCACTGCATCCCCACAACTACATCCATCTCTCCCAAATCAAGCACATAGAAATCAGATATCAGCTCGTAATCACCAAGAAACAAGGAGAGATGACTGATGCGCCTGGTACAGTTAAAGTTGTAGCCATCGGCTACCCTGACTCTAAACTCTACAAACTCCTCTACTTGAAGCCCACACTGACTAACAACTCGCTCATGAATAAAGTTGTGCGTAGCTCCAGTGTCCAACGTAGCAACATAGGGTTGTCCTTCCACTAATCCCCTCAATCTGAAAGCGGAGGGAAGTGGCACAGAGGTGGACAACACAATCGGAAATAGTTTGGCATCAGGACCAAACTTTGGAGTAACTGTCTGCTCCTTTGTATCTAAACCAGCTGACTGATGAGAAGACTTAGCCTCACTCTCACCAGAATAAACCCACATAGAGCGATTCGCCCTGCCCTTAGGTCTCATAGAACAAGAATGCTCTCTGTCATAAGGCTCTTTGCACCAATAGCAAAGTTGCCTCCTCAAATCCTCTTGGGTGGCATCATCAAGTCTACCTACAGATTTCTTCTTGTCAACAACTGGTGGAGGTACCTCTTCTGCAGGAGGAATAATAGGACTAGGAGTAGACTTGCCCTGTGAAATAAAAGCTCAAGATTCTTTGCTTTTTTCATAGCATCTCGCAAGGTAGGTGGATGCAGGGACTTAACCCACCCTTTATATGGCTCAAACAAACCCTCTATGAAAAGCATGATGACTCCTCTCGGAGATGTCATTTATGATAACTAATAGGCGCTGAAACTCACTGATAAAGGCCTCAAGGCCACCTGACTATCTCAACTGAGCTAACTCTCTGAAGTAAGCCTCAGGATCCTTCTTGTCAAATCGCTCTATCAGTCTATCCATAAACTCTGTGGTACTCAACAATATGATCGTGATGCAGAGACACTAACCCATGATACCACCAATCATGAGCTACCCCATCTAAATGAAGCACGACGAATTGTATAGTGTCCTCCTCAGACACATGACGAAGTGACAAGTACGTATCTAGCTTGTGGACCCATGCTCTAGCTGTAGTCTTCCCACTTCCATCAAAGTGAGCTAGAGTCAACTTGCTGGTAGCCTGCTTAGATCATCCTGCCTAGGCCTCTGCCTCATGTCAGGAGCTGGCTTACCTCTGGAATGTTCTCGCTTCTCTGTCAAGTACCTGTCAGAATTGACATTTCTTTTAAGTGCTTCTGGAAGAGCATCCCATTCTGCAAAGTGTGCCACCATGTCATCGACAAATGGTGTTGGCTCTGTCTCCACACTAATGACATCCAGCTCTGGCCTTAAAAAAGTAGGACGAAGAGGCCTATCATAAGTACCAGTATGGTTAGCTCTATAATACCGCCTGTCATCTGCTCGTGACCTGCGTGAGTTGACTCAAATACTCCGCACACCTCTGTCTCTAGCACGATCACCTGGTAATACAATATGCTGAAGAGTGTCTGAAAGCTGTTGCAATACATTTGCAATATGATGCTGACCATCTGCAATATTCCTGAAGGCATCTCTGGCCTCCCTGTCAATATCATTCCCAATGTTATTCCTGTCTCCTGCCTGTTCATTACCTTCGGGAGGTGGTGAATTTCTACCCCTGTGGGTATAGTGCCCTCCTGGTATAGATCTATCTCCCATTACTTTTTCCTCATACCCTTCAGGATGGCAAGATCAGTGCTCTGATACCACTGTAATGAGCCCAACTGGCTCTCTATTGCAAATTGGCTCTTTTCTCAACTTTCTTTTGCAAAAACCACTAAGTCCACAATATTTATAACTTGTTTTTGCAATTTTTCAATAAAATCATAAATATTCATTCAAATTGAATTTATCCAGTAGAGCATTGAACAATCAGCAATCTAAATCTAATTTGTAGGTACACCAAAATTATCAAGTATGAAATGGTCCTTACAAAAGAACATTACAAATGCTAGAAGGGAAACATAGGCACCTTCAACTCATAATGTGACTGCTGTGTAATGAATTGCAGCCCAAGGAGAATTGACACCATCATACAATTACTCTCTCCTTGGCAATGGTGACTTAAATGCTAACTCACAGTGCAAACACGGTCTTCAAACAACAACAACAACCCGATCTCAGCTCCTAACTTGCAACCCCAATCCAATCAATGTACGACACTGTCATAAAAGTATGGCAGCAGGAAGAATTCTGTACGATCCCTGCTTAAAAACTGTACGACAGCTTTAATAAAATCTTACATACACAATTTGCTGCTCTCTTTACCAATGATCCAAAGAACACACAATGCGTAAGAAATTCTGAAGAATTCTCTCCAATTGATGAAGACCAAATTCCTCCAAACCCTCACTCCAAGAGAATTTCGAAAATCTCCTCCAAAGAACTTTTCACACTTCACAATTTTTTAATCAAATGACATAAGGTATGTAAAATGCTTTTTAATGTTGTATTTATAAGCTTTATGAAAAAGCTTCAACTTCACACTTTTCACTAATGTGACTTTTTCCACACGCCATCTTTTTATAACATTAAAGTCATAAAGTTATTAAATTAAAATAAGTTAATTTAATAACCACATTTAAAACATGAAGCCACTGAAACTTTCTGATAGAATAAATCTAACTTTCGACAACAGAGCCCTGAACTCATACTGCCGTGCCAGAAATAGCCATCTGACCAAAATAGACTTACTATAAATAGTAAGTCTCTTAAACTGGAGATTCCTCATAATCAATTATGAAACACCTGATAACACTGTGCAGGGGCCCTGCTAAACAAAGCCATACCCAAAATACCACTTACTATAAATAGTAAGTCATCCAATCTGACCCAAACGGAGATCAAACGTGGCAACTAGAACCTCCAGAATGGAATCCAACCACTGGCTCTACCAACTGATCCCCTTTTATCACTTGATTAGCTTACGAGGGTCACCAAACTAAGCTAATCCCAAGAGTTTGAAAAATGGGGGCATTACAATTATCATGGATGATAGGTGATGAGGCCAATCTAAGGCCTACTTGGTTCATGTTTTTATGGCTAGGACCTGGAAACTTTATGAGTTTTTGATGGACATATTCAGATTGCCTATGTTTATACTGCTATATGTGTGTGCACTTTGATGTTTCTAAGATTAAATGAATATGCTGTACATATATGTTATATAGTTGCATGGAATGAAATATTGTATCTTGACCCTGGAATTGATTGGGTAGTTCTTCTTGGAGCTATATGATAAGAGCAAAGCTAATATAAGAAAAACTTCTTATGAATTTTATCTTGGATATGTATTGCGATTTTTGCATTTGCACGCTAATCTTTTGTAGGAAAATGGCAAGTCAGCAAGGGAAGAAGAAGTCAGCATCAGAAGTCAAAGTGGTGATAAGAAGTTGGTTAACTGTTTTGAACTCTATGATTCCATGACTTTCAGTCATCAGCGGTTACCATTGTGGGTTGAGTCAACATGGTTATCAACCATTATGGAGTAAATATAGAAGTCATGAACTCCTGAATTCATGTGCAACTGAACGCAACCTGCTCCTGTATTAAATGATGTTTTGTATCTTCAATATCGTCATATCCTTGACATTGGAGGATCCTAGATTTAGGGAGTTCTGTTCTATGTTGTTATAAATAAGTTGGAGTTTAGATTCCTGAGCTAGTTAGTTTTTGTGTGGAATCCTCTTGTAATCCAGCAGTAGTGATAAATACAATTCTGTTGCTACAATATGTACTTGTGTTTTACTCATGAATGAAACGATATTTTATAGTTCTTAATCTCTGAATTGTTATTTATTCACTCTTCCATATGGGCCCATGTGGGAGGTGAACTTAGTTTATAGCTAGGTAGGAATCAGCTTTCAGTTTCAATAGAAGTATTTAGAACTCTGTTGATCCTGTAGCCATATGGTAATATAACTGTTGGTTGTTTCCTGCAACATAGGCAAATAGTTAGTTTAAATATAGTCATTATACTGACTAGCCATTTTTGGTGCCGTTGCCGGGGATGGTGTCACTCTAATCCAATCGTGGAGTCATTGCCTTAGTTTTAGTTTGTGCATTATTTTTTATGCATAGAAGAAGAAATCATCTTGGGAGATTCCTTCCTCAGAATATCCAGATTGAACCAGAAGATATCTTTAATCCCGAGCCTGAGGAACCCCAAGTTGAGAGGGAAGAGGAAGAAGAACTATTTGAAAACCTATTTGCTGATGCACAAGAACAGATACCTTCACCATCATCTTCTGAAGAATCACTACACTTGAATGATCTTTTTGCTGAACCTGAGTATCAGGACAATCCATTTGCTCTTGTAATTTATCAACCACAACAACACCTGGTTCCACCACCAAGGATGGCTCAACCTACCTTTCCTTTCCCCATCCTCGATTTGAATGACAACAATAATCTGAAAAACATACCTGCTTCTGCACTTCCCAGTTTTTATGGCCTTATCATTGAAGACCCCGAAACCTTCCCTTTTGAATTTGACATCCTCCGTAGGAGTTATGATTATACAACTGATGCCCATAAGTTGAAATTGTTTCCATCTACTCTTAAAGAGGCCGCTCCAAGATGGTTCATGGGATTATGTGCCAATGTTATACCGGATTGGGATGCAATGAGAATATATTTCTTGCTAAATATAAGGAGTACTGTAGGGGTCTTGATATGAAGGGAGATGACATCTTCAAAATGTCACAAAAAGAGGATGAGACCTTGGAAGACTATGTCTCAAGGTTTATGTTTAACTTGCAGCACAATACCCAACATCAGTTGAATGAGGAGTCACAAAAACATCTTTTTCTAAAAGGTGTAAATGATGCAAGTATTGAGGCCTTAGACCTTATGGTAGGAGGAGACATCACTCAACGGAATTGGGCCGATATACAAAGTATATGTCTGAATTACTCAAGAGCTATTGTGAAGAAAGGCCGAGGACTCAGGGCCATGCCTAATAAGTCTAATGGTTCAGGAGTGTCTAAGGTGGAGTTGTCCAATCTTCTGTTTGATCTCAAATAGGACATCATTAACGATGTTGCCACTCAGCTGGACAGCATGCAAGCAAGAAGGAAGAAGGAAGAAGTTGAAACTATGTTAGTTGAATATTGTCCACATTGCAGGGAAAGGAAGAGGAACTGCAAATGCTGCAAATGCAAGATTGTTGCAAGTCTGGAGCCGCAACCAATGGCTACTGAATTGAAAGCTACTGATGAAAATGGAGAGGTGCTCTATGTTGCTCAACGCTGGCCATCGACCCAAAGACAAGGTATGCCACAAGACCCTCTGCAAAATTACAGTGACAATAGTCAATGGCAAAATTACCAGAATATAGGTCTCCAAGGTTTTAGTGGGCATAGCAATTGGTCTAGTCAACCTTAGGCAAGGTTGGCAACAGCCTAATCAGTGGTCTAACCAATCCAATTAGCAGGCCTTAATGCCACCACCTCAGCAACAGGCTATAATGCCTCCTACAACCAATAAAAATCTGCCTAAGCAAACCTAGCTGCCAGCTCAGCCTAATCCTAATCTTAATAATAGCAAGCCGCTAGGTCAACAACAAAGTTATGCTATCTCTTTGAATGATATCCATTTAAGGTGAGGAACCACTCTTGCTTCACCTCAAAGGCCTATAATCATAGAAGTTGAAGATCCTCCTATTGAAAAGGCGGATGTACCCACTCCACAAGCTTCTCCTGCAACAAAAGATCCCTCATTTCCTCAAAGGCTAGTAGACGCAGTTGTGCCCATAGAAAACCAAGCTGTAACAGATTTGCTCAACCAGCTGAAGCATATGATTGTGAAAATACCATTACTAGATGCTTTAAAAGAAGTTCTTGTTTACACTAAGGCCATTAAGGAAGCTTGCATAAAACAGCCAGGGAGAAAGAGGAAAGATCCTAAAACTATTCATGTCTTAGGACAATTGTCTGACCTTATGTTGGAGAAGCTGACAGTACCTAAATATTTTGACCCTTGGAGTCTTGTAGTTACTGTCACCATTCATGGAATTCAAGTACAAAATGCCTTTGTTGATTTAGGAGCATCTATAAATGTAATGACAAAGGAAGTCTTGTCTCACTTGTATATTATTGGCCTTAGAGAAACGCCAACCATTCTACAACTTGCTGATAGTTCTACTATTAAACCAGATGGGATGGTAGAGGATGTTATAGTTACACTAAACTCTTGGGAATACCCTGTAGACTTTGTTGTCCTTTCCCCAAAAGCCAATATGGGTGGGTATCCTCATCCTTGGGAGACCATGGTTAGCTACTGCAGATGCTTACATAGCTTGTAGGTCTGGAAAGATGACAATATCTAATGGGATGCAAACTAAGAACTTGACCCTATACTCTCCTGCTCAGCCTCTATTATAAGATGATCAAGTAGTTTGGCCTGATTTAGGAGATGATGAATCAGAACTCAACTCAATGCATTAGCTTATGATGATAGGTAGAGATCCATTTGTAGCCCCTCAAGAAGATGATGTTATCTCATCCATTGTCACAAATGAATATGGAGTAGATTCTCAATTGTGTTCACAACTGAATTGTATCTTGGAAACTATTTGGCCACCTCCAAATGCACCTCAATACTCAACATCCTCCCAATTCCTTCATTCGTTGTTACCCCATGAGATGCATTCTCCTCCAGTTGCTGAAATAGCATATAAAAACTATTGACATTTTAATGTCTATGCATTCCCCCTCACCTTATAGCATATAAAAAATACTTTGAAAGCTTTGGTTTAATCAATTCATGTGTTTGTTACCACTGCTTAGCTGAAAACTTTGTACTTTGGTTGATTGACATAGGGTTAATGGCTTGTGATGAAATGCTGCCCACAAAGTGATAAACAATTGCAATTGCCATTTTTCATAGAACTTTCAAAAACTTGCCTCTTAGAACTTTCAAAAACTTGCCTCTTATGTAGAATGGGCCCACTACAGCATGTATCTAAACTAAAATAGATGAAATACATGACCTAGAAAAACCATGTGGAAATCAATGAATCATGGTGAAATGGGGAATACAATGCTGTGGGCCAAACTATTTTGTTGTTTGAACCTAAAGTTTCCACTTCGATGCTCAATTTCATGCCTTGCTCCTTTGTACTTCTTTGCTTGAGACATTCTTGGGCTCTTGGAATGTATACTATAGACGTTATTTACATTTCAAACCTAAGTCACAAGGGTGAAAAATTCGACATTAAATTCGCCTTCTATAATTTTATTTTTTAGATATAAAGAATATATCCACAAAAATATTAATATAATTTAACATTTATAAAATAAAAGTCTTAGGAAGTCACATTATTTAAGGAAACATATAATTTATAAATACTAAAATAATTTTATATTAAGTTTAAATGAACTATATAAATTTTAAAATATTCATAAATTTATAAGTTGAAAAATCTATTAAGATTTTATATTTCTTAGTTTTTATGTTATTAATTTAATATCTAAATTGAATATATCAAAATATTTCATTTTTAATGTCAAATATTTAATTCAAAAGAAATAAAAATATATTAATGATGAATATATTAATATTTAAATGCTACGTTTTAATTAAAATTTAATAATATTTGATTTTTTATAAACTCTATTAAAAAAATTTCAAAAAATTCCAATCTTTAAAACTTTATAAAACAACGAACATGATCATAAAAATATTAAAGAAAAAACTTATGAAAAACACCATAAATTAAAAACTTGTTGCGGGATGAAGCCACAGTCAATTTGCGATGACACCTTGCCCTAACGCCCGCCTATCAATTCACTGGTCGACTACGTTTGGCTCGTCTCAGAAGTAGTGTATTGAACTCGCTCCTACACACTGCAGAATGAAATGAACTCAAAAGATAAAAGAATCGGCTACGATAAAAAATTCCCTGAAGCTGCTAGTTGTCACGGTTGAACAAACTCTCCTTTCAGCCTTGTCCAGACAGTTAGTATATTTCAGGTTCTACCAAGGAATATATCAGTCTATAGAGGTCTAACAAAACTAAACACAGGATATGATAAGAAATCACAAAGAACAAGGAGAGATAATACCCAGATTATATCTCTGAATCAGACTTCAAATCTGAACCTTGAGATCTTCAATCTTGCCCTTCAATATGTCACCAATCTGCCCTGATTTTGGCCTTCTATTAGATCTGCCATAACTCTCAGATCTAGGGCTGCAAGATCAGCCCTCATATGGTTCTTCTAGGGCTGCACAATACTATCCTAGTTCGCTTCTCTAGGGCTACAAGATCTTTGCCCTAATTTGCTCCTCTAGGGCTGTTATATCTCTGCCCTAGTTCTCTCCTCCAAGGCTGCAACTAAATGCATGAAATTGCTGCTTATTGTTGAACAGATGAACATGTAAATCTGCTATCGCTGCTCTTGAATATGCTTGTCGAATCTACACGGAGAGATCTTCATGTTATGTTTTTGATGTGTTCTCTCCAAGGTTCGAACTACCTTATATATGCAATTGGATTGCCTCCACAAGAGGCCGACTTGGATATAATATTTTCCTTAAGGAGGTTGACCTTGGGCCCAGACTTAAGTTAGATAATTAATTCGATTTACTAATAAACAATAAATATTAAATATCTCATATTTAATATTATTATTTATATATTGAAAATATCTTAATCCAATGCATGTTATATTTGCCGAATGGCCATAATATCAATGCTCCCTCTTGGACTTGAGGCAAAGATCCATTCATGGATTCTTCATAAAAAAAACATAACCAAAATGGATTTCGTAGATCTCTCATCTATGAAGGTAGATCTCCATTCTACCAATTTTTATAAGAACACACATGTTCATTATCATTTCCAACCATAGATTTCATATCCATATGAAAATCATGGTAACATCAAATCACAAGATGTTTACCAACCGGATGTGGATTTCCTAAATCCACAAGTCTCCGAGACTCAAAGCACAAAACATAACAAAAATGGATTCCTTATCCAATGATGCCATAGATTTCTCATCTATGATAGTAGATCTCTATCTACAAGACATAATGAGAACACAACTGTTCTTCATAAATCATACATCTCATATTCATATGAGAAACATCATATCATATGATGCTTACTATCCAAATGTGGATCTCCTAGATCCTTTGGTCTCCATGACCCAAGAATATCAGTCTTTGATATTCATGATAACATCAAGTCCATGATGCTTATCAACCATAAGTGATATCAAGTCCATGATATCAGATATTTCCAATCAATTTGTGAATTTTCTAAATCCACTAGTCACCTTGACTCTTTTGAATATCAAGTCCATGATATTCAAAGTAGTATCAAGTCCATGATACTTTCCAAACACAAGTTATCATCAAATTCATGATGATTTCTATCCAATTTGTGGATAGCTAAATCCACAAGTCCTCTTGACTCAACTAGTAGAATATCAAATCCATGATATTCATGGTATCATCAAATCCATGATGTATACCAACTAATTTGTGGATACCTGAATCCACGAGTCACCAAGACTCAAGAAATGTCAAGTCCATGACATCAAACCAACATCAAGTCCATGATGTATAGAGCATTGGTCTAACGAATATCAAGTCCATGATATTCACCAAGTGCGCGGAGTAATGGCCTATCGACATCAAGTCCATGATGTCCACCAATTACTCAGATGTGGATCCCTGATCCTCGAGATATCAAATCCATGATATCCTCGAGCATTGGTCTAACGAATATCAAGTCCATGATATTCACCAAGTGCTCGGATGTGGATTCCTGATCCACGAGATATCAAATCCATGATATCCTCGAGCATTGGTCTAACGAATATCAAGTCCATGATATTCACCAAGTGCTCGGATGTGGATCCCTGATCCACAAGATATCAAATCCATGATATCCTCGAGCATTGATCTAATGATATCAAGTCCATGATATTCACCAAATGCTCGGAGTAATGGTCAACAATGGATCCCTGATCCATAAGAAGAATATCAAGTCCATGATATTCACCAAATGCTTGGAGGAATGGTCTTTCGACATCAAGTCCATGATGTCACCATATACTCAACAATGGATCCTTGATCCATGAGAAGAATATTAAGTCCATGATATTCTCTAAGTATCCAATTCATAAGAAACAACTTAGCCATATGCATAGATGTAACCAAATGAATCAGACACAACCAAATGTATCTCATAATCAAAATCTCATCTCATGAATCCACATAAGTATAAGAGTAACCAATATGATCATAAGATTCAAGTTAAATGTAAAGAAAATGTGTTCACACATAGAGCCACATGTAATATAGTCTTAGCTATAATCAGTAAATATAGACTCAGCAATGAAAGAAAGTATGATCCATTCATACACAATAATCCACTAAAGTATGCTTCACAAGCTAAAGTATGCAAATGATGTATGCTCCATACAATCATATTAAGTAATCAATATCCAAATGCAGTTCTCTCATAAAACCAGCATAATTCATCCAGCATCTATAGACAAGTCTTAGCCCTAAGCATAAGATCACATTAGTCTTCACCACCTAAAGGTGATCACAACAAGATGCAATATAGTTCCTTCTATAAAGAAGTGTATCCGTACACATATATATGATCAATAGTAAGGGTAACATATATCCATATAATGAATGCTCCCATGCATACAACAATAGTATCATAATGTATGTTCCCAAAAATATGCCAATAAAACACATATGCCAATGTAAGTGTGTTCCAACATTCATTAACTAATAATGTATGCACCCATGCATTAATAAAGAAAACAGTTAATCAGTTATACTAACAATCAATTGTGAATGTTCCCAGAACAGCATTAGATATAACATATGTCAAGGTAAAGTATGTACCCACATACCAGAAATATATGTCAATGTAAATGTAAGTTATACTCCTCATACATAAGTATGTTCCATATGCCAACCTGAAGTATGCATCCATTCATACATAATGTGAAGTATGCTCCTCATACATTCAAAATAAAATGTCAGTTATGTCAATCAGCTAAACAGATAATCAGTTATGCTGACATTCCTAACCAGCTGATCCAATCAGCTATGCATGTTCCACACATACAATCATATATCAAAACTAACTAGTTATGATGATCAAGCCATTGAGGTATAATCCTACCCATACATATGATCAACAAGACATAAGGAAGGAGTTCATAACACAAAATTAGGTGCAAGTGAGCCCATAATTGAACTCCCTCTTAAACCACATACCCACAATTAAGTTACCCTAGGGTATATGTTACTCAAGGAGATCTACTCCCTCTGCCAGTAAAGGAAGGATAATGCCAATAAGATCTTGTGAACTTGAATCCATATATACATAGCCAATGTATCCTTCCCAAGTATGTTGTCATTCATACATGAATTAGATAATCAGTCGTAAATAAGTCCAAGACAGAAATATGTCAGCGAATATAACAGAAAAACTCCCTTTCAATATGCAATAGACTCAGCTTACAAAGGAAGGTGAGTTCCTTCATACATACCAAATTATATTATTGTTTAATTCCAATGTAAAGGCCAACACAAACCAATGTTGTCAATGTACCAAAGTACGTCCTTTACATTAATAAATAGTCAATGACAATTAGTTATGTATGTCTCCCCATATATAAAATACATGAAACAGTTATCCAACTATACCAAAAACAATATAGTCTCAGACTCTCAACTATATGTCACAAATATAGACTTAGCCATAACAATGAAGAAGGGTAAGCTAACACAAGCCAAGTGTTATGCAAAAGAGATGTGCTCACACATAAATGACATATAGAAATATGACAAACGCCAATACTTATGAATCAGCCAAGTGCATGAACCAATTTATGAGCCAGTCAATCAATGCAAATGATAATGATCCGGCTGATAATAATATGCCAATGCTAATAAGTTGATGAACTAGCCAATAATATGCCATATGCTATTAAGCTAAGCCATGCCAATAAGGGATGATCTTGCTCCTCTTAAGCTTAGACTCCCTCTTAGGGTGGTTTGAACTAAGGCAATTTGCAAATTCAACCTCAATGCAAAATTTAGACCTACTTTTATGCTCTTCATATATGAAACCAAATTTATTAAGTTTAGGTCAAACCCCCGGTTACCATAGTGTTCTTCCTTAGTTTTGAAAGAGTTAGACTGAATTCGTAAATTTGAAAAGATCTTTTACTCTACCAACGCTCTGATACCATGTTAGTATATTTCAGATTCTACCAAGGAATATATCAGTGTATAGAGGTCTAACAAAACTAAACACAAGATATGATTAGAAATCACAAAGAACAAGGAGAGATAATACCCGGATTATATCTCTAAATCAGACTTCAAATTTGAACCTTGAGATCTTCAATCTTGCCCTTCAATATGTCGCCAATCTGCCTTGATTTTGGCCTATATTAGATCTGCCATAATTCTCAGATCTAGGGCTGCAAGATTAGCCCTCATATGGTTCTTCTAGGGCTGCACAATACTGCCCTAGTTCACTTCTCTAGGGCTACAAGATGTCTGCCCTAATTTGCTCCTCTAGGGCTGTTATATCTCTGCCCTAGTTCGCTCCTCCAAGGCTGCAACTAAATGCATGAAATCGCTCCTTATTGTTGAACGGATGAACATGTAAATCTGCTATCACTGCTCTTGAATATGCTTGTCGAATCCACAAGGAGAGATCTTCATGTTATGTTTTTGATGTGTTCTCTCCAAGGTTCGAATTGCCTTATATATGCAATTGGATTGCCTCCACAAGAGGCCGACTTGGATATAATATTTTCCTTAAGGAGGCCGACCTTGGGCCCAGACCTAAGTTAGACAATTAATTCGATTTACTAATAAACAATAAATATTAAATATCTCTCATATTTAAAATTATTATTTATATATCGAAAATATCTTAATCCAATGCATGTTATATTTGCTGAAAGGCCATAATATCAACACAAACTTGCCGACTTGTACTCTGCTGAAACCCTAAACAAAAATGCTTTCGAAAAAATACTTAATGAAAAAACTTGCCGACTTTGATGTATGAATTTTGACATGCATTTTTACGAATTTCATACCTTTTTAAAATGTTTGCCGAATTCCAAACTTCAAGCTAGAAATTCGGCAAACCTTGTGACACAGTTTCAATGTAATGAGCCCTGGTGGATTTTGCTCTATCAATGCTAAATAATGGTTTTTTTGTGTTTTGAAAGTTTATGATTATTTTGTGTGTTTTTAGAATATATGCTTTTTAATTGCTATTTGGAGTATTTGAAAGAAACAAAATTCTGAATTTAAATCCAAATGCAAGAAACCCTTGAATTGATCCTTTGCAAATTCATATACAATGAAACAATGCAATTATAAATATCAAATGTGCACCTCTAATTTCTTAGATATACAAAATCGCTGCTGCTGGAGGAACTAAATGTAGCCTAGACAAGGGACGAGCTTCTTGGAAGATGATCGCAGCTTCCTTATGGTTGAACACAACCCAAGAATAAATGCACGCAGCCCTTCAATAACACACGCTGCCCTTTTCATTCAATTCACAGCCATAAAAGAGATCACTGCTTCCCCAAATGATGATGTCCTAGCCAAATCAGACCACCAAACACCCTCCAAAAACCACAGTGTGTAACAAACTTGGAAGGCAAATGAGACGCCAAGAAACCCTGGTCAACTTGCAGCAAATATGAACAATTTTGGTATATAACAACTCCAAAATTGTAATTAGTATAATCAGAATTTATTCTCTGATATTCAAAGCACAATTCACCACATCTTTCAGTGATTCAAAGTGCAGACAGAGAGGAATCAACCCTCACAAAACACTTGTTGAAACTCTTCAGCTAATTCTCCATGTAATTAAAATAGTAGGCAAGAATAACAGTACGATTTTCTCCATAGAGTCTCTTTTAAACACCAAATGAAGTGAGGCTTCTCCAATATACTTTTCACTTAAAAGCAATTTGCTTTATGGTTGCACATTTAGAATATAATAAACTATTATATGTCCCTCCTCTTTAAAGAAGAAAAAGACCCTTTCATTAAAATAATGTTATTTTGACACAAAGGGGTCCTTTTTTATGTGCTCAAGATTTAAAACTTCTCAACCCGGTTCCAACGAGCTATAACACCAAGGTGTCCAGTAATCCCAATAAAAATAGCAACCTTAGCCAATTTAATTAAATAATAATCATAATTCACCCGTCTTGCGTAATGACTAAATAAGTACCAGAATCGAAATTTGATAGCACAAGCATGACCTTGATGATGAATGAACTTGACAGAGTGACTTTCTAAAAATAGACACTCCCTCCAAGAATGTTGGAGCCCAAACCGGAAGCCGAAAATAAAAACTGAGAGCTTAATTTAATTCCTCTAATTCATCTGAGTATTGGAACCAATTGTTGACTTACTATAAATAGTAAGTCCCTCAAAGCGGGCCAAAACCTACATCAAGGCCCTCTAATCACTAGTATTAGCCTACAAGGACCTAGTGATAGGCTAAATCTATTAACTCAGATGCCCGCTCAAAATGGGGACATTACAGTCCTCCCTCCCTAAGATTGCTTGTCCCCAAGCAATTGCCAGAAACCAATGCAACACAACAGTCCACCCGGATCCCACGGATAGAAATATGTAATGTACCTGTCATCACCAAACTCCTGTAAAGACAACACTATCACCATCTGTACAAACAACAGAGTCTGTGAAACTGAACTCAATGCTCGAACTAAAGATGCAAAAATAGGAACATCACACGAAAGTGACTCAACTGGCAAACTGGACTTGCCCCCTATCTTCGTGCTAACCAAGCCATCAAATAAATCTACCAACTCATGTATTGATGAGCTCTGGCTACGATGAATATCCTGTATGTGAGGATCAAATATGAAGTTGTATGCACTCCTCACTGAATATACTTCTGTAAACTCCTCAGCAAGACCTCTCTGGCATCTTGTAAGAACTAACTGACATCCTGGTGTACTAGTAGGATCCCAGACATCATCAACAACACTCATCACCTGAGGGAGATCATCATCAAGCTCAAACAACGGATTGTCATAAAACAAAGTGACATCCATATCAAACAAGGGATTGTTCACAAAGTGAACTACACCCCACTGTTGATCTGAGCTAGGTAACTGTGAACTGTGGGAGACATGACGGGTAACTTTCTCTATCTACACTAAATCATACCTCTACAAATCCCTCCTATCTACTGCACAAAAGGACATAGTGCGTCGACTCCCCTCAATGAGACCCTGTAATACATACTCCTTGCCTCGATACTCAAACCTCATCTCCATTGAGCGTAGGCTAAGGTAAAACTCCGCAATCACTTGTAACCACTGCATCCCTAACACCACATCCATCTCTCCCAAATTGATCACATAAAAATCAGACTCCATCTCATAATCACCAAGGAATAAAGAGAGATGATGAATGCGCCTGGTACAGGTAAGGGTGTGGCCATCTGCCACCCTGACTCAGAACCCAACAAACTCCTCTATCTGGAGACCACATTGGCTGACAAAACTCTTGTGTATGAAATTGTGTGTAGCCCCAGTATCCAACATAGCAATGCAATGTTGTCCTTCCATTAATCTCCTCATTCAAAAAGCAGTGGGAAGTGGTACAACAGTTGACAACGCTATAGGAGATAGTTTGGCATCGGGACCAAACTCTGTAGAGACTCTTTGAGCCTCATCCAAATCTGAACTAGTTGGCTGATGTGAAGATTTAGCCTCACTCTCACTAGAGTACACCCACATAGAACGATTTGCCCTTCCCTTAGGTCTCATAGGGCAAGAATGCTCCCTATCATAAGGATCTTTGCACCAGTAGCAAAGCTGCCTCCTCAAATCCTCTCGAGTAGCCTCATCATGCTTGACTGCTGATTTCCTTTTGTCATTAAACTGGTCGGTGTACCTCATTTGCAGGAGTAGTAATAGGTTTCGAAGCAAACTTGCCTCGTGGTGTAGATGATTCAAGATTTCTTGCTTTTTTCATGGCCTCCTGCAAAGTAGGTGGATCCAAGGACTTAACCCACCCTAAGTGGTTCAACCAAACCCTCAATGAAAAACATAACCGTCCTCCTCTGAGAAATATCATAAACCATCACGGATAGCCGTGGAAACTCGTTGATAAAGGCCTCAAGGCCACCTGTCTGTCTCAATTGAACTAACTCTTTGAAGTAAGTCTTAAGGTCTTTCCTATCAAACCGCTCTATCAATCTGTCAACAAACTCGTGATAGTAAAGGATCTGATCGTGACGTAAAGACACTAGCCCATGGTACCACCAATCATGAGCTACTCCATCCAAGTGCAACATAGCAAAGCAGATGGTGTCCTTAGTCATGGGACGCAATGCTAAGTAAATATCGAGCTTATGAACCCAAGCCCGTGCTGTAACCTTGCCACTGCCATTAAAGTGGGGCAAGGTCATCTTGCTGGCTGCCTCTCGCAAATCTGTCTGTCTAGGCCTCTATTTCTGAGGTGCAGGCCTACATCTAGTGTGCTCACGCTTCTACGTAAGGAATCTGTCAGAGTTCAAATTCTGCTTGATTGCGTGTGGTAGAGCATCCCACTTCGGCATAGTGAGCAACAACATCATCTACAAATGGCGCAGCCTTAGTCTCAGTACTAAACGCGTCAACCTCAGGTCTTTTAAAAGTAGGCCGCTGCAGCCTATCATAAACACCTGTATGTTCAGTCCTGACAATCCTGTCATCAACTTTGGTCCTCGACTCTAATCCTGTCACCAACTCTAGACCTGTCATCTATTCTGGACTTGTGTGAATGTACAAAATCACTCCTAGTACTTCTCTCCCTACTCCGACCTCTAGGGAGTGCAATGCGCTGCAATGTATCAAACAATTGCTGCAACGCATTAGCACATGGTGTTGACTCTCTGCAAGGTCTCGAAAAGTCTCCCTGACCTCTTTGTCAATATTAGAACTAGTGCCAGCATGTCTATAACCTGTACCACCTAAACCTCTTGAACCACTAGCACCCCTGTCACCAAGGCTGCCAAACTGTATCTCAGCCTCTCCATCACCAGGTGGAGAATTATGATCTTCGCGGGTGTAGTGCATACCAGGTTTGAATCTCTGTGCCATGTTGGCTCTTGCTTTGTCAATGCTAAATAATGGTTTTTGTGTTTTGAAAGTTTATGATTTTTTTGTGTTTTCAAAATATATGCTTTTTAATTGTTATTTGGAATATTTGAAAGAAACAAAATTCTGAATTTAAATGTAAATGCAAGAAACCCTCGAATTAATCCTTTGCAAATTCGTATACAATGAAACGATGCAATTATAAACATCAAATGTGCACCTATAATTTCTTAGATATACCAAATTGCTGCTGTTGGAGGAACTAAACGCAACCTAGACAAGGGACAAGCTGCTTGGAAGATGATCACAACTCCCTTGTGGTTGAACACAACGCAAGAATAAATGCACACAACCCTTCAATAACACACCTTATCCTTTTCATTCAATTTGCAGCCATAAAAGAGATCACTGCTTCCCCAAATGATGACGTCCCAGCCAAATCAGACCACCAAACACCCTCCAAAAACCAGTGTGTAACAAACTTGGAAGGCAAATGAGACGCCAAGAAACTTTGGTCAACTTGCAGCAAATAATGAACAATTTTGGTATACAACAGCACCAAAATTGTAATCAGTATAATCAGAATTAATTCTCTGATATTCAGAGCACAATTCACCACATCTTTGAATGATTCAAAGTGCAGACAAAGAGGAATCAATCCTCACAAACCCCTTGTTGAAACTCTTTAGAAAATTCTCCATGTAATTAAAACAATAGGCTAGAATAATGGTACGATTTTCTCCATAGAGTCACTTTTAAACGCCAAATAAAGTGTGGCTTTTCCAATACACTTTTCACTTAAAAGCAATTTGCTTTATGGTTGTGCATTTGGAATATAATAAACTATTATTTTTCCCTCCACTTTAATGAAGAAAAAGACCCTTTCATTAAAATAATGTTATTCTGACACAAGGGTCCCTGTTTTATGTGCTTAAGATTTAAAACTTCTCAACCCTGTTCCAACGAGCTATAACACCAAGGTGCCTAATAAAGAATCCCAATAAAAATAGCAGCCTTAGCCAATTTAATTAAATAATAATCTTAGTTCACCCGTCTTGCGAAAATGACTGAAGAGGCATTAGAATCGAAATCTGACAGCACAAGCATGACCCTGATGATGACAGACGATGAATGAACCTGACGGAGTGACTTTTTAAAAATAGACGCTCCCTCCAAGAATGTTGGAGCCCAAACCGGAAGCCGATATTAAGAATTGAGAGCATCATTTAATTCCTCTAATTCATCAAAGGTCATCGGAACCAACTGTTGACTTACTATAAATAGTAAGTCCCTCAAAACAGGCCAAGACCGACTTCAGAGCCCTCTAATCACTAGTATTAGCCTACAAGGACCCAGTGATAGGCTAAATCTGTTAACGTAGATGCCCGCTTAAAATGGGGACATTACATTCAAATCCATCTAACAATCCTTTATGTATATATTTCAGTCCTTGAATGACGCTTGTCTAGATCTATAATGCATGTACATCTTCTGAAGTGCAATTACATTTGATGGTAATTGTCATCACATGCGAACCCACCGGCAAGAGTTAATGACTAAAATAAGTAAGAAAACTATTAACTTCTGTTTGATGCCATGTGGGCATTGCCTCCATTTGCACTGGCAACACTATTTAGTTATACCTCCCCATTGGCTGAAAATTCATAAAACTAAAATGGCTAAAACAATATAAGAAAAAAAAACTATTAAAAACTTGTCAAAGTGAAGGTTTGGGTTCACCACGGATTCTTAGAAATATGCAGTTCTGTTTGATTTGGGTTCACATGGGATGAACCTACAGGCTGCATACTGCATCTGGACCTATCCCTGCTCATGCTGGACCAGTATTCAATCCCAGAGTGGATCATATCTAGATCCAGAGGTATCTAGGGAAGATTCAATAACAAGCCTTCTTTCTCACAAACAAAATGATTACAGGGAAATGGCTACACTCCTGTGGGACTTAAAGCTGGAGCTAGGTGACTTGGATGCTTCTGCTGCCCAACTATCTTCATGTTTTGAGTAGTTAGTTAGCTAGCATAATTTTAGTTTAAGCACCAGTGGGGCAGTCCTTGTAACTCTTTTAATCTACCTGCATCATCAAATGTTAATGATGATAATCTTCATTAAAACCCACATGATGCTGATGACAATCCTTATGAAAACCATATGATGCTGATTACTGATTATTATTTTAATATTGAACAATGAATATCCATCATGAATTTGAGTTTGACATCAAATTATTATGCTGTATTTTTTATTTTTATGTTGGTTTTTTATATGCATGCTTTTTGGTATTCTGAATCTAATACCTGTTTTTTGTCTGTAAATATGTATCCTTTTATGATTGTTATTTAACTTCTGTGTTTAGATGCACCAAAATTAAAGCCAAACCTATTTTTTCTTTGGCATATTGAGCAATATTCAAGTTTTCATACCCCTCCCTCAACCTGGAGCTGAATACAAAATAGTAACTTAGGAATTTATAGTGTATTTTCTACTCTTCCACTAGTCTCTAAATATAAATAATGTATCACAAAGCGATATTTTGTGTTTCTATCCAACAAACATGATGGCTGATGAACAATTTGTGCTGCTTGAGATCTTAACTCGTTAAAGATAATTATTGAAGCATTAAGTATGCTGCTTGTCACACGTCATTTGTTATATTCTTGTTTCTATGGATTGTCACTGCTTTGAGCACTGTCTCCAACTATATGCATTATTCTAAATTTTATAACATATGAGGTACATACTACTTTGTAGCTCTTAAAAGTTGTTTCTTTTGGCATGTCACCATGCAGCATTAATTGTGAGTAAAATAAGAATATATATTGAGTTTACACATTTTCCAAGATTGAATTATGGATTTGTAACTTTAATTGGAGCATATTTGTTTCTGTGTTCTCGTTTCCATATAAATGTAATAAGTATTATTGTACGAAATGATGGTTTTGAGTTTATAGGTTTCTCACTGGTACTGCATATCTTTCACTTTTTGTTCACTATGTATCTTTCCTGTTCCCTCTAGTTTTTTTAATCAAAACTGAAAATACATGGATAGTCTCCAAAATCTACGTCAAAAGATAGTATTCGTTGTTTAAATTCATTGAAATGTCTTCAGCAGGAAATGATGGAATGTACAAGAATGCAGACACAACTTTCAAGGGTAATCAAAACATAAAACCTCAGCCTATTGCTGTCCCTGAGATCACAATGGATGAATTGAGGGATGCAACAGATAACTTTGGAGAGAAATCATTGATTGGAGAGGGTTCTTATGGTCGAGTATATTATGCAACTTTAAGAAATGGCCGTGTGACGGCAATTAAAAAGTTAGATTCCAGCAAACAACCAGATCAGGAATTACTTGCACAGGTTGGAAATAAATATTATTGTGTGAAATGGAAGTATGCTATGATTCCCTGAGAACTTACACAAATTTCCTGAATATGTTTCCCATGATGTTATTTTTGACATTGTGCTTGACGCCTTGATTAGTGATCTGTAAGCTGAGATTCCTATCAATGAAGTGTTCCAAAACTTGAACTGACAATTAATGTTTTGAGTCTTTTCGTAGGTTGCCATGGTCTCAAGGTTGAAACATGAAAATGTGGTGGAACTTGTTGGGTATTGTGTTGATGGGATTCTTAGAGCACTTGCATACGAGTTTGCAACAATGGGATCACTTCATGACATTCTTCATGGTATGCAAGCAACTGCTTTCTTTTCTCTTGTATTTTTGCCTTAAATTGGAACTGGGGTTTAAGTAAAGTTGTTTTTAAGTAAAGCCAGAATTTGTTTTCTGTTTCTTACTGGTGGAAACAAGGATCATATTGCAAAGAAGGTTATTTATTATCTGAAGTCATCTCTCTTACAGGAGATCTATTGATAGTCATCTTGATTAAGCAAGTAAGAGTTGTATTCGAACCTTCAATAAACTCTGACGGACTCTAAATCCTGACTAAAAGACAGAGTAGAGAAATCCAGAAGGCACACCAATACATGAAGAATGAAATATTCTTTTTTAAAGTTTCGCAACAATTTTCTACAAAAAATAATTGTTCTTGTGTTTCTGCCAGTCTATTTTTGCTTAAATAAATACTATCCAGTGATCCACAACAGTTGAAATATTCACCAGAAAATTACTTCGGAAATATTAACCAAATAAATATTCAATAGAATTTTCATGACCTAGGAAAAGAACCTGATTGGTCTCCTTTTTTGTGTGGGTCCCTCAAACAATCATTCAAACTACTTCTAGCGTGTAATGTCCCCAAATTCTGATAAAATATATTAATTATTCTGAAGTTTTCCAAATAAATTAAAAATTAAAAGGATGACTTTATTTTAATTTATTTAATTTAAAAGTGACTAAAATAAAAAAATATTATAAAGTCACTTTATTTAATAAAAATCTCCAACTTGTTCGAGAAGCGACTTCATGAGGGAAATTCTAGAAGGTTCCCCTAAATTGTTATAAATGGAGGGGTTTGCAGTGCATTCAATATTTTGAGATGTTTTATGGATTTTGATATGCTGAAATTGTTTGATTCTTGGCATTAGCTGAAACTTATGGAGATGAAAACGTTCAAGAGTTTGACAGGAGAGGTGGACAAAAACCTGGTTCTTCAAAGAGGCTGATTCATGACAAAGCCTAGATTGGGGCCAAATTTGTGAAGTTTTCAGCTGAAGACAAAGTTACAGAAATAAATGACATTTCTTGTTTTGAGGTGATTTGTATCGATTGGGAATAAAATATAAATATTTCTTTCTGAGTTGTGGAGAACGTGTATATCCTTTATATCTATGGTGTGAACTTATTGGGGGAATTATATTAACTTGTTATCTAGGGATAGTTAAGGAAGTCCAAGTTTTAAAGGTTCAAATAATTATTCCCTTAGTCGGGCAATATGGTGATTGAAAATTATTTGTTCCCTACTTGTGAAATTAAATCAAAGATTTAATATTTCCTATTGGCACTTGAGATTATTGCCGCCTATTTCATGTAATCCAAAGGCTTGGTCTATTGTTGGCGATCAATATTTATGAAAGCCAAACTATTGCGAAGGCTATAGTGGGAATCACAATTTTCTTCTCGGCGGTTTCCCTTGCGTGCGGTACCAAGCAACGGCTTCATTCCCCTTCTGGCCATACCAGATCCGTGAGGCCTCACAGGAATTTCACTCAGCAGCGGTCTTCTTCTTCTTCTTTCTCTTCTAGAGGTCTGCGGAGGCAGCTTGGGGTCCCTTCTCGCCCTATGGCCTATCCTTCGATTCTAGATTTTTTCTCGGCTGATCAGAGCCACTTGTGAGCTGTTTGTTTGTTGTTTCTTGCTTTAGTTGTTTTGTCTTCTCTCCTCAGACACCATTTGGTGTTCCTGCTGTAGGCTGGTCATCTGCTTTGTTTCAGCAGTCCCTTGGGCCCCATTTGTGGTCTTTCGTTGGACATTAATAAATTTATTTTTAACTTATCAACTAAATTCTGATCCAAATTTCTGATTTTGGTTTTCTGATTTGTCTTTGAGCAACAAATAAGGAAATTTATATATATATATATATATATATATATATATATATATATAGATATATATTTTGTTTGTTTAGTGTTTTTCTGATTTTTTTTGTGTTTTTGATGTTTTGCTTGAGATTTTGCAAAGGTCTGATGATTGTTCGAATAAAGAAATTGCTGATAACAAAATAAGTGAACATGTAAACAAACAGAGGACAGTCTAGATGTTTTTTATTCAAGAGAACGACTGATGTACATCTCTATACATAGGTTTGATACAAATCTGGGGCAACAAATCTAACCTCTTCCATTTCTAAATTCAACTCCACAGTTCTACTCCAGATCTGATATGAAATTCCCAATGCTGAAGATGTTGAATTAGCTCCAAACCCATAAGAAACCCCACGTGCCACCTAGTGTGTGATGCCCAAGTGCTCAATATGGTACGACAGGCTAGAATGATGCAAATTTGATGTAGTAATGACCTCTCAAAGGCCTGATCTGCTAATGGCTATCCTTGATCTACTCAATTACAGTGCTGCTCATTGTTATTTCCTCCAACCTGTAATATCCCTAGACGGATATTTTGCCCGAAACTTCTCAAATAAATCTCAGAAATATAAACGAACACATGCATGCAATATCTTATTGATTTCACAGAGATAACCAGCAATACATTCCATTTAAATAACTCAGATTATATTATCGTACTATACAACAACAACATGAAACAATGAAACTACAATAATCCAATTTGAAATACAAAATGCTACAACAAGATTGGATGATCAAGAACCTGTAAACACAATGGCGAACTCTGTTGTGAATCGGCACCGGAGATGAACTGGGTTTCCCTCCAATCCATTGAGAAAGCCTGAAGGTTTCCGTCCTTAAGTTTGAAAACCGAAAGCTGAAGCCTTCTTGGATTCTCCAAGAGAAATAAATTCATAAACTAAGCATTCTCAAATGAGACTCCAAGCCTTCTTTTAAGGCTGCCGCTGTGACTCTTCAGTTTCCCTACTTTGTCTCTTCATATTCCCACTTTAAGTCACTTTTAAATAAATATAACCATTAAGTTATATAGTGACATAATAAATAAAGTAAGGAATCTTCTGACATTAAAACGAAGGACCAAACGAACTCGGACGATGACGTATGATAGCTTGTCGGAAAGCTCTTGGCGAGACCCTCCAAGTCCAATAGTGAAATGCCAAGAAAACTGAACTTTGCCGACTTACTATAAATAGTAAGTACCCTAGAAACCCTCTGGAAACTGCTCTGATTGGCCTAAAACTGAAATCACCTAGGCCAAATATTTCACTGATCATTGCCAAGCCACAGTTAGTCCACTGGACCACGATGAAATGGCTAACGACATGGCACGAGATAATATGCCCCAAAAGGGGACATTACAAATCATCCCTTCCCGAAGATTGCTTGCCCTCAAGCAATCGGTATTTGCATGTTGTGACCATAATACCGGGATCCCATACCAACCTCAGGGAAGCTGCTCCACCAATCTATCGTGAAAAACTGAAACAAACATTATGCCCCGACCTGTGAAGCCATTCACACAGCAACAATACATCAACCAGTCTAATGCCAGGATCCCAAATCACCCCATGTGTCTGGTCAATTGAATCAATATGCCCTGTGCTGCCATCAACTGTGAGAAAAATCTCAATCCAACTGAGAATCTCACTCCAACTGAAATCATCAGCACCTCTACGGTCAGCTGAAGGGGGAAACCAAACATCATACCAATCGGCTCCCTAAATAATTACCAACCGCGAGTATGTCCCTCCTGGATCCCGTAAACAATAGGGCCATCCATCTCCTCAGCTGGCTGAAATATCTTGTCGCTCCATGCCCGTACTAAGTGAAACACCCAAAATGTCCAACTACCATAACACTGCCCCTTTGATTTGTAGCCCGAACCGGAAACTGTGCTGAAGAGGCAAACTATCAAGACTGTAGGACAAGGCTTCCTTCTGCAAGAAGGGAAGCATACCCAACCAATCACTTATCCCACTCCTATGCAATAATCAGAAAAGAAAGTCCTCTGTAGGTGAGCTGAATGGAGAACAAAATGCATTCCATACAATGTGGCCATAATGTGATGCACTAATCAAATCCAATGGAAATCCCGAATCAGCATTAGGGTTCCATAGTTGTCTCTCTATACCCGGAGCCATACAATGCACACCATTGTGTGAAAAATTCACACCAACCAGCATAATCATCATACTAAGCTCAATAACTCCGTATTGAATAAACTCTACCCAATCGTCATCATCATGCCCAAAATATGTGGTGATAGAATTATCATAAGCACTGGATGAATCGGTATGATAATGTAGTGGAGTCAGCTTTGTGAAGAGAGGAATGAATCAAGGGATGCTCACTAACACGAGACATCTCGCCATCAGCAAGAGGTAGAGCAAGGAAAGGCATATCATCCATCATGCAATAAGACATAACCGCCCATCTTGAACTGCTGATGTAGAAACTAAATTGCTCAACAACTGAGCTCACCCTGCTACTTCAATCTGGTGATGCAAAAATAAGAGGAAGAAGTCTCTTTTTTTACACATTTCGGGGTTCAAATTTCATCCAGGCCGATTGTAATTTTAATCCCTGGAAGAAAATCTCACTATCGGGCTCTGGGACAATTTTGAGCACAAAATACTAGGACAAGGTCAACTTGGCTGACCTAGTCCAAGTAAAATGGCCTCAAAATCTCCTAGGATGTCGGGTGTGTGCTAAGAATTGGTGGTTAAAGTTACAACTTGCTAGGAGATCAGTGTCAATCTCGAAATCCAAAAATGAATGCACAAGTTCTAGGGGGAAAATCAATTATGTGGTTGGATGAAAGATGGGAAATTATGCATAGAAGTTAGAGCCAACCTCGAGTTTAAACAAGATTGAAGGAGAAAGAGGATCTATATTTGAATTAAATATTCATTTAAGGGCAATATGAGGTCCTACCATAAGAAACACACTAAAGTAGACCCAAAATGGTCTTAAAATGGTCTCAAAATGAGCACAAATTAAGTGCTTACTTTTTAGGACGGTACATTTTGATATAAACATCACAATGCCCATAATCGTAAACAACTCATCACGATCTTGGAGTAGCAATACACCGATCAAGTCAATACCACAATCCCAAACCAATCGGTCCATCCTAACATATGAGATGAAGAAGAAATATCTCATCAAGTCATCACAAGTCATCCATCAACCAAGGAAGGCCAGCAAGAGAAGGCAAAATCAGATTCCCACATGCCAATAAACTAACACAAACGGCCTCCCAATGTCAATGTCATAGTTCAGACCGGCAACATGAATGATGTCATAGGTGTCAATATACCAATGCAAACAAATAAATTCCATCTCATACTCAATGTCCATAAAGTAGGTATGTCCCCTGACACTCTCGTACCATTGAAAAGTTGATGTAGACCATGCAAAATCAGAAAGTGCAATGTAATTCCAAATAGGATAGCCTCTAACCCATGTGGAATCAATGAAGATTATGTTACCAAGCAACAAGTAGATAGCTTCCATATCATAAGAAATAGGTGACAAATCCATAGATGTAAAGTAAATGCCCTCAATGCTAACCAAAGATAACACTTCAGTAGCTGAAATATCCCCCTAGGAATATTTGTTTCAGATTTTACCATGGAAAATGTAACAACAATTTTGCATGCAACATATACCCGTGAACTTGCATTTAAATCCTCAGTAGAGCAACAACAAAATATCCAATCGTAGCCACAAAACTTACAGTCAGATTGGATAGCTAGAAGTATGAAATTGAAGCACAAGTGAGACACTTGAATGGTATCTCCAACATACAATGGGTTTCTGTCCACTGCCTCCAAGCTCGAGGGTTTCTGTCCTCAAACTTGTTGAAAGCCAAAACTTCCTAGAATTCTCCAAGAGAGACCAAACATAAACCAAGCATAATGAGAATGAGCCTTTGAAAGATCTTTTATAACACATCCCTATGACTCTTTGTATTCCATTACTTTGTCTCTTTATTTTTCCCTCTTTTAAATGAAAACGACTTTATTATTTTTTCATTAGGCTCCATAAAAGTCATTTTAATACCTTATTAAATAATTAAATTAAGTTGTGATTTAATTTGATATAATTTGACAACTTAAAACTTAATTATTTAATTGACTTCTAATGTCCGAAAAATGGGACATTACAACCCTCCATTTTTGGAGATTGCTTTCCCTCAAGCAAATTGCATCTGCATGCTGGAAGCAAATGCCTGGATCCCATATCAGCCTCAAGAATGTTGTTTTGTCAATCCACTACTCTACTCTGATATAAATAACACCATGCCTGGAATTGTGAAGTCACTCATCAAAATCCTGCTGAAGTAATGCACCAAAGATGTTGATAACTGTGATAACTCCAAATTATCATGTTGTCATAACTATCAAATATGAGGAGATAGTAGTATCTCAAGGAGCTATAAACAATGAGCAACCCTCCAACTGCAAATGATCTTCTCTGGAAGTGCATAACATCCATCATAGGCACACAATAAAATATATCAGCCCATTGTGAGTTGCTGATATAAAAATGAAACTGCTCAAAAGCTGAGGTCAACAACAATGGTGCAAAGGAACTAGTGCAAGATTAATCAATTTGAAATACCACTGAATTCATATGAATCATGAGTAAATGAGTAGTTGAAAATCCATCTTCTATGCTCAAACCATATCTACCATCAATTCTCAACCAAGAACTTCTCAGTTGCCGATCCACTGAATCCATTCAACTCATTTGTAGATCAAAATCTTAAACCCTGTGTAAAATGATTGAATAGTAAGCTGTAGTACTAACTCTAGAAATGTATACACCGTTCCAATCCTGGGACCAAAACTTTGTATTGGAAATTTCAACTGGGTCCTAAGTCTTGGAATCAATTACATTCTCATTGCTAGAGTCAGAAAGAACTCCCTCATCCAACTCGAAGAGTAGATTATCAATTGTCCAATCAACATCCACTTCAAACAAAGAATTGTCAACAACCTGAATATTATCCTTTACTCCCAACTCATATTGAAGTTCTGGCTGGTCCAAAAATTTGTTACTTTGTAATGAGCCCAACTGGCTCTCTATTGCAAATTGGATCTTTCCTCAATTTTAATTGCAATTTTTACTAAATTCGAAAACTTATAACTAATTTTGCAAATTTCCAATTAGAATCATAGATAGAAAATGACTGAATTTCTCATCATAAACAACAGCAAATTATTTGTGCCATAATTGTTTACAATTCATTCACATACAAGCAACATTATTCAATCATTACATATAACAATTTAGAGATTGCAACACCTTATTATCCCAATGTGACTGCTAAAGATTGTGACGCAACCAATGAATGATAGATGCCAGCAATTAAAACCCTCTCCTTGCAAATTGTAATCTCCAAATTAACCCAAGATGTACACACATCAACAACCTTGCCACAGCCCTCAACTTGCAACCACAGATCAAAAAATGTACGACCCTTCGCTTGTTCGTACGGAAGCCTGCTTTAAATCCGTACGGCCCTCTTTGGATACTGTACAACAACTTCTAAAAGATGCTAATAATTACTATCCAATAGCAAATAAAATTCTGATCATTCACCATTCATTGCCTAAATGAAGTCCAATCTGAGCCAAACGAAGACCAACCTGTAGCTTACT
This sequence comes from Chamaecyparis obtusa, assembly GCA_027943335.1. NCBI lineage: Eukaryota > Viridiplantae > Streptophyta > Pinopsida > Cupressales > Cupressaceae > Chamaecyparis > Chamaecyparis obtusa. The sequence goes on from BSBK01000944.1 coordinate 1,472,637, forward strand.
GAATTGTGGAGAAGACAAGACCCTTCCAAGCCAAGCCACTACCTTAGAAGACCCTCTATCCACAATAATTAGCCTACGAGGATCAAAATAATAGGCTAATCCTTGAAACACCAATGCTGGCAAAATTGGGGACATTACAGTCCTCCCTCCCTAAGATTGCTTGTCCCCAAGCAATCTGAAGCAAAATGAACATCATAGTCCACCTGGATCCCAAGGACATAATGGAGTAATGTCCCTATCATCACCACACTCCAGCAAAAATAATTCCAACATCAACAGTACCAACTGCAGCGTTTGAGAAACTGAACTCAACGCTTGAACTGATGATACTGAGATAGGAACATCACATGGGAGTAACTCAACCGACAAACTGGACTTGCCCCTAGTCTGTGTGCCAACTAAACAATCATACTAGTCATCAAACAGATGCACCGATGGACTCTGTAATTGGTAGATATCCTTCACGTGAGGATCAAATGTAAAACTGTAAGCACTCCTCACTGTGTACACCTCTATAAACTGCTCAACAAAATCTGACTGGCATCTTGTAAAAACTGTGTGATCATCTGGTGTACTGAAAGAATCCCAATCATCATCATCATCATCCTCACTCATCACCTGAAAGGGATCATCACTGAACTCAAATAATGGATTGTCATATGACATACTGACATCAATATCAAATAAAGGATTGTTCACAAAGTGAACAACTCTTGCCTGTAGATCTGAATAAGATATCTGTGAGCTGTGAGAGACATGATGTGTAATCTTCTCTACTTGAATGGACTCATGTCTCGGAGAATCCTCACTATCTGAAATAAGTCCCTATAAACTATGATCTTGGGATTCATCCAAAATCTCCTCGGAGTCATCACCCAACATCCCATAGGGGGTGTCATACCCAATGCGGCTCATAGCATCCTCAAATGTATCATCAGATGTGTCCATACTATCTGCATCCACATCTCCTACTAAAGCCTCACTTGTTGACACTTGACTCTGCACACATGACTCAACGCCATGCTGTGCACCAATAATGCTGGAGCATGAATCACCATCTACCGACTCCGCTATAATGCCCAGATCACCAACATCATAGCTAGGTGACTCTTTACATGCATCGGTCCCATATGAGGAAGCAGCTGCCTTCTGCATTGGAGCAACACTACGATAGTTGACATAAAACTCTCCAATAACAACTCCCTCCATGGAAGAGTCTGAACACTCAGCGACAACTACAACATCAGCCATCTTTGAACTAACTGTAGCGACTACTCTGGGAGCCTCAACCTACTGAAGCTCAGAGCTGCTGTCCACCGAGGGTACTAATACATCCACGTCCCTGTGAAATAAGTCCGTCATCAGCACTGCGAATAGGACTAGCAGGTGCCGTACTAAATATAGTTACATTTGCATCATGGGCACCTGTCGGGGAAAACTCAAGCTTTCTTCCTTGCAATCTCGATGTCAGCCTTCTAAAAGCAGAGACCATATACCTCGCTGCCCTGTCTACTATCTCTGGATCCAACAAGCTCTTCGCCAATCTTTGCTAATGAAGCCTAATTCTTTCCATACTTTCCACCAAGGCATTTATTTCCTCTCTTTTTCCCATACTGCTACGCTGATTCCCAGAACTAGGCCTCTTGTATTTGTCCATAGCTAGGAAAAACGGGATTGGTGATCACTTTTAATATAACATCAGAATAAAAAAGAATTCATGCCCCACAGGATGGCAAGAAACATGCACTGATACCACTGTAATGAGCCCAACTGGGTCTTTATTGCAAATTGGATCTTTCCTCAATTTCAATTGCAATTTTTACTAAATTCGAAAACTTATAACTAATTTTGCAAATTTCCAATTAGAATCATAGATAGAAAATGACTGAATTTCTCATCATAACCAACAGCAAATTATTTGTGCCATAATTGTTTACAATTCATTCACATACAAGCAACATTATTCAATCATTACATATAACAATTTAGAGATTGCAACACCTTATTATCCCAATGTGACTGCTGAAGATTGTGACGCAACCAATGAATGATAGATGCCAGCAATTAAAACCCTCTCCTTGCAAATTGTAATCTCCAAATTAACCCAAGATGTACACACATCAACAACCTTGCCACAACCCTCAACTTGCAACCACAGATCAGAAAATGTACGGCCCTTCCCTTGTCCGTACGACAACCTGCTTTAAATCCGTACGACCCTCCTTGGATACTGTACAACAGCTTCTAAAAGATGCTAATAATTACTATCCAGCAGCAAATAAAATTCTGATCATTCACCATTCATTGCACATGAAATTTGGATGAGTTCTCTCCAAATCTGAAGACCAAACTCTCAAACGGCTTCTCAATAACAGTAAACACAGTAGAGAAACAAACCCAATTTGCTCTACCTCAGCAGCAAATAGGTTGAATACACCTCTCAGAAAAATCAGACCCTTATACCACAACAAGGGTTTAGAAATCAGAAAACTCAAAAACTCCTCAAAGGAAACCAAAGCAAATAAATATTCAAGTGCGCTTTCTCCAAAGAAAATGAGCTTATATTTATAATGCTTTGTTGATAAAAGCTTCCAAAAGAACTCAACTTCTGAAATTGTGAAAGTTTCCCAAATGATCTCCACTCAACACAATTCCCTTTTAACAACTTCCTTTAAAACATTATTATAATAAGATATTATTATAATAATGCGACTTGGGTTTAATAATCAATTAAATAATGGCCCCTTCCAATGATGACTTAACTCTTAACTTAAGTGAAATTATAAAGTTAGATTATAACTTTATAATAAGCCATTTAATAATTTAATAATAATTTGGCCACTAAAAATGTAATAACTCCCAAAATACTCATTATTTAAATATGCCGTTTGAAGTAGGAGTTATATCTAATTTCTCCATGTGACCAAATACACTTTCCAAAAATAGAAAGGGTCCATCTCAATCAACACCCAACTTACCACAAATAGTAAGTACACAAATTTAAGCCTAAATGAAGTCCAATCTGAGCCAAACGAAGACCAACTTGTAGCTTATTGAATTGTGGAGAAGACAAGACCCTCCCAAGCCAAGCCACTGCCTCAGAAGACCCTCTATCCACAATAATTAGCCTATGAGGATAAAAAATAAAGGCTAATCCTTGAAACACCAATGTTGGCAAAATTGGGGACATTACATACTTGATCTTTTGGGATAGTTATCCAAGTCATAAGTTTGTTGTATGCTACAAGTTACTTAATTACTTCCTTGAAAAACTCAATTCTTCCTCTCTTCTGTTTCTCCCCAAACTGATTAGTGACCAAAATCTGACTTTTTGATTCTTGAAGAGCAATGCGTGTATTCTCCAATGTCTCTTGAGTATTGTTAAGCTCCTTGATGAGCTTATTAATGTCATTCTCCCTTTCCTTCAATTTGTTAGCACAAATTTCAGCAACTTTTAAAACTTCATCCCTGTCTGAAAGAAAATATGAATATTCAGATTTCATTGATTGCAAAGCCACTTTGGCCATCTGCAAGTCATCTGTTAGCAGTATGAGTTGTCATTAGTGTATTTCACAAAACTCACACCAGTAAAGGGTCATCGGTCACTCACGTTACTTAGACGATACCGGTAGATGAAGAACATAATGTATGCACCGGTTGAGTAGAACCGGCGCCCAACATCCAAGAGGAAGAACTAGAAGAGACAGAGACCAAGGACATAGTTCCTCTGATTAGAAAGAAGAAAACCGGTAAAATGGCAAAGGAGGATCCACCTAGAAAAGCCAAGCCCACAATTGACGAAATTGTGGCAGGACTGAAAGAATTTGGGAACTTATGTTCTGTTAGAAGAAGATATGAACTAGCCAATGATGAAGACAAAGGAAAACTTGAAGAAGCCATAGCATTCTGCCTCCATAAATTCAATCTTCATCCCGGTGAACTGCACACGACTCTACCTGAACATCTTCTACAAAATATTGAAGCTCGGTGGAAAGCCTCAGAAGATAGAGAAAAGGAGCTAAGGATAAGAGCTCTTCTAAAGGTCCAGAATCACCTTACTCTACAAGAAGCTACAAAACAAGCTGAACTTCATCAGAAAACTTTCGCAACCATAAAAAGGGTAGGTCTCATGCTTATTGGAGAAATTGAGAAAGTACATAATGAAGAAGTAGCACTATGGACCAAACTTCTTCAAACCCAGCATCACGTAGAACAAGAAGCAGCTCAAATAACAACAGCTAAACCGGGAGTTGACACTGGTAAAGGGAAAGGAGTACATGGAGAAGAAGCACCGGCTTTAGTGGACTTAACCAAAGGTTAGGCAGCGAATCCAACAGTTCTTATCTCTCCAAGCAAAGGTAACATTAAACCTATTCATGTTGATGATATAATTACTGAGGTAATGGACTTTGGAGAAGTAGACAATGCTGCAAAATGGTACAGTGTACTAAACGAAGAGGACAAACAAAAGCTAATTGTAGCGATAGTAGAAACTTTCATGGATTATAATAGGACTCCAAGGGACTACATGTCCAAGTTCCCACCGGAATTGAATAACAGGCTACAATCAAAATGGAAAACCGGTCTAGGCAACACCAAAATCACAAGAGAAACATTGCTTATGGTTAGACCTGGATTCAGCGAAGAGAGAATAAAGTTTCTATTAGAAGAAGCATCCATGAACCTAAAGACATTAGACAGAGTTGCAGAAATATTAAACGGATATGAGAATCGAGTCTACAAAGCAACTCTAGACTACTGGCTTAAGTATGACTTCAGTGCATTGGAAAAACTAGGTCCTTAGGATCAAACTGCACAAATGCGAGCACCACTGGTCAGACTCATAACTGGTGAAGCATCTTCTACTGTAAAGGAAAAAGCTCAAATAGAAGAGTTCATAACTAATGCACAAATAAATGTCGAACAAGAGGCAGAAATTGATATACCCATGGGAGAACTTCATACAGCTGAGGAGCTACAACAAAAAGAAGTCTCACCAGGGGAACAAGAACAAGATGCTGAAGTCAATAAGCAACCAGATGAAGAAGCTCAGACTGAGGAAAAACCTCCCGAAGAACAAAATCTACCAGAAGGAGAAGTTCCACCGGAGAACAGAGCTCATCAAGGAACAAAAGATAATAAGGGACAAGACGAAGACATCCTAGACCACACCAAGCAACTCAAACCGGAGCAAGAGCAAGGACAACAAGAACAAGGAGACATTCCAAGCTCCTCTTCTAAAAGGAAGTTGTCATTTGCCGAGGAGAATGAAGCAAAAAGGAGTAAAATTACTGATACAGTGGTAGACATCAGCAAGATGTCAACCAGGCAGCTCAAAGAGCTAACCAAAAGAAAACAGGACATGGTCCTAACCACTGTAAAGAACATTCTATGCAACTTCGTTCCTGATATTGACGTCGATTGCGATGAACCAGTCATCGATCAGCTAGAAGTGTTGGCACAGGCAATCGGTGAGGATCTCACAGATTCGGAAACATTGGCGATCGACCACTACGAGAAGAAAAGAGTGGAGATACTCCACAAATAGGTTGAAGAGATTAAGGTGAATGTGACAACCAACCTAAGAATTCTCCAACAGCAACTTCAAGAAGCAGGAAGTTTGAAGAGCAGAACATCAAACTTTGAAGTATTTTTGCAACATCTGTTAGAAAAGTCTGCCAAGATAACATAAGAGATTAAAGCCTTGTCCTCTTAGTTTGATATTAAGAACAAGACTGCAACATCCTACAACAGAGAAATGACAAGTTTAATTCTTGCACTGAGAAAAATTGCTGAAGAGAAAAATAAGTGGATCCAAGATATTATTGGATTTCAAATGTTTCTGGCACCAACATTTGACATCATGAATATAACAGCATCTTCTACTGAAGATCTAATCAATGAACCGGCCTACAAAACTGTGGAAGACATGGAGAGTATCATTATTTCTTTGACAGCAGCCTAAAAGAATTCAGAATATGTGACCGGTCAATGGGCACCATTCCTTCATTCAGGCAGAACAATATACAAGGATATCTTTACTAAGGTTCAACTGTGAGGATATGCTTTACCCTTTGTCCTCTGGAGGCAAAAAGGGGAAGAAGATACAGAGGAAGGAAAACACAAAAACACAGGGACAGTGCAAAGAACACAGCACAGGACAAAATAGGACAAAACTTTTTCTACCGGAGCACTCAATCAGGGGAAGTAGCATTCTACCGATACAGGTACTGTTATTAGTAAGTGAGTAAAGTTTGTGAAGCTTGTGTACAGTTTTGCCACCAATGAAAACGGGGAAGATTGTTAGCAATATGAGTTGTCATTAGTGTATTTCACAAAACTCACACCGGTAAAGGGTCATCGGTCACTCATGTTACTTAGACGATACGGGTAGATGAAGAACAAAATGTATGCACCGGTTGACTATTTCGATAGATACACTAGTAGACTGAATCAAGAACTCCGAACCGGTCTTATGAGGCATACAGGGACAAATCGGGTATACGGGTATACCGGTCTAACTGCAAGATAGATCTGATCCGGATTTTATGGATCATTTTGAGTTACAGTTAAGTTCAAAGCCAGATTATACGGGACATCCATCGCTTAGAAGTAGAGTTAGCTTTTTAACAGGAGTTAGCTTTATTCCTGTGGATGTTTTTGAAAGGTAAACTCCAGATCAAAGCGCATAGCTTCTTGCTGATTGCATGATTTAATGCGGAGTTTGCAGCCTGGTGGTTCTGTGAGTTAAGGGTTTCATTACGATGAACTCTCATATAAATATAGGTCATAGGACGCAAAGAAAAAATGTTGTTGATAGTTGATGATTGCTTAGAGCAGAGGAGAGATATCTTCTGAGAAGTGCTGCAGGCACAGAAGTGAAGAAAGAAAGAGAGATCAACAGCCAGGCAAACTGGAGAAGAGATCAACAGGTATGATCTAATCAGACAGTCAGTGTCAAAATAAGATCATTGCTTTTATAAGGAGTGAAAGCATATTGAAATCCCTCTATCAGGGTGAACCTAATCGGTTCTTTGTAAAATCCCCTAACAGGGTAACATCTTTGTAGATGTTCAAAGTCCTGTAACCAGGCAACTCCTAATAAGGTTCAGATCTTAACAGATCTTTTGTAAAATCCCTTAACCAGGTAGCACTTCAATCAGTGCTTTTTTAAGCTCCTAACAGGGCGCCTTCATTCTACGATAGTGAAGTTGTGAGCTCTGTCTCACCGTGGTTTTTTCCTTCTAACCGAAGGTTTCCACCTATAAATTTTTGAGTTGATCTGTGTGATTTTGATTATGCTTGTGAATGATTGTTTACATTCTATTTTACATTCAATGATCTGTTTACAAGTTTTAAACTGGCAAAAAGATAATATTTACTGTTTCACCCCCCCTCTCAATAACCGGTTTAGTACTAACATCATCTACATGAGAATCACCTTCCATATCCCTTTGATTCTTTTCCACTTGAGCCATCCTGTAAAGATCTTCAATCATCCTGTTAGTGTCATCATAACATACTAATACTGCAACAACCATATCATTAGTAACTTTCAGCTGACTCTTCAAAGTATGTTTCTCATCATTGTCATTTTGAAATGCATTTTCTAATTGGTCATCCGAAACACCATCATCCATCAGTGAATTGTTGCTATTAAGAGCATATGATTCATCACACCTCTCAGGGACGCCATCAATGTCCACATAAGCCTCAAGCTCCCTATCATACAAAGTCCAAGATGCTGCTTTGTCATCATTCTCAAACAATTTCTCACTATGTGAAGATTTGTAAACTTTGTTGGGAACATCTTGGGACTCCAATATACTCTCTCCTTGAGTAAGACCATCCTCATTAAAATGTTTGTCAATAATCACCTCCAAGTCACCAATATAGAGATTTGTATATCCCTTATTTATAACAATAGTTGAATCCATCTCCTCACAAGCGTTTGTGATATTTTGTTGGAACAGAGCTGTGAGATTCACATCTTCTTCATCGCTGGTTAGAACCTCTTTGGCTACCTTTTCTTGTTTACCAACCCCACAATTGTGACCAGGTGTCCAAGTGTCCAGACATATGAAACAAATATGCTCCCTTCTCATTTGGTTCTTACTTTTCTCGTGAGATCCTGCAACCTGTAAGCCCATTAAGCATTTTTAGTCAACTATTGCTTGAACTTCTCAATCCTCTTCTTGATTAATCCTGTTGAGAGCTTATAAGCCATAGGTGACATATTATGCTCCTTTCTCTAGATAGCTAACAAGTCTGATTGCAACCGATTACAGATATCATCATCCTCATCTAAGATTAAGGATATGATGGTTTGCATACAAGCCCTCACATTGTCTGGGTAATCTTTCCCGATTCCAGTTAATAAGTATTGAAATATTTGAAGAACCAATTTATCACATCTGAGATCCAATGTAATGATAAATGGCCTAGCTCTTGCCATAATTTCTAGAATCTTAGCCCTCTTACCAAAGGTGGGGGCTTTGACATCATGTAATTTATGTAGGCTCTTCACAATCAGCTGTAGAGCAATCTTCACTATGTCATCATTATAGGGTGCTATAGGAGGTGTTATTCATATAATCTCATCGAGACATGAAGCAATTGCAAGTTTGACATCTTTACATGGATGCCCCAATAACCTGTGCTGGACCAAAGCAAGCATTGATGGCTGCAAAGCCCAATTCAAAAGCCTCCAATCCAACTGGTCTACTTTGGACAAATATGAATCCAATTATTTCACTTAGAGAGAACACCATCCATAAAATTCATGGATTCTAATTGTAATCCGGTCAAATAGAGCCAATTCCCTACTTCCTTTTCTTTTTGCAAGTCCATTGTTGTTCACCATTGAATGTATCATTGAATTCTTTTGAGCAAAGAACACTTTTTAGATCTGCCATTGCCTTATTTTTGTTTGATGCACACTTTGTAAGATGCAACCACTGTCAACAACCCAAATATGTCCCAAAATTTAACTTTTGCTGCAAACTCATAGAAATATTAGACTGAGTTCACCACTGCAACACTTTAAGATCCTTCTGCAGTTTTGAGCCAAAGTTTCAGTTTTGAATCTTTGACATTTTGTCATATAGTTTGTATGCAAGGTCTGTTTACTAATTTTCTGAGTTTAGTTATTTGCTGATAAATTTCATTGCCAACCTAATGTAGGAAAAGTAATGCCAATAGAATTTAAAATCCAAATTGAAACACCAAAATCAACTCCATTCATTTTTATAGCAAAGCAGCCAAGTCTATACATGTTATAAGGAGTGTGTGTGTATATATATATATAATGAAGGACAATGTCTTATCATTTACAAATTACTGACTGATAGTGAATACTCCTGACCTCATTTGCAGATCTGGCAATCATAGCAGAAGAAATAAAAACAACATATACACCAATCTTTTGAGCAATTATTTTCCTAAGGATTATCTGTCTGACTTCTAATGGAATACAATATATAGGTCACAATATTAGCAGACCAAGAAATAACAATTAACACTATGATGAAATTTCTTCCCACATGCCCAATGAAGACATAGAACAACAATGTGGTTGGCTAGTTCCAACGGTCGTCTTAGTCCATTCCGGTGTGACAGAGATATATTCAGTCCATTTCGTCTACAGAAACCATACCAACTTCTGCAATCAAGATGTAGTTGCCCGTTTCAATCAGCAGTGATACAATTACCATGCCCTGAAATCAAGAGAGAATTATCATAGAGATGCACAACAGCAAAGAAGCTACAACGGTGTAGACTTCACACCAATTTCTGAATTTGTGTTTAAATCCAATTTCCTGGAAATGGCAAAAATATGCTTCATGATAGCCAAGCTTGGATCCTTATAATATGTAGACTACAACAACCAATTAGATTTCTTTCACTCAAGGCAGATAAAGGACCGATGAAGCCAAGTCCATGATGCTGGTAATGGTTGAAAATTTCACGACAGTATTGATATGCTTGCTGTCCTCATAGCAAAGATAGACACCAGAAATTCCATGGTTTTTGCAAATAATATTATTCCTGTCAGCATTGGAGATTAACGACAAACACTAGATGCCCTGTAAATGTATTCCACTCAAAGCAAATCTTTCCCCAATAGTTTGTAAGGTCCTGATACTTCTGATTATGGCATAAGCTCCCAACTCAAATCTCACCACATCTGATACTTCTTCAAATTGCTTCAGTCCTGGACTAATGATGAAATTGGTTCTTACAATTTTACCAGCTAACTCCCGTTATTATCAGAGTGCCCATAATCGTTCACTCCCCATGAACAATTTAACTCTTCAGATTCTATATTCGATGCCACACCAAACAGTGAAGGACTCCCGATATGCTTTTCTTACATAGCTTTTGCATATTGCCTATCAAGATGTATAGAGATTAATATCTTGTCTTTGGAAAATTGTAGGCGTTTGCAATACATCCCAGAAAGAAGAAACGACTTTAGTCACCAAGACTCATGCTAGAAGTTTGTCGAAACTGAGAAGAGTCATACACAACACACCAGGAATTAACCAAACCCAGAAAACTACGACTCTTGCAATCCTAATTTTTAGCTCTCAACAACGAGAACAATGTTACAGGAATAAATATCCCGGAACCATCAAAAACATCTAAGAAAAGCAGTATGAAAAGGAATGACTCATATTCTCCATATCAACCACGATGGATATCTACGGAGTTTGCTTGTTATGGAAATCATATAAATAACCACGAACCAACTTGAATGCTCATGGAGATCCATGCAATTTGCAAAGAAAGTTCAAGGAGTGATGCCACGTTGCCAAGAATTGAGAAACGGTCTCCAAAAATAGCTCATGCCAAAATTTTATACTCTTGACGCCCTTTTCTAGAATTCAGGCCAAGAATATTTCTCTTCTCATATGTTGCTGAATGTTATTAGCAAACTTGATAAATATCTTTATGAATATTTGGTTTCAACTATACCCAAAACTGTAAATTGCCGAAATGCCAAACTTATAAGTTTGCTTTTATATTTAACGGCGCCCCCTACACAAGGAATATAAATTAAATCAAAGAAACCCATTATATCAGCATTCATGATAACCGACACATTTTACCAAAATCTTTGAAAAAATTATTAACACCATAGAATATTTGTTTTGTCCTTCAATAGTTTATTCGCTGTTTCGACCATAGACATTCAGAATTAGATAATTCCAATAATAGTATCGGCCTGGACAATTATAGTGCCACTTCACTGTTATCTATAATATTTATCCTTATACTATAGTCACCTTACGGCAATCCTCAAGCCAGATAAAATAAACGCAGATATGAGAACTCACGGGCAATATCATTATTCAGGAATTATATGGTTTCATTCCATGGTAATGTCTCTTGGTAAAATACTGTATTTATTCCTGAATCAATATTCAAATTTGACTTAAACAAAACTATCTGCATTTATGTCTCATGAACCCTCACTGACTGGCAGGAGAACCAGCTCTGATACCACTTAAATATCTCCTATTTCAGATTTTACCATGGAAAATGTAACAACAATTTTGCATGCAACATATTCCTTTTAATCCAATAGATAAAACTGAAAATCATCAAATATCACACTGGAATAGAGATTTTTGAAATGAAATATGACTATTTCATTTAAATCCTTAGTAGAGCAACAACAAAATATCCAGTGGTAGCCACAAAACTTAGAATCAGATTGGATAGCCAGAAGTATGAAATTGAAGCACAAGTGAGACACTTGAATGATATCTCCAATAGACAATGGATTTCCTTCCATTGCCTCCAAGTTCGAGTTTTTCCATCCTCAAACCTGCTGAAAGCCAAAGCTTCCTATAATTCTCCAAGAGAAACCAAACATAAACCAAGCATAATGAGAATGAGCCTCTAAAAGATCTTTTATAACACATCCCTGTGACTCTTCGTATTCCTTTACTTTGTCTCTTTATTTTTCCCTCTTTTAAATGAAAACGACTTCATTATTTTTTCACTAGGCTCCGTAAAAGTCATTTTAATACTTTATTAAATAATTAAATTAAGTTGTCATTTAATTTGATATAATTTGACAATTTAAAACTTAATTATTTAATTGACTACTAGTGTGCAAAAAAGGGGACATTACAGTAGCTGGTCCACTATGAGTGTCATCAACAAATTCATCAAATCCATGTGGAAAATGATCATCATCACCTATAAATTCAGAATTAAACAACCCATGTTTCTCATCATTAATAGAGTGGTAAATGTGATAAATGTTTTGAAGATGAAGCTTGGCCTGATGAGTCATTAACTTGGTATTACTTGCCTTCATAAGCCAGCTCTCTTTCATTCTTTGGGACTGATTTAATGCTACTATCCCAAAGTCAACAAATTTTGTCTTCTCTAAGAGATGCATTATCAAAAATATTATGTCTAACCTTTGCATCTTGTAGACCATTAATTGGAGAGTCAATATTACTTACTTTCCCATCAGTATAGGCAGCTAACTCATGAGTATAAAGAGATATAGTGCTGCTGTCTTTAATCAGAGATTTAGGACTGATTGTACGTTTTCTTTCATTGCCTTTGAAGTCTTCAATAATAGAGTACACTTGCAAACAATTGACAGTCCTATCTTGTAGCATTTCATATCTTGAAGCTGTATCATCACCATAGTCAATCAAGGTATACACATCACAAGAGTGAAGTATCAACACACAAATTGATTCATGCCCTTCTTCAACTGCTGGTATAAAATCAGATTGTCGGCAATTTGAAGTTTCAATCTTTACCTCATACTTATCAATCCACTCACAAATGTCCACCTTGATACACTCCTTTTCACCACTATCCTTATTGGACTTATGCCCATGTGATGTCAAAAGATTGTTGTCCCAACTTAAAAAACAGAATTATGTTCTTACCTTTCCAAGGTGTCTTCATTACTCTCTCTTGTATTTTTTTGAGGGAAGATTGTTCCTCCATGAGTGGTGGCTTATGAGGAGTATCCCGCTGCAAGTAACATGAATCCCTAGCTACCAAAGATGATCTGTTTTTCATTACTAACAACTGGGTCATGGTGTAGTATGTAAAACAAAACAAACGTTATCAAATTGTAAGATCTTTGTAGCAATTAATCTCTTAGTCTCTTTGTTCAACTTTTTAAAACAAAATGCTTCATAAGATCTTAATAATTGTCCTTCCACTATAGATGATGCATGAATAACCAAAATGAAATTAAGTATATTCCATTTCACACACATGGATATATCACTTGTGGATGGTCCATCAAGTGTGTAAATATTATCATCATTGTTTTGAGCCTTCAAGGAGCTCTCTAAAAGAGGAAAGTTATAAACATCATGATGCAAACTAGACCGAACTTCAAGAGGATTTAGTTAGGGTTCATGGTGGATGGTAAGAAGCTTGTGTTGAAGACTCTTTTTGATGGAGGGCTTATGGTAGTTTCAGCATGTAGGATGGAGTCTATCTTTGGATGTGTAGATGTTCCTTGGGCAGCTCAGCGTTTCATTTTGTCCAAGTCATTTGCTTTAGATGTTGAGCAGCCATTTCATGTAGATATCTAGATAGTGTTGGACAAGCACATTTTTGTATTTGGTGATATTCCTCTTGGGAGACCTCTTGACTGTGGATTTGAGCATGCGATAGAGATAGAGGAGGGTGCCAAGGCCATGATTACCACTCCCTATCATCATCCTAAGAAATTTAAGGATGAGATAGAGAAGACTATTCATGAACTGCTGGATATGGAGCACATCAGGCCTAGTTCTAGCCCCTTTACTTCTTCTGTGGTATTGAAGAAGAAGAATGTTGTTGCTGATGCACTTTCAAGGATGCCTATAGTTGCTACGTTTTGCTCTATGATTGAGATTTTTGTAGATTGGAGGTCTCAACTTTTAGTTGAGTATTCCAAGAATTAGTTTGCTTGCGAAATTATGGATGGTTTGATTCAGGATGATAGATACTCGGTGCTTGATGATGTTATCTATTATAAGAACAAGATTTATTTAGTACCCGGATAAAAAATGAAGGAGATCTTGTGCACCATTCATGACACCATTTGCAGGACATCTAGGGTATTTCAAGACATATAGGTAGGTTAGATAGAGATTCTCATGGGAGGATCCTAAGGATGATGTCTTGCGCTATAAATGTGAGTGTGTGACTTGTCAGCATAACAAGTCAGAGTACACTTTTCTAGGAGGTCTTATACAACCATTGCCTATTCTAGAGTAGAAGTGAGAGAGTATATCAATAGATTTCATTACTAGTCTTCTGAGAGTTCAGTGGAAGGATTGCATTTATGTGGTTGTGGATAGATTGACGAAGGTTGCACACTTCTCTATTACAACCAACTTTACAACATCTCAGGTGACAGAGTTATTCTCTCGTGAGGTGTTTAGACTCCATGGACTCTCTTGGACCATTGTCATTAGCCGGGATAGCAAGTTTTTGAGCATCTTTTGGTAGGAGTTATTTTGATTAGTAAGTATAGAGTCGACCCCTAGCACTAGTTACCACCCGTAGATGAACAGACAAACGAAGATAGTCAATAAATGGTTTGAGGGTTACTTGCATAACTATGTATCGAGTCAGCAGAAGGCATGGGTGTCTTGGTTGTATTTGGGCGAGTAATATTATAATACTACTCACATGCCTATTGGTATGAGTCCCTTTTGAGCGTTGTATGGTTATGATGCCTTATCATTTGTGGATTTGGTGTTGGGTGACAGTAGAGCGCTAAGAGCTCGGGATTGGCTACAGGACAGTCAAGATATCCTTAAGGCACTTGAGCATAATTCTCCACATGCACAAAGTCAACAAAAAATGTATGCAGATCAACATCGGGTTGAGAGGACATTTGAGGTTGGAGACATGGTTTTCTTACGCCTACAACCTTATAGATAGAGTACACTCAAGAGGAGTGGGGCAAAGAAACTCAAGTCATGGTGTTATGGTCCATACAGAGTATTGAGGAGGATTGGAGAGGTAGCGTGTGAGCTTAAGTTACCGTCTGAGAGTAAGATACATAATGTCTTTCACGTGTCTTGCTTAAAGAAGGCTTTGGCACAACATGTTCTTTCTTCACCTGATTTGCCTCAATTGGATGAGGAGGGCCGATTGGATGAGGATGTTCTTTCTTCACCTATAGAGATTCTAGATATGAGGGAGAGGAGGTTGTAGAGCAAAGTGATCATAGAGTATTTGGTATAATGGAGAAACTTGCCTTTGGAGGATGCCACGTGGGAGGGAGAGATGATACTTCAGCATCCATCTTTGCAGTTGCTTGTGGGCAAGCAATCCTAGGAAGGGAAGACTATAACATCCCTTAGGCAATTCAAACTACAACAAAGGTTGGCCTATAATCAGGGGTTCTCATAGGTTAGCAGAGTGGTTAGGGAACCTAACTAGGGATTGTGGACCTTGTAGGGAGCTTTATGAGCCATTTCAAAAAATTTAATGCAGTCTCCTATTTTAGGAGGATCCCTATATTTAAGGAGGAGATCGACAGTTGGTTCGAGAGACATTCTAAGTCATTTTAGATGGTTTGAGTTAGTTGCCTAAATTTTAGGAAGGGATCCTATTTTTTAGGAGTGCACTGATAGCGGCCCTTCTGTAATGTCCCCGATTTTCCATCTTTTGGGATTAGCTTGGTTTGGCGACCCTCGCAAGCTAATTAGGTGGTTAGAGGGGATCAGATTGAGGAGCCAGTGTTGGGATTCCATTCTGGAGATTTAGTTTACCAGGTCTGCTCTTTGTTCGGGTCAATTTGGTCAAATTACTATTTTTAGTAAGTGGTATTTTGGGCATGGCCAGGATTAGCAGGGTGTCTGCACAGAGTGTCAGATGTTTCAGGATCAAGCTTCAAGGAATTTGCAATTTGAGAGACTTACTATTTATAGTAAGTCAATTTTTAGCAGCTAGCTAATTTTGGCAATGGGTTATTTCCGACAGGGTAGTTGGCGTTTGGGCTCTGGTGTCGGAAATGAGTTTGTTTCAGTTAGCAGAATTCATCGACTTACTATTTTTAGTAAGTGGTATTTTGGGTATGGCCAGGATTAGCAGGGTGTCTGCACAGAATGTCAGATGTTTCAGGATCAAGCTTCAGGGAATCTCCAGTTTGAGAGACTTACTATTTATAGTAAGTCTATTTTTAGCAGCTAGCTAATTTTGGCAATGGGTTATTTTCGGCAGGGCAGTTGGCGTTTGGGCTCTGGTGTCGGAAATGAGTTTGTTTCAGTTAGCAGAATTCAGTGGCTTTGTTTTTAAAGATATCGTTATTAAATTAAAGTATTTTAATTTAATGACTTAAGTACTTTATAACTTTATTGTTATAAAGTGGAATTATCATTTAAAAGCCTTTTATATTAAAAAAGTGAAATTGTGCTTTTTCCGAAAAAGCTACAAGTACAACTTGAAAAAGCACTTTCATTTACCCATTGTTGATTTGATAATTTGTTTATGTGAGAATTCTGCTTGGTTTGGAAAAGCTAGGGTTTCTGGAGCTTGGTCTTCATTTTTGGAGAAAGTTCTTCTGAGATTGTTGAGCTTGGTCTTCTTCCAGGAGAGAGCTCATTTTGATTCTGATTATAATCCAGTGCTGATGTATACTGGAATGCTTAGAAGTTTAATTTGCAGATTCAACAAATTGCTTTCATAGGGTTTGTTGTTGATTCATGCTGAGGTTGTGGAATTTCGAAATTGGTGCCTGCTGAGTCTTCGTGTTCACTTTTTGAATGATGTTGGCTAGATAAATATTTATTCAGATTCTTTAATATATTATAAGTGGCGGATTGCACATTGGGAAAAGAGATTGCATAGAAGGAAATATTCAATATATATTGCTATGTCAAACCTACAGCTGGCCGTGTGAGGGAATGAAAGTCTGAAATGTATATTCTTCAGCCCACGTGATATGCTATAGGAGTCTATTTCATCTTTAAGGCTTGCGCAAATTACAAGACAGTCATGTTCATTGATTGCTGCTCATGTGACTGTTAGGAAGGGCCGTTGATCCTGTTGTGGGCCCAAAACTCTGCTAGAAAGGGCCGTTTTGATTCTGCTGGGGCTCGAGACTTGCTAGAAGGGCCGTTTTTGATCTTGTTGGGCACTGAACCTGCATACAAATCATTCACGTCACAGTCCCAAACTGCCACGTGATTGTTAGAGGTTGACGTTTTGTGTTTTGGCTGTGTTGCTGCTCATTCCTGAGGGTGGCTATCAGTATACGGGTTTACAATGTCAAGTGTCATGAAATCATTGTAGATTGCCATCATACAATAAATATCAGGTGCTTAATCTTGAAAGAATAAATTCTGGTTGTGTTATTGAATTAGAATAAGACTTATTAAGTTCTTGGAGAAAATTCAATTTGTTATATTTCAATTTATAAATTTGATGAAATTATCATTGAAGCTTGTTTTTACCCAACATTTGGAATAAAACTTGCAAATATTACAAATTAAGGATAGGAAATTAGAAGGAGCCATTTAGGCTTTTCACACCTTCTATATTTAGGCATCACCCTTGGACTAGCAACAACACTCAGTTTTCAGTTTCAGAGTCTAGGTGATGATTCCAGGAATAGAATGGAATATTAAAGTTATCACTTTAATGTTCCAAATAAATTAATAAAATAAACATCTAATAAAGTTACTTTATATTATTTTATTAGAGTAGCTAATAAGTGGACCACCATAGGACATGATGCCTAGGGAGGCTTAAATTAAGTTGTTTTAAAAACAAACTATTAATAATGGAGTCATAAGGGGGCCAAACTTGATGAGGAGAAATGAGTTTGTAAAAACAAACTTAATTAAATAAAGTGGAAACCCTAAAAGTTTTGGCTAGGGTTGGAAGTCAATAAAGCAACATGATGAGGCATCATTTCAGTATTCAATCATTCATTTTCACACTAGCAAATTTGAATTGAGCTTTGAGGAAGAGTTTTCTATAGCAGATCAAGACATTTGAGAACAAAAAACTCCCTAAAAATTGCAAGGTTGGACAAAACCCCAAAGTTTTCTTGGAGGGTGAATTCATTTAGAATTCATCAGTGTAACACCGGTGCTTGGGTATGTCGGGACGTCGGGATTCCGGGATGAAGGGACAAATGGCCTCAATTTCGGGACAGGGGAGGAACAGTGGGGGGACGGCGATGGGGGGGTGAGGGGGCAGGGGGTTGTTGTATACTATACATTTATAGAACTTGAAATGCTAAATATGAAATGGTGTTTCAGTATGACATACCAAATTGAAATACTTGAACATAGCAAAATTGCAACACGAATCAGAACCATTGAACATTCAACATAGTAACATCGTACATACCCAATAGTAACATTCAAAAATAAAAATTTAAATAGAAATTCAAGTACCCGTCCCATTGGTGGTGTGGTTGTGGAATGGCAGAGGTGGGGGTACTTGGGTACTCCAAGTACCCGGTGTGGGAATGTCTCGGGGACGGGTACATCGAGGTTTTTGGGGGGGTGCGAGTTACCGGGTTTCACTGGAATTCATCATTGAGCAGATTGATAAAGGAATCCGTATTTTAGATCTATTAGAGTAGATTCAAGGGAGTAGATTGCAACACACCTAGCCTGCCATACATCAGGTTGATTGATTGCAACATTTAGCTAGCTAGGCATAGGGTTTGGGAAGCTATTCCAGGAAAATATTTGGAGTTTCAGACCTGCTGTTACGGATCGGACTTAATGAACCTACTTTGTGCATGAAATCAGACTATTTTATGTGCCATAAAACATCTCAAGAAATTTCAGATCTGTGGCAGATCTATACAATAATATAGGTATGTTTATTGGCATTTTGGAGTCAATAGAAATTCATTAAATTGATGCTTTTCTGTACTTCTCATCTGTACTTGCATTTTCAGTTTGTACTTTCTTTGTTCTTCATTTTTATATTGCAAATATCAAGAAAAAATAAAAAATTAGGAAAACCATAAAAAGACAAAAAAAATCAGAATATTGCAAAACTTCAAAAAAATTAGGATGCATTTTATCATATCCTCACGGAAAATCGTTGAACCAAAGTTCTCCACAAGGGTTTCTAATTGTGTTGCAAATTATAGAATGATTTACTTTTCCGAGTAATTCTTTTTTATTCTTTTCCATCCAGTCCTAAAATTAATTAAAATTTCAACTTTTTCTCCAACTTGATAAATTATCTTTCAAATAATTAAATACAAGTTGTCTTTAATTAATATAAAAAAGATCAAGGTATTGCAACTATAAAACTAATTTTGTTTTACTAAAACTCCTAGGATTTGTACAACAAAAACAATAAACACACGATTTGTGTTTTGATCTCTTAAAACGAAATAGTAAAAAAGAAAAAAGAAATGTAAAAGAGAGAATTTTTGTTTTTAAAAAAACCCTTCAAAAAAGAAGTTACTTTTTAATCTTCTTCAAATCAATGGTGAGCTCTTCCCAGTCCTTTGTAGACTCCCCTAGATGCACCAAAAGTAGCTGAAAACTTGGACAAATATAATTCATGTAATGTCCCTGTTTATCAGGCTATTGGGATTAGCCTATCATGTGACCCTCGTAGGTTAATGAGGATGGACAGAGGGTCTCTTTCAGTGGGCATCTACTTCAGGATTCAGTATGCTTTGGTTTGGCGTCATTCGGACTTCATTTGCTATAGTTTTGCCACGTTTACTATTTATAGTAAGTCTGATGTTGTTCGAGGACCCTTTCTATTTTTGGAAAGTGCATTTGGTCACATGGGGAAATAATGTGTGACTCTTGTTTCTTACGGCATATTAAAATGATAAGTATTTGGGAGGAGTTATTATTTTGGTGGCCAAATTATTATTAAATCATTAAATGACTTATTATAAAGTTATAATTTAACTTTATAATTTCATTTAAGTTGAGGGTTGAGTCGTCATGGGAAGGGGCCATTTATTTAATTAATTCATGGAAGCCTAAGCCAAGGTATTAATTTAAAGTATTGGAGTAAATGAATTATTAAAAGGAAAAATATATCTTTTTATCCCACATTGGTAAGAATTGTGTTTGAGCTCTCACAAGAAAGAATAAAAAGGGACTTGAGAGTTCATTCTAAGATATCCATTGTTCATTTTGATAAAAATTATTATGAAGTCTTTTGTTGAGAGCTTTCAACAAGGTTTTGAGGACTGATTCCTCTCTGCTGCACTTTGAATCATTCTTGTGGTGGTGAATTGTGCATTTGATTTTGTTGAAGAAATTTTGATAATTCATGGCTGCGAATTGATGCTGATGTATATCAATTTGGTTCAAATATAAATTGAATCCATTCCTTCTACAGCTGGGGTTCGATTTTTCTCTGTACCTGGAGGCTATTGTTGGTTAGGGAGGTTGTTGTATCTCCAATGAGGTTGCATTTAATTCTGATTGAGCTACCTCCACGTTTATCCAGACTTGCGAATTTATTCCTGAAGGTGGTGTGTTAATCAGGGAAGCCACATTTTTTCATTGGTGCTGTGAGTGGCCAGTCTTTCCTTGGGCTGCGTGGAGTCCTTTCTGCGACTTCACCATATTGGCGGTTGTGTGTTCTTGTGGGGCTGCGAATGAAATCTCAGGCCCTGCATTAATTAATTTAGGGGCTGCGTTTGACTTTTTGGGAAGCTGCGTTCAGTGCTGGAGACTTGTGTATCATTCTTTGGTGGCTGCGTGACCTCCGGGCCAGCCATTTAATTCAAATAAGGTGCATAATTTTTATGTATAATTTATTGACATGTGTTATGTATTAGCAAATCAATAAGTTTGAATGTTTCATGAGAAGTGTTGGAGTTAAAATTTATTGTTATCTAAATCATTTAATTCTGGAAAAGTTTATATTAAAAATCATAATTTGCCAAATACAAAACGAAGTGCTAGCAAATTTCAGAATTCTATAATATGTATGGCAAGGAGCCAGGCAGCCTCTTTACAATTCAACTGCTGACTTTTGCTCAATCTTTTTTCTGGTTTCCCTTCAATGCAATTCAATTCTGGCTCAAAACTCTTTTTTTCCTTCTTTGGCTTGTAAATGAAATGAAGTTGCTTTAGGGGTGTGGGAAACAAATATAAGACACAAATTTGAGGGAATTGCTGTTTTTTATGCTTTTTGTACACCCATGGCCGAGTCTGCCCATCGAGACTTGCCTAGACTTGGAGTGTCTAGCAAGTACTTGACAGGTGAGTCTCTCCAGACTTGCTGAGGGTCACTTGCCTTGGGACTTACCGAGTCTAGGTTAGTCCTGGTGATTCTTGTAACTCTGGCCAAGATTCACACCCACTAATTGTTGATATATAGCTGCTGACTAATGGCATGCAAGTGCAACTTCCATATCTCATCTGTAGTTTCTGAATTTTGTTTGCAAGAAATTGTATCTGCTTGCAAATCTCTTTCATGGTGCATTTCCATATTCATGTCAAATTGGTTATACACTGGGCAAACCTTTCAGAGCCTGCATGTTGTGAGTCTTGTTTCTTCATTTCCAATGCACTAATCTTGCTTCTAAAGTCGATCCTAAAATGCTAGGCAAAATTTTGGATATATAACAAAAGACCACAATGACTCTTAGTTTCCTTTTTATTCCATTGTTGCCTCTTATTATGACCATTGACAATTTGAATGTTAGTTAGGTCCTTTTGAGTTTTATCTCAGATAAAGATGCACACCTACAGATGTGTAGAAGATAAATATAAAAGGTAGTGTATTAAGGATAATGAGCTTCAAAATCTGACATTTCCAACACCACTCTTACTTATGACATTTGCACAGTTTGTTGTATTTTTCAGCTTTTTCTTGCCTCACTTTTGTTTACATTTTCCTGTCTTTGAAAACATGAACCATTTATTAGATAATAAGTCGATATGATTAGAATGTATATCAGATTATTGGACAAACTGGATCTTTCTCGTAATATTGTTTTCACTTATTACTTTCATAAAGGAACTTCTTTCAATGAACATGAGTGGAGGTTCTAAATGTAAAACTGTAGTGCTTGTTAGTGTTTATTTAAGTTTTATGATGAGCAAGGGTTTTGTTGTTTTAAAAAGTTATTCTATTCCCTTTGGTTTAGCATAGGCAGGAAAGGTGTAAAAGGAGCACAACCAGGTCCAGTTCTCAGTTGGATGGAACGAGTAAAAATTGCAGTAGGATCTGCAAAAGGACTCGAGTATCTCCACGAGAAGTTACAACCACCAATAATTCACCGTGATATTAAGTCCAGCAATGTCTTACTTTTTGATGACTACTTGGCAAAGATTGCTGATTTTGATCTGTCTAATCAAGCTCCTGATATGGCTGCACGACTTCATTCCACTCGTGTCCTTGGAACATTTGGTTATCATGCTCCAGAGTAAGTTCATGTTATGGAACATAGTTTTGTTTCCCATCAGAAATTTGTATCCTATAATGAATTTATATGGAGAAAACATTTTCAGTAGGATATTTAAAATTTCAATATTGAAAATATCTAGCAACCTTTAAGTTCAGTTTTGGTTGCAATTCGGAAAATGAAACCTTATGGTCGTTTGAAGAGATTAAGGAACTGTTTTTCAGAATGATTGACATGAATCCAATCACAATTTGTTTACTGCTGGTAATTGATTGCATTTTATTGCCAAAAATGATTCATGTTGGATTTTTTTGTGATAAATTCTAGATGACACTGAGATATTTGTTCTGATTTACTTAGGAACACTATGCACATCTGTGCATTTAACTATATATATATTATTTTACAACTAAAAGTCCTGATACTACAATCTAACAATGCAGTTTACTACTTTTAATTATTATGATTTTTTTTGTAATTCTCTAGTGATTTATTGCATATTTGGAAAATTTGAATTTGACATCTCAAAAGATCAACTCAGATTTGGGAGTTGGCCTAAGAAAAATAAATTAATAGAAATTAATGCATTAGAGAAACATAAGTTTATTCTGATTATCAATTTGTTATAATGCAAAGATTGCATAGATCATATGACCCTCGAACTCTCAAAATTTGTAATTGCAAAGTTTCAAAGTCAAACAATATGTGGTAATTATTACGATAATAGATAGTTTCTGATTTTATCTCTCTCTTTCGTCTATTTCTAATGGTCACTCTTTTTGTAATGTTTCCATAAACTCCTTCTGTTCATTATGGAAACTTTCTCTTTCACTCTACAGGAATGTTTCTATTTCCTGTCTCTTGTTCGTTATAGAAACATTCTCTTGTATCTTGTATATATAGACCATTCATGATCATTGTTTAATAACACATTCATTATTTTACCACAATATGGTATCAGAGCAAATTTGTGGCCTCTTCGAAAAATTTTAATTTCTTTTTTGAAATTATTAGTTCAAGATTTTCAAAGCTTTTTTGCCCTGAGTGTGTTCAAAATTTGCATTTTTTTCCTCACCCACCCGTCTAGGGTTTCTGCATTTTCGACTAAGGTTTTGATCCTTCAGTTCAAGTTGGAATTTTTTTTGATTGTAAATTCCTTTGGGTTTTTTAAGAACTTGATTGGGTTGTTGTCTGTTTTTTCTAGATACCTTGATTTTTGAGCCAGCAAATCTAAAATCTGCCAACATAATCTTGGTGGGTTTTTGCAGACCTCAACTGGGTTAGTCTGGCTTTTTTTTTTTCTAAGTGCATCGTTTTCTGTGGCTCGATTTTCAAGCCAGCAGATTCGGAATTTGATAGTAGATTTTATCTGGGTTTTTTGAGTTCTTCACTATGTGTCTTCAAATTTTCTGGGTCTTTTGTTAATTTGCTTTGAAGTTTGTGCCCTTTTTTGATTTTTCACGTTTTTTCTTTGAAAAACGTGCTATGGGATCTCTCACCAGTCTCATGCTAGAAGGCAGTTAGCGTTTCAATGGGAAGAATTACAACACTTGCAAGCAGTGCATGTTGACGATTTTTGAGTACTGTTGCCTTGAGGCGCTTGTTCAAGGTACCGAGACTCGTACTACCACAACCGATGCGACTCAAGACAAGTTTGATGAACGTAATCATGCAGCGGTTATGCTCGTTAAGCTTTCAGTTACTGATGCTCAACTGCCTCAAATCCTGTCTGGCAAGACAGCTGCAGAGATCTGGACAATATTGAAGGATCTCCATGAGACATCAGATAAAAGCAGAGCCTTCTTTCATGCGTCTGTCTAATCAACTCAAGGTTTCCTTTTACGTTTTCTGAGGACATGCAAATTTCTATTTTTTTTTAAGATAGATTGACCATTAAGGGAGGGTATTACGATAATAGATAGTTTCTAATTTTATCTATCTCATTCATCTATTTGTAATGGTCACTCTTTTGGTAATGTTTCCATAAACTCCTTCTGTTCGTTATGAAAACTTTCTCTTTCACTCTACAAGAATGTTTCTATTTCCTCTCTCTTGTTCGTTATAGAAACATTCTCTTGTATCTTGTATATATAGATCATTCATGATCATTGTTTAATAACACATTCATTATTTTACCACAATAGTAATAATGTATTACTATAAAATTATGAATAATAATTCTTTTACTGTTAATGTGTCATAAACAACCAAATACAATGTTATCTTCTTCTTCCCCACTTAGTATTTAGTACTTCTGAGCGAATATAATTTACAACCATCATGAGGAATGAATGATTCCTCAATTATGCTTTCCTCCAATGCCTTTTCCATTCTTGCTTGTTTCTTCAATTCAGCCATACCTTCCTTAGTGAACAGGACATTTTCTTCTTTGAGAGCCAATCAAGAAATAGATTGATGTCGTCTAAGTCAATGGTTTGTTGAAAAGACCCTCCATCTTTGTGGATTGAGGACAAAGGTTCTAGTTGGTGAAGAAAAGGTCATTGAGGCACTTCTGGGTCAATTTATTTCTATTTTTGGTGTGAATGTACTGAAATAGGCACCAATTGTGCTCACGCTTGGAAGTGCAACAAGGTTGTGACAAAACACAAATAACTAGCGTCTAATGTTTTGGTGTGCCCCAAAATATCCTACCACAAATCTACAAATAGATTAC
The DNA here is from genome assembly GCA_027943335.1 of Chamaecyparis obtusa. Lineage (NCBI taxonomy): Eukaryota > Viridiplantae > Streptophyta > Pinopsida > Cupressales > Cupressaceae > Chamaecyparis > Chamaecyparis obtusa. The sequence continues at coordinate 1,497,665 of BSBK01000944.1, forward strand.
TTAAAACTAGTTAAGTAAAACCTAAAAAATTATAACTTTCAAGCTTCTATTATTAAGCTGAAAATTGAAGGACTGATTTTTTTACTTGATTTTTGGTTTGCCATCTTTTTAGTGGCTTGAATTGAAGAATAGAACCTCTCTCCACACCCTCCTTGTTGACCTTCAATTCAACTAAAATTATGTCTCTAAGGCCTTTGTTTGGCGTCATCCTCTCTATCAAAACACATAGCTTTTTGATAGTTGCATGATTTATTGTTGAGTTTATAGTCTTGCGGTTCTATGAGTTTAGGGTTTCATGAAGGTGAACTCTTTTATAAATACGGGTTATAGGACTCAAGAAAATTGTTGTTGAAAGTTGTTGAGTAAACAGAGTAGTGAAGAGACATCTGCGAAAAGATCACAGTCACCAGAGGAAAAAGGCAAATAGATAGAAAAGATTCAATTGCTAGGCAAATCGGGGAAGAGATCAACAGGTATGATCTAATCAAACAATTAGTGTCATATGAGATCATTGCTTTTATAAGGTGTGAAAGCAAATTGAAATCCCTCGATCAGGGTGGATCTAATCGGTTCTTTGTAAAATCCTTTAACAGGGCAAATCTTTGTTGATGTTGAAAGACCTCTAACCAGGCAACTCTTAAGAGGGTTAAGATCTTAACCAATCTTCTATAAAATCTCTTAACTGGGTAGCACCTTCACAAGTGCTTTGTAAGCTCCTAACAGGGTGCCTTCATTTTGTAGTAGTGAAGTTGTGAGCTCTGTCGCACCGTGGTTTTTTTTTCCCTTCTAACCGAGGGTTTCCACGTATACATCTTGTGTTGATCTGTGTGTATTTCTATTTATGCTTGTTGATGATTGTTTACATTATGCTTATCTTACAAGAATAATTAAACAAGTGTTGAATTAGAATAGAAATAGCTTTTACTGATTCACACGCTCCCTCTCAGTAACCGGTTAGTATAACAGAAGATACACTTGAAGAAGTTAATCCAGAGATTGATTCGAGGCGAGTAACTTGAAGATCAAACATGGCAGAACAAGGAGAAGGAAAGACTCTAACTCCCAGTTCTGAAATATTTGATAATTAAGAAGCATTTCGCAAATTGTTTTTGGATATGAAGATGATGATAAAAGAGTTGTGGAAAGATCAACAAAGGAAAAAAGAGAGAAAGGATAGAAAGAAGGAGCAAATTGAATCATCGTTAAAAGATGACAAAGGTAAAGGAGTAGGCGGTAGTGACCCTCCATCCCCATCTTCTTCATGTACCTCATCCTCTTCATCTTCTTTGTCTACTTCTAAAAATGAACAATCTGTGCAAACACCTTTGTTAAAATTGGATGCAGAAAAACTGGATAACTGGCTTAAGTAGATCGAAGTGTATTTCAAGGTTCAACAGATCTTTGATGATTCTTCCAAAATCCAGCTAGCTCTCCGAAGGGGAAGTACTACATTAGTGTAGTGGGAGAATAAGATCCAGAATGTTCTTGCCACACACGATAAAATTATTTCATCTTGGTATGAGTTTAATTCTGCTTTAAATAAATAGTTTTATCCTTTGTTTTATATGCAACAAGCTATTATGGATTGTCAAAATCTAAGACAAGGAAAAGGACAAACAGTGCAAGAGTATACACAAGTGTTTAGGAAGAAAGCACTTACTCTTGGTATCCCTCTTTATACATAAGAAACTTTATTAACGTATATTGGTGGACTGCATTCACATTTGAAACATACAATTTTGATGTTTAGTCCATCTAACTTTGATGAAGTGTGTGTACAAGCGACCCATATTGAAGCAGGTGGAAGGAACACAAGTTTTAGTTCAAACAAGGAATTTGTTCCTCCAACTGAAGGCAACAAGAAGGGTAAAAAAGTAGCTACTGTTGAGAAAGAGGAAGGTGAAAAGCCTATGTGTTGACATTGTTAGAAGAAAGGGCACAAAGATGTGAAGTGTTGGAGACTGCATGCAAAATTACAACCAAAGTGGTTTAAGAAGGATCATAAAGGAAAACAAAATAACAGCTATTGTTGAGGATTTGGGATTGGATTTTGATGATGAAACAAAGATATCAATTGTAGGTTTGAAAGCTAAAGATTGGATCGGTAATGATTCTACCACTAATGTTTCATGTGCTTCTACTTCCATAAGTCATATTGTTCTTGAAGATAAAAGATGTGACTTTTTCATATAAGGGTGATTTCTAAGAACACTAAGATTGATACACTCATAGATAGTGGTTCCCAAATTAATCTAATTACAGAGGAAGTTGTTAAACAGTTAGGACTAGAAACTAAGCCACATAAGAGACCTTATCCATTAGGTTGGGTGTACAATGAAAATAGATTGTGAGTAATGAAGCAATGTAAGTTAAGATTTGCAATAACATCTAAGTTCATAGATGAGGTTGACTTTGATGTGGTGCCACTAGATATTTGTTGGATTGTGTTGGGTAGCCCAAACTTATATGATAGGAAAGCTATTTTCTACAGGAAGCATAATAAATATCATTTGTTTAAAGATGAAATTGAATATATTGTGAAACTCATCTTATGAAGAATGATAGATCAATTGTAAACACGGAACATTTGAAAATGATTGTAAATGCAAGCAATAAACTAAATCCCATGTTTGCTGCAGCTAGTGAGCATCAGGTGCAAGTAGAATCAAGTCTTCAACCAGTGATGATAACAGAGGGTTTGACTGATTCACTTTCTAGTGATGTTTCTGAAAAGGAGATCCAGAGATTTGATACTTTTCCTTTTTCATCAGTTTATTCAGTGTTGTTGCTTCTTTTTCTACTAATTGGTACTATGTGGGTAATGGATGTAGAATACTGATCGATGTATAGTTGATTGTCAGGAGTACTATCTCATTTCTCATTGTGTTTATGATGAGTAAGATATTCAGAATTCCAACAAGTTGTACAAATGATACTAGACAAGTGAGGTGAATATGCCCTCACTTAAAGTGTATGTAAATCAGACTTTTGGAGGTCCAAAAGCTTCTCAGTGGGGAGGAGTTATCCACGTGGATCCAGAGAACCTGAAAAATTCATAGTCTCAAAATCTCACAAAAATTGCACAATCATATAGAGCTTGCCGACATGGTCCTAATACTTGTAGGGGCTCAAAAGGAGTCCATATGCTCAAGTTATGTGTAGTGAAAGGTATGGTCAAATAGGCAAATCAGGGAGCTAGTGAAAAGGTCAAAAATCAATTATCTCAAATTCAAGAAACAATGACACCAATCGTAGCGCTCGTTGCACTAATTTCGAGCTATATTTGATTTAAAAAATAGAGTTCATATGTGAAAGTCATGGCCGGTCAAAGTTACCCAGGAACATGGTTGACCATATGACATTAGCATGACGTCAGCAACTTGTACAAATGACATGGTATTCTGACTGTGCAAGTTGGACCAATAAATTTTTTAGATGCGGTAGATAACATGGCATTTGGTGATGTGGCTTGGAATGATGGGGCAAACGACTCACCAATGTGGACAAATCTTTTGATGACAGGTGTCATCCTGGGAGCAAGTAATATGGTGCCACGTGGCACGGATAGGTTTTCGGTCATTTGTGTGGCAAAATATGGTTTGGCGGTTTGAACATGAAACCTCACATTGCCTACTAATCCTCCATACCACTACACCACGTAGGCTTTCCGAAATATGTGGGGACGGTTTCCTATTTGTTTGATATTATTTGGCATATGACTATAAAAGGGGTCGGGTGACTTGAACCTGTGACCTCCCAATCTCTAAAATGGCATACCACCATTGCGCCATTAGCGGACTTTGGTATGAAGTTAGGCGTTATTGTATTTAACTATTAATCAACCGATAGGCCTAATTAAATAAGGCTTATGGTTAAAAACAAACCCCAAAAAATGGCATTAAAAATTGAAATTTGTTAAACAAATATCTTCATTTGTAAGCCCAAAATTATAAGGGTCATTATTTTTAAGGATAGTAGTAAAATTGGGGGTTTGGGAGATTTTGGTAAATATTATGGTTAGAACCATAATAGGTAAAAATGGTTTATCAAAGGGGGTTATTTTCCTTTGTAAAGACAATTAGACTTGGAAGAATTTTGGAGAAAAATTCTTGGGAGGAATTATAATAGAAAGGAACTCTTTGTGTGAGAGATTACAAGGTGTTATTCTACACCAAAATTGTGAGAGAGAGAGAAAGACTGTGAAAGAGGTTAAGCTTGGATGTTGTATAATGCATTTTGAGCTTGGCGACGTTAATAAAGTGGTCCCCGAATTGAGAAGTGGACCCAGAGACGTAGTCCCCAAGGACAAACTCCATTATCGAAGTGTTTACATTTCTCTTCTAGTTCTTTCTTATTCTCTCAATTCTTTCAATTTATTGTTCTCTCCTTAATGTTATTAAACACAGTTAATTTAAAGTGTTTAAAGCATAACTCAGTTTCATGAGATGAAGGATTTATTACATAACCACGCAATTACTGTCTGGATAAAGGAATTAAAATCTATAATTGGATTAAGTTGGTAAAACTTTAACATCCTAGAATTGCTACATAAACATATATATCAGGCAAGCATTCAAATACAGATTGAAGGTCTTATTAGACTAATAAAAGTATCGTTGCATATAAATAGAGCCAAATCAGACATAGGAATTACCTTATTGCTATAAGTGATAATGAGGACTAGAGATTATTGCATACATTGAAGAGTTTTAATCAACAACAACAAATCTACATCATCGCCTAAGTGATTGAGAAGAGACATACAACTTATAACGTTAATATAATACAGAGGGCAACAAGCAATTAAGAGATAACTTGCAGCACAGTCTACATTGTCATATTAGGAATAGTGGAGTAAACTCCACTGTTGCAAATCAGAGATCATCCTTGCACAATTATCATTGGCCATATCAAAGATAGCAAACATACTCTATCCATACTTAACATTGATTGCATTTCATTAAGTGCACATCAAATATATAGATCAAGATCACCTTTGCATACATCTAAGTGTTCAATCAGAGATAGCAGTAATATTTGTTCTTATATCAAAATGTTTTTGATTAAGGAAAAAAAGGGTTTTATAGGGACCCAAAACCTTTAATGTCCCCATTTTTCAGTATCTGAGAGTAGCTTGGTTTTGCGATCCTCGCAAGCTAATCTGGTGATCAGAGGGGGTCAGTTAGCAGTGCCAGTAGTTGGATTCCACTCTGGAGGTTCTGGTTGTCAGGTTTGTTCTTCGTTTGGGACAGATTGGATGACTTACTATTTATAGTAAGTGGTATTTTGGGCATAGCTTGATTTAGGAGGGCGCCTATGCAGTGTCATCAGGTGTTGCAGGATCGTTTGTCAGGAATCTCCAGTTTGAGAGACTTACTATTTTTTGTAAGTCTATTTTGGGCAGTTGGCTATTTCTGGCAGGGCAGTCTGAGCTTGGGTGCTATTGTCAAAAGTTTGAAGGTTTTTGTCAGTGAGACTTAGTTGCATTACATTTATAATAAAAGTTATTAAATTAAGTAATGTTAATTTAATAACTTTTGGTCTTTAATGTTTTAATTTGATATTGTGATGGTGAAGGCTCTTTAATGAAAAGTGTCTTGAAGAAGATTTCATTAAAGCCTTTATATATGCCTTGGTGAAATGGAATTCATTACCTTATGCCATTTGATAAAATTTGTGAAGTTGAAAGTGGTCTGGAAGAGAAGTCTGAAATTGGAGAAATAAGGGTTTGAACTGAGATTCATTGAGAAACGAGAAATTCTCAAGAAATTGCACTTTGAGTTGGTCTGATTGCCAATGAATTGTGCTACATTATTCAGACAGGGATTTAAGATTGCATTTTGTGCTTGTTAGAAGCCGTACGACACCTAGCTACAGTCATACAATACCAGGCTGGCCGTACACAGCCAGCCCTTGCGTGAGTCACTTTTGGAGACGTTTTTCAGTTTTAGATGCTTGCATATATCGGTTATACAGCCAGCAGTTTGGTGTCTCCTTGGCGCCATGGAAGATCTTCAACATATGCAAGGTTTTAGATTGATGATAGTAAATGAGAATTCTGTTCCAGAATTCCTTATTGCAGCCGTTTCTTAATTACCTTAATTAAGGTGCCAGATTTGCAAATGAATGTTTGTAATTAGTTTTAATGTGATAGTTGTTCAATTCTATTTTCTCTGTAAGCAAATTTAGTGGTGGATTAATGACTGTAGTTATTTATCAAGAGGTTAATAATCTGAGAAGTATCATTGAAATTCATTTTGTAATTCATTAATTTCTATAAATGTTCTGAAAGAAATTTAGAAGTTCAATTTAATTTGTGGAGAAAGCTAGTTTGTAAACAAGAGCCAGCCAAGGCTCTTTACAGTGGTATCAGAGCATGTTTCCTACCATCCTGTGGAGAATGAATTCTTTTATATTCTGATGATATTTTAAAAGTGATCAACACTCTGTCTTTCCTAGCTATGGACAAATACAAGAGGCCTAGTTCGGGAAGACGCCGTAGCAATATGGGAAAAAGAGAGGAATTAAATGCCTTAGTGTAATGTAATGTCCCCATTTTTTAGTGTCTTGAGATTAGCTTAGTTTGGCGACCCTCGCAAGCTAATCAGGTGATTAGAGGGGGTCAGTTGGCAGAGCCAGTAGTTGGATCCCATTCTGGAGGTTCTGGTTGTCAGGTTTGCTTTTCGTTTGGGCCAGTTTGGATGACTTGCTATTTATAGTAAGCGTTATTCTGGGTATAGCTTGGTATGGCAAGGCACCTGCACAGTGTCATCAAGTATTGCAGGATCTTTAATTGGGGATCTCCAGTTTGAGAGACTTACTATTTAGAGTAAATCTATTTTTGGCAGATGGTTATTTCTGGCAGGGCAGTTTGAGCTTGGGGCTCTGTTGTCAAGAATTAGTTTGTTGCACTCAGACAGTTTCAATGGCTTCATATTTTAATTATCGTTATTAAATTAAGTTATTTTAATTTAATAACTTTACGACTTTATAACTTTAATGTTATAAAGTGATGTGATGAAGAAGCTACTTTAATGAAAAATGTAAAGTTGAAGCTTTTTCAAAAAGCTATATATTCAAGTCGAAAAAGAACTTTACATACCTTATGTCAAATTATTTAATTTGTGAATTTTGTCTATGGAGAAGGAAACTGATTTTCCTTGATGTGAAGCTAGGGTTTGGTGGCTCGGTCTTCATATCTAGAGAGAGCTACAAATTGCTTGTTGGATTTGTTAAAGATTGTTTGAATTTTGAAAGTTATTGTTGTAGTGTGTTCTTGTCACAAAATCTGAGCATTCAAGGAGCCGTACAAAATTGTTTACTTGCTGCCATACGAACTGATGTGGCTAGGTTGTACAACAGATTGTTGGGGCCGTACATTGTTGTTGCTGAAGATGTTGACTGCATTGAATTGAAGGCTGCGAATTATATAAGTGCTGAGCCTTTCCTTTGTGGCTGAATGACCGGTCTAGGGTGCTGTGACATTTCTTTAGAGGCTGCGTTAATAATGTGGGAGGCTGCATTCTTCATGTGTAGCTGTGCTTCTATTCCCTAGGGCTGCATTTCTTTTCCAGCAGTCCACTTTTGTACTAAGGTGCTGAATATGGTAATTGTATTATTGTATGGGACTTAAAATAATTGTTTTAATATACTGGTTGATATAGCAAGGAAGCAGAATTAAATTCTAATGTTAAATTGCTGCTAGTGTTATTTTTTAAAACTCTGGAGAATTTCATTTAAAATTCTTTTATGTTGAATACTTTCAAACAATTGCAATTAGATTAGAGTTAGTAGCCAGTTTGCAGTTGAGAGCCAGTTCGGTTCTTTACAGTGGTATCAAAGCATGTTTCCTGCCATCTCATGGGGTATGAGTTCTTTTTTATTCTGATGTTATATTAAGAGTGATCAACACTCCTGTTTTCCTAGCTATGGACAAATACAGGAGGCCTAGTTCTGGAAGTCGGCATAGTAGTATGGGAAAAAGAGAGGAAATAAATGCCTTAGTGGAAAGTATGGAAAGACTTAGACTGCATCAATAGAGATTGGAAGAGAGTTTGTCGGATCCAGAGATAGTAGACAGGGTAGCGAGGTATATGGTCTCTGCCTTTAGAAGGCCGCCATCGAGATTGCAGGGAAGAAAGCTTGAGTTTTCCCCGATAGTTGCCCACGATGCAGATGCACCTATATTTAGTACGACACGTGCTAGTCCTATCCGCAATGCTGATGATGGACTTATTTCACAGGGACTTGTGGATGTATTAGTGCACTGAGTTTCAACAGGTTGAGACTCCTAGAGTAGTCACTATGGATTGTATAAAGGCAGTTGATGTTGTAGTTATCACTGAGTGTTCAGACTCTTTCGTGGAGGGAGTTTTTATTGGAGACTTTTATGTCAGCTATCGTAATGTTGCTCCATTGCAGGAGGCAGCTGCTTCACCTAGTTGTGATGTTGGTGATCTGGGTGTTACAACGGAGTCAGTAGATGACGGTTCATGCTTCAACATTATTGGTGCATAGCCTGACATTGAGTCATGGGTGCAGAGTCAGGTGTTGGCAGTCGAGGCTTTAGTAGGAGATGTGGATGCAGATAGTATAGACACATCTGATGATACTTTTGAGGATGCTATGAGCCGCATTGGGGATGACAACCCCTGTGAGATGTTGGATGATGACTGCGAGGAGTGTATGAGCTCTGATAGCTCTGAGATTTATGATAGCAGTCGTAGTGTGGATTCTGTACAAGACACAGTGGTCTTTTCTTGTATTGAGGATGTGAGCATGGAGCTATCTAGTGATGACACTCATGATGGGAGTGTTGCAGTTGAATCGGATGACATAGATTCATGCCACAGTATAGTTGATTCACATGATGACATTGAGTCACGTATGCAGTCAGAGTTAGTTGAGGAGTCGCGGATAGACGATGTGGACACTAGCATCACAGATATCTCTGATGTTGAGAGTGAGGATGATGGGTGCTGCAATGTTTTTGGCATTTTATATCTGACTTTGGGTGTGGACTCAGCATTGTCATACGGTGGTGGTGGGTTCCAGGATTCTTTGTTACAGGGACTCACGGATGAGGATGGGGAAGCATATGAGTGGCAGGAGTTTGTTACAGCCAAGGCTTCCACTTCTAGAGAGGGGGTTACTTCTTTGGTGACTCATGAGTATGATTCTTCCTGTAGCGAGTTGTGTTTGATTTATCGGACCCTGGGCGAGGACTCTAAGGTGCTAGTGAGTGAGGATGGATCCCTAGATCTGGATTGTCAAGTGGTTGTAGAGGATGAGCTAGCTGGAGATTGTGTTGAGTCGGATTCAGCAGCAGCTTCCTCGAGGTTAAATGAGGTCGAGTCCGATGCTTGTACATAGAGTTACAGTGATCTTGAGGGGATTTTGTTGGATGTAGCTTCCTTCCATAGTATTGATAGTGCAGTTGAGATTGTACATAGGAGGCCCGTTGTACAGAGTCATCTCGTGACTAGCCGGTTGAGAGTTGGTGAGAGAGATATTACTTCTACTCTTGAGCATTTTGATACCGCTCGTCATCTCTTGGTTGTTTATGATTGGGGTGCTCCTATGACGGATGAGCACAGTGGTGGTTACCTTTCCTTGACAAAGATCCATTCTTTGCATGAGGCTGTCAGGATTTTGAGAAAGGATTATTTACAGATGGTAACCGACCGAGATCACCTAGTTGAGTGGGGGAGTACAGCATATGAGGCACTGATGGACAGAGAGGAGGTTAGTGAGCTTACTCAAGAGCTCATAGTGATTTCTGAGGCTTTAGAGGTCACTCAGCGGGCTCTTCAGGAGTCGCAGTTTCAGCTAGAGGAGGTGACCGTGGAGTTGGAGAATATTCGGTCCATAGCAGCCCTAGATCCAGTTCGGTTGCACATTGTGGTGGTTGGTGGTGAGTTGGCTTCTATAGTTGGGGATGATCGACATGATGATGTGACAGACACATCTATTCAGGATATGGGTACAGTAGGTACGAATGAGGTAGGAGTATCAATGAAATCAAGCTCTCATGGTGATTTGCTTCCTTCTGCTGGAAGTGAATCTATTTCTACATTTCTTATAGCTGATAGCATTAGGCAGTTGGCAATGCCACATTTTCAGAGAAATCAGCTGTGGATTGCAGGGGAGTAAGTTGACACTTCCATGTATAATTTCTACTGCATTGAGTCATTCATGGAGTATTTACTTGAGAGTGCAAATGTGCGAGAGGATTCATACAAAGTGTTAGAGGGTACTCTCATTCGAGGATCTTGTGCTATTTGGAGGTTGGTAGGGAAGATTGTGGAGACTCTATCTACTATGCTTCCCCACAGGGATTTTGAGGTTGGGTTTGCTGAGAGGGTTACTCAGGATCCTAACCAACTTGCGGTTATGTGGAGTCAGAGATTGGAGCCATCTCATGATTCCCAATTGGGTAATGATGTGCCATTGATGGAGATTGGGGCTTTCTATCGACATTATACGGTGGGGTATGCTCATCATTTTTCTTTTGACCCACAAGTAGAAGATTTGACCTCACGCAGGTGTAGACCGGCCCCAGTTTCTTATCATCCATTATGGGATGGTTTAGCACCATCTTTTGCAGATGGAATTGGTAGTTGCAACTTAGACTACTTGCAGTATCCACACAACCAGGACAGTTTATCAGAGGTTAGAGTTGGTAAAAGTGTTTCAAACACATTTGGTCATTGTCTTCTTCTCAGTGCAGTTGGGTGTGAGTGTCAGTTAGACAGGGACTCGAGTTTTGACAGAGTTGATGTTTCAGTTGGGTTGAGTTCCGCTGGGTTGTTTTCTGCATCAGCATCTATAGTTGGTATTCAGATGATGTTTTCAGTGATGTCAGTTATTTGGGTTTTGACTGCAATTTCTCAGTTGCTGGTGTTTGTTCCATTGATGTTGGGTTTTTCTTCACAGGAGTATGGTGAGCATTGGGACATTACTTATGACCATGCTTAGGATCCACGTGGTCTGTGATGTTGCTTGTTTTTCCTGATTGCTTGAGGACAAGCAATCTTGGGAAGGGAGGATTGTAATGTCCCCGTTTTTTAGTCTCTTGAGATTAGCTTAGTTTGGCAACCCTCGCAAGCTAATCAGGTGATCAGAGGGGGTCAGTTGGCAGAGCCAGTAGTTGGATTCCATTTTGGAGGTTCTGGTTGTCAGGTTTGCTCTTCGTTTAGGCCAGTTTGGATGACGTTTGGATGACTTACTATTTATAGTAAGTGTTATTCTGGGTATAGCTTGGTATGGCAGGGCGCCTGCACAATGTCATCAAGTATTGCAGGATCATTAATTGGGGATCTCCAGTTTGAGAGACTTCCTATTTATAGTAAGTCTATTTATGGTAGATGGCTATTTTTGGCAAGGCAGTTTGAGCTCGGGTCTCTGTTGTCAGAAATTAGTTTGTTGCAGTCAAATAGTATCAATGGCTTTATATTTTAATTGTTGTTATTAAATTAAGTTATTTTAATTTAATAACTTTACGACTTTATAACTTTAATGTTATAAAGTGATGTTGTGATGAAGAAGCTACTTTAATGAAAAATGTAAAGTTGAAGCTTTTTCAAAAAGCTATATATTGAACTTGAAAAAGCACTTTACATACCTTATGTCAAGTTATTGAATTTGTGAATTTTGTCTATGGAGAAGGAAATTGATTTTCCTTGATGTGAAGCTAGGGTTTGGTGGCTCAGTCTTCATATCTGGAGAGAGCTACAAATTGCTTGTTGGATTTGGTAAAGATTGTTTGAATTCTGAAAGTTATTGTTGGAGTTTGTTCTTGTCACAAAATCTAAGCATTCAAGGAGCCGTATAGAATTGTTTACTTGCTGTCGTACGGACTGAAGTGGCTGGGTTGTACATCAGATTGTTGGGGCCGTACATTGTTGTTGTTGAAGATGCTGACTGCATTGAATTGAAGGCTGTGGATTATATAAGTGTTGAGCCTTTCCTTTGTGGCTGCGTGACCAGTTTAGTGGGCTGTGACATTTCTTTAGAGGTTGTGTTAATAATCTGGGAGGCTGCATTCTTCATGTGTAGCTATGCTTCTATTCCCTAGGGCTGCGTTTCTTTTCCAGCAGTCCATTTTTGTACTAAGGTGCCGAATATGGTAATTGCATTATTGTATGGGATGTAAAATAATTGTTTTAGTGTGCTGGTTGATATAGCAAGGAAGGAGAATTAAATTCTAATGTTAAACAGCTACTAGTGTTATTTTTTAAAAGTTTGGAGAATTTCATTTAAAATTCATATATGTTGAAAACTTTCAAACAATTGCAATTATATTAGAGTTAATAGCCAGTTTGCAGTCGAGAGCCAGTTGGGTTCTTTACATGTAAAGTATGGAAAGACTTAGGCTTCATCAATAGAGATTGGCAGAGAGTTTGTCGGATCCAGTGATAGTAGACAGGGCAAGGAGGTATATGGTCTCTGCTTTTAGGAGGCCGACATCGAGATTGCAGGGAAGAAAGCTTGAGTTTTCCCCAACAGGTGCCTTTGATGCAGATGTACCTATATTTAGTATGGCACCTGCTAGTCCTATCCGCAGTGCTGATGATGGATTTATTTCACCGAAACATGTGGATGTTTCAGTCCCATTAGTTGACAGCAGCGCTGAGCATCAATAGGTTGAGGCTCCCAGAGTAGTCGCTACGGTTTGTACAGAGGCAGCTCATGCTGTAGTTATCACTGAGTGTTCAGACTCTTCCGTGGAGGGAGTTGTTATTGGAGATTTTTATGTCAGCTATAGTAGTGTTGCTCCAGTGCAGGAGGCGGTTGCTTCCTCATATGGGACCGATGCATGTATGGAGTCTCCTAGCTATGATGTTGGTGATCTAGGCGTTACAGCGGAGTCAGTTGATGATGGTTCATTCTCCAACATTATTGGTGCACAACCTGATGTTGAGTCATGTGTGCAGAGTCAGGTGTCAGCAGTTGAGATTTTAGCAGGAGATGTGGATGCAGATAGTATAGACACTTTTGATGATACTTTTGAGGATGCTGTGAGCCGCATTGGGGATGACACCCCTTGTGAGATGTTGGGTGATGACTGCGAGGAGTGTATGAGCTCTGACAACTTTGAGGTTTATGATAGTAGCCACAGTGTGGAATCAGTGCAGGAGATGGTGGTCTTTTCCTGTATTGAGGATGTGAGTGTTGAGCTATCTAGTGATGACACTCATGATGGGAGTGTTGCAGTTGAGTTGGGTGACATAGATTCATGTCACAGTGTAGTTGATTCACATGACGACATTGAGTCATGTATGCAGCCAGAGTTAGCTGAGGAGTCGTGGACAGACGATGTGGACACTAGTATCACATATATCTTTGATGTTGAGAGTGAGGATGATGGGTGTTGCAGTGTTTCTGGCTTTTTATATTAGACTTTGGGTGTGGATTCAGCGTTGTCATACGGTGGTGGTGGGTTCCAGGATTCTTTGTTACAGGGACTCATAGATGAGGATGGGGAAGCATATGAGTGGCAAGAGTTTGTTACAGCCAGAGCTTCTACTTTTAGAGAGGCGGTTACTTCTTTGGTGACTCATGAGGATGATTCTTCTTGCAGCGAGACATGTTTGATTTATCAAACCTTGGAGGAGGACTCTGAGTTGTTAGTGAGTGAGGATGGATCCCAGGATCTGTATTGTCTAGCGGTTGTAGAGGACGAGGTAGCTGAAGATTGTGTTGAGTCGGATTTAGTAGTAGTTTCCTTGGGGATAGATGAGGACGAGTCCGATGTCTGTACTCAATTTGTAGATGTGTACTCGATTGGATGAAAGTACACAAAGATATGGTGATCTTGAGGGGAGTTTGTTGGATGCAGCTTCCTTCCATAGGTGGACAGTGCAGTTGAGGTTGTACATAGGAGGCTCGTTGTATAGAGTCATAATGTGACTAGCCAGTTGTGAGTTGGTGAGAGAGATATTACTTCTACTCTTGAGCATTTCGATGGCCCTTGTCAGTTGTTGGCTGTTTATTATTGGGGTGCTCCTATGACAGATGAGCACAGTGGTGGTTACCTTTCCTTGACAGAGATTCATTCTTTGCGTGAGGCTATCAGGATTTTGAGACAAGATTATTTACAGATGGTAGCCGATCGAGATCACTTAATTGAGTGGGGGAGTACAGCATATGAGGCACTAATTGACAGAGAGGAGGTGAGTGAGCTTACTCAGGAGCTCACAGCGACTGCTGAGGCTTTAGAGGGCACTCAGCGGGCTCTTCAGGAGTTGCACTTTCAGTTAGCGGAGGTGACAGTGGAGTTGGAGCATTTTCGGTCCACACCAACCCCAGACCCAGTTTGGTTGCACATTGAGGTGGTTGGTGGTGAGTTGGCTTCTACGGTTGGGGACGCGCGACATGATGATGTGGTAGACACATCTGTTCAAGATGTGGGTGCACTAGGTACGGATGAGGTAGGAGTACCAGTGGAATCAAGCTCTCATGTTGATTTGCTTCCTTTTGCTGGGAGTGAATCTATTTCTTCATCTCATATTGCTTTTAGCATGGGACAGTTGGCAGTGCCACATTTTCAGAGGGATCAGCTGTGGGTTGTGGGGGAGCAAGTTGACACTACCACGTATAATTTCTACTGCACAGAGTCATTCATGGAGTATTTGCTTGAGAGTGCAAATGTGCGAGAGGGTTCATACAGAGTGTCTGAGGGTACTCTCATCCGAGGCTCTTGTGCTATTTGGAGGTTGGCAGGGAAGATTGTGGAGACTCTATCTACGATGCTTCACCACAGGGATTTTGAGGTTGGGTTTGTTGAGAGGGTTGCTCAGGATCCTAACCAACCTGCGGTTATGTGGAGTCAGAGATTGGAGCCATCTCATGATTCCCAGTTCGGTAATGATGAGCCATTGGCAAAGATTGGGGCTTTCCATCGGCTTTATACGGTGGGGTATGCTCATCATTTTTATTTTGACCCAGAAGTAGAAGATTTGATTTCACACAGGTGTAGACCGGCTCCCGTTTCCTACCATTTATTATGGGATGGATTAGCACCATCTTTTGTAGATGGAATTGGCGGTTGCAAGTTGGACTACTTGCAGTATCCACACACCTAGGACAGTTTATTAGAGATTAGAGATGGTAATAGTCATTCAGGCACATTTGGTCATTGTATTCTTCTCAGTGCAATTGGGTGTGAAGGATGGTTAGAAAAGAACTCGAGTTTTGATAGAGTTGTTGTTTCAGTTGGGTTGAGTTCTACTGGGTTGTTTCCTGCATCGGCATCTATAGTTGGTCTACTGATGTTTTCAGTCATGTCAGTTATTTGGGTGTTGAGGGCAGTTTCTCAGATGCTAGTGTCTGTATTGTTGATGTTGGTTTTTTCTTCACAGGAGTATGGTGAGGATCGGGACATTACTTATGACCATCCTTGGGATCCAGGTGGTCTGTGATGTTGTTTGTTTTTCTTGATTGCTTGAGGACAAGCAATCTTGGGAAGGGAGGACTGTAATGTCCCCGTTTTTCAGTATCTGAGATTAGCTTGGTTTGGCCACCCTTGCAAGCTAATCTAGTGATCAGAGGGGGTTAGTTAGCAGTGCGAGTAGTATTCCACTCTGGAGGTTCTGGTTGTCAAGTTTGCTCTTCGTTTGGGACAGATTGGATGACTTACTATTTATAGTAAGTGGTATTTTGGGCATAGCTTGATTTAGCAAGGCGCCTATGCAGTGTCATCGGGTGTTGCAGGATCGTTTGTCAGGGATCTCTAGTTTGAGGGACTTACTATTTTTAGTAAGTCTATTTTGGGCAGTTGGCTATTTTTGGGAGGGGAGTTTGAGCTTGGGTGCTATTGTCAGAAGTTCGAAGGTTTTTGTCAGTGAGACTCAGTTGCATCACATTTATAATAAAAGTTATTAAATTAAGTTATGTTAATTTAATAACTTTTGGTCTTTAATGTTTTAATTTAATATTGTGATGGTGAAGGCTCTTTAATGAAAAGTGTCTTGAAGAAGATTTCATTAAAGCCTTTATATATGCCTTGGTGAAATGGAATTCATTACCTTATGCCATTTGATAAAATTTGTGAAGTTGAAAGTGGTCTGGAAGAGAAGTTTGAAATTGGAGAAATAAGGGTTTGAACTGAGATTCACTGAGAAACGAGAAATTCTCAAGAAATTGCAGTTTGAGTTGGTCTGATTGCCAATGAATTGTGCTGCATTATTCAGACAGGGATTTAAGATTGCATTTTGTGCTTGTTAGAAGCCGTACGGCACCCAATTACAGTCGCACGATACCAGGCTGGCCGTACACAGCCAGCCCTTGCGTGAGTCACTTTTGGAGACGTTTTTCAGTTTTAGATGCTTGCATATATTGGTTATACAGCCAGCAGTTTGGTGTCTCCTTGGCGCCATGGAAGATCTTCAGGATACGCAAGGTTGCAGATTGATGATAGTAAATGAGAATTCTGTTCTAGAATTCTTTATTGCAGCCGTTCCTTAATTAAGGTGCCAGATTTGCAAATGAATGTTTGCAATTAGTTTTAATGTGATAGTTGTTCAATTCTATTTTCTCTGTAAGCAAATTCAGTGGTGGATTAATGGCAGTAGTTATTTATCAAGAGGTTAATAATTTGATAAGTATCATTGAAATTCATTAATTTCTATAAATGTTTTGAAAGAAATTTAGAAGTGCAATTTAATTTGTGGAGAAAGCTAGTTTGTAAACAAGAGCCAGCCAAGGCTCTTTACAAAACCACAGAGTTACAAGCTACAAAAAATAAATATAACAGAGTTCATAGAACATAAAGGCTGCTAAACAGAGTAAAACCATAAGGACAACAACCTAAGACCAAGAAAAAGCCAACAAAAAGCCCAAACTAAACAAAATCTAAATTAACTTAAAGACTTTAAAGTATCTACAACCTCAGCTTCAAGGTTGTACATCTCTTGGGCTGCCTTCTTTAGGTCTTCGATCTCCTGAGGCAAAGAATCCTCTTTCCTTTTCAGGTTGGCTCTAGTTCTCCTTGAGGGGCAGAATCCTCTGTATTGTTCTTGTCCTTATCAGCTTCCAAGTCCACAAACAACATAGCCTGTTGGGCTTTCTCCAGTTTCTCCACCATGACACAGTAGCTACATTCCTCTTCACAACTTTGTAGCTGTAATCTATGACAATATTCAAAGTTTCCCGAGTATTAATAATTTCCCCTTCCATATGCTTAAACTTTCTCTCGTTATCCTTCTTCATTTTGTCGATGAGCTCAACAGTTCTTTGAAGACACTCCACCATAGACATTTTTTCCTCCTCAGTCCACAAAGCCTCGACAACACTGTGAGAGACCCCTTTTGATTCCAACACCTCTAGTCTGCTACTAATTTCCCTATTCTTGATGCTTAATTCCTTTATCTCATGGAATGCCCACTTTATAAGCCTAAAGTAGGCAATAGCCCTATTTCTAGCAATAGCCAAGATGTCATCAGGAAATTCCTTGTTAGGCTTGATATAATGATCTTCAGGTTTAAGATCATTAGGGAATCTGGGCCTATTGTCCTTGTCCATAGGAGGGTAAGAGGAAAACAAGCCTTCTGTCGCTTTAGGGGCAGCAAAGTTGTCCTTTGGGGAGTCCTCAGATTAAGAAACCAATTTTTTCTCAAGAAGGATCCTCTCCTTACTCTTAATTTTCTGATAGGTGCAAGCAGGGATTTTAACAAGATTTTTCTTTTTGTCTGAGGGGATACTCATAAGGGAATTCTTTGGAACTATCTTTGGAAAGGGATACTCTTCCTCTTCCCACTCAATATCCCAATCTTCATTACCCTCAGAAAGACTAATGTCAGTTCTATATCCCTCTGATGCCGAAGCCAAAATAGGGTTGGATGGGGTTGTCATATTAGCAAAATACTCATGGATTAACAGAATAAGGCCAACATGCAGAACAATATTTTTTCTGGGACTTTTCCTGTGTTCCTTAATGCTATGTTTTGGAGAGCAAAACAAGTAATAGGGAAAGGAAACCCTAACCTAGTGATGAAAATAATTGACGAGGGCGAAATGGTAGCTATAGACCCTTGGAAACCTTCCATCCACAGTAATATATTTCATTATCACTCGAAGTACCTCCCTCCAAAGCTTCTTAATCTTAGGGGCATCAAAATAACTATTAGAAATTTCGACCAGCGCATCCCTTTCGTCATCAATTTTGGGAAATCTAGTGACGGCTTCATCAGAAAACTTCCCATCTCTAAAAAAATTCACACCTACAATGGAGAGCCAAGTGATTTCCCCTATAAGATTCTCATCAATCCTCACCTTCCACCTAGAGAGAACAATTTCTCCTTTGTAGTTCTTCGTAAAGTAATTAGTAATTTTGGGATTAGCACCATGGAGTTTGTTAAGGAATGGGTCCAACCCACCTTGCACAATCAGCTTCCAAACATTTGGGTTCTCATGCTTCTCACAGTCAATCGGTTCAACTCTATTTTTGCTTCCCCCATGATAGCAATTATCTTCCTCTTAGAAAACACAGAGAAAATAACCAGAGCAGAGAGTCAGCAACTTGTCCAAAGTACCCACAATACATGTCGTCTCTCGATCTCCATAGTGATAATAAAAACGCCACCATTGTATCTAATGATGACAGTGTACCAAATACTAATCCACTTCATAATATTTAAATGAAACAACTTTCCCATTTGTGAAGTCATAGTTGATCAAGGCTTTGACATCAACACATAGCTCTTTCTCTACATACCACATTTGTCGACCACTGAACCCCTTCATTAGCAAAATAGTCTGTTACCTGGTTAGCTTCCCGAAAAACATGGGTTATTTTCACCTTTCCAAAGTTGGATAATAAAATTTTCGCTCCGTCAATCCAACTTTTAATAGTCCATAAGGGGGGATATTTGCCTAGAAGACAATTTATAATGTTTTTGGAGTCCCCTTCAATCTAGACTTTTTTGAAATTCAGTTTGTTTGCAAGGTTAATGACCTAGAAAGCTCCAATGGCTTCGGCAAGGTGATTGGACTGGGAGCCCAAGGAGAGTGCCACTGCCGAAGAAAACTTGCCATTATAATCTCTTAACACTCCCCCACTCCTAGCCGACCCTTGGTTTCCCTTAGCCGCCCCATCAAAATTAGCTTTAATCTAACCCATTGCCAATCTTTAGCTATCTTTAGATCATAGTCAGAACAAACCACCACCTCCGTCCTTTTATCATTACAGGGAATGCCGTTGATGTTTTCCACAATTAATCTGTAGATTCTCTCAAAAACTATATACTTTGGAACCTCCTTGTCCCTGAAAATTCTATTATTACTCTCCTTCCACACACCCGAGGCAATATGGGGAAAGAGAAAAGACCACAACCTGCAGTTAGAGGATTCAAAGAGGGAGCATTCCATTGAGAAAAAGGGTCCTCTATAGTACTAGGAAACACCCAAAATTCTTATATCATAATGTTATAAGTGATATCAATTATGAATCATAATGATGTAGGAGCATTCTGGGTGAGTAGGCGATTTCAACCAAAAATATTTTTCTTTTATTGTCTAGATTAATATTTCAATGTAGCTTTTTAGCAAGCCAAAAGGGGAAGTATAGACAGGCCAAATAAACTGAGGGGACGACATGCCTCATAGGAACATAACCCATGGATGTAATGATTGTAAATATGTAGAAAAAAATGGATTTATTGTTAAAGATTTAGAAACTTTCAAGCAAATGCAACTGGGAGGTGTAAAGCCAAATTACACAGCCTTCACAAACATTCTCTACCCGTGACAAAATGGGAGCTTTAAAAGAAGGTTTGAACATCCACTAAAGCAGAACAGAGGTAAAAAAAATAATTAGTCAGCATTTTAATCATTAATATATTCAAAATGTTGGTGCATAGATAAGTTACGAGCAGTGTTTGATAGAAGGCCTTCAAGAGATGTCCCATGGATAGAAGAATTGCAGATTATGGATAAATCGATTGTCTTTGTAAATTAGTGAGAAGACAATTGCCAGGTGTAACACCAATTTACAACCTTTGTCTGCATCAATAAAAAACGCCCGAGGCATTATTTATAGGAAATGTTGGAGGCTGTGTTGGAAGCTTTAGCAGCAGCCCATACGAAGGGTCAAGAGCTGCGGTAGAATGAGGGAATCTGCCTATTAAATTTAGATGGGCTGCGTGGATAGGAGAAGAGGTGGGAGTTAGTAAATAGGTGGAGCTGCGATCAAGAACAGAGGAGAAATTCCTGAGGGTGTGGCTTTGAAGGGTAAATTGTAGAGGGGATTTGATTGAGGAGAAATCTTCCAGAGAGGGGAAGGTCGCAGAAAGCCATGAATGTTAAATATTATGTTTGTAGAATTAGAAAAAATGTAAATGGATTCCATTGTTGCTATCTAAGTAGTAGTTTTAATTCAAAGAGTGTTTGCAAATGTCTGTGATGAGTCTTGTGTTTTTGAGCTTTGAATTTGAGGGTAGAAGAGAGCACTTTCTGCATCACACAATCTGTCATTCTTGCATTTTCAGTTATCATCATTTTTAAATGCTATTAGAGACTTTTTGGGACGAAGTCTCTTGCAATTGAATTTAGTGAGCTAATTGTTTATATTTCCTAGGTTTTGCATAAGGGGACATCATAGGAGACCTGAAAAAGGCATAGGTAAAGGCAGAGTCAATCTAAGTTTAAACTAGAAAAATCGTGAGATTATTGGAGTGGAAACATTAGAGTTGAGGAAATCATAAACATGAGATGAAAACTCGGAAGAGAACCCAGCAAGATAATTATAACTAGTTTAATGATGCTCAAAGTTTGGGAGGAAAGTTAACATAGGAAACACAGAAGTTGCCAATAAAACTAGAGAAATGACAATCGGAGGCATTTAAAACATATAATAGGCAAGCGCCTTAGGAGACATGGATCGGTAAATTGGGGAAAACACACTTGAGAGAAGCTTCAAGGAACTATGAAAATATCACCCTGGGAACAACTATGTCAGCATTTACATGCAATAAAGGGTGTTCATTGTGTAAGCAATTAGAGAACCCATGGCCTTTCTTTTCCCCTTAGACTGCACTTGACTCTTCTAAAAAATTAAGGACATCTGGAACAAGAAATATTCTGCCCTAACAGGTGCAATGGAGAAAATACTGTCAATTCTCTTGTTAGGTATAGTGTGAATTTTGTATTCATCTTAATAATTGTCAAGGGAGAAAATATTGCACTTCATAGGTGATGCTGCTTGAATCATGTGCCTTGTTTACATTAATGGTGGTGGCAAAGAGTTGGAAAGGATTTTCCTTGTTGGATAGTCCCTTGGTCTGGGTGGCTAGGATCTTGGAATGATAATCAAACTTCTAGGCACTCACAGCTGAACTTTAATACCTGCGACCCTTTTTACATCTCCATCAACCCTTCATTTGCGCTACGTATTTCATTTGCTTCCTCAAAATCCTTATCACTATTGTTTGGGTAGCTCATGCTAGCACTGCCAAAAATGGCAGCAATTTAAAGAAGTGAAATATACTAATATACAGCAGTATTTTTAACCCATGTATAATGCATTTTTAAGGCCAATTGATAAAAAATAAAAATGAACACTTTGGAGAACTGCTGGAAATAAGGCAGTGACAGTTTTAGCTCAATTCCAAGAAAAAAAAAGGCCTTAGGAAGTGCCAGAAGGAAAGCAATTTTTAAAATACAATGCTAGAAGAGAAACAAAAAAAGTGTAAAAACAGTATTTTTTAATTTTCAACCTATTGCAAGGACAACAAATATTTGAAGATAGCACACATTTCAATTTTATGTCAACGCAAAAGAACCAAAAGGAGAGCAGCAATTTCATGGGTTCTTTCTCATCTAAAACTAAAACAAAAATTATGATAGTTCAACATATTGAACCATTGGGCAATAAAAATAAAAATAATCATTGTCCAATTGTTCAATGTTTTAAATAAAAAATACTATGAAATTGATAATATTAAATATGAAACAAAATTTAAAGATTAATGTCAATGTGCATATCCAATTTTGTCTTTGATTGTGATGAAGACCTTCCTCTTCCTCTTCCTCTTCCTCTTCCTCTCCATTCCTTCTACATTTCTCTTCTTTTCATCATCTTTCTGTAATACCCCAAAATTGGCACCTATTTAATTTCATCAATTTTGGTGCATTATCTCGATTTTACATCACCAAAGTCCTAGTTCCCTAGGCAATTTTCTCTCTCCTACCTGACTTAATTTGACTTGATGTCAATTGCAAAGACCATAAATTGCAATAATCAAACGCTAAATTAATTCCTAAAGTCTTAGACTTAATTGGCTAAATTACCCCTATGATAAATTAATTTAATTATAAAGTCCTAAGTGCTTTCTAATTAAATTAAAATCTACCCTCTTTAGCTAATTACCCATAAAAAGGAATTAATAATTACTTGATATTCGAATGGACACACTTTTTTTGAATTGATAATTCAAGATATTCGAAAGGTCACCTGTGTGGCATTTTCCATTCTTTTTATTAAGTAATTCTTGCATTTTTGTCTCAATGTGGGAATGAAGAGTCACGAGTTACAAATCAAGAAACTCTTCATTCCTCTCCCAAGCTTTTCTATTTAATGAGCCTCTTCTTCTCATTCAAAAAAAGGCAATTTGGAGAGTAATTGAACTATAGCATTTTTTTATCTCATTTTATTCAAAGCTTTTTTTGTTGCATATTTAGTCTATCATTTTAGTATAATTGCATCTCATATTAGATTAAATTTGATTACTTGTTCTTAGTCTAGTATCATCTTTATTTCAAAATCTAAAAAAAAAACTGCACTTCATATTTCCTTTCAAGCAATTTAGATTAATTGCATACATTTTAGTTTGATTTTAGCTTGCATCTCATCTTTATGGCTTTGCTTTCAAATCCTCCGTTGTAGTAGCGGTCTTATGGTTGTTGGCTCTTCAATCTGAGAGCAATTAAACACCCCGCCTGCATAGGAGGCAACAGGTCGCTTCTCCATGAATTTCAGATTGAGTAATTCATACTCTCTCTTGTAATTCGATCATGAGAATAATGACTATGTTGCGTTTGTGCCTGATTTAGAGGTCACATTCAGTCACATACACTTTCCTCTTCCTCTTCTTTCTCCCCTTGTCGTCTCTTTAGGTGAATGTAAATTTTAAACTAACAATGTGCATTAGGTTTAGGGTTTTAGGTGAATATTACGGTTGGACACCTTTGTGGATCCCCTTTTAATGTTTTAATTGATGATGGCCTCTAGAATTTTCCCTAATATCACAATCAAATTAGGGTTAGGTTTACATCTTGCCAAGTGAATATTTGTTTAAATAATGTGATCATAGATTTGAATCCTACAATCATAAACAATATATACAAATATACATATACATATATATTCAATTAGGGTTAGTCAAGCTGCATTATATTAATAGATTATAAACACATCAGGGGGAGAGAAATGATGGCTCCGCTTAAAACCATTTCTACATCAAGCGTAAGTCTGGATGTCTACCACATCCCTCTTGCTTGGTGGCTTTTACTTGCTTTCCCAAACCATGTCTCTTCTCCCTACAAATAGTTGTCATCTTGTGGAGACGGGTGGAGGTTGTAAGGGGTTACTCGACTCTGTAAATGCCCTCATTGTCCTAGGCTGCAATGGTCCTTCTAGGATGGCCTACTTATGAGCCCACTCGCCATCCTTCTCTTACACCTTTGGCCTTCGCTCTCACAAGGTGGTTTTTAGACATATAGGATAGGGAATAAGGATGCATGGAAGGGAGTGTGATGAACCTTGCTGGTTCAACATCTTTTCAACCTGTGACTCTGTAATTTTGGTTTGATTTTGCAAAGTTTTGTATATTTTTTGTTTTTTGAATATATATTCTTTTTTTGAGTTTTTGAAAATAAGAACAATACATGAAATGAAAACTAAATACTTCCCATTCACCAATAGAGGCTGCTTTTCATTTATTGATAATAATAAGGCATAACATTTGCAATTAAAAAAAAACATAGGAATGGAATTACAGATTAAGGAGAACCTGAAGACCAAACACAATGTAGAAATTATGCCAAAACCCCTTCAATTTCTAATTACAATGGACCTTGACAGCTAAATATCCAATATGGGATGAAATAGGAACAAAAACACTGGACGGAATGACCAAGAAGCTAGGCCTCTAGGCTGGGGTCTCATGTGGCCTTGAAATACTTGTACGGCTGCCTTGAACATTCACCCAATCAGTCACAAAGGCCTGCGATCTGTCACTACTCGCTGCCCTTGACAAAATTCTCTTCAATTAATACTTTGTTCAATTCAACCAACACCCCAAATTATGCAGATGAAGCACAATTTGGCTCCTATGTGTAGCCATCACTAAAATGCAACTTCAATGGGTCTTTCACCACATCAAATTGCAAAAACATTGAAGAATTGTCACCCTCCAATGCTGTAAATAGTTGAAACCCTTGGTCTCAAGCTCAATCCCAAGAACATCCACAAACCAAGTCAAAAGCTCATATCCATAATGAAATCAATTTGTACTTGATGCCCTTTTATACTTTCTCACCCTTGGTCGATTTGCATTTGTTTTTCCACATTAAATTATTTTCTTTTTTATAACATTGCGTTGACCTTGGTATGTATGATCTAGTGGGCACCCTTTTATAACAAGTCATTTAATGCACATTAATTAAGTCACTTGCCCCCCCCCCCCCCAATTCACTTTATTACTTTATAATAAGCTTTATAAAGTTTAATAACTTCATAATACAGCCATTAGCAATTAATATCATTAATGACATTATAAATTCAATATTTCATTGAATACTCATTATCTCTCTGTCCCATCTGGATGTGGAGGTCTACCATTGCTTCCACTAAGCATCCAACTTCCTTACTAAAAATAGTAAGGGTCTCACTCTTACAATCACTAGCTTTCTATAATTAGTAAATCTTTGAATACCTGAACAAATCAATGGTGCCAAGGGTTAACACCGCAACTAAGGCCGATTCAGGTGCCCTGCCAAATATAGAAATGATGGATAAATGACTTACTATAAATAGTAAGTGTACCAAAATGACCCAAACGAAGAGCAATCTTGAACACTTCTGACCTTTGGAAGGGAAAGAGCCTCCTGTTTTGCCAACTAGGACCCTCTAACCATTTGACTTAGCTTATGAGGGCCAATGATAAGCTAAACTAAACCACAAACCATGGTGAGCTAAAAAGGGGACATTACTGATGGTCCCAATCGGTGTTGAGAGGGGAGGGGTGAATCCGCACCCACTAAAACTTGAAAACAAATCTGATATAATGTAACTAAAACTGTAAGCAGAACATATTCTATCACAAAAATAGTTATCACACAATCAAGCAATAAACAACACCATATTTATCACGTGGAAACCCAAATTGGGAGAAAACCACGGTGTGATTAAAACCTTGCAAATTTTGCACTTTTCTGAAGTGCGCCCTGGAGGGAGCCTTCCTTGTTAAAGGATTACAAATGCACTGTTAGATGTGACCCGGTTAAGGGATTTAAGAAGTAAGGCCTGTTAGAACCTGCCTAGTTAGAGGACTTAGAACACATAAACAGATGTCACCCGGTTAAGGGATTTAATACAAGGGACCTGTTAATGTCCACCCAAAATACTGGGATTTTGCTATTGCAATTGTTAGAGAGCAATAGAGGGTTTGATCTTTTAATGATGGCTTTGCTGAGCCCTGATAAGATTTTTGTTCTATTCAACTGAGAATCATCACCGGTCACTGCAAGTATGTTCTCCTTGGCTGTTGTGCTTCTTTGCACACTCTAGTTTCTTCTCCTCTCTTCACCTTAGTAGCTTCTTCAGCGTACAGGTTCACTCTGTTTTTGGTAGAATGAAGGCAAGCAATATTCTTCACAAGCTGAAGAATATATAGTCTTTCTTACCTTTCCGTGTTCTATATGCATGACCTGTTCAAGATCTCCTTCAGATCCATCACTCAGTGGAGTATTAGTTCACTTAGGAAACATCCGATGCATGCCATGTGCTTTTTCCGATTTATGAAGGAAAAGACAGATGCGTGTCAAAAGCTTTCCTTCACTGGAGTTTTTTACATGTGTTAATGCCACAAACTTTGGCATTAAAACCTTCACTTGCGCCTTGCACCGATCGTCTTGACAACACAAAGTTTTCCAAATTTTGTGCAACAGATCTCGATTAAAGAGTCACACAACTGTGTGTCAACTCTGACTTTCCCTGGTTCATCAGTCTTGATGAAATCTTTATTGATCGGTTTTCATCCGTAGATTGTGCACAAGTAAAAACCTTTATCTGTCACCTTTCCTTCCTTTGTACGTACCAGTTGCATCCTTGGTTAACCGGTAACATCGGTTCCTGTTACCAGTTACCGGTGGCACCATCCTTGGTGACCGGTTGCTCTGATGATCAATTAAAACATTATTAGTAACAAATATAGTCTCTTCTTACTTACTCAGTGTCACCGGTTTTCAAACCAGTCTCTCCTCACACTTATTGTTGTTAGCTGTGCCTGTCCTTGCTTCATAGATCGAACACTGGTATCCTTTGTCATAAATGACAACACCTCTTTGCCAATCAATGACAATACCTCGTTTGCCATGTACCGGATTCTTACCGGTTAATGCCAACAATTACAGGGTGCCCTTAAATAGCTGTTCTCTCCTTTTCATGCAACCCCTGTCGATTCTTACATAGTTAGAGATCTTGGGGTTTGCCAATAGTCCCTCAATATGGGGGATGGAAGAGAAATTGCAGTAGGGTGCTCTTAGCCATTCTCTCCGTTCCACAGTGGAATTGGGTGCCCTTAAATAGTTGTTCTTTCTCTACTTGTCACTATAGCCGGGGTGCCCTTAGCAGTTCTCCCTTAGTGCGACTTCCTCCTGTATCCTATAGACAGACTGTTGCAGTGTTGTTTGCATATTTTATATTTAATATTTATATAACAGAAATGTGCAAATATATGTGTATAGAAGATAAGCAATGTTTTCTATCTTATTGCTGGAAGTTGGAGTCTTAATAGATGAAAGTTGGTTTTAACTGTCCAATATTCTATATTTACGATGCTCGATGAAGTATTGCTTTATGTGTTTCCTTGCAATATCTCAGTGATAGTTGTATCAATGTTCCCTTGACTAATTTATCACTGCTATTGCTGAGTTGATCTTTTTCTGCTGATAAATGGTTTGATCATCTTTTCTAAGTATATGTCTTCCTGCTATCATGTATCCCTTTCTCTGCTCCTGTTCCAGGTCCCCCAAGCATGGTCAATCTGCTGCATATATATCCTTCCAATGTGGATGGGAAGGTGTGTCTTTCCCAGTGATCATTATCCTTTACAAAGGTGGTGACTCTTTGTAGTTAGTTAGATTGCTGTTGTATAGCCGCTGCATAAGGATCGCTGATAATGGTTAAGATCAGACTGTCTTTTTAAATGGAACGCTACTTCCTCCTTGTATCACTATAGTTAGTTTATCCTTTATTCACACCTCCTCACTTCTTCGGGGGGTTTAAGTAACTACAGAATGCCTTTAATTATATTCTTAATTACTGTTTTATCAAAAAAAAGTTCTTAGTTAATCATCGTTCATAAGATCAGTCTTTTAATTACTGATAACCGGTCGCTGTCCATTGCTGATCACTTAATATTGTTTGTTTTATTCTTTCATTGATGGGGTCATTACAAATTGACTTTACACTCTTTTTGACTTTTTTTTTAATCTGTTCTCATGTTTTGTTTGGCTGTACAGGATGCCTTGGCATCCCTAGGATGGTCAAAGGATGTCTTGATGACCCCCATTCATATTCTGAGGATACTGGGGCATTCCCAAAAGAATAAAAAAGGGTATGTCCAAGGTGTCTGAAAAATGTGAAATAAAAGGGAAGAGTGAGATGAACAACTTGTCTCTGAAATATCCTGAATGTCTGGGATCCGGTCTTAGCCTCTGATGGCATGTCCAGGTGGACTATTGTCTTGATATTGTGATGATACCTATGTTCCCCTTCACTGTTTGGCTGGAATAGTTAATTGCATATGTTTCCCAGTCAACAATAATACAAAATTGAAAATATGGTTCGCAATGGCATTTGATACTTGCTTTTTGTTTTTGAAAGTTCTCTCATATAATTCTAATGGTTATATTTATTATCTTGTGTGACAGATATGCTATGACAGGACAACTCAGTCAAAAGAGTGATGTTTACAGCTTTGGTGTTGTACTTTTAGAGCTGTTGACAGGGAGAAAGCCAGTGGATCATACATTGCCACGTGGCCAGCAGAGTCTTGTTACTTGGGTAAGATTTTCTATTCCTTCTGATATGTGAAGTTTCAATTCTTCTGGAGTGTTTTTTGCTAAAGTAAAATGGAATCCATTCTTTGGTATCAAGGAAGCAGCTTAGTAAGAAGGAACATTTTTTTTCATTTTTCTTTGGTTGGTATAAATTGGGTTGAGATTGTAGTCACAGTCTTCTTTCGATGCTGCTTGGGTTTCCCAAGCAGGAAGTATACAATAATATGTTTTTGATCAAGGAAAACAAAGGTCCCTAGCCTTTTAAAGCCTTTTCAAGAGCCAAATGGCTGAGAAAAAACTAGTCTCAACAAGGAGACCACTTAAAGTATAGGACTCACTGAAACCCTCTAGTTATATTTTTGCAGGCGACTCCAAGACTTAGTGAGGACAAAGTGAAGCAATGTGTGGATCCAAGGTTGAAAGGAGACTATCCACCTAAAGCACTTGCCAAGGTTAGAAGTAGCACATGGCTTTTGATTTCTTTTACTTTCTATAAAGCCTGACAATAGCCTAAGTCTTCTTAATGACATTTTTTCTAATCTGTTTCCTTGCTTTGGCACTTCCTTGTTTTCAGTTGTTCTCTAGTTTTATTTCCACTTATTGTTATGGTTTATTTTTTTCTCATTTTAACACAATGCAAAAGTTGTTTTTTCAAAAGCTGTTTATATACACCAGGAGAACATACACACACACACATATGCAGATACAAATACATATATAGATATATACATATACATATATGTGTGTGTGTAGTTGCATTGTACTTTTTTAAGGATATCTAATTTGATTTTTCTGTGTAATAGAAAACTTCATTCCTATTGTATTATGTATGGTAAGAAACAAAAATACTCAAGTCAAAGCATTTATAGCAAGTTTTCAGACTGAAAGTTTCATTCCTGGCGTTGCTATTCTAAAGGAGCTGCTATCTTTCTTTAATTTCCCTTAAGCCTTGAATTCTCCTAACTCCGAACCTTAAATATTTCAACTTGCATATTTGGGGTTTTTCTGCATCATCTATAGTTCATCAGTTGTGTCACTGGTAGATCTCAACCACAGCTGATGGTTGTCATTAGCTAGGTAATTGTGTGCATTGTGGCATTGGTATCCTGTATATTTAACTCATATTTAAATTCCTCATATTAATGCACTTATCAATTCTGTTCTTGTGTAACATCCAGTCAGATGTGCCTTAGCTGAGATTGCAGGTGCAACTTGCTATTATAATAATCATGATTTGTGGGATATTGCATTTTAATTTTTTTTTCCCTTGGCTGTTATTAAATTCTATAATATGCTTCTAGATGAAGAGTTGATTTTGGAAGCAAAATTCCTTGTTTCATTTCTTCTGCTTGACTCATTTCTCATTTGTTGAGAATGATCTAGAGAATAAAGTCTTTAACGTTTATATCTATTGTTTTCACAGTTAAATGTGTGTTGACTGTTAATTTATACACTATCATACCAAAGATTGGTCCCTTATAAGTGGAAAACTAGAACATTTCCTGGACGTGTCTAAAGCATGCTAGAATCATAAATTGAATGGTAGTTTCTGGAATTATGCAAACTTCTCTCTTTCATTCATTGTCTCTTCTGTGCAAAGCGTACAGATTACAATTGGTATTTTATCAATTTTTTACCTTTCTGTACTGAACATTTCAAACAGATGGCTGCTGTTGCTGCCTTATGTGTACAGTATGAAGCTGATTTTCGCCCAAACATGAGTATTGTCGTCAAAGCTCTCCAACCTCTGTTGAATGCAAGACCTGCTCATGCTAATGACAGTCCATCTATGTAAGCTGCACCATGTGTCAAATTATATTATTCCAAACACTAAGAACAGATATGGGAGATATTCATTTCCTCTTCTTGTACAATCAAGTATATATTTTCTGAATTGCTTTAGTATATTTGGACCCAATACATAAGTGATGAAATTAATTGGATTATGAATTATGTGAGAATGAAGGAAATCTCAAAAGATGGAAAACATGACATGAACATGTGTAGTTGAAGGCCTTTTATTTAATTGCAATGTCTTCCCTATTCTTTCCTTTTATTACCATGTTTGTACATATGTTCATGATTAATTTATGTCACAAGAAAGTTGAATCCATGGCCTAAAAGTGCTTTGGGTTGGATTGGTAGATCCATACTTGGATTGCAGCATAGTGGAATTTCAAATTGTCTCATTTGCAATATATTTTTGGTTTTTCATAGCTGAAAATATATGATAACAGTATGGATTATATAAATATTGCATAATTTTATACTTTAGAGTCTTGTACCATTGGTGTATATGGTTGTAGGACATAATAACCCGGCCAAAATAACTCTGGACAGAATAACCCGGTCACAATAACCCAAAGACAAAATAACCTAGGGTCATAATAACCCAAGCCAAAATAACCCGTAGTCAAAATAACCCATGGATATAATATCCCCATAAGAATGTAGAGAAAGGAAAAGAAATTATAAATTACATATATGTTGCTAAAAAACCTTTATTATTCAAATTTTCAATTAAAGTGTCAAATTATGAGTTCAACCAGTCTTTTTAGTCTTTCTTTGAGTTCATGGTATTTTTTCTTTCTTGGTTGCCCAATGTATCCAACCATATATTTCTCTATTTTACCCTGTTCTTTTTTACTACTTTGATGAATTTCCAGAATTAGTTGTGCAATGCTTGAAGCACTTCACTAAATCCTTTGTGCCATCCCTCAATAGTATTATTGGTTTTGGGAAGATCATTTTGAATAGCTGAATAGAAATTCCACATTGTGATTAGAAACTTGGGTGATCTTTTGTTGCCTCTTCTGGCTAGTCTGCCAATCCATGTGTCTTCAAAATAACCAATTATGGGTTGTAAAGTCTCCTCATGTTTTGTATAATAAGGAGATTGTACAAGTGTTTCAAATGCATCAATTATGTCTATTTGAGGCATGAAAGCTAATGCATCAAGTTTATAGATCTCAAACGCAAATACTTCATCAACAACATTGTAATGTGTTTGTAAACCTTCTTCTTGAACTTTCCTCCACAAACATTGAGAGAAATGGAAAAAAACATCCTTGAATAGTGATATTTGGAAAAATTTCAGAAATAGCTCCTATGAAAACATATTAAAGGTGTTTTAAGGCTATTTTAGGGGTATATAATGGATATATGGTCTAAAATGACCTAAATAGCCTCTGTGGAGCTTCACAATCCCTTTTTCTATCTTAAAGATTGATGTTACTTAATCTTTTGGCATGTTTGTTTATGTTCCTTGTAATCATATTTATAATTTAGTTTAATAAATAATTTTTGTGACTATTTATGGTCATTTGGGCACATGAAGAGATAGCAAAGAAAATTGGAGCAAAAATTTGGCATAAGAATTGGAAAAATATCCACACTTCAAACATTGGGGAAGCAATCATTCACAGTAATCCCTTCTAGGTAGAACCATATGTATGATGGGTTTTAATATTGTTTCACTAAAAATAATTTCCATGGCCTATATTTAAAACGTTCTCTCAACTTAGTTTAATTCCTTCTACATGATCTAAATTCTGATGTTCTAATTGATTTTATGTCATTTCTAGTTTACTAGGTTGATCTAAAATACGCATGAATTGATTTTATGTCATTTCTAGTTTACTAGGTTGATCTAAAATATGCATGGGTTATTATGTTCATGGGTTATTTTGACCATGGGTTATTCTATCCATGAGTTATGACCCTAGGTTATTTTGTCTTTGGGTTATTATGACAGGGTTATTGTGTCTATGGTTATTTTGGTTGGGTTATGATTCTGGATACTAGTGTATATTACTTGTAAACCATAAGTGCTAAAAACCAAGTTTTTTTCCAATATTTTGGAACTTTGGCTAGCATGCAAACCACAAGAACAAGGTTTTGCAAATGGGGTTGCAAGCAAAGTGGGCTTAACCTTGGAGCAAACTTTGTGGTTAATCGTGCTTGAGCCGGAGTAGTACTGGGATGGGTGACCTCCCATGAAGTCTTGGTGCCTCACCTCTATGAACATCACCTAAATGCAATGATTGCTAAGTGTTCCATTCATTCTAATGAGAGATGGGTTCTCATGAACCACTACTCATGAAACGTGGGTCAATGAGTTTGACTAAAAAATGACACAATTGATTCGTAATAGCAATATCACAATTTGACTTGGTGTGAAAAATATCTCCTACTTATCAAGGAAAGAATAATTCGACCAAAATTGACAAAATGCATACCCAAGTTACCTTCCAATTCCTTATGTAATAAGAAGTGATGATGTCTCCTAGTGTCATATCACTCTAAATTCAATCTTCATCTATATCCTTATATGCACTTTCCATATCTAGTGGTCTCCCAAGAGGGTTCCAGTATGCTGAAAACCATACTCTAACTAAGGTTTTCAATCTTTTTTGAGATCCCTTGCCTTACTATTTTCACCAAGTGGAGCACTACAACCAAGACTTGTTCCATCATCCAACTCAAAAAGTGAATTGTTGCATGTCATATCATTACCATGTCAAACAATGGGTTATCAACAACCACAAATTGATTCTTCCAATTATGTTCATGCTCTAATGAATACTAAAATCAGAACTTTTATACCTATCAATAGTAACTTCATAACTGTCACAAATCACTTGTGCCTCTCCCTTATCATTCTCAATAGAAAATTGTGGATCCAAATCAACAAGGCCACTATATCCATGCCCAAGATCAGCTACAAGCAGTGGTAAATCAGTTTTATCAACAACATCATTAATGCCATCCTCCATGCAAACTATGTACTCTAAGACCATACCATTATCAAGATCAAACAAAATTTTTTCCCATGTTGGATCATCATCATACTTAGATGCTATCATAACTGGATCCCAAATGCTAAAACTTTGATTATTTTGTTTAGAAAAATTAAGCTCACCGTATTCTTCATGGTTGGTTGCCCTTTTTGATAAATTACTCCCCAAATCATAAGTACTTAAGTCATCATAAGCATCATCTTTAGAATACGATATAGAATGCAACATCATAAGTTGATTGAAGAACATCATAAATGTTCTCTAATGTCCCTTTTTTGGAGACATTAAAAATTAAATGACAACGTCATAAAGTATTAAAATGACAACTTATTTGGAGCTTAATGAAAATTAATAAAGTCATTTTAATTTTAAAAGGGGAATTCAAGAAAGAACAAAAAGAAAAGAAATTAGGAGATGAGCAGTTGGAAAACAAAAGCTCACAAGGATGTTCTTTAAAAGAACATAGAGAAGCTTATTTTGGGGATATGCTGGTTTTTATGTTTAGTTTCTCTTGGAGAGTTCTGGGAAGCTTTGGCTTTTAGCAAGTTTGAAGATGGAAACCCTTGAGCTTGGAGGCAGTGGACGGAAAACCATTGTCTATTGGAGATATCACTCAAGTGTCTCACTTTGTGCTTAAAATTCATACTGTTGGTTATCCAATCCGACTGTAAGTTTTGTGGCTACAATTGAATATTTGTTGTTGCTCTACTAAAGATTCAAATGCAATTTTCATATTTCATTTTCAGAATCTCTATTCTAGACTTTTTCAGTATAAATTGTTGGATTAATTGAAATCAGTTGCATGTAATTTATTGTTAAAATTTATGGAGAATATTTTGGTTAAAAAAGTCTGGACAAAATATCCTACGAGGATATTTCAGTGGTATCACAGCTGGTTCTCCTACCAGTCTTGAGGTTTCTTGAGTGACATAATTGCAACTTTTTCAAATAACCACAAGTCTCTGCTAGAAGCTTGTAGTATTAAATATTTGCAGAGCTATTTTGATGACTATATTTAATTTATGTGATTTTTCGCTACTTTCGGAATGTTGAAATCTAAGAGTTTGAGTGGAAGTTTTCATTTTGAAATAATGTTGGAAGACTATCTAAGAAATACGGGTGCTTGATTATAATATTTCATAGTGGTTGCTGAATAAAATAATTGTGAGATTTATGGAAGTTCACAATTGAGGGAAATAGCAATATATTTGGATGAACCAAGTATTAACATGGTACGCAATTTGTGGTCTATTAGTGTGGGCCCAATATCAAATCTAATGGGATTTGTAATACGGTGCGACTAAAGTTAACAATAATTCTTATAACTAAGGCACGTTGGAAGGATAATTTATATTATTATTCTTGGCTTGGCATCCGAAAGGAATAATTTTTAAGTCCGCTGAAATATGAAACAAGGGTCGGGAACAGTTTTTCCTGAAATATAAGATCATCGCCTAATGTTTGATTATAAGGCTTCGATAAAGCTATAGAAAATATTTCGATTCTCTGTAATAGGTCGGGAGAATTTTTCAGAAAAGAAACTCTTGGAGAATAGTAGTGGTCGAGAGTCACTAAGAAGAACGTTATTTTTTCATGTGGCATTGAGGTGAAACATGATAGGGAAAGAATGATTAAGGGAGCTAAGTTTTGAAATGGTCTAGCATCCAAAAATACATAGAGAAGCTAACATAGAGACAAGGAAAGTGATTGGAGTCACACGGTAAGCTGGAAAAGAGATATCGACACTTGAGAAATGACAACGATGAAATAACTAAAATTTATCGAGCTATTTGGAATAAAGTTACAAAGCTTGAATATAGATAGAGAAATATATTTGCCACACACTATGAGGGGATATGTTAAGGGCATATAAGATCATAGTTGGTGCAAAATATAATTTCTTTGAATCGGTACTATACTCCTTTGGACAAACATATTTACATTGCCGCAAATATTTGGTGGGAGTAAGAATATTTGAACAAAATTATATTGACTTATTCTAGTGAGTCTAATGTTAGGTAATTTATTTCTCTGACGGTATTAACTGGAGTGGTTCGGTGAAAATAGAGTGTGAATTCATGTGCTTTATCATTTTGTGCTTGGATATCGGAGGCTATTGAATGATTGCAAAGTTTTCTTTCAAACAAGATTCATGGTGTTGTGAAATGGTGGAAGGAATACAGAGTAACGCTTCTGGTACATGAAGAGTAAGCAGTCATTGTCGTTACAAGAATTAAGATTCTTGGATTTGTACATAGCTCAAATTCTTGTTTGGAATAATGGGAATGAGAATATAGGTCTTTGTTTGAGTATTGTCGTGAATAGCCAGAAGTTGATGTTTGAGGATTGGTGGCTTATTTCTGCTAGCCGCATATCACTTGATGAAGCCGTGAAGACTTATGCTTACGCTGGGTGATAACATTAGTCGAAATAATTAACCTTATATCAGAGTGTACAAATTTCAACCAGTCTGGAGGTATCTAATCTGTTGTTGTAGAAGGTCATTCGCTGAGTCTAGAACATACAAGAGTTTGGAGTCATGAAGGAATGAAAAGATTGTTGATGCCCATTACTTGTATGTTGCCCTTTCAATTGCAGATTGATTGTATAAATCTAAACATTACAATAAATCATTCTCAAATTGGAGTTTGCACTTAAGACTCACTTAGGAAGGGGACTGACAGCTACACAAATTGTAGTCCCTCTTACTTCATTTACAGTTCATTTGTTGTAAGATAATGTGGATTGTTGAAAGTTTTCTGCAAATTCTGAAGATATAATACTGATGGAGTATTAATACCTTGCTACAAATTGATCTACTACAATTCTAGGTTGAAAGTTATTGTTTGGAAGTCTACAATAAATTCTGGAAATTATATTTTATTTCTACACTAAATCGTCAAGGAGCAGATTGCTAGAAGAGCAGACTTAAGATTGTATTGTGTGTCCTCTATTCACAATCTTGCTCCTATTAACCAAGGGTCTTGTCTTTTCATAAGACACACCCCTTCTAGGTCGGCCCTCCATGAAACAACCTATTCCTCTATAAATCGGTGCCCTTGTCCATTAACTAATAGTTAATTATTAATTACTACAATAGTCAAATACAAGGTATATAAATATGCCTAGCAAATCGCCAATTTGTTCTAGGGAGATGTATTTATCAGGAGGTCATATATAAAGGAAATTACATGCATTTTAGATTTGTCTAATCTGAAGAATCAGAACATTAATATGATCAAGTTATCAGGATTTAACACTCCCTCTTAACTTGATAATATAAATGAGAGAAACATATCTACCAACATCGTTAGGATGACTAAGCATAAATTTGTATTCTATATCTATCTGATTCTTCCAAGCATGTAGTATCATGGTACACATGATACTTGTCATATTACTAAACCTGTAATATGAATTATCACTAATACTTGTGATAACAGTATTACATGTGATGCAATACATAGGATAAAATCTGGAGAATGATTAAATTCTTCCTTTATCCAAATTGTGACTCATAGGCACTGACAAGCCTATATCACAATATGATCCCGAATTAAGATCTGCTAGTACACAGGATAAAATCTGGAGAATGATTAAATTCTTCCTTTATCCAAATGTGACTCATAGGCATAGAAATGTCTATATCACAATATGATCCTGAATTAAGATTTGCCAGTACACAGGATAAAATCTGGAGAATGATTAAATTCTTCCTTTATCCAAATGTGACTCATAGGCATAGAAATATCTATATCACAATATGATCTTTAATTCATCCAGATCTGCCAGTAGTTCCCTACTATTTTAGAACATCATCTCAGAGATCGTCATCTCATATAATGTCTATTTATTATCACAGAAATCATCACCTCTTTAGATAATAAACACAAATGGTGAAGCCCATAACAGTCAATAGCCTGACAATAATAATTTAACACAAAATTATTTTATTAATAATCAAAGAATAAAAATGAGTTATAATTCAACCATACCAAGTCTTTTTCTGAAGTGATCTATCTTCACTCGAGAGAGAGGTTTGGTAAGAATATCTATTGTCTGATCTGCAGTACAAATGTATCTTAACTTGACAGTATTCCTGTCTACCATATCTCTTACATAATGGTAAGGAATTTCAATATGCTTGGATCTGTCATGAAAAACTGGATTCACAGAAAGCTTGATGCAACTCTGATTATCACAATGAATGATAGTGGGATTCATGGGTTGACCAAATAATCCCACAAGTAACTTTCTAAGCCAAACTGCATCCCGAGAAGCCATTGCAGCTGCAATGTATTCAGCTTTTGTGGAACTCTATGCCACTGATGTCTTCTTTCTGCATATCCATGATATCATCGCTGATCCTAAACTGAAATAACATCTTGAAGTGCTTTTCCTATCAGTAACATTTCCAACCCAATCTGAGTATGTGAATCCATGTAAGTCGAAGTCAACTTTCTCATACTTGAGCCCAAGGTTAAGAGTGCCTTGTAAGTATCTCATAATGTGTTTGACTGCAACCAGGTGAATCTCCTTTGGTTCACACATAAACTGACTTAAGGCATTGATTGGATAGCAAATATCAGGTCTTGTATTTACCAAGTACATGAGAGACCCAATCATCTAGTTATAAAGAGTAGAATCTATGGAGGGTGATTCTGCTGCTGCTTCCTTAAGTTTGTGTAGGTTAGTCTCCATTGGAGAAGACATAGGTTTGTAGTTCCACATTCCAAATCTCTTCAAGATGTCTAATGTATACTTTCCTTGATTAAGTATGATGTTGTCAAAGTTTTGCCATACTTCCAATCCTAGGAAGTAATGAAGGAGTCCTAAATCTTTCATATCAAATTCTCTGATTAGATCTTTCTTGCATTGATCTATAAGATGATCATCACCTGTTATTAGTAAATCATCAACATATAGTATCAAAGTTATCATATCATCTTTATCCTTTTTATAATAGAGATTTGGATCAGCTTCATTCTTGGAGAATCCTAAACTGGTGAGATACTTATCGATTCTTTCATACCATGCCCTTGAAGCCTATTTAAGCCCATAGAGAGCTTTCTTGAGCCTGCAAACAAAGACTTTAGGGTTATGAGTTTCAAATCCTTCAGGTTGTTCCAAATATACCTCTTCAGTAATCTTTCCATTTAGAAATGTTGTTTTCACATCCATCTGATGTACTTTCCATCCCTTCGATGCTGCAATAGCTAGGACTGCTCTTACAGAGGTGTATCTGGCAATTGGAGAAAAGGTTTCTTCATAATCAATTCCCTCCTTCTAAGAGAATCCTCTGGCTACGAATCTGGCCTTATATTTTTCAATGCTACCATCAGCAGCATGCTTGATTTTAAATATCCACTTAGAAGAAACAATAGATTTTCCCTCAGGCCTTGGAACAATTTCCCAAACATCATTCTTAATAATGGATTGGTATTCTTTTGTCATAGCATCCTTCCAAGGTGTATGTTTAATAGCATCTAAAACATTGGTTGGTTCTGATTTAGATAAATCACTCATGTTTGCAGCATAGCTAGAGAATCTTTTGGGTCTTTTGCTTTCTCTGAAGGTT
Organism: Chamaecyparis obtusa; assembly: GCA_027943335.1. Classification (NCBI taxonomy): domain Eukaryota; kingdom Viridiplantae; phylum Streptophyta; class Pinopsida; order Cupressales; family Cupressaceae; genus Chamaecyparis; species Chamaecyparis obtusa. Next base: position 1,536,323 of record BSBK01000944.1, read on the forward strand.
CCTTTTGGTGTAGAGAAGTCTTGTGCTTCTTCTATAGTCTTAGAGGCCCAAAGTGGTCTTTTCTTAGGATTTTGAGTTTCCTCAAGATTAAGATTTTGAATTTCACCTTCAATTTCTTCAATGTTCTCCCTCTGAAACTCAGGTTCATGATTTTCTTCAGAACTAGGTATATGTGAAGGATCTTTATAACTTAGGGCTCTTTTGAATGCTAAATCTTCTTCAAATATTACATCGCTACTAAGTTCAATGTTTTTCTGACCAGTTATGTAAACTCTATATGCCTTGGATGTTTCATTGTATCCAACAAAAATACCTCTTTTGGCTGAAGGTTCGAGTTTAGTTCTTTTCTCTTTAGGAATATTAATGTAAACAGGACACCCAAATATTCTAAGATGACTGATATTTGGTTTAGAATTAGAGAAGACTTCCTCAAGAGTTTTATCTCTGAGGTGGGAGTGAGGGCATCTGTTTTGAATATAGACAGCGGTACATGTGGCTTCTGCCCAAAGATAGAATCCTAAATTTTGGTCAAGTAGCATAGCTCTTGCAACTTCCACAATTGTCCTATTCTTTCTTTCTGCTATCATATTTTGCTGAGGATTGTAAGGAACAATACATTCCCTCTTAATCCCTTCTTTTTTTACAAAAATCCTTAAACAAATATGAAGTATATTCCCCTCCATTATCAGTCCTAAGAGTTTTAATTTTGTGTCCTGATAGATTTTCGGTTAAGGATTTGAATTCTTTAAATCTTTTAAGGATTTCTTTTGATTCTTTACATTTCAAGAAGTAAAATAATGCCTTCCTAGAGAAGTCATCCATAAAGAGTACATAGTACAAAAATTGCACATCCTTTGCATATGCTTGAATGATCTTTGTTCAACTTAGGTAAACTAGTAACCATCTTCTCCATAGTTGATAAGGCTTTGAAGTTTAGGTGCCCTAACCTTCTATGCCATACTTCGTTTATATCTGCAGCTTCATGAACTAAGGCTTGAATAGGTTCCGAACATAGTTCATACAGGTATCCCTTCCTTTGACCAATAAATTTTGATTTCTTAATAGAAAAGTTTTTAGGTCAGGTCATTACCTTTCCATGCATAAATGCTACCTTATATCCATCATCCTCAAGTGTTGTGACAGAAATTAGGTTCCTCTTGATTCCGAATACATATAATACTCTTTTGAGGTGTAAGGAGATGCCTGATTTTAGTTTTAAGGTGCAGCTTCCAACTCCTTTGACTAGATGTGCAAAACCATCACCTATGGTAACTTCTTCATTGGTTTCCTCCGTCATTGAATCCAATACTTCTTTATACCTCGTAATGTGTCTGGATGATCCACTATCAATTACCCAAGAGTTGAGTTTTCTAGATACATCATTTGATAGTGCTGAATACAGTACATAATTTTCAGGATCATAGTCTTCTTTTGTCTTAGTTACCTCTGTGAAATTTACTACTTGTTTCGTAATCTCAAGGCAGTCTGACTTCTAACTTTAGATATGTCCCTCTTGAATTTGTTATTGCCTTGAGAGGCCTTCTTCTTCTTAAAGTGTTTCTTCTTTCCTTTGTAGGAATTTGTGTTGAGAACATGAAGTTCTTCATCTCCAGTTTTTGATTTCAGTCCTTTCTTAAGTTGCCTAGATTCTTCTTGAAGGCAGTCTCCTTTAAGTCTGTTGAAGTTTGGGAGTTTGTCTCTACCACTTACTCCTTGTGAGAATGTTTCCCATGAATCCGGTAACCCATCTATAGCCATAAGTGACAACTCTTTGTCTTCAATTATGGTCCCTATACTTGCAAGTTCATCTCTTAGACTAGCCACCCTTAGGAAGTATGAATTCATAGATTCTCCCTTCCTTATTTTTATACGATTTAGTTGCCTTTTTAGTGCAAGGGTTCTAGTTGCATTGTTAACCTCATATGCATTTATTAATGCACTCATCATATTAAATGATGTCTGATGTTTCATTAGCATAGGTACTATTTCATTTTTAACTCCATCTAATATGATTTTCATGGTTTTCCTGTTTCCTTTAATCCAGTTAGTTTTATGAGGATCAACATCAGGTTGCTTGGATTCCTTATCAACAAACTGTATTACATCATTGTCTTCAAGAGCCATTATAATTCTAAATTTCCATGCAACGAAGTATTCTTTTCCATTAAACCTGTCTTCGGGTCTGATTGTGTTGGCCATTGAAGGTAGAAGAATGTTGCTTAGATATTTTCAAATCTGATTCTCAATTTGCAAAGCCTAGGTTCGACAACTTGACTTTGATACCATGAAAGTTTTCTGCAAATTTTGAAGATATAATACTGATGGAGTATTAATACCTTGTTGCAAATCAATCTACTACAATTCTGGGCTGAATGTTATTGTTCTGGAAGTCTGCAATAAATTCTGGAAATTATATTTTATTTCTGCACTAAATCACCAAGGAGTAGATTGCTAGAAGAGCAGACTTAAGATTGTATTGTGTGTCCTCTATCCACAATCTTGCTCCTACTTATATATTAACCAAGGGTCTTGTCTTTTCATAAGACATGCCCCTTCTAGGTCGGCCCTCCATGAAACAACCTATTCCTCTACAAATCGGTGCCCTTGTCCATTAACTAATAGTTAATTATTAATTAACTACAATAGTCAAATACAGGGCATATAAATATGCCTAGCAAATCGCCGATCTATTCTAGGGAGATGTATTTATCATGAGGCCATATATAAAGAAAATTGCATGCATTTTAGATCTATCTAATCTGAAGAATCAGAACATTAATATGATCAAGTTATCAAGATTTAACAATTGTTACCAATGAATATGGTGACAGTTATATGCAACAGGTCAAAACTTACTATACCTTTATCCTTTGCATGGCTTAAATGAAAATATAACTTTCACGTTCAGTTTTGGGAAAACAGTCAATCTAAACATTGTAGATTCAGTTCAGTATTTGCACAATTACCCTTATAACTTCCTTTGAAATACCAACAAGTAGCTTATTAAAATTTGTACCTGGAAACAAGCAAATAGTTTGACAAAATACCTCTGAGTAATCAAGTGTAATCAAGTGTGGTAGGAGATTACAGTGGGCAGCTCCTTATCTCAATAGGTAATTCGGAACACTGAGTTAGAAGTAAAGAGAATCACTAGGACTTTTTCCATCTCCTTCTGTGGAAATTATTATTAAGATGCTGCAACTTATGCTCTATCACACCAAATTCATATCGGAATACTGAGTTGTACATTACCAGTTGCATATTGTCATTTGTAATTCTCTGCTATAGAAAATCACCAAATTACCAGCATGTGTGTTCTGAATTGATTACTAGTTGCTTTGAATTGAATGTTATTGTGCCAATCTACTTGACCGTAGGGTTCAAATTGGTTCCAAAGTCTTATTGTGTAAACAACATCCTACATAGTTTTAATGTTGAACAGGAACTCTTTGTAACTTGAGATAGCATGCCATTGGATTGACAAAAAATGAAAAAAAAAATAGTATCTAACTTCCTGCAAGTGTTTGATATAATGCCTAGACTATGAAATTCATAAGTTAGATTGTAAGTTTTGCATCACTAGTAGTACTCATTCTTACAGTGGTCATCTGTTTAATGAAATGGCTCTGAGACAAACTAAAACATGGGGTCAGGACTAGTAGTGGATCTAATAACATTGGAGTTTAGAACAACAATACAGTGATTTTTAGATTTTAAAATGGAATCAGATGACAATTTGGTCAAAGTGTTTTGTGAACTATGTTTCAAACTTAATTGGGAATCACAAGGAAAGAAAGAAGATCTCATCACTTTGAGCCGATTAGAGGGATGGTTGGCAATTGTAGAGAAATCATCATTTGTTTCATTGCAAAGTACTTTCACTCCTATAGTGACTACCTTGATTCAACACAAATGGTTGAGACATTCAGATGGAGAGATAAGGTTTTTGGTTTCGACATGTTTGATGGAGATCATAAAAATCTTGGCACCTCAAGAACCTTATGAAGAAAACATAATGAAGGAGGTACTTCAGCTAATCGTTGATAGCTTCCAATATTTTGGGTACATCAGAAGTCATCATTATTCGAGAAGAGTTGTCATACTTAAAGCATTTGCATAAATCAGATTGAGTAATCTTATGCTTAACTTGAGACTATATGACTTAATACACACCATGTTTCAATATTTTGTGGTCACAATCAAGGAAGAACACAATGAAGATGTTATTGCAGCCATGAAGACGATTATGGTTATGACAATTAATGAGAGTGATGCTCATTTCCAGCCACTTCTACATATGTTAGTCATCTCAAGGCAAGAACAAAAAGTCTCTAAACCTACTTATGAATTGGTCAACAAGGTGCTCAAACAATGTGAGTGAAAAATTGAGAAATACAAACAACAATGTGTTGAAGAAGAATTAATTTCATTGGGATTACTGGTTGTAGGACCTTCCCACACTAACACATTTGGGGTCGATTTCCGACGAGAGCTCGTCATAATTTGATAGGCAGATGTCTGACTTTTGATGAAAGTTGGAAAAGCTACTCGTTGCCATTTTTTCGTCAGAAGTCCCGACAAAAAAACATAGACATAACAATTCTAATGATGTCGATGTCAGAAATTATCAACGAAAGGAGGGTTTTGGGTCGTCGGAAAAGCGACAATAGCTGTAAGATTTTTGTTAGAATTCTGACAAGTGGCCCAAGGACAAGTTGTTGTACCTGCAACATTTCCTTTTGTTGTAGGTTCAATAACCTCATCGGTGCTATGACAGAGTTTGTCACAATTCCAATGAACACACCCACCATAGCACCGACAAGGGTGCTATATTTGAGACGAAAGGAAACATCACAGGTATATGAACCTCATTGGTGCTATGACGAGGTTTGTCAAAATTCAGACAAATATCATTTTAAAAAAAAATATTTTTTAAAAAACAACATATTCTCAAAAGAACAGTCACAACCCATTATAAAGGGTCTGATTGAGGGGTGTGTTGTAGTGGGAAGATAAAGGGACAGTCACAACCCATTTAGTTGTCCATTGTATTAAACGGGTTTGCAGATGTTATAAAGTCTTATGAGGGCATGAGAAGTACCATTAAGGTCTTGAGTATAATCAGAGGGAGTCGAGTCTAGTTTCTATGGTGAGGAAGGCTAATGAGTCAGGGTTTGATGCTATCATAGGGAATGGAAAGGGGATTTGTAATCAATCAAGTTGTGGAATGCAATCAATCAAAGAAATGTATGAAATCAGACATAAAGAAAGTTCAATTAGAGTTTGGTTAAATGGGTGAAATGTTGATAGTTTAGTGGAGATAAGTTGTGATCAAATTGAGAGAGTTTGAGGATTGAGTTCACTATTGAGGGAGATATTAGATAGAGTGTTGTGATATGACACATTAGGTCAAAAGTTGTATCTCACAATCAATTAGGGTTTGTCGTTACTGATTAACACAAACACTTCAAGTAGGTGCTTCTTTTAATCTTCCCAAATTGACTATAGAACCCTCAAGGTACACTAGGTTCCCAAATATGTATACTTCCTCCAAGGATTCAATCTATGTCCCAAATCCAAACGAACTTAGCCAATTCTTTTTAGGGTCTTAACACACCCTAATGAACTTGGATCAACTAAATTCCAACACCAAGACAACTATTTTGCTCTCAAAATCCAAACTAGGAACTCAATCAAGCCTAAACCCTCAATTAGGTCTCCAAAACCTATTTTTTGCCCTTTTCTTCAAACTTTTCCAAAACAACCCACAAAAAATGATTGTTTCAGATACCCTTTTAGATGTTACACAACACATCCCAAAATTGGCTATGACTCCTTTGGATCAACTAGGCCAAATAGGAAAATTTACTGTTGTAAGAGGCCTAATTAGGCCACTTTTACAAAGCAACTAATCTCCAAACTTTGAATCTTGACTCCAAACTCAACACATTATCTCCATATGATGCCAAACTAAGGATTTTGTCATTAGTTTTGTCAGATCAACTCTTCTAATGGATTTTTACCAAACCCTCACCAAATGACCTATAAAACTAGGGCCTTCTCAAATCCACCTTCCCAATCACTTCCAAACTCAACAAAGGGTCATTTCACCTTGTCCTCAACCTAACTGAACATAATCACTCAAAAAACCTATCCCTCATGTGGACAAATCCTCCAAACCAATACCCATGCCTTCATTCCATGCACCCTATATAATCCTCTCAAGAATCAGCCATAAAGCTATGCATCTTCCACCCTTTGAGGAAACACTAGGATGGTTAGCTTTTTGACTACCTACATAGAAATACTAGATACATGCAATAATTTTTTGTGTTAGTTTATTCATCAATTTTATTTACTTGTGAATTGAGTTTTATTATCTATTAGCTAGGTATCTTAATAGAGTTCTAGTTGTAGTATCATTACAATAGATGTATCATGATTAATTTATAGCATCATTCTACTACATCACACTTCATTTCTTAGTGCCCCTACCAGCATAGCAATTGATTCTTAGGCCTATCTTTTTTATAGAAATGCCTATCTTTTAAAATTCATAGTCTAATCCTCCAAGTGGGCTAGGCATTATCTTATACTTTGCATTAGTCGTCCAATGTTAGGAGTCAATAAGAAACTTGTTGACCTTGATCTTGACAATGAAATCCATATTGTTTTGGATGAAGGTTATTTTCTATTGTGGCTACTCTTTTACATAAATTCAACCTTACAGTAGATGGTATAAAGGGAGAAACAATCAATAGAATCAGTACATTAAAATCCCATGGTCTAGCAAGAATATAGGGGGTGGTTGCAAAATTCAAGGAACATTTTATTGAACTAGCTCTTATGAATTAGTTCCACCATTGCAACTCCACCCCATAATTGAGATAAAGGTTAAATTTTGAGGAGAATATTAGTTTATTTATAGAATCTAGTGACATAGGTTTACTATCACAAGCAATTTAACTGTCATCAAATCAACTAGGTCTAAATTGACCACATATTGATAGGAGAGCCAATCAATATCATTCAAAAAGGATTTTCATCATCAAGACTAAATTTGGGGTCTGAGTGTTATCATATTCTAACTTCAAGGGTAAGTTCTATAATGACCACCACATGGAAAACGTGAATATACATATACAAAAAGGCACAAGGAATTATTATAACCACCATTCTATTTTCATATACTATGAATTAATAACCAGTGTTAATCTAATCCTTTGGCACATAGTTGTGGGCTACAAAGTATTATTTGAATACCATTCTATAGTATCAAAGACTTACAAAAATTACCAACCCTCTTGAGTTGAATGAGGTTTACTTAACTTGTTGCTTCATAGGGCTATATCAAGTGAAATAACTTATTCTATTGCTATGAGCATTCACATAAAGAAAATACTACGGTTTTTAAAAATTACTGGGATTTATCCCAAACATGAGAGAGTAGAGTAGAGTTATTTTGTTCTTTTAAAAGTCTTTCTTTTGTGCACAAATTTGATTTCATTGTTTTAAGAATGTTGACAGTAACAATTGACACAATAAAGCATTGGGGGAATGTTCCTAATTGTTCCTAATGTTCTATAGTGTAGAAAAAAGGTTGAAAGGACTCTAAAATAACATCCCCAATCCCTTATATGATGTTGAATGGTCTACTTGTTCTCTGATTGCACTAAATCAGTCCTAAATTGTCTGATAAGAGAAATGATAGTACAAGTTTTTGGTTGGGTTTGATCACAAGTTATGTGTTCCTTCTAAGAAGGTTGTGTATGGTTTGGAACACTCATATTTTTTTTCTTTGCAATCCATACTTGTTTGCATACCCTTACCCAATCCTTGAAGGTATTGTCCCCCTTGCATGTTCATTGTCTATTCTTTGATCACAATCTAATCGAAACTATTTATCTTTGTAAGTTCACTATTTATTTTTGTTCCTTGAAGTGTCTAGGTTGGATGTTCTGTTAGACGCCCTAATGTACATTGTGGGAAGTCATTCCAAAAGTTGTCAAACCTTGTTTCTAAGGGTGTCTTGTTCATTGTCATGCTTAGGATAGTCATGAGGTTGTGACTAATTCATTTGTTTAATTAATAAGGGCATGATACCATTTAAGGTACATGGCATGAGAAGATAGATTTGGAAAGAGGTGGACTTTAATAAGTGCTTTGTCACAGTGAAAAGTGATTGTGACTGTCTCTAGGACTGAAATATAGAGACAAAGTTATGAAAATGGCTTTGTCCACAAAATAAGTTGGAAGATTTGTACTTAATTCATTTGGAGGAAGGTGTATGGTCGTCTAGAGAATGCCCTAACACCCTAGATAATGATTGTGAGTCTAAGAAATGCTAGTAGATTGTCAAGTTGCATAGGTAACTAGGACTGTCATAGACAATCAGTAAAACAAGACATTAGAGTCCTTGATAACTTGGTGGGTATGCAGTAGAAGTGGACCGGGTTGATGTATGGGCAAAGCCTAGTGTCTAGAATGAGTTGGAGGTTACGAATCCAAAGAGTGAGGGTTGATTAGTGAACAATTTAAGAAGTTTCAAAAGGGTAAGACAGTGATCAGTATTAGGATCATTGGATTGTTAAATGAATGTCAAGTGTTAAGTGTTTGGTGGACCAAATAAGATATGGGGATCCTAGTTTGAAACAATGGAAAGGGTAAGAATATGTTACTGTATGCAATGAAAATATGGACCTATTTGCTACAAATGAAAAATGCCAAAACACCAAACAAAATCACATTAGATGTTAGTCATTTCAAATGCAACAAAATAACTAATCTTCACTACAACCTCTGATGAGCTAAAACAAGGGCACCCAAAGCCTTGTTTGATTTTCTCTTTGAGATTACGTGGATATGCTCTTGTTAACACAAGTGAAATGCAAAAGTAATGCAAAACTATGGGATGCAAGCTAGATGATGATGAAGGGATTGAGAACAAGAATAAGGAACTTGTCCCAAGTTTCACAAATGATCAAGATTAAGATTGATGCAAGACTAATTAAAGACTATGATAATGATAATAAGATTAGGATCTAAGATGGATGCAACAAGATCTAGATTAGAAACAAGATTAGAATGCAAAAAAAGAACTAGAACTAGAATGATTAAGAATGTTAAAAGATGCAAGAGCTAAGAGATTAAGAAGAAAAAGAACCTAGACCTTAAATGAGGAGTGATACCTCCTTTTATAGAAAATGAAAAGAATTGGACGGTGGAGATTAAGAGGCAAAAAAATGAGTGGCCAAGATTAAGAGGCAAAAGGGAAGTGGCTAAGATGAAGAGGCAAAATAAATGAGTGGCTAGGATTAAGAGGCAAAAGGATGTTAGGCAGGGTTTGAAAAGGGTGAAGTGGCAAAAGTCAAACTTCATTTAAGAGGGAAAGAGGAATTTAAAAATGATTGGTGGAGAAAGAAGATGGAGAGGTGGCTACCTTGGAAAAGATGAGTGTGCACATGTTTAGAGGTAATCCACTTTTTAATTAAGATTAGAGGAATATTAGAAAAATGTAAGCATAGGAAAAAGGGAAAATGAATTAAATTAAAATAAATTTAATTTAATCATGGTTTAGAAGAACTTTAGGCTAGTGGAAGAATAAAATAAATAAAATTTATTTTATAAAAAGAAATAGAGGGATAATATATTAAATTGAATTCAATATATTAAAGTATTTAAATAAAATTTAAATACAAAGGGAAAATGAATTTATTTAATTAAAGTAAATTTAATTAAATAAATAGAGAAATATAACAATATAGTTAATTAATAAAAATCAACCATAATGTTTAAGGGAAAATATTAATAAAAATTAATATTAGTGCGAAGGACAATTTTAGGTATCTACATTTTGTCCCTCTTTGATGCAGTGTCGAAATCGGCATCGCGTCAAAGAAGAAGAAAACAAGATGCCCCAAGAGTCGTGCCTAAGTGATGATGGGAAGAGGATGAGGATGGTGCCCCCTTGAGAAAATTGAGCAAAAAATAATTGACAATTTTTTCGAAAAGGAAGGGTGAGGATAATGAAAGTGAATAAAAGAAGGCCTCCAATGCATAATGAACCTAAATGCAAACTATCATTGTGTCAACATGGGAGAGCATATCCTATTTTTATATTAGTCTTGGTGTTATGCACCAAGGTATGAGGAACCAAGATGACCATGTGTCAAGTATGTAATAAAAAAGGTCAAATACAACCATGTCTTATGACACCATGATATGGAAGACCATGATAGATGCAAAAAATACTAATACATACAAGCAACATGCATGCATGGACAACAAGCTAAAAGCAAACCAACATATTGCCCCTAGTCAAGATGAAAATCAATTGATTGATTGATTGACTGAGTGATTGGGAGGGCAGGGCCTCAAGGATTGGGAAGGATACATCCCATGATGATGATTGGATTTGAAATTGATCAATTGATTAGCAACTGATTTGGTTTAAGATGATGGTTTGATTAAATATTAATGTGCTAGAATGAAAGATTGGATTGGATGGATTAGTATTGATTGCATTTCAATGGAGTGACTTGGGATCTTTTGGATTATATGGATTTTTTAATTTTTTTGCATTTTTTAATTTAATGAGATGAGTGGATTGGATAGAATGGAATTGGAAGAGAAGATGATCGAATACGATGAGATTGAAAAGAATGTGAGGAAAATAAATGGATTGGATTAGAAGAGAAATAGATTTGATAGACAAGATGGTTTGAATAAGATGAAAGGATGATTAAGGGATTGGATAAGATGTGATAGAAAAATTGATAAGTGGATTGGGACCAATGACAAGGGATAACCAAGGACAAATAGAGGATGGAAGGATGGAGAGATGTTTGGTTAAAAACTGAATGGATGGAAGGGAGAGATTGGATAGGAGATGGATGGAATGAGCGGATAGGTAAAAGTAGGATATGGAAGACTATATGATAGGGGATATAGGGATGGAGATCCAAGAACTATGTGGAAAAGGAGTTAAATGCCCCACACTAGGAAGAGAATGAAGGATGGAAAGATGGAGGACAACAATGTATAAGATGGAAGGATGGTGATAGGAGATGAGGATGAAAGTGATATGGATTGGAGGATGAAGGATGGAGGGATGGTGGATAAAGGATGTATGAAGTGGATGGATAAAGCAGAAAGGATAATAATGGAGGAAGTGAAGGCTTATATTTGTTCAAAGAATGCATTGATGTTTTAGTGCCTCTAGATTTCAAGAAAGAGAAAGGACATGAAAGTGAAATGGATTTGGATAAGGGATATGAGATGGAGGGTATGAATGGGATAGGGGATAATGATATGGAGGATATATATGGAATTGGATAATAGGTAATGGATGGAGGAAATGTGTAGGATAATCAAGATCAAGACATGAGAAGGCGTATAGACTCAAAAATTATTATGAATTATGGATTAAGGGAATGAATATGACAATGACTATGAGATGGAGGATAGGGATGTCAAGATAAAATATGTGAAAATGGATGGAATTATATAGGAAAATGGATGGATAAGGAGTAAAGGTTATGGAAGGTACATATGGATAGTCAAGATCAAAGATGGAAAAGGAAATGATAATGAACTTAGATAGGACAATGGATGGTGGAAAAGAAATGTGGAAGATATCATGTAATGGATGGAGCTTGCCCCCAAGTATATAGTGTAAGGGGAGGGACTACACATGACCCATGTTTGCTAGGTTTTCATCATGGTACTTGACCAAGTCGTCTGATTACCAAGTTTTCATTGTTGGACGATTTTTCTTTTTTCTTTTTTTTTTGACCATTTTTGGAGGAATTCGAACCTGATGCTCTTTGGATAATGTTCCTTTGGAAAGATATGCTATGATTGGCCAAGGCCTCTAAAAGGTAAGCTCAAATATGTTGATAATGATGATGGTAAGGGAAATGCATGGAGGATAAGGTAGATGATGGCTAAGGATTTATGCATGAGACGAAGTAAGAGGAATGGGGAGATATGATATGGAAGGATAGGGAGTAGATATAGGAGTTGGATATTGGATAGGGTATTGAAAGGTTTGTGTGGGAGTAGGTGGAAATGATGACAAGATCAACATTGACACACACCTTGAAGGGTAGTGGACGGGTGAAGGGAGAATGAATTGGCTAGCATGAGGTTTTGATGTAGGAAGTGATGTGAATTTTGGTACACAAAGACCCAAAATAGATGCAGGAGAAAATGGAAGATATTTGGAAGAATATAAAGTGGAAGTCTTTGGAAGCTTGAATGTCAACTTTGATTTTTCTTTTATATTCCATTCTTTTAAGAGAGACTTGGAGATCCACATAGCTTTTGATTTTTCTGTATGTTTATGTGCTTTTGACCGCAATTCTTCTATGATGGATTTAGGAAGCCATATTTTCTTTGATTTTCCTTTTTTCTTGGAGGAACCTTGTGGTCTCTTGAGTATTTCCCTTTTCTTTGTAGCCACATGTCGATTAGATAGGACATGGTGATCTTCATATGTAAGTGGATTCTTGTATTTCTGATTTTTGTGTTGAGCATCCAAATTGCTTCAAAAAGACTTGGGAATTGTGGATGAATCAGGCTTATATAACAGGTTTTGATGGACGGATGGATAGAAATCTCTCAAGGATGTATGTCTTTGTTGATCTTGAGGTATGGTGGAAGAAATAAATGATGAGCTAGGAGCGAGAGGTATAGTGGATGGAGGAACATAAGGACCTAAAATGGATGGAAGGGATGAAGGGTTTAGCATTGGGATATAAGGGCCCTAAATGGATGGACGGGATGAAGGATTTCCTTTAGGGATATAGGGACCCAAGATGGATTTGGAAGATAATGAAGGAATATGTTTACGCTTGAATGGAGGTATATAAGGTGTAGGAGGGATATGAGCATATGTAGAGTGAGAGATATCACCAAGGCCATCAAGTGTAGGGTTTCCTTGGTCCTTGAGAGGCTCTTTAATAGGAATAATAAGAGCTTGAGAAGGAACATGATCTTGTGAAGGATTAGGATCTTGCGATGGAGGATCAAGAAGGAGAGTAGGATCTTGTGGAGGATTAGAATCTTGCGTGGAGGGTCAAGAAGGAGAGTGAGATCTTGTGGAGGATTTGGATCATGAGGGGAATTAGGGGGAATAATGAGATCTTGAGAGGGATTGGAGTCATGACATGGAGATGAAGGGTTACTTTGATCTTGACTTTGGGAAGGATTATGTTATGGAGTGGAAGGGCTGGTAGGATCTTGAGATGGAAGGCTATCATGGAGTGGAGTGGAGTGGAGGGAATTCCTTGATCTTGATTAGGAATGGAATCATGAGGTGGATCAAGAGGGATAGGTGGATTTTGAAAAATAAGGGGATCAAGGAGTGGGGGAATGCTTGGATCTAGAGGATGAGAGGAATATTTGTTAGCATGCTTTGGGACAATGTCTTGACATGTGTGGACTTGTGATGGTGATGTTATGTAGGGGTTGGGATCTTCAACTTCAATATCTTCTTTGTCAATAAGGTATTGGACAAAAAAATTAAACTTTAAGCACTTCTTGATATCATGACCCCTGATGCGATGATAATGACAATATTAATTTTCCTTATACCAATTAGGTTTAGATTGAATCTCATCAAAGGAAATAGTGTTCAAAAACACCCTGTTTTGGCCAACAAGTAGGTGGAATATGACATCAGGAGGGTCTGCAAGTGGAGTGTATTGTCTAGCTTTGGGTGATTGTGAAGCTTTGGAGGATAGGAATGATGTGGGTTTTGGAGGATTAGGATTGTGTGAAGGTTAAGGGTTAGATGGAGGATTAGGGTTTGATGGTGGATGAGGATTATGGATTTGGAGAAAGGGGGGGAGGACACATATCTTCAAATGAAAAAAATTTCTTCTGACCCCAATTTTGTAAGTTAAGGACAATGTTTTTAAGCTCTTCAATTTCTTGGGCAAGGTTAAGCATGTGAGAGGCATCATGTGGGTAATGGAGGGAATCATGTGTGGATGGAGGATAATGAGGTTGATTTCCCTTGTTAAAGGTAGGGGAAGAATAAGGAATGTGATATGGATTGGGATTGGATATGACGTATTGAGGATTGATTTGGTAAGCGGGTTGGATTGGAGGTATAGTTTGAGGATTAGGGTTTGGCACTTTGAAGTCCTCAACCATTTTTTGAAACCAATCCATGTTCACGATGATTGAATTAAATATTTTGGATTGGATTAGAGGAAGATGATGTAGAGGAATATTTGAATTAAAAGGGAAATATTTGATGATGGATGAAATATGAACTTATGACTAGGAGCAAGTTTGAATTTTGATATGATTGGATGATGGATTTGATTGATTTAGAGGGCAGGGCCTCAAAAATTTTGATTGATTTGATTTGGTTTTGATTTTTTATTTGTGAGGGAAAGGCCTCAAAGTGTGATTTGATTTGATTTGATTTGGATGATGATTAAAGGCCAAAGATTATGATGGTGCTCCTAAGCCAAAAGTGGAAGATTAGAAGATGGTGTGGATAAAGATTTGGATTAAGAATAGATGAATTGGAAGGATAGATTAGGGATGTTTTAAGACAAGTTGAATGGATGATGTGATTGATTTGGATTATATGAGATATATGGATTGAATTAGAACATAGAAAGCAATAGTGCAATGTGCATGTCCAAAAATATTTCCATAGGTCTCAACACAATAAAAAACACATCAAGCACACACTACCTAAGGTCAAGAAGGAAGTGTTCCAACCTTTTCCCACAACTTGATGCTCTTAGCCCCACAATTAAGTGGTTGAATGGTTTTTCCTAGGACTATGCAAGCTATGGATCAATTAGAAAAGAAAAATACTCATGGCGCATGTCTTTCCATATTGTCATATTCAAGCTTTAGCGTCCAAGGGAACACATATGGTGAGTATCTTGGGGTGATTCGGGTAAGTCCACTTGGATCAATCCTTGCACAAAGGAAGTCACACGACTAAAATAGTTGGCCTCTAAATCCTTAGGTGTCTAATAAGATCCTTCGTTCATGACTATCCCTTGTAGTTCCGCAAGTGGAATTAAGGTCTATAGCCCTACAAGCACCCAAAATGTATAGTCTTGCAAGCAAGATTTAGACCTCTCGACCCTGCACAAGTTGAATGTACTTCCCTTGTAAACAAGCGCCCAATCAAATGTAGTATTGCTTAGCAAGATTTAGGCAACTAGGCCCTACACATGAAAAAGCATTAGAAGTAGAAATAGCCACATCTTCCCTCTCTTTAGATTAAAGGAAGCTTTTGATTATAGTGGGGTGGAGTAGCCGGGTTCGCTTGTTCCCCACTTGGGTCATTCCCAAAAGTTTGCTCTCTTGGTAGGCCCTCTAAAGGTAAATGCAAGAAAAGTAAGATGGATAGCTAATGGAGGTCTAGATTTTTTATTTTCCACAAGGGAAAAGAGAATACTCTCCCACTCCATTGTTTCTCCCAAACACATCAAGAACATGTTCATTTACCCAAGATTTTTTTCTAATGACCAAATTAAGTAGGTCTAGATTTATTATTTCCCCTTAAAGAGGAAAGAGCATACTCTCCTACTACCCAATTAAATCACAAGAAATGAATCTACCTAATTAAACTAGGTGCCTATAAAAATCAAATTAAAGTAGACACAATGTTTTCTTGAACCTCCAAGGCAACCTACAAAACCAATGAATTAGTAGTCTCAAATCTTTTCAAGATCTTCAAACAACGTCTTACAAAACAAATTGATTAGTGGTCTCAAAATATCTTAATCTTGGTCAACCATTATGCAAAACCACTATTAGAAGATTAAAAATATCAGAAACTTTTAAGAAAGCTCTACCATACATTGAACAATGTGCAAATAAAGTGCAAATTCATCACAAAATTTAATTTTTTTGCATTTGACTTAGTCAACAAGGTCTAATTTTTTTGCTATGATTTCTAGCACAAAAATAGAAATGCAAAAAAGAGACCCCTTCTAAAAAACACAGAGCTTTCCAAAAATGTAACAATTTTGGAAAAATTCCTTAATGTGTTCCCTAGAGACCTGATTTATCAAAATAAACTAGTTTTCAAAGATTGAATGTTTGAGCATATTTGTTCATCAAAATAAAAAATACAAAAAATATGCCATGTGTAAAATTCTCAAGACCTTTCCGAAAATGTAAATTTTTTTGAAAAATACGGTGATTTGCGACCAAAAATTAATTTTCATTAAAAATTATAAAAAAATAACAACTCACAGAAAACTAATCAGAAAAATCAGAGTTTTGGACTAAGACATAATATGATGATCCCTCGCCTGTGAAAAAAAATTTCAGACAAAAACTCCAAACTGTTTGAAGGATATGATCAAATCTTTCAAAAACCCCTAGGGTTTTGTCTTCAACTCAACCTACACAAGCATTAGTATAATTTTTTTTTTAAAAGTGTACATCCAATAGGAATGTGGGTCCCACCGGGTGTGCCAAAATGTATGCAATGAAAATATGGACCTATTTGCTACAAATGAAAAACACCAAAACACCAAACAAAATCACATTAGATGTTAGTCATTTCAAATGCAACAAAATAACTAATCTTCACTACAACCTCCAATGAGCTAAAACAAGGGCACCTAAAGCCTTGTTTGATTTGCTTTTTGAGATTATGTGGATATGCTCTCCCAACACAAGTGAAATGAAAAAGTAATGCAAAACTATGGGATGCAAGCTAGATGATGGTGAAGGGATTGAGAAGAAGTATAAGGAACTTGCCCCAAGCTTCACAAATGATCAAGATTAAGATTGATGCAAGATTAATTAAAGACTATGATAATGATAATAAAATTAAGATTTGAGATGGATGCAACAAGATCTAGATTAGAAACAAGATTAGAATGCAAAGAAAGAACTAGAACTAGAACTAGAATGATTAAGAATGCTAGAAGATGCAAGAGCTAAGAGATTAAGAAGAAAAAGAACCTAGACCTTAAATGAGGAGTGAGGCCTCCTTTTATAGAAAATGAAAAGAATTGGACGGTGGAGATTAAGAGGCAAAAAAATGAGTGGCCAAGATTAGGAGGCAAAAGGGAAGTGGCTAAGATGAAGAGGCAAAAAAAATGAGTGGCTAGGATTAAAAGGCAAAAGAATGTTAGGTAGGGTTTGAAAAAGGTGAAGTGACAAAAGTCAAACTTCATTTGAGAGGGAAAGAGGAATTTGAAAAGGATTGGTCGAGAAAAAAGATGGAGAGGTGGCTACCTTGGAAAATGTAATTGTGCACATGTTTAGAGGTAATCCACCTTTTAATTAAGATTAGAGGAATATTAGAAAAAGGTAAGCATAGGAAAAAGGGAAAATGAATTAAATTAAAATAAATTTAAGAATGGTTTATAAAGGGAAATAGATGGATAATATATTAAATTGAATTCAATATATTAAAGTATTTAAATAAAATTTAAATATAAAGAGAAAATGAATTTATTTAATTAAAGTAAATTTAATTAAATAAATAGAGAAATATAACAATATAGTTAATTAATTAAAATCAACCATAATGTTAAGGGAAAATATTAATAAAAATTAATATCAGTGCGAAGGACAATTTTAGGTGTCTACAATTACCACAGAGTACTACGAGGAAAAATGAATGAGTCACTAATGATGTTTGATCTGTAAATGTTTTGTGATTAGTTATTGTTGAAGAATGTAGACATAAATATGAATGTGTTCAGGAGAGTAGGAAACTTGGGAATGAAAGCCAAAGAGTGCTTTGACCATTAAAGGGTCTTGTGAAGGAGTAAGGAAGTGTTGTGTGGTCAATTTAGAGGATCCATGTATTGATCCAAAAGGAAGAAGTTGATTAGTGTTTGGTGTCTCACAATCAACTATAAGTGTTTGTTCTTATTGAATAGGACATTGGGAAGAGGTTATTCAAGATGCTTAGCATCAAGGGAGGATGCTCTGCATCATAGTGGACATGAAAGTAGTCAAGTCTATGCACATTGGCTTGGAAGAACAGGTGGTTCATAGACTTGGCTACTTTCATGTCTTGTCCTTAGTGAGTACCAATCCTTGTGATGAACTAAAAGTAAGGCTTATCCATGGAAATTATTAATTTGTGCGCATTTGAGATTCATGAGGACAACTACATAGGAATAAGCCTATCTCGTGGATATCTATTGAACTTCTGATGTTGTAGTGTGCATCCTTCCACCCTAATTTAAGTGAATGTTCTTAATTGAATATAATATTTTCACACCTTTCTAATTAGCAAAAATCTCATAAATTTATTGATTTCAAACAATCAAAATGTATGTATAAAGAAACTTTCATATGGTGTTCCAAGGAATCAAACCTGGTATTGAAGATAAACACCTATATATGCAAGAACGGGATTTCCTAATGCATCGATAGCACTAGTTTTCTCAAACAAATCTTGAAATTGAGATTGAATACATATTATTCAATAAGATTAACAATGGAGCATAATGAAATATTGAAAAGTGTGTTACCTTATTGAGATTCTCTTTGTTTCAAGAATAATTTAATAATCTCTACTTAACAGGGCCAACCATGTGAAGGTGGAAGCTCATTTGGCCCCTCCACCCCTAATATCACTCTTTAAATTCCTCGTTAACATCTACATTCTTTCATTCTTTCATCCATTTATAAAACATAACATTCATTCATTATCATGTAACATTGATTAATATTCATTAACACCTAACATTTATTAACATTCATTAACACATAAAATCCAGTCGTTAACAAATAATAAGATTACAATCATTTTTTTTTTTTTTTTAAAGCTAGGTAAAGACTAAGTGGACATGAAAGTAGTCAAGTCTATGCACATTGGCTTGGAAGAACATATGGTTCATAGACTTGGCTACTTTCATGTCTTGTCCTTAGTGAGTACCAATCCTTGTGATGAACTAAAAGTAAGGCTTATCCATGGAAACTATTAATTTGTGCACATTTGAGATTCATGAGCACAACTACATAGGAATAAGCCTATCTCGTGGATATCTATTGAACTTCTTATGTTGTAGTGTATTTTTTATTATTGTTACAAGTATTTCATTAATTAAAAGAACATTACATGGGGCTCTTTACTTGATGGGTCCACATCATCTTCCTGATCATTTTGTCTAGCCTCATATTGAACATGTTGAGCACCCTCTAAATCCTCTGGAGTTGAAACATGAAAGGTTAAATTAATCAATACACCAATTGGAATTAAATTGGTTTAAAAGAATAACAATGGTCCTCTTTACCTGATGGGGGCACATCACGTTCATATGTTGTCTACCCGGATCATGCTCAACTTGGTCACCACAGTCTACAAGCTCTAAAATAAAAACATAAAGGGTTATATTAATTACTACACCAATTTCAATTAAACATGTTTAATTGTATTAATAATTACATTAAAAAAAATATTTAGCACATGAATACCTCGAGTACCGGGATCCACACCATGACTTTTACTATGTACAGGTTGTATTCCACCCATAGTAGGTTGCATTCCAATGTCATGTGCATTGTTATCATTACTTGATTATTTAAAACAAATATAGTCACTTTATGTTGGAAATTAACATCGAATAGGTTATTGCTCAAGTATTCAATTTTAAATAATTTTCATTTAGCTTATTTACCTGATTGACAGATGCACTAGAATCTTGTTTTTCTACACTCAATCCTTTTAGGTTTTTAGCCACGACTCCATAGCCTTCCTGGAATGCACTTTTCATGTCATCTTCTATGGGCATTCTATTGAACTTAGAGCTCTGCATTTTTTCTTAATATCATGAATTTTTCTTGTATTGTTTAATGATTAAAAAAATTATTTGCAATTTATTATTTCGATGCGATATTTCATTTATTGATACTTACAATTCATGCGGAAACTTTCATATAACCACCATAGTCGAGTTTGTGTTGCCCGTTCTTTTCTAGTCTTACCTTAATTGCCTTTGATGTGTCGAGTAGTCTATGAAAAGTTTAAATATGTTAGATTATATAAATATAAAGAGTAATTAGTACATAATTACATTGTTAATAGTATCACATACCTTCCTCTGCTTGGTGGTGTATGTCCTTTTTTCCTTTCAACTTTCTCCTTTGCATCTAAAATCAAGTCTTACTTCCTCTCTGGAATCATGGGGGGATGCTCGTACTTTTTGTTCTTCTCTAAATGTGTCCTATATTGGTCCCTCACATACTTTAGATGTGCCTTTTTTTTTTTTTTCTGAAGGACCTGGCTTTTGTCAAATGTGTCATTTCTGAACATCACAACCAAATAGTTTATGAGTTCCTCTTTTAACTTTTTTATCTTACTCATTCCACTATTTATGTATCGTGGGCCTAAAGATCTTGAATGAAATTTCATTTAGATTTTTATAAAAAAACATCATTGCCTTACAAAAAAAAATGGGATCATTAGTCCAAAACGAGTGATCAATAAGTAAATTACAACTAGACTATATATAATTATAATTTTAAAGTACTTGGAACCTTCTCTATCTTTACGGGAAACAAATCTTTGGTCACCACAAATGTGACTGGCAACATTATCGTACTAGCAATACGAAAAGATCCAAGAAATGTTGCTATGATATCACTAGTAGTGACCTTTGCATCCTCATTTACATGTCCTACTGTAGAAAATGTTTCCACTATAAAATGCCCCCAAGAAAGAACACTTTAAGGGAAATAAACAAATAACAAAAGAGAGAGAAGAAGAGGTATCTACCAACTGTGGGGTCAGTATGACGTAAAAAATCTGATGTCTACATGTTTCATGTTGTTGACCCTGTAGTCGATAATATAGATGGGGATTATGGGATCGAACAAGGCTGCGTCTGCACAAGAACATGGACAACACCTGTTCAATAATACATTAAAGATATGATCAATAACACTTTAACGGAAGGACATGAACATGTAAAAATATGAGTTGGTGTATGCATAGAACATGGTCATCACCTAAACCACTTGGAGTACTTTGATCATGGCCATGAGAAGCTTCATGAGGATGCAAAAATTCATGTAAATACAACACGTACATATTTTAGTTCATGACATAAAAGAGTATAAAATATAAACTATTAATGAACTTATGCTATAATCAAAGATTTCATGGCTGCTTACTTGCAATTTTTTTGCTCTCTACATCAATTGTTTCACCCTCTCTTTTATCTCATCAGTTTGAGGGATTATGTATGCCAAAGCATTAATTTCTTTATTAATTTTTTTTCCATCTTTCTTATTGTTTCAATAGGGTTTGTGGAATATTCGATGGCATCATCTCATAATAGTGTGTCCACCTTTGTATTGATGTTCTCAGGTACTGCAAGTGCCTTTCTCCGAGCATCCGTCCGTGACAAGAATATTAGTAACATTCTCATAATTAATCCAAACCCCTAAATAAAAGAACATAATAATATGAAATTTTGCTTTCATCTAATTTGTACAATTACAATTAGGTTTACCTACTGTGTAGAAGGGGCTGAAGCTACATCCCTGTTTGTGCTACATTTTGAATCCATGTCGAGCTATGACTAAAATTAAATATAAAATAATATTAGCGAAATGAAACCAATAGACTTACCAAAAAAAGTTAATAATAAAATGGTATATTGGAGTCATTAATTAGAGGTTGGTTTAAATGGTATATAGTACGTACCACCCCCATGATAGTAAATTTGTTTTTCTCTATGTGATTCAAATTGTAATCGATTAGTAACTCTTCCCCCACACTTATTGATTTCATCGCACATACGAATACACGATTTCCCTCATGCGCCTCGAATATACAATTGGGTTTCTTATTGGTTGACCTAGGTCATGTATTGTTTATAAAACC
This sequence comes from Chamaecyparis obtusa, assembly GCA_027943335.1. Taxonomy (NCBI): domain Eukaryota; kingdom Viridiplantae; phylum Streptophyta; class Pinopsida; order Cupressales; family Cupressaceae; genus Chamaecyparis; species Chamaecyparis obtusa. The sequence continues at coordinate 1,558,170 of BSBK01000944.1, forward strand.
TACAAGATTCCCTGTTTCTTTTGGCCTTCAGTCAATGTACATAGCCACTCTTTTATTTTGATTGTTGTCTTTCTGTTGTATATAATTTGTTGGTAGTGCATACCTACACATACCTTTTTTTTATATTGAACAAGATGCATCCAATTTTTGTAATTGTAATAAGGTCCGACATACTTCATTAATTCAGCAACTTTTTTGTAACAAACTTTTATGTCATCCATGGAAAATAAGCCTAAACCATGTAATGATGATGGTGTTATGTGATATATCCTCTCATTAACACACAAATCAATGTTTATTGGAGGAAGTTCATTGGGTACCCATTGTTTCTGTAGATGTTTATACCTCAAGGGAACCTCGATGTGGCTTATGCTCTCATCATCATAAGAACATCACCCCCCTTGAGAAATAAAATATTTTGTGTTTATTGAATTTTCTTCTAATCTTTTGACCTCTACTTGATCTCCCTCTTTTAGACCTACTACATGTCTCACTTTTGTCTTCTCTTTTTGAATTTCCCTTGCTCGAGGAAGACACATATGACAAACCCCTATTTGGTGGTACCTACACTCCATCATATGAGAGAGATAGTTGGTAGAGGGTCGATTGTTATTGTGAGAGGAAATAAATTTTAGGATTTCATGGAGAGAGACGACAAAAAGTTGTAATAGATGGTTCACCATATGTTGTTGATTTTTTGCAAATGAGGGTAATGTTTATGAAGAAGTCAGCCCTAAAGTTGATGTTGAGATTACAATTTGAATAAGCCCAACTATGGCCTCAAGTGTTGATAACTGTATTAGATCTGTTGCTGATGTCAAGGTTTGAAAAAATGAGCAATTTTTTTTTCCTAGTAATTTTGGAGTTTTAAAAACTTAGAAAAATAGTATAGTTGTGAAAGTGGAATGAGCTATAACATGTGGATGTCAAGGTGGTTTCGATGAGAAAAATAATAATTTTTTTGACAAAATATAGTTGCTAAAACTAGGCTTATTATTAAACCACTCCAAGGTGGGTGTAAAGAGAAAGAAAGTAAATAATAAATCATTTCTATAGGGTGTATTGACTTATACCCAATGATCTATGAGACTGTACTAGATCCTCGTCAAAGGGGTTCAGGTTCCTGCATATGTAATTCATTTATCTTATGTTAGCTTACATCTTATATGAAGGTTAATCATAATCAGATTTACATAAGTCACATTACACGTATGCTAAAAATTACCTAGTAGACAACATGAACATACTTATTTATTGTTACAATATGTAGTCATCGTAATCATTGTATATTTTGTATTCCTTACCTTTTCTTTACCTAGACTTTGTAAGATCCTCAACAAAAGGGTTCAGGATATTTGTACTCAATAACCTATTTCCACCAAGGGTGACAAAATCACACAAAATATATACATGTAATCAACACCAACAATGGATCATAATAAGCATTACATTTGTAATTTGATAAACAATACATAAAATATATGAGTAATAATAAAAACATATGTATCATCATAAACATGTAATCCATCACATATGTATCATCATAAACACGTTGTAATACTTCACATATGTATCGTAAATCACCATCCATCACATAACTAATAAATAGTCCACATTCCATAAATAAACACAAAGTTCAAACAATGTCACACAAAATGAGGGCTAGCTGACACTCTCTATTTCCATCTCCTAGCATTGGCATGGTGCTACTATTAGGACCTCCTAGAGGTGGAACATGAATTAAAAACATTAAAAGGTGCATCATGAATTAATTATGTAATGTCATTAGAATTTAACACATAATGAATTAATTATGTAACCATATAAGTCAAACAAAATTCTATCAAGAAATCAATATCAAATAGACAGTATACTAATCACATATCTCATACATTTCATTCACGTTGTTGATCTTCTTGTCCATCATCATCATCATCTTCTTCTTCTTCTTCTTCTTCATGAACATTTCCATTAGGAACATCATTAACAAACTATCGATTGTGATCATCATCTAAATGATCTTCTACTTCTTCGGTATCTTCTTCTTCCATCATATTATACTTTATCAGCCTTCCTCTTGGATCGTGTCTAACAACAAATGACCAACCTAGTTTATGTGGAACCTTTGAGTAAAATACCTTCTCACATTGGCTTGGAAGAACATACGACACATTTCCATCTCACTCAAACGACCTTGTATTAACCATTGTAAATCTATTATGTTCAATAATAGTTATGTCAGGATCATCTGCATTCATTGTCTGTACCATTGGATGATGAATAAAACTAATTTGAAGGACCTAAAGTCACACTCAAGTATATCATCCAAAATCTCATAGTGTCGATTTTTTGAGACTTGAGGATGTATGTCACTTCTAGATGAAACGTTAGTCACCTGAAATACTGTAGTTATTCTAGAATCACAAGTTTTCTCCATGTCATCCAAAATTTGGATGCAAAATTTATGACCATTGCACCAAATAGCCTTGTGGTGTTTCACATGCAATATGTCAAACATGTAAAAATGTAAGCAAAAAATTATATATATAATTATATATATATATATATATATATATATATATATATATATACACACACACACACACACACACACATCATTACAATTGAAGAAAAATAAATAATATAGGTGATTTATTTATACGTACCTATTTATCTCTTAAACCATATGCTAAATCAATTTCCCTTGGTGTAACATTGGAATCTTCATTACGCTAAGTTTCTTCAACCAATGAAGCCACACCTCCCCATCTTAATGCATGACCAGATTGTTGACATTGTTGAATCCATATCGTCATCCAATCAAGATTGTAAGTAGTGCATCCCACTCTCGAGCAACTATACAAAAAACAACTAGAAATTTACAATTGATGTACATTGAAGATTAAGAATAAATTAACTATAATTACAATAATTATTTGAGATAATTAACTGGTGTCCATGAACATCGAATAATTACCTCTCACTTTCCTCATTCTACCTTTCCCCACCAAGTACTCCTCTTCAAATTTGTTAATGGAATTGGGATCCCAAATGTGATCTACACAGATCTTTGCCACTAGCTTAGGAAGGTATTTAGTAATGTACACCATAGTTTGGTATACCCTTACATTTTTGTAGGGACAATGACATTTTCCATCACCTTTTCTTTTCAAGCTAGACCATAATCTAGCAATTGTCTCCTTATTTTGTTTTTTGTGGATATTATCTAACATAATTTTTATTCATAGGAAAAAAAATTGGGTTGTGAAAACTCCGGTCTATAACCTTCACAAACTAAGAAAAATGATGTCGCAAGTACGAAAATCTTCTTAGAACTAGCTATATAGAACTTGAAATGTTAGTTATGAAATGATGTTTCAGTATAATATACCAAATTGAAATACTAGAACATAGAAAAATTGCAAAACGAACGAAAACCATTGAACATTGAACATAGTAACATAGTACTCAGGTACTCCAAGTACCTGATACAGAGACATCCTAGGGATAGGTACTTCAATTTTTGGGGAGATCAACATTACACCAATTTCAGATTAATAAGTAAACTTAAAGCATATGTATAGAAAGAACTTGTCTTATCAAATTTTGGCATTCAAAATTTTGTGCTAATGTAATGAAACAACTTGCACAATAGAGGAATATAATAGTAAACAACCCGTAATGACCTTTGTCACAATCCCCATAAACCGACATCTATTACAATCGTGATTAAAAATTTGTTAGCCAATTTCAATAAGTCTTGTGGGAGAGCGTAGATACATAATTAGATCAATTAATGTCTTTTCATTAATAGATAAAGCAATCAAATGAAGGAGGTCAACCACACAATCTTTCTTTTAACATTGCACAAGGGATTAGAATCTATTGTAAGTATCTTAGATCCCAACTAGAAACAACCTTGGACATCTGGCTTGACATCAACAATTGTAGATTCTTATACATGGGAGTAAGAAATGAATACAATGCAAAACTTTTTCTAGAGTGGATTCAATTCATTTTACAAGTCACTAGCAGTAGTACTGCAACAATTTTCTTAGGTGATGTAGAGCATCTTGTAAACTAACCCTCTCCAAGGATCTTGACGATCCAATCAGAAAAACATCACATAAACAACAAATCAGAGGCTTATCAACTTGTTCAATTGGCATATTCATCAATACAACCAATCTTCAATATGGAATCATGACAGGTTCCTAAATCCTATCAAAGGTGGTATATTGCATGTCTCATCAAATCAAGGGTTCATTCAGGACTAACAACCTTCAAGGATTCATTTCAAGTTCATCATCTTAGGGATCAAATAATATCCTTTTCAAGGTCTTTGTTTTTCATTAGAGATATTACTTAACCAATCAAGGCTTTACAAGAACACCTTTTTAAAATTATCACTCAATCCTTGAACAATCAACTCATTAGACATAAAAGAGTCATCAACATCCTTTAACTCAATCAATAACTTGTTCATAGCATTGTGTGCAAGTCAAGTTCCATAGTCCAACATTTTATTCATTGGATTAGATTCATATCACTATTCAGATCATAGTCCTACAACATGCATAACTCTTGCAACATAAGTTCACCCATTAATAAACATTCAAGGTTACATGTTTATCAACTCAATACACTTGCTAGGGTTGGTAGACATTTCATCAGGCATGATTCAAGGTCTATGATATTTTGATCGCATTAGCAATCAAAAGAACAATCCATAATGAATGCCCAATCAACTAACTAGGACAGATTGTTACTGTTTAGACAGTCATAAACTACCCTTCTAACATAAGTGCACTCCCTTCATTCCATACACAAACCATCTTCAATAGATGATGCCCAATCATAAATCAGAATTCCACAAATATGGAGATAGATATGAAATGACTTTGTAATCATATTCTCAAAAGGAAAACAATAACTTCAATATAAGACAAACTATCATCATTTGTACAGTTGCAACTGCAGTTCTAATACCAATCTACCTATTCATTGTCAATTACTTATCCATCTAATCATTATGGATGTCTTGTTACTTTATTTCAATCCTTAACAAACACTTACCAACCTTTATAAACCCATAGGTCATGTTTATCCAATCAAACAACTAAACCACTATAAAAAACTCAAGAAACTCACTGTAACAATCAACTAGGGCTTCAGATTTCTTGTACATACCATAACCATTCAATGTGATACCAAATGCATTCAAAGGCACTATGAGCCTACTCTTAAATTCCAAAGTTTCATAATTTGGTAGTAGTTACAAATAGAGCTATAACCAAACCCTTGTGTGCAACTCCCAAATTGAGGGTTTCATAACAGGTTTCACAAAATCTAATGGATCTCTTGTTATGGGTCACAACCAAGCACCAAACTTGGTTCAAATAGAGATATTTCATCATTATTTATTACAAAACAAGTTTGGGTACTTATTCATTCCATTTATCATATGAAAAGTAATCAAGAACAAACAAAAACATGACTGTGTTAAACTGTCCACTTACATATTTTGATTCTTTATTGAATCCCTACCAAAAATATAATACAAATATTTTTGGTTTGATGGTCTACAACTTCATAACCATCCTTTCCACTCACCCCATGATCATCACATGATCCTTTACATCCAACATGGATGGAAATGTACTTGACTGGTCATCAATCCTGTAGACAACTTGATGACAGTCAAAGGTACATTGGATTTGATCAATACACACAACCTCTCACCGTCTCACCATATCCAACCTCAACCCTTACACACTCTTTTATAATGTATTTGATAGTTATAGACTCTTTTAACTTCTCTTGGATCGAACAACAAGCCTTAGTTCATGTTTTGTGTAACATTTGCAAAATTATCAATTTTGCAAGGTGCACTTTTGCAACTTTTTGTAATATTTTGCACGTTTACATTTATTGCCTTCACAATTTTGAATAAACCACCTATACACACCAAAATGAAAATTTTATGACCTTTTACAACCTTGGTACCCTTTCATGGGTTATTTTACATTGTTTGACCTTATGGACCTAATCAGGACCTAGTTGACAACTTGAGCAATTTTTTCACAATTTTGACCAAAATGGCATATAGCCTTACATCTTTGTCCCAATAGACTCATTAGGACTTTAATAAATCTTGAATGACCTTACTACATCAAAGCACCACACTTGTTCACATTTTTCCCTTTGACATCTTTTATGTGTATGTGCCTTAAGTTCTTCTGCACCTTGGGTCTTCCACACTCAAACAAATTGAGCACAATACCAAGTCTTGTATTCCCTATTGCACTAAAAGGCCCAAAAGAAAGAAGCTAGGGCTCTACAATTCTCTAGTAATTAAAATTTATTACATTAGGAAACCACCTATATAAGAAAACATCATAATGACTATTTGTTGTAGTAAACGATATTTCAAATATTGCTATATTGGTTGCATGTAAGGAAAATATATTTGTGTGTCTTTTCTCCAATCATGTTGCAATAGATTTTTTGCTACCAAAACCCATTGCATTTAACTAGGAATCTAGGTTTTTTAGTCACTTATAGAAATCCTTGTGGTAGAGATTAGATAGTCAACTAGATCAATCCACAACTTATCATTAAGAGATAAATAAAAAAATGGAGGAGATCAATTGCACACTAGCTAAGGGAACACACCCACTACTCAAGGTGGTAAGATAAAAAAAATGGTTCTTTAGCAGCTATGAATTTAGTTTCCATGATTTACCAAAGACATGATAGGGCTAGTCCACTATCAAATACAAATATTTAGACAACCTTGTGTAGGTGTGAACAATACTTTGTGCTAAAGTATAATCCCCTACAACATCTCATATACTAGCTCAAGCACTTGCAATATGGCATGTTACAATGCAACAATCAACAACTCTTCACATGGCAATTGCCAAAATTCACAAACTTTAGTCATAGAATTTTTGAATATCATGACTGGTGTCAAGTGTTGGGGAGAGGTAGAGGAAATAAAATACCAGTGGAAATGATGATATTTTTAGTGAAGATTCAACACTCATAAGTTAGCATAGAATTTGAATTTGTCACTAAGCTACTACATGAATACATGAAGGTTTAATTCAAGGAAAGAAGGACCCTCTTCATGTCAATGTCAAACTCTAATATCCATGTGTTATTAAATATTGTATTAGAGCAAGGATACATATAGTACCTAATAGGGTTTTCAAAAGGAAAATAACCAAGGAAGGCTACCAGTCTAGATTTTGAGTTACAAATGGTATAGAAAATGCCCAAAGAATACAATAATAAGTGAAGAAAGATAATCATAGCACATTGCATATTTAATTATCTCAAAACTGACTTTCGATGGACAATGTGCATCCTCAAAACATCCACATTTAGCATACCTATCCATGAGGGCATTCACTACAAAAATGTGAGATTCTAAACCATTTCTTACATTATGGTAATGGATTTCCTAACCGTTTTGTAGATCTAAGAGGTTCCCACGTGCCTTAAGCACAAGAAAAAATGTGAAATGGTCTAGAAATGATCTGGCCAAATTTAGTTGTAGAGTGCAAGGGCTTCCTTGCTCTAGTTCTATTTTTATTAATACATTCCAAAAAGAAAGGGCTGGATCATACATTAGATCAAAATTTAGGTGTGTGACAGGTAAACCCCTTACCTTCGTATATGTAATTACTAGTTTGGAAGCCAATTAACAGGTGTAATATAATATAACATGTATGTAAAGAGAAAAATAACGATGTGCATACTTGATTAAAACCCCTAAAACTTGATATTTCTCCACAAAAGTCGCTCCACAAAATGTTGCCACAGCTCTTCAAAAAGTCACTTCTGATCTTCTAATATTTCTCCCTCTTATATTATAAATATCATTGTCCCATTTATTTATTTTAAATTTTTCTCATATTCATCAGAATTATGATGAACTTGCCTGTCGTCTGAATTCTGACGATCTTGCTTGTTGTCATAATTTTGACGAATGCGGGTAACATTCTTTAAATTTTTTTTTTGACACAAATTGCCTTGTAAAATCCGACAAAGGAAAACAAATCCCATACTTTGTTGGAAATTTTCATCAAAAAATGCACCCAAATGAGTTAGTGCCAAAAGGGTAGGAACTAAATAAGGAAAGAGAAGATTTGTTTCACATGTTAAAAGGCTTGGACACTTGAACACATTTGTGGAATTGTTAAGGAAGATGATATGTTGTAGCCAAGTGGTGATGAAGGAAAAGTTACAGATGAAAGTAGTGCCATAACTCATGAGGAGCCTGTTAAAAATATAACTTTGAATACATTTCCTACAAGGCATGCTGAAATCACAAAGGATAATGGTTTCCAATCAATGAAGATGAATAATGAGGAGGAAGAATCAATCATCACAAGTGAGGAGCATTCAGAAATCTTTATTGGTAATTTGCACATCTGTATTAATAGAATACATAAAGAGAGAAAATTCTTTGATGAATCCTTGTATGATCATAATGTTTTCCCTTTGGTGATACCTAAAGAGTTCATGAGATCTTCTAGAGAGACAATGGAGAGTGATGAAGATAATGTTCTTATAGTTGAGAAAAAATTAGAAAACTTTATATATATGACAGCCATGTTCACTAGATGAGTTTGAACTAAAGCCTTTAGCATTGCAAGATTTGAAGGACAAATTATTGGTGACAAGGTAGAGGGTTGTACAAGTTTTAACAAGGGTGGATGATTCTCACAAATACATTGAAGATATTTTGTGGAAAACTCAAATTTATGAGAGGCAAAAAGGAATTTCAGGTGGAGTCACTAGTATGCACTTACACACAATCAAAGAAGCATTTGAAAAGATGAAATCAGACTACTTTCAGCTATTAATGGATAGGGATCTTGCCATCAAATTCATGAAATACAAGGAAAAAGAGGTGGATGATCTATGTTACTAGCTAAGTATGGCCCATTTTTCTCTATACAAATCAGAAAATCAAAATCCTATTGTAACTACAACCAAGGAACAAGAAGTTGGTACAAGGGAGATGGATATCAAACAAGTAGTAGTAGAGATTGATGAACTCTTTACAGAAGAAATGGGGGGAAATGATCCGAACAATTTACATACTGGGGACATCCAAAATGTTGTTGGAAGGACTAAAAAATTTCTCAAGGAAATACCTTGCAACCTTGAAACATCTTTTGAAGAAGATTCTTTTGATACACCACCACCTTTTTTCACTTAGGATGAACATGTTACAAGTCAAGATTGGGTGATTTGTGATGAGTCCAATGAGAGTATAGAGGAGCCTAAACTTCTGATTTGGGAGGTTTATCCTCACATTCACATGAGGTTTTAGTTCTTTTACATGGAAATAATAATGAACAGGGGTCTACAAGTGTTGGTACCCACAGTGTAAGTATTGACCATAAAATTTCAATGAAGAGATGTTTGAAAGGGAGGAAGATATGACAAAAAAGTATGGTAGAAATTCTGAATTTTGTAACAACATTCATACTTCTTTACAACATCACGAGGTAAATTTTTCAAACAAGTATAATGATAAGCCAAGTGTTACTAGTTTTGGAATTTTAGTTGATGGTGATCAATACTTTGATTTTGTTGACGACTCTTATAGTGAACCAGACACTCAAAAGTTTTTTTCATGAATGATGAAAGAAACTACAATTCATTATTAGACTTGTCACTAAATTTTCATGACATGACAACTATTTATTTATTGGTTGGTGATCCAATCTTCATAGATATTTTAGGTTTAAATGGATTTCCTATTGGGTTTACTATTGCACTTTCAGAGTTCCCATGGTCTACAATGACCATTGAGTTGCAAGGAGATTTGAGGAGACATGATTACTTGCGAGATATTGCATATGAGATGGATATTTTTTTAGTACAAAGGTTTGGTGATAATATTGATATCATTCTTATCACTGACTTGGGTTAGAACAAAAATATTTGGTGGCCTAATGAGTTGATAAATGTGTAATTGGTAGTCATATCTCAATTTTTGGGACTACTTATTTAGATGGATGATACAAAGAGATGGTATAATGATAGAAATCTATTTATACTCCCTTGGTCAAATGGACATATTGGTCTAGGATTTGGGTGTTTACAGGATGGGTGCTCTATTTCTTATAGATCATGATGAGTTGCGTCACAACTTGAGGCATAGTGTTATTATTTCTAGACTCACACAACGGGTTGGTGAAGTAGTATTTTTTAGATTTCTTTGGGATCCAGGGATCTTATTGATGAATGAGTTGCATCCAAACATTTTTCTTCATAGTGTAGTAGGTATTGCTTTCAATTATTCCAAAATGTGCCATAGAGTTGCTTGCAGATTTATATGGGATCCTGGTATTGGTATACATATTCATGATTGCTTGAGGATAAGCAATCTCTGAGGAGGAAAGATTGTAATGTATCTTTTTTGGGGACATTATAAATTAAATAAAAAATTCATAAAGTACTAAAATGACTCATTTGGAGATTAAATAAAATTAATAAATTCATATTAAAATTTTAAAAAGGGAATTCAAAAAAGGACAAAAAGAAAGGAAATGAGGAGACATGTAGTTGGAAAATGAAGGTTCACAGGGATTATCTTTAAAAGAACATAGAGAATCTTATTTTGGGGTAATGCTTGTGTTTATGTTTAGTTTCTCTTGGACAGTTTTGAGAATCTTTGGCTTTTAGCAGGTTTGGGACAAAAACCCTCAAGCTTGGAGGTAGTGGACGAAAACCCATTGCCTATTGGAGATATCACTTAGGTGTCTCACTTTGTGCTTCAAATTCATACTACTGGCTATCCAACTTGACTATAAGTTATGTGGCTACAATAGGATATTTTTTGTTTCTCTACTAAAGATTCAAATACAATATTCATATTTCATAGAATCTATATTCTAGTATTTTTTAGTATAAATTGTTGGATTAATTGAAATCAATTGCATGTAATTTATTGTTAACATTTCTAGGGAAAGTTTTGGTTTAAAAGTCTAGAGAAAATATGCTAGGGGGATATTTCATGTTCTCAACATTCCCATCATCCAAATCTCATTGGAGAACATCATCAAACATGTTTTCAACATGCCCATCATCCAAAGATGATTTGAAATTATCATCACATTTGTTCTTCTGAAAATTTGGTTTCACGACGTTTTGCATCAACAAGAATATTGGTGAACTCATCACAAGATACATCATGAAAATCATTAGTATTAGTAGCATCACTAGATAAATTTGAAATGATTACATGACATAATTATTGATCCCTAAAGTTTTGTTGTCTATTAGTGTCTTAGACTTAGTCATTTTCTAGGGAATGTTGGTTGGTCATCACTACGACTGAGTCATCATATATAGGCCGAGTCATGTGTATTGCACATTTACCAAGCAGTAGTCACTTCCGAGTAAAATAGTGGTCATCAAGTACTTTAGTATTAGCTGAGTCATCTTTTGCCGAGTTATGTAAAGATGACAGTGCCAAGCACCAGGGTATAAAGAACAGTGAATGTCTAGTGCCAGAGATATCAAATGTTGAGCAAGCCAAAATTGTCATATGTATTTGTTATAGCACAAACACTTAGGTAAACCATTTTGGACAACATTCATATTTCATTTATTGTTTGTTGAGGAAATCACAGAGGTGATTACGCTCTTGTATTGTAATCATTAATCCCTATGTAACACATGGAACCAATTAGAATTAAGGAGAGGTTAAGAAAAAAAAGGAGACAATCTAGATCATAGATATTAAATTTTGAGAAAGTGAATTGTCTATATAAGATGTGATTCGAACCCTAAACATATTATCATGAAGAGAAGAGTATGAAGGAGATCTCATACTTTCAGAGTAGAGAAGTATTTTGATGATCAGAGATAGAGTTCAGTGACCGAGTAGAACATAGCAAAGAAGTGAAGGATAGAATAGAGACATATTTGATAGAAGAGATCGAATCTATACTGTAAGGAGAATATTTTTAATCAACATCATAGTGAAAACCAAAGGAACAAGTACTGAGACATTTTAACAGGTGTATTGGGGTAAATCTCTTAACAGAGTGGTTTTGACAGACCTTAGTAAATCTCTTAACCGAGCACTTACTTAGTTGTAAGTTTTAAATTCTTTTGCAACGTAGATTGTATAAGTCTCAAATCTCTTAATAGGGTAGACCCCTCACAAGGTAGATCATATTTTGTGATCAAACTTGTAGCCCTAACATGAAAAATTTATATTGCAATAGTGAAGATTTGTGGATGTCATCCCCACCCCATTTTTACTTTTCAAGGGTTTCTAGGTAACCAAAATCATTGTGTTATGTTTACTTTCAAGGATGATGATTAGCTTATTAGATCTGTTACAGTGTTAAGTTTTATGCTAATGCTATGCAAGTTTCATTTATGTCAAAATGTATGAATCGGTGATATCTGATTCACGCACCCCCCCCCCCTCTCAGTATATTAATGACCCAGACATAATAACTCGGCCAAAATAACCCTGGATACAATAACCCCACCATAATAACCCAAGGACACAATAACCCAGAGTCACAATAACCCATGGTCAAAATAACCCATGGACAAAATAATTTTAGATCAAGTTTGTATGCTAAAAAAGGGATTGTGAGGCACCATAGAGGATATTTAGGGCATTTTTAGACCATATATCTATTATATACCCCTAAATTATCCTTAAAACATCTTTAATATGCTTAAATAACTTATAAAATGGTAAATAATTATAGAATTAAAGACAAATTCATGGGAATAAGCTAAATAAGAGTTATTATGAAAAGATATAAGTCAAAAGGCGTTATGAAGAGGCATTAAGAGGATATATAAAGTGGTAGAATTAAGAGAAGGAAGGAAGAAGGGGAGAAGAATTAAGAGTGTATAGAGTGATAAGAAAAAGAGAAACCAAAATTTATAAAAAAATATAATTTTTAATATATTTTTTTTAACATTATATTAATTTTTTAATAGAATCCACGTGATTAATGAAAAATGCATCTAGGGAGACCATTAATTAGGAGATGAACATTTAAATTTTTTACACCATGATAGTAGCAAATTTGGGATGCATGGGTGTATCCTAATGGACTTTGGGGATTTGAAGAAACAAGAGTTATTCAAATTTTCTTGATACGTTACTCGACTTAGTTATTACCTTCAGTTAAAACCCAGTCCAGAGATTGATTCAATAAATCTGAACTTAAGACTAACATTTCAGATTACTTAACTCTAGGTTGTGGCCGGCTTAACCATAGTCGACTTATCCTTGAACCTATGAACATTATCATTCAACAACTAGACTTAAAAAAAAAAATTGTTGTGTTTTTGCGTGTTTATTTTGGGCATGACATTTGGTATCAAAGCCTAGGTTTCAACATTGGAACCTAAACCCATTACATTTCAACTCACCTAAACTTAAACTATTGTGTAGGATGCATGTCATCACATGAGTTGGACGATGAGGCAGGGGTCATAGAGCTGCACATGTTGGTGCAGGATAGGGGGTGGACCTCCTCCACCACCACCACACTAATAAATTTGGGGCCATTTTGCGACGGCTATGTGTCACCATTGCGACGGCTATGTGTCGCTATACGGACAGTGATAGACGTCGCTATTTTTTAGTCGCAAATCATGACGTCTATGGGTTTCCGTCGCAATTGCGACGCCCTGCAGTCACAATGTCATTGCTTCACCCATTCAGCGCCTCCGTCGCATTGCGACGGCAGGGCGTCACAATTGCGATGGTCCTCTGAAGCAATTGCGACGGGCCTAGGCGTCGCCAATACGGCACCGCCGTCGCATGTCTTGGGAGGACCGTCGCAATAGCGACGGTCCTCCGAAGCAACTGCGACGGGCCTGGGCATCGCCAATACGGCGCCGCCGTCACATCTCTTGGGAGGGCCGTCGTAATTGCGACGGTCCTGGGTAGAATTTAAAAAAAAAAATTATTTAATACATTGCTAATGAACCACATTAATGCTTTTTTCCTTCAACAAATGAGGACAGTCACTCTAAAGACAACATGATAATGTACACTCACTGTAAGTGTACATTATCATGTTGTGTTTACAGTGACTGTCCTTATTCAAGTGGCAATTACACAAGGGACAATCATTGTGAGATGTCCTCATTTGTGACAAGGACAGTCACACATGAGGACATCTCACAGTCACTGTCCCTTGTGTAATTGCCACTTGAATGTATTGCTATTCAACCACATTAATGCTTTTCTTCTTCAACAAATGAGGATAGTCACTCTAAAGACAACATGATGATGTACACTCACTACAACTGTACATTATCATGTTGTCTTTACAGTGACTGTCCTCATTCAAGTGGCAATTACACAAGTGATGTAGAGTGGTCTGCAGAAGTGGTTAGCAGAGTGCATAGGGTTTCACCAAACACCTATCTCCACTAACCTTGGAGACCAAATAATTGTTCACACACCTTCTCTTTGATTCCCTAGGACATCTCAACTCATAATACAACCCTCTTATTCAGCCCAATATGCTTTTATTACACCATTCCCATCATTTCATCAAGGAACACTTCACTGTTTCCTGCAAATCATCAGCCTTCTCGCACTAGTGCTGCATAGAATAAGTTAGATTTCTATTTTACATGTCAATAACAAGCCTCCCATGAAGTCTGGGCCCTTGGGATTAATGGGAGGTTCATTTATTTAAAGAAAACCTTTGACTGTTACAGAAAATTAGTAGAAACTGCTAGTTTATATGTTAGCAGGCGTAAGTACTTCTTCAAAATAGAATTAAAATTGATGCAACAGTGAGTAGAATGCAGTAAATAACCTTTCTAGTTCATAAACATATCATTCAACAATGAAGAATTCAATAACACATTGAAACAACATTAAAATGAAAGCTAGGACTTACTAGGACTTTTATGACTCTTGACTGGGAAAGTACATTATTCATTACAATATGCCATTATTGGCCTTAAAATATCCCAGTTGACATGTAGGGTTGCCTTTGATCTTCTGGTTCCATCTTGTTCCAAGGTGTTCCTAGTTGACTTGATAGGTGCCCCTGCACCAACAAGGGATAGTCACTGTGAGATGTCCTCATTTGTGACAAGGACAATCACACATGAGGACATCTCACAGTGACTGCCCCTTTTGTAATTTCCACTTGAATGTATTGCTATTCAACCACATTAATGCTTTTCTTCTTCAACAAATGAGGACAGTCACTCTAAAGACAACATGATAATGTACACTCATTGCGACTGTACATTATCATGTTGTCTTTACAGTGACTGTCCTCATTCAAGTGGTAATTACACAAGGGACAATCACTGTGAGATGTCCTCATTTGTGACAAGGATAGTCACACATGAGGACATCTCACAGTGACTGCCCCTTGTGTAATTGCCACTTGAATGTATTGCTATTCAACCACATTAATGCTTTTCTTCTTCAACAAATGAGGACAGTCACTCTAAAGACAACATGATAATGTACACTCACTGTAAGGACAGTCACAAATGAGGACATCTCACAGTGACTGTCCCTTGTGTAATTGCCACTTCAATGTATTGGTATTCAACCACATTAATGCTTTTCTTCTTCAACAAATGAGTACAGTCACTCTAAAGACAACATGATAATGTACACTCACTGTAACTGTACATTATCATGTTGTCTTTACAGTGACTGTCCTCATTCAAGTGGAAATTACACAAGGGACAGTCACTGTGAGATGTCCTCATTTGTGACAAGGACAGTCACACATGAGGACATCTCACAGTGACTGTCCCTTGTGTAATTTCCACTTGAATGTATTGCTATTCAACCACATTAATGCTTTTCTTCTTCAACAAATGAAGACAGTCACTCTAAAGACAACATGATAATGTACACTCACTGTAAGGATAGTCACAAATGAATCTCACAGTGACTGTCTGATGTAGAGGGAAGGGTGGTGGTATCAAATGCACAAGTAGGTTTAGAAATTTCAGAGGTTAGACACTTGGGCTTATTCAACAATCTTAAATACTTCAAGAACTTGACTATCAAGGCTATCCTAAAGGATGGATTTGAGTTTTAAGGCTTCACTTTACTTGGTTTCAAGATTCTGAGACTCTCACTCAATTCCCATATCCCATTTCACCAATGTTCTCACAAACTGGTCACAAAAAGCTTAACAGGCTATCTAAACCCTGCAGCAGACTTAAAAAGGGAATAATTCTAACTTTTCTCAAAACATTTGATGAGGTAACAACATTTATGGATACCCTCTTTGGAGTTCAACAAAATATCAAAAGTTTTTATACTGTTGCTTTGGACAAACACCCTTGTTCGGCACTGCTACCCTGTTTCAATGCACTAAAATCTACTAAATTTTCAAAGGAAGTATGGGTTAAAGATCTCCTGGCTCCCAACTCCTAGACAGTGTCTAGTTATGTCTCCAATTGCTCAATTCCAAAAGGAATTAGACACAAATGCTCTGCAACTACAAAACCCCAATTTGTTGTCTTCGAACCCTGTCAACTAGGGCTTCCTCAATCTACTGTCTCCACACGACCCTGCAATGAATTGGTGGCAGATTCACCATCAAATGAACATTGTATACTATTCCCAAGCATTAAACATATGCCTTATGTGGATAGATCGCCCACTGCTACACCTTAGCACACTTCCAATGCCGTTTTCCACTGTTCTTGTTTGTGATCACACTGTTCTCCCACGCGGTTCTGCATATATTTAGATTAGAATCATATAATACAGGTTAGCAAATGTCATTCCATGAATTAGGCCTATCAATTCATGGAATGACCTCAATCGCCCCTAAACTTCTACTGTAATAGAAAACTAAGATATAGAACGTTGTTTCAAGACAACTTGTGCGACAGCAAACTTAATAGATTGTAACACTCATCAATCTGCAATTCGAAGGATAAAAAATCTCCCTCAGAGCATATGGAATTCGATCAATTCAAAATGAGATTCAAAATGAATTAGTTTACATAAACTAGATGCTTTATTGCTCACTGTTTCCTCAAAATGGTACACACAGGTTCACTGCAATGTTTGGAAACATAACAAAAGCAAATGAAATGATTAAAGAACCCTGTCAAAGCATTTCAATTTCAAACCAAGCCAATAAAGTTTCAAAATAGAAATCGAATTGAAAGAAACAATAGTCTTGTATTGCTTGTCGAGCACAAATTAATACACCAATCTCCTCTTTGTTTAGTAACAGAGCCTTTATCTAAATATAAAGGATTCTAATATAACTTCTTCTAATAGATTCAACTATCGACCAAGTGTTACAACTCGAAACACAACTAACTAAGAACTAATCTTCAACCAACTTTCGTTGAGTTGAATGTTTAAACTTAACACATACCAAACTAAAACTAGCCGTTGGATTTTGAAAGTTCAAAATTCCAACTTACAATTTATTAAATTCTTTAAAACAAAAGACCACTAACTTACTAATTTGGATCTTTTATGATCATTAAACTCTTCTAGACTCCAATTGTAGTGCTTGGACAATCTTAGTCCATTATAATTTGTCTTTTAGTCCTATTAAGGACATTACAATTTAATTGAAGAATTGCGATATTTTACTAACATTATAGGTGCTAAGATCCACCAAGTGATCTATTGTCCTTGATTAAGCATTCCATCCTCCTGTTTAGCCTTGATGTTCTTTGAAGTCTCCTTTATCTTCGACCATGGATTAAATGTTGGAGGTGCTCCTGCACCACTGTCCCTTGTGTAATTGCCACTTGAATGTATTGCTATTCAACCACATTAATGCTTTTCTTCTTCAACAAATGAGGACAGTCACTCTAAAGACAACATGATAATGTACACTCACTGTAAGGACAGTCACAAATGAGGACATCTCACAGTGACTGTCCCTTGTGTAATTTCCACTTGAATGTATTTCTATTCAACCACATTAATGCTTTTCTTCTTCAACAAATGAGGACAGTCACTCTAAAGACAACATGATAATGTACACTCACTGCAACTGTACATTATCATGTTGTCTTTACAGTGACTGTCCTCATTCAAGTGGCAATTACACAAGGGACAGTCACTGTGAGAACTTCTCATTTTGTGAAATTACACAAGGTACTTTCTTGTCAACATATGTTGTATACTGAACTTGCAACTCTATTCTCTAATTATGCATTATAGTTGGGTGTTTTCTTATGTTGTTTCGTGATTGTTTTGTTGTTATTTTTAGGTAATTCAATGGATCTCATTGATGATATTGATGATGATGATGATGATATTGAAATTGAAGGAGAGATTATGAGGAGGAGAAGACTCCTGCCTGTTATTGTAGTTGTTCTTGCCACCCTTGTCGCGGCCATAGGGGAGTGTATAAAAGAAGGTAGTCAAAAAATGCGTAAGCGCACAAGAGATGCAATTCCTTTTTATAAGCGTGTTATCAACTCCAATGAGATGGATTGCCATGACCAAATACGCATGACTAGACGATCTTTCTTTAAACTAGCCAATATTCTAAGGCAAAAAGGAAGCATCAAAGATACAGAATTCCTCACGTTAGAAGAACAATTAGTCATGTTCGTCCATACTCTTGGCCACAATCTGAGGAATCGTAAGATTGCCCATAACTTTGGGCACTCTGGAGAGACAGTAAGCCGATACTTCCACAAGGTCTTGAGGGCTATCTTGGCGCTCCATTCAGATTATTTTATACCCCCTAGTCCAAACACTCCTCGAGAAATTACTGGGAAGGCCCGTTTTGATCCATACTTCAAGGTATATCTCTCAGTGGTTTAAGTTTGTTTAGAGTTTTAATCCTATTATTGTTTGATTAGACCTATGATTTATTTGAGTACAGGATTGTGTGGGAGCAATGGATGGATCCCATATACCAGTCACTGTGGATATCAACTTGCAAGCTAAATATCACGATAGAAAAGGCAACTTGTCGCAAAATGTTATGGGAGTGTGTTCATTTGATTATAAGTTTCAATACATCCTTGCTGGTTGGGAAGGGTCTGCTACAGATAGCCGTGTTCTAGCTTCAGCTCTATCTAGAGCTGATCCATTGGTAGTTCCCCCAGGTTTGTAAAATATGATTATATTATTGAAGCATACAAAAAATAAGACAATGTTATGACAATGACATTTTGTTTTGTTTAGGTAAATATTATTTGGTCGATGCTGGATATCCTAACGTACCAGGATTTCTTGCGCCTTATCGGTGCACACGCTACCACCTAAAGGAGTTTTCAAGAGCAAACCCAATAAACACCTCACACGAGTTGTTTAATCATCGACACTCCTCGCTTAGGAATGTAATAGAGCGTACATTTGGGATATTGAAGCAGCATTTTCCTATATTGAAGCATGCGACATCTTATCAAATCAAGACACAAACACATATTGTTTTGGCATGTTGCATACTTCACAACTTCATTACGATAGAGGACGGCCTTCCATCTGAGGTAGAATTTGAAGAGGAAGATGGTCGTGATGGGATAGATGTACCAGTGCTTGACATCCACGATCCAGACATCCGCCCATCTCCACTCATCCACAATCCAGGATTTGAGTGCAATAGTTGTCAAGCTAGGACAAACGAAATTAAATTTTCACACATCTACTTATATTGCTATAAAATAATGTGCTATAACCCTACAACAACTCAAGCAACTAAAAATAGGTCCAAAAAACAAGGTAATATAATTTGGTTGTGAGACACCTGCCTATAAATTTTAGACCTTATAAACTTTACAAAATATCCTTAAAGAGTGAAAATCTTAGTAGAAAATATTGCAAGGTTACATATAGAAATGTTCATAACACAC
The DNA here is from genome assembly GCA_027943335.1 of Chamaecyparis obtusa. Classification (NCBI taxonomy): domain Eukaryota; kingdom Viridiplantae; phylum Streptophyta; class Pinopsida; order Cupressales; family Cupressaceae; genus Chamaecyparis; species Chamaecyparis obtusa. Next base: position 1,578,021 of record BSBK01000944.1, read on the forward strand.
TTACCTTTTACGAATCTAATATTGTGTCACTAAATAGGACTGTATACATAAGAGGCATTCAAGTTTTTATGAAATGAGATTTTCTTAGCCAACACAAACTTAGCTTAAGACAGATTCCTTCTATTACAAAGCATCTCTCTACTTCATACCTCCATATTCCTGCTAGCAATTTCATCCATTTGTTGAAGATGTTGCTGCCTCCCGTGCTCATCTTCCTTGAATCAAAGATGAAGCTTGACCACTGAGCAAATACACCAATTCTGCAAATGCCTCAATTGTATTTGAAATTCTAAAGCTTCAGCCCTATATGTTGTTGTTGCTTCCCTGCCATGCAAGAAAAACAAGACAAAATAATTAATATGCATTAAGCTAGTGACACAGCTAAGTATGAAAAATGCTCCAAGTTATGATAAAATTGTGAAAATAATTTAAACTTCAAAATTCTACGTCTCTAACAAAGAGCCACAATGCAATGATGGTTGTATATAAATTTTCATGCAAACTAGTTCATTCAGAGTGGTAAAATATGATTGCATCCACATTAGTTAAACTACCTACAGTTTTTGAAATCTATGCTAGATCGATCATCTTGACTTTTTTGGAGAAATTTTTGCTTCAGTTCTGAAAATAAGACTCAAATAACAAGTTCTGTACAAAATTTGAGACATTACTAATTGAGGACAATGTGTATTTTTATGGCACTGAAAGTTTGTGTCTTACAGGCAATGTGCAAGACTATTTATCAAAATGGTTTTATGAAAGCTCCAGGCTATATATGTTATAGTGGAGACAACATGATAATGTACACTCACTATAAGGACAGTCACAAATGAGGACATCTCACAGCGACTGTCCCTTGTGTGATTGCCACTTGAATGTATTGCTATTTAGCCACATTAATGCTTTTTTCCTTCAACAAATGAGGACAGTCACTCTAAAGACAACATGATAATGTACACTCACTGTAAGGACAGTCACAAATGAGGACATCTCACAGTGACTGTCCCTTGTGTGATTGCCACTTGAATGTATTGCTATTCAGCCACATTAATGCTTTTTTCCTTCAACAAATGAGGACAGTCACTCTAAAGACAACATGATAATGTACACTCACTGTAAGGATAGTCACAAATGAGGACATCTCACAGTGACTATCCCTTATGTGATTGCCACTTGAATGTATTGCTATTCAGCCACATTAATGCTTTTCTTCTTCAACAAATGAGGATAGTCACTCTAAAGACAACATGATAATGTACACTCACAGTGAGTGTACATTATCATGTTGTCTTTAGAGTGACTATCCTCATTTGTTGAAGAAGAAAAGAATTAATGTGGCTGAATAGAAATACATTCAAGTGGCAATCACACAAGGGACAGTCACTGTGAGATGTCCTCATTTGTGACTGTCCTTACAGTGAGTGTACATTATCATGTTGTCTTTAGAGTGACTGTCCTCATTCTGTAAGTGTACATTATCATGTTGTCTTTACAGTGACTGTCCTCCTTCAAGTGGCAATTACACAAGGGACAGTCACTGTAAAGACAACATGATAATGTAGAGAAACATTGTCATTTGTATTTTCAACAGCGCTGAGAGAGGTTCCCTCCGCGAAATCACAGCTACAATTTCTGAGTACGTTGGGTTTATTTTTCTTTTGTCATTATTATGTAATCTGGTATTCAGCTTTTAGAGAGCTAAAATACCCAGAAATGAGGACATATCTGTGTTGAATTTATTGTTAGCGGCTTTGGTTATTTAGAATGCTTCCCCACAATACTTAATAGGATGCATTTGGTTTTCAAAGCTTTCACTGACTTGGATTCAAGATTCTGAGACTTTCACGTGCCTTGCTTCAGTTGTTTCCGCAAACAAATCGCGTGCCTTTTGTATGCCTCCACATTTTATATACATGTCCATCAGGGTAGTCACCACCACTATATTTGACAAAAACCCATCTTCAATTACTTTTTGGTGAATTTCCCTACCCTGTTCTATGACTGTACCTCTGGTTTTAATGTATAAAAATGACCCAAATTTCAAAGGAAGTATATGATAAATTCCACCTAACACTTCCTAATCCCTAGACAGTGTCTTCTTACACTTTGAAACAAACAATTCCAAAGGGAATTAGCCTCTAGGGCTCTGCAACACCCAAACCCACAATTCTTGGCTCTAAACCCTTCTTAACTAGGGCATTCTCAATCACCCAATTCTACACCCTTCAAATCCAAATTAGTGGATGATTCACCATCTCAAAAACATTATACAATGTTCCACATTATAACAATCCACCCTTGCTTGGATAGATCACTCACTACTATACATTAGCATTCAACTCAAGGTAATTTCCCACAGTTTATCCTGTGATCACACTGTTTTCCACAAAACTTTGCCTATGCAATGTCAGTACTTCATAATACAAGTTAGTTATTGTCATCCCATGAATATTAGGCCTTCTATGTTACAGCAAAATCAAAGTAAACTCATTCAAAATGGTTTAGAATGGATGAAAGAAATCCTTCTAACTCATGTATGTGTTAGTTCAAACAAATGAGGATAGTCACTCTAAAGACAACATGATAATGTACACTCACAGTAAGTGTACATTATCATGTTGTCTTTAGAGTGACTATGCTCATTTGTTGAAGAAGAAAAGCATTAATGTGGCTGAATAGCAATACATTCAAGTGGCAATTACACAAGGGACAGTCACTGTGAGATGTCCTCATTTGTGACTGTCCTTACAGTGAGTGTACATTATCATGTTGTCTTTAGAGTGACTGTCCTCATTCTGTAAGTGTACATTATCATGTTGTCTTTACAGTGACTGTCCTCCTTCAAGTGGCAATTACACAAGGGACAGTCACTGTAAAGACAACATGATAATGTAGAGAAACGTTGTCATTTGTATTTTCAACAGCGCCGAGAAAGATTCCCTCCGTGAAATCACAGCTACAATTTCTGAGTACGTTGGGTTTATTTTTCTTTTGTCATTATTATGTAATCTGGTATTCAGCTGTTACATAGCTAAAATACCCAGAAATGAGGACATATCTGTGTTAAATTTATTGTTAGCGGCTTTGGTTATTTAGAAGTTTAATTTTATTTGTTCATCTTTAAAGCACAAACATTTTGTGGACCGTAACATCTTCATTGTTTCGGGTATGCAATGAAACAGCCCTAACTTGCGACTACCTTCACAGTACTGCAAAACTGAAGAGGGAAAAGCAAGTTAGGATGGAAATAAACAAACTTAAAACTCAGACTTAAGAAAGATGAAGGCAATGCTTCAAAAGGCCGATGCCCTAAACACGGGAAAACATAATACCACCATTAAACGATGCCCTAGTCACCGTATCAATGCTGCCAGCTCCATACCAGTATGCTGACTGCTCACTTTCATCCTGTGATAAAGGTAACTTCATTAATCATACTTGAAATGGAAGCATACGAACTAAAGCTGATGAACATTTATAAACTAAAAGTTTAAAACTACAGATTACAAATGTAGTAGTTTCATACGAAAAGAACTTGATGTCTGAAATTTACCATTAGAAGTATCCAAAGGAATACCACAGTACTGTTGAACTTGGAGAATCGGAGATGATCTACACAGCAAGGTTCAACAGCTGTAAGGACTGTTACACCATCTTTAGCATTTGAATACATTTTCTCCTTGGCTTCTGGTGGATCCTCAAAGACCCCCAATGATGTTTTCCCTACAATTATCAATTGTTTGTCAGTATGAGATATTAATAAATAAACATTAATCACAATATTAGGCAAACAATGTTCTTGATGTCTGAATCTAAATCACAGAAAGCTCTAATAAAGTAGTTCTCAGTTTCACATTAAACTAAGTTTCAATTTCAAATGGTTATAATAATTTTTGCAAGTTATAAGTAGCTGGTTACAGTATATGACATAAAAAGAAAAAAAATCATTTCTATTCTTTTCTTCTTTTTCTCTTTCAACGAAGCTTTTGCACCACACAAATGCATACCAAGAATTTCTCAGGAGGTTTCAAGACCATTGCATACCAAACTTCTTCTCTGTAGATGCTACTGTGTGTCGTGGTCCAAACGGGCCCATAAATGTGGTTGAATAACAATACATTCAAGTGGAAATTACACAAGGGACAGTGACTGTGAGATGTCCTCATGTGTGACTGTCCTTGTCACAAATGAGGACATCTCACAGTGACTGTCCCTTGTGTAATTGCCACTTGAATGAGGACAGTCACTGTAAAGACAACATGATAATGTACACATACAATGAGTGTACATTATCATGTTGTCTTTACAGTGACTGCCCTCATGTTGTATATTCTTCTATGTAGATGCTACTGTGTGCTAGGGAACTTCTTAGAACTATTGGTATATTCTTAGAGCTTGTTACACCTGGGATATTCTTCTCTGTAGATGCTACTGTGTGCCATGGTCCAAACGGGCCCATAAATGTGGTTGAATAGCAATACATTCAAGTGGAAATTACATATATTATAATGTATCTGTCTAGTCCTCATGACTGCTCATAACAGTACAAGTGATATTTTTTTGGGAGTGGGGAAAGGTTCGAGACTTTCACCTGTATGAAGAATCCTTTCTACCTAACACAAAAATGCACCCCATAAAACATCTGATTGGTTCGAGTATCTTTGAACTATTTGGGTCTATTGACAACACTAGACCAATGTATACAGAATGACTAATTTCATGCAAGACAATGTGATGCAGAGTGGTCAGCAAGAAACTTGGTCTTAAGCCCCAACCCACTTCAAGACACCAAAATGTTACACCTAAGCAATTTAGCCTCTGATTCTATCAGACCAGTTTAAAATCTCTGTACTAGAGGGACTTCAAAGGTTTCAAGATACTTCTAACACCTTATTGACTCAATCCCAACCAAGACCAAATTTCCTTTTAGGGACAAGTTCCCTGATTTTCTACCAAAAGAGACTTTATTGATCCTAGGCTTTGCCAACCCAATCAAACATTTGAAAACTCTTAAGATTCCCTAAAACATGCAGAATCATGCATTGGTTGATTTCCAAACAACCCAAGACATCAAAATCACAAATAAACCTAGTGACTCTAGTAGGTCTCCAAAACCTGTTCTGCAGCAATAACTCTTCAATTTGACAAAGGACCTTATGAACTTATATGTTTTTTGAGTACCCTTTTTGATGTTCTAACAATCCTCCAACTCCCAGACCCTGACTCCACTCCAGCATATCAATGTCCTTATTGAGTCCGCAGACCTAATGCATGCCTTTGGGTGTGGGTTCCAAAACAAGGCATTGAAAATGGGTGCATGAAACCAAGATCAGAGTTTGAAGATGTCCACCATGCTCTAAAGATCTAGATTCAACAAGGTTTGAGGTCCTTTACTTGCCGCTACCCTCTGATCTTGCATAATCCATCAACTCCTAGTCAAGAACATTGAGATTCTTGACCTAGGGCTTGCTCTCGAAATTCTCTAGCTTAGTATCCTATTCCAAAGCTTTTAAAATATGAAAATAAACCCCCTTAACTTGCATTTTACAAAGAACAGAGGATATCCTATGGTTTATTTGCAAGTTAAGGCCATTTGAATGCAATAACCCAAAAAATGAGGGTTTGACAGAACAACAGATAAGAAAAAGGAATAACTTTGATATAAGGTGTCTTGAATCTACCAAATAAACTCTCAAAGCATAAGATATAAATACTCTAACTTCCACACTGGTCTGCCCTCCCTTTCACATCCGTACACTGTACAGTGCTTGAAGGAAATGCATAGAAAAGGCTCTGAAATAGTGGCTCTATCTGACAGAGAGTCCATGCTAGGCTTCATGACTAACCTAGAGCACATTCCTTGTTATGGAGGAAGTTTGAATGGTGAAGAACTTATGGAATGGATAGAGGACCTAGATAACCATTTTGACTACAAGTATCTTATTAATAACCATTTTGACTACAAGTATCTTATGGATAGAGGACCTTGATAACCATTTTGACTCATTTAGTATCTTATTGGGCTTCACTTTGTTTCGAGAATATAGTTTAATATTCTCTACTAAACAGGGCCAACCACGTGAAGGTGGAAGCTCATTTAGCCCCACCCCCCTCCCCCTAACATCACTCTACATTCCCCGTTAACATCTAACATTCATTCATTCTTTCAATTATTAATAAAATGTAACATTCAATCAATATCACATGATAACATTCATTAACACATTAGATTCGTTAACACGCAACATTCATCAATATGAAAATAAACACATAATTCATGAACATTCATTAGCACATAATTAAATTCATTGAGACATAAAATTCAGTCATTATCAATTAAGGTATTTAGATGACAATCATTTCTTTTTTCTCTTTCTAATTTTTTTTTCTATGTAAGCTCTAAGAGGAGCATCAGTGTTATCATCAATACCCCCCTCATCAGTTGTTTTGTTCTCTGTTCTTGATGATCTCAAATTCCTATGCTGCTGCAAAGGGGGGTCCTCTACAATAACAAATAAAAGAGTTAAATTTAAAATATTTAATTATAATTGTTACAAGTATTTAATTATTTTAAAGAACATAACTGTGGCGCTCTTTAATTACCTGAGCTAGGAATATCGTCACCATCACCTTCGGGCGGTTGCTCCATATTGTGCCCCTGTGTCAAAGATCAAGTATAAAAATGTTAGCCAAAAATTTAATAACTAAATGGTATGTTGGAGTCATTGATTAGAAGTTGGTTTAATAGTATGCACCACCCCCATGATAGTAGCCTCGTTTGTATCTATGCGGTTCAAATTGTAATCAATAAGCAGCTCTTCCCCTGCATGTATTGATTTTATCGCACAGATGAATACACAATTTCCCTCGCGCGCCTCAAATATGCAATTGGGTTGCTTTATAGTTGACCCAAGTCATGTACTATTTATAAAACCCACAATATTCCCTGTTGCTTTTGGCCTTCCATCAATGTATATAGCCACACTTTTACTTTGATTATTGTCTTGCTGTTGTATATAATTTGCTGAGAGTGCATACCTACGCATACTTTTTTTATATTGAACAATATGCATCCAACTTTTGTAATCGTAACATGGTCCAACATACTCCATCAATTCAGAAACTTTGTTGTAAGACACCTTTATGCCATCCATAGAAAATAGGCCCAAACCATGTAATGATGATGGTGCTATGCGATATATCCTCTCATTAACACAAAAATCACTTTTTATTGGAGGAAGTTCCTTGGGTACCCAATGTTTCTGTAGATGTTGGTACCTCAAGGGCACCTCGATGTCGCCTTTCATCTCATCATCATAAGAACATGACCCCCCTTGAGCAAGGAAAAATTTCATGTGTTTATTGAATTTCCTTCTAGTCCTTTGACCTCTAGTTAATCTCCCTATTCTAGATAAACTGCATGTCTCACTTTCCTCTTCTATTCCTATATTTCCCTCACTCGAGGAAGACACTTCTGACAAATACCTATTTGCTGGTACCTGCAAATGGGAGAGATCTTAGAAGACATCAATCTTACTATTGATAAGTGTATTAAATAGACTTTCTATAAGGTGTATTGACTTATACCTGTCGATCCATGAGACTGTGCAGGATGCTCTTGAAAGGGGTTCAATTTCTTGCAAATGTAATTCAATTATCGTGAGCATAATCACATCATAATCATAATCACATCCATCATAAGCATCACATAAAAATTAAAAACATTAAAACGTACACATTATAACACTTAAATCAGGTTCACATTATAAGCCTGCTAGGGAAGTAGGCCTACTGAAGGGCTAAAACTGGGTTTTTGTATCAGCTGATGAGTTGAGGGCTTAGTAACCTTGGGGACATGCTATTTGAAGTTGTTTGATGTGTGTGGTGGAGGTGGAGGAAACACCTAGTTAAGGTGAAGTCAAGTTTGGAGCCTATTGAGGCATTGTGAGCATTTGATAGTTTGTTGATTAGATTGCTTGGATGAATCCATTGGATGGATTGAGGGACATTGGGATTATTCCAAAGATGTAGAATGCTAAGGTGGCATAAGGATTTGGTGTGCACTCTGATAGGTTATGGAGTTGGCTTGGATCAAGGAGAGTGATCTTATGAAGATGCTTGGTTGGTGTTGTGAGAACACTTACAAATGCTTTTGACCTGAAAGAAAATAAGGCTCAATACATTCATGCATCAATATGTGTTTTAAATAATTTTATTTAATTAATTTAGATTAATAGTTAATTTAGATTAGCAGTATTCTATTTGTAGTTGAAACTTGTAGCTTTTAAATAGATAATGAATAAACTATGTAACCATTTAAGACAAATATATTTCTATCAAGAAATGAATATTAAATACATTAAGGATTGATGGCATACCTTTAAATTTCATCATCATCATCCTCATCATCATCATCATCATCATCATCATCATCATCCTCATCATCGTCATCATCATCATCATCATCGTCGTTGTCGTCGTTGTCATCATCATCATCAACATCAACATCAACATCATCTTCATCATCATCATCAGTAGCAACATCATCGTCATCATCTTCTTCTTCTTCTTCATGAAAATTTGTCTCAGGAACATCATCCAATAATTGTCGATCATGATCATCATCTACATCATCTTCTACTTCTTCGGTATCTTCTTCTTCCATCGCATTATATATAGGGGCTCGTATGCCTTCTCAAGTAGAGGTACATCGAGGCTATCATCATCATCATGATCAGATCCGCTTGGACTAAATGTGTCATGGATCAATGTATTTATACCATCATCTTCAATTGTGTTTTCTGGCGCATGATCGTCATCTTCCATGGGATCATTATCTTCACCTTGGATATTCGCACCCCCATGTTCCTCCATATCATGTACTTCCCTGGGGAGATCAACCTATATAAAATTGATTAACATAAATAAACCATGATCTTCAACTCATCATCAAGTGATTTCATATGTATATAAATTGTTAAAATGATATAATGAACAACTTACCAGTGGATGATAGTCATGCCCCCCTTCAATGTGACCATTCTCCCTACAATGTCTCTTAACTGTTTTGATTAGCAGTCTTCTACGGTTTAAGCCCTTACAAATTTTGCAGGGACAATAACATTTTCCATCACCTTTTCTTTTCAAGTTAGACCACAATCTAGCGATTGTCTCCCTATTTTGTTCTTCACTTATATTATCTAACATGATCGTTCTTCGCAGGAAGCAAAAATTGGGCTATGAAAACTTCGGTCTACAACTTTCAGTGACTAAGCAAAATTGTCAAAAGTACACAAATCTTCTTAGACCTAGTTAAATCCTTTAATATTTTAAAAGTCTAGTTAAAATATACATTAGATTAAAAAATATTCAATTTTCATGCCTGAGCGCGCGGCTACGACTAGTGCAATGGTCTTCTTGCTTAGCTCTAGAAGCTCTCTAGCAATCAAAACATATAAGCTACAAGGCCTAACAGCAATTTCAAAACATATAAGCTACAAGGCAAGACATATTACATGACATGGCAAAAGGATTAAAATATACATTAGATTAAAATATATACAATTTTCAAACCTGAGCGCACGGCTATAACTCGTGCAATGGTCTTCTTGCTTAGCTCTAGAAGCTCTTCAGCAATCAAAACATATAAGCTATTAGAATTCATTAACTTTCTGTAATTGGAAAACTCTATTTGATATTAGACCGTAAACTACTACTATTCTCTCCATAAGAACTAAGTACAAAATTCTTTCAAGTTCACATCCATGATTCCCTTTAGATTAAAATATACAGCAAAAATAAGCTAAAAGTCTAGTTAAAATATACATTAGATTAAAAAATATACAATTTTCAAACCTGAGCGCGCGGCTATAACTCGTGCAATGGTCTTCTTGCTTAGCTTTAGAAGCTCTCTAACAATCAAAACATATAAGCTACAAGGCCTAATAGCAATTTCAAAACAAGGGTCATCAAAAGAACCAAAAACAATGTGTGCAAACAATACCTTGTGAAGTGGTATAGACAATTAGAAGATGCTACTATGTGCTAGGGAACTTCTTAGAACTGTTGGTATATTCTTACAACTTGTTACACCTAGGATATTCTTCTCTGTAGATGCTACTGTGTGCCGTGGTCCAAACGGGCCCATAAATGTGGTTGAATAGCAATACATTCAAGTGGCAATTACACAAGGGACAGTCACTGTGAGATATCCTCATGTGTGACTGTCCTTGTCACAAATGAGGACATCTCACAGTGACTGTCCCTTGTGTAATTGCCACTTGAATGAGGTCAATCACTGTAAAGACAACATGATAATGTACACATACAATGAGTGTACATTATCATGTTGTCTTTACAGTGGCTGCCCTCATGTTGTATATTCTTCTCTGTAGATGCTACTACGTGCTAGGGAACTTCTTAGAACTGTTGGTATATTCTTACAACTTGTTACACCTGGGATATTCTTCTCTGTAGATGCTACTGTGTGTCATGGTCCAAACGGGCCCATAAATGTGGTTGAATAGCAATACATTCAAGTGGCAATTACACAAGGGACAGTCACTGTGAGATGTCCTAATGTGTGACTGTCCTTGTCACAAATGAGGACATCTCACAGTGACTGTCCCTTGTGTAATTGCCACTTGAATGAGGAACAAGGAGGAAGTGATACAATAATAGGGGGGTGATCATTTTAAAATGTGTTGGACAACAAAAAATGCTATGCACGGGGTAAAACATGGGCTCAAACCTTAAGAAAACTAGAGACTAACAACAAAGAAAATGTACCTCATGATACTTATTGAGCTTAAAGCATAAATAACCTACTATGTACAAGAAGGAAGGATAAACTATTAATAGAAATGTTTAAGATGGATCCTATTTATCAATATCTCAAAAGGATTACCTTCCATGTTTTCCAGCTCAAAAACATAATTTTCTTTGTAGCGAGAAATATAAAAAGGACCCTCCCATAAGGCATCAAACTTTGTATGTTGACTTGGATTGGCTGCTCTTTCATTGTACTTCAAAATCATATCATTTTTCTTAAGAGGGGGATTGCATACCTCTTGTCAAACCCACATTATACTATTCTTTGGTGATGTGTCAAGGCATTATAAGCATTCTCATAAGCTTCTTGTAGATTCAACAATTTTACTAATATGACATTCATCGCACCATCTTCCTCTACTTCAATTAATGTTAGAAGTTGTAGAGCTAGGATTTCCATTGATATAGGAAGAACAACTTCTATTCCATTGGCGAACTGGTGCCGGAGCACCTCACACAACCAATTTGGAGACGGAGATTATACAGACTTTCAGGACAAATCAGAGGGATGGAATACATAAACAGGGTCAACAGGTCAATTGGAGGATCTTAGCACCTTTAATGTTATTAAAATAATGCAATACTTCAATGAGTTTGTAATGATGTCCTTATTAGGACTAAAAGCTTGTTTACAATGGACTGAGATTGTCCAAAGTTCAATAATGTTCTAAGAATCTAGAATAGGCTAGTGCGGAAGTTTAAGTCTTTTGGAAAGTTTAATAATCATAAGAGATCAAAGTTAGTGAGTTTAGTGGTCTTTGGATTAAAATAATTCAATTAATTATAAGTTGGAATTTTTGAATTTTCAAAATCCAACGGTTAGCTAACAATGGAGGGAGTTAGTATTTAGGATTTAGTTAGGCTCAAACTAAGCTCCAACCGATGAAAATTGGTTGGATTAGTTTTTGAGAAGTTATAAAGAATCTTATATATATCTCTGTTACGACAAAGAAGGGAGATATATACGGACTGCAACAGTAAGAAATATAAAACTCTTAGTTTTTGCAACTCCATTTATCTTGGAAGTGTTAGTTTGTTTGAACTAACACATACATGAGTTAGAAGGATTTCTTTCATCCATTCTAAACCGTTTTGAATGAGTTTACTTTGAATTTGCTGTTGCGCGGGTGTATGAACTGGTGAAGGAAACAACGAGCAATAAACTTTAATTTCTGCAAGTTCCTTGATCTTTTAAGTCTCAAATCATTTGGTTTGATTATTCAATTATTCTTGTTATTGAATGAGTTTACTATTATATTGAGATTGTTGTCGTGCCAGTCACTGCTGAAACAGTCATTCTTTTGTCTAGACTTGTCATTGCAGTAGAGTTTTAGAGATAATGAAGATCATCCCATGAACATAGAAGGCCTAATATTCATGGGATGACAATAACTAACTTGTATTATGAAGTACTGACATTGCATATGCAAATTTTTGTGGAAAATAGTGTGATCACAGGATAAACTGTGGGAAATTACCGTGAGTTGAATGCTAATGTATAGCAGTGAGTGATCTATCCAAGCAAGGGTGGATTGTTATAGTTTGGTTTTATACCTCCCAATTTCATTTGTTTAAAAATCGTTGGAGGTTTTTAAACAAATGCAATTGGGAGGTATAAAACCAAACTCAACCACTTTTGCCAGCATTCTTCAAGCATATGCCAAAATGGGATCTTTAGAGCAGGGTAGGGAAATTCACCAAAAAGTAATTGAAGATGGGTTTTTGTCAAATATAGTGGTGGTGACTACCCTGATGGACATGTATATAAAATGTGGAAGCATACAAAAGGCACGCGATTTGTTTGCGGAAACAACTGAAGCAAGGCACGTGAAAGTCTCAGAATCTTGAATCCAAGTCAGTGAAAGCTTTGAAAACCAAATGCATCCTATTAAGTATTGTGGGGAAGCATTCTAAATAACCAAAGCCGCTAACAATAAATTCAACACAGATATGTCCTCATTTCTGGGTATTTTAGCTCTCTAATAGCTGAATACCAGATTAAATAATAATGACAAAAGAAAAATAAACCCAACGTACTCAGAAATTGTAGCTGTGATTTTGCGGAGGGAATCTCTCTCGGCGCTGTTGAAAACACAAATGACAACCCGCTTGATTTCGCGGAGGGAATCTCTCTCGGTGCTGTTCAAAACACAAATGACAACCCGCTTTGTTCAAAACACAAATGATAACCCGCTTGATTTCACGGAGGGAATCTCTCTCGGCACTGTTGAAAACACAAATGACAATGTTCCTTTTTTTTTTTGCACTTATATCCCGACAACGTCGCAATTGCGACGGTGTCGGGCTATATTTGAAAAAAAAAAAGCCAAAACCGCTTAACATTTCCCTATCGTCGCAAATTGCCGTCGCAATTTCACCCCAAATGTATTAGTGCCACCACCACCACATCCACCACCTTAGAACCCTAAATAGGATATCCTAGACATCCACTAGAATTTGATTGGGGTGATTCAGCAGATACTACCACCCATAGTCCCATAGCCAGAGTAGCAGATTCCCAAAAGGGAAGCATAGATCCCAAGAGGTGATAGAGAAATTACCAGAGAGAGGAGTAGGAGTCCTCCACCTAGAAAATTTGAGGGCCATGCATATTTTGAGGCTAAGTTTGTAAAGGAAATAGAGTGCCCACGTGACTTGGGTGCTCGTGCAGTTGAGAGAGAGGCCCATGATATCGAGGATCAGATCAGGGAATTATTGCGACTCCAACCACCTCTATTTTTAGGAGCTACTGATGGTGTCAAAGTAGAGGCATGGATTTTGAGCTTATAATGGTTCTTTGTATTGCATTCCTATGAGAGAAATCTAAAGGTGAGACTCTCCATTCACCTTCTTCGAGAGGGAGCCTCCACTTTGTGGTAGTAGGAGGAGGCCATGGGTGGTGTAGATATAGATACACTCACATGGGATTCTTTTCTCAGTAGATTCAAAGAGAGGTACTTATCAGAGCACTTAAGACAGTGGTAGATTGAGGAGTTCCATGACCTCCAGTAGAGAGGCCTTACCGTAATGTAGTATGAGAGTAGATTCCTTGAAATTCTTCTTTATGTGGATTACATGAAGGATGAGAAGCTATGTATGCATTGTTTCATCAAGGGTCTCAATGTATCTCTTCAGGGATCAGTTCATCTAGCTTTTCCTACCACCTTTAGAGAGGAAATCGAGAAGGCTTTAGTAGCCAAGGATATCCATACTAGACATGAGTCCCAGGATCGGTCTCAGCACTAAAACCCCTCATCCCAGCAGTCAAGATAGTAGAAAACCCCTTGGAAGGGGAATCAGAGTCATTTAGCAGGGTCCTTTAAGGGCCAACAGTCACAACAATGACCACAACAGGACTCTAGGAAGAAATCATCTGAGGGACAATAGGGCTCTAAGCCCAAATAGTAGAAGTCTCAAGGTCATAGGAAGGATCAGCGGTCACAGGCCCCTTACACACAACCAGCTAGGAATCAATAGTCCTCTAGGGGTGGATATAGTGGATCTAGTAGGATAGGAGGTCCATAGCAGTCTAGGCCTCAGGGAGTTTAGATATAGACACATGGTCCTTGTTACACTTGCGGTGGTATGGGTCATATAGCGAGAGTGCCCATAGGGACAGTCAGCTAGTGGTCATAGAGGGGCTATCTCAGAGCCTGTAGTTGGAAATATGGGTAGATCCCATAGAGTATTTACAGTGGTTGATAACTACCAGGCCAAGCATTAGGCCACGGTCAAAGAGGCCACATGTATGATTCAGGGTATCAATGTTTCTATCTTGTTTGATTCAGGAGCCACACACTCCTTTATATCTCCATATGTAGTGGAGCGTTGTAGGCTGGTGGTAGTTAGATAGGATGTCAGTTGGGAGGCCAAGTTAGCCTCAGGAGCTAGGGTGTATGTTAGTTCCTTAGTTCACAGTTGCTAGATTTAGATTGGAGACTTAATCACAATGTCTAATCTCCGCATTACCCCTCTAGGTTCTTATGATGTAGTCCTTGGTATAGATTGGTTATATGCCCACAATGCCAAGATGGATTATCAACAAAAGAGGGTTGAGTGCATTGATGATCATGGTACCTGTTGGTGTTTGAAAATGCTTAGGCCACTTAGGGCTACCAATATGCCTTGAGACTAATGTTAGGAGTGGTTAGTTCCAAGTATGGGAGCTCTGCAAGGCAACTGGACCAACTATAGGGACAAGACTACCCTCTTCTGCTTCTAGCTCTGCAAAACCAAGGCGGGTACACCTAATCCAAATAAGACTCAGCTCACTACACACCTTATACTTTTAGATTCATAAAGCAGATCATAGTAAAGGATTACTAAATACTAACTAGGTATTCATTGAATCAACTCTACTATGCAAGGTAAAATGGTCTTGTGAAGAGTATTACTACCAAAAATAATACTTAAAACTTAAAAGGGTCTTTGATTAATGAGGATAGGGAAGGTAGACAAGAGCCAATCAGACAATAGACTCAACTAAATGTACTAATCCTTGATCAGTGCCATTATCCATTGGGCAGACCTCACATACAAACAATGAAACATGAACCGCCTGTTGTCAAAGACTCAGCCATAAATATAAGCATTCCAGCCCATCCACTACTTATAAGATATTTCTGTAGACAACCAAGACTGAATCTATGTCCCCTCTAAAGTATATTTCACTTGATCCTAGATCAAGAACTAAAGACAAGAACATATGCAAAGGTAACCCTATGCAATGGATCAGAAAATCCAAGATTCACAAGAATGACACCAAGGAGAGACTTGGAAGCATGAAAAACTTATATTAAGTATAATGAGTCATGTACATGATCAAAGTAGGACAGAGATCAAACCACTTCAATAACCTACAAAAGACTTCCAGAAATTCTATTTAGCTTACATGCAATGTGATATAGCCCTACTACAAACCCCTGGAACTAACTATAATCAAAACCTCTAGATTGATTAAAATTTGAACCCTTACTCTATCAAAAACTAACAACTTATACCACTAGCCACCTTGGGAATCTCAAAGAGATTGCATGAAGCTTAGGGTGATTAGGGTTAGGGTTTCAATAGCTAAACCAACTAGAAACAGCCAAAAATTTAATGTAGGGGCAGGAAATGCAGGCAACCTGGAGGAAACAAATCTCAAGCAGATCTGCAATCATGAAAATTTGTGAGCTTATTATAGGACACTAGGGATAGCCATGAAAACCAGTCAAATCAGCCACCTGCAAACAGCTTCTTGAGCTTAAAAATACACTCCACCAGGTATAAAACAACTTCTACAACCAACCACAGGAGCCCTGGATCACATTGCAACATCCAACACCACCAAACTAGATCAAAAACTATCGCTAAAGCCATAAATTTAGGTACCTTTGGTTGCTGTAGATCCTTAGGAAAATCAAATTTGAAATCAAATGGTCACCATGCATTTCGTAGGCTTTATGTTCCTTAACTATTTGCCCTTAGTCGCGCAATCATGTAGTCATCAACTTAACTACCATAGGAAAATGGGTTTCATCTTATGTTTGGTCGCATGATCGCAAGACACCCTACTCACCCTTATGATCATGTGACTATAATCACTTAGTCGTGCAACTGCAATCACAAACCCACTCAGAAGTTTGAATTTGAAATGCAACGGTCATCCTCAGGGCACCAACAATCTATCAACGGTCAACATTTGAACTGAGATTAACTTTATATCACCACTGTTTGATTCATTTACTTTTCTCAAGTTAGTGTGCTTTATATTTCTTTAAACAAAATTGATGGTTGTTGTTACACTGCGATGCTAAAAGTTGAGCATCTCACCTCAGTGCTATAACGACAACCACATGATCTTCACAAACTTGCAGATGTTCTACTTCCTTTGAAAACTGTGGCCCCAATGACAACATCTAGCTCGGCACCCCGTCGACCAATCAGAACTGAGCACATCACTGAGCAAGTGGCCCCAATTTATCTTGTGAACTGGCGATTGAAGAACTTTTGCCAGTTCATGAAATACTTTCCACATCACTAAAAAACTTAGCGATCACACGACCACTATTTGCTGAATCACCAAATAAACTAGGGCATCACCAAAACATTACGCGAACCAATGAACAAGAAGAAAATTTTTCGGGCCACCATACACTTATCGGGACCTCCAAACTGCTCAGACCCCACAAATGGGCCTGCTTAAGATGAAATCTATGGCTATCGCAAAATCTCAAGGGATAAACATTGCGCAACTTTTTCATGCAAACTTACGTTGACCACTGATCCTGTTCAAACTTTAACCATGCTGGAAGCATGAAGAACTGGGTCTCACCGATGAACTACCACCTCACCACCATAGACATGTGTCAACTAGTCGCATGATCGCATAGCCAAAAATTGGGCCATGCGATCATGAGACAGCCAACCAAAGGCCGCCACATGACTGCTAGCAGGACCACACCCTTTCCACCAACCGGCCCCATGGGCAAGAAGTAACTGGTCGCATGGTCGCATATCAAAAAAATTTGACATGCGATGATGTGACAACCAATCATTTTGAAACCTTTGAAGACCCGAGCCCACCATCCATCACACTTGCACAGTTAGGGAACGCCAGCAAATAGGAAACTATGAGGTTGAAAACACACAAGGTTTTCGACGGAAAAGATAAAAAACACACAAGGTTTTTGACACCAAAAGATAAGTGCACAAAAGCTAGAAGGCACAAGGTTGAAAACAATGAGGGTTTTCACACAGACCGAAAATATCATGAATTTTCAAAAACACTATGGGTTTTCGACACTGTGGCAGATTCTAAAATTTGTTTCCTACAGACCTTAAAACTTGAATAACTCTCTGGATTTTGTGAATTATGAGACATGATTTGGACAAGAGCATGGTGACAACATGAAGAACACAAGGTTAAGGACACACACCATGAAACATTATGGATTTTCATTGCAAGTTAAAACTGTGTAGCAGGGTGGCATAACTTCAAAATTTGCAAGGAAGAGGCCATTTTCACAAGATTTTGCATTGATAGGAAAATGGACTAATAGTGGCTCTAGTCTGGGGATGCATACCTCTTGCAAGCATGGCAAGAATCTAGATCTCTAGGAAGAAGTAGACCACCCATTGGAAAAACATAGAGACCTCAAAAAACATAGGGAACAGACAGGAAAGGGAAACTATTCACAAAATGTACATTTTTTACAAAAAACCTGCAGCAACAAACAAGAATCAGTTCTTGCCTCTGTCAAAAATATGATTCTCATTTATTCCTTCATGAGGCACACCAGACATTTTGTTTTCATTTGTCTCCACAGGCTTGTCAACATGTTCAATCAGAAAATCAAGAAGAACAAAGTAACTATCTTCATAGTGCATGTAAAATTTATTGGCACTCTCTCCATCTTGCTCCCTATGAAAGTATGATTCAACATGCCAATGATCAGTATCATCAGATAAGAACTTGTTCTTCTCTATTGACTCATGAATGCTATCAATTGGAAATACAAAAGTCTCATATTCTGCCTGCAGAAAGGCCTCATTCATACCTTGACTTTGCATTTCCACAGGTGTAACCAGCTCGAACTTGAATGAATAATCAAACTGATACCCACAGATGGTAAATGGGCATCCCGATTCAACTGAGTCTAAGACCTCCACATGTTCTTCAAACAAAGGATTGATAACTCCATGCAATGCACCATGTTGAACATCATGATAAAAAATAGGCTGACAATCATCATAGTCTTCATCATATAAAGTGTTAGTGAACACTTTAAACTCACTACCCATTTTAGGATTATTTAATAACCCATCACTTAAATATTCATGTTCAAACTCACTGACATCACAATCCATTATCATTTCCTTATCTTCATACTCCTCACTGAAGGAGTGTTCACTTTCACCATTACTTTCTTCTTCCCATAATGCATCTGATTTATATGAGGATACATCAACATCACTGCCTTCATCATCCTCACCTGAATAACCACTGAAATCACATTCAAACATCTCTGAATGAATGGAGGATCTTGCACACCTTGGTTTTGATTCTTGCTCACTACCACAATCTGAATACTCCTCTAACAAAACTTCATCAAAAGAAGTACCCTCAGCATTAGATATGGGTTGCTCTAAAATACAACTTGTATTTCCTTTTTGCTGACGATCCTTTTGCAACTCATTCCATTCATCATCATCAGCAAACTCCTCTAAGAACAACCACTTGAATTCAGTCAAAGAAGAGATGCATTTTTGGGGCAGATTTAGATACCAATTAGATGCAACCCCTTTGAGGGATCTCCTAAAAAACATCATGCTAACATCCTCATCAAGAATCTGATATTCTATAATAAATCTATAGAATGCTAGGACATGCTTCACTGCTGAATCAGACTGACAATCAAAAATAGGAATCAGACCCAAAAGCTCACCAAGGAAAGAACAAGGGGACTTTGGAAGAACATAGCTCAAAGGTCTATCCAACTTGAGGAAACCAAGCAGCCTAGACTGACTTTTCCCTTGATTATTCATTTGACTTAATGCAATACTTCCATAGAATTTTGCAGAGATGGAATTGAAATCTTGAAGTATTCAACCTCTATTCACACCTTACTCTTTTTTCTAGTGCTTGATCACTTAATAAGGAGATATTTCAGATCCTTGAGAAATACCTGAGAATCTTGCAGCAGAAGACCTTCGGCTGGAAGCAGGGCAGATCTAGAGCTCACCTTGCAGCTCCATCAAGTTTTGCAATGTAGAGTCGCCACCTCCTTGAAGAGGAAAATAATTTTTTGTTTCTTCTTCCAACCAATACAAAATTCCACAAGTAACCACACTATTTATCAGAGAATGCACTGATCAAACACAGACTTCAGAGTTGCCACTCAACACGTAGTGAGAAGATTTTACAAATATGTTTTTTCTATCAGACTTTGTATTTATGATCTTCAACCAAGACTCTGGGATGATCTAGCCAAGCAAGGAAGCTTGCCGTCTTTTGCTCCTTCCCTAGTAGAGTCGTCATCTTGTTGGTGTTTGAAAATTCTTAGGCCACTTAGGGCTACCAATATGCCTTGAGACTAATGTTAGGAGTGGTTAGTTCCAAGTATGGGAGCTCTGCAAGGCAACTGGACCAACTATAGGGACAAGACTACCCTCTTCTGCTTCTGGCTTTACAAAACCAAGGTGGGTACACCTAATCCAGATAAGACTCAGCTCACTACACACCTTATACTTCTAGATTCATAAAGCAGATCATAGTAAAGGATTACTAAATACTAACCAGGTATTCATTGAATCAACTCTACTATGCAAGGTAAAATGGTCTTGTGAAGGGTATTACTACCAACAATAATACTTAAAACTTAAAAAGGTCTTTGATTAATAAGGATAGGGAAGGTAGACAAGAGCCAATCAGACATTGGACTCAACTAAATGTACTAATCCTTGATTAGTGCCATTATCCATTGGGTAGACCTCACATACAAATAATGAAACGTGAACCGACTATTGTCAAAGGCTCATAGCCATAAATATAAGCATTCCAGCCCATCCACTACTTATAAGATCCTTCTGTAGACAACCAAGACTGAATCTATGCCCCCTCTAAAGTATATTTCACTTGATCCTAGATCAAGAACTAAAGACAAGAACATATGCAAAGGTAACCCTATGCAATGGATCAGAAAATCCAAGATTCACAAGAATGACACCAAGGAGAGACTTGGAAGCATGAAAAACTTATATTAAATATAATGAGTCATGTACATGATCAAAGTAGGACAGAGATCAAACCACTTCAATAACTTGAAAAAGACTTCCAAAAATTCTATTTAGCTTACATGCAATGTGATATAGCCCTGCTACAAACCCCTGGAACTAACTATAATCAGAACCTCTAGACTGATTAAAATTCAAACCCTTACTCTATCAAAAACTAACAACTTATACCACTAGCCACCTTGGGAATCTCAAAAAGATTGCATGAAGCTTAGGGTGATTAGGGTTAGGGTTTCAATAGCTAAACCAACTAGAAACAGCCAAAAATTTAATGCAGGGGTAGAAAATGTAGGCAACCTGGAGGAAACAAATCTCAAGCAAATCTACAATCATGAAAATTTGTGAGCTTAGTACAGGACACTAGGGATAGCCATGAAAACCAGTCAAATCAGCCACTTGCAAACAGCTTCTCAAGCTCAAAAATACACTCCACCAGGTACAAAACAACTTCTGCAACCGACCATAGGAGCCCTAGATCACATCACAAAAACCAATGCCACCAAACCAGATCAAAAACTGTCACTAAAGCCATGAATTTAGGTACCTTTGGTTGCTGTAGATCCTCAGGAAAATCAAATTTGAAATCAAATGGTTACCATGCATTTCACAGGCTTTATGTTCCTTAATTGTTTGCCCTTAGTCGTGCAATCGCACGGTCATCAACTTAACTACCATAGGAAAATGGGTTTTATCTTATGCTTGGTCGCATGATCATAAGACACCCTACTCACCCTTACAATCATGCGATCGCAATCACTTAGCCGTGCAACTTCAATCACAAACCCACTCAAAAGTTTGAATTTGAAATGCAACGGTCATCCCTAGGGCACCAACAATCTATCAACGGTCAACATTTGAACTGAGATTAACTTTATATCACCACCATTCGATTCATTTACTTTTCTCAGGCCAGCGTGCTTTATATTTCTTTAAAGAAAATTGACGGTCATCATTACATCGCGATGCTAAAAGTCAAGCATCTCACCTCAATGGTATAACGACAACCACACAATCTTCACAAACTTGCAGACGTTCTACTTCCTTTGAAAACTGCAGCCCCACTGACAACATCTAGCTCGGCACCCCGCCGACCAATTAGAACTGAGCACATCACCGAGCAAGTGGCCCCAATTTATCTAGTGAACTAGCGACCAAAGAACTTTAGCTAGTTTGCGAAATACTTTCCACCATCACTAAAAAACTTAGCGATCACACGACCACTGTTCACTGAATCACCAAATAAACTAGGGCATCACCAAAACATTACGCGAACCAGCGAACAAGAAGAAAATTTATCAGACCGCCATACACTTATCGGAACCGCCAAACTGTTCAGACCCCACAAATGGGCCTACTTAAGATGAAATCTACGACTGTCACAAAATCTCAAGGGATAAACATTGCGCAACTTTTCCATGTGAACTTACGCTGACCACTGATCCTGTTCAAACTTTAACCATGCTGGAAGCATGAAGAACCAAGTCCCACCAATAAATTGCCACCTCACCACTACAAACACATGTCAACTAGTCGCATGATTGCATAGCCAAAAATTGGGCTATGCGATCATACGACAGCCAACCAAAGGTTGCCACACGACTGCCAGCAGGACCACACCCTTTCCACCAATCGGCCCCACGGGCAAGAAGTAACTGGTCGCATGGTCACATATCAGAAAAATCTGACATGTAATCATGGGACAACCAATAATTTTGAAACCTTTGAAGATCCGGGCCCACCATCCATCACACTTGCGCAGTTAGGGAACGACAACAAATAGGAAACTGTGAGGTCGAAAACACACAGGGTTTTCGATAGAAAAGATCGAAAACACATAAGGTTTCTGACACTAAAAGATAAGCGCACAAAAGCTAGAAGGCACAAGGTTGAAAACAACGAGGGTTTTCACACAGACTGAACACATCATGGATTTTCAAAAACACTGTGGGTTTTCGACACTATGGAAGATTCTAAAATTTGTTTCCTGCAGACCTTAAAACTTGAATAACTCTCTGGATTTTGTGAATTATGAGACATGATCTAGACTAGAGCATGGTGACAACATGAAGAACACAGGGTTAAGGGCACACACCATGAAACATTATGGATTTTCATCGCAAGTTAAATTTGTGTAGCAGGGTGGCATAACTTCAAATTTTGCAAGGAAGAGGCCATTTTCATAGGATTTTGCATTGATAGGAAAATGGACTAACAGTACCTCTATGGTGATATTTGGTGTACAGAGAACCATATCCCTTCACATGATTTCCGCTATACAGCTTAGGTGGTGCATGAGGAAGGGATGTCAATTATTCACCATCACCATTAGTGATAGAGAGGAGGATTCTAAGGGGGAGCCTTCGCTTGAGGATTATCCTATTCTTTAGGAGTTTGCAGATGTATTTCCTTCCGAGCTACCTAGTATGCCTCCACCTAGGGAAGTTGATTTTCATACAGACCTTGTGTCAGGAGCTCAGCCCATATCTAGAGCACCTTACAGGATGACCACACATGAGCTTAGTAGGCTCAAGATTCAGTTAGAAGAGCTCTTGGAGAAAGGGCATATTTGACCTAGTGTATCACCTTGGGGTGCACCAGTGATCTTTGTGAAGAAGAAGGATGGATCACTTAGGTTTTGCATTGATTATCGATAGTTGAATAAAGTAACAATTAAGAACCGATACCCACTCCCCGGGATCGATGATTTATTTGATCAGTTGCAAGGTGCCTGAGTATTCCTAAAGATAGATCTAAAGTCGGGGTACCATCAGTTGCAGATAGTGGAGAGTGATATTCACAAGACTTCTTTCCATATGAGGTATGGTCACTACGAGTTCACAGTGGTGCCATTTGGCCTAACAAATGCTCTAGTTGTGTTCAAGAGCCTCATGAATGAAGTATTTCATACATTCTTGAATAAGTTTGTGATAGTGTTCCTTGATGACATTCTGATATATTCCCGCAATGAGGAGGAGCATGAGGAGTATCTGAGACAGGTTTTGCAATGCTTGAGAGAGAATGAGTTATGGAAGCTTGTCAAAGTGTGCCTTCTTTAGACCCGAGGTGCATTATCTTGGTCATGTTATATCCAGCGATGGGATCTTTGTGGACTCATCAAATATTAGAGCCATTATGGATTGGCTAGCACCCACCAGTGTCACTGAGGTAAGGAGTTTCATGGGACTAGTAGGTTATTATAGACACTTTGTGGCAGGATTTTCTAGAGTAGCTCATCCCATCACTTCCCTTCAGAGAAAGGGGGAAAAGTATGAGTGGAAAGAGAAGTGTGAGAGAGCTTTTCAGGAGCTCAAGAGAGCTCTCACTAGTGCACTGATCTTAGTAGTGTCAGATCCTTCAGTAGACTTTGTTGTATGCATCAATGCTTCATTAGATGGTTTAGGAGCAGTCCTTATGCAAGATGGTCATCCTATAGCTTTCGAGTCTAGGAAGTTAAAGAATCACGAGCTTAATTATCCTACTCATGACCTAGAGCTCGTAGCGGTGGTTCATGCCTTGGTGAGATGGTGACACTTTCTTCTAGGTCACTGATTTGAGCTTCATTAGGATCACCAAAGTTTGCAATATATCTTTACGAAGCCTTATCTTAATGCTAGGCATAGGAGATGGATGGAGTTCTTATGGGAGTATGATTTTGATGTCCATTACATCAAGGGGAAGGAGAATGTAGTTGCAGATGCCTTGAGTAGGAGGCAACACGAGCTCTCATCTATGACTACCAATATAGATTTGAGAGAGCGCATTTTGCAGCATTTGCCAGAGGATGGGTTGTATATGGAGATCTGTCAGTTTATCCATTCTTAGAGACTTCTTGAGGGGAGATTTGCAGAGTATTCTTTAGAGTCTGATGGTCTACTACGTCATAGTGGACACATCTATGTACCTTCTATGGGTGACTTGCGAGAGTTTATTGTGCTGGAGGCTCACAAAGCACCTTATGCAGCTCATCTGAGAGTTAAGAAGTTGCATGCTGATTTGAGACAGTTGTATCATTGGCCAGGCATGAGATTGCAAATTACCAGCATAGTTGTTAGATGTCTAGAGTGTCAGATAGTGAAGGCAGAGCACAGTGATCTAGGTGGGTTCCTGCAGCCACATGAGATACTAGAGTGGAAGTGGGATACTATCTCCATGGATTTTATTGTTGGTCTCCCTCTGTCCTCTTGTCATCATGATGCCATCATGGTGACAGTCGACACATTGACCAAGGTCACCCACTTCTCACCTATTCATACCACATTTACAACACCAGCAGTGGCACAAGTGTTCTTGCGTGACATTGTCAGACTTCATGGCATTCCTCGTAAGATCATCTCAGATAGAGATTCACTTTTCACATCCTCCTTCTGGAGAGAGCTTCAGTCAGCCATGGGCACTAGACTTAATTTCAGTACAGCATACCACCCTCAGATAGATGGACAAATAGAGAGGGTTAATTAGGTTTTAGAGGACATGTTGCGCACGTACGTGATGGACCATCAGGTCAAGTGGGAGGAGTATCTCCATCCGGTCAAGTTTTTCTATAATAATGGGCATCATTCCTCTATAGGTATGCCGCCATATCAGGCCTTGTACGGTAGACCATGCAGGACACCACTGAGTTGGGATAGGATCGAGGATAGAGTATCTATTGGACCTTAGTTGGTCAAGGAGATGGAGCAGCACGTGGTTTTGATTAGATAGTGTCTCAGAGAGGCTCAAGATAGATAGAAGAAGTCTGTAGATGCAAAGAGAGTTGATCGAGAGTATATGGTCGGAGATAGGGTTTTCTTGAGAGTGCGTCCGCATAAGAGTCTAATCCATTTTGGAAAGGGCTCTAATTTGGTGCCTCTCTTTGTTGGACCTTTCAAGATCTTGGAGAGGATAGGACTAGTTTCCTACGATCTAGCATTGCCACCCAGCCTATCACGCATCCATGATGTGTTTCATGTATCTTTGTTATGAAAATATATTTATGATGAGTCTCACATTATAGATTGGGATGCCTTGCAGGTGGAGTTAGATGAACAGTTAGCCTTGGAGACCATTTGCATTTTAGCCTGATGAACCCTAGCACTTTGAGGTAGAGAGCTGGACCAAGTTAGGGTCTAGTGGGATTTTTATGATGAGGTCATGGCTTCATGAGAGGATGTAGCACATATGAGATCATAGTAACCATATCTTTTTGATGAACTCTAGGAGGAAGTTCATGCCTAGAGAGGGAGGATGTGAGGCCTCACTCCAGCCCATCATAACATTACTGATTCATTCACATTTTGATACTTTGATACACCTTCTGATCATTTTGACACAGACTCATGATGTTATGTTTTTTGATGATGATTATATTGTATGGATTACATTTTGATGTCGATTAGGACCTAAGACATAATGTTGATTTTGGTTATACATGCATAGATATGTGATTTGATGATAAATGTTTAATCATGATTAGATTTGATTGTTCATGGATTATGATTTAAGTTAGGAAGTAGTATGGATGATATGTCATGATGATTTATGAAGATACTATGTTTAAACATTATGGAACAAAAATTATAACTAGGAATTGAATTCTGCATATTCATTAATGTTGTCAATTATGAATTGTATATATATATTTGCATGTGATTTTATTGCCTTGGACTAATGATGCTCGAGTTTAGTGTGTAGGAAAGAGAATCATGGAATTTTCTAGAGAATCAGGGCTAAACACATGTGAATTGAGTAAGTCAAGGTTTAATCTGATTAAGAGATTTAAACCTCATTGTAATGTGATCTTGTTTGTAAATGTGATTTGTATGTGTGTGAATAGTTTGAATCCATGTTGATTATTAGGACATGCCATTGTGAATGTAATGTGTATTGTGTTGGTGTCACTTGACACTTGTATTGTCCATGTGTATGGTGACATGTCAAGTTAGGACTTGGGCAAGAAACACCTAATCTTATAGGATATTATATTAGTCCCATTTGCTTGTAGATGTCTTGTAGGGATCACATCAAGTTGAAACTCGGATTTGAACTTTAAAGGTACCTTAGAGGGGTCAAAAGTGACCCTAGAGTGTAGTTTTGGCCTAAAATAGTTAACCTTAGGTAGGTACCTTGGGTTGGGGGCTATTTTTTACCTATGGGAAAGCGTAGATCACTATTATGGCCCTCCAAAAATCCTACTTTTCAAAAGTGGCGAAAATGGAGGTAGCCACATGCATTCTAACTTGTCCCACACTCTTTGCTAAACCCACAATTAAGAGGGGGGACAAGAGGGAAGACCAAGGACTTGGTGTCATGTCTCATTTAATTCTAGTTCTTGAGTACATCTTTAGAGGTCTTTTTAGGAGGATTGGGGAGACTTAGTGGGTGTTCACCTACTCTCTAACTTTAGAGACAATTAGGGTTGGAGAAAGGAAAAAGGAGAAAGGATAAGGGCTCTACTCAACTTCATTCTTCCATTTTGCATTGGACCAAGGTTGGTGGTCTTACCATGGAAAAGCTTCTTTGTTTGAAAACTCATGAGGAAGATCATTTGTGTAGAATGTATTTGTAGAAATGCTTATTACTCTTTCTATGGAGGAAATTCTTAGTGCATTGTTATTTTTATGTTGTATTTTAGGATAAACTTGTGAAATCTTGTATGTAATTTTCTTTGTAAATATTTCATTGTTATGTTGGGTTTGGGGATTGCATTTGAGTTTTATATACTTCTTTATTTCTTTGGATTTGGGAGTTTTGTTCATGGGATTTAAGGCATTACTCACCCTTTGGGAAGGGAAGAAGTGGCCTTGGGTGAAGGGGTTAGTTGGGCTCTCCATTGTAGTGAGTCTCTTCTCTTGGAGAAGAGGGATAATTTTATGGAGTATGGGTTCCATGAAGCCATGTGCAAATATTTGTATTTGGAATGGAAAAGACAAAATGTGTATATGGAAGGAATGTCCATGTAGCCTTGGAAAGGCATGGAAAAATTCTTGTTGAAAACTTGAATAGGCAATGGCATTGTCCTCCTTGGCAAAGCCCACCTTCACCTTACTTCAATGGGTTTGGAAAACTCATTTGTGAAGCTTTGGTTGGGAGTTAATTGTTGTTTTGTGCATATGTGTTGTTGTGAGCATTTGGTTGTGTATACCCATTTAGCCTTGGTTCTCCAAGCACGGGGGTGGTCTCCTTGAGACCTTGGTTGGGAGGTGAGCTTCTCATGATTTTCTCATTTTTATTGCAGGTTTGAAGGCCATGTTTTATTGCAAGGAATAAAGCTTTGAGAGATTTTTATTTTGTGTCCATTTGGAAGCAAACTTTTAATGTTGTATTGTTGAGCTCATGCGATGAGAATCATCTCATGTTGTTATTGTATTGGACATTTGTTTTCCATATCAAGTTGTAGGAGAAAATGATCTTGTTTATTGTAATATGGATTCAATGGTGAAATGAACAATGTATTTCATCCACTCAAATGTAAAGTTCTTGTTGACAAATCAATTGTGGAAAATGGATTAATGTGGCATTCTATTTCATTGTTGCTAGGTAGTGTTATTTTAAAACCTTAGAATCATTTTTCCTTAATGACATGATGAATGATTTCCAAGTTGAAATATCAAAGTGAAAAAAAAAAGATGTTTAGATAGCTTAACAAATTCAATATTCATGAGCACATTGTTTGTTATAAGAAATTAATTAATCCCTTAAGATTTAGGTATTTACCTTCTACTATGTATGGTTCTTATCAAGAAAAATATAAGGACTTAGTGTTTCATCATTCCTAGTTTTGCACTAAATTTATTTGTAGTAGACAAATAATAGGAGAAGAAAACAAAACAAAAACAAGTGTAAAAATCAAAACAAAGGCAAAAGAGACCTACAAGTCTCTGAAAAATGTATGGGAAAAATTTCCATACATTTCCCTTTTGCCACAGTCAATATTTTAATTAAAATAACTCCCACTTGTTTTTCAAAACCTAGATATAATAATAATATAAATAAATATATATACTTATATCAACTAGCTAAGGGCAGAGGTTAAGTGGGTGGGACCCACTTGGGTCGCCACCCAAGAAAATCTAAAAGGCCCTTTCCTTTAAATAATAATAATAATAATATTTCTTATCATAACATAGTGGCCGAAAATTAGTTTTTAATAAAAATATATATAGAAAATTAAAAAAAAATAAAATAACTTACCTTTTAGCCCCCACGTCCAAAGTTTCAAAACAAAAACAAATTAAAAAAAATTTAAATAAGTTTTGGCAGGGGGGACCTGTGGTCCCCACACCCCCTTCCCTCCTGTGCAAGCGGCCTGGCGCGATATGGAAGTATGCCTGCCACGACAGGGTACTTCCTCTATCGCGATAGAGAGGGGGCCCGCCTAGTCCAATCAGACTTTAAAGATATGGCACGAGGTAAGTTTTAAATTGTTTTATGTTTTTTTTTTAATTTTCTTTTATTTTATTTTAATTTATTTTATTTGTTAATAATTTCATTTGTATAAAATGAAATTTGTTATGTTAATTTGTATTATTTAAAATTTCATGGTTACTTTTAGTTAATTAAATTGTGGAATTTTCAAATAAATTAATTATAGCTTGCTAATAAAATTTTAAAATAAATTTATTTAAATTTTATTGATAAATTGATAAAGCTAGTTTAAGACAAGTTTAGTTTATTGTTCTGAAAATTATCTTATATTAACTTAGTTTAGTTACTTTATGGACGAAGGAAATTGTTTTAATTTGATTTAGTTAATTAAATCAATCTGTTCCATTAAAACTCATTTCATTTGTGAATCGAATTATACTAGATTATATGTAATTTGATGATATGCTTAATAACATTCATTTAGTTATTATTTAACTTTAATTAAATTCATTATAATATAATTTTTACATTTTAATAAATCTTTTTTTATGGTTCAACGAATTTATAATGCTGTCATTTTGCTAAATAAACGTTATCAGTATAGTTATAATTAATTTGTAATTTTTTTATTACACCATAATGAATAGATTTAGTTTATTTATGTCACCATCATTGGATGAGACAATGTATGTAAACCCTTTTAAGGGTTGTAAATCCACGTGATTAATGACAAATGCATCTAGGGAGACCATTAATTAGGAGATGAACGTTCAAATTGTTTACACCATGATGGTAGCAAATTTGGGATGCATGGGTGTATCCTAATGGACTTTGGGGATTTGAAGAAACAAGAGCTATTCAAATTCGCCCGATACATTACCCAACTTAGTTATCACCTTCAGTTAAAACCTAGTTTAGAGACTGATTCAATAACTCTAAACTTAAGACTAACGTTTCAAATAACTTAACTATAGGTTGTGGCTGACTTAACCAAAGTCAACTTATCCTTGAACCTATGAACATTATCATTCAACAACTAGACTTTTAAAAAAAATTGTTGTGTTTTTGCGTGTTTATTTTGGGCATGACATTTTGCTTCATCGAGAAGGTGATAATAAAATGATCTGGCATTGTGCATAATATTTTACAAATAAATATTCAAGTTGATGCTATACTACAACACAAATTGAATCTGGTGATGTGATTAGCAATACAGGACATAATCATGCTCCAAAAATTGAGATGATCACTGTCAAACATAAGTTGAATGAAATGAAAGACATGGTGTGCTTGACTCAAGACTCTACAAGAATATCATTTCTACTACATGTTCTAATATTTCATTACCAATAGCAGGAGCAATACCATCAACCAATGCATTATCCAAAATGATTCGAAGGAAAAGAATAAAATTTGAAGCACCACCACCAAATCCTCAGACATCAAGAGATGTTATCTTACCAATTGAATATACAATTACCAATAGAGGGGAAAAGTTTCTTTTTCATGACAGTAATGATGAGAATCATTTTTAAATATTCACCACCACACAAAATTTGTAATTACTAAAAGAAACTAAAAATTGGTTTAGTGATGGTACATTTAAAATAGTACCAAGTATTTTTCAGTAGTTGTACACAATTCATGGCTTGAAAAATGATGCATTAGATTTTGTTCCTCAGATATATGTGTAATCAATGCATTTGAAACACTTCTAAAATCTCCTTATTATATAGAACATGAGGAGACTTTGCAGCCCATAATTGATTATTTTGAAGACACATGGATTGGAAGACTAACTAGAAGAGGCAACAAACAGTCACCCAAGTTTCCAATCACAATGTGGAACTACCATTCAGCTATTCAAGATGATCTTCCCAAAACCAATAATTCTATTAAGTGATGGCATATAGGATTTAGTAAATTGCTTCAATCATTGCATAGCTCAATCTGGAAATTCATCAAAGCAATGAAAAAAGAACAGGGCTCCAAGAGAATAAAATAGAGAAATATATGGTTGGACACACTAGACAACCAAGCAAGAAAAAATACCGTGAACTCAAAGAAAGACTAAAACGACTAGTTGATGGTTATGAAAATAATAATATTTTAGATTATATAAGAGGCATTGCTCATAATTTAATACTTTAATTGAAAATTTGAATAAAAAAGCTTTTTAGAAATATACTTGTAATTTATAAATTTTGTTTTCCTTTCTCTATAATCTTATGGGGTTATTTTGTCCATGGGTTAGTTTGATTGCGGGTTATTTTGGATTGGGTTATTATGACCCTGGGTTATTTTGTCCTTGGGTTATTGTGGTCGGGTTATTTTGTCCAGGGTTATTTTGGCCGGGTTATTATGTCTTGTAATCATTGTCTAGTATTACCAAAGTATCTTGTAGAAATAAAAATGAACTAGAAAACAATATTTTCTATGCTAAAGTAGTTCCATTAATACCTTGCAACATCCTTTACATTATTCTAACATCCCAATTAATTCTACACCCTTTCATAACTTCACATCTTAAAACATATATACTCGATCTCATAATCTTTCTAGTTGGCTCACAATGAATCAAAAAATGTGTCCAATGCATATCCAAATAGAAATTATATAGTCGGAGATCATACATTCACAAAGATAAGGTATCACCTAAATAAAATCCAAGGTATCACCTCTAGATTCCACATGTTACTCCGTTAATCAGTGCAACCACTCACCCTTTTTCAATTTTGTACTGTCTTTGCATACCCAGATCATGTTGTAACTTTCTTCAATCAACTTTCAAATACACACAAACTTAACTGGAGTTCTATTACATTCCATAATACATTCCTCTGAGCTTACATGACTTAATTATTCATATATTTTTCTCACTAGTCAAAACTACATCATTATACCATGTCAACTACTTTTTGGACTTAGTCATTTTTCCAGTACAAACATCCAAAACTGAACTGTACTCCAAGAGATCATGAAAATAAGTAGTATTTCCATAAATGAAAACATATATGTTGTAATCATTAGGCCACTTTCCAATAAAATAAAAATGCACAACCTAAGCCATCCAACAAGAGGGTGAAGGCATAGAGTTTAAGGAAGTATCAACATGATCTTGATGATGATGAGGAGAAAAATTCTAATGATGCAATCAAAGAGTTCAGGTCAGAAGGAGCTAAAGAAGATAATGTATCATCATCCAAACAATACGAAGGGATGTAAGAAATAAATCTAAGGTTGACACCAGTAATCCCCTATTGTAATTGTTATTGATAAACCTCACATATTAGTTGAAAATGTCACAAACAATATAACTATTTATGGAATTTTGGTGCAACTTAAGAAGTAAGTATTATAACAATTATGATGAGATTAAATTAAAGAGGACAATCTTTAGTATTTGAATAAATACAATAGGGAATCTATAGAAATTAAAGGAGATATTCCAGATGAACTATTTGATTTGTTAGAAATGAGAGAGTTAATTCACAATCAGAGGATAAGAGGATTAGGGAAAGAACTTTGGTCAATATTTTTTTTGTCATTGCAAAAGAAGAAATGCATAAATTCTTTAAAAAATGAAGGATTTTATGTGCAATAAAAGCTTGAAAAAACTTATGATTGGTAAGACTGGTGAAGTTGTCTGATGCAGGAGCATCCTGGGTGTAAGAGCAATCTTGCATCACCCAAAAATATTTCTATTTTAATATTCAATAAAGGCTATTTTGTGCAGAGTTGCTATTTATGAAAAGTTACTATTTTTGGTAATTTTCGTATGTGCTCAGAATGATCTGATTTCTTTCTTGGAGGTTCATTTTGGTCATATAAGTCTGCCAGTAAAGTTTCATTGCCAGATCAAGTGTATATTGGAAGATATTGAAAATTTTCGGTATTGGCAGTAGGGTACAGAAACTTTGAACTCAGTTTTGAAGGCTTTAGAGGCCCCGGATGAGGTCAAAAATTTGGGTGACGGGCGCTTGTGTTGGTCAAGCCTGTAGAGCACTTCGTGGCATTTTCGAAATGGGGTTATAATAGCCGATCGGGTCAACTGGTGATGACTTATGGTCTTCGGAAGTTGGGCCACCTGAAATGGCAGAAAATAATTTTCTTCAAAATTTCTGTTCGGGTTTCAAAGGTTATCTTGAGCCGACTATGATGTAATAAAATGTAAAATAAAATAATTCTAAGTTTCCAGATGAAATTAAAGGAGATATTCCAGATGAACTATTTGATTTGTTAGAAATGAGAGAGTTAATTCACAATCAGAGGATAAGAGGATTAGGGAAAGAACTTTGGTCAATATTTTTTTTGTCATTGCAAAAGAAGAAATGCATAAATTCTTGAAGAAATGAAGGATTTTATGTGCAATAAAAGCTTGAAAAAACTTATGATTGGTAAGACTGGTGAAGTTGTCTGATGCAGGAGCATCCTAGGTGTAAGAGCAATCTTGCATCACCCAAAAAAATTTCTATTTTTATATTCAATAAGCGCTATTTTGTGCAGAGCTGCTATTTATGGAAAGTTACTATTTTTGGTAATTTTTGTATGTGCTCAGAATGATCTGATTTCTTTCTTGGAGGTTCATTTTGGTCATATAAGTCTGCCAGTAAAGTTTCATTGCCAGATCAAGTGTATATTGGAAGATATTGAAAATTTTCGATATTGGCAGCAGGGTACAGAAACTTTGAACTCAGTTTTGAAGGCTTTAGAGGCCCCGGATGAGGTCAAAAATTTGGGTGACGGGCGCTTGCGTTGGTCAAGCTTGTAGAGCACTTCGTGACATTTTCGAAATGGGGTTATAATAGTCGATCGTGTCAACTGGTGATGACTTATGGTCTTCGGAAGTTGGGCCACCTGAAATGGCGAAAAATAATTTTTTTAAAAATTTCTGTTCGGGTTTCAAAGGTTATCTTGAGCCGACTATGATGTAATAAAATGTAAAATAAAATAATTCTAAGTTTCCAGATGAAATTAAATGAGACATTCCAGATGAACTATTTGATTTGTTAGAAATGAGAGAGTTAATTCACAAGCAGAGGATAAGAGGATTAGATAAAGAACTTTGGTCAATATTTTTTTTGTCATTGCAAAAGAAGAAATGCATAAATTCTTGAAGAAATGAAGGATTTTATGTGCAATAAAAGCTTGAAAAAACTTATGATTGGTAAGACTGGTGAAGTTGTCTGATGCAGGAGCATCTTGGGTGTAAGAGCAATCTTGCATCACCCAAAAATATTTATGTTTTTATATTCAATAAGGGCTATTTTGTGCAGAGCTGCTATTTATGGAAAGTTACTATTTTTGGTAATTTTCGTATGTGCTCAGAATGATCTGATTTCTTTCTTGGAGGTTCATTTTGGTCATATAAGTTTGCGAGTAAAGTTTCATTGCCAGATCAAGTGTATATTGGAAGATATTGAAAATTTTTGGTATTGGCAGCAGGGTACAGAAACTTTGAACTCAGTTTTGAAGGCTTTAGAGGCCCTGGATGAGGTCAAAAATTTGGGTGATGGGCGCTTGCATTGATCAAGCCTGTAGAGCACTTCGTGGCGTTTCCGAAATGGGGTTATAATAGCCGATCGGATCAACTGGTGATGACTTATGGTCTTCGGAAGTTGGGCCACCTGAAATGGCGAAAAATAATTTTCTTCAAAATTTTTGTTCGGGTTTCAAAGGTTATCTTGAGCCGACTATGATGTAATAAAATGTAAAATAAAATAATTCTAAGTTTTCAGATGAAATTAAATGAGATATTCCAGATGAACTATCTGATTTTTTAGAAATGAGAGAGTTAATTCACAATCAGAGGATAAGAGGATTAGGGAAAGAACTTTGGTCAATATTTTTTTTGTCATTGCAAAAGAAGAAATGCATAAATTCTTGAAGAAATGAAGGATTTTATGTGCAATAAAAGCTTGAAAAAACTTATGATTGGTAAGACTGGTGAAGTTGTCTGATGTAGGAGCATCCTGGGTGTAAGAGCAATCTTGCATCACCCAAAAATATTTTTGTTTTTATATTCAATAAGGGCTATTTTGTGTAGAGCTGCTATTTATGGAAAGTTACTATTTTTGGTAATTTTCGTATGTGCTCAGAATGATCTGATTTCTTTCGTGGAGGTTCATTTTGGTCATATAAGTCTACCAGTAAAGTTTTATTGCCAGATCAAGTGTATATTGGAAGATATTGAAAATTTTTAGTATTGGCAGCAGGGTACAGAAACTTTGAACTCAGTTTTGAAGGCTTTAGAGGCCCTGGATGAGGTCAAAAATTTGGGTGACGGGCACTTGTGTTGGTCAAGCCTGTAGAGCACTTCGTAGCGTTTCCGAAATGGGGTTATAATAGCCGATCGGGTCAACTGGTGATGACTTATGGTCTTCGGAAGTTGGGCCACCTGAAATGGTAGAAAATAATTTTCTTCAAAATTTCTGTTCGGGTTTCAAAGGTTATCTTGAGCCGACTATGATGTAATAAAATGTAAAATAAAATAATTCTAAGTTTCCAGATGAAATTAAATGAGATATTCCAGATGAACTATTTGATTTGTTAGAAATGAGAGAGTTAATTCACAATCAGAGGATAAGAGGATTAGGGAAAGAACTTTGGTCAATATTTTTTTTGTCATTGCAAAAGAAGAAATGCATAAATTCTTGAAGAAATGAAGGATTTTATGTGCAATAAAAGCTTGAAAAAACTTATGATTGGTAAGACTGGTGAAGTTGTCTGATGCAGGAGCATCTTGGGTGTAAGAGCAATCTTTCATCACCCAAAAATATTTATATTTTTATATTCAATAAGGGCTATTTTGTACAAAGCTGCTATTTATGGAAAGTTACTATTTTTGGTAATTTTTCGTATGTGCTCAAAATGATCTGATTTCTTTCTTGGAGGTTCATTTTGGTCATATAAGTCTGCCAGTAAAGTTTCATTGCCAGATCAAGTGTATATTGGAAGATATTGAAAATTTTCGGTATTGGCAGCAGGGTACAGAAACTTTGAACTCAGTTTTGAAGGCTTTAGAGGCCCCGGATGAGGTTGAAAATTTGGGTAACAAATGTTTGCGTTGGTCAACCTTGTAGAGCACTTCGTGGCGTTTCCGAAATGGGGTTATAATAGCCGATCGGGTCAACTGGTGATGACTTATGGTCTTCGGAAGTTGGGCCACCTGAAATGGCAGAAAATAATTTTCTTCAAAATTTCTGTTTGGGTTTCAAAAGTTATCTTGAGCCGACTATGATGTAATAAAATGTAAAATAAAATAATTCTAAGTTTTCAGATGAAATTAAATGAGATATTCCAGATGAACTATTTGATTTGTTAGAAATGAGAGAGTTAATTCACAATCAGAGGATAAGAGGATTAGGGAAAGAACTTTGGTCAATATTTTTTGTCATTGCAAAAGAAGAAATGCATAAATTCTTGAAGAAATGAAGGATTTTATGTGCAATAAAAGCTTGAAAAAACTTATGATTGGTAAGACTGGTGAAGTTGTCTGATGCAGGAGCATCCTGGGTGTAAGAGCAATCTTGCATCACCCAAAAATATTTATGTTTTTATATTCAATAAGGGCTATTTTGTGCAGAGCTGCTATTTATGGAAAGTTACTATTTTTGGTAATTTTTGTATGTGCTCAAAATGATCTGATTTCTTTCTTGGAGGTTCATTTTGGTCATATAAGTCTGCCAGTAAAGTTTCATTGCCAGATCAAGTGTATATTGGAAGATATTAAAAATTTTCGGTATTGGCAGCAGGTACAGAAACTTTGAACTCAGTTTTGAAAGCTTTAGAGGCCCCGGATGAGGTCAAAAATTTGGGTGACGGGCGCTTGCATTCGTTAAGCCTGTAGAGCACTTCGTGGTGTTTCTGAAATGGGGTTATAATAGCCGATCGGGTCAACTGGTGATGACTTATGGTCTTCGAAAGTTGGGCCACCTGAAATGGCGAAAAATAATTTTCTTCAAAATTTCTATTTGGGTTTCAAAGGTTATCTTGAGCCGACTATGATGTAATAAAATGTAAAATAAAATAATTCTAAGTTTCGTCGGCCTTATTGGCTAAAATTCTAGAAACTTCCCAGGCGGTGGAAAATTGCCTATATAAAGAAGGCTGTATTATTGTCTTAGGCAGTTCAGAATAGTTCTGGGTAGTAAATCTGGGTAATAGTTTGAGGGTTTGTCCTACAGAATATTGTAAGGGAATGCCCATGTGGCTTTGCATATTGTAATTCTGAAAGTTTGTAATTTCACATTTGTGGAGATAATAAGAAGCCAATTTTCTGTTCTTGCATA
Source organism: Chamaecyparis obtusa (assembly GCA_027943335.1). Classification (NCBI taxonomy): domain Eukaryota; kingdom Viridiplantae; phylum Streptophyta; class Pinopsida; order Cupressales; family Cupressaceae; genus Chamaecyparis; species Chamaecyparis obtusa. Next base: position 1,615,262 of record BSBK01000944.1, read on the forward strand.
TTGTTGTTGTTTCTCTATATCTATTATGTGTTTGTGGTATTAAGGGGAGCACCCTTCATCAAGTGGTATCAGAGCAGGAGTTCTTGAGTGTGTAAACAGATCGCCGACTGTGAGGCAGTTTGCACCAGGACCATGGTTAGGGTTTCAGTGCGCATCGCGAAAATACCTCCACGAAGGGAACGTGGTGGAAGAGCTGGTGTTGTAACACATGAGGTTAGAGCGCTCCAGAGACAAGTGCTAGCATTGCAATAAGAGATTCGCAGAGGAATGAATCTTAATGTCAGAGATGAAAGCGAGGATGAAGTCGAAGAAGAAGATCAAGAATAAGTCAAAATTGTTAACGAAGAGGAAGAAAAACTTTTTCGAGCCATTTCCAAGATTGGAAAAAGACCTAAAATTGAAGTTTCTACATTTTCTAAAAATCTTAACCCAGAAGAATTGATCGACTGGATCAATGAATGTGATGAATATTTTGAGTATGAAGATGTTGAGGATCCTGATAGGGTCAAATTTGCAAAGGCCAGACTGAAAGGTCATGCGAAGATATGGTGGCAAGAAATTCAGTTGGAGCGAAATAGAAGGGGAAAGGAGAAAATCACGAGATGGGATCGGATGGTGGATAAATTGAAGTGACAGTTCATTGCTGTTGATTATGAGCTTGACCTACTCAAGAAAATGCAAAGTTTGAAGCAAGTGGGAAGATCTGTTCAGGAGTATACTGAAGAGTTCTATCGGCTCCTCATCAGAACGGGCCATGCAGAAGCTGATAAGGAGAAAGTTGCCTGTTACCTTAATGGGTTGAGGCCGAGCATTCAGGAGGAGCTAAATCTAGTTCGAATGAATAGTATTGAAGAGGCATACCAGTTTGCCCTAAAAGTAGAAGAAAAGTTGAATAAGAAGTTTGAGAGCAGACAAAACGGAAGAGGTCGCGGTGGACGATCTGGTGGATGGTCATATGGTGGCCGAAATGAAGATCCGAAAAAGAAAGATGAGGCTAGTAGCAGTCATAATCAGCGAGAAAATAATTCCAATCGCTTTCAGAATCACAATAATAGAGATCAGAGAGGAAGAGGAAGAGGACAAGGATCTGGAAGAGGTGGCTTCCATGGAACATGTTTTCACTGTGGAGAAGAAGGTCATAGGGCATTTGAATGTCCTCAGCGCCAAGGCAGAACAGATAGGGGAAATGAAGGCCAGGCCAGAGTTGTACATGTCGATGAAGATGCTAGATCATCAAATTCTCAAGATGCTGAAAGAGGAGAAACGCTAATTAACAGAAGAGTCTTGCTGAGTGGTGAGAATGAACCTAAACAAAGGAGGAGCCTGTTTCGCACTAGATGCAAGTGTGAGGGTAAATGTTGTGATGTGATTATCGATAGTGGCAGCACTGACAATTTGGTGTCAAAAGAGATGGTGACAAAATTGAAGCTCAAGAGATAGAAACACCCACATCCATATCGAATTGCCTGGGTACAGGATGACCACAAGGTCATGGTCAATGAACAATGCCTAGTGAAGTTCAAGGTTGGCGGATACCAAGATGAGGTATTGTGTGATATTATATCTATGGATGCATGTCATATGTTGTTGGGTAGACCATGGCAGTTTGACAGATGTGCTGTACATGATGGTCATGCGAATACCTATTCCCTGACAAAGGATGGAGTGCGACATAAGCTAAAACCATTGAAGGAGACTAAAGAAAAGGTATGTGGTAATGCAAGGATAACCTTATTTGATGGAAAAAATTTCCTAGATGGTATGAGGCATGAGCATGTATGTTTTGCTTTAATTCCAAAAGCTGGTAAAGACGAAGTAGAAGATGTTCCTGTAGAAGTTGCAGATTTGTTGAATGAGTTTCAGGATATTTTATTCGATAACGTGCCTGATGGATTACCACCAGTCAGGAGGATCAGTCATCAGATGGACTTGATCCCAAGAGCGAGTTTACCAAATAAGGCAGCACACAGAATGACAGCTGCAGAAAGTGAGGAGTTGAACAGACAAGTACATGAACTGTTACAGAAAGGATTGATCCATGAGAGTCTGAGTCCTTGTGCTGTACTGGCAGTATTGGCACCAAAAAATAATAGAAAATGGAAGATGTGTACAGATTCTAGGGCAATAAACAAGATCACAATCAAGTACAGGTTTCCATTGCCACGAATGAATGATATTATGGACTGTTTGATTGGATCTATGTATTTCTCAAAGATAGATCTGAAGAGTGGATATCATCAGATTCGGATCAGAGAAGGAGATGAATGGAAGACTGCCTTCAAGACAAAGGAAGGACTATATGAGTGGTTAGTCATGCCTTTTGGGCTAACCAATGCACCGAGCACTTTCATGCGGCTCATGAACGAGGTCCTGAAAGAATTTCTGGGTAAGTTTGTTATTGTTTACCTAGATGATATTTTGATTTTTAGCAAGAGATTGGAGGAACATATGATGCATATTCGTATGGTGTTTGAGAAGTTGAGAGATGAAAAATTGTTGATTAATTTGAAGAAGTGCAGTTTTGTGAAGAAAGAGTTAGTGTATTTGAGATTTGTAGTTTCAACAGAAGGTCTAAAAATGGACTCAGAGAAGGTACAGGCTATCCTTGAATGGCCTACTCCAAGGAATGCTACTGAGGTAAGATCTTTTCATGGTGTAGCTAGCTTTTATAGAAAGTTTATCAAAAATTTTAGCAGTATTTGTGGACCCTTGACTGAAACAATGAGAGGGGATAGAAAAGAATTTAAGTGGACTAATGGGGCAGAAAATAATTTTCAATTGTTGAAACAAAAAGTTACAGAACAACCTATTTTAGCACTTCTAGATTTTAATAAGGTATTTCAAGTAGATTGTGATGCTAGTGGTACTGCAATAGGAGCTGTTATGAGCCAAGAAGGTAAACCTGTTGCTTATTTCAGTGAGAAGTTAAATGATGCTAAGAGAAAATATTCTGTTTATGATGAGAAATTTTATGCTATAGTTCAAGCATTGAAGAAGTGGAGACACTATCTTCTTCCTAAGGAGTTTGTTTTGTATACTGATCATCAAGCTTTACAATATTTGAATAGTCAAGGAAAGTTGAATCAGAGGCATTTGAAATGGGTTCAATTTTTGCAGAGTTATACATTTGTTTTGAAACACAGGAGTGGAAAGTCCAATAGGGTTGCTGATGCTCTTAGCAGAAGGCAACTAGTACTGACAGAAATGCAGATTGAAGTGGTTGGGTTCAAGGAACTCAAGAATTTGTATCCAGAGGATCCTGATTTTGGTGAAGCTTGGAAAGCTTGTACAGAACCTATTACTCTAGACAGGACGAAATGGTTAGATTTCATCATCCAGGATGATATGCTATTCAAAGGGAGTCAGTTGTGCATTCCATGAAGTTCTATAAGGGAGAATCTCATCAAGGAGAAGCATAGCAGAGGATTGGCTGGACATTTTGGTCGTGATAAAACTCTTTCTTTGGTTAGTGAGAATTATTATTGGCCACAGTTGCAGCAAGATGTGAAGAAGTTTGTACAAAGTTGCAGAGTATGTCAGATGGCGAAAGGAGTGAAGCAGAATACAGGGTTGTATCAGCCATTACCTATACCAGAAAAGCCTTGGGCAGATATCAGCATGGACTTTGTTCTTGGTTTACCGAGGACTCAGCGGGGATATGATTCACTTTTTGTGGTGGTTGACAGATTTTCAAAGATGACACATTTCATTCCCTGTAAGAAGACTAATGATGCTGTTCATGTAGCAGAATTTTTTTTCAGAGAAGTAGTGATACTTCAGGGTTTGCCAAAGACCATAGTTTCAGATCGGGACACTCAATTTGTTAGATATTTCTGGGGTACATTGTGGAAAAAGTTGAAGACAGATTTGAAATTTAGTTCATCGCATCATCCACAGACTGATGGACAGACAGAGGTGGTGAATAGGAGTTTGAAAAATTTGCTGAGATGTTTGGTTGGAGATAAGCCAACAGGATGGGATTTGATTTTACCATAGGCAGAATTTGCATACAATAATTCTGTCAACAGGAGTACTGGTAAATCACCATTCCAGATTGTATATGGAAGTAGTTCAAGAAATGCATCTGAATTGAGGAAAATAGATAAAGGAGACATAAGTAGTGCTGAAGCTAAAGATTTTGCAGAACACTTGAAGAACATCCATGGGGAGGTGCGGAAGCATATTATCAAGATGAACACACAGTATAAGGCTAAGGCAGATGAGAAAAGGAGGTATAAGGAATTTCAAGTTGGTGATGAAGTCATGGTTCATTTGCGGAAGGAGCGGTTTCCAATTGGTACATATAACAAGCTGAAAATGAAGAAGTTTGGACCATGTAAGATACTGAAGAAACATGATTCAGGAAATGCATATGAGTTAGAATTGCCTACTGAGCTAAATATTTCACTAGTGTTTAACATTTCAGATCTTACAGAGTATCATGAAGGAGGTGTTGAAGATGAGATCACAGCAGCACAATGGACTATTCCAGCAACTAGTTCAGACACTAAGGAGGTTGAAGATATACTGGATAGTCGTGTTGGCAGAAGCACAAGAAACAGGACAAATGAAGAATATTTGGTCAAGTGGAAAGGACGACTTGTTGAAGATTCATCATGGCTAACAAGGGTGGAGGTTAACCGTCTTGGTTTTCCTCTGCACACCTGACTCGTGACAGGGTCAATTCTCAAATTACCCCGGGTGTCTGACGCAGGAGCATCCTGGGTGTAAGAGCAATCTTGCATCAACCAAAAATATTTCTATTTTTATATTCAATAAGGGCTATTTTGTGTAGTGCTGCTATTTATGGAAAGTTACTATTTTTGGTAATTTTCATATGTGCTCCGAATGATCTGATTTCTTTCTTGGAGGTTCATTTTGGTCATATAAGTCTGCCAGTAAAGTTTCATTGCCAGATCAAGTGTATATTGGAAGATATTTAAAATTTTTGGTATTGGCAGAAGGGTACAGAAACTTTGAACTCAGTTTTGAAGGCTTTAGAGGCCCCGGATGAGGTTGAAAATTTGTGTGATGAGCGCTTGCATTGGTCAAGCCTGTAGAGCACTTCGTGACATTTTCGAAATGGGGTTATAATAGCCGATCGGGTCAACTGGTGATGACTTATGGTCTTCAGAAGTTGGGCCACCTGAAATGGTGGAAAATAATTTTATTCAAAATTTCTGTTCGGGTTTCAAAGGTTATCTTGAGCTGACTATGATGTAATAAAATGTAAAATAAAATAATTTTATGTTTCGTCGGCCTTATTGGCTAAAATTCTAGAACCTTCCCAGGCGGTGGAAAATTGCCTATATAAGGAAGGCTGTATTATTGTCTTAGGCAGTTCAGAATAGTTCTGGGTAGTAAATCTAAGTAATAGTTCGAGGCTTTGTCCTACATAATATTCTAAGGGAATGCCCATGTGGCTTTGCATATTGTAATTCTGAAAGTTTGTAATTCCACATTTGTGGAGATAATAAGAAGCCAATTTTCTGTTCTTGCATATTGTTGTTGTTTCTCTATATCTGTTATGTGTTTGTGGTATTAAGGGGAGCACCCTTCATCAAGTGGTATCAGAGCAGGAGTTCTTGAGTGTGTAAACAGATCGCCGACTGTGAGGCAGTTTACACCAGGACCGTGGTTAGGGTTTCAGTGCGCATCGCGAAAATACCTCCACGAAGGGAACGTGGCGGAAGAGCTGGTGTTGTAACACCTGAGGTTAGAGTGCTCCAGAGACAAGTACGAGCATTGCAAGAAGAGATTCGCAGAGGAATAAATCTTAATGTCAGAGATGAAAGCAAGGATGAAGCCGAAGAAGAAGATCAAGAAGAAGTCAAAATTGTTAACGAGGAGGAAGAAAGACTTTTTTGGGCCATTTCCAAGATTGGGAAAAGACCTAAGATTGAGGTCTCTACATTTTCTGGAAATCTTAACCCAGAAGAATTAATCGACTGGATCAATGAATGTAAGGAATATTTTGAGTATGAAGATGTTGAGGATCCTGATAGGGTCAAATTTGCAAAGGCCAGACTGAAAGGTCATGCGAAGATATGGTGGCAAGAAATTCAGTTGGAGCAAAATAAAAGGGGAAAGGAGAAAATCACGAGATGGGATCGGATGGTGGATAAATTGAAGTGACAGTTCATTCCTGTTGATTATGAGCTTGACTTACTGAAGAAAATGCAAAGTTTGAAGCAAGTGAGAAGATCTGTTCAGGAGTATACTGAGGAGTTCTATCGGCTCCTCATCAGAACGGGCCATGCAGAAGCTGATAAGGAGAAAGTTTTCAGTTACCTTAATGGGTTGAGGCCGAGCATTCAGGAGGAGCTGAATCTGTTTCGAATGAACAGTATTGAAGAGGCATACCAGTTTGCCCTAAAAGTAGAGGAAAAGTTGAACAAGAAGTTTGAGAGCAGACAAAATGGAAGAGGTCGCGGTGTAGGATCTGGTGGATGGTCATATGGTGGCCGAAATGAAGATCTGAAAAAAAAAGATGAGGCCAGTAGCAGTCATAATCAGTGAAGAAATAATTCCAATCACTTTCAGGATCACAATAATAGAGATCAGAGAGGAAGAGGAAGAGGACAAGGATCTGGAAGAGGTGGCTTCTGTGGAACATGTTTTCACTGTGGAGAAGAAGGTCATAGGGTATTTGAATGTCCTTAGTGCCAAGGCAAAATAGATAGGAGAAATGAAAGCCAGGCCAGAGTTGCACATGTCGATGAAGATGCTAGATCATCAAATTCTCAAGATGCTGAAAGAGGAGAAACGCTAATTAACAGAAGAGTCTTGCTGAGTGGTGAGAATGAACCTGAACAAAGGAGGAGCCTATTTCGCACTAGATGCAAGTGTGAGGGTAAATGTTGTGATGTGATTATCGATAGTGGCAGCACTGACAATTTGGTGTCAGAAGAGATGGTGACAAAGTTGAAGCTCAAGAGACAGAAACACCCACATCCATATCGGATTGCCTGGGTATAGGATGACCACAAGGTCATGGTCAATGAACAATGCCTAGTGAAGTTCAAGGTTGGCGGATACCAAGATGAGGTATTGTGTGATATCATATCTATGGATGAATGTCATATGTTGTTGGGTAGACCATGGCAGTTTGACAGATGTGCTGTACATGATAGTCGCGCGAATACCTATTCCCTGACAAAGGATAGAGTGCAACATAAGCTAAAACTATTGAAGGAGACTGAAGAAAAGGTATGTGGTAATGCAAGGATAACTTTTGTTGATGGAAGAAATTTCCTAGATGGTATGAGGCATGAGCATGTATGTTTTTCTTTAATTCCAAAAGCTGGTAAAGAGGAAGTAGATGTTCTTGTAGAAGTTGCAGATTTGTTGAATGAGTTTTAGGATATTGTATCCGATAATGTGCCTGATGGATTACCACCAGTCAGGAAGATCAGTCAGCAGATGGACTTGATCCTAGGAGTGAGTTTTCTGAATAAGGCAGCACACAGAATGACACCTGCAGAAAGTGAGGAGTTGAACAGACAAGTACATGAACTGTTACAGAAAGGATTGATCCGTGAGAGTCTGAGTCCCTGTGCTGTACCGGCGGTATTGGCACCAAAGAATAATGAAGAATGGAGGATGTGTACAGATTCTAGGGCAATAAATAAGATCACAATCAAGTACAGGTTTCCATTGCCACGAATGGATGATATTATGGACTGTTTGATTGGAGCTGTGTATTTCTCAAAGATAGATCTGAAGAGTGGATATCATCAGATTCGAATCAGAGAAGGAGATGAATGGAAGACTACCTTCAAGACAAAGGAAGGACTATTTGAGAAGTTGAGAGATGAAAAATTGTTGATTAATTTGAAGAAGTGCAGTTTTGTGAAGAAAGAGTTAGTGTATTTGGGATTTGTAGTTTCAGCAGAAGGTCTAAAAATGGACCCAGAGAAGGTACAGGCTATCCTTGAATGACCTACTCCAAGGAATGCTACTGAGGTAAGATCTTTTCATGGTCTAGCTAGCTTTTACAGAAAGTTTATCAGAAATTTTAGCAGTATTTGTGGGCTCTTGACTGAAACAATGAGAGGGGTTAGAAAAGAATTTAAGTGGACTAATGGGGCAGAAAAAAGTTTTCAATTGTTGAAAAAAAAGTTACAGAACAACCTGTTTTAGCACTTTCAAATTTTAATAAGGTATTTCAAGTAGATTGTGATGCTAGTGGTACTGCAATAGGAGCTGTTATGAGCCAAGAATGTAAACTTGTTGCTTATTTTAATGAGAAGTTAAATGATGCCAAGAGAAAATATTCTATTTATGATCAGGAATTTTATGCTATAGTTCAAGCATTGAAGAAGTGGAGACACTATCTTCTTCATAAGGAGTTTGTTTTATATACTGATCATCAAGCTTTACAATATTTGAATAGTCAAGGAAAGTTGAATCAGAGGCATTTGAAATGGGTTCAATTTTTGCAGAGTTATACATTTGTTTTGAAACACAGGAGTGGAAAGTCCAATAAGGTTGCTGATGCTCTTAGTAGAAGGCAACTATTGTTGACAGAAATGCAGATTGAAGTGGTTGGGTTCAAGGAACTCAAGAATTTGTATCCAGAAGATCTTGATTTTGGTAAAGCTTGGAAAGCTTGTACAGAACCTATTACTCTAGACAGGATGAAATGGTTGGATTTCATCATCCAGGATGATATGCTATTCAAAGGGAGTCAGTTGTGCATTCCACGAAGTTCTATAAGGGAGAATCTCATCAAGGAGAAGCATAGCGGAGGATTGGCTGGACATTTTGGTCGTGATAAAACCCTTTCTTTGGTTAGTGAGAATTATTATTGGCCATAGTTGCCGTAAGATGTGAAGAAGTTTGTACAAAGTTGCAGAGTATGTCAGATGGCGAAAGGAGTGAAGCAGAATACAGGGTTGTATCAGCCATTACCTGTACCAGAGAAGCCTTGGGCAGATATCAGCATGGACTTTGTTCTTGGTTTACCAAGGACTCAGTGGGGACATGATTCAATTTTTGTGGTGGTTGACAGATTTTCAAAGATGGCACATTTCATTCCCTGCAAGAAGACTAATGATGCTGTTCATGTAGTAGAATTGTTTTTCAGAGTAGTGAGACTTCATGGTTTGCCAAAGACCATAGTTTTAGATCGGGACACTAAGTTTGTTGGATATTGCTGGCGTACATTATGGAAGAAGTTGAAGACAGATTTGAAATTTAGTTCATCGCATCATCCACAGACTGATGGACAGACAGAGGTGGTGAATAGGAGTTTGGAAAATTTGCTGAGATGTTTGGTTGGAGATAAGCCAACAGGATGGGATTTGATTTTACCACAGGTGGAATTTTCATATAATAATTCTGTCAACAGGAGCACTGGTAAATCACCATTCCAGATTGTATATGGAAATAGTCCAAGAAATGCATCTGAATTGAAGAAGATAGATAAAGGAGACATAAGTAGTGCTGAAGCTGAGGATTTTGCAGAACACTTGAAGAACATCCATGGGGAGGTGCGGAAGCATATTACCAAGATAAACACATAGTATAAGGCTAAGGCAGATGAGAAAAGGAGGTATAAAGAATTTCAAGTTGGTGATGAAGTCATGGTTCATTTGTGGAATGACCGATTTTTAGTTGGTACATATAACAAGCTGAAAATGAAGAAGTTTGGACCATGTAAGATACTGAAAAAACATGATTCAGGAAACGCATATGAGGTAGAATTTCCTACTGAGCTAAATATTTCACCAGTGTTTAACATTTCAGATTTGACAAAGTATCATGAAGGAGGTGTTGAAGATGAGATCACATCAGCACAGTGGAGTATTCTAGCAACTAGTTCAGATACTAAGGAGATTGAAGATATACTGGATAGTCGTGTTGATAGAAGCACAAGAAACAGGACATATGAAGAATATCTGGTCAAGTGGAAAGGATGACCTGTTGAAGATTCATCATGGCTAACAAGGGTGGAGGTTAACCATCTTGGTTTTCCTTTGCACACCTGAGTCGTGACAGGGTCACTTCTCAAATTACCCCCGGTGTCTGATGCAGGAGCATCCTGGGTGTAAGAGCAATCTTGCATCACCCAAAAATATTTCTATTTTTATATTCAGTAAGGGCTATTTTGTGCAGAGCTACTATTTATGGAAAGTTACTATTTTTGGTAATTTTTATATGTGCTTAGAATGATCTGATTTCTTTCTTGGAGGTTCATTTTGGTCATAAAAGTCTGCCAGTAAAGTTTCATTGCCAGATCAAGTGTATATTGGAAGATATTGAAAATTTTTGGTATTGGAAGAAGGGTACAGAAACTTTGAACTCAGTTTTGAAGGCTTTAGAGGCCCCGGATGAGGTCAAAAATTTGGGTGACGGTCGCTTACATTGGTCTAGCCTATAGAGCACTTCGTGGCATTTTTGAAATGGGGTTATAATAGCCGATCGGGTCAACTGGTGATGACTTATGGTCTTCGGAAGTTGGGCCACCTGAAATGGTAGAAAATAATTTTCTTCAAAATTTTTGTTCGGGTTTCAAAGGTTATCTTGAGCTGACTATGATGTAATAAAATGTAAAATAAAATAATTCTAAAATTCATCGGCCTTATTGGCTAAAATTTTGGAACCTTCCCAAGCGGTGGAAAATTGCCTATATAAGGAAGGCTGTATTATTGTCTTAGGCAGTTCAGAATAGTTCTGGGTAGTAAATCTGGGTAATAGTTTGAGGCTTTGTCCTACAAAATATTGTAAGGGAATGCCCATGTGGCTTTGTATATTATAATTCTGAAAGTTTGTAATTCCACATTTGTGGAGATAATAAGAAGCCAATTTTTTGTTGTTGCATATTGTTGTTGTTTCTCTATATCTGTTATGTGTTTGTGGTATTAAGGGGAGCACCCTTCATCAAGTGGTATTAGAGCAGGAGTTCCTGAGTGTGTAAACAGATCGTCGACTGTGAGGCAGTTTGCACCAGGACCGTGGTTAGGGTTTCAGTGCGCATCGCGAAAATGCCTCCACGAAAGGAACGTGGCAGAAGAGCTAGTGTTGTAACACCTGAGGTTAGAGCACTCCAGAGACAAGTGCGAGCATTGCAAGAAGAGATTCATAGAGGAATGAATCTTAATGTCAGAGATGAAAGCGAGGATGAAGTCGAAGAAGAAGATCAAGAATAAGTCGAAATTGTTAACGAGGAGGAAGAAAGACTTTTTCGGGCCATTTCCAAGATTGAAAAAAGACCTAAGATTGAGGTTTCTACATTTTCTAAAAATCTTAACCCAGAAGAATTGATCGACTAGATCAATGAATGTGATGAATATTTTGAGTATGAAGATGTTGAGGATCCTGATAGGGTCAAATTTGCAAAGGCCAGACTGAAAGGTCATGCGAAGATATGGTGGCAAGAAATTCAGTTGGAGCGAAATAGAAGGGGAAAGGAGAAAATCACGAGATGAGATCAGATGGTGGATAAATTGAAGCGACAGTTCATTCTTGTTGATTATGAGCTTGACCTACTGAAGAAAATGCAAAGTTTGAAGCAAGTGGGAAGATCTGTTCAGGAGTATACTGAGGAGTTCTATCGGCTCCTCATCAGAACGGGCCATGCAGAAGCTGATAAAGAGAAAGTTTTCCGTTACCTTAATGGGTTGAGGCCGAGCATTCAGGAGGAGCTAAATCTGGTTTGAATGAACAGTATTGAAGAGGCATACCAGTTTGCCCTAAAAGTAGAGGAAAAGTTGAAAAAGAAGTTTGAGAGCAGACAAAATGGAAGAGTCCGTGGTGAATGATCTGGTGGACGGTCATATGGTGGCCGAAATGAAGATCCGAAAAAGAAGGATGAGGCCAGTAGCAGTTATAATCAGCGAGGAAATAATTTCAATCACTTTCAGGATCACAATAATAGAGATCAGAGAGGAAGAGGAAGAGGAGAAGGCTCTGGAAGAGGTGGCTTCCGTGGAACATGTTTTCACTATGGAGAAGAAGGTCATAGGGCATTTGAATGTCCTCAGCACCAAGGCAGAACAGACAGGAGTAATGAAGGCCAGGCCAGAGTTGCACATGTCAATTAAGATGCTAGATCATCAAATTATGAAGATGCTGAAAGAGGAGAAACGCTAATTAACAGAAGAGTCTTGCTGAGTGGTGAGAATGAACCTAAACAAAGGAGGAGCCTGTTTCGCACTAGATGCAAGTGTGAGGGTAAATGTTGTGATGTGATTATCGATAGTGGCAGCACTGACAATTTGGTGTCAGAAGAGATGGTGACAAAGTTGAAGCTCAAAAGACAGAAACACCCACATCCATATCGGATTGCCTGGGTACAGGATGACCACAAGGTCATGGTCAATGAACAATGTCTAGTGAAGTTAAAGGTTGGCGGATACCAAGATGAGGTATTGTGTGATATCATATCTATGGATGCATGTCATATGTTGTTGGGTAGACCATGACAGTTTGACAGATGTGCTGTACATGATGGTCGTGCGAATACCTATTCTCTGACAAAGGATGGAGTGCGACATAAGCTAAAACCATTGAAGGAGACTCAAGAAAAGGTATGTGGTAATGCAAGGATAACTTTATTTGATGGAAGAAATTTCCTAGATGGTATGAGGCATGAGCATGTATGTTTTGCTTTAATTCCAAAAGCTGGTAAAGAGGAAGTAGAAGATGTTCCTATAGAAGTTGCAGATTTGTTGAATGAGTTTCAGGATATTGTATCCGATACCAGGCTTGATGGATTACCACCAGTTAGGAAGATCAGTCATGAGATGGACTTGATCCCAGGAGCGAGTTTGCCAAATAAGGCAGCACACAGAATGACACCTGCAGAAAGTGAGGAGTTGAACAGACAAGTACATGAACTGTTACAAAAAAGATTGATCCGTGAGAGTTTGAGTCCCTGTGCTGTACCGGTGGTATTGGCACCAAAGAAGAATGGAGAATGGAAGATGTGTACAGATTCTAGGGCAATAAATAAGATCACAATCAAGTACAGGTTTCCATTGCCACGAATGGATGATATTATGGACTGTTTGATTGGAGCTGTGTATTTCTCAAAGATAGATCTGAAGAGTGGATATCATCAGATTCGGATCAGAGAAGGAGATGAATGGAAGACTATCTTCAAGACAAAGGAAGGACTATATGAGTGGTTAGTCATGCCTTTTGGGCTAACCAATGCACCGAGCACTTTCATGCGGCTCATGAACGAGGTCCTGAAAGAATTTCTGGGTAAGTTTGTTATTGTTTACCTAGATGATATTTTGATTTTTAGCAAGAGATTGGAGGAACATATGATGCATATTCGTATGGTGTTTGAGAAGTTGAGAGATGAAAAATTGTTGATTAATTTGAAGAAGTGCAGTTTTGTGAAGAAAGAGTTAGTGTATTTGGGATTTGTAGTTTCAGCAGAAGGTCTAAAAATGGACCCAGAGAAGGTACAGGCTATCCTTGAATGGCCTACTCCAAGGAATGCTACTGAGGTAAGATCTTTTCATGGTCTAGCTAGCTTTTACAGAAAGTTTATCAAAAATTTTAGCAGTATTTGTGGACCCTTGACTGAAACAATGAGAGGGGATAGAAAAGAATTTAAGTGGACTAATGGGGTAGAAAAGAGTTTTCAATTGTTGAAATAAAAAGTTATAGAACACCCTGTTTTAGCACTTCTAGATTTTAATAAGGTATTTCAAGTAGATTGTGATGCTAGTGGTACTGCAATAGGAGCTGTTATGAGCCAAGAAGGTAAACCTGTTGCTTATTTCAGTGAGAAGTTAAATGATGCTAAGAGAAAATATTCTATTTATGATCAAGAATTTTATGCTATAGTTCAAGCATTGAAGAAGTGGAGACACTATCTGCTTCCTAAGGAGTTTGTTTTGTATACTGATCATCAAGCTTTGCAATATTTGAATAGTCAAGGAAAGTTGAATCAGAGGCATTTGAAATGGGTTCAGTTTTTGCAGAGTTATACATTTATTTTGAAACATAGGAGTGGAAAGTCCAATAGGGTTGCTGATGCTCTTAGCAGAAGGCAACTATTACTGACAGAAATGTAGATTGAAGTGGTTGGGTTCAAGGAACTCAAAAAAATTTATCCAGAGGATTCTGATTTTGGTGAAGCTTGGAAAGCTTGTATAGAACCTGTTACTCTAGACAGGATGAAATGGTTGGATTTCATCATCCAGGATGATATGCTATTCAAAAGGAGTCAGTTGTGCATTTCATGAAGTTTTATGAGGGAGAATCTCATCAAGGAGAAGCATAGCGGAGGATTGGCTGGACATTTTGGTCGTGATAAAACCCTTTCTTTGGTTAGTGAGAATTATTATTGGCCACAGTTGCAGCAAGATGTGAAGAAGTTTGTACAAAGTTGCAGAGTATGTCAGATGACGAAAGGAGTGAAGCAGAATATAAGGCTGTATCAAGCATTACCTGTACCAGTGAAGCCTTGGGCAGATATCAGCATGGACTTTGTTCTTGGTTTACCGAGGACTCAGCGGGGACATGATTCAATTTTTATGGTGGTTGACAGATTTTCAAAGATGGCACATTTCATTCCCTGCAAGAAGACTAATGATGTTGTTCATGTAGTAGAATTGTTTTTCAGAGAAGTAGTGAGACTTCATGGTTTGCCAAAGACCATAGTTTCAGATCGGGACACTAAGTTTGTTAGATATTTCTGGTGTACATTGTGGAAGAAGTTGAAGATAGATTTGAAATTTAGTTCATTGCATCATCCACAGACTGATGGACAGACAGATGTGGTGAATAGGAGTTTGGGAAATTTGCTGAGATGTTTGGTTGGAGATAAGCCAACAGGATGGGATTTGATTTTACCATAGGTGGAATTTGCATACAATAATTCTGTCATTAGGAGCACTGGTAAATCACCATTCCAGATTGTATATGGAAGTAGTCCAAGAAATGCATCTGAATTGAGGAAGATAGATAAAGGAGAAATAAGTAGTGCTGAAGCTAAGGATTTTGCAGAACACTTGAAGAACATCCATGGGGAGGTGCGGAAGCATATTATCAAGATGAACGCACAGTATAAGGCTAAGGCAGATGAGAAAAGGAGGTATAAGAAATTTTAAGTTGGTGATGAAGTCATGGTTCATTTGCGGAAGGAGCGGTTTTCAGTTGGTACATATAACAAGCTGAAAATGAAGAAGTTTGGACCATGTAAGATACTGAAGAAACATGATTCAGAAAACACATATGAGGTAGAATTGCCTACTGAGCTAAATATTTCACTAGTGTTTAACATTTCAGATCTGACAGAGTATCATGAAGGAGGTGTTGAAGATGAGATCACAGCAGCACAGTGGAGTATTCCAGCAACTAGTTCAGACACTAAGGAGATTGAAGATATACTAGATAGTCGTGTTGGCAGAAGCACAAGAAACAGGACATATGAAGATTATCTAGTCAAGTGGAAAGGACAACCTGTTGAAGATTCATCATGGCTAACAAGGGTGGAGGTTAACCATCTTGGTTTTCCTCTGCACACCTGAGTCGTGACAGGGTCACTTCTCAAATTACCCCGTGTGTCTGATGGAGGAGCATCCTGGGTGTAAGAGCAATCTTGCATCACCCAAAAATATTTCTATTTTTATATTCAATAAGGGCTATTTTGTGCAGAGCTGCTATTTATGAAAAGTTACTATTTTTGGTAATTTTTGTATGTGCTCAGAATGATCTGATTTCTTTCTTGGAGGTTCATTTTGGTCATATAAGTCTACCAGTAAAGTTTCATTGCCAGATCAAGTGTATATTGGAAGATATTGAAAATTTTTGGTATTGGCAGAAGGGTACAGAAACTTTGAACTTAGTTTTGAAGGCTTTAGAGGCCCTGGATGAGGTCAAAAATTTGGGTGACGGGCGCTTGTGTTGGTCAAGCCTGTAGAGCACTTCGTGGCATTTCTAAAATAGGGTTATAATAGCCGATCGGGTCAACTGGTGATGACTTATGGTCTTCGGAAGTTGGGCCACCTGAAATGGCAGAAAATAATTTTCTTGAAAATTTCTGTTCGGGTTTCAAAGGTTATCTTGAGCCGACTATGATGTAATAAAATGTAAAATAAAATAATTCTAAGTTTCGTCGGCCTTATTGGCTAAAATTCTGAAACCTTCCCAGGCGGTGGAAAATTGCCTATATAAGGAAGGCTGTATTATTGTCTTAGGCAATTCAGAATAGTTCTGGGTAGTAAATCTAGGTAATAGTTCGAGGCTTTGTCCTACAGAATATTGTAAGGGAATGCCCATGTGGCTTTGCATATTGTAATTCTAAAAGTTTGTAATTCCACATTTGTGGAGATAATAAGAAGCCAATTTTCTGTTCTTACATATTGTTGTTGTTTCTCTATATCTATTATGTGTTTGTGGTATTAAGGGGAGCACCCTTCATCATTGTCAAAGATATAGAGAAAGTTTTAAGAAAAGTCTTGTTGAACAATCAGTATGACGTGGTTCCAAAAGATGATGAAAAATAAACCGATGACACCACTATTCATGATAGTGAAACTTTTGATATGACTTTTTATTTTGTAGATGATGCCCCATATGTATATATTTATGGAATTCCAATTACTTTATCTTTTGATGACTATGATACTAGTGAGGAGAGGGAAGACACTGAAAATGTGGAAGATGGCATTCTAAGAGTTGATTAGTCTCTAAAGACAAATGTTGAGGGAGATAAGGTTGATGAAGAAAATACAGATGATGATTAGATATGTGAAGAAGGTGAGGATGAAGGTCAGATAGATAATGTTGCGAATCAGGCAGTCCTTATGAATGTTGAGACAAAGAAAGTGGAAGAGAATAAGATTGAGATGACGATAGAGGCAAGAGAAAATTCTAAGGTGCTGAAGGAATTTATAGAAGATGATAGCACTAATATGGATGACATAGAGATTATTCAAGGTCCTATCCAATTGGATGTACTCAATCTAGTGCAAATGATGAAACTTGCATTATTTGTACAATCCAAGGCAAGGAAACAAACTTGAAGACACATATGAAGGATAGAGAATTGTCAGCTCTTGCTTCTAATGTATTGACCAAGATTATTACATCTTATGCAAATGATCCAAATGGTACACCATCTAGATAACTTGAGGGCTTGATTAATGCAGTAAGTACTCACTTTAACTCTTTAGAAAAAATTATATGGTTAAGGTGAAGAGTGAATTTGATGAGAAATAATTCAATGCATTATGTGCTTCAAAAAGACAAGATAAGACATCTCTAGGCATTGGCATACATAGATTAAAGGATTCTTTGGATGAAGAAGGAAACATTTATAGAGCATGAATTTCATATCCTATATGTGTTGTAGATTTGGAAAAGATCATAAGGGAGAGTGAGAACAAATTGATTGAATTGTCAATATTTTTTGATCCCTTGACAACTTCAACATCAAATAATGAAAGGAAAATCATTTCTCTCAAAGATAAGATCATAACCTTAATTACAGAGAAGGAAAAAGTGATAGGAAGGATCAATGAGCTTAAGAGTTTAATTGCTTCTAAGATGATTATTTTGGTTAGCCATTTGAAAGAGGCTGAGGCAACATTTACTAGTCTTGGTGCTCATGATATACTTTAAACTAAAAAAAGTTCTTATAGAATTTGTGGGAAAAATTCAGATTATTAACATCTTTAAGAAGTGTTGGGATAAGAATTTTGGTATTCTGAGGAATAATTTCTTATATGTTTTCAAAAAAATTTATGTACACTAAATTTGTACATTTGCACCATATACTTAGGATTTTGGTAGGAATTTTGGTTGTTGGCCCGTCTACCTTTTCCATTTATGTCAAAGGGGGATATATTGGAGTGAAAAATGTGTATTTATCTTAGGGGGGGCTAAGGGGAGTATGAGGAGTTTTTTTTTTGAGTAGTTAGAGTGGTAGTCATCATATTTGACATTTTGATTTTGACACTTAGTCATTTTTCACTAAGTGTTTCCATCAATGCCAAAGAGGGATATTGTTGGGAAGAGACACTTCTCTTGAGGATTGATATGTTGTCATTGACAACAAATGGATGTGCTACACATGTTCATACATCATGTTTTGGTTGTATCAAAGGTTAGGAGATAAAATTGCTTAAGGATGACAAGAAAGGGACACTATATAGGGTTCAGTAAATGGATTGGTATGGACAACTAGTTTCAATTTTTGATATACGATCCTAGGAGGATATTTTCATAGGTATATTCTATCTAAATCTAGGTGTGTGGAACTTGATATTATCATCTAATGAATATATGAAGATATATTTGGGAGTTAATCAGACTGTGAAGATAAATGTTGAGGAAGATAAGGTTGATGAAGAAAATATAAATGTATATTAAATAGGTTAAGAAGGTGAGGATGAAATTTAGATAGATAATATTGAAAATCGGGAAGTCCTTATGAATGTTGAGATAAATAAAGTGGAAGAGAAGAAGACTAAGATGAAGATGGAGGAAAGAGACACTTTTGAGGTAGTGAAGGACATGGAGATTAGTCAAGGTCCAATCCAATTGGATGTAATCAATCTAGTACAGATGATGAAACTTACATTAGTTGTACAAGCCAAGGCAAGGAAGAAAACTTGAAGACATAAATGAAGGACAGTGAACTATTATCTCTTACATATGATGTATTGACCAAGATTATGCCATATTATGTGAAGGATCCAATTGATATGCCATCCAAGCCACTTGATGTCTTGATTAATGCAGTAAGTACTCACTTTAACTCTTTAGAAAAAAAAGGTTAAGGTGAAGAGTGAATTTGATGAGAAAAGATTCAATGCATTATGTGTTTCAAATAAAAAATATATGACATCTCTAGGCATTGGCATACAAAGATTAAAGGATGCTTTGGTCAAAGGAGGAAACATTTATAGAGAATGCATTTCATATCCTAGATGTGTTGCAGATTTTGAAAAGATCATAAGGGAGTGTGAGAACAAATTGACTAAATTATTAACATCTTTTGATCCCTTGACAACTTCACTATCAGATAATGAAAGGAAAATCATTTTTCTCAAAGATAAGATTAAAACCTTAATTATAGAGAAGGACAAAGTGATAGGAAGGATCAGTGAGCTTAAGAGTTTAATTGCTTCTAAGACGGGTATTTTGGTTAGCTATTTGAAAGAGGTTGAGGTAAGATTTAATAGTCCTGATGCATGAGACATACTTTTAGCTGAAAAACTTTCTTATGGAATTTGTGGGAAGAAATCAGATTATTGACATCTTTAAGAAGTGTTGGGATAAGTAGTTCAGTGCTTTGAGGAATAATTTCTTAGATGTTTTCAAAATTTTGTAAGTATGTACACTATATTTATACATTTGCACCATATACTTAGGATTTTGGTAGAAATTTTGGTTGTTGGCTCCTCTACCTTTTTCATTGATGTCAAAGGGGCATATATTGGAGTGAAAAATGTGCATTTAGTTCATGGGAGCTAAGGGAATTATGAAGAATTTTGTTTTTGAGTATTTAGAGTGGTAGTCAGCATATTTGGCATTTTGATTTTGACACTTAGTAATTTTTCACTAAGTGTTGCCATCAATGCCAAAGGGGGAGATTTTTTGGAAGAGACACTAATCTTGAGGATTGATATATTTTCATTGACAATAAATACATGTACTACACATGTTCATTCATCATGTTTTGGTCATAACACAGGTTAGGATATAAAATTGGTTAAGCATGACAAGAAAGGGATACTATATAGGGTTTGGTAAATGGATTGGTATGGACAACTAGTTTCAATTTTTTATATGCAATCCTAGGAGGAGATTTTCATAGGTATATTCTATATAAATCTAGGTGTGAATAACTTAATGTTATCATCTGATGAATATATGAAGATCTATTTGGCAATTTTTTAGTTATCAATGAAGAACAATGATATGGTTTAGTAGATCATTAAGTGATCCTAATAGATTGTTTGATTGATCAGTTTATGAGTTTAAGGACATAGATCTGACTTGGGAGAATGATTTTATGTGGTTGTTTGAGGTAAGCATCAAAATTTGCATATGGATTTCTGATTGTTATACATGTTTCATATCTTCTTTATGGGTCATTGAGGCTGATGTAGTGGTAATCTAATTGTTGAAGCATATATTTAAGATTGATTTGATTAAATTTTTTGTGAGATATGAAAGATAATATGATTGATATATGTGTGAAGGTGATGCAATTAGAGGTTTGAATTAGATTTGGGTAGATATTTGGTATGAGAAGTACTGATTTAGCCAGAGCACTTAAATGGAAGTTATTTTGCATTTGCAGATGTAACGATCTAGTTCACCTACTGTGGATTGTTGTCCACTCCTTTTTTAAAACAATGTGATATCCTATGGGTTTGATGTAGAGTGGGGAACAAAGAAAGAAATGATGGGTTTTACTACACTTCAAAGATAAGGATCCTCAACTTCCAACACCTCACAAAAAATCCACTTTATCATGGATGGAAAAAAGGTTTATCTCCAACCTAATTAAGTTTATTCAACTCCTTTTTAGACATGAGAAACAAACAAAGATCACTCTTTCTTAGTAAATCTCACTCCATAATTCTTCAAGGTTTCATTTCAACACGGTATTTGTGTTGAACCAATTTTTGATTTTGTTCTTTTTATGTGAAGGACACTTAGAAATAAAAGAAAATACATATGAAAAGGATTAAGATTTAATATCTCCTTAAAAACATGTGTTGGAGGCCTTTTTTGCTACTGTGCGGGTTGAGAAATTGAAGGTTGTGAAATAGTGAAATTTCACGCCTGTGCGAAAGTGAAGAGCAAAAGTGGCAAAGTAGAAAAATTTCTCTATTACTTAAACAAAGGATAAAGGACTTGAAAAATGGTGATTTTTTGCTATCGTGTAGGCTACATTTCAAAGGATTGTGAAATGATGAGAAGTGGGCATTTAATGTAGACCCCAATTTCATGATGCAGAATGCATATCTTGAATACCAAGAAGATTTGTCAAAAGATTTGAAATAAAGGCTTGAATGATAAATTGGCACAAGATATATTAATACAATTTCTCTAAGGTTCACAAATCAAAATGAATTCTATCAGAAGAAAGTTCATGAGAAACAATGCCTCACAAATGTTTTAATTTATGCATGCTTCAAAAATGATGTCGAAAGAGGGTGTAAATGAGAAAAAATTGCAAATCTAAAAATGACCCAGTTTAGAAAATCCAATTTCCAAGCCATAGGAAAAAAATTAGCTTTTCATAAGATATTTTAGGTTTTTTACCAAAAGCAAATCCAATGGAGAGGTAGTTATTAGTTAATTTGTTGATTAGGTTTTTCAAAAGAAGTTTCTTGTTTTTAATGAAGGGTGGTGCCTTTTCATCCTAAAGGGCTGTGAAAACCATTCAAACACATATATATTGTGGTGTAAGATGTAAAGGATGGGGGATTATATAATAGATTTTTGGATAATATATTGTAATTGATAATACTCAAGGATAGATGACTACAACTAATATGCAAACCAATTGTATTCACTTTTTTTATTAATACAAAGAAAACTTGTTTCTTGTCCAAGGTTGAGGAAGTAAGTTCATTTTTTTTATTGAATTGATCCTTTGAAATTTTTAGTTTTAAGGATTGCTTGTTATCTATTAGATGTCAAAAGATTGAAGTTAATATTTATTTTGAATACCAAGAGTTTTATATGAATGGTTTATCTATACTATCTCTTGTTTGATTGGTTTCCTTCCAAGGAATTAAATTCATTTAGACTAAGATAAATATTATAATAGATTTATCTTTTATGTCATAGAGGAAGGAATATAAAATTGAATTATAGAGTGTACATGAGGTTTCAAACAAAAATTGACTACATTCTACCCATTTAGTTGGATAAGGGATTGACTTGTGTGTTTTCTCAAAGAAGGTTTTTTACATTTGCATGAGCATTGAAGTTCTTTCATTTCATCCTTTTATATTCGAAGTTACCGATATATTATCCCATACCTACAACATTGTTTTAGACATTTTTCATTTTTAAGTATTCATAAGTAACTAAAGCAATCAACCACAAGTAAGAAGTAAACATTCATATTCTAATTAATCTCAAGGAAAATTTTCCATCTTGAGAAATCAAAGAAGTTTAAATTATCTATAGAAGAACACCTTTGTGTTTGGGGTGAGGGTTTACCCTCCTAGGTTTAGCGAAGCCTAAAGTGCAGGGGAATTAGATTATTCATGTTTTTTGGCCAAGTCTGATTGAAGCAATCCAATATGAGAATTAGAAAATCTCTTAGATTTCCTATCTATGGTTTTGGGAACCAATAGATTGGCGACTCTACTTGGGATTTTTTTATAAGAATATTTTTTTGAATCTTTGGTGACATAATAAGTACACTCTACTGGAAGGAAGAACCCAAAAGACTAGTAAAATAAAATTTTCCTCAAAAAGAGGTGGTGACTCTATTGAATAAACATTTCAGTCAAGGACTCTACTAAAGGAGAAGATTTGGAGGGAGATGAAAATTCCTCCCTTAGATAGAAGTATAAAGTTTGTTACAAAATGTTTCAAATTTTGTTGAAAATTTTCTTAATTCAAGATGGCAGTGGGCCATTGGATCTTAGGGAATTTCCATGTGATACTAATAAGCTATTCTCACATCTTGCACAAGTTGTACCAAAGTTTTATGGTGAGTATGGTGAATCAGAAAAATGACATTCAAAAGGATTCTATTTATTCATAGAAGATTATGAAATTGATGAAGAAGGATAGGTGATGATTCTATTTTTCAAGAAATATATGATAACTCTTGTGTTGAAACAGATATCAATGATGAGGAAGAAGACCTTCTCAATGTAGAACTCTCATATTTATTAGACATTGAATATAAAAGACATCTTCAGAAAAGTGATCCCAAAGTTTTCTCAATGTGTCGAAATAAGAAGAATAATGGATTACTACATATTTAGGATAGATTTGATGAAGTAGATGAAGACTCCCAAGAAAATGACACATCAAAGGAATACATACATAGTGACAAGTATAGTAGGAAAGGTGTGTTTGGAGACAATTTTGAAAACTTTTCAAATCTTCAGTATATTAAAGCTCCAAAAGAATATGAAGCAATGTTTCCCAAATGTAAATAATTTTTTGATCCATTTTCTGAAGTGGAATTGGATCTATAATGTGGAGCTGAAATAAAACTATATGCAGTACATGAATGAGAGAAAATTTCACCAGGTAACATTAATAAAAATATTGGTCATGTTGATGAAGCACATGATGACTCTCAAGAAGATCCATTCAATGAAGGTATGCATTATGATACACCAGATGATCTCTTGTGTAATGAGCCACATGAAATATTACAAGGAAGTATACCTAAGATCTCTATATTTTTTAATCTAGTGCTTGAAGAAGATATAGAAGAGAGTATGTTTTAGAATGATTCCAAAAAAAATTCAAACTCACTATATATGAAGGAAAATAAAATAATAAATGGTAATATAGTCAAAGAAAAATAAATGTCTTGGAAAAATCATTTTGAAAATAAATTTCATATATATTATGATCTGTCACAAAGGAAGATAAAAGACTCTAGAACCAGGCATGAAGAAGGATGTGCTCTTAAGATTTTTTTGTCATAGATGTTCAAATGGAAATCAATTAATTGGGAAATGAAACATAATGAAGAAAGGGATGATGGTAATATTGTCAAGATGTTTACATCACTACATGAGCAGAATCAGGTGTTTGATAGGGGCAAATGTTGATTCCATATTTTGGTGGCTTAGGACCACCAAATAAGATCTTATCAAATTATTTGAATATGCAAAGACTCTATAACCCAATGGACTTGGCACTTTGTCTTCTTCTACCAAAGATAAATGAATTCTCACTATACCTACAAAGGGTATATGTCCCTAGAAAGAGCCACTGTTGAACCAATTTTTGATTTTGTTCATTTTATGTGAAGGACACTTAGAAATTAGAGAAAATACATATGGAAAGGATCAAGATTTAATATATCCTTAAAAATGTGTGTTGGAGGCCTTTTTTCTCTACTGCACGAGTTGAGAAAATGAAGGTTGCAAAATAGAAAAATTTCACATCTTCGTGAAGGTGAAGAGAAAAAGTGGTGAAGTAGTGAAATTTCGCTATTACTCAAACAAAAGATAAAGGACTCATGAAATAGTAATTTTTTTCTATCGCTCAGGCCACATTTTAAAGGATTGTGAAATGACGAGAACTGAGCATTTAATGTATGGGTGGCCAATTTGATGATGTAGAATTCATATCTTGAATATCAAGAAGTTTTTTTAGAAGATTTGAAATAAAGGTTTGAATGGTAAATTGACACAAGATATATTGATACAATTTCTTTGAGGCTCACAAATTAGAATGAATTCTATCAAAAGAAAATTCATGAGAAAAACATGCATCATAAATGTTGTAATTTATACATGCTTCAAAAATGATGTCTACAGAGGGTGAAAATGAGCGAACATTGCAAATCTAAAAATGACCTAGTTCATTAAATCCAATTTCCAGGCTATAATCAGAATCTTAGATTTTTCTGAAATATTTTGGGTTTTTGACCAAAACCAAATCTGATGGATAAGTAGTTATTAGTTAATTTTTTGATTATGTTTTTTAAAAGAAGTTTATTATTTTTAATGAAAGGTGGTGTCTTTTCACCCTAAAGGGGTGTGAAAACCATTCAACCACATATATATTGTGGTGTAAGATGTAAAGGATGGGGCATCATATAATAATTTTTTGGATAATATATTGTAATGGAGAATACTCAGGGATAGATGACTGCAACTGATATGCAAGCCAATTGTATTCACTTTTTTTATTAATACAAAGAAAACTTGTTTCTTGTCCAAGGTTGAGGAAGTAAGCTCATTATTTTTTATTGAAGTGATCCTTTGCAATTTTTAGTTTTAAGGATTTCCTCTTATCTATTAGATGTTGAAAAATTGAAGTTAATATTTATTTTGAATATCAAGAGTTGTATATAAATGGTTTTTCTATACTATCTCTTGTCTGATTGGTTTTCTGCCAAGGAATTAAATTCATTAAGACTAAGATAAATATTGTAATCAATTTATCCTTGATGTTATAGAGGAAGGAATCTAAAATTGAATTGTAGAGTGTACATGAGGGTTCAAACAAAACTTGACTACATTATGTCCAATTAGTTAGATAAGGGACTGGCTTGTCTATTTTCTCAAAGCAGGTTTTTTACATTTGCATGAGCATTGAAGTTCTTTCATTTCATCCTTGTATATTCAAAGTTATCGATATATTATCCCATGCCTACAACGTTGTTTCAAACATTTTTCATTTTCAACTATTCATAAGTAACTAAAGAAATCAAGCACAAGTAAGAAGTAAATATTCTTATTCTAATTAATCTCAAGGAACATTAGCCATCTTGAGAAATAAAAGAAGTTTAAATTCTCTATAGAAGAACACCTTTGTGTTTGGGGTGAGGGTTTACCCACCTAGGTTTAGTGAAGCCTAAAGTACAGGGGAATTAGATTATTCATGTTCGTTGGCCAAGGGTGATTGAAGCAATCTAATATGAGAATCGACAAAGCTCTTAGATTTCCAATCTATGGTTTTGGAAACCAAATGGGCACAAGTCTTCAAGAATTCCTCCTAGGGGATGGGTTAGGTTTGAATGAACTATACTAAACTCATTTAAGGAAACTCCAACCAATTCTCAAAACCCTTTTGTTACATCTTTCATATGATAGTTTTAGACATATTGACCTAGGCTTCCTAGTAGCCCTACTTTAATGGTTTTTCCAAATTAGATTTTACAACTTCCAAAGGATCTTATGAACCAACTCTACTTTTGGTACTCCTAAGGGTTATTTTGGTTGTCATTAGTTATGAGGAAGTCATATTGTTTGTCAAATTCATTCGGTAGTGAAGGAAAGGTAATTCGATAGACCAAAAAAAGATATTTGGTAAAACAAATAAGGGAATAGGTAATTTTGGTAAAGGAAAATAAAGTTTAGGCACCAAGAAAGGAAGAACCGAGCATCGAACCAAGAAGAGGAGTCATTTATTGAGTTAGAGGAAAATGTGTTACCGAGCATAGAAAACTAACACAAGGAGAATCTTTTAATACATTAAACCTAGACACCAAACAAAAAATGGTTTACAAATCCCAAGGAGATCATATGTCAGAATATTTGAGATTGAAATATAATGATTACACATGATTACAAGGTAAGATCTTTCAATGATAATCAAGTATGAAATATCCATTGGAGGAGTAACCAATGCTAGCACCACTTGCAGAGATTATTCTAAAATGCCTAGCACCACTTACAAAATTGCATTTAAATGAATCAAAATATGAAGATCACAATGCATGCACAAAGGAGGATTACATATATGAGTAGAGATTATAGAGAAGGTGATGAGAAGAGAACCCATCGAGTAACAAAGCAGTAAAGAACAAAAAGTGATTGTGATTCAGAAGTGAATCTATAGATTACTGAATTGTTAGTGTGAGTAGTACATAGTATGAGGTAATGAGTTATTGAGCATAAAGAGTCTGATATGCATATGAACGATGTAAGATTAATAGATAATTTTGTGTTAATAATTAAAGAGTAATCAAAATTGTAAAGTCTCTTAAATGAGTAGATCTTAACAAATCTTATATTGTAAATCTTTTAACCAAGTACAATTCTTAGATTAGAATTGTAAAATCCTTTCACAAGGTAGACTTAGCAATCTTAAGACTTAGAGTCTTAAGAATCTTAACTAGGGTAATACTCTTAGCAAGGTAAGCTATCAGAAATAGCTAAACATTGTAGCTCTAACCGAGAAAACTTTTTACTGTGGTAGTGAAGTCTTGTGGGTGTCATCCCCATTGCAGTTTTTATCCAAAATATTTATGTTATGAGTTATCTGTTATATCTTTTATATGTTTTATGAGATGCATGCAAAATCTATGGATTTAGAAAATGGTTAAGAAGGAAACTTTAATTACTTTAAAAGTGTTTTGTAGTACCGATTCACCCCTCCCCTCTCAGTACTCACCCTTGCATACTTAATCCAACAATTGTTATCAATGCTTTATCTCTTATTTTAATCACTTGAGAGGAAAGATATAGAGGAATGAAGATTTATATGTATGAAAGGGTGATTAACAATATTTAAAGGGAATTGATAATGGACAATGAAAAAATTAATGAATTAAGGAGAAAATTATTGCATTCAATCAACAAGAGGAAGGAGCTAGCACACTAATTGAAAGACACTCAAGATTGGGTTGAATAACTTGAAGAATAATCAAAAGGAAGGATGTCTAATGAATCTGATTCTATAATATCGGTGTTGTCTGAAAAGAACAAAAACCTAGTTGATTAGGTGAAAGTATTGAAAAGAGAATAAGAAGCACTAAGCACTTTCATGTGGCTCATGAATGAGGTTCTAAAAGAGTTTCTAGGTAAGTTTGTCATTGTTTACCTAGATGGTATTTTGATCTTTAGTAAAACATTGGAGGAGCATATAATGCATATTTGTAGAGTGTTTGAGAAGTTAAGGGAAGAAAAACTATTGATTAATTTGAAGAAGTGCATTTTTTTGAAAAAGAAGTTAGTGTATTTGGGGTTTGTAGTTTCAGTAGAAGGTCTAAAACTAGACCCAGAGAAAGTGAAGGCTATCCTCGAATGGTCTACTCCAAGGAGTGCTACTGAGGTAAGATATTTTCATGGTTTGGCTAGCTTTTACATAAATTTTATCAGGAGTTTTAGCAGTATTTGTGGACCCTTGACTGAAACAATGAGAGGAAATAGGAAAGAGTTTAAGTGGACTATAGGGGCAGATAATAATTTTAAATTTTTGAAACAATAAGTTATAGAACAACCCATTTTAGCACTTCCATATTTTAATAAGGTGTTTCAAGTAGACTATGATGCTAGTGGTATTGCAATAAGAGTTGTTTTAAGCCAAGAAGTTAAACCCATTTCTTATTTCAGTGAGAAGTTAAATGATGCCAAGATAAAATATTATGTTTATGATCAGAAATTTTATGCTATAGTTCAAGCATTAAAGAAGTGGGGACTCTATCTTCTTCCTAAGGAGTTTGTTTTGCATATTGATCATCAAGCTTTGCAATATTTGAATAGTCAAGGAAAGTTGAATCAAAGGCATTTGAAATGGGTTGATTTTTTGCAGAGTTACACATTTGTTTTGAAATATAGGACTGAAAAATCTAACAGGGTTGTAGATGCTCTTAGAAGAAGACAAATTTTTTTGACAGAGATGAATATTGAGGTGGTTGGGTTCAAGCAACTTAAGAGTTTATATCCAGAGGATCTTGATTTCGGTGAAACTTGGAAAGCTTGTACATAACCTATTACTCTAGATAGAATGAAGTGGTTGGATTTCATCATCTAGGATGGGATGCTATTCAGAGGGAGTCAGTTGTGCATTCTAGGAAGTTCTATGAGGGAGAATCTCATCAAGGAGAAACATAATGGAGGATTGGTTGGACATTTTGGTTGAGATAAAACCCTTTCTTTGGTTAGTGAGAATTATTACTGGCAATAGTTGTAGCAAGATGTCAATAAGTTTGTATAGAGTTTTAGAGTATGTCAAATGGAAAAAGGAGTAAAGTAGAATACATGGTTGTATCAGCTATGACCTGTACCAGAAAAACCATGGGAGGATATCAGTATGGACTTTGTTCTTGGCTTACCAAGGACTGGGCAGGGACATGATTCAATTTTTGTGGTGGTTGATAGATTTTCAAAGATGGCATATTTCATTCCTTATAAGAAGACTAATGATGCAGTTCATGTGGCAAAAATATTTTCATGGAAGTGGTGAGACTACATGGTCTACCATAGAGCATAGTTTCAAACTGGGACACAAATTTTGTTGGATATTTATGATGCACAATGTGGAAGAAGTTAAAGACATATTTTAAATTTAGCTCAACACATCATCCATAGACTGGTGGACAACCAAAAGTGGTGAATAGGTGTTTGGGGAATTTGCTGAGATGTTTGGTTGGAGATAAGCCAACGGGATGGGATTTGATTTTACCACAGGCAAAATTTTCATACAATAATTTTATCAACATGAGAAGTGATAAATCACTATTCCAAATTGTATATGAAAGTAGTCCCAGAAATGCTTCCAAGTTGAGAAAGATAGACAAAGGAGAGATAAGTAGTACTGAAGTTGAGGATTTTGCAGAACATTTGAAGAACATCCATGTGGAGGTGAGAAAGCACATTACCAAGATAAATACACAACGTAAGGCTAAGGCAAATGAGAAAAGGAGACAAGGAATTTCAAATTGGGGATGAAGTCATGGTTCAATTGTGTAAGGATAAATTTCTAGTAGGTACATTAACAAGCTAAAAATGAAGCATTTTGGGCCATGTAAGATACTAAAGAAGCATGATTCAGGAAATGTCTATGAAGTAGAATTGCCTACTGAATAGGATATTTCACCAGTATTTAACAATTTAGATTTGATAGTATCATGAAGGGGATTTCAAAGATGAGATCATGAAAGCACAGTGGACTATTCCAGCAACTGCTTCAGCTAACAAGGAGATTGAGGATATACTGAATAGTCATGTTGGCAGAAGCACATGAATGAGATATATGAAGAATATCTAGTCAAATAGAAATGATGACCTATAGAAGATTCATCATGGATGACAAGGGAGGAGGTTAACCATCTTGGTTTTCCTATGCACACGTGAGATGTGACAGGATCACTTCTCAAATTACCTTAGGTGTAAGAGCAATCTTGCATCACCTAAAAATATTTCTAGTTTTTTTTCAAGAAGGGTTATCTTGTGTAGAGCTTCTATTTATGGAAACTTACTATTTTTAGTAAGTTGGTCATATGAGCTCAGAATGTTCTGATTTCACAGGTGGAGGTTCATCTTAGTCATATCAGTCTACCAGTTGAGTTTCATTATCATATCATCTATATTGATGAAGTTATTGAGGTTTTTGGGTACAAAATCATTGAGCTTAATTTTGAAGGCCTTAGGAGCTTTGGATCACGATCGAACCCCGACTAACTAGAGCTTATGCGAGTCAAGCACTAAAGATTAGGTCCTTTCATTTTTGGAAAAAGTGGTTATTATAGAAAAATGGAGCTACGGTTAAAAATTTATGACCTCCGAAAGTTGAGTTACCTAAAAATATAATTTGTAATAATTTTGAGCAGACCCTATTGTAATAAAAATGAAAATAAAATAATTCTAAGGACAGATGACCTTAAGGGCTAAATTTCTAGAACCTTCTCAGGTAGTGGAAAACTGTCTATGTAAGGAAGGTTGGTAGTATTTTCTAGGGTAGTTCTGGGTAATAATTCAAGGCTTTCTCCTATATAATATTGTAAGGAAAATGCCCATGTGGCTTTGCATATTGTAATTCTAAAATTTGTAATTCCACACTTATGGAGATAATAAGAAGCCCATTTTTTGTTCTTGCAAATTTTTGTTGTTTCTTTGTTTCTGTTATGTGTTTGTGGTATTAAGGGGAGAACCCTTCATCAAGTGGTATCAGAGAAGAAGTTCCTGAGTGTGTAGACCGATTGCTAACTATGAGTCATTTTTCACTAGGAACATGGTTTAGGGTTTCAGCGAGTAGTACCAAAATGCCTCCAAGAAGGGAACATGGAAAAAGCACCAGAGGTGTGTCACCTAAGGTTAGAGACCTCTAGAGACAAGTTGATGCATTCAAAGCTAGAGGATCCAATAAAGGACTGTCTGACCTTGCAGCCAAATACCAACACAATAGAAATACACAATAACAACAATAGATTTGGAATGAAACAAATGTCTTTATTCATCAATTAACTAATTACATGCAATGTGTCAGGTTGTAAGGCCTTCCCAATTATGGCCAAATACAATGCAAGAAATAGTTCTACAAGATCACAAAGGATCCAACACACTTCTCCTCAGCTAGCCTAGGTCTGCAGCACAATAGGACACTGGTAGGCACTCCAAGAAAGATCTGAACCTGTACTCAAACTTCCAAGAAATCTTTCTGCTACCTAAGCTCGCAAGCTACTAAATCTACTTTCACAAATCCACACATCTTCTACTACCAGCTCCCCCCTAAAAAACTACCCAAAAATCTACTTAAATACTAATCCAAGCCACAAGTTGGCTTTACAAACAATTAAATCCCAAAAACTAGTCGGCTTCCAAATATACAAATATTAAATGCCAAACATCAGTCAACTTACAAATAACTTCACAAATATTTAATTCACCAAGTCGGCCTCTAGATCCACATAGAAGAATGCAACATGCCAAATCTAGGTCCCCACACATCTAACAGTCAATCCATAACTTGAGGAACATGACCTAAATTAAATGCACCAATCGGCCAAGCCGAATCTCCAAGAACATCCATCGATAAGCTAAATTATTGAGCATCAAGAAATACACCGAGCATCCACACCAACCGAGCTCCCCAAGCATTACCGAGCACCAATAATGTTAATTGAGCACCATAGACATTATCGAGCACCAAAAGTGCCAAGTCTCCTTCAACGATTGAGCTCCCTTTAGCGACTGATTCCTCTAGTGAATGAGCCACTTCAACAACTAAGCAATAGGCATAAACACCAAGACCTCATTAGTAATCAAGCATTGAGTAACAAAAAACATAGTCACCAAGTTACCATCATCCACCAAGATCCAACAGAACTTCCAACTGAGGGTCACCACCAAGACCACCAAGCTCCATTGGTGAAGCCTAACAAACTTCAATTGAGAATCACCATCAAAGACTGAGAAATGCCAGTCTTCTACTAAAATCACCAACCAAGTAACCAAACTCCACTAGCTAGTTACCGAGACTACCAGAATCTTCAAGCACCAAGCAAGAAGCTAGGATGCCACTGCATCAAACTTCCAAGGTATAAAGAAAAGTCTGTCTCACACTTTCTCACCAAAGGGAACATCTGAAAAACACCAACTCCACTTCATCTTCACCAAAGGTTTCCATTCTATCATAGGAAAGAGAACCAATCTGCAACTCAACCAATCAGTTTGTTCAACATCCTGAACAAACCGAGCCATCAATCCATCACCAAGAATCAAGGAATAATCCCATCTTAGAACCTCATCACCAGACTTATCACTATCAACTAGCAACTCAAGTCCATAACCAACAAACAACATCATCAAAACAACACCGAATAAAGGAAATTTAGTAACACTAACATCACCAAGGTGTTCAATAGCAGGTAACTCTACACCAATAACAATATGATCAAGCACAACCACATGCTCTACAATTTCCATGTCAGGCACAACTGACTAAACATGAAAATGAATCTCCTCACCAACCTCAACAAGATCAACAACATCGTTGGTAATCACAAGTAACTTAGCAACAAGCACAAGTTACTTTGCAAGTTTGATATTAGAATCCACCAACTGACCATAAAAACCAATTTCACATACCTCTTCAACCTCCAAACTATCATAAGAATTCTTGCCAAGATGTCTTCTCTCACGAACCAACCTACAAATCGGCCAAACAACTTTTCTCTGAATCGGCATGCTCCAACTCTGGTAAGCTCTACAAAGCTCAACAATAATTTTTCTCACAAGGTTCTTAACTTAGTTCTCCATGGGGTTCAGCAAATCCACTTCCAATTGAGAAAACCTCTCAGAAATCACATCACCAAGTTCCAATCCTCTCAAAGACATCTCCAAAGATCTTTGAAAACCTTCTGCAACAAACCCTAACACCGACCACCTTGTGACAACTTCCAAGTTGTATGCAAGTCAGATCATAACCTACCACCTCGCATGAACAACTAGGGCACAATTTCACAAGTTCAATGTCATAGATCTGCAACTTAGATTGCGCACAATCTCTTCACCAACAAGATCAACTTTGCAAGATCAGCCTTGCTAGGTCAACCTTTTGCTCCAACAAGGACAAACTCTCGCTTTGATACCACCTGAAGTAGTCAAGGATGGTGGATCCAATTAAGGATAGTCCAAACCTTGCAGCCAACAAAATTACATAGAGGATTACTCAACAAATAAACACAAATTAATTGTTTAACACTAATTTTAATTAACATGCCTAGCTGTAAGGCCTTCCGAATTAGGGCCAATTACAATCAAAAAATAATTCTGCAAGATCTACAAATAGATCCAATACAATCTCAACTACTTTAGCTCTAAAGACAATCAAAAGCTGATGGAAACCCTAAGGTAGATCTAAACTTGAGCTCGCAAGCCTCTGAGAAATCTCCTTGTTCCCAAGTATGCAAACCCCTAGCTCTACTACAAACAACTATCAGATTACAATCTAATCTACAAGTTCATCAAGAACTTTTCCACAACTTCACCAACTTTAACTTCAGAACCTCAGATCTGACTCACTAATTTTTCAAGTCATGAAATTCTCTACTCCTTCCTGATCTACCCCCCAAGTTCTCCCCTAAACATCTACCCAACACTCCTTAAATACTAATCATCAGCCACAAGTTGGCAAGATGAAACCCTTAACTCCCAAAAATAAATAATTAAATATCATACAAGTCAGCCTACAAATGTATACAAATATTTAATTCAGCATGTCAACCCATAAAAATGGCTACCAACAATAAATTTACCAAGTTGGCTCAACAAATCACATAAAACTCCAATCAGTAAACTAGATCTACCGAGTGACAGTGAATTAACCGAGCACTCCAGGCATCACCGAGCACCAGTGTCGACCGAGCACCGCATGCATGATCAAGTAACACTTCACCGAGTGCTAGAAACTACCAAGTTCCTTCAGTGATCGAGCTTCCTCCAATGACTGAGACCATCAATCAAGGCTACAACTGAGTAACACCAGCCAAAATACTAACACTCCATGCAATTTTGCTGAGGACACAAAATGCCCTTGCCTTAACCTTGGATGCCCTTGCATCATAAGTGCGAGCATTGCAAGAAGATATTCACAGAGGAATGAATCTTATAGGAAAAGAAAAAAGTGAGGATGAAGCTGAAAAAGAAGGAAATTTTGATCAAGAAGGAGAAGGCAAAATTCTGAACCAAGAGGAAGAAAGGCTTTTTCAGGCTATTTCCAAGATTGGGAAAAAACCTAAGATTGAGGTTCCCACATTTTTAGGAAATCTTAACCTAGAATAATTGATCGATTGGATAAATGAATTAGAAGAATATTTTGAGTATAGAGATATCGAGGATCCTGATAGGGTCAAGTTTGTGAAGGCCACACTAAAGGGTCATGCAAAAATCTGGTGGCAGGAGATTCAGTTGGAGAGAAATAGAAGAGGAAAGGAGAAAACTACAAGATAGGATTGGCTGGTAGATAAATTAAAGTGACAATTAATTCCTATTGAGTATGAGCTTGATCTACTAAAGAAAATGCAAGGTTTGAAGCAAGAAGGGAGATCTATTCAAGAGTATACATATGAGTTCTATCAAATCCTCATAAGAATAGGCCATGCAGAAGCTGATAAGGAGAAAGTTGTTCATTACCTTAATGGGTTAATGCTAAGCATTTAGAAGGAGTTGAATTTGGTTCAAATGAACAGCATTGAAGAGGCATACTAGTTTTCCCTAAAGGTAGAGGAAAATTTGAACAAGAAGGTTGAGAGCAGGCAAAGTGGAAGAGGTCATAGTGGAAGATCCAGTGAATGACCTTGTGGAGATCGAAATGAAGATCTAGAAAAAGAAGGATGAGGTGAGTAGTAGTCAAAATTAGAGGAAATAATTTCAATCATTTCCATGATCAGAATAATAGAGATTAGATAGGAAGGGGAAGAGGAAAAGGATCTAGAAAAGGAGGATTCTATGGAACATGTTTTCACTATGGAGAAGAAGGTCATAGGGCATATAAATGTCCACAATGCCAAGGAAGGAAAAATAGGAGAACTGAAGGTCATCTAGAGTTGCACATGTAGATGAAGATGCCAAATCATCACATTCTAAACATGTTGAAAGAGGGGATACACTAATTAATAGAAGAGTCTTGTTGAGTGGTGAGAATGAAATTTAGTAAAGGAGGAGCTTGTTTCCCACTAGGTGCAAGTGTGAGGATAAGTTTTGTGATGTGATTATTGATAATGGAAGCACTAATAATTTGGTGTCAAAAGAGATGGTCACAAAGTTAAAGCTCAAGAGGCAAAAACACCCACATCCATACCAGATTTTTTGGGTGCAAGATGACCACAAAGTCATGGTCAATGAACAATGCCTAGTAAAGTTCAAGATTGGAGGATACCATGATGAGGTACTATGTGATATCATACCCATGGATGCATGTCATGTGTTGTTGGGTAGACCATGGCAATTTGACAGATGTGTTGTACATGATGGTCATGTGAATACCTATTCCCTGACAAAGGATGGAGTGAGACATAAGCTAAATCCATTGAAGGACATAGAATAAAAGGTATGTAGTAATGCAAGAATAAGTTCTATTGATGGAAGAAAGTTCCTAGAGGGTATGAGGCATGAGCATATGTGTTTTTCTTTAATTCTAAAAGATGGTACAAAGAGGAAGTAGAAAATATACTTGTAGAAGTTGTAGATTTATTGAATGAGTTATAGGATATTGTATGTGATAATGTGCTTAATGGATTACCACTAGTAAGAAAGACTAGTCATCAGATGGACTTTATTCTAGGAGTCAGTTTTCTGAATAAGGCACTACACAGAATGACACCAATAGAAAGTGAAGATTTGAACAGATAAGTATATGAGTTGTTACACAAGGGGTTGATTTGAGATAGTATGAGTCCATGTGTTGTACTAGCAGTATTAGCACCAAAGAAGATTGGAGAATGGAGGATGTGTACAGACTCTAGGGCTATAAACAAGATCACAATCAAGCATAGGTTTCCATTGCCGTAGATGGATGATATTATGGATTGTTTGAGTGGAGCTGTGTATTTCTCAAAAATAGATCTGAAGAGTATATATCATTAGATTCAGATCAGAGAAGGAGATGACTGGAAGACTACTTTCAAGACAAAGGAAGGGTTGTATGAGTAGTTAGTCATGTCTTTTGGGTTAACCAATGCACCGAGCACTTTCATGCATCTCATGAATGAGGTTCTAAAAGATTTTTTGGGTAATTTTGTCATTGTTTACCTAGATGATATTTTGATCTTTAGTAAAACATTAGAAGATCATATAATGCATATTCATAGGGTGTTTGAGAAGTTAAGGGAAGAGAAACTATTGATTAATTTGAAGAAGTATAGTTTTGTGAAAAAAGAGTTAGTGTATCTGGGGTTTGTCATTTGAGAATAAGGTCTAAAAATGTACCCATAGAAAGTGAAGGCTATCCTCGAATGACCTACTACAAGGAGTGCTACTGAGGTCAAATCTTTTCATGGTTTGGCTAGTTTTTACTAAAATTTTATCAGGAGTTTTAGCTGTATTTGTGGATCCTTGATTGGAACAATGAGAGGAGATAGGAAAGAGTTTAAGTAGACTACAAGGGTAGATAAGAGTTTTAAACTATTGAAATAAAAAGTTACAGAACAACCTATTTTAGTACTTCCAAATTTTAATAAGGTGTTTTAGGTAGATTGTGATGCTAGTGGTACTGCAATAGGTGTTGTTTTGAGCCAAGAAGGTAAAACTGTTGCTTATTTTAGTGAGAAGTTAAATGATGCCAAGAGAAAATATTATGTTTTTTATCAGTAATTTTATGCTATAGTTTATGTATTAAAGAAGTGGAGACACTATCTTTTTTCTAAGGAGTTTGTTTTTTATATTGATCATCAAGCTTTACAATATTTGAATAGTCAAGGAAAGTTGAATCAAAGGCATTTGAAATGGGTTGATTTTTTGCAGAGTTACACATTTGTTTTGAAACATATGAGTGGAAAGTCTAATAGGGTTGTAGATGCTCTTAGAAGAAGACAAATTTTGCTGACAGAGATGTAAATTGAGGTGGTTGGGTTCAAGGAAATCAAGAGTTTATATCCAGAGGATCTTGATTTTGGTGAAGCTTGGAAAGCTTGTACAGAACCCGTTACTCTAGACAAAATGAAGTGGTTGGATTTTATCATCCAGGATGGGATGCTATTCAAAGGGAGTCATTTGTGCATTCCATGAAGTTCTATGAGGGAGAATATCATAAAGGAGAAATGTATTAGAGGATTGGCTAGACATTTTGGTCGAGATAAAACTCTTTCGTTGGTTAGTGAGAATTATTATTAGCCATAGTTGCAGCAAGATGTCAAGAAGTTTGTATAGAGTTGATGAGTATGTCAAATGGAAAAAGGAAAAAAGCATAATACAAGGTTGTATCAACCATTACCTGTACTAGAGAAGCCATGGGAGGATATCAATATGGACTTTGTTCTTGGTTTACCAAGAACTTAGCGAGGACATGATTCAATTGTCATGCCCAAAACTAGGGTAAAACACATGGAATTTTTTTTTTAAAGGTACAAACAACTACGATGACATAGCTAATATTGAATGTGTTGTGGAAAGGTGACGATATGGTAAAGTTAGTTTTCTAGTTGCAAGGTCTAGACATAGATTGAGTTTGGGTCACATCACATGCAAAAGTGGAGTCGGTATTCCAACTCGTTACACGGGTTAGAGACCCTAAGTTTAGTGCTACAGGAACACTTGGGTCAGGTTGATTAAACTATAGTTTCATGTTTAACAAAGTGTGGCATCATGATCGTAAAACATTTTTTAAGAACATAAGTCAAGTTAAGTTGATTTGATACTCTTACACTTTTACTAGAAGATTTCACATGAGTGTACTAAACTACATTTAGGTTGACCTAACAATACTTAAATCCTTAATCCTAACTATAACATGATCCATTTAGAACTAATACATATTACACTTTCATAATTAATCCATTTACTACCTTCAACGTATCTTTAAAACATGATCCTATATTACAACCAAGTTGACTAAATAAGACCCCTTTAATAACCTATCAAACTTTTAGCATTTGCAATCAAATTAATTAACCCCATCCATGATATTATTATAATCCTTTAAACAAAAACCTAATTAATTATTTTATCCACATTAGATTTCCTAACACATTTGAATTAAAGTCCTTACAAACACAATAATTTCATCCAAATATATTACTAAAGGATGCATTAAAATTCCCTAAAGATCTATCATAATTTTATAACTAATTGATAACAACAATAATTAAGTTCTAATCCACCCCTTTTCTTTTAGAAGGAAAATCATAAACTACATTTACTAACACACATTAATTAAATAAATAATAACTAATTAACAATAAAGAATAATATTTATCCCATATCCTAACTATTGTTTAAACACTTAATTCTAGGCACATAATAACATAACCCACTAACCCCTTAATATAAAATTTATTTAAATCCTAACCTTTTGAAAACATGAAAACCATGTTTCATTAATCATTATTAAATTTAAATAAACAAACTAACCTATTCAAATAATTTACTAACTAGATCTATAAACCTAATCCTAACTAGCCTAACCCTATTATCCTAACCTACTCCCCATCCTACTCCCTATCCCATTACCCTCTCCATTCCCATGGCCTATGTGCCAAGTGGTATG
Organism: Chamaecyparis obtusa; assembly: GCA_027943335.1. Taxonomy (NCBI): domain Eukaryota; kingdom Viridiplantae; phylum Streptophyta; class Pinopsida; order Cupressales; family Cupressaceae; genus Chamaecyparis; species Chamaecyparis obtusa. The sequence continues at coordinate 1,653,833 of BSBK01000944.1, forward strand.
AGGTGGCACTAGTACATTTGAGGCCAAATTCTGACGGCCATTTGTCAAATTTTCAATGGCAATTTTTTGAAACTATGACACATCTGTTCATTGGCATTTTTGCATTGGAAATGGTGACGAAAGTGATAACTATTGGTATTTCGACATCACTACCCATCGGAATTGGCCACATAAATAGCAATTTTACTATGTGATCGATCTGTCAAAAAATTCTTCTTACGACATTTCGTCAATCGGAAAGGCAACGGATATTCAGTAGATCTCCGACAGGAATACCTGTTGGAGGTATAGCCATCCCATCGCACCCATCTGTCAGATGGGGGTCTCACCGATGGTTACCTATGGAATATCTAATGATAGGTAATCAAATTCTGACACAAGTAGCTATTAGAGGAATAGCTCTTCTTTTGGAAAAGGTTTACTACTTGTCGAAAAATCGACGGATTAGCATAGTAAAAATAACAAAGCTCAAGAGACCATCATAGGTGGTCTCTGTCTTTGGTCCATATACTGACAAAACATTTTACACTTTTTTAGCTCATCAAATGAGGGGATTTGAAAGAATTTAATAGAATATTTTCATGATAACATATATTATTTAAGTTGATGTTGTATGAATTTATCGACTCCACGCACTTGTATACTACGATCACAACCATAAAGAAGCATGTCCTCCCATGGCCTACATTACTCAAGCCATGGGAGGGGATGCTTCTTTATGGTTGTGCTTGATGTATATAAGTGCGTGAAGTAGATAAATTCATTCACCGTCAAACTAAAATAATATACGTTATACATGAAAATATCATCCATTAAATTCTTTTAAATCGCCGCATTTGATGAGCTAACAAAATGTAAAATGTTTTGTCAATATATGGACCAAGCATGGAAACCAACTATGATGGTCTCTTGAGCTCTACTATCTTTAGTCCTAGCTACTAGGTAAGGGATGGAAGACTTATACCTGTCGATCGTTGAGAATAATCAATGCCTTGCCTTTATGTACACTGCATAGTATCCAATATAAGAGAAGGCAAAAAATATGAATGGATAAAAGAAATGAAAGATACAATAAAATTATCTTGTTTCTTACCTTCTTATAATTGATCCCAGTCTCACAGAAGTAATTTTATACGATCACTAGCACATTTCATGCATGGATGAGAAACAGTATCCAAAGTTTCTAGATTTTGAGAAGAGGTGTGAGTGGAGGCCAAAAAAGGGATATTTGTGAAGGTTTTATAGACGTATTACTGAATCATCATCTCTACACTGGTACTCAATTTGGAAACCCTCTCTAGAAAATCTCCACATCTATCAAATCTCCACAAAAATCCATTTTGGCCTCCACTGCATATACATCTTCTCAGTATCTAAAAACTCTCCAGCATTGATTCCCGTCATTTTTCACCATCTCCGTGGACTTAGACCTTAAATTATTGAGCTTCTCTTTGTTTCAATAATAGTTTAACATTCTCTACTTAACATGGCCAACCACGTGAAGGTGGAAGCTCATATGGCCCCTCCTAGGAGCCTCTTATGACCCTTTATGAAATTTTAAGACCTCTAAGATGTGTATTATTAGGGATTGTAAAGGGTCATAAGGGGTCCTGGGACACAATAGATGAGAAACATAAATGTAGGCATCATGTTCAAAAGTTTTTGGAGACAACATAATTGAGTGGTATATCCAGATGATGCAAAGTAACCACTACTCCTCTGGAACCAGAGGAGTAGTAGTTGCTTTGCATCATCTGGGTATACAACTCAATTATGTTGTCTCCAAAATATTGTGACCATGATGCCTACATTTATGTTTCTTAGCTATTGTGATATCTACATTTATGTTTTTCAGCTGTCGTATGTGTTTATGTGCATGTTTTTTATGTGTTTGGGAAGATAAATTTCTAGCCGAGGCCTGGATCCTACGGCAATTAGCTTCATAAAAATGAAGTAGATGATAGATGAGCAATTAGCTTCCCAAGAAAAATCCCATAAATGAATTATGCATACCCCAATTCCTTTGGCCTTTGTGTGTACCCAAAGGATAAATTTGAAACACAAGGGTAAGGCTTAAAGATCTATCTAGTGATGTAAAATTAACTTCTTTAAGCCTCACCCTTGTTGTTTCAAATATATCCTTCAGGTATGCACAAAGGGCATAGGAATTGGGGGTACACAGATCTTGGAAGCTAATTTCTTAGCTCTTATCTACTTCATTTATTATCAAGCTAATTGTTGAAGGATCCAAGCCTAGGCTAGAAAGATGTCTTCCCATTCTGTTTAAGCCATATTCCTTATTCTTGTCAAACTTCCTTGGTATGGAAGGAGTGCTCTTTGTAGTACTCTTCTTCAATTTGTGTTTGATGATAAGCATCTTCTTCTTCCTAATTGCAGCCAGAGATTCCTTTTCATTAGGATTCAACTCCACTTCCTCCATCTCATCATCCTTGTCACCGTCAACTTCCATCCTAAGCCCTTCTTCCCTCTCTAGTTCTTCAAGCCTCTGAAGGATATCTGGATCAATAAAGTCTGCAATATTGTGTCCATCCATCATCTCAGGAATGTCATCTTCTTTCCACTCTTCATTTTCTAAAATATACCACTTCTTCAAGCTTGTAGTCTCTAGCGGTTGCAAATCAATCTTATTACAAACTATAATAAGAGGCTTATTGGAAAAAATAGGTTTTATGTTGTGAAACAAAGCTACCTATTGTGCAATACTATAACCATAGGACCTTGAAAAATCAATGAAAAACAAAACAACCGCCTTCAAATGAGCCAAGGTAATAATATTGAGCATCTCTATGGTGTTCCTATCCTCCAAGGGGTGGTCCAAAATACCAAGGGTATCAATAGGCTAAATAGCTTCAGACTGTCACAGAGGCCTAATGGCTCTGCCTTGTAGCCCACAACATAAAGCACAGTGCTCAAAGCAAAGTACATGACCATATTGTAGAAATGGAAAAGAAACAACAAGAAAACAAATAAAAAAGAAAATATTGCAATTAAATAATCACCAACAACGATACACATAATACATCTATATGCAGCCCATATTTAACATTTCCAATGCAAGAATGAAATAAAACATGGAACTAAGCCCACAGTTCATAGGCCCACAGAGGAACATTTATCATAGTCATAGAAATATGATTATTTTTAAATGGAATACACCAAGGAGTACCATTAGAAATATTGACCATTTACAATCATGAACAATGAATAATCAAATAGCTCATTTTTTTATCAACATGTGTAGTCTCTATGTATATGAAAAATAAATGAAATATCAAGTTAAAATAAAATAGTGAACAAAAATTCAAATTCAAGGCCTCATTTATCAAGAGAAACAAACATTAGGATGAAAGAAAAATCATTAAGACTATAGAAAAATCATTAGGACTATAGAAAAATCATTAAGACTAGAAAATCAAGTTCTAGAAAAATCATTACGACTATAGAAAAATCATTTAGACTAGAAAATCAAGTTCTAGAAATGGATAGTTATGATGCTTTGCCATTACAAAATTTGAGCATTCATCATTCGGTACTTCTTGGTGTATTCCATTTAAGTTTTTCAGCTGCCGTGTTTATGTGTATGTTCTTTATGTGTTTGGCTTCTCTCCCTCGCAAGGGATACATCAATAGGTAATTGATTTGAAATCATAATGATTTGACAATCTTTTTTCAGGATATGCGTAATCATCCCGCCAACCTTAATTAAAAACATTTGTGATATATGTCAAGTACTTATAATAAGTATGCCCAACAAATAGAGACTTAGTATTAAAATCATGTCCTTTAGTTTACTAGTTTACTTATAATCAGTATGTCCTTTGGTTTACTAGTTTAATCTGGTTTAAGAATGGTTTGTTTCATGTTTGAATGTACCATTGAATGAAGGTTGGCTATATTAAGTACAGACTTAAGACTCATGACTCTGAATGTTCATCAAAGCTTACGTAAATCTGAATGTTCATCTCCTATTCATATAAGTGTTGATCATAGAAGGTATATGCACAGGTAAAAACATGCATATTTGACCAAGCAATACTGGGAGCTAGACCCAACAACAAATAGATTTGTGGTGATTTTCACAATAGTACATGTGTTGTTGGGTAAGCTCCCAATAGTGCTCAGGCAAATATGCATGTTCATCACATGTGCATATGAAGTGGATCTAATGGAAGATACAATCACTAAATTTTGTATACTCCTTATTTTGTTCTGGGTTGATATTGTCAGACATGGTCTTTCTTGAACGAAATGAATCGTTACTTGTACATTGACTAGAATGTTGGTGGAAGAAGGATGATTTTTTTGCAACCATTTTTTCAACTCTAATTTTCTCAACACAAAGGGACATTTATCATAGCCATAGAAACATGATTATTTTAAAATGGAATACACCAAGGAGTACCATAAAAAATATTGACCATTTACAATCATGAATAGTTAACCTAAATCAAATAGCTCATTTTTTTATCAGCATGTTTAGTCTTTGTGTATATGAAAAATGAATGAAATATCAAGCTAAAATAAAACAATGAACAAAAATTCAAATACAAGGCCTAATTTATCAAGAGCAACAAACATTAGGACAAAACAAAAATCATTAAGACTATAGAAAAATCATTAGGAGTATAGAAAAATAATTAAGACTAGAAAATCAAGTTCTAAAAAAATCATTACGACTATAGAAAAATCATTTAGACTAGAAAATCAAGTTCTAGAAATGGACGATTCTGACACTTTGCCATTACGACAATTGAGAATTCATCATTTGGTACTTCTTGGCGTATTCCATTTAATTTTTTCAGTTGTCGTGTTTATGTGCATGTTCTTTATGTTTTTGGCTTCTCTCCCTCGCAAGGGATATGCCGATAGGTAATTGATTTGAAAGCATAATGATTTGATAGTCTTTTCTAAAGATAGGCATAGTCATCCTGCCAACCTTAATTAGCAACATTTGTGATATATGTCAAGTACTTATAATCATTATGCCCAATAAACAAAGACTTGGTAGTAAAAGCATAAGGTTGCACATCCACATCCTCCCTAGTAAGTATTAGAGCCTTTCAAATTTCTAAAGAACACAAACTGTGCAAATCAAATTGATTTTTCATTAAAACCTATGTTCTTGATCAAGTTCTTAAAGATTAAAACATGAAATCAAAATAAGATGCAATGAAGATGACATGTGCCTTGTATTGAGGACATTCAAGAGAGGTTTGATGAGTATTCTGATTGCTCAAAGATTGATTTTGAATCAGCAATTGTTGAAGAACATGAGGTGGTGTGTGGTGAATTTGAAGATGAGGAAAATCTAAATTTAGTGGTGTGTTGTGAATCTGAAGATGGAAGGAAAGAAAAGTCCCAAGTTTTGAATTTGGACAGTAGAGGCTCCTTTCTGTTGGGTATCCTAAAGTTTTTCGAGGTTTGAAGTCAAATTCATGGTTTAGGTCTCCATGCCAGTATTTCTCCTAGACTAGGGTTTGTAAAGTGTCGTGAAAATGGTCTTGACATGTTCAAGAAAACCCTTACCCTAGGTTTTGTCTTCCAAAATGCTTCCTTTCGTTTCCAAACTTCATGTGGCTTTCTAGTTTCTTTTTCTTGGTTACCTTTAAATCACTTAAGTTGCTATTTGTGCACATGCGTATTTGCCCCTAGTGTTCGCTGAATCGGGAAATGTATTATCAAAGGTCAAAACCACTTAGCGATTTGGCAAATAAGTCATGTTCATGTTCATTATTAATATCAGTCGCCAGTTCTCTAGATCCTCCAGCGGTTATCCCAAACATCCAGCGAATTGGCGAATGCATTAAAGCCAAGCATCTAACCCTTTGTTCGCTAAGTCTCTAAGTGTTCCGGCGGTTTCATTTTCTTTTCCGAGAACTAGCGAATGGCGGTTATCTCCAGTTCTCGCAATACTTGGCGGTCTTTTGAAACAATCTAGCGATTCAGCGAATGCTCTTTGTTCGCTTGTTCTCAGAATCTGGCGGTCAAGGGTTGTAATTTTCAGAGAATTAGCGAATACCGTGGATTGCTTTCAAGATCAACGGCCCTGTTTTAATCTCAAGATATCTGTGGGTCCTGCATATTTGATCTGGCGAATGAGCGACTAAATGAAAATAATGCTAGCCTCTAAATTTGGCGGTTCTGATGGTTGGCCCAAAAGGATTTCAGCGGAGATAAGTTTTCTTTGTTCGCTGATTCTCGGAATGAGTTGGTGATATGCTAAACCATTCAGCGATTCAGCGAAGCCTTTGTTCGCTAGTTCTCTTAATAAAAAGGTAAAGGTTAAAGCAATCTGGCGAATAAGCGAATCAATGGATGATAAGTTGTAAGGCTTCAGTCGCTTATTCTCGAAATGAAATTGTCACTGATATAGAGTATTTGGAGAACTAGCGAATGCTTTTGTTCGCTGATTCTCGGAATAAAATGGTCAAGGGTTTTGTTATTCAGAGAACTAGCGATAGCCATTTGATTGATGAAGATCAACGGTCAATCTGAAATCCTGGTATAAGGTGATGTTTAAGTTAAATGATTTAGCGACTCAGCGAAGGCGGTGTTCGCCAGTTCTCCAGACAATCAAGCGGTTAAGCATATCTCTCAGCAAATGCGCGAACCCTTGTTCGCTAGATCTCCAGGAAAATTGACCGTCAGTCATAACATTAAGAGAATGGGAGATAGTTTTGTTCGCTAGTTCGCCAAATGGTAATTGCAGGTTAACTATGTAAGTGGGAACCCTTTGTTCGCTGATTCGCGAAATGCTTGGATGATTAAGGATAGGATTCTGAGAACCCGCGAAGCTAATAGTCGCCAGTTCTCCAGATGTGAACCAGGGTCAAACAAAAATTCAGAGAACTAGCGAAGCTAATAGTCGCCAGTTCTCCGGTTGATAGCTAGGGTTAGCATTCTATTCAGCGATCGAGAGAAGCCGTCAGTCGCTGGTTCGCTAAATAAGCTCAGATGAAAAAGGTCATAAAGGAAAAAGAAAAAAGGACTGTTGCCACATAGATAAAGTACTTTGTTGATATGGACATAAAACCAGTAAGCCATCAAATCAGCTTCAAGAAGAAAGATTGCATGACGCAAACAGTTTAAAAGTACAGAATCCTGATCATTCCCTCTTCACCTTGTTTTCAAGTAGTTTAATCTATCTGTCAACATCCGGACATGGCGAGCTCGAAATTTGAAATCTGGGGGTACATGAAATTGAATATGGGATCCATTAAGGAGATTTGCATTAACTGTGGTAGTTGCACACCCTGGATTCATATCGATAAATAAGTGGAAGCTCGTTGTTATTTGTCCAAGTTTCAGTCATTGAGAGTTTCTGTCTATCCAGAGCATTTCCGAGCATAAAAGCATTTGAAATACAGAGAATTGAAGGTGTTCCTGTAGCAAAGATGAGTCAACCTGAGAAGAGTGCAGCGTCTTCCAGTGGTGAAGCCAAGTCCAAAGCTAGTGAGGACAAGAATAAGCCTAATTTTTCAGATGAATTCCTGAAACTGTTGCCGGGCTCGAGTCAGAACAAGAGGGCTGCTGATGACGTGTTTCAAGATCTTTTGGAACGGTGTAGAGACCCAATCACTCTGGAATTCACAGGTTACACCATTTTCAATTTCTTTTACGGCAATAGAAATAAGCATGTTCCTGTATGTAATGGTTGGGTGCTAGGACTAGGAAAAATGGTTGTCCCTGACGTTTTCCTAGATATTGATTTAATTGTTGCCCTAGCCAGAAGATATGACCCTATCTCAAGGACAATCAGAAAAGAAGACCAATCACCCTTAGTTACTCTTGATAGGGGATCCTTTATGAAAGCTTTTGGTCTTTTTACGTCCTTTTCCACTGAGATTGATTTGAACAAAGAAAAGGCAAGATACAGAAGCAATGTAGGGTCAGTAAAAGACCAATTGGTTAAGCATATGCCAAAATAGGACAAATATATAGCCCCCCTTCCTGCTAACATGAATGCCCCATACCAGTTCAAATCCCTTCATCATTATATGAGATATACTTGCTATGCATTATGTAGAGTTTTGGGAATGGATGGGAATGCAGAATTTTTACCAGCTGACTTGCTGATGATCATCCTGGATATTCAAAATCCTTTGGTAAATACTGATTATGATTACATCCAGTATGTGATCGATAGGATGCATCAGGGGTTAATGTCTGTCCAGGAAAGTAAAAGCCCTATTGAGTTCATGCATTATTCTCTATTAATGCATTTGATTCTATTTTTCAACATCAACAGTTTTGATGCTAACATGTTGAAACCAAGGTTCAGTTTCAAGGATCAGCACAACCCAGTGCAGTTGTGGGTGAGAATATGGAATTCTACATCTAATGAGGCAGATTTTTGTGTTTTTCAGAATTTCATTGTTTATCCTATTATCAGGATGTTGGGTATAAATGTCACTAGGTTATCTCCTAGAGTCCTCAGGCTTTTAAGACCACTGCAGTATGTGGATAAGTGGGATGGAAATCACAATTGGGGTGATTTCTACTTGGGAGATAATTCCACAATTATCAGAGTTTATGGCTGTCCCCAACCCCCACATTTATTACCAAAGTATGTGCCTCCGAGGTTGGCTTGTTTGGAATTTGTTTGGTAGCTTATGTGTACAGATAAAGAGCTCCTGGCCCCTCACAGAAAGGGTACATTCACACCTAGGCAATTCAAGGTAGGTGATTTCCTGATAGGAAAGAGGGCTTTTCCTCAAATCAGTGCCTGGCTGCAACAATTCAAAATGGTTACTGGTGCTTGTAGGCACATAGATCCTGAGGATTTCATCAAGACTGCCAGGATGACTTACATCCCAAACATTGGTGTGATTAAAGAGCATGAAGGTTTGGATGAAGAAGATGTGATCAGAAACATCTTAGATGAAGATGAAGTTAAAAGGAGATGGTACAGGTTCTTTGATTTAGTAGATTTGTCCAACCAGTTGAAGGCATCTCAGATTCCTTTTGAGGGTTTTTTCCCTGATCTTCCTTATTTGAAAAGGATTAATGGGATGATTGAAAAGTATGACACCTTGGCAAATCAATTGGAAGGCTTGATTGATCAAAATGAGCCAGAGAAGAAGAAGAAGAGAGATTATTCATCTTCTGATGAGGAAGAATTCACTGATGAGTCACAAGAAGAAGATAGTCCTCCACAGGTTGAGAGACCACCAGTTGTTGATCTTACTCAAGATCAACCAGAAGTGCAGGATATCTCAGAGCCACCATTGAAGAGACAGAGGCTTGAGGAAGGTGAACCTTCAAGGCATGTGAGGCAAAGAAGGGAAATTGACAGAGCATCTGCTCTTGTACCAGGTGATAGGCCATATCATCATCAATTGAGGAAAGCAATAAGAGCAGGCAAGAAGATAGTCACTGAGCAAGAAGACAGAGAAAAATCCTTATGGTTAGAGAAGGATATCAGAGAAGTCTATCAAGAGGAATTCTTGAGTGATGATCAGTTCATTAAGACTGATGAATTCAAAAGTTTTCTCATTTGGAACAAGCAGCAAGAAGTGAAGAAAGCTCTGCCTGAAGGTATGGAGCCAAGTGAAGAAACTTTGAGAGCTCTTGCTTCATATGATCCTAGCCTTGATCCCATCACAGTGGACGAAGCCAGAGATTTGGTTAAATCAAGTGGAATGTTGTTAACCCCAGGATGGGATCTGACTTCTGCATTCCTCATTGATCAATTGAGAAAGCAACCAGAGGGTAGCCTCTCATATGAAGTTCACATTGGTGACATGATTAGAGGAAGTGGCTATGACCCTAAGTCCCAGGCTGTTGCAATGTGGTCCATGGCTCCCAAAACTCAGAAGCCATCTCTATTGAGTATAGAGGATAAGATGGAGGGGAATAAGATTATATGGACTGTACAAAATACAACAGACCTTGAGGTCTCCAAGGCAGTAACTCATTGGGCTAATCTGAATGAAGCCAAGACAGCTCAGTTGTCAGAAAGATATGCCAAATTGTTTGAGAGTTCAAGCCTGGTGGCCAAGGACAGAGATCTGAAAATGATGAGGATCAAACAGTTGGAAGATGAGCTGGCAGAAATAAATGCCAAACTTGAGGAAGCCTCAAAAATAATTCCTCCTCCTCCTTTGCAAGTTGAGGTACCTGTTCAGGTAAATTTGGAGGCAATTGAGGGACCTGCTGAAGATTTGGAAAAGGTAAAATTGGATGCATCCCTGGACACTATAGCCAAAATAGTGCAGTACAGGCGGGACAAAATAAAGGACAGGATGGATGCAGTTCATAAATCAGTCAGCCTGTTACATCAGACCAATCAAAAGGTGAATGAATATTTGGCCACCTTGGAACCACTCTATAGTATTTGGTCTGGGAGGAATTTATTGTTTGATAAGCTTGACAGTTTACAAGAACACAGGCCTGATATCCCAAACGTAGTAATTGATGTGTTTGAAAGGATTGGCCTGATAAGTGCAGCATCAAAGTTTTTTAAAGGAAAATCAAACCAAATAAAGGCTAAGTTAGCCATGTTTGATAAAGATTACAGCAAGTATCTGCCCCCAGTATATGATGACAATGGAAATGTAGTTAAGCTGGAAGATTGGAAACTGTCAATGGGTCAGTTGGTCATCAATCAAGACGCCTTCCTAAAAGACAATAAGGCTTTGGACGTAGAAGGAACTAACAATATAATTGATAGTTTATTCAAAGTTGAAAGTGATTGTATCAAGTTTATATCAGAAGTTAAAAATGTAACTGATTCTACATGGGAATGGCAAGTCAACTTGTTACAGGAGCTGCAGAGCTACAATTGGCCATCTGATGATGATGTGGCAGCTTGGGAAAAGCTAATCACAAAGAAGAAGAAGAAACAGGTCATCCAGCTGATAGAGGAGGAAGAAGAATAGATCGCACTTGGCACCTGATCCAGAATTTGAGGGAGAGCGTGTTCAAACAGAGAATGATGTAAGTTAGCCTGTAATGGCGGTCATCATTCATATGACAAACTTGGTAACTGCTCTGAAAATATCTACAAACAAAGGTGCCAGCTGCGGAAGTCGTTCAGAAATGAAAATACGCCTTGCTGTCTTTGATTAAATATCTTTCTGTTTGTATTTTCTTTTGTTTTCTAGCGCAATTTTTCTATCAGCCATCCAAAGCTTGTTGCATCCTTTCGAGGATTCCAGGATGGTTGATTAGTATAAGTAGTCGGTTCCTATTGTTGATAGGGGTTGGAAAATATTTTGTAAAGGAGAGGTCTGAAATATAGAACCTGATTTTCTGTGAAATCAAGGAAAATTGTACGAATGCATTTTATCAATTAATACAAATACACTGGAGTTCTGTTACTACAATCTGATTGTCTTTGCGTGTGGAATGTTTTAGTTTCTTTATGCATTTAAATTGTAAGATAGTTTAAATACATCTTTCACAAGGTGAATGTAGGGGTTAAGCTTAAGTATCTTTCAAGGAAGGAGTAAAATCTTAGGGGAGGTCTCTGGGAATTGAATATCTATATGTAGATTTGATGACAGGTTTAGGAATGGAAACAATGATATGTTAGGCATGTTATTGGAGTTTCATTGCATTCGTTTTAATAGATATATGCGAAGGTAGAGTTCGACTCTGATGCCCAGCGGATAAGGGACTGGTTTTAAGATCCACTTACATTCGTTTACCATCCAAGAATATAATTGATTGACATTTTACTTTATATGCATAATTTCCAGATTTGAGTCATACTATGACAAGTTCATAAATATGTATTTCAGTGCTTTGTAGAAGCAATAAACGAGGTTAACCCTTCCCTGAGTTTAACTCTAAAAGGAAGAAGGATGAATATCCTTAAGCCATTGTATCGTGTTGCTATTTTTATAGTCTATATCATGATGTTGTGTATCAGGATGATTTGGGCTATACTCAAAGTTTTAGCAACTTATTGATTCGGGTTTTGAAAGCAGTAACAGAACAGTGAAAGAGCTAATTCTCAATTCATAGCTCAGCTGAACGTCGAATTGGTAGAGGTACACCCGCCTGAGTATGTATTACTCGAAGTGAAGAAGGTTTTAACCTTAACACCTTAGTTGTTTGTAACTTGCTAGGTTACAACCATTGGGATTATTTGAGTATTTGATTAATCTACAGGTTCAAACACTAACAAAATTGGCGACTCTACTGGGGATTTATTTTGATAGCCTGCAATAGGTTAGTGCAAATCTTGTCTATTGTATGTTTGTAGACCAGTAAAAGTTTTTTTTCATTCCCGCTTGAGTAGTGGGTGGCGACTCTAAAGAAATCTGTGTTACCAGTTGCTGTCATTCGCAAAATTTTGTAAACATTGTTGTCATTTACAATGAGTTGACCAAGGAACACTAGGTCGTATTATAGGGATCATCCAGAAGATAATATAGGGGATGAACTCCGCACACCGAGCAGAAAGCAATGGTCTAGGAGAGGCCAAAATAATGCTAGTTCCCAGGCTCATTCTCGAGAAAGATTTCATGTCCCACTTCCTCATGAAACTTCTTCATCTTCTAGCGATCCTGAGCATGTCAAAAGGGTCGCACCAGAGGTCTATATGCAGAAAGAAGTAGTCACAAAAGTAGGTTTTTTCCCTGCTAGAGAAACCCTTGAACAACCTGATGAAACCTCTACTGTTGAAACAGCTTCTTATGATTCTGAGAAGTTAAGAGAGGAAGTGATTGCTTTGAGAGAAAAGGAACGTGAGCAATTAGCAGAAATTGCTAATAGAACGAAGATAAGGGAACAGCAGCTGCGTGAATTACTTCTGGAAAGGGAAGAACTCCTCAAAAGAACCAAGAGAAATGAGACCCATGTGACTGATCTAAACCAGGATGTACAAGGTTTAGATGAAGAATTTTTTGGTGATATGCAAGCTTTGAGAAAGCAAGCTCAGGATACCAGGCCCAAACAAAGTGAATTTGAGGGAACAGGTCATGTCTTAAGACAACTGAATCCCTCTGAAATCAAAATAAACAAGGAGATTAAAATGGCTCCTAAGGAAATCCCTGATAAGGGAAAACAAAAGGTGGTGGGTGTTGCTATAAATGAACCGAAGAAGGTCGTGCCTATTCCTAATGTGCCTATTCAAGCTAGTGCAGATTTAGACAGAGCTAGGAAAGCAAAGGAGGATTTGGCTATGCAACTTGAGAAACTTGAGTTGGAGGCTGCTGCAGATGAAATGAAAAGGAAGATTGCCTTCCTACATGCTAACATGAATACATCTGCTAGTAGTTCTATCCCTACTACCATAGGAACAACTTCATCCAGTCAGCCTAACATTTCAATTCTAAATCATCCAGCCTTTCATTCTGGACAATTTCCTAGCCAAGTTCCCTTGGTTTCTCAGGGTACAGTGGGAACTATACCTTGTCAAAATATTGCAATTACCCCTTCAAATCAGCCAATTATCCAAAGACGACCAGTTCATTTGGATAGATATAGGCCCTTGTTTTTTGATGGTATTCCTGGCCAACCTAATGCCATCCCTAATGAAATCAGGAAGAAGATCCCATTATTCACTGGGAATAATGTTGTTACCTGTGAAGAGCATTTGAAGTTTTTCACAGATAAAGTTAATGACTATGAGATTGAGCATGAAGATGTCATTATGAAACTTTTTGTTCAATCATTGATTGAAGATGCTAGGGATTGGTACAGAGGGTTACCTGAGAACAGTATTGCTTCATGGGATGAATTTGTCAGGAGTTTTAAGGAGCAGTATGCTGAACATGTGAATTCTAGTTACATGCTCAATGAATTCAATAATATCAAAAAAAATTATAATGAGAGCATGTCAGAATTCAATAGCCGGTTTCAAAAGGCTATGTACAAATTGTTCCAGGTTTTGAGGTTGGATGATGCAGTTTGCATGACCACTTATTTCAATTCCATGGATGGAAAAATGTCTTATCTCTTAAGAGATAAAAATCCCCGCACCCTTAGGGATGCATTTAAGTTGGCCATTAATATTGAGAGTAACCGAAAGGCATCTGGCCAAATGTACAAGAGGGATGAGGGTAAATTGTGGAAAGAGACCAGACCACAACATACAAGGCCTTTTAAAGAGGAGGATAAAGGACAGGGTGCTAACAAGGAGTTCCCAACAAGATTTGATAAAGGTGGCAGAAACTTTCAAGATGCAAGACCCCCTTATCAAAGGCAGGACAAGGCCCCTAATTTGAGAGACATGCCTTACAAAACTAATTGGAAGGATGGGAGACCTGTTCTTGACAGTAATGAGGTACAAAAGGGGAGAGATACCCCAGATCCCTTAAAGAAGAATACTACACACAATGTAGAAAACACTCCTTGGTGTGTAGCTTGTAATATGCCTCATTCACCTTTCCAGTGTGTTGTGGCCCAAGCCTTAGGAGAAGAGGCTGATAACTCATGTGCAGGAGATTATGAAGAATCTGAAAAGCCTGCCATTAACATGTTTACTACAGATCCAATAGAGGATTTTGTGTCCTCAGATGATGAAGCAAGTTGTCCAAATGTTGATCATAAGAGAAAGATTTTCTCTGATTATGAGCAACAAATATTTACTCAATCTGATCCTGAAGAATTTGATAATAATGATTATAAAACTCATATGGTGGGATCCAGATCAGATGAGAAGCAATGGAGGAAGCCCAGTGAAGAGGAAATCAAAAGCTTAACTGTGGCCGCCATAACACAAGCAAGATCCTCATACAATTTGAGGAACAGAAAGGTGGATAATGAATAGGGAATTCCTAGATCAGTATTCATCAAAGGTAGTCCTCAGGATAAGGGTTTCCCAAAGCCCAATGTTATAGATGGTAAGGATCAAGAACTTGTGGGTGAAAAGAAGAAAGGGGAGGAAGTTAGTGCTGACAAGATCAAAAAGAAAACTGGTAGGACAAAGGATCAATCTGATTCTCCTGCTGATTCCCCTGCATTTGATATGAGACATGCGTTGTCTCAGATGAAAGTGTCCATCCCTCTACTTGAAATGTTGAAAATAGAGGAGCACAAGACAGCAGCCTTGGCTCTTATAAATGAGCAGAGATTTGCTCCTACCAAACAAGAAGAAGGGAGTTCTATGAAAAGGCCTATTCCCATCTCAGATGTATGTGTTGGGACAATTGTAACACAAGAACCTTCTTCCATCAACCCCTTTTATGTCACTTTAATTGTGAATGACTTATTGTTAAAAAATTGTATGATAGACTCTGGTGCTGCCACAACTGTGATGCCATATCATGTGATGAAAGAATTAGGATTGCAAGTTGACACTTCTAATGGCAGGTGTTATGCAATGGATAATAGGGCAGTGCCTGTTGTGGGGACTTTGATTGGAATTGAGGTAAAAATTGCTGCATTCCCAGAGGCTACATACAAAATGGATGTAGTTGTTGTAGATACAAAGCCTCACTATGGCATGTTATTGTCAAGACAATGGGCTGCAGCAGTGGGTGGAAAGCTGGAACTAGATTTATCTTATGCCACTATTCCAGTGAATGGGACAGAAGTAAAGTTGTACAGGGAGCCCCGTTCCTCAGTTATGGTGGAAATGGTTGCTCCGGAGGCCCTTAATTGTTTTGTAGATATTGACATGAACAATTTTGTCATTAAAGAAGTGTTACCTCAGTTGAAGAACACAGACCCAATTGTGGAAGAATTGATGATGCAACAAGATAGCTTGTGGCAAATGTTTTTCGATGGTGGATGCTCCAAAGAAGGATCAGGAGCTGGTGTTGTTTTCATTTCCCCATCAGGTAATACTTTCAAGTACTCCTTCTTGTTGACTTTCAGTTGTACAAATAATACGGCTGAATATGAGGCCCTGATCTTGGGATTAGATGTAGCCATAAAGCATGGTATTAAATGTTTAAAAGTTCATGGTGATTCCCAATTGATTGTAGCCCAAGTAAGATCCCAATATGCTTCTAAAGATGAGAAACTCAAGTTATATAAGCATGCTGTCTGGGATAGATTAGAATTTTTTGAAGCTTTTAATCTGCTCTGGGTAGAAAGGTCAAATAACATTATGGCAGACTTTCTTGCTAATGTTGCTTTGAAAAACAATGATATCACCCTCTTTGGTGTTTCCATGTTGGAAACTAAAACTAGGCCTGCAGTTCCTGACAATGTGTATAATTGGCAAGTTTTTGAGGATGATCTTGATATCCTTAGATTCCTTCAAGGCCTGGATCAATATGATGGTCAACAGATAGATTTCAATGAGGTACAGGAATCTATTGAAGGAAAAGAATGCATCATGGGAAATGAAATAGTCCAATTACTTTCTAATCATATACCCAAAGGACTAGTGGAATTGGAGGGAATGTTTAAAATAAATGATGGTTGTCTGTCCCAAAAGTCTAATGCAAAATTGGAAGACTTAGAGGAGATAAACCTAGGATCAGAAAATTCCCCACAAATGGTATACATTGGAAAGAAATTGAGCAGGGAGATCAGAGGCAACTTGATCAGACTGTTGAAAAAGTACAAACATGTGTTTGCCTGGTCATATGATGACCTCAAAGCTTATAGGGCTGATTTATTCCAGCATGAAGTTCCTCTAAAGGAGGAAACCACACCCTTTAGACAAAAGCAGAGACCCATTAATCCTTTACTGGCCACCAAAATGCAAGTTGAGTTGACAAAACTGAGAGATGCTGGTATTATTGAACCAATTAGGCACTCAACTTGGGTTTCAAACCTTGTACCAGTGAGAAAGAAGAATGGTGACATTCGGCTTTGTGTTGATTTTAGGAACCTAAATGTGGCATCACTCAAGGATAATTATGGATTGCCTAATATGGAGGCCATGCTGCATCGGGTGACTGGATGTGAACTCCTGTCAATGATGGATGGTTTCTCAGGGTATAACCAAGTGCTGGTCAAAGAATCAGAACAATTCAAGATAGCCTTTACAACTCCTTGGGGAACTTATGTATATGTTCGCATGCCTTTTGGTTTAAAAAATGCTGGGGCAACTTTTCAGAGAGCCATGGATGTTGCTTTCAAAGAAATGATCAATGTCTTAATGGTAGTGTATCAAGATGATCTCACTGCTTTTTCCAAAAGGGCTGATGATCATTGTTCTCATTTGGAAAGGATTTTTCTCAAGGCCTTAGAGTTTGGTGTGTCTTTGAATCCCAGGAAATGTCAATTTGCAGTGACAGAAGGAAAGCTACTGGGACACATAGTATCAAAAGAAGGAGTCAGGATTGATCCTGAAAGAGTGGAAGCCATCAAAAAGGTCCCTCCACCAAAGAATATAAAGGGTGTGCAATCATTCTTGGGGCAAATAAATTTTGTGAGAAGATTCATTGCCAACTTTGCTGAGTTGGTCAAGCCAATAGTTAAGTTCCTTAAAAAGGGAATGAAATTTGAATGGAACCTGGAAGCTCAGCAAGCTTTTGAAAAAATCAAACAAACAATTCAAGAAGCTCCTGTTTTGGTATCACCTGACTATTTGAAACCTTTTTCCCTGTTTTCTTTTGCGTCTTTCCATACTATTGCAGCTGTCCTTCTGCAGAAAGATCAAGAAGGATATGAACATCCTATAGCTTTTTTCAGCAAGTCTTTACAATCTGCTGAATTAAATTATGAAATAATGGAAAATCAAGCTTATGCACTCGTGAAAGCAGTCAAGGCTTTCAGACCGTATTTGGTTTGTGCAAAGGTTAATGCTTATGTACCCCATGCGACAGTAAAGGATATCTTGATACAGAGTGAAGTTACAGGGAAAAGATGTAAATAGATAAACAGGATTCAAGAGTTTGACCTTGAGATTCACATTACCAAATTGGTAAGAGGATTGGGACTTGCAAAGTTAATGACTGAGGAAAACATGGAACTTGTCCAGATCAATAATGTTGCTGCTAATGTTGATACAGTTACTAGTATTGAGATGCAACCCTGGTACAAGGATCTTGTTTATTTTATTAAAAATGCTAAATGTCCACCTGAATTGAATGAAAATCAGAGAAGAAGCTTGAGATTACAGGCTCAAAGATATGTCCTCATTCAAGGTGATTTATACTGGAAAGACAATGATGGCATTTTACTCTTCTGTTTGGATGAACATCAATCAGAGAAGGTGCTAAAAGAAATGCATTCTGGAATGTGTGGAGGGCATTATTCTGCTCGATCAACAGCTCATAAAATTTTGAGGGCAGGATATTATTGGCCTGTATTGTTTAAAGACACCCACTCTTATGTTAGAAAGTGTGAACCTTGTCAAAGGTTCTCAAAGAAACTAAAATTTTCAGGTGCATTGTTGTTAAATCCAGTTGTTGCAGAAGCCCCTTTTGCAATGTGGGGTATGGATTTTATTGGAGAGTTCTCTGAAAAATCCAGTGGAAGACATAGTCACATTTTGGTGGCTACTGATTACTTCACCAAGTGGATAGAAGCTATTCCCACTAGAGGAGCAACAAGTGCTGTGGTGATTGATTTCCTGATGAACAACATAATCACAAGATTTGGTGTCCCAATCAAATTGGTTGTAGACAATGCAATGAGTTTTAGGTCTCAGGAAATTACTAATTTTTGTGATGAAATGGGAGTTATCTTGTCTTATTCAAGCCCATATCACCCACAGGCCAATGGACAAGCTGAGTCTAGCAATAAGAGCATATTGCAAATTCTCAAGAAGACCTTGGAAAAGAACAAAAGAGGTTGGCATGAGAAATTAAAGTTAGCACTATGGGCTGATAGAATTTCTGAGAAAAGGGCCACAGGGAAATCCCCTTTTGAAATGGTCTATGGTGCAAAGACAAGATTGCCAATTAATAATTTCCTTCCCATCTACAAGTTTATGCAAGAAGAAGATATTGAAATCAGCAACCCACTGCAAGATAGGATGGTTCAGCTGATTGAGTTGGATGAGATGAGAAGGGAAGGGCAGAAA
The DNA here is from genome assembly GCA_027943335.1 of Chamaecyparis obtusa. Taxonomy (NCBI): domain Eukaryota; kingdom Viridiplantae; phylum Streptophyta; class Pinopsida; order Cupressales; family Cupressaceae; genus Chamaecyparis; species Chamaecyparis obtusa. Next base: position 1,672,734 of record BSBK01000944.1, read on the forward strand.
AGCAACATTAAACTGCAGCAAAAAATGAAGTATCTTTTCGATAAAAGGGCTACTGTAAGAAAATTTCAGCCTGGTGACATGGTTCTTCAATGGAATGCCAGATTTGAAGACAAAGGGAAGCATAAAAAATTTGAGTCCTTATGGATGGGTCCCTTCATTGTTTGTCAGATTCATGGCAAAGATTCCTATTTTTTGCGAGGTATGGATGGTGAAGAGCAAGAGTTGCCAGTGCATGGACAATTCTTGAAATTTTTCTTCAGTTGAAAGTTCTTTTTCCATGCACAGTAGGCTTGTATTATATGTATAGGTGTGTTTGCTTATTGTTTTAGGTTCAGGTTTCGTGGTCTACCTCCCAGAGATTCATGGTTTCTTGCCTTGATCTTACAATCAAGCATCCTCAGATGGAGCCACTGTTGGGTATCCTAAAGTTTTTCGAGGTTTGAAGTCAAATTCATGGTTTAGGTCTCCATGCCAGTATTTCTCCTGGACTAGGGTTTGTAAAGTGTCATGAAAATGGTCTTGACATGTTCAGGAAAACCCTTACCCTAGGTTTTGTCTTCCAAAATGCTTCCTTTTGTTTCCAAACTTCATGTGGCTTTCTAGTTTCTTTTTCTTGGTTACCTTTAAATCACTTAAGTTGCTATTTGTGCACATGCGTATTTGCCCCTAGTGTTCGCTGAATCGGGAAATGTATTATCAAAGGTCAAAACCACTTAGCGATTCGGCGAATAAGTCATGTTCATGTTCATTATTAATATCAGTCGCCAGTTCTCTAGATCCTCCAGCGGTTATCCCAAACATCCAGCGAATTGGCGAATGCATTAAAGCCAAGCATCTAACCCTTTGTTCGCTAAGTCTCTAAGTGTTCCGGCGGTTTCATTTTCTTTTCCGAGAACTAGCGAATGGCGGTTATCTCCAGTTCTCGCAATACTTGGCGGTCTTTTGAAACAATCTAGCGATTCAGCGAATGCTCTTTGTTCGCTTGTTCTCAGAATCTGGCGGTCAAGGGTTGTAATTTTCAGAGAATTAGCGAATACCATGGATTGCTTTCAAGATCAACGACCCTGTTTTAATCTCAAGATATTTGTGGGTCCTGCATATTTGATCTGGCGAATGAGCGACTAAATGAAAATAATGCTAGCCTCTAAATTTGGCGGTTCTAATGGTTGGCCCAAAAGGATTTCAGCGGAGATAAGTTTTCTTTGTTCGCTGATTCTCGGAATGAGTTGGTGATATGCTAAACCATTCAGCGATTCAGCGAAGCCTTTGTTCGCTAGTTCTCTTAATAAAATGGTAAAGGTTAAAGCAATCTGGCGAATAAGCGAATCAATGGATGATAAGTTGTAAGGCTTCAGTCGCTTATTCTCGAAATGAAATTGTCACTGATATAGAGTATTTGGAGAACTAGCGAATGCTTTTGTTCACTGATTCTCGGAATAAAATGGTCAAGGGTTTTGTTATTCAGAGAACTAGCGATAGCCATTTGATTGATGAAGATCAACGGTCAATCTGAAATCCTGGTATAAGGTGATGTTTAAGTTAAATGATTTAGCAACTCAGCGAAGGCGGTGTTCGCCAGTTCTCCAGACAATCAAGCGGTTAAGCATATCTCTCAGCGAATGCGCGAACCCTTGTTCGCTAGATCTCCAGGAAAATTGACCGTCAGTCATAACATTAAGAGAATGGGAGATAGTTTTGTTCGCTAGTTCGCCAAATGGTAATTGCAGGTTAACTATGTAAGTGGGAACCCTTTGTTCGCTGATTCGCGAAATGCTTGGATGATTAAGGATAGGATTCTGAGAACCCGCGAAGCTAATAGTCGCTAGTTCTCCAGATGTGAACCAGGGTCAAATAAAAATTCAGAGAACTAGCGAAGCTAATAGTCGCCAGTTCTCCGGTTGATAGCTAGGGTTAGCATTCTATTCAGCGATCGAGAGAAGCCGTCAGTCGTTGGTTCGCTAAATAAGCTCAGATGAAAAAGGTCATAAAGGAAAAAGAAAAAAGGACCGTTGCCACATAGATAAAGTACTTTGTTGATATGGACATAAAACCAGTAAGCCATCAAATCAGCTTCAAGAAGAAAGATTGCATGACGCAAACAGTTTAAAAGTACAGAATCCTGATCATTCCCTCTTCACCTTGTTTTCAAGTAGTTTAATCTATCTGTCAACATCCGGACATGGCGAGCTCGAAATTTGAAATCTGGGGGTACATGAAATTGAATATGGGATCCATTAAGGAGATTTGCATTAACTGTGGTAGTTGCACACCCTGGATTCATATCGATAAATAAGTGGAAGCTCGTTGTTATTTGTCCAAGTTTCAGTCATTGAGAGTTTCTGTCTATCCAGAGCATTTCCGAGCATAAAAGCATTTGAAATACAGAGAATTGAAGGTGTTCCTGTAGCAAAGATGAGTCAACCTGAGAAGAGTGCAGCGTCTTCCAGTGGTGAAGCCAAGTCCAAAGCTAGTGAGGACAAGAATAAGCCTAATTTTTCAGATGAATTCCTGAAACTGTTGCCGGGCTCGAGTCAGAACAAGAGGGCTGCTGATGACGTGTTTCAAGATCTTTTGGAACGGTGTAGAGACCCAATCACTCTGGAATTCACAGGTTACACCATTTTCAATTTCTTTTACGGCAATAGAAATAAGCATGTTCCTGTATGTAATGGTTGGGTGCTAGGACTAGGAAAAATGGTTGTCCCTGACGTTTTCCTAGATATTGATTTAATTGTTGCCCTAGCCAGAAGATATGACCCTATCTCAAGGACAATCAGAAAAGAAGACCAATCACCCTTAGTTACTCTTGATAGGGGATCCTTTATGAAAGCTTTTGGTCTTTTTACGTCCTTTTCCACTGAGATTGATTTGAACAAAGAAAAGGCAAGATACAGAAGCAATGTAGGGTCAGTAAAAGACCAATTGGTTAAGCATATGCCAAAACAGGACAAATATATAGCCCCCCTTCCTGCTAACATGAATGCCCCATACCAGTTCAAATCCCTTCATCATTATATGAGATATACTTGCTATGCATTATGTAGAGTTTTGGGAATGGATGGGAATGCAGAATTTTTACCAGCTGACTTGCTGATGATCATCCTGGATATTCAAAATCCTTTGGTAAATACTGATTATGATTACATCCAATATGTGATCGATAGGATGCATCAAGGGTTAATGTCTGTCCAGGAAAGTAAAAGCCCTATTGAGTTCATGCATTATTCTCTATTAATGCATTTGATTCTGTTTTTCAACATCAACAATTTTGATGCTAACATGTTGAAACCAAGGTTCAGTTTCAAGGATCAGCACAACCCAGTGCAGTTGTGGGTGAGAATATGGAATTCTACATCTAATGAGGCAGATTTTTGTGTTTTTCAGAATTTCATTGTTTATCCTATTATCAGGATGTTGGGTATAAATGTCACTAGGTTATCTCCTAGAGTCCTCAGGCTTTTAAGACCACTGCAGTATGTGGATAAGTGGGATGGAAATCACAATTGGGGTGATTTCTACTTGGGAGATAATTCCACAATTATCAGAGTTTATGGCTGTCCCCAACCCCCACATTTATTACCAAAGTATGTGCCTCCGAGGTTGGCTTGTTTGGAATTTGTTTGGCAGCTTATGTGTACAGATAAAGAGCTCCTGGCCCCTCACAGAAAGGGTACATTCACACCTAGGCAATTCAAGGTAGGTGATTTCCTGATAGGAAAGAGGGCTTTTCCTCAAATCAGTGCCTGGCTGCAACAATTCAAAATGGTTACTGGTGCTTGTAGGCACATAGATCCTGAGGATTTCATCAAGACTGCCAGGATGACTTACATCCCAAACATTGGTGTGATTAAAGAGCATGAAGGTTTGGATGAAGAAGATGTGATCAGAAACATCTTAGATGAAGATGAAGTTAAAAGGAGATGGTACAGGTTCTTTGATTTAGTAGATTTGTCCAACCAGTTGAAGGCATCTCAGATTCCTTTTGAGGGTTTTTTCCCTGATCTTCCTTATTTGAAAAGGATTGATGGGATGATTGAAAAGTATGACACCTTGGCAAATCAATTGGAAGGCTTGATTGATCAAAATGAGCCAGAGAAGAAGAAGAAGAGAGATTATTCATCTTCTGATGAGGAAGAATTCACTAATGAGTCACAAGAAGAAGATAGTCCTCCACAGGTTGAGAGACCACCAGTTGTTGATCTTACTCAAGATCAACCAGAAGTGCAGGATATCTCAGAGCCACCATTGAAGAGACAGAGGCTTGAGGAAGGTGAACCTTCAAGGCATGTGAGGCAAAGAAGGGAAATTGACAGAGCATCTGCTCTTGTACCAGGTGATAGGCCATATCATCATCAATTGAGGAAAGCAATAAGAGCAGGCAAGAAGATAGTCACTGAGCAAGAAGACAGAGAAAAATCCTTATGGTTAGAGAAGGATATCAGAGAAGTCTATCAAGAGGAATTCTTGAGTGATGATCAGTTCATTAAGACTGATGAATTCAAAAGTTTTCTCATTTGGAACAAGCAGCAAGAAGTGAAGAAAGCTCTGCCTGAAGGTATGGAGCCAAGTGAAGAAACTTTGAGAGCTCTTGCTTCATATGATCCTAGCCTTGATCCCATCACAGTGGACGAAGCCAGAGATTTGGTTAAATCAAGTGGAATGTTGTTAACCCCAGGATGGGATCTGACTTCTGCATTCCTCATTGATCAATTGAGAAAGCAACCAGAGGGTAGCCTCTCATATGAAGTTCACATTGGTGACATGATTAGAGGAAGTGGCTATGACCCTAAGTCCCAGGCTGTTGCAATGTGGTCCATGGCTCCCAAAACTCAGAAGCCATCTCTATTGAGTATAGAGGATAAGATGGAGGGGAATAAGATTATATGGACTGTACAAAATACAACAGACCTTGAGGTCTCCAAGGCAGTAACTCATTGGGCTAATCTGAATGAAGCCAAGACAGCTCAGTTGTCAGAAAGATATGCCAAATTGTTTGAGAGTTCAAGCCTGGTGGCCAAGGACAGAGATCTGAAAATGATGAGGATCAAACAGTTGGAAGATGAGCTGGCAGAAATAAATGCCAAACTTGAGGAAGCCTCAAAAATAATTCCTCCTCCTCCTTTGCAAGTTGAGGTACCTGTTCAGGTAAATTTGGAGGCAATTGAGGGACCTGCTGAAGATTTGGAAAAGGTAAAATTGGATGCATCCCTGGACACTATAGCCAAAATAGTGCAGTACAGGCGGGACAAAATAAAGGACAGGATGGATGCAGTTCATAAATCAGTCAGCCTATTACATCAAACCAATCAAAAGGTGAATGAATATTTGGCCACCTTGGAACCACTCTATAGTATTTGGTCTGGGAGGAATTTATTGTTTGATAAGCTTGACAGTTTACAAGAACACAGGCCTGATATCCCAAACATAGTAACTGGTGTGTTTGAAAGGATTGGCCTGATAAGTGCAGCATCAAAGTTTTTTAAAGGAAAATCAAACCAAATAAAGGCTAAGTTAGCCATGTTTGATAAAGATTACAGCAAGTATCTGCCCCCAGTATATGATGACAATGGAAATGTAGTTAAGCTGGAAGATTGGAAACTGTCAATGGGTCAGTTGGTCATCAATCAAGACGCCTTCCTAAAAGACAATAAGGCTTTGGACGTAGAAGGAACTAACAATATAATTGATAGTTTATTCAAAGTTGAAAGTGATTGTATCAAGTTTATATCAGAAGTTAAAAATGTAACTGATTCTACATGGGAACGGCAAGTCAACTTGTTACAGGAGCTGCAGAGCTACAATTGGCCATCTGATGATGATGTGGCAGCTTGGGAAAAGCTAATCACAAAGAAGAAGAAGAAACCGGTCATCCAGCTGACAGAGGAGGAAGAAGAATAGATCGCACTTGGCACCTGATCCAGAATTTGAGGGAGAGCATGTTCAAACAGAGAATGATGTAAGTTAGCCTGTAATGGCGGTCATCATTCATATGACAAACTTGGTAACTGCTCTGAAAATATCTACAAACAAAGGTGCCAGCTGCGGAAGTCGTTCAGAAATGAAAATACGCCTTGCTGTCTTTGATTAAATATCTTTCTGTTTGTATTTTCTTTTGTTTTCTAGCGCAATTTTTCTATCAGCCATCCAAAGCTTGTTGCATCCTTTCGAGGATTCCAGGATGGTTGATTAGTATAAGTAGTCGGTTCCTATTGTTGATAGGGGTTGGAAAATATTTTGTAAAGGAGAGGTCTGAAATATAGAACCTGATTTTCTGTGAAATCAAGGAAAATTGTACGAATGCATTTTATCAATTAATACAAATACACTGGAGTTCTGTTACTACAATCTGATTGTCTTTGCGTGTGGAATGTTTTAGTTTCTTTATGCATTTAAATTGTAAGACAGTTTAAATACATCTTTCACAAGGTGAATGTAGGGGTTAAGCTTAAGTATCTTTCAAGGAAGGAGTAAAATCTTAGGGGAGGTCTCTGGGAATTGAATATCTATATGTAGATTTGATGACAGGTTTAGGAATGGAAACAATGATATGTTAGGCATGTTATTGGAGTTTCATTGCATTCGTTTTAATAGATATATGCGAAGGTAGAGTTCGACTCTGATCCCCAGCGGATAAGGGACTGGTTTTAAGATCCACTTACATTCGTTTACCATCCAAGAATATAATTGATTGACATTTTACTTTATATGCATAATTTCCAGATTTGAGTCATACTATGACAAGTTCATAAATATGTATTTCAGTGCTTTGTAGAAGCAATAAACGAGGTTAACCCTTCCCTGAGTTTAACTCTAAAAGGAAGAAGGATGAATATCCTTAAGCCATTGTATCATGTTGCTGTTTTTATAGTCTATATCATGATGTTGTGTATCAGGATGATTTGGGCTATACTCAGAGTTTTAGCAACTTATTGATTCAGGTTTTGAAAGCAGTAACAGAACAGTGAAAGAGCCTAGTTCATCTACCGCCGCCTACGCCGATGTTGTCCTTCCCTCCTCTCCACTTCCCCCTTCCCAGCTTCCCTCCACCCATCCACCACCACCGTCGTCGTGTTCTTTGTGTGCGCGCGCGGGGGCCTTCCTGCAACACGGAATCCTGAATATTGAATGGGGAATGGAGATAGATTCACCGATATTGACCTATGTTTATTTTATATTTTATAATGAGGTTTTAATATCAGTTGAATGAATTTGTTAAGTCAAAAGTAAATAAAAATAGGGTGGATTAATTGGATATAGATTAGTTTATGTTGTTTTATGAATCACATTTTATTTGAAGTAGATTTAATTATATTTAAGAGTAGCGCTGTTTTGAGATAGGAATTTATTTAGTAGGTCTATTCATTTTAATTTGATGTTTATTTAATAGAATTTAATATTTAAAATTTGGTATTTTTTTTTATTAACATAGATTAGTTAAATAAATGAGTTGTCTAGTTTATCATAGAGATAATCTCTTAAATTTAGTTGTTATGTATATAACTAATTCATTTATAATAGGCTCTAATAATTTAGTGTAAATTATTTATGTTTAGTTTCTATATAATTTAAATTTAATCATATTTAGATTTACTTGCTTTAAGGAGTAGATTTATTTTCTTGTAGACTTAATTATAGTTTAAAGCATTTGATGATCAACTTTTATCTATTCATCTTTTATCAACAATGGTCAAACTTTCTTCATTCCTCTCAATATTCAAACCAGGTGTTTCCTTCACCCCCTAGAGCTTAGGTTTTCAATTTCGTACCCTTCAGTGATGGTTGACTTTTTGGTCAACCTTAGTTGACTTTTTGGTCAACTATCTCAATTTGTGTGCATGAGCACTCCTAAGGGCTTAGCGGGCCCTAGAAACTTTCTTCCATGTAATTCACATAGTTGACTTTTAGTCAACATTGGTTGACTTTTAGTCAACTATCTTGATTTGCATACCGGTCAAAGCTAGTAGCTTAAGGGCAACCTTATAGCTTATTTTAGTGTTGTTTGATGAAGTTTGACTTTTGGTCAAACTTGGTCAACCCTTTTTGATTGACCGTTGGACTATCATTAGACTCTTCCTTATTATCAGTTGCCTATTTATCTTTGCACTATTTTGCGTGCACATAGGGTCTTGTGCCAAATAGTGTTCTCTCCTTAGTTGTGTTAGTATAATGGTTTGTAGTTGCTTTGTAAGGTTTTAGAAAAAATTTGTTGTTGTGTTTTGCTCAACTTTTGGGCATGACAAATGAACCCCAAAAAGTACCCCCAAAGTCAAGATCCGAGTTTATGAGTTTAGAGAATTTGGGCAACCATCTTCTCAACTTCATTTAGTCTTCAGACCTCATTTATGAGGGGAGGAAGATATTTGGAGGAGTTATGGTGAAGGTACCCTTTCATTTATGGTTGTAGTTAGTTGTGGAGTTAGGAAGCCTATTAGAGGGAGTTTCAGGAGACTTCCTAGGTTGATCACCAACTCTCTACCCTTAGAAACTTACTAGTTTGGAAGGACTTCTTGAAGGATAAAAGGATAAAGCTCTTCTCAAATTTTCATAACCTTAAGCTTGGAGATAGGTTGGTGCTCAAACTCATGTTCTTTATGTTTTGTAGCATGGAAAGATTAGATATACTCTCATGGAGGCTATATGGTATTGTTGTGTGTTGTATTATTCTTTGATATGTGTTTTTCTTATAGTAATTGGCTTTATTTGTTATTTTAAGGGAGTTTTCAAGGCACACTCACCCTTGGGAGGGCAGAGTAACCTTGGAGGGTGAAAGGAATAGTGACAACCTTATTAGTGTAGAGTCTCCCCGTGTATGGGAAGGATAAACATGGATGCCTTGTTCTCCATCATACCAAGTTTTTCCCTTGGGAAATTGGGGGCCATAAGGAGTGGTCTTGGCTTGAAGCCATGGTTTTGTTGTGAAGATGGATTTGGGAAGTAATTTGTAGTGATCCCATGTGTGACCTTTGTATCATTTATATCTACTTGGTTTCTCCTAATGGTATGGTCTACTTTCACCCCTTGTTTAATGGCCTTTTGAAGGCCTATGTTCTTGCTTTGCATTTGGGAGTTTTGAGTGTCCTTTCTTTTAACAAGTTGTTTTGAGTATGTCGGTAATATCCCTTTTTGCTCTTTGTTCCCCTAACTCGGGGATGGTCATGTAATGGTCTAGGTTGGGAGGTGAGCCTCCATGGTTAAATCAGAATCTTTGTAGGTGCTTAGCTTGGATTTTGAAGGAGTCATGGATGCATTATAAAGATTTTCCTATTTTGTGATATTTGGAGTTCCTAGCCTTATTTTTGTAATTACAGTGATATTGCATGGAAAACAACTTCTATGTTTTCAAAGAATAGAAGTTGTTAAAGTTGTTATTATGAATATATGAAAGGTGGTGTTTTAATTTAAATCTTTGTAAGGTTATAATGTTTACAAATTTATGTTCTCAAATATGACTTAAGTATAGTTCTTAGACTATTTAATATATAAATTCCTAGTATCTCCTTATTATATTATAAGATGCTATGTAAAAAAGAGAGCTATTTAAAAGAAAATCATTTTTTTTAGTTTTGTGTTGCCCTTCCTTGTTATTTGTTGAATATTCATTTTAGGGTAGGGTTAGAAAACTTAAAAATGAATGCCTTAGTAGAGCTAAATATCTTATTTAATTAGACACTTTATTTATATCTTGTAAAAATATAAGTATAGTTCTTCTCTCTTGTAAAAAGGTTAGATAATTTCATAATAATTAAAGTAGTGAGAAAACATAACTATATGGTTGAAAATATAGATAAATTATTCTCACTTAACTTATATTTAAGATTTTATAAAACTAAGGTATAAGTTAGATTAGTCAAATTCCTAGTTGACACACCTAAACTATTACGAAAATATTACAACTAAAGAATTTGGTAAAAAGTGTTTAATACAAATCTTATAAAGATAATAAGGAAAAATAAATGCTATTCTAAAAATAGGTAAAACAAGCCTCTAAATTATGATGACCTACTAGATTATAAAAAAAAGCTTGGACCTATTATTCTTTAAAGTTGTTTAAATTTGATAGATATATTTAAACATAATTAGCTATATAAAGATTTACAATTATAATTATTTTATATATATATAATTATCAAGTTTGCATATATATTTCTTTAAATAAATTTTGATTATTTCTTATTTATATAAAAAAATAAACTAGAATTATATAAATTTGCACATGCATGATATTCTTAAAAACTTATATTATTAAATTAGTTTTCATCCTCTTATTTTTAAGCTCTATGTGAGGCCTCACCTCGTACCATCATTTCATAGCTAACTTTTCCACCTTATGATTCTCATGATGATACATTATTTTGATATATTAGACTCTTTAGACAGGGATTTCATATTTTGATATTATGTGATGATCTTTGATTATGTGGATGATGATTTAGGACATATTTCCATGCTTTGATTCACAGGCCTTGTTGTTATGGCATTTGATGAATTATATAATTTTGAGTATTATGATTTAAGTTTATATTGATGTGAGAAATGTGAATCTGATGAAATGCTTTATGTGACATGAACCATGTAAATTATTTAGGGTATTTGAGATAGATGTGTTCTTGAAATATCTTTATGTTAAAATTTAATAGAAATTGAGTAAATACATTCCTGTGATTTAGTGAATTTCATATGATATTGTGAAATGCGGTTAGATTATATGATGTATGTTATGTGATCATTATGTTACATTTTTATATGTATGTTATTGATCTTTGATGAGCTACTAATATTTGATCTAGTGTGTAGGAAGTTGGCCATGGAATTAAAATGAGGGGAAATCAAAGATGGATGTATGTGAAAATAATGTTAAGCCAAGGTTAACTCCAAAGGGAGAAATAACCTCATTGTTATGTGCTAATGTTGTAAAAGTAATGTTTTAATGTATTATTAATGTTGTGTTTATTTTAATTTATGCTTATGTCTACTTGGCATGCCATGTGTGTAGTGATGTGTTGTAACTTTATATGGTGTCAATTGACACATGTGTATGTGAGTTGGCATGGCCAAATAATTTGTTAATTGGTTGTTATTCACCTTTGAGTCACCTTGTAGAATCCCAAGGTTAGGTATCTTGGTTGTCGAGCCATAAGGGAATCTTATTTTGAATTTTTGTAGGTCAACTCTTAGTGGACTTTTGAAGGGTTAAATGTAGCCATAGAGGTTAGTTAGGGTTAAAATAAGATAACCCCATAGGTGCACTTTGGGTTGGGGGTCAAATTTTGACCAATAGGATGATTTTATCCCATTTTTGCCTCTTCTAAAAATGTCATTTGACAAAGTTGAGATGTGTGCCATGTCTACCTCTCTTTCAAATTTGAAATTCCCTCTTGTTGGAGAGAGAGAACCCTTGGATAGTGTGTCCAATCATCTTTGAGGTTAGGTAGGATGCTAGGTAGGGTTTTACTTTTAGTGGGATGGTGAGGAATTTGATAGGTTGATTTTCCACTCTCTAATTTTGGAGACTTCTAGTGGACTTAGCAGGTTTTTGGTTGGACTTAGCAAAAGAAGGAAAGGCTTGTAGGAAGGAAGCTCTACTCAAAATACATTTCCATAGCTTGGAGAAAGGTTGGTGATCCTATCATGAAATGCTTGTTTTTACTTCATGTTTGGATGTGTAAATTTTGTGAAGTTTTTAGTAGATGAATTTGTTAAGCTTTTCAAGCTTGTTTTCATGGCTTCATGTTATGTCTTTTTGTTGGTTTTGTCTTTATTTTTCTTGTCTTTGTTGGGGTGTGCAAGGCTAGACTCACCCTTGGAAGGGAAGAGAGCCTTGAGGGTGAAGGGTGTAGTTGGGAATGACCAAATAGTGTAGAGTCCTTCCTCATGGAGGAAGGGGATATGGCATGGATGGATGGGCTCCATGTTGCCATCATATTCTACTACACATTTGGGGGTCATAAGGGGAATTTGTTTTGTATGGGAAATGGAAGTAAATGGTGGGTTTGTGATGGCCTTGTGAAGGCATTATTTGTATGGTTTAGAGCTTTGTTAAAGGCATTGTTTAATTTTTTTGGCTTCTCCTATTTTGGGTTCATTTCTACCTTCACCCCTTTTATGGGTCCAAGCTGACCCATTGTGAAATCCATGAGAAAAGGGAATTTTATGTAATTTTTTATTTGTTGGTTTTTGTATATTTCATGAATGAGTCTTACCCCATCCATTAATTAAGTTGTAGATTTTTGTATAGTAAAATGGATAAATGCCTTGTGTAAAAATATTAGTGAAATAAAGGCTATGCAAATTCCTAAAATGCATGATTTATGCTTGTAAAAATATTTGTAAATGAATTTTAGAAATCTCTCTACTTTTCTATGTAATTAAAAAAAAAGAGAATATGAAAAGGAGATTCCAATGCTATTTTGAAAGAAAACCAAGTTGTTGTTTTGACTTCCTCTCTGGCAAAGATGACCTTCTATGAAGGTGAATGAGATGTATCATGCATTGGTATATCTCTAGTGATATACGTATAATCATCATATAGTACATCACCGGGATATAAATCATGGATAATTAATTCAAAAGTAATCAGTAAGATACATGTTGTTGGGTATTAAGAACTATGTAATGCACTAAGAGGGGGAGTCATCAGTGCAATAACCAATTCAATGATTTAAACTAATTGTGATCATCGGTTACAAACAAAATAGTAAACTAGTCATTGTTGCATTAACCATTATTGTTGATCACCCTCATAAACATAAAGCAGTAAATGGAAACCAAACATCACAATCATAAATACATGTGACACAATGATTTTAGTATCATGGAAACCCTAGTAAGAGGGAAAAACCATGGTGGGGATGAAACCCACAATCTTCTCCATTGTAGTGTGAAAGGTGCCATGTAAAAGGCTTACAAAAACTCTTTCTGAGAGTCATTCATCTTCTGAGAGATGCCTAGTACATTATGAGATGTACAATAAAGACCTTTGAAATTCTACCTTGTGTGAGGATTGAAATATCAATCTAGAGATTCACCTTGTAAAAGGATTTAATAACTAAGACCTGTAAGAGTCTACCTAGTGAAAGGATTTAACTTGTTACAATTGTGAGAGAACAACAAGTAACTAATCTATAGTATCACTCATTTCCTATCAGATCCTTTATATCCTATAGCTTCTTACACTTCCATGCTATCTGTGACTCAAACCTCTCCTTCCAATCTTATCACAATCTTCTGTACCGATCGCTGATTGATCTTGCAATTTTTTTCTTCACAAAACTGTCTAACCTTCTATATCCTTCTCAAAAATAATTTTTTATATGATTCCTTACTATTTTTTCCACTTAAACAACACCTTTGATTTTTCCTCTTAAGTGTTTAGCTCTTCTCTCACTCAATTCACCAATCTCGAGATAGTAATATATTTTTCTCTTAGAATTCAATCTTGCTTTTAGATCATTTTACACTTTAGGTTCAACTTCTTGTAGAATGTTCTAGATCATTGTTAACCTTATCTAAAATCATTCATATAGTTAAACCAATACAATCTTGACAACTCAGATAACCTTCATAACAAACCTCATCTCAAAATTTGTGTCAATTTATCATTTAGCAATCAAAGAAATAATGTTACAATGTTTCTTCTAGAATACTGATTAATTGTTCAAATCCAAATAATACATTAAAATTTTAAGATTCGATCATACAATTCATCTCTAACATGTTTCAATACATCATCATGTGAAACTGCTCCTCATAATATTTTAATCTTCACATACATTCATTAGTTTTCCATCATATTGTTCTTCTTTCTGCTTACCAGTTGTGTCACTTAGTCAATTTTAGATTTTTTAGTGTGTTTGACCATAAATGAAAACATTTGATCATATAGATATCATTTTTTGTTGTCTTTCCCATTTAGTTGATCAATTCCAACAATCTCCCCCTTTGGCATTGATGGAAAACCTTGTCAATTTCAAGATTGTATAGAACAATGGAAAAGAAAATGAAAATTACATAACACATTGTTCAAAGTGACTCACAAAAAAACTTCACCAAAATATTTTCATTTCATTAACTAATAGTACTCTACGTACAATATTGTTCCATTCCATTGCTCCCCCTTTCGTGATACTTCAAAAAACAAAATTCAAAATAGACATGATATATAAAGCATGTTCACATTTACATTTTCACCATATTGTTATGTCCATCACATTCTCCCCCTTTTGTCATCAAGGATAAAGGTGTAAATCAAAATTGCAGTCCATATTCCATTCAGTCAAATGAATCTACAACTTGTCAAATATAGTTTTGTAAGTTGGCTTTGTTGTACTCAAACTAGAGTCCCAAGTTTTCCTTAAGTGTGCAAGTGCAATACTCTAACCCATAAGATTACCTGACAAATATTCTAATTCATCCAATGTAACTGGCTCAAGTTTCCCAATCAAGTGCACAACATTCTTAACACTGACTACCATTAAATTAGTAGTAGGGGCCAAAAATGAGTTCAATTCAAGTAAAGTGTTCACTTTTTGTTCACGCTCATCCTAGATTTTCTTTAGCTTTCCTCCTAGCTCTCTAAATTTAGCTACATAAACTATAGCACATTAAACTTTTAAACTTTGAGTAGTAGCAATATCAAATCAAATGAACACAATGAATGCCAACATAATAACACAATATTTGTTGTTGAGGAAACCTTGTTAAAGGTAAAACCTCAGTGGGAATTAACACCCACTAATTATGTACTAAAAGTATAGTATCCTTGTTAGAATATCTAGCCCTGTTAGGAGCTGATTAAAATATTACAATACACAGTCTTTGTTAGAGGACAAACCCTGTTAGGAGTCAAGAAAAGAGGTGGGCTCACTACCCAAAGAAGGTTAAATCTACCTTCAGAACTCACTATTCGCAGCACAAGTGTATATGAAGAAATACACAATCTTTGAACTGTCTGACAACAACTATCTTTGCTTGATCAATTCCAATGAAGTACACAAGTTATCCTTTTTTCTATATCCATCAGACACAAGCTCATAGCTTCCACAATTCTCTTTTACATCACATACATTCTCTCCATATCTTTTCAAAAGAAAAGATCTTACATATATACCCTCTTACAAAATAAATAGTCAGGTCAGACAATTAGGCTTTCCTAATACACAAATAATTACATAACTCTTTGCTAAGATACACACGGTATCTAAGACAAGTATACAATAATTACATTACAACAATTAAGGACCGACATCCTTAATTCAAGTTCACCATCCATAATACACGCTACATCTCAAAAGTCGTGTTCCAAATAGGTCTTCTCCAGAACACATGCCATAGTTGACATCATCCTACTTTCCATACCTTGTGTAGACCATCAAACATTCTTCAGTACCATTTCTATCATCCCTTAAGCTTGCATACATTAAATCCTCATCTCCTGTAAGATATTCCCAAAATTTAGAGACTAACTCTGTCAACCTCCATTGTCACTGTCTAGTAACCAATCTTCACCAAATCTTATGTAACTCAGCCAATATGAAATATAGCATCATGCAATCTTAGATATAAGATCTCAACACCTTCCAATACACACAATTGACTTCACACATTTTGAAACATCCGTATAGTATCTATACACTGTAATAACTAGCTTGATTTCTTCATAGAAACATATGTTCACATCAGTGACAAAACACAAATGACAAAAGCAGTAACTCCAACATCACTCAACGTAGTGATTAAACATATTAAATGCATCAACGATCTCTCCAATGCAATAGCAATATCCAACAATCTCCCCCTTTGGCATTGATGGAAACATATGGTAAAATCCACCAACCCAAAAGTATTATCTCAGTATCTTTACCACATAGTCTCTTTCCCCCAATACATAGTCTCTTTCCTGTCAGATTTTCACATAGTCTATTTCCCCCTTTGACAATAATGGAAAAGGGTGCCATAAGTCATCAACTATCTTCCACAACTATCTTCAATGATCACTCCCCCTGAGGAGTAGATCCCTAAATCAAGTCCAGAATATGATAAGGCTCTGAAAACCTATGGACAGATGCATCCCTGCATCATTTAATTCACACTAGGAGGGGCTTGAACCCAAAGCATACCTTTGAGATACTCAAAGGTATCATTTGGAAATGGCTTTTTAAAGATGTCTGCTATCTGTTCCTTTGTGCTAATGTATTCCAACCTTATTTCCTTCTCTGTTACCTTATCTCTCAAGAAGTGATACTTAATAGAAATATGTTTAGTTTTAGAGTGCATCATAGGATTCTTTGACATGTTTACTATACTGGTGTTATCACAATGGATAACCACTGGTTCATCAAAAGTTATTCCAATATCTTTTAGCATTTGTTTCATCCAAACAATTTGAGTGCAGCAATATCAAATCAAATGAACACAATAAATGCCAACACAATAACACAATATTTTTTATCGAGGAAACCCTGTTAAAGGTAAAACCCTGATGGGAATTAACACCCATTAATGATGTACTAAGAGTATAGTATGCTTGTTAGAATATCTAGCCCTATTAGGAGCTAATTAAAACATTATAGTACATAGTCCTTGTTAGAGGACAAACCCTATTAGGATACAAGAAAGGAGGTAGGCTCACTGCCCAGGCTCACTACCCAAAGAAGGTTAAATCCACCTTTAGAACTCATTGATCACAACACAAGTGTATATAAGAAATACACAATATTTGAACTATATGATAGCAACTATCTTTTCTTGATTAGTTCCAATGAAGTACACAAGTTATCCTTTGCTCTACATCTAGCAGACACAAGCTTGCAACTTCCACAATTCTCTTTGACATAACATACATTCTCTCCATATATTTTCAAAAGAAAATATCTTACATATATACCCTCTTACAAAATAAATAGTCAGGCCGGCCAATTAGGCTTTCCTAATACACAAATAATTACATAACTCCTTGATAAGATACACATGATATCTAAGACAAGTATATAACAATGACATTACAATAATTAAGGACCGACATCCTTAATTCAAGTTCACCATCCATAATACACACTACATCTCAGAAGTCAGCTTCCAAATAGGTCTTCTCCAGAACACACGCCACAGTTGACATCATCCTTCTTTTTGTACCTTGCACAGACCATCGAACATTCTTCAGTACCCTGTATGTCATCCCTTAAGCTTGCATACACTGAATCATCATCTCCTGTACGATATTCCCAAAACTCAAAGACTAACTCTGTCAACCTCCACTGTCACTTTCTAGTAACCAATCTTCACCAAATCTTATGTAACTCAACCAATATGCAATTTAACATCATGTGATCTTAGATATAATATCTCAACACCTTCCAGTACACAAAATTGACTTCGCACATTTTGAAACATCTGTACACTGTAATAACCAGTTTGATTTCTTCACAGAAACATATGTTGACATCAGTGACAAAACAAGAATGACAACAATAGTAACTCCAACATCACTCAACATAGTGATTAAACATATTAAATGTATCAAAAATATCCCCAATGCATTAGCAATATCCAACAATCTCCCCCTTTGGCATTGATAACAACATATTTGAAAATACATCAACCCAAAAGTATTCTCTGAGTACCTTTACCACATAGTCTCTTTGCCCAATATATAGTCTCTTTCCTGTAGGATTTTCACATAGTCTCTTTCCCCCTTTGACAACAATGGAAAAGGGTTCCATAATTCATCAACTATCTTCCACAACTATCTTCAATGATCACTCCCCCTAAGGATTAGATCCCTACATCAAGTCCAAAATATGATAAGGCTCTAAAAACCTCTGGACTGATGCATCCCTACATCATTTAATTCACACTAGGAGGGGCCTGAACCCCAAGCATACCTTTGAGATATTAAAAGGCATCCTTTAGCAATGGATTTATAAAGATGTCTGCTATTTGTTCCTTTGTGCTAATGTATTCCAACCTTATTTCCTTCTCTGCTACCTTGTCTTTCAAGAAGTGATACTTAATAGCAATATGCTTAGTTTTAGAGTGCATCGCAGGATTCTTTGACATGTTTACCGTACTGGTGTTATCATAATGGATAATGTTGGAAATTTGGCTAAGTTGATTACATAGATGTTGTCATTATGGAAACATATGATCCACAAGAAGATCACACAGGTCAGAGAGCTAGTATGACAAAGCACATTACAAAATTGTCTAAGTATGAGACAGTATTTTTACCAGTGAACCTGGACATAGTTTTTGTTTGTGATGTTTATTGGAGTAAGTTTAGTGCTTGTGCACTTGAACATAGACTCTGTAATGACTATTGAACACCCATCTTAGAGTGCAAGTTAGTATGGCATGTACGGAAGAAGTTATGATAGTTTTACCGAAGATAGTGTCAAGCCGACAGGATAGAATATGAAGACAAAATTAGTAAAGAGTTAAGGGGTTATTTTGTTTATCAAAATAATGACTTAACAATATAAAGGGATGACATCCTAGATGTTAACTCTTGGATAAATTTATTTGTATAAATGTAATTTTAATTGTAAGAAAAGATATAGATGTATGATGAAGTAATGAAATGTAATGAAGCAGTGATATGATGCAAAATATATGATGCATATGTAATAGTGATAGTGAAAGAGTAGTGAAGAGATATTAATGCAAGTAATATAAGGTTATGTAACTTAACCTTCTTTTGTAATCAATGTATATTGTACATTACTTGTTTGGGCAGTGGGTTCATCTAGGAATCACATTTTGTACTACCAACTCCTAACAGGGTTGAGTCTTCTAACAAGGCCTATAGTCCCTTAATCAGGACTGGTACACTATATGTTTGTAATAGCCTCCTAACAGGGTCAACATCCTTAACAAGATACTTTTGATTAGTGGATCTTTGTGGGTACCATCCCCACCGAGGTTTTCCCTTGGCCAGGGTTTCCTTGAGAACAAATAATGTGTTATGAGTTCTTTAGTTTTATTGCTATGCATGTTGTTTAGCTTCTTATGTTATGCATGTATAAAGATAATCTGTTATATCCATAATTGGGCAAAAGTAAAAGTTTGTAGAATACTGATTCACCCCCCCTTCTTAGTATTCCCTATTTCTAACAATTGGTATCAAAGCTTAGTTACTCATAAAAGAATCATTCAAGGAAAGCCTAGTAGCTTGAGTAAGATCTCTATGGATATGGATCAACTACAGAAGAATCTTGAAGAAGATCTTGAAAAGATTGACTTGCTTACTATTGAAAAAGATACTTTGAAAAGAAAATATGATGATGCAAAGAAACTCATTGAGAAACTAAAAAACAAGTTGGAAGATCTGAGATCTGAAAAGGAATCCAAAGTTTTTATTGAAGATTGTGATGACAATTTAGAAAAATAAAATGAGATCCTTAAGCATGAATTGAAGATAGCAAATCTGAAGCTTAGCTTGAAAGATGGAAATGGCAAGAATGAAGCAAATTTGAAATCTGAGAATGAAAGTCTAAAGACTGAAAATGAAGGACTAAAATATAAACTTAGTAAAGTAACATCTGAACTTGAGAAAGTCAATTTGCAGTATGATGAACTTGAGAAATACAATAAGATTGTGAAAGGTGAACTGACTCAATCCAAACAACAACTTAAAAGGCTATATTCAACCAGTGAGAAGATTGATGAACAAATATCTTATCAAAAACCATTCTATGATAAGACTGGTCTTGGATTCAACACTTTTTAAGAAAATGATGAAAGCAAGGAACCAGATTTGAAAATATCTGAAAGCATAGATGAGAAGAAGTTTGATGAGATCAACAAATCTAAAGATACACCTAAAGAAGAAGAATCACCTAAGCAAGAGGAATCACCCAAAGTTATGCAAAGAGAATTCAAAGGTAGATGTTTTGCTTGTAACAATATTGGTCATATGAAGAGAGATTGCACAAGTAAGCAATTTAAACCTCTTACTGGTTATTGTTATAATTGTCATGGTTTTGGACATAGAGCTATTGAATGTAGGAAACCTAAATTTATTGAGAATAATGATGGTAGTAGAATGTTTAGGAATACTAACAATGCAAATAAGAAACCTACTGAAGATATGAACAGAAGAAATTGAGTAATATGTTATAGATGCAACAAGGTTGGACACATTGCCAGAAACTGCAGATCACAAATCAATCATCCTGGACCAAGATATGGAAACAATGAAATTTTTTGTTAGATATGTAATAAGACTGGACATATAGCAAGGTTTTGCAGAATGAACAATAGAGTTTTCATCCTAATCCTAATCCCAGAAATCATACAAGAAGAAATGAAGATGCAAGTAACAGTCACAAAGGATGTTGTAGTAATTTAGATAAAGTGAAGTTTATCAAAAGCATAGACCAATGAGACATATTCAACATTGAAGGTAATCAGGAAGGTAAAGTATTGAAAGGTAAGAATGAATCTTTACTTGACCCATCTCAAAGTACTTAATTTATGAAAATTGCAATAGAATAGGAACTTAGATTAGTGTAGAAGTAGATATATGATGAACTGAGTCTTGCACAGTTAATGAAAGGTAGTTTATGATGTTCTAATGCTATGGTTAAAAGTGCAAAGAAAAATATTATGTTTTGCGAGATCGCAAGAAGTTTTAAGCTTTGCAGGTTAGCAGAAACAACTTTTTGGAAAGAAGTGGCAAAAGAATTGAATGTGATGTCAGATCTAAGTAAGATTGAATTAATAAAAGGTCATGATTGGTATTATTTGATCATCAAAGTGAAATCAAGTGTTAAGGAGATCAAAGAGTAGTGATTGGAAGCATTTTGCAAGGATTTGGAGAAGAATTTTGTGTCAAATCTACACAAGCCCTAAAACCGCGAAATCAAGGTATTTTACTTGACAAATTTTTAAATCAGTGAAGGAATTAGAAGAAATTAGGGATGTCTCTTTAATACATAATGTCAGAGATAAGAATAGACCTAAGCTGAAAAGGGAACCAGTAGAACCCTTGGAAGATGATCCTAGGTTAGCATTATCATCCGTACCAGACAGAGTTTTACACCTAGAGAATGTTAGAAGTTATCTTGGATGCAAACTAGAGACTGTCAGTGATAGTGATTTCACAAATGAATATCAAAAAATCTACAATCAGGATATGACGCTGAAAGAAGGATTTGAATATTTGGAAGATAATGAAATTGTTAAGTATGCATTACAGTATGAATTTGATAATGAAGAATGTACTAAGATTATCTTAAGCAGAATTCATAATGGGAAGTTTTGGTTAGAAGATAGAGTGATAGATATCACAACTGATTTGATTCATGAAGTCACTGGATTATCTAAAACTGGAGCTATTCCTTTAAATGAGAAATTCATGAGGAAAATATTCATTGACAACCAAAATTCATCCTATAATGGTAGAGGAATTGTGATTAGTAAGATCAAACAAGATGATGTGAGATACTTATGCAAGATCCTAACCACTAAGTTTTGTGCAAACTCAAGAGAGGATGACATGGTAGCTGGAATGATACATGCAGCTTATCTAATGTTTGTTGATAAGGTACAAGTTGATATGTATGAAATTCTGAGAATTCAACTATTTGAGAACTTGGAAAAGATTAAGAAAACTAAGTATACACAGTTTAGGTTCTCATCCTTAATCACCTACATGTTTTTTCATCTATTAAGAAGATTTCCTTACACCATTGGAAATGACTGGAATGATGGCCTAAATACAATGGAAAGGATTAACCTAGTGTACAGAAGGCATATTAGTGACAAAGTAAATGAGAGTGCAATATTGGTAATCAAGACATTTCAGAATATTGTATCTAGCAGATCAAGGATCCCAAAGTCTCTTGTGGAGAAGTATAAAGATGACATATGTTTCATGGTTGATACTAACTTTACCTACATTGAAGCAGTAGAACCTAGAACAAAGTTCATAGACGCTCTTGGCTATGAAATATCTGAGGTAGAGACATAAGAGTATGTTAGCAGGCTACTTAAGTGTAAGTTGGACACTCAGTGTAACAGGTTTGGAACCTTTGAGGAGAACTTCAACTCCGCAAAGACCTTACTTGAAGAGAAGCGGTCTAAGAAAAGAGTTAAGAGTACCATAAAGAAAATCCTAAAAGATACAGGGATGACAAAGCATGAGTTTTTGGTAGCAAAGCAAACAACAACAGCAATCAGAGAGAGTGGACAAAAAGAAGTTGTCTATTCCACCTTTATCATTAATTGCAACACAGTAGGAATAATCACAAGTTAAGGTGAAAGTGGAAGAAATTGAGAAGGATCAAGAAGCAAAGATATCCACTAGATCCACTTCCTCCACACCTAGAAAAAGAGTAAAGTAAAGTGCTACTGGACCAGGAAAGAGACAAAAAACTTTAGTGCAACCAGTTCCAAGAAAAATTACAGAAATAAAAGAAGATGTCACTTCTATTAAGAAGAAAACTTGGAAATTGAAAGTTGAGAAGCTTAATGAGCAGATCATTGAGGATGGAGACTTTACAAGAATGAATAAGTACTATGATCTTTATGATTATGCAGAGTAGAGAAAAGCTTGTAAGGAAGCTTTGTGTAGTAAAAGATGAAACACATTTTAGTCAAATCATGAAAGCCTTAAGCACCCATCTGAGAACCAAAAGGAGAACCATTCAAATTATGGGAGGTAGATATGAAGAAATGAATTCTAAGATAGAGCAAGCAATAATCAAGGTTATGATAGAAAATTTTGGAGAACCATTAGTTGCAGTAGAGCAAGCAGGTGAAACAGAACAAGAGGACATTCCCTCTCGACCAACCATTAACATTGAAGATGAAACCATGAATGTAGAAGGAATAAAGATCACCTTGGATATTGATGATAATGTATTCAAGAATTTGGAGAACATTGTTGACAATTCGGCCTCTGAAGAATGGGAAACTACAAAAGGAGAAGAGACAACATAGACAATAGTTGTAGAACACCCAGTAACAAAAAAATAGGTACCCATTCCCATTAAAGAAGATATCAGTCTTACTCCTAAGACTAGAAAGAAGAATCAGATTGGATCTATGATTGAGCACTTGGGAAAGGAAGTAGATGATGATGATCAGTTGGAATTGATCACATCCTTGAACAAAATCATTGGAAAGAACAAGAAAGTGAAAAGTCTTGAAGGATGCCTGAAGGAACTTACTGAGAAGTTACAAAGCATTGTAACTACACAAATTGTAGGAGCAGGCCCTTTGGAGAAAGCAAAGAAGGTAATGAGAACTTTTGACAATGAATTCACAAACTTGTCTGATATTGTAAAAGTGAAAGAAAAAGTAGCCTATGAGGCCAGAATGCTTTTGAACATTAGCTAGAATATCAGGAATGATATCAACAATCTTGATATTTGTATCAAGGACTTGAGGAAGAATTTGGAAACAGGAAAATCTTTGTACATACAGTGTACAAAATCCAAGACCTTGACAGTAGAAGAAGATCAAAAGATGAAGATGAAGGAAGCAAAAATTCAGAATGAATCTAACCTTCTTTCTAGCCCCAATGTGAAGGTATTTGATGTTAAGAAGAAAATTCAGAAGCTATATGATGAAATCAGAGTTTTGCAAGATGAGAGAGACAGAAAAATGAAAAGATTCACTCTTTTGAGAGAGCACACTTCTATGAAGTTAAGCATTATTGAAGAGCAGTTGGAAGAATGTCTTTCAGCTAAGACATCCTTTCAAAAGTTTAACTTTGAGAACCTCCAAGCATGTGAAATAGCATCTTATGGACTGAGCGCACTACTCAATATGGTAGATTCCATTAAGAAATCATGGGAGAAGGAGTTAGAAGCTATGAAGATTGATTTTACAGATTGTGTTGCAAGCCTACCGGCTTTGCAATAATGAATTAAGGTATAATCTTTTTGTGATACAGTTTTGTAACCCTCCTTACCTTTATTTTGTCATTGTTGTCAAAGGGGGAGAGATATATAGCAGAAAATTGATAATATATGATAAGGATTGATACTCTTAGGGGGAGTACTATATTAGAGATAATATTTTTTTTGAGGAGTTATAAGGATAGTATATATTTATACTATGACCACAATTTTGAGATTTTGAAGTTGTACACTTAGCCAATTTTCTCATATGTTGCCACCAATGACAAAGGGGGAGATTGTTGGCAATTTGGCTGAGTTGATTACATAGATGTTGTCATTATGGAAACATATGATCCACATGAAGATCACATAGGTCAGAGAGCTAGTATGACAGAGCGCATTGCAAAATTGTCTAAGTATGAGACAATATTTTTACCAGTGAACCTAGACACAGTTTTTGTTTGCAATGTTGATTGGAGTAATTTCAATGCTTGTGCACTTGAACATAGACTCTATGATGACTATTGAACACCCATCTTAGAGTGCACATCAGTATGACATGTATGGAAGAAGTTATGATAGTTTTACCGAAGATAGTGTCAAGCTGACAGGACAGAATATGAAGACAAAATTAGTAAAGAGTTAAGGGATTATTTTTTTTATCAAAATAATGACTTAAAAATATTAAGGGATGACATCCTAGATGTTAACTCTTGGATAAATTTATTTGTATAAATGTAATTGTAATTGTAAGAAAAGATATAGATATATGATGAAGTAATGAAATGTAATGAAGCAGTGATATGATGTGAAATATATGATGCATATGTAATAGCGATAGTGAAAGAGCAGCAAAGAGATATTGATGCAAGCAGTATAAGGTTATGTACCTTAACCTTCTTTTGTAATCAGTTTATATTGTACATTACTTGTTTGGGCAGTGGGCTCATCTGGTAATCATATTTTGTACTGCCAACTCCTAACAGGGTTGAGGCTTCTAACAAGGCCTATAGTCCCTTAATTAGGACTAATACACTATATGTTTGTAATAGACTCCTAACGGGGACAACATCCTTAACATGATACTTTTGATTAGTGGATCTTTGTGGGTACCATCCCCACCGGAGTTTTCTCTTGGCCAAGGTTTCCTTGAGAACAAATAATGTGTTATGAGTTCTTTAGTTTTATTGCTATGCATGTTGTTTAGCTTCTTATGTTATGCATGTATAAAGATAATCCGTTATATCCATAATTGGGAAAATGTAAAATTTTGTAGAATAATGATTCACACCCCCCCCCCTCTCATTATTCCCTATTTCTAACAAATAACCACTGGTTCATCAAAAGTTATTCCAATATCTTTCAACATTTGTTTCATCCAAACAATTTGAGTGTAGCATTATCAAATCAAATGAACACAATGAATGCCAATACAATAACACAATATTTGTTGTTGAGGAAACCATGTTAAAGGTAAAACCCTGATGGGAATTAACACCCACTAATGATGTACTAAGAGTATAGTATCCTTGTTAGAAGATATAACCCTATTAGGAGCAGATTAAAACATTACAGTACACAGTCCTTGTTAGAGGATAGACCCTGTTAAGAGTCAAGAAAAAAGGTGGGCTCACTGCCCAAAGAAGGTTAAATCCACCTTCAAAACTCATTGTTCGTAGCACAAGTGTATATGAAGATTTACACAATCTTTGAACTATTTGACAACTATCTTTGCTTGATCAATTCCAATGAAGTACATAGGTTATCCTCTACTCTACATCCAGCAGACACAAGCTCATAACTTCCACAATTCTCTTTTACATCACATACATTCTCTCCATATCTTTTCAAAAGAAAAGATCTTACATTTATACCCTCTTACAAAATAAATAGTCAGGTCGGCCAATTAGGCTTTCCTAATACACAAATAATTACATAACTCCTTGCTCAAATACACATAGTATATAAGACAGGCATAAAACAATTACATTACAACAATTAAGGACCGACATCCTTAATTCAAGTACACCATCCATAATACACACTACATCTCAGAAGTTGGCTTCCAAATAGGTCTTCTCTAAACACACACCATAGTTGACATCATCCTACTTTTCATACCTTGTGTAGACCATCAAACATTATTCAGTACCCTGTCTATCTTCCCTTAAGCTTGCATACACTAAATCCTCATCTCCTGTAAGATATTCCCAAAACTCAGAGACTAACTCTATCAACCTCCACTATCATTGTCTAGTAACCAATATTCACCAAAGCTTATGTAACTTAGCCAATATGCAATATAACATCATGCTATCTTAGATATAAGATCTCAACACCTTCCAGTATACATAACTGACTTTTCACACTCTAAAATATCTATACAGTATCTGTACACTATAATAACTAGCCTAATTTCTTCACAGAAACATATGTTGACATCAGTGACAAAAAATGAATGATAACAACTGTAACTCCAACATCACTCAATGTAGTGATTAAAAATATTAAATGTATCAACAAAATCCCCAATGCATTATCAATATCCAACAATCTCCCCCTTTGGCATTGATGGAAACATATGGGAAAAACCCCAAAAGTATTCTCTCGGTACCTTTACCACATAGTCTCTTTCCCCAATACATAGTCTCTTTCCTATAGGATTTTCACAGAGTCTCTTTCCCCCTTTGACAACAATGGAAAAGGGTGCCAGAAGTCATCAACTATCTTCCACAACTATCTTCAACAATCATTCCCCCTGAGGACTACATCCCTACATCAAGTCCAAAATATGGTAAGGCTCTGAAAACCTTTGGACTGATGCATCCTTGCATCATTTAATTCACACTAGGAGGGGCATGAACCCCAAGCATACCTTTGAGAGGCTCAAAGGTATCTTTTGGAAATGACTTTGTAAAGATGTATGATATGTGTTCCTTTGTGCTAAAGCATTCCAACATTATTTCCTTCTCTGCTACCTTATCTCTCAAGAAGTGATACTTAATAGAAATATGCTTAGTTTTAGAGTACATCAAAGGATCCATTGACATGTTTACTATACTTGTGTTATCACAATGGATAACCACTAGCTCATCAAAAGTTATTCCAATATCTTTCAGCATTTGTCTCATCTAAATAATTTGAGTGCAGCAATATCAAATCAAATGAACACAATAGTTCACAATATTTGTTTTTGAGGAAACCATGTTAAAGGTAAAACCTCGGTGGGAGTTAACACTCACTAATGATGTACTGAGAGTATAGTATCATTGTTAGAAGATCTAGCCCTATTAGGAGCTGATTAAAACATTAGAGTACATAGTCCTTGTCAGAGGACAAACCCTATTAGGATTCAAGAAAAGAGGTGGGCTCACTACCTAGGCTCACTACCAAAGAAGGTTAAATCCACCTTCAGAACTCACTATTCATAGCACAAGTGTATATATGAAGAAATACATAATCTTTGAACTATCTGACAACAACTATCTTTTCTTGATCAGTTCCAATGAAGTACACAAGTTATCCTTTGCTCTACATTCAGTAGACACAACCTCACAACTTCCACAATTCTCTTTTACATCACATACATTCTCTCCATATCTTTTCAAAAGAAAAGATCTTACATATATACCCTCTTACAAAATAAATAGTCAAATTAGTCAATTAGGCTTTCCTAATACACAAATAATTACATAACTCCTTGCTAAGATACACACAATATCTAAGACAAGTATACAACAATTACATTACAAGAATTAAGGACCGACATCCTTAATTCAATTTTTCCATCCATAATACACACTACATCTCATAAGTCAACTTCCAAATAGGTCTTCTCCGGAACACATGCCACAATTGATGTCATCCTACTTTTCATACCTTGTGTAGACCATTGAACATTCTTTAGTACCATGTATGTCATCCCTTAAGCTTGCATACACTGAGTCCTCATCTCCTGTAAGATATTCCCAAAACTCAGAGACTAACTCTATCAACCTCCACTGTCACTGCCCAATAACTAGTCTTCACCAAATCTTATGTAACTCAACCAATATGCAATATAACACCATGTGATCTTAGATATAAGATCTCAACACCTTCCAATACACACAAATGATTTCACACATTCTGAAACATTTGTACAGTATCTATACACTATAATAACTAGCCTGATTTCATCACAGAAACATATGTTGACATTAGTGACAAAACATGAATGACAACAATAGTAACTCCAACATCACTCAACATAGTGATTAAACATATTAAATGTATCAAAAATCTCTCCAATGCATTATAAATATCCAACAACATCATACTTCTCAATTATTTCATCCAATTCCTTCTGAAATTCTTTTGTCTTCTTGTCTATATCACTTGTTAACTCAGATAGCTTTGACACTTTGTTACTATTCCATCAATAATTTTTAGGTTAGGTTTTGTAGTCTTGACTTGTTCCTACAAATTGTCTTTGTCTTTCCTAATCTTGGCCTTTACCTTTTCTATCCTTTTCTTCTCATAGGCATCTTCAGCTATAGACATTGAGACTTTATCCAACAATGATGTACCATCTAGTATTACCTTTTCTAACTTGTCTGGTTGATCGATGATATTATAATTTTCATCAATATTAGCATCAAGTACTAAGTTGTGCAATATCTCCTTTATTGTTTTGATCACTCTCTCCTTCTTCAATCTCGCCTTGTTCCTCTCAATTTGTACTTTTAACTTTTCCAACAGTGCCATCATTTCCTTAGGGCTCAATAGTTTGAAGTGTACCTTTTCTAAATTAATTTCTTCAATAGCTTCCTCTTCCTCACATACTTTAGGAATCTATATACTTACTCTTATCCTTTTCTTTACTAACTCGTTAAGCTCCAACTTTCTCTTAACCGGTTGCTCTTCTATTGCTATTGTTGGAACATTGGTACGAGTTACCAATTATATAATTGAATGTGCAACAAGAGGGATAAGTGTAACTCTTGAATGCTATATTTACCTCCTCATAAGGTATTTCCTCAATAACTACCTCATTTTTCTTTTTCTCCTTTATTTTCTACTCTTCTTGCCTCTTTATTTCTTGTACATGTGTAGGGATGGCCTCAATAACTTGCTCAATTACCGCTGATGGAATATAAGTGATAGGAAGAGAGGGTGAACTAGGTGGTTCAAGGATTACTACCTTATCTTGGTCTAATTAATCTTCTTCTTCCTCATCAGAATGCTCAGGTTCATCACCTTCTTCCTCTTCATCTCCTTCCTCTTGAGCTCTTTTAGATCTATTAAGATCATCTTTCCAAGCTTTATTTGTTTCTTCATGCAGACCTTGTGTTTCTCCTAAAATAATCCTATTGACTCTGCTTTTGAAATGGAAAGCATCCTTGTGTGCATCAACAAAAGATTTAATTTCACTAACATCTAATCTAGTATTACACTCCATCAATTCTTTCTCTCTTACTTCATAGTCAATGCCTAAAGCAATCTTCCATCTTCCATATATTATGTCAAACAAAGTTTTAGAAATATGACCTCTAATTTTCATAGGATCTTGTGGTTCTCATCCAACCATAATAATTTATCGTGAGACATGCTCGATACATATCTCTTCCAATTGTTGTAAAAACAACTATGTAAATGAAGTGCATTCAAAATACTATCGTTCATAATATGTGCATAATAGTTCTTCAACCTTCCATTTTCACACAACTTTACATATCCTTTTTTATATTTGTTTCTCTAAGTTCCTCCATCTTGTTATGAATAAAATAACAAATTTCCTCGACCAAAAAGGCTCCAAGTGGGGTCAACTACAATGATCCAGCTCTGTCAACCTCAACATCCTACATAGGATGCAACTCAAATCGTGGTTGCAGTTCTTTAATATGTGCAATTAGAATAGGAGTATCAATCTCTTATTCCATCTTCAACTCTCCTCAACAATAAAAATAAAAAACTCAACTTCAATCGATCAAATTCTTCACTTCAACTCTTGCTTTATTTGCGTAGGGTTTAACACTCTCACTCTCCAAATTCAACTATTACCCATGAAATTCAAGTAGACAGTCGCTCAATTTCAGCTCACACTAGCTCATAAATAGTTCTCATGAAAGAAAAGTGTGCAAATGATCTTTTCTCATGTATTTATAATTTCACTAGGGTTTTACCATTCATTCCAGTTATCGTTACCTATTCAAACGGTTAACCATCTTACCATTTGTTCATTAAATGCATAATTCTACCATTCAGTTCACTTCCAACTATAATATTTTACAACGGTTGAAATTTTTCCATAATACCATTAAGGATAGGTACAATGACATCACATCACATCTTAGTATGCTAATTTGGATTACTTACTAATAATATTTAGGGGATCGATGGATAGGACATTTGTATTATTCTTGTTAAGTTAATTTATTGACCTAGTTAGATGATGAATTCTCAATACTTGATGGTTGACATCCCAATTTTGATGAACTTAATCCTCCTTTCTTAATCCAAATTTATTCATATTAATTCTTACTAATTCAACATTTAAAATCTTATTTCCTTCATTTTGTGGTGACTAGTTCACTACACTATTTCTGCAATCTCTTGCTAGATGACCCACTCTATTACATGCATAACAGATCATGCCATTTGATCTCCATGGCCCATAATAATTTCTCAAGTTCATTCTTCTACAATTTTTTGACATATGTACATGAATTCCATAGTTTGCACAAATTACACCAAATTGTTGTTCTCTACCATAAGTGTTCACCGATGGCTTAGGTATTCCAAAATTATTCAATGCTAACCTACACTTTGTTTCTTTGTGTCCATACTTATTGAAATAGTAGCAATATCCCTCAAATCTTGCTCCAAACTTAGCATTAGGTCTACATTAACTTTCTCTATGCCCAAATTTATTATAGTTATAATAGTATCCATTAAAAGATTGAGTTTTAAGACTTATCGGTTGGTATCTGCAAGCATTTGATGTGTGTCCTAACTTTTTGCAATTGTAGCATGTAGGCTTTGATGTTTTTCTTCCTTAACTACTGACAAGTGACTTGGATTCTTCTTGTTTCTCCTTGGTCTTTGTAAGAATTTTCCTAAGGAAAAGAATGAAAATGCCAAGATCTAGAAGCTCAATAGATAGCACAAGAGAGACACATATGATATGATCAATTGAATGGTCAATAATCAAATAATAATGAATAATTTTATTACATACAATGTAGGAATGCCTAAATATATATGCAATGCAATAAGACTACATGATAAGGAGATGATAAGCTATCAACCACACTAGGTGGAATCACATGTCCACCAAAGGTGAATCATCCTCCATTGTACATCAAAGTATGTGCAATAATGAGAGGATGATAATGTGACAAGAGCACTAAAGGCAGATCTCACACACAAAGAGGTATGAGATGACAACTATCACCAACTAAAGTGGAAATTCTCCTAACCATGTGCTAAAATGAAATGCAAACTCCTAGGTGTCTCAATGACAACTAATATGTGAATGCATTATCCTAAGTAAACTTAAGTAAAGTGTAATTAGTGAATAATTAATTACACAAACACCCCCCCTCAAGAAACTTAGGGGAATAAAATTAATCTCACACTGCTAAATGACAATGCATAATGGGTCCTGACTACTAGGCCATGTTAGGTACCCATGTACAAACTGCAAGTGCAAAATATGTGTAATGCAATCTCTCATAAATTGGAGAAAGAGGGAAACCCTCATGGGAAAAACCCTCCCCTCAAAAGAGAGATGAATACAAGAATAGAATATGAGAGAGAAACCCTCATGTGAGGAAAATATCCCCCCCATAAGAGAGAAGAAGTGGAAGAGAGACCAAGTAGCCCCCCCTCAATGTAGAATAAAAACCAATGGTAGATGCTCCAGGATCAATGTCGAAATTGCTCCATGAGTGTAGAATAACATTCCTCCCCTTAGGAAGAAACAATACCAAAGGTGTATATATGAAGCCTCCTCCCTAATTTATAGGAAGAAACCTCAAAATGTATGAAATCTATGAAACCTTCTCAAGAGTCCCCATGTCAATGTTGAAAGGTGCCTCCTCCAAATCATGTGTACTAAGCCACTCTATAGAAAAAGACAAATCAGGATCAACTAAGGATGAATTTAGAACATGTGCCAAAGACCCAAGTGTCTCCTCTGAAGATAAAGTGACACCTTCCAACTATTGTATCAAAGTATCCACAATCATGTCACCCTTGAAAGAATGATCAAGTAGAGAATAAAGATGAGGGTTAGTAAGCTCCCTCACAACAATTGAAGAAGGATCATCTTCACCAAAG
Source organism: Chamaecyparis obtusa (assembly GCA_027943335.1). NCBI lineage: Eukaryota > Viridiplantae > Streptophyta > Pinopsida > Cupressales > Cupressaceae > Chamaecyparis > Chamaecyparis obtusa. Next base: position 1,704,899 of record BSBK01000944.1, read on the forward strand.
AGAAGATGAATAGCATCAATAGTGTCTCCCAAATTTGAAATTTAGGACTCCACAAACAAACTTGCAATGTCTATGAATTAGTCATCCCATGGAACTAAGTCTAGAAGATAATGAATATCTTGCTGCACCAAATCACCTGAACCCATGGTTGTATGAATGCAAGCATCATTAGGAGCAAGAGTAGAAGTAGTCTCAATAAGAGGAGATGAAATGGATCATGAGTGAGAATACCCAAGTTCAAGAGGCTCAAGAAATTGATCATGAGTGAGAATACCCAAGTTCAAGTAGCCAAAACTCTACTCAAAATCTGAATCATCACTGTAAGTGTGATCATATGTTGAAGAATCATTTCCATCAAGAGGAACAAAATCTGCAAAGGAGTACAACCGAGAAGAGTGATCCACCATCCCATTAGCAATAATTGCTCCACTCTCCAAGTCCTTGATGAAAACTGAATCAAGTGTAAATTCCACAGTCTTCTTTGTAGCACCATTTGTGATTTGAGATATAGAAAGAAGGTTATTGGTCAAGTGTGGAACTCACAACACATCATTGAAGTGTCCCTCCCCAACATCGATACTTCCTTTCCCAATCACATTCATGTAAGTGTGATTTCCCATCAAAATAGGTGGACCTTTGCAAGGCTCAAATGATGAAAACATGGACTGTGAAGAAGCCATATGATGAGAAGCCCTTGAATCTAGAATCCATCTACTTGAATCGGGACTTGAAGAAGCATATAAAGCTTGTCCTTTTTGTGTGACAAATGCATGACCCTTTCCTTTATATTTTTTTGAATTTTGTGAAGAAGTTGAGGTAGACATCCTAAAAGGCAAATTGATCTTGTTCTTTACAAGAAGATTCTTCAATTCATCAATGTCCTTATAACAAAAATGTTCTTCATGTCCATCCTTTTTGCAATATGCACAAAATCGCTTCTCCTTCTTTAAAAATTCACCCTTTTGAGGTGATGTAGAAGTGCCATGTTGTGTGGAAGTTGATTTTTCACTTTCTTTGTGAGACTTAGGCTTCCAATTCTTCTTCTTCTTTTGACATTGATTGCCTTGATTCTCATGATTAGCCACCAATGCCTTAGAAGTTGAAGACTTGAGAATCCCCATATTCATTAATTTGGTTTGTTCCAACATCAACATTTCTCAAAATATCTCAAATGAGGGTGTAGTAAAGGCACATCCCATGGTCATATTGTGAGTATTGTAACTTGACACAAAGGTTGCATATTCTAAAGAAATATTTCCCATCATATGATGAATCAATTGTGAATCCTTGATGGTGATTCCACAATCCTTAAGTTATGCTCTCAACTCATTGGCTTTGTTGATGAAATCTTGAATTGTGTCAAAGTTCTTAGGATCCAATTTGAGAATTTTTGCTTGAATTTTTAATCCCTTATCCTCATCCACTTTACCATACAAATCTTCAAGTTTATCCCAAGTATCCTTGGTATTGCCCAAGAAGGAAATGTGAAACAAGAGATCTTGAGTAACACATGTTCTTATAATTCCTAAAGCTTAAGAGTCTTTAATTCTCAAATTAGTTAATTCCTTATCATCTACATTAGGTGCTTTAATTTTTCCATCCACATAATGATTTAGACTTTTTACCATTAGCTTGCTCCATATATTTTCTTTCTATGTAGCATAGTTATGTGGAGTTAATGGTGGAAATCCATAAGAACCCATAATAAAAAATATTGAAAGAGAACTAGAGAGAGAGAGAGAGAGAGAACCACACAAGGCACCCCCCCTCCCCCCCAAATCACTCAATCAAAGAACCCCCCCCCCCCCAAAAAAAAAAAGAAGAAGATGATTTAGGCACTTTATATATAGTGTGTGTACACTTGCCACTTATCAAAATGGACAAAGTGGACTTTTGATTTTGATGATTACAATAGAAAATATGAAGCTATATCAGACTCAAGAAGATAAGACACAAGATCACTCAAAGATCTAATCAATTACAAGTGCCAAAATAGACCAAATTTTGAAAGTACTATGTCTGCTAAAAATTTCTCCAAACTGATATCAGATCTAGAAATTAGACAAAAAATCATGCACTTTAAAAAAAATTGCATCTGAAAATGTGTCTATATGAGCCTAAATGAAGCCTCTAAAGTTGAAAAAATAGGGGTCATATAGGTACAGTCACCAAAAACTATAATTTCTACAAAATTCATTCACCAAAACCAAAAAATAGCTACACTAGTGAAAAGTTTAAGAAATTCTACCCAAAATAAAAAAAATTGCACTTAATTTGGAGTTTAGATGACCAAGTTATGGCCTCCCAAAGTTGGACTACCAAATCAAAACTACATATGGTGAGGGCTACAAATTTTTCAAATCTGATGATGTCAGCAAAGTAGTGTCTTAAATTTAACAACCAAGTGGTTGTCACTGTAGTGCAAATATGCCAAGAATTGACAGTCAAATGTCTACCAATTTTAACCACATGAAATGATGATGCGACCAGGAGCTTAAATTTGATGGTTAGATGGTCGTCAAAGAAAAAAAACTACCACTATGATCACTAGACGACCGTCAAATTTAACATTAAAAAAAGATTGAAAATGCAATTTTTTTTAAAAATACCATTTTTTTCATTTTCCACCACGTGTCGATTTGTGATTGGGTGTGCGCTTGCCACGTGTCTCAGATGCGGTGGGGGTATGTGTGTTGGCACCATGTGGAAAGGTTGTCAAAGATCTGGGCAGCCCTGCTGGTGGTGAGATCTGCCACTGGTCTGGGCGGTGGCAGATGACTTGTGGGTTTAGTCCCACATTCAGTGGGTGGGGGATGTGGATAACAACCTTTTTATATGTTGGCTCGCAACTTGAAAACAAATGACCAAGATGAGTTGTTTTCCCCGGGGCTTAGGGCTTGTGCTTAAGCTAGGCCATAGGCTCGAGTCCCACTCAAATTTTGTGGTCGTTGTGGTGTGTTGGCCGACCTCTGTTGTACTTGTATGTGCGGGATAGGGTGTCACTACCTGCTCTTCATTGAATATTCCTGGAATATATGTGTCGCTTGCAGTAGAGATTCTGACGAGTAGGGGTGGGGACCCCAAAAAGAAAATCCCAATTTTTTGAACAAAAAAAATATAGCCCAGAACTGGAATAAATTTAAAAATTAAAAAAAAATTTCAAAAATTCGTACCGTACTGCAGATCAGACTGCCAAGTCTGATTTACAAAATTTTTTGCCTCAGATTTGACTTTTGCCTAATATAAACAAATTTATAGTCAAAATTTATGGAAATGGCCATCCGGACGCAATGGCAAGGTCAAATCTTGCTCTAGATGCTCCCAAAAATTATTGATATCCCATATCTGAATCATGACCCTCCAAAAGTTGAAGCAATAATGGCTCTCAAATGACTATGCAATGAAGACTCCTATGGCTCTGATACCATGTAAGAATTTGCCCAAGGCAAAGAATTAAAATGCCAAAATCTAGAAGCTCAATAGAGATCACGAGAGATAAAAATATAATATGATCAATTGAATGATCAATAATCAAATAATAATGAATAATAGATTGATTTATTACATACAATGTAGGAATGCTAAAAATCTATAGGCAATGTGATAAGACTACATGATAAGGAGATGAGAAGCTATCAACCACACTCGGTGGAATCACATATCCACCAAAGGTGGATCATCCTCCATTGTACATCAAAGTATATGTAGCATGTGCAACAATGAGAGGATGATAATGTGATAAGAGCACTAAAGGTGGATCTCACACACAAAGAGGTATGGGATGACAACTATCACTAACTAAAGTGGAATTTCTCCTAACCATGTGCTAAAATGAAATGAAAACTCCTAGGTTCCTCAATGACAACTAATATGCAAATACATTATCCTAAGTAAACTTATAAAAGTATAATTAGTGAATAATTAATTACACCAACAGTCTTTGATGGTTCTCCTGTTTCATGTGTACTCCCTCCAGTGTATCCCAATCCAGACGTGTCATTAGGTTTCCTTTAATAATTAAGTTATTCAAGGATCTTCAGAGTACTATCATGTCCTCTCTTAAGATGTTCATGTACCTTTTTTTCTTTCTTAAGTTGTTCTTGTGGTTGCTTCAATTCATTTTTCATAATTTCATTTTCATCTCTTAGTTTTGCATTCACTTCTCTTAGGGTTTCATTCTCAATGATAACTTATTTATTTTCTTCATGTGCATCATGAAAATGTTCATGTATTATAGAATTATATCTATTGATATGATACCATTCTTCTTCATTTTCTTTCATTGCCTCTTCAAGTTCTTTCCTTGCATCTTATGCAACTCTCTTTTGTTCAACATATTCACACAACTACTGATTGTCCTTCAAGTTCCTTCTTCACATTTGACTGTTCTTTTACCAATTTTGTACTTTCCTTCATGACTTCCTCTAGGGCTTCTTGTGCTTCATTAGGCATACTTCCTTTTGATAGTTGGTCACAATAGTCTTGTGTATCTCTTAACCTTTCAATTAACTGCTTTCTTATAGCAAGGTATTTCTTTAATCTTTCTTTTAATTCTTCAATTAATTTCTTAGGAGTATTTCCTTTTTTCATAGTGCTCAAATCAGGACCTTTTACTCAAGTTGTTAGACTTTCCTTCAAAGTACCAAAGCTTTGATACCAATTGTTGGGTATTAAGCACTATGTAATGTACCGAGAGGCAAGGTGAATCGATGCAGTAACTAATTCAACAATTTAAACTAATTTTGATCACTGGTTACAAACAAAATAGTAAACTAGTCATTGTTGCATTAACCATTATTGTTGATCACACTCATAAACATAAATTAGTAAATGGAAACCAAACATCACAATCATTGATCTCTTTTTTATAAAGGCTCAGAAACTAGGTATAATTCTAAACTCAGGGATTGGACATCTGACCAAGTAGTTTATCCTCCTTATAAAAACTCATTTAGTATGTCAACCCAGGGGTGTGTTACTTAAAATGGGCCAAAAAGATATATGCACCAAGTTCTACTCAACCACTCATTCTACAGTTTCTACAGGAAAGAAATGTTGAAATGAAACTATCTTATGATTGTAGGAAACAAATACTAGAAAGAAACTTAAACTAAAGTTGTAGAAAAGTAAGTACTAGAATGGAAACTACAAAAGTGAAGATGCTAACAAAACATGAAGACTCTTGCAAACTATGCTATAATGCTTTGAATGTTGCACTGCTTTGGTTGCAGGAAGCATTAGCTAGCATGTGGATTTGGCTACAGGAACAGTTTAACACTTAATACTGAAATAGCAAAAATGTAGGAAAGTGAGTCTAACTAGAATGAATCTAACTAATTATGGATTTCTCACCAAGTGGGCCCCCTTGGATGAGCATCCCAAACATAATTACACAAAGTTAAATCACAACACTTCATTTGCTCATTGATTTAATAACTGAGTACAGAGATGTGTATAAAACCATAAACAACAAAAAACTATATTGCCAATAAAACTGATGATGCCCTCCTTTCTCACGCAGGAGCGGGGCTTTATTTAAAAGGAAAACTTCTAACAACTAACTAATCACACCACAGAAGTAGGTGGAACTTTTATTACAACACTACTAAGAAAAAATGAGGAAAGCTATATAACTAGAACATATTAGATCTAGAAAAGAGGAAAGAGTTGTTGCAATAGAAAATCTAACTTCCCACTCTCTCCTAGATTTCCTCAGAGAATTCATCATGTTAGCTTGGTCTTTGCTTGGCGACTGCCATCTTGATCATCCAAAAACCTTTTGCTGATGCTGCATTAATTTTCTCTATTGGAGCTTGCTGAAAGATTGGGTCGAGCATCCATAATATGAGTGCGCTTCACCTGGTCAAGACAAAGGTTGCTATATTGATGCGATGCATTACAAATGTTAGGATAAATACATTCATGGTATAAAATACCAAAACATGCATGAATCATTTATATTCAAACAATTATTTTACTCATAAAAATATAATCATAAATTTAAAGCAAGTAATATAGTATATTCATCCTCCAAGTGTAGCATATTAAGTATGTTTAAACCATGGTAGTATTCTAGTGGCAACATGCCACATAATAACAAAACTAAGTATAAAAGTCTTTGAGAAAATATATCAAAACAAGGAAAAAGACCTAGCAAAGACTATCCTAGGATGTCTAAAGTATGGCATTAATATGCCTCATCATTTCCCCCTACGGAGACTAGTACTAGTCCTTAGGCATTGAAACATTATGGTTCTTTGCAATCATCTCGAGGTCTCCTTCCTAAGTTTCACCAGTCATGGAATTTCACACTTGCTAGTACAACCCATTTGTTCATTCCATCTTAATGTGTCGAATTATCTCCAATTTCTCATCTATCTCATTATCAACGCAGCTGTATAGTGGCCATAAAAGTAGAGGAGGCTGGAATGTGAGTGGTAACCACCTCTCTGGTCATGGTTGTCATTCCAACTATATATACAATTGAACCTGTTGCATTACAGCTTGAAAGTTAATGAGACTATGGGCCTCTACCTTCTTTAAGGCCATAGTTAACCTAGCCCATCTTTTTTGTAACCCTTCTACTGCTCTGTGCCCTTCTGCCAATTATATATTTTCAAATTCTGCATAGACTTGTTCCTTGTTACCTAGAATTCTCCTTCTGTGTGTTGAGTCGTGCAACCTAAAAACTATTTCCATCTAGTCACAATATAACCTTCGGGGTGATCCACTTTCTGGCCGTAGGGGAAGTTTGATTGATCATTCAATTTCCTTGTATCTGTTCAGTTGTTCCCCGTAGTTAATCTCATTTCTTACCCAAGAAAGTAAAGAAGATAGGTGAGTATCACTAAAAAATAGTAAAGAGTTCCAGTCTGTATTGGAGGGAACGACATGATTATGCAAGTAAAGTTCACATAGAAGATTCCTAATACAGTCTAGTGATGCTTCATATGCAACCACAAATTCTTGAGATGAGCTTATGTTTGAGTTTAGATCTCTAAGAACCCTCATCAATTTGAACATTAAAAACTACTCCTTTAAACATAGGGCATAAACCCTAGGATGTGGCCTACATCCAATTAACTTAGGAATTAACTTTGTGGCTAAATCCAACTTGCCTTGTAAAAGTTGAATTTCCTGCTTCTGCATTCCTATTTCCTTTTTCAATTTGTCTCTTTCCAACTCCCACATGGATTTTTCATACTGCATTTGTGTAAAGTAATCAATAGATAGGGAGTGGACTATTACCTTTCCCTGGTTTCTTGGTGGAACTGGGTTCACTGGTATTTCCTCTTAATTTTCCTATTGAACCTGCTCTGGTATTATTTCCTCTTAGTTTTCTAGTGGAGTTGGCATTGATGTTACCAAAATATCATCCTCCTAAACATTTCCTAGATGAGAAGAAGATACATCAAAGATTTCTTTTTGTTCGGTTGCCTTGCCCGAAATCATGGTTACATGATCTTCCTCCATCATATCATGACATCCGGTGAATGAACTACCTGCTTATGGTTGTTCTTCTATGGGTTCCTCAATAGGAATGTCAAGAGTAGATCCAATCATTGCAAGGGAGTCCTTCCCTATTTTTTTGGTGTTCAAACGAACACTACATCGAAGTGGAGTGTTGATTGATGCTGCAAGACATTTTTGTGGTGTCTTTTTCTATGTAGTAGGAGTGGCTGCAGGAGGAACAGGGGTGTCACCCACAACATATTCAACCATTTTTGCTTTTCCCTTCTCCTTATTTGGGGCATTCTGTTCTACCTATAGATTATGGGATTCTTCAGGAACCTTAGTTTTACCACCCTCCAAGTTAGGGTTTGGATCATCTATTGCCACATTTTCTTTGTGAATTCCTAAAGTGGAAGGGTTTTCTTGAACCTTTTTTGGAATAGAGGACTCCACGTTCTCAGGAATGACCTCATCAGGAATATTTTCCTTCTCTTCTTGATTTTCAGGTTGTGGCTCTTCACCATGTAATTACACATGAGGTGCGGTGATAAACTCATTCCAAGTCATGGGAGAGGTATCATGCAGAGCCCTTTCTACCATGAGTTTTATTAGACCATGGTGAGTGATAGTGTTTTGTCTTCCCTTCCTAACTTCTTTAGAACTAGAATTTAACAATGAGTATAAAACATTGGGGACATTTACCAAGCAGCCATGCCACAAATGATTCAAAAGCTTGAAATGAAAGGTATGCAGGAAAGAAACTACCCCTCACAGGTAATGTACCTTATGATGTGAACTCCTAGTTGAGGATAATCACCAGGAAAAGATGTTCTTCTAGAACCTTGCTTGTTGTATTCCAATGTAGTATCTGCTAGCAAAGAAAATTCTTCTCAGGTTGTGTGTGCATCATGGCTATGTGGAAAGGTTTCACTTGTAGCAAGAAGTTTGTAAACTTCTACAATTTGTGCCTCTAAAGCCTCTACTCTTAATCCTTTTATATAAGCGACCCCATTGCTATATGTCTGCAAGAACTCCAATGCTATAGTCTCATCATGACCACTTAACCTTACAAAATATGTGAGCCACCCTACATGATTAAAAATTTGAACGTTGGCTTGATCTTGCAATAAAGATGCATGATTAGTTGGCTCATGGCGTATAGGTTGTCCACCCATTATGCTTGTTGAGTGCCTCTATAACCTTAATTATTTTAATTCCAATGACTTCCCTAACAATTCCTCATGCTCTCCCTTCCACCCAGTATTCAATCAAACCAGGGCTTGGTGATTATCTAGCAAAGACTATCCTAGCTCACTGAATGGCTAGTTTAGTCGAAATGGCAGAGGAATTTTGAAAAATCATTTTGAAAAACTGAAGCTAGAATTTTAGATGTTTAAAACACAAAACTATAGGGAATTTTAGATGCAGGGTTGTTAAATTAATGACTGCATAGTACAGTCTTGAAAGTTAATAATGGAAAATAATGGTGATCTTAAGAGAGGATATTTATTACATCACATAGTAAACTGACTGCCCCCTACAAAAAATGATGCAGGTGTCCTCACATGCATGGTTTAGAAATACAACGGTACTTGGATAAATTACTAAATTAATTACAATGTGAGTTATAATAATGTCAAAGTAAGTAAATATCATTTGAAATAATTAATGAATGCATGCTTGGAATATAATAACTATAAATGCCAAAATCTAGAAAGATCGTGTGATGTGTACCAAACAAAAAGTAACACATTGCGTAATGATGATGTGACGGATGAATGAATATGGCAGGTAAGGTTGATGAGATGTGATATGATGGTTGCTTTATTATGGAAAGAGATATTTTGATGGGAAATGAAAATTTTATTATGACTGTGTACGTGCAGAGTCAAAGTAATGACCAGAGGAAGTTTTTGGCTGCAGGAGAGTCTTCAGCAGGAGGAGGTTCATTGGCTGCAAGAAAATCTTCAGCTGGAGGAGGTCCATTGGTTGCAGGAGATTCATCGGCTGCAAGATCTTTATCAGTAGTAGGGGGTTCAGCTTTGGTAGGAGAAATCTCAAACTGTCACAAGAAGTTGACCTTTGTTTCTGGCTTATGGTACAGACGAAGTCTGTGACCATTTACTAGCAACTTGAAATGTACATGGTCGATTGTTGATAAATGAACCACACCATTAGTGTACACATGTTAAATTTCATAAGGGCCAAGTCATCTTGTAGTAAGATTACCTAATGTCTCCTGATATCGAGAGTCATACAAAAGGGCCCAATCACTAGGAATAAACCGTCTGTTGAGGATATGTGAGTCATGCCACTTTTTGCACTGGATTTGGACTATCTCAGTCTGTTGCGGGGCTGCCTTTCTCATTTCATCTAGATGGTTGAGCTACAAGATCCTATTGCGTTGTGCTATTGGAAGATCAATGTTCAGCTATAATGTAGTGCGTAGGGTCTTGTGCTCAAATTCTATAAGCATGATAACATTCTTTCCATAAACTAGTTCAAAAGGAGTGAAACTGGTAGTTGTCTTACATGTCATCCTATATGCCCAGACTGCCTCTTGTAATCTTGTGCTCCCGTCCTTTTTATGTAGCTACACCATTTTTGTCAGGATTGCTTCTATCTCCCTATTTGTGATTTTTGCCTGACCATTCACCTGTGGATGATATGGACTTGATTTCCTGTGGAAAATATTATATTCATTCATTAGGGCAGTGATAAATGTTGATGTAAATTGAGTGCCCTGATCAGTGACCAATTATTTGGGTACACCATATCATGTAAAGATTTCCTCATATAAGAACTTAGCTACCTTGTTATCCCGAGCATGCTTCATGGCTCACTTTGTTACGTAGTCTGTGCACACAAGAATATATAAATTATCATTGGATGAAGGACTGATGGGTTCAACAAAATATAACCCCCATTTATCAAGTGGAGTGACTACCATTTGAGGAAAGAGAGGAATTTCATCATACTTTGTTGGTTGCCCCATCCGTTGGCATCGATCACATTTCCTTATGTAATTGACCGCATCTTTATGGAGGGTTGGCCAGTAAAATCCAGTCTTTAGTATCTTCATTGATGTTCTTTTGGCTGCAAAATGCCCTCCACAAGGTTTATCATGACAGGCATGGAGGATGTCATAAGTCTCATCCTCCTTAACACACCTCCTCAATATTTGATCAGGGCCATTGTAGAATTGATAGTCAACAATCCATCAAAAGTTGAAAGTCTTTTCTATTAGGAGTCTCTTTTATTTTGAGGAAAAATAGGGAGGTACCTTTTGAGATACTAAGTAATTAGCAATATCAGCATACCAGGGGGTTTTAGCTAAATTGGAGAACACGTGATCATCAAGGAAGTTGTCATCAATGATGTTTGGTTCATCTTCATTTTGCAATCTTAAGAGGAAGTATGCAACCACATTAGACTTATCGGGCTTATCCACTATTGTGATATTAAATTCCTGCAATAGTAGAAGCCATCAGGCTAATCTTCTTGTGATAGCAGGTTTGTTAGCTAAATACTTTATGGTTGCATGATCAATATGCACAAATATTTGGTAGCCTGTGATGTAGTGGTAGAATTTGTTTAGAGCGTAAATAACAGCCAAAATCTCCTTCTATGTGACTGTGTAATTTAATTCCACTCCTTGCAGATTTTTGCTAATGAAATATATTGCATGTTCTGCTATACCTTCTTTTTGTCTGAGTACAGCTCCTACTGCATGGTTTGAGGCATCTATATGAATGTGGAATGGCAATGCCCAATTAGGACCCCACAGAACATGAGCCTGAGTAAGAACTGACTTTAGCTATAGGAAGGCTTTATCACAACTTGGTGTCCATAAAAATTATGAATCCTTGGTGAGCAAAGAATACAAGGGACTAGCCATTTTGCTGAAGTCTTTAATGAATCTTCTGTAGTAGCCAACATCTCTACGAAAACTTCAAACATCTTTATGCTTGGTTGGTGTAGGAAGATTTTGAATAACTTTAATTTTGGTAGGGTCTACTTGGATTCCAACAGTAGATATATAGTGACCCAGCACAACTCCTTCTTGCATCATCATGAAGCATTTTTAGCTGTTCAGAGATAGGTTATGTTCTTCACATCTTTTAAGAAATTTCTCTAGGTTTTTCAGAGCCTCCTCATAAGTTTTGTCATATGTTGTAAAGTCATCCATATAGATCTCCATACAATCATGAGAGATATCAACAAAGATGTTGATAACTTCTTTTTGGAATGTTGCTGGATCATTACGGAGGCCAAAAGACAAAACTGAATAGGCAAAGGTTCCCCATGGGTAGGTGAATGTAGTCTTTTCTTGATCCTCAAGAAAAATTATGATTTGATTGTATCCACTGTACCCATCTAAGAAAGAAAAATACTTCTTGCCTTCTAAGGAGTCTAAGACCTGGTCAATGAATGGAAGGGGGAAGTGATCCTTCTTAGTTGCATGGTTAAGTTCCCTATAGTCAACACACACTCTCCATTTGCCTCCTTTTTTGGGAACTATTACTAATGGAGAAACCCACTGTCTATTTGATATTGGATATATGAATCCAGCATTGAGAAGTTTTTGCAGTTTAGTTTTTACTATTTCTCTTAATGCAGGGTTAACATGCCTTTGAAACTACCTAACAAAGGGTTTATCTTCTTTTAGGTATATCTGATAGGTACATAGTTTTGGATCTAGGCCTTTCATGTCAGCATAATTCCATGAAAACATGACAATATGGTCCTTTAGTGTTTTAGTCAGCGATGTTTGTTGCTGAGGAGTTAACTAGCTATTATTATTCAAGTAGCAGCGAGGAGACACCTCTTTTTGCTTAGTCAGTTCTATCATAGATGCATTTTTGAATGAGGGAGCTTGTATCTCATGAGGAAGCAACTAGTGGTAGAGTTGTTTGGCTGCAAGAGAAGGCCATTGGTAATCAAGGTTTAAAGCCTGCATGGAGCAGTTATTGGAGGAACACTTCAAGGAGTCTAAGTTTGATCCATATTTATTATGTAGGATGTTGGTGATTAATTTATCTTCTTCCTGGAGATGCGGGAAATGATCTCTTTTTAACATCATTAACTGAGAGACTGAGTTTATAACTTCAACTTCTTCTCCTATGTCAGGCCATATTGGTGAGGCTAATTCCATTTGAGGTTGGGCAGGTGGATACAAGACTAAAGTCTTGGTACGTTGACCATAAAAGATGGTCATATCCCCTGAGTGACATCTGATGTAAGCATCAACAATTGCTAACCAAGGCCTGCCAATAATAATTAGATAACCTCCTAGTATAGCTTTAGGTGATAGGATCATGAAATCAGTAGGGTAAGACCAAGATTCAAGGTCAACAACTATGTCCTCCACCATCCCATCAGGCTTCACAGTAGAACTGTCTGCAAGCTGCAGGACATTAGGTGTAGTTTTGAGGTTGGTGATACCAATTTGTTGCATTATATGCCTAGTCATAACGTGTATAGAGGCTCCAAGATCTATCAAAGCATTTTTAATAGTTGTCCCATTGATAATGACTTCGACAATAGGGCTGTCAGGGTCAAAATATTTTGGGATGGTAAGTTTTCCTAGCATGATGTCAGCCAATTTACCCAAAACGTGGACAGTCTAGTGATCCTTTTTCTTGCGGCTGGGCTTTTTGAAACAAGCTTCTTTAATGGATTTTTGATATGTGGGGACATCGTTGATTGCCTGAAATGGGGGTATTTGAACATTAATATTCTTTATTTGATCAAGGATGTTAAAGGTTGCTTCTTCAGTAGGCTTTGGATTGCTATGTTGCAATCTTTGTGGAAAAGGAGGTCGAGTATGCTGGTTATCCTTAGGTGTAGGCTGAGGAACTAGTGGAGTAGGAGTGTGCTCATCTTGGATAGGCTCCTCATGGGGTACTTCAGTGATAATTGGATGCTCAGGAGTAGGCATAGTAGTTCCAGACCTTAGGTGAATATCATCAAGTGTGATGGCATAGGTAGGATATTGCATGGGGTACTGCATTTGGTCAGTAGCATACACACTTTGTTGAGGTGTAGGAGGTCTATTGTTTGGGTTTGGCTGAGGTTGTGTAGGCAGTTGTGTCGGCTTGGGAAGTAGATTATTGGTTGTTGGTGGTGGCAAAAGTGCTTGTTGTTTTGGAGGCTGAGGAGGTGGCGGGAGAAATCATTGTGGCTGATTTGGCCATTGCTGATCACCTCACCACTACGGGTTCTGCTGCTAGTTACCTTGTGGTGGTTTTCACGCCCCTTGGGGTTGTTTCCAATTCCCTTGAGGGTTTTTCCACTGTGGAATGGGGTAATTTTGCCATTGATTCTAGAAATTATTCCAAGGAGGAGTTTGATAATTCATAGGAGATTGCCATTGATTATTATAAAATGGACTACTGAATGTAAGTGGGTCTTGAGGCATACCTTGTCTTTTCACCTATGGTTATCATTGAGCGATGAAGAAAATTTGCTCGTCCACTGGTTCAATTGGTTTGTAATCAATTGGCATTTGTATAGTCTCCATATTAGCGACTAGTTTGCACCGATAGTCTCTCTTCTTCTATCTACAATGGGGACATAATTTGACCAACATGGCCTCTAATTCCTCATGTTTCTTCTTAGCCTACATGGTATCCAGTTGTATGGCCATGTTGTTAATGATGTCTTTCTTGAAGTCAGACAAGAGATGTGTTATCTCCAATCTGGAAGCGCCTACACCATTTGTTTTTCCCATAGTGGACCTATATCCCCTTCCTCTCTTAGCGACAGCTCTGGAGTATTTAAGGCATATCTTTTTTATATCATCCCATGTAGATTGGGTGATATCTCCTCCAGTCATCAAGTCCAGTGCCTCTGTGCATCCATCATGTATGCCTCTAAGAAAGAGCAGCTTCTAGGATTCCTTGTTGAGCGTGTGTTGTGTTTTCTTTTGTAAGCTGAACATGAACCATGAGACATAGTCTTCAAGACTCTCATCCTCTTTCTATGTCATCTTAAAGATGCCATCCCCTCGCATATCATTTCTTTGACAATACTCCTTATATTTGAGCAAGAAAGCGACCTTCATTTCTGCCCAATCATGAACAACATCCTGTCCTAAGCCCATGAACCAACATAATGCAGACTACTTAAGAGTCGTAGGAAAGAGTTTAAGCCTATGGGAATCAGTGGTGTAGTCATAGCTCCTACAAAGGATATCAAACTCAAAGAGAAAGGTATCTGGATCTTTTTCACAAGACCATAGAATTTTGGAAGGGCGGAAGAAGGTATGTTGTTGAGGTTGTTATTGTCACGTTGGTCGATTATGGGAAAAGGAAATGTGGTGGGATTTTCCATCCTTGGTGGATGGTGAGGATGAGGAGGAGGTGGATGATAGATGACTACTTGTAAAGGGTTTTCTTATTCTATAGGATTTTCAAGAAAATGAGATTTTAGATTAGTGAAGGCTTCAACAAATGAATTGATTTCTAGTTGTTCTACGAAAGAAGCAAGGATTTCTTCTTTAGAAGATGAGGACACTGATGTGGTCTTAGGAAGTTCAACACTAGCATCAACTAACATGCCTTCTTCTTTGAATAGATGATTGGATTGATTTGGCAAGTACCTTCCTCGAGTGTCTCTTCTTTTATTATGCATGCAACTAGTATGAAGTAATGCAATTTGATGTAATTCTTAGGATGAAATTTATTCTACTCAAAGAAGGAAATGAAAGCATGAATGAAAGAAAATCCTAGGAATGGCTTAGTGAGAACTAGGTTCGACACCATCCCTGACAATAATGCCAAAAATGATTTCTTTTTATAAAGGCTCAAAAACTAGGTATAATTTCGAACTCAGGGATTGGACATCTGAATGAGCAGTTTATCCTCCTTATAAAAACTCATTTAGTATGTCAACCCAGGGACGTGTTACTTGAAATGGGCTAGCAAGATATATGCACCAAGTTCTACTCAGCCACTCATTCTACAATTGTTGCAGGAAAGAAATGTTGAAATGAAACTATCTTATGATTGTAGGAAACAAATACTAGAATGAAACTAAAAAAGCTGCAAAAAAGTAAGTACTGGAATGGAAACTAAAAAATTGAAGATGCTAACAAAACATGAAGACTCTTGCAAACTATGCTAGAATGCTTCATTTGTTCCACTACTTTGGCTATAGGAAGCGTTAGCTAGCTTGTGGCTTTGGCTGCAGGAATAGTTTAACACTTAATACTGAAATAGCAGAAATGCAGGAAAGTGAGTATAACTAGAATGAATCTAACTAATTATGGATTTCTCACCAAGTGGGCCCCCTTGGATGAGTATCCCAAACACAATTACGCAAATTTAAATCTCAACACTTCATTTTATCATTGATTGAATAATTGAGTACAGAGATGTGTATAAAACAAGACACAACAAAAAACTATATTGCCAATAAAACTGATGATGCCCTCCTTTCTCACATAGGAGCGGGGCTTTACTTAAAAGGAAAACTTCTAACAACTAACTACTCGCACCACAAAAGTAGGTAGATCTTTTATTACAACACTACTAAAAGAAAAGGAGGAAAGCTATAAAACTGGAATAGATTAGATCTAGAAAAGAGGAAAGAGCTACTGTGACAACAAATCTAACTTCCCACTCTCTCCTAGATTTCCTCAAAGAATTCATCATGTTAGATTGGTCTTTGCTTGGCGACTGCCACCTTGATCATCCAGAAACCTTTTGTTAATGTTGTGTTAATGTTTCTCTATTGGAGCTTGTTGAAAGACTGGGTCGAGCATCCAAAATATGAGTGTACTTCACCTAGTCAAGACAATGATTGCTATATTGATGCATTGCATTATAGATGTTAGGATAAATACATTCATGGTATAAAATACCAAAAACACGCATGCATCATTTATGTTCAAACAACTATTTTACTCATAAACACATAATCATAACTTCAAAGAAAGTAATATGGTATATTCATCCAAGTGTAGCATATTAAGTATGTTTAAACCATGGTAGCAGTCTAGTGGCAACATGCCACATAATAACATAACTGAGTATAAAAGTCTTTGAGCAAATATATCAACACAAGGAAAAAGACCTAGCAAAGACTATCCTAGGATGTCTAAAGTATGGCATTAATATGCCTCATCAATCATAAACACATTTTACACAATGATTTTGATATCATGGAAACCCTTGTAAGAGGGACAAACCATGGTGGGGATGAAACCCACAATCTTCTCAACTATAGTGTGGAAGGTGCCCTATGATAGGCTTATAAAAACTCTTTCTGAGAGTCATTCATATTGTGATAGATTCCTAGTATAGTATGAGATGTACAATAAATACCTTTGAAAGTATACCTCTTGTGAGGATTGAAACCTCAATCTAGAGATTTACCTTGTAAAAGGATTTTACAACTAAGATATTTAAGAGTCTTCCTAGTGAAAGGATTTGACTTGCTGCAATTGTGAGAGAACAAAAAGTAACTAATTTGTAGTAGCACTCCTTGCCTGTAAGATCCTTTATATCTTGTAGCTTCTTACACTTCCATACTATCTGTGACTCAAACCTCTCCTTCCAATCTTATCACAATCTTCTGTACTTGTTGTTGATTGATCTTGCAATAGTTTTTCTTCACAAAACTATCTAACCTTCTATATCCTTCTCAAAGATAATCTTTTATATGATTCCTTACTATTTTTTCCGCTTAAAAAATACCATTCATTTTGTCTCTTAAGTGTTTAGATCTCCTCTCGCTCAATTCACTAATCTCAAGACATCAATACATTTTGCTCTTGGAATTCAAACTTGCTTTTAGGTCATTTTACACTTTAGGTTCAACTCCTTGTAGAATGTTCCAGATCATTTTTAACCTTAGATAAAATCATTCATTCAGTTAAACCAATAGAATCTTGAAAACTCAAATAACCTTCATAACAAACCTCACCTCAAAATCTGTGTCGATTTGTCATTTAGCAATCAAAGAAATAATGTTACACTGTTTATTCTAGAATATTGATTAATCATTCAAATGCAAATAATAAATTACCATTTTAATAGTCAGACATATAATTCATCTCTAACATGTTGTAATACATCATCCTATGAAACCGCTCCTCATAATGTTTTAATCTTCACATACATTCATCAGTTTTCCATCATATTGGCATTCTTCCTATTTACCGGTTGTGTCACTTCATCATTTTTATATTGTTTAGTGTGTTTGACCATCAATGAAAACATTTGATTAGATAGGTATCGTTGTTTGTTGTCTTTCCTAATTAGTTGATCAATGCCAACACATGTATCCACATCACAAATATCCATATATTCAACATAAAATGTAAAAAAAATGACAATTATTATACATTTTGTCATGTATAAAAGAAGGTAGTGATTCAAAATTTGATCATACAAATATAATGCTATTGTGATATTGATGCAGTCAAGGATAAAGAATCCTCGAAGGAGATGTCTAATCCTTGTAGCTATAAATGCCATAGCGGAAATAACCAAACAAGATATAGAAAATAACCATTCAAAGAAATAATATCACATATATTATCCTCAAGTTGGCCTACAAATGTAGTTATTACATCACCATTGTGAATATACAATTGCAATACAATCAAATATTTTCACTATCGTCAATACCAAGTTCGCAAGCCAGGAACAATTGATTATCCCTTAAAATTATGATGACTTCTACAAACCGAACCTTAGACTCTAGCTATCACCAACTTTCAGATCCTAACTCTCGAATCTTATATCTTGCTCCTATCCTATAAGCCCTTCTTCCTCCACTAAAAAATAACCACGAGACCTACTTAAATACAAGATCACTAGCCACAAGTTGACTTATCCGATCATAATCCCCAAGATAAATAAAATAGTTTACAAACATATAGGTTAGGACCCAAATTCATAAGAACACCTCCAATTAGATACATCATGTCATACAAACATACAAGGAGGGTGGTCACATATGTAAGAACATAGAATAAGGTGTTGTGAAGCTTCACATAACGTGAAACTCCATTGCAAGATGAATCTCACCACCATGGCTATTGAACATGAAAACTAAATAAGACCAAACTAATCATTAAATAACTTCATCTAGAAACATTAGAACGAACTACAAAGCTAGACATAGGATCTCTAGGATGTCTAGAACACAACATAAGGATCACATAAGAAAATGCACCAACTGAAATGATTGCTAGCCTAAACACGAAAAGCTGCCCAACTGGGAAAATAAATAGATAAACTGAAAGGAAATATTTTGGGTGATACAAGATTGCCAATGACCCAAGGATGCTTCTGCATTAGACACCACATGTGAATAGAAGATGTTCCATAAGGACTTATGAACATCTGATAGGATTCAAGACATAAATCCCATTTTCATTCTTAACTCACATATCCTCTCCATCAGAAGGAAAATAGCTACTTTGACTACGCACATAACTACCCATACTATTGTTGATGCAAGTGTTCAACCCCAACTTAGTAACATAACTCTTAGCATTTGATGCCACTCTATTTATGCTACTGCTTCCACAATTATTGCTCTTATTCTCCAAATATTTTAGATTGCTTCTGTCTTTGTTTTTCTTATAGTCAACAATCAATGTCTTCTTCCTTCTATGCTATTTGATTCTACTCCTGACATCATTCAGTAGCTTTTTAGCTTTAGCCATTAACCCCCTCACAAGATTATGTTGTTCATTTGATACTATTCCTATGGTACTCTATTGTAACATCATCCAATTGTTAGTAGCCTTCAACTCTACCAGTTCATGATTCATTCATCAGATTCAAAAAAAACTATATCACCTCATAAACCTTCTCAACTATTTGATGCAAATCCAACACCTCCTAATCCAAAGCAGTCTGATCTCCTAAGGTGCAAGTTTTGATTACACTTAGGTTCTTAGCCTTCTTTTCTTCTTCCTTCAAATGAATCAAAGTGAACTTCCTACCATCATTCACTATAGACACACCATTCCTTCAACAATCATGAATAAAACCAACATCATATTGCCAATGTATGCCTAACAAGAGATGTCAAGCACTCGTATTCACCACACCACATAATACCTCATCATGATATGGACCAATATTGAACTTTACCCAACACTGTTCTTTAACTTTCACCATATGTTCATCTTGAAGCCACCTTATCCCATATAGACAAGCATGTTTAAGTCTCCTTAATCTGAGCTTCAATACCATTTCCTTTGATACATAGTTTTCAGTACTGCTACTATCCATGATTACTTTGCAACATTTGTTCCCTAATTTACAAACTGTTTGGAACAATTGCCTTCTTTGAACAGGTTCAATTTACTTCTTACTCAACATAAATCTCTAGAACATCCAAGATTCTCCCATCTCAGGTGCAACCTCTCTTTCAATAGGTTCATCCCCAACTTGCTCCTCATGTGCCACCAAGTTTTGTTTTCCTTTGCTTGAACCAACCCAACATTGGTAAGCCCTATGCCCAACATTACCACATTTGAAACAAGTACCCTTGAACTCCCTACTGCTACTACCCCTTCCATGAATCTTCTGATCAGGTTCCTATTCAATCATAGGTTTATCTTTTCCTTTATCACTTACTGGTTTATCCTTGACCCTAGGTGTAACTCGTCTTCTTTTCAACTTATCTTCTACCTTCAGAGAGTACTGATAAGAATCTTCGATTGTAATAAGACTCAACATACTCAACTCATCTTTAATGTTAAGTCTTAAACCATTAAAATACATATAAACCCTTTCCTTAGATGATTCTTGATGTCCAGATCTAATCTACATCTTGTAAAATTCTTCTATATACTCCTTAATAGTCAAATCCTTTTGCTTTAGGTTTTGCAATTTTTTGAACAATTACAATTCATAGTCCTTTGATATGAACTTGGATTTGAGTCTTGAAACCATAACTTTCCACCTAGTGATCTTAGGTTTGCCATTATCTTCCCTATCTTTCTACAACTCTTTTCACCATAAGGCAATGACCTTTCAACTTAGTCTGTGCTAACCTAACCCTTTGTGGATCCTTAGTATCTTCTAGCTCAAAATAATCCTCTAGTTCATTAATCCAATTTATCGATTCCTCAGGATGCAAAGGAACCAACAAAGTTAGAAACATCAAGCCTATGACTCTTACCCATTTGTGTCATAGCTCTCAATATTCCTTCCTCCTCAGCAAGAATCTCAGCTTCAAGTATTTCAAGATCTTCAACAGTCTCTTCAAATTCATCTTCAATATCCTAGCTCTAGTTAAATAATTTCAGATTCAAGTCCTCATCTCATTTCTGAATTCCTCCTTCATCTATTATAATCTTCTAGGATTCATCCTTCTAGGTGACATATTCACAAAGAATCCAATCTTTAATCTCCTCAGGTTTGACGATCTAATCACAAGTATTGATTGCTCCAATTCGATCAATACCAACAATTTTTCTCAAGTAACTAGGTCTATTTAGTAAATGATCCACCAACAACTAATCTTCCTTGTGTAACCTATGCAATTGTAGGCCAGATCTGTTACTCTTCCACCTCATAACTAGGTTCACAAGTTGTAATATTCAATCCTCCCAAGCCTTATTTGTCTCTCAGCAACCAATCCTCCTTCTACGACCTTGCACTAACCTTCGATTGATGTAGACTAGATCTTCTGCTTTGCTGCTCCATAACAACAAGATCTGCAAGTCAAAACTTGGAACAAGGTCAACCTTATGCTCTAATACTAAATGATGTAGTTGAGGATAAATAATCCCCAAAGGAGATGTCCAATCCTTGCAGCTATAAATGCCACAATGGAAATACACAAACAAGATATAGAAAACAACCATTCAAAGCAACAATATCACATATATTATCCTCAAGTTGGCTTCCAAATCTAGTTATTACATCAGCATTATCAATATACAACTACAATATAGTCATATATGTTCATTGTCCTCAATACCAAGCTCACAAGCCACACAACTAATTATCCCTCAAAATTATGATGATTTCTACAGACCAAACCTTAGACTTTAGATATCACCAGCTTCAAATCCTAACTAGATTAGATCTTCTATATGCCTCCTATCCTCTAAGCCCCTCTTCCCCCACTAAACAAGAACCACACGATCTACTTAAACACAAGATCACCAGCCACAAGTCAACTTATTCGATCACAATCCCCAAGATAAAGAAAATGGTTTACAAACATATATGTCCGGACCCAAATTCATAATAACATCTCCAATTAGATACATCATGCCATGCAAACATACAAGGAGGTTGACCACATGTGTAAGAACATAGAAAAATGTGCCACGAAGCTTCACATAACATGAAACTCCATCACAAGATGAATCTCGCCAGCTTGGCCGTTGAACAAGAAAATTGAATAGGACCAAAAAATTTGTGAAATAACTTCATTTGGAAACATCAAGATGAACTGTGAAGCTAGACATAGGATCTCTATGATGTCTAGACCACAACATAAGGATCACATAAGAAAATGAGCCAACTGGAACGATCTCTAGCCTAAACACCAAAAATTGCCCAACTAGAATAGTAAACAAACAAATTGAAAGGACATATTTTTGGGTGATGCAAGATTGCCAATGACCCAAGGATGCTTCTGCATTAGATATATAATGGATCCACCATAGAACTATATAAACATGTCATGCATTGATGAAGAAAGTAAAGTTACATCATTTATGTCCAACATATGAGGTATGCTACAAGATATATCCTCACTATCATAGTTCATAATTATAAGCACCTTGAAGTTCATGGATAAATGATATAAGTTTATCTAATATAATAGATGGTTACTAATCAAATTTATAAAGGAAGGAAAATATAAGACACAATAGAATGAAATCTTCATAAGAAACACATCCTTATCCTTATGAAAATATGTGACAAGTATCAAGGATGGAGAGATAATGTTTAATGAAAGAGAAAATCCAAATTTTACAATGTAAAGATGAATATTAACTACGAAGCAAGACCCAAGAGGAGAAATCGGTAAAATGTCTAGGTGGGACAGTGGTGCAAAAGATAAAATACAATACAATCTATACCCTAATTGTATTTTAAAAACATATAACAATTAAACCCTAGAAAAATCTAGAAATGATTAATTAGATTTATATTAATAGAAGTATTAGAAACCCTATGAGGAAAACATGTCATGCGTAAGATTAGACAAGTTCACCCAAATGTAAATGAAAATATAGTTTTCTTTTAGCTTAATTCAAGGTATTTTGATAAAAGACAAAGAAATAAGCATCAACTAACCTAGCTTGATAAATGATAGATGTGGGTACAAATGTTACAAACTAGGAACATTAAATATTGATTATATGCAAGGTAAATATTATAAATAAAGGTGATTAGCTCCATGATTAAAGAATGAAATATGGTATGACATTGAATCTAGATTCTTTGAGATAAAAATTGATCATGACAATGTAAAACTTGCCCAAATATTAGAAATTATTGTCAATTATGTAGAGGGTCAAGTCTATAGATTTGGGTAAGATTTATAATTATAGAAATGTCCAACACATGTAGATATAATTGGATAATCCATAAAGTTTTTCTTTTTGATATCTCCAATTCGCTACTATTTTCTTTGCCTCCTTTGATATTTGGGATTAATAATACTTAAGGATATTGGAATGAATACCATAAGTGTTACATGGGGACGTGTTCTCTTAGGTCCTTGAAAAACTAAGGAACCATGATTGAAGATAGTAGACAAGGGCCCGAAAATGATGTATGCATATTTGTTACTCCTAATCCACCAAATCTAATTTTTTTCTTATTGATTGCTCATTTAATGTTCTAGAATGAGAGATGACTTGTTGATTTTAGATAATACTAAAGGATGATGAATTAATGTTAAATGCTTTTAGATGCTAGTCTGTAACAACAATTTTCACAAAATCTATACTTAATTGACTTAAGATTAAAAAATAAAAAAGACCAACTCATTAGAAATTAAATTTTAAAAATACTTCCAAAAATCAAATTCTTGATTGTGAAGTTGACTTACAGCTATAAAAATGACCATAAATGAACAAACAACAATAATCAATTATATAATATTTATATCTAAATAGTATATAAAAAATAATAATTTAAAAAACAAAAACTAAATATAATAAATATAAAAATAAATAATAATTAGAAAATGAATCCAATTCATACAATGATGACATAGTTACGCAAATTTCAGCTTCACAATATGCTTCTTGTAATATACTCTGAAAATTAGCTTTCGAGGGACATGCTTTTGCCTCTACCGTGGTCTTCAGGTTGCACCTAACATCCAAGTTCGTTGCGTAAAACCCACAGTAATAATATAAAGGAAACCAGCGGAGGAGAACAAGGTTGATCTAATTTAAGGCCAAATCAATCTCATAAATCTTAGTTTAACAGTGGCGTAGATTGTTGGGGAGAGAAAGGGGGCGATCGGATAAGTTTGGTGGACTGAGCTGAAGAATATTTAGACTCAATTGGGGTTTTTGAAAGAAAGGGAAATGTGAAGCAGAAATCGAATATGGCAGCCAATATAGAGTCTCGTTTCCATTCCTTGGAGCTAATTGGCAAAGGTTCTTTCGGGGATGTTTTTAAGGGGTATGTATTCTTTTTGCTTTGTCTCCCTCAAATCATCAGCATATATTTGAGCAAAAAACATGTTTTTTGAGCGGTGAGAGCTCCACATTGAAATCAACCACCAGCTTCATTCATTCACTAAACGCAAAAGTACAAAACTAGCTGCTTGGGAATAATTCATCATGGCACAGGGCTAATCCATAGTTATTTGCCAACACAAAAGATTTATGGCCTCAGTCCCAGAGTTCGACAACATGAAACTATCAGACCAGAAAATGCCTCATGCCTTGTCTCTAAAATTTGCGAAACAACATTATGAAAACGTTAATCAAGACTGGAGCTGATGCCTTTACAGCAGCCAGCCCGGCAAGTCTATGGCTTTCTTCCCAAGCTCCTCAAGTTGCCAATTCTTGAGCTTTCCTCTATTCGGCATTTGCCTTTTTTGGTCTCCCTCGCTTATATATGCTAGCTTTAGGTTTAGATTCAGATCCTATGGTAGGGGTAGGTGGGAGCCTGATGCAGTCAGTGGGCAAGAGAGGCATTCATTTCTGATGAGATGGTAAGAACTAGTCTGCCATTCATTGCTGATGAGATGGTAAGTACTAGTCTGCCACAATTATGACCCTTTTGGTGTGATCCTGCACTTAGCTCCAAAACTCTCGACTTGGCAAAATCTCTGGCAAGCCTATATTTTGACTAGGACGAGGTACTCGGCACATAAAATAAATTTCACAAATCTGTAAAATTTGTTTAATTACTGCATGAGAAGCATCACAGATGAAATTAGAGGACACAGTGTGTGTTTTGATCATGATAGCATTACTTTGCAAACCAAACTAATAAATGAATTTAGAATTTATAAACAGAAAACAAGTGGGGTATGAAGGCAACAAAGCCCAGCCAGGTTAAGGGGCAGCTATTTTTCATAAAGCCTTTGAGGCCACTGGCTATTTTTCATAATTTTAGTGGTAAATAAATGTGATGTTGTTAAAGAGTGGATACCACAATAACGTAAATGAGAAAATGAGAGTCTTTTAACTTTTCTGCTCGCAACCTGTACGTTTCAACCCATCTGAGTATTTTTCATAATTTTAGTGGTAAATAAATGTGATCTTAAAGAGTGGATACCACAAGAACGTAAATGAGAAAATGAGGGTCTTTTAACTTTTCTGCTCACAACCTGTACGTTTCAACCCATCTGAGTTTTGGGTTGGATTCGCCAAGTACTTGCAAATTTCTGGGCAAGTGAGCCAATCTGAAACTTACTTGTGAGTTTACAGCTCAGTGACGTGGCAATTACACTTCTAAAACTCACCTGTGAGTTTACAGGCATGTACCTTGCCAGGCTCACATGTCTCATGAGCGTGCGAGTTACTCTTCGAGTTTTGATACTATGATCTTGCATTTCTTCTATTGTTTCCTTACATTCTTCAAAGTCCTATTTGCTAGAAACTTTATTTTGCAGCTTCTCTATTTCAATTTCACAACACCGTGTACCATCCTCAGCTTCACTCTGACTAGACCCCAATAATACATGTCTTACTCAGTCCAAGTGTTTGCATTTCGTCATCATTGAAACACAATCACTACATAGTACATAGTCATGTTGCTTCCAATTTTTGTAATACACAATGGGACTGCTTAGACCTGAGGGAGGGCTTATATATAACTACTTCCTACCAATCAAGACACATTTTCCATAAGAAAGATTTGTTAATACACATCCTAGAAGGTGCATAGTTAAATATGTGAGCTGGCAGACCCATTGTTTTAAAAGGAGGGTTGGTTCATTACACCAAAACTTGTCGTCTTGTTTACAAGAAAATTGTGGGTTGGGCCCTCTACATAATAGGTATATTATTATTGGCGTACAAAGGTAAAAGGTTAATTGTAGCTCTGTTCTCAACAGCTTTTCCCTCAGATAGAAAAGCCAGATGCTGATTTTTTTGCTTCTTTTAAGATTTTTTTTCTCATGTTGAGGGTTGCCTTGTAAGCAGCCACCCCTTTTTCTACCAAAATCTTTCTCACTCACTTCCACTCATGAATTGTTTGAAATTATATTTCATGACAAATTTGGATGAATGGAATATAGAGAACAACTATTTGTAAACAATGTTATTTGTATTATTGACATAGCTTCAAATTACATGCATTGCAAACTGACATCATTCACATCAATCTGAACGTGTCTGTTATTGATTGGCAAAGGGTGTTGTCAGTTATGACTAGGAAGGTCCACAGTGTTGATTAGTTAGGAACCAAGGACAGGTCAGGTACAATTGACATTGATAAGCGCCAAAAGACCGGTGACACATAGTAATAAAGCTCTAATTGATCATCAGAGCAACTGGTCACCAAGGAAGAAGCAACCGGTAACCGGTAACAGGAACCGAGGAAAGGGTACTACCGGTACAACCAGTAAAAGGGATGGTGATAGGTTAAGGTTCTTATTTGTGCACAACCTAAGGTTGTAAACCGATCGGTGAAGATTTCATCACGATTGATGAAACGGGAAAAGTCACAGTCAACAAACAATTGTCTAACTCTTTGATTGGGATTTGTTGCACAAAATCCGGACGACTTTGTGTTATCAAGAAGATCGGTGCAAAGCACAATTGAGGGTTTTAATGCCGGAGTTTGTGGCATTAAAACATGGAGAAAACTCTAGTGAAGGAAAGCTTGTGACAAACATCTGTCTTTTTCTTCATAAAGTAGAAAAAATACATGGCATGCATCGGATGTTTCCTTAGTGAACTAAGACTCCACTGGGTGATGGATCCGAAGGTGATCTTTAATAGGTCATGCATGTAAAATGTAGAAAGGGCAAGAAGTCTATATATTCCTCTGCCTGTGAAGAATATAGTTTGCCTTCATTCTGCCAAAGAAAAGAGTGAACCTATAAGCTGAAAGAAGCTATGAAAAAAGGTGAAGAGAAGAAGAAGAGTGTGCAAGGAAGCACAACAGCCAAGGAGAACATACCTGTAGTGACTGGTGATGATTCTCAATTGAAAAAGAACAACGATCTTATCAGGCTTTGTAAAGCCATCTTTAAAAGATCAAAAATCTCTATTGCTCTCTGATAATTGCAATAGCAAAATCCTAGTATTTTGGGTGGAGATTAACAGGTCCCTTGTATTAAATCTCTTAATCGGGTGACATCTATTTAGGTGTTCTAAGTCCTCTAACCAGACAAGTTCTAACATGCCTTATTTATTAAATCCCTTAACCGGGTCGCATCTAACAGTGTGTTTGTAATCCTTTAACAGGGAAGGCTCCTTACAGGGCGCACTTCAGAAAAGTGCAAAATTTGTGAGGTTTCCTCACACCGTGGTTTTCTCCCGATTTGGGTTTCTACGTGATAAATTTGGTGTTGTTTACTGTTGGTTTGTTTGTTTGCTATTTCTGTGATAAAATCTATTCTGCTTACAGTCTTGGCTAGAATATATCAGATTTAGTACTAAAATTTTAAGTGGGTGCTGATTCACCCCTCCCCTCTCAGCACCGGTTGGGACCATCAATTGGTATCAAAGCATTTGGTTCTCAAAATTATAAAGCTTAACCGTTTGAGTAAAGATCATGGAGGGATATAGGTATCAAAAGCAGCTTGAGGAAGCCAATGACATAATTGCCTCTCTTGAGAATAGACTGAGGAGGTCTCTTGCAAAGAGAAAAGAGCTGGCTCTACAACTGAGTGAAAGCGATGAAACAATTGAGGAACTCTCTAGGCAAAGTGGATCTGATGAAGCATAAGAGACAGTCTTTGATCTTATGGAGAGAAATCAGAGTCTAATCGATCAGATCTCAAATTTGAAAAGGGAGCAGGAAAGTAATGCTTTGAGAATGACTGTAATCATTGAAGACAAAAGAAAAGCTGAAGATGAAAGGAACAGTGTTGTAAAATCACTAGTGACCTCTGAAAGAGCAAGAAATCTGAGAGAAGATGCGGTGAGAGAAAGTGATGTTCTTGTATTACAACTTCAAGAAGACATGCAGATCATAACTCAAGAGAATGTAATTATGCATAAGAACTTGCATGATAAAGATGATGCATGCAAAAGACTGGCTGTTGAATTGTATCAACTAAAGGAACATATGAAAACTCTTGAAGAGAGAAATGAGACACTTAAAAGATACAATGAAAACTCAGAAAAGCTTGATGAGCAATTGAAGGCTCAAAGAAAGCATAAGGATCCCATAGGACTTGGTTACATCGGTCAGAGCAACAAACCGGTGAGTCATCTGGAGTAAAGAAAGGCAAGATGGAGAAGAAGAAACCAATGGAAGAAAAAGGTAAGAAGATCTTCAAAACCTCTTGCAATCATTGTGGTAAACTAGGTCATAAAACAAATGACTGCAAAAATTCACCGATGAAACCATTCACTTCTAACAGTTACTGCAGCAACTGTTACAAGTATGGTCACAGGACCTTTGAATGTAGGTATCGCTCCAATAGTGTGTCGTGCAGGAGCAGGGGAAGTTTCAAGGGCTACTGTTATACATGCAACAAGTTTGGACACAAGGCTGAAGAATGCAGGTCCAAAACCATGGCATTCAAATCCCCACCGAGACCGGTATTCCATTATAAGAATATAAATCGGAGCACAACCAACTGTGCTAGCTGTGGACCATGAGACCTTAGCAACTCTCAATGTCACTCATCTTTGAATAGGGAAAGAAGGGTCAATCCATGGAGAGCAATCGGAATGGCTTGTTACAATTGTAACAAGGTTGGACATCTGGCCAAAGAATGCAGGAACTGGCCATTAAACAAGAAAAAAGGTCCTGCTAAATCGGTAAAGAAAAACTTTACTCCTGACCAAAAGGATAACAAGGTAAAAGAGACTGAAAGGAAGATCAAGAAAATTTGGTTCAAAAAGGAATCAAAGAGCTCCGCTGAAGAGAAAACGGAGGTAAGGTCATCATCTGCTGATGGTAATATCTCTTCAACAAACTAAGCCTAAAGGGCTTAAAGGGAACAGGTAGTCTGCCTACTGTTCCTTGTGGAACTGGTGAGTTGTGATCTCACACAGTCAAGAATTGCTACCCAGATAAAGGTCACCGGTGTATCAGGTATACCGGACAGGTAAGTGCTGACATTACAATCGAGGATTGATTAATAGGTAAACGTATGAAAACCGGTTGTCGTAAGAAAGAATAGGTGAGGGTAATTAATGTTGTAGCCGTTAACAATTGTTACCGTTTGTTAATTACCGTTATGACGTAAGTCTATTTAAGGGAAGGATGATTACTCATTTCACTTTACATTGCGAACTGTGATTTTTGATTTCCTAAGCTTGAGTAATCTTTTCTTGCTTTGATTTACGGTCTTTGCTAATGAGCTCCATAAATCCTATCAAGAACTCTCAGTGTAAACCGGTCGGATACGATGACATCATCATCTTTTGTGGTTAACCTAATTGGAGCTAACCAATTTGACAGACCAGTTTACGATATAATGGTAGTACAGAACCAAGAAAACGACATGGCAGGTGCTCTATCGTCGGTGCCTAAAGGAGTTTTGTTGACAGAAGACATAACGGCGTTCATCCACTCCAAGCAGGAAGAACTGGGTGAAACGTTCATCCAAAGCAAATATCTTTCACTCTGCAAGGATGGAAAGCTTCAAGCCAAGTATGCGAAGCTTGAGACTTCAGGTTTGATTAATGGAGTAAGGTATCCAACCGTGTTTCGACCAGATTGGATAAGACTGGTTCTAAGTAGGGTTCACAATTCAGGAATGTGGCTTGCGAAGGGCGCAGTCATGACGATAACCAAAGAAGATTTGCGTAGGGTTATTGGATATAATGATAAAGGGGAAGCTCTTACCCTAAGAACGATAGCTAATGCAGAAGTCGCAAGGTTAACAAAGTCAAAGTCTGATAGTCGGTTGATGACTGTTAACGACATAGAAGACGAGGGCGTTCGGTTTGCATCAGCGGTCATCGGCTACAAAATCTATTAGTCGAGCAACCTTAACAGTGTACCGGGAGGAGCTATACACGCCGCACACCGGATCATGCATGACAATGCACAATACAATATCTACGCTATGTTAAGAGGGCAAATCTTCGAAAACCTAAAGAAGCTCGGTCTAGTGAAGAAAAAGTTTCACAAATATGAAACTTTGCTGGTATGTTTGTTCTTCTACTATCAGAATTTCTTTCCAGGCATAGGAAAAGTTACCTGGCAAGTAGATAAATCGGTTATGATACAAATAGGAAGAATGGCAAACAACCTAGGAAATCAGTTTAATAAAATTATGACTGATTATTTTGAAGCATTCCAGCTTAGAATGCACGCCAGGGAAAGAATTCCCTCGGCCATCGTTGATCAATACAAGGATGAGGTGTGCTTTCTGGTAAGCATCGATCATTGTATGATCCAGGCTATGGAGCCTAGAACCGAGTATGCACCGGAGCTCGGGTATGAGATCTCTACCAATGTAGCTAAGGCATATGCTGATGCACTACAAGATAGTGACCTAGATCTCTCTGCTTACCAGTTTGGCACCTATGAAGAGATTCAAGAAAATTTGAAGAAAAAGACATCAATAAAGGACCCGAAAAAAGTATATGTGAAAAGGACTCCTACACCTAGGAAGAAGAAAACGGTAGTAGAAGAACCCAAGGTTCAAAGGAAAAGGACACAATAGGCGTCTAGTGCACAAGGGCAAGAACCAGAAGAAACATAAACTGAAGAGACCACTACTCTTCACAGAAAGAGAAAGACTGGGAAACCGGTGAAAGATGATGCACCGAGAGGAAGGAAACCGACCATTGATGAATTGGTTGATGGAATAAAGGAGAAAGGTGGATTGGGAACAGTTGGAAGGAGATATCAAGCGAGTAACAATGAAGATAAGAGAAAAATAGAAGAAGCTGTAGTTTACTGTTTCTACAAGTTCAATCATACTCCCATTGAACTTCATAAAGTAATACTGAATGATCTACTGGAGATAATAGAAGGTAGATGGAAGTCTTCGATAGATAAAGAAAGAGAGCTGAGGATAAAGGCTCTACTTGAAGTTCAAAATCATCTTACTCTGGAAGAAGCAACCCAACAATCTGACCTGCATAAACAGATTTTCATGATAAGAAAAAGAATAAGTCAGGTGCTGATTGGAGAGCTGGACAAAGTGCATGAAGGAGTCTCTACATGGACAAATCTTCTTCAGCAACAACATCAGGTAGAGGCAGAATGCCACAAGACCACAGAGCCATCGGTGATTGACATTGGGAAAGGAAAAGGCATATTGGGAGCTAAGACTCCGGTCAAGGCAAAGATTTCAATGGAACTGGTCATTGTTGATATCACCGAGGACAACATTGGTGATCTAACTCCACCAACCCTACTTGCTTCCCCAGTCAAAGGTAAGGCACGAATTTTGACTGTAGATAATATAGTTGATGAAGTTATGGATTTTGGTGAAGTATCAAATGCAACTAAATGGTTCAGTGTGTTAGTAGAAGAGGATAAGCAGAAAATAGAGATTGCTCTGTTGGAAACCTTTTTAGATTTCAACAGAAGTCCTAGAGACTTTAGGGCTCAATTCCCTCTTGAACTAAATCAAAAGATAATGGCTAAATGGAGAACCAGTTTAGCAACAAACAATAAGATTGTTAGGGAGACATTGACACAAGTAAAACCAGGTCTCAGTGAAGAGACAACAAAACCTCTGATGGAAGTAGTGTCACTAAATTTGGACACAAAGAACAGGGTTGCAAAGATTATTAACGGATATGAAAAGGATGTATATAAAGATACACTAGAATTCTTGTAGAAATATGACTTCAGTACTCTAAAGACAACAGGTCCACAGGAAATCTCTCAAGATGAACCTGAAAGAGTATTGGTACCACCGGTACAAGTCACAGCTTGTGAACAATCTTCAACCGGTGAGAAAGAAGTTCCAACTGAAACGTTCACATCCAGTGAACAGGTAAATTTGAGGGAACAAGTTCAACCAGAAGATCTAGTACAGGGAGAGTCATCTGAAAAGATGACTACTGAAAAAGGAATAGATAAAGAGGAAACTGCTGTGAATGAACAATAGGTTGCTGAGGAGCAACAAACAGAGCAACCACCGGAAGAGGAAGTCCAACCAGAAGAGGAAGTCCATCTGGAGGAAGTAGTACAACCAGGAGGGGAAGTACATCAAGAACAAGAGGTACAACAAGATGAAATACCTCAACAACAGGAGTTACCTGTTAATACAGAACAGGAGAAGTCTGTAGAGGAACAACCTGCACAAGAGAATAAACAAAAGGAACCAGTAGATGTTCCTAGCACATCTTCATTAAAGAGAAAACTAACTTTCGCAATAGATTCTGAAGCAAAGAAAAGTAAAGTTAGTGATATAGTGGTTGACATAAGCAAGATGTCAACAAGACAACTAAAAGAGCTCACTAAGAGGAAACAAGATATGGTCCTCTCTAGTGTAAGAAACATCTTGTACAACTTTGTACCGGATACAGATATTGATGAGGATGAACCTGTTATAGATCAATTGTAGATTCTTGCACAAGCAATTGGGAAAGATATCACCGACTCGGAGACAATAGCAATTGATTACTATGAGAAGAAGCGAGTTGAAGAACTGAAGATCACTATATCTACAAGAACCAGGGAGCTAATGCAGCAGATACAGGATGCAGAAAGATTGATAACAAGGACTTCAAACTTTGAAGACTTTGTTCAAGATATAACTGAGAAAACATCCAAGACAACATAAGAGATAAAGGTTCTTTCATCCAAGTTTGATGCAAAGAACTCTTTTGCAGCTTAGTACAACAGAGAATTGACAAGTCTTTCTCTCATCATAAGAAAGACATTTGAAGAGAAGACAAAGTGAATTCAAGATCTTATTTTATTCCAGTTGTTCCTAGCCCCAACTTTTGATCTAATGCAGACAACAGCAACCGATGCAGATAGCCTGATCAAGGAACCTGATTACAAAACAGTGGAAGACATGGAAAACATAATTGTCTCACTGCAAGCAGCGAAAAAGAAGTTAGAGCATGTAACAAGTATATGGAAGCCCTTCCTTGATTCAACAAAGAAAATATATAAGGATATTTTCAATAAGTTACAGTTATGAAATGAAAACATTTAAGATGTAACAACCCTTTGACCTATGGAGGCAAAAAGGGAAAGAAGATCAGATACAGAGGAAGAAGAAGAAGAAGATCAGATACAGAGAAAGAAGAAAGATCACTATCAGATGAAAGAGTACAGACAGTGTGTGTTATAGGTAGACAAGGAGATCTACAGGGGAAGTCTACAAGACAGGTGATGTGATGTTCAGGTGATGTTTTGCCACCAATGCCAAAGGGGAAGATTGTTGACATAACTGAGTTGTCATTAGTGAAGTCATTGGCAAACATCAATCCCACCGGAACACCGGTACATCACATCGGTACTCTTAAATATGCACCGGTAGACTAAACAAGTAAGCGGTGTACTTCGCCAGTCACGCTTATACCGGTCTAGGTTATTCCAACCGGTCATGGGAAACACACAGGGAAGTGATGACTAACCGGGTACAAGTTCTTTACCGGTTAAGTGCATGATAATTCGAACCGTATTATAAGGAGCGCTTTTAGTAAAACCGGAGTTAGCTTTTTCAATGGAACTGGAGTTAGCTTTGTTTTATCTATGAGTGTTTCAAGGTAAACACAAGATCAGTTTGCAAGCATTTTATTCTAGGGTTTTGCATGTGTGATTTATGAGAGAGTTTACAGCTTGGTGGAACTATGAGGTGTATTTTTAATAAGATTAATTTCTTATAAATACAGATCATAGGGCACAAAAGAATTGTTGTTGAATATCTAGAGTAGGAGAGCGATATCTTCTGAGAGGAGCTACAGTCACGAAAGGTGAAAGACAAAGAAAGGTTCAACAGCCAAGCAGAGCAAAGGGGAACAAGTATGATTTGATTAGACAGAAAGTGTCATCATAAGATCATTGCTTTAGATTGTGAAGCATATTCAAATCCCTTAATCAAGGTGAACCCTAACAGGTTTTTTGTATAAATCCCTTTACCGGGTAACATCTTTGTTGGTGTTGAAAGTCCTTTTACAAGGCGACTCCTAACAGGGTCAAGATCCTAGCAGGTCTTCTACCAAATCCCTTAACCGGGTAGCACTCTTACCAGTGCTTTGTAAGCCTCTAACAAGGCACCTTTATTACTGCAGTAGTAAAGTTGTGGGTTTTGTCCCATCGTGGTTTTCTCCTTCTAACCAAGGGTTTCCACGTATATATGTTGTGTTGACATGAGCATTTCAATTTCCGTTTATGAGTGTTGTTATATTCTTTTACATGTGCAAGAATATATGCATAGAAGGTTAAATTGAAATAGAAATTGTATTTATTGATTCACCCCCTTCTCAGTAACTGGTTAGGACTAACATTGTATACAGTAAACAACAAACTCAGTATTAATATATATTCCTCCATCAACAATATTTGAATCACAAGAGTATTATATATGCATACATTTAGATTTCTTCTCCCGCAAATAACAGTGATATTATTAGAATAAGATATTTTCAGCCACACACATATATATATATAAGAATAAAACAAATTTGAATAATAAGTTTGTACTGATTTAACATGGTATCAGAGCACTGGTAAAGGAAGATCTTTTAAGCTCTCAAACTTGAGAAATTCAATATCAATTATTAAATTATATATATATCACATTTCTATGGCAAGTGCTATCAGATTCGAGGATAGACTTGAAGGAGAAACAACTTCTCATCATGGAAATTTCGAATTAGGATGATTCTAAAAGAAAATAAAGTCGAATCTTTCATAAAGGAGGAGAAAGAAGAGCCACAAAATCATCCCGAAAGATCCATCTGGATTGAAGGAAATGAAAAGGCTATGAAGATAATTGTTGATGGTGTTAGAGATCATATAGTGCCAATTCTGATGAAATATGAGACTGCCTATCACATGTTCAAATCACTCGAAAGCACATATGAAATAAACAATGCTAGTAAGACCCTAGCCCTAAAAAGAGAGATTAATCATATAAGTATGAATAAAGGAGAATCCATCAATGCATACTCTCTGAGAATATTTGCTCTAAGGGATGAATTAACAACACTTGGATATGTAATTCAGAGTAAAGAATTGACACTCATTGTACTAGATGACCTACCAAATACTTGGGAAACATTTGTGCAAGACATTCGTGCAAGATCTAAATATCCCAACTTTGATCGACTAAGATCTGACTGCCTTCAAGAAGAGTCAAGACAAAACAAGAAAGGGATCAAACAAAAGAACATAGATGAAGATCTACATGTGTTAAACGTAAACTCTCATAAGAAAGGAAAGAAGAAACACTTCAAGAAGAGGAAAGACCATCATGACAAAGGTTCATCTAAGAGGGATGTTTCTCATGTTCAATGTCTCAGATGTGATCAATATGGACACTATGCAGCTAGATGCCCTGATAGAATTAAACAACAAGCTACATTTGCCAAAGTGAAAAGAAATAAAAGAGAACATGATTCAAAGAAACATGCATTCTACTCTGCCCTCTCTAATTAAGTATCCAACAAATCTAATACTTGGATTATAGACAGTGGATCATCAAGACACATAAGTGGGTACAAAGAACTATTGGACTCTATGATAGAAGAAATTGATGAGGAGGTAACCATTGGAGATGACTCAATTCATCCAGTAAAAGGTGTCGGGACTTGCACCATTAAGTTGAAGTCAGGAATGTCCATCCAACTCACCGGAGTTCTTTTCGTCCCAAGAATCAAAAGAAACCTAGTTTCCATATCTGCACTAGAGGATAATGGGTATAGAGTAACCTTCATGGATAGCAAGGTGTTGGCATGGCCAAAGAATTCTTCTATCAAGAAGGCTGTAACCCTAGGGCATATAAATGGTTATTTGTACGAGGTATGTATTGAACCGAATCTTGCTCTAATTCATGAAATTGCAAACTCTAACGAGATATGGCATAGAAGATTAGGACATTTAAACTTTCATACCTTATCCTCCATGGAAAAATTAGTCACAGGCTTACCTAAGTTAAAACAATATCATTCAGGTACATGTAAGGGATGTGCCCTAGGCAAAAACGAGTAATGTTTTAGAACTAGTTCACTCTGACCTATGTGGACCCATGTCTGTACCTTCTATGGGAGGATTTCTATACTATGTAATATTTGTTGATGACTTCTCCCGGAAAACCTGGATCTACTTCCTCATATGTAAAGAATCAGAAGAGATCCTCAAGAGATTTAAAGAGTTCAAATCCATTTCTGAAAACACTTCTGGAAAGAAAATAAAAACCCTAAGAACTGATACTGGGAGGGAATATACCTCTGACATCTTTAGAGAATTTTGAAAAGAAGCAGGGATTAAGAGGGAGTTCACTGTCCCTTACAATCCTCAACAAAATGGGGTTGCAGAAAGGAAAAAACAAAACTATTGTAGAAGCAGCTAAAGCCATGCTCCTTGATCAAAATTTAGAAACCTATCTTTGGGCAGAAGCCTCCAACATTGCTGTATACATACAAAATAGATGCCCTCACTCTCATATTGAAGACAAAACCCTTGAAGAAGTTTTCACAAGTATAAAGCCAAATATCACTCACTTTAAAATATTTGGATGCCTTGTCTACTGAACCTTCTGGAAGGAAAGGAATCTTTGTTGGATATAGTAAAACTTCTAAAGCCTATAGAATATTTATACCTGGACATAGAAATATTGAACTCAGTAGAGATGTAATATTTGAGGAGGATTTAGCTTTCAAAAGAGCTTGAAATTCCTTTGAGTCTGAAAATATCACTCCACCTTCAAAATTGGAAGAGGATCCTGCTCCTGAGTTTCAGAGGGAGTATCTTGAAGAGGATGAAGATGAAGTACAAAACCTACCACAAGAGAATCATAAGAAAAGACCACTTTGAGCCACCAAAATAGTGGAAGAATCAAAGAACTTTACAGCTCCTTCAGGGGCTTTTAGAGAAAGTAAAATATCTCGAAGATTTTCCAGCTATGTGGCCTTAATGAATGATCTCTCCAAATCTGAACCCTCAACTACATCAGAAGCTCTCCAACACCAAGTATGGAAGGATGCGATGACAGAAGAATACCAATCCATTTTAAAAAATGATGTTTGGGAAATAATTCCAAGGCCAAAAGAAAAATCTATTGTGTCATCCAAATGGCTATTCAAAATCAAGTATGCTGCAGATGGCAATATAGAGAAAAATAAAGCCAGATTTGTTGCCAGAGGTTTCTCACAAAAAGGAAGGAATTGATTATGAGGAAACATTTGCACTTGTTGCCAGATATAATTCTATCAGAGCAGTTCTAGCCATTGCAACAGCCAAAGGATGGAAAGTTCATCAAATGGATGTAAAGACGTCATTCCTAAATGGGAAAATAGAGGAAGAAGTCTACCTAGAGCAACCTGAAGGATTTGAAATTCATACTGTAGAATCTCACGTGTGCAGATTGAAGAAAACTCTCTATGGGCTTAAACAGGCCCCCAGGGCATGGTATGAAAGAATGGATAGCTATCTCTTGAAACTGGGGTTCTCTAATAATGATGCAGATCCAAATCTCTACTTCAAGCAAAGCAAAGGTGATATGTTAATATTAATCTTGTATGTCGATTATCTATTGATTACAGGTGAAGATCACCTAATTGATCAATGTAAGAAAGATCTTGCTAAAGAATTTGAAATGAAGGATTTAGGCCTTCTACATTACTTTCTTGGATTGGAAGTTTTGCAGAACTCTGACAACATTGTACTTAGTCAAGGAAAGTATACCTTGGACATACTGAAGAGATTTGGTATGATGAATTGCAGACCTTTGTCTTCTCCCATGGAAACAAACTTTCATAAATTAAAGGAGGTAGCAACAGATTCTCAACCTGCAGATCCTACCCTCTACAGGCAAATAGTTGGATCCTTGATGTACTTGGTTAATACCAGACTAGATATGTGTTATGCAGTATATGCTTTGAGTCAGTTTATGTGTGAGCCTAAGGAGATACATCTTATGGCTGCAAAGCATATTATGAGATACCTTCGAGGTACTCTAAATTATGGACTCAAATATGAGAAAGTTGACAAGAATCTACATGGATTCACAGATTCTGATTGGGTAGGAAGTGTAACTGATAGAAAGAGTACCTCAGGTTGTTGCTTCAGTTTGGGATCCGCCATGATATCTTGGATATGCAAGAAATAGTCTTCAGTGGCTCAAAGTTCTACAGAGGCCGAATACATTGCAGCCTCTATGGCTGCAAGAGAAGCAGTATGGCTTAGAAAACTACTGGTGGGATTATTCGGAAATCCCTGAGACCTACAGTCATCCATTGTGATAATCAGAGTTGCATAAAACTTTATGTGAATCCAGTATTTCACTACAAATCCAAGCATATAGAGATTCCTTATCATTATGTGAGAGACATGGTGGATAGGAACGTGATTTAGTTGGAATATATCAGTACAGGAGATCAGACAATAGATATACTAACCAAGCCACTTGCCCGAGTGAAAGTTGAACACTTCAGGAAAGGTCTTGGTATGATTGAATTCTAATTTGCATTGTAATCTTACTGATATATATATATATATATATATATATATATATATAAAAGATGTTTATATATATATATATATATATAAGATGTTTAATGTGTAAACTTCTTTTGTCATATGTGTTGATATATGATTCTATGGGCTTCACCTCCTGTATTCATCTCTAAAAGGTGACGATCTTTTGGAAATGAAGACTTGTATTCAAATATTATAAGATGACGATCTTGTAATATTGATATCATGCTGACTTGATATCATTCATGGATGTGCCATGAATTGTTATGGTAGACATTATGTGACTTAATGTCAGTGCACATACCATAACTAGGATGTACAAGGAGAATGTGATATTCTCAAGCATATCATCCTTAAGTATCACGAGTTATGTGATACTCATCATCACGTGTTATGTGATGATTGTCTTCATGAGAAATGTGAAGATTTATCACAAGTTATGTGATATACTCAGTGCGACGAGCTAGGCGACACCTTACAAGTCATCGCGTGTTATGTGATGCTTGTCCTCACAAGATAAGTGAGACTTATTATCACGAGAAATGTGATACATATGATTTATCTTCCCCAGCTAAGAGGGAGTGTTGTTGCATATAGCATCGATCAGATTGTAATGTCCCCATTTTTAATAAAATTATTGCATTTGGGTCCCGATCGATTTAGTTTATTTCGGGTCCATTTTCTTTTATTGGCGTAGGTGTAGTTGTCATCGTCGGCTCTTCTGTGCACTCTTAGGAGTTTTCCCAACAGGTATTTATGCTCGGCGTGTAGGTTGGACTTTATATGTTGAGTTTTATATTTGATTTATATTTGCGAATTCCTGTTGGGATTCGGCTGTTTGCCATTTCGGAGGTGAAAGAACCTCCCTATTTGGTTTTGTGCAATTTCGGTGGGATTCAACCCTCACCCTACTCTGCTTGTCTGCTTGTATCGGATCTGGCAAATCCGAGGTTTCCGTCAATTATTTCAATCAGATCTTTTTGGCAATCATCTTTGGCTGGCATATTGCTCCGTGTTGCAAAAATCATATCTAATTTGTCTGCGAAGGAAAGGTGGGCTTCAATCGAACATTTGGAAGGCATCACGAAACATTGCATCCCCCATCCGTCTTGACACACCTTCTTGTAGTACCGTACAACAACGTATGACCATAGCCCAGCACCGTATGACCTGTTACCTTGCACCGTACGGCCTGCTATCCTGCACCGTACGACCAATTGCCCTGCACCGTACAACCATCCCTATTTTCACCGTACGACCTTTTTCTCTGCAACGTACGGCCACCCTGTTTCACCGTACGACTCCTCACTCCAGCATGGTACAGGCTTGCCTGCTACACTGTACAGCTCCACCTAGCCACCGTACGGCCTCTCCTGTTGCTTCCATACAGTTTTAGTCTGTCTGTGCAGCCTCCCTCGTGTACCCTACGGTCTCAGTTTGTTAGCCAGTGGCCTCAGGAAGCATTTGTGATATCGCGGGTACGTGGGTACTTTACAGTGGTATCAGAGCTGGTGATCTTGCCAGCCTGTTGGGATGATTGAGAGATTTTGAGATTTGGATCACGCTATGGCACCCAATAGTGATGGACAGTGGTGGTTGAAGGCACTACAAAGGATTAGCATAGAGCTCAGTGAGGGTATTGATCTTCCATTAGATATATTGGAAGTATGTTTGTGTAAGGTTGATCAATTACCTTCAAGATTTATTAAGAGGATCCTTTCTCCAATTCAGGATGCTTTAAGTCAACCCAGGCTTTTGAGACACCATGACAAGGAAATGAAGTTGGCAGCTGCAACCTGTCTTAGTGAGATCTCGAGAATCTGGGCTCCTAGAGAACCGTATGATGACAACACCATGATAGAGATATTGCATTTGATCGTTGACAGCTTTCAAAGTCTTGATGACTTCAGTGGTGACCCTTTTGGTAGGAGAGCTACAATATTGGAGAATTATGCAAATGTCAAAGTAAGTAACCTTGTCTTAGATCTGGAGTTGCAAGACTTGATCCATGATATGTTTCATCACTTCTTGGTCACAATCAAGGAATGTCATGATAGTAAGGTTTCGGTTGCTATGGAGAGCCTTATGATTTCGTGCATTGAAGAGATGGATGAAATATCCCAACCTATCATATCTATGTTGTGGGTTGTTCGTAATCTAGAATGTGTTCCATCTATGGCAGTGTGTAGATTGGTCAGTAATGTATTCAAACATTGTGAAGAAAAACTAATATCTCATTTGCACAAGAGGGAGAAAGTTGATGACGACGATAAAGGTGATGTTTTACATGAGGCTCTGTCTACCGCCAAGGTTGAGTTCGTCGCCGAGGCTGTGTCCGTCGCCGAGGCTTTGTTTGTCGTGGAGGCTCTGTCCGTCACCGAGACTGTGTCCATCGCTGAAGCTCTGTCTGCCGCCGAGTCTGTGTTCGTTGCCGAGGTTGTGTTTGTTGCTGAGGCCGTGTCCCTCGCCAAGGCTGTGTTTGTCGCCGAGGCTCCGTCCGCCAACAATGCCCTATCTTCTGTCGAGGCTTTGTTCGCCGCCGAGATTTCTTTCAGATCGAGATTCCCTTCGGATCGAGTTTGCCTTCAGATCAAGATTCCCTTCGGGCCAAGATTGTCTTCGGGTCGAGATCCCCCTCTGACCGAGATTGCCTTCGGGTCGAGATCCCCTTCGGGCCGAGATTGCCTTCAGATCGAGATTCCCTTCGGGCCGAGATTGCCTTCCGGACATCTAACAAATTTACCTTCGGGCAGAGATCGCCTTCAGAACATTACAGTGTTATTGGCGTCAGCGTCTGTGTCTGTGCCCATACTGGAAGAGATTATTGAACATGAGGGTGTGAAAGATTTCATGGGTTGGCGTTGTTGGGATCCTGGTGAAGGGCATGTCAATATTTATAACAAAGTGATGCAGTTAAAATTTGATGATGGTTTACTAGTCCCAACTAAATCCAGCTATGTGCATATGGTCCAAAAGCAGCACAGAGTTTTCAACGGATATTACTACCAACGTCCGCACTTGGCTTGGGATTTGAGCATCGATGAGTTTGATGTTTGGTTTCATTGGGATCCTGGTGACTTTGGGCATGGCAACAATTATATCAGAGTGGAGCAGCGAAAGCTTGATGGAGAGTTACTTTTCTCGCTTCCTTCCAAGCGCATGGTCATGTTGCGGCTTGAGGGTTCCAGTGGATACAGTTATCAATGTCCGTGCTTAGTTTGAATCCTGGAGTATTGATGATGAATTGCTTGAGGGCAAGCAATCTTTGGGCGGCGAGGATTTGTAATGTCCCCATTTTTAATAAAATTATTGCATTTGGGTCCCGATCGATTTAGTTTATCTCGGGCCCATTTTCTTTTGTTGGCATAGGTGTAGTTGTCGCCGTCGGCTCTTTTGTGCACTCTCGGGAGTTTTCTCGACAGGTATTTATGCTCGGCGTGTAGGTTGGATTTTATATGTTGAGTTTTATATTTGATTTATATTTGCGAATTCCCGTTGGGATTCTGCTGTTTGCCATTTCAGAGGTGAAAGACCCTCCCTATTTGGTTTTGTGTAGTTTCAGTGGGATTCAACCCTCACCCTACTCTGCTTGTCTGCTTGTATCGGATCTGGCAAATCTGAGGTTTCCGTCAATTAATTCAATAAGATCTTTTTGGCAATCATCTTTGGTTGGCATATTGCTCCGTGTTGCAAAAATCATATCTAATTTGTCCGCGAAGGAAAGGTGGGCTTCAATTGAATGTCTGGAAGGCATCACGAAACACTGCATCCCCCATTCGTCCCGACACACCTTCTTGCAGTACCATACAACAACGTTCGACCATAGCCCAGCATCGTACGACCTGTTACCCTGCATCGTATGACCACTTGCCCTGCACCGTATGACCACCTATCGTGCACTGTATGACCAATTGCCCTGAACCGTATAGCCATCCCTGTTTTCGCCGTATGACCTTTTGCTCTGCAACGTATGGCCACCCTGTTTCACCATACGACTCCTCACTCCAGCACCGTGCGACCTTGCCTGCTACACTGTATGGCTCCACCCAGCCATCGTATGACCTCTCCTGTTGCTTCCGTACGGTTTCATTCTGTCCGTGAAGCCTCCCTCGTGTACCGTACGGTCTCAGTTTGTTAGCCAGCGGCCTCAGGAAGCATTTGTGATATCCCGGGTATGTGGGTACTTTA
Source organism: Chamaecyparis obtusa (assembly GCA_027943335.1). Classification (NCBI taxonomy): domain Eukaryota; kingdom Viridiplantae; phylum Streptophyta; class Pinopsida; order Cupressales; family Cupressaceae; genus Chamaecyparis; species Chamaecyparis obtusa. The sequence continues at coordinate 1,747,753 of BSBK01000944.1, forward strand.
CACAGATAAATTCATATATCATTTAGAGAATTCATATAACATATGCTTTCGATCAAGAGTAAAAATATAAATATATATATATATATATATATATATATATATATATATATATATATGACTTATGTCGTGCACAGTATTCTCGGCATGACCGAATTAAAGTTCGATTGCTTAAATGAAATAACACTCGATATCATAACAACCGATTACTAACAGATAGTAATCGGCCGATTACTATTATATAGTAATCGACCGATTACTATTTGTTAGTATCAGCATCCATGTTAATATTGGCATGTTGAAACAACATATTGAATCGACACATTTGCTTGGAAAAGTATCGACTATTAACAAGTCGTTGAGATTAATCATTATCGGGTATGACTATTGGTCACGCCTATGATAGGCGTGACTCCTCAAGGAGTCACGTCTATCGTAGACATGACTATTCATAGATCACTGAGCATATAAACATGAGTAAGACTGTTTATCAAAAGACACCGAAATTGATAAGTGTTGTATACAGTAAACAACAAACTCAGTATTAATATATAATCCTCCATCAACAATATTTGAATCACAAGAGTAGCATAAGAATAAACCAAATTTGAATAATAAGTTTGTACTGATTTAACAGTTAAACTTGTTTTAACTTTAATAATTTAACTTAAATATTAAACCCTTAATAATTACCAATATCAACTCACGGGAATAATCTATCCACTTTCCGAATATAGATATGATGCCAACTGATCACCTCGGTGACTTACTATAAATAGTAAGTTTGAACAAAACATCCAAGTGACTTACTAAAAATAGTAAGTGTGAATTGAAGTGTCCTGAATGATCTCCAGAAGGCACACCACAAATAAAATAGGACATTGAGTTGAATAATACCGAAATAAGCTCCAAAATTTGGGGACATTACAGTCCCTTCTTGGAGATTGCTTGCCCCCAAGCAATCCACACATGTACGCTGAAATCGAATGCTTGGATCCCATATCAACCTCTGGAACACTGCTTCACCAATCCACTGCACTATGCTGATGTAAAGATCACCATTTTCGGAGTTGTGAAGCAACTCATTAGGGTCCATAAAAAACAATGCACCAATCATGTGAATTCTAGGATTCCAAATCATTCCATGTGCATACTCAGTTATTAGAGATGATAACATCCTCTACCAACTGAGAACCTTACTCCAGCTGAAGCCACAGGTTCCTCTAATGTCAAATGATGATGAGAGCTCATCATTATACCAACCTCTATCAAGAAATGGATGAAACAAATCTCTCCAACTCCTCCAACCAATTCCTTGAAACATAACTATCCATGGGAATCTACCACCCGGATCCCATTAGCAAAATGGCCATCCACCTTTCCCACTATCTGTAATATCCCGTTGCTCCAAACTGATCATAGATGAAATGTCTAAGTGCCACAACACTGCTTCTCTAACTTGTATACCAAAGTAGTGACCATACTAGAGAAGCCAACAGGAAGTCCAACTAGATTTGACCACTTTCAAAGTAGGAAGCATCTCATACCAACTATTCAAACCCAGTCTTGTGTGTCATTTGGAGCATCAAGTCATCCACCAGATGGCTGAATGTAAAAGAATGTGCATATCTCACAATGTAATTACGGCGAAATGCATTAGCATGCACAATCTGCCTACTAAGTGCAGAGGAATCATACTCATCTCGCTCTACCCTTGTGTTGTCATCATGCACATCCTCAGTGATAATGGAACCACTGCTGCCCTCAGTTATTTCATTATTCCCAACATCATATGCTCCATCATTAACTTGTTCAATCTTTACAGCCCTTGAAGTAACCTCTTGTACCTCTCTCTCTGCAAATGCTCTATATAGGTGCCTTGCAAATGTGATGGCACGATCTCTACCTGAAAGCAATTGCAGGTAATCTGATTTTATCACTCCAAGTGCTTGTCTAAGTGTTTGTAGACTCGATGCTGAGACTCCATCCCTAGTTCCGTTTCCTTGTGCATCAAAATGTACAATCCAGATGAGGTATTCAATGAATTTATTTGCAGTATTAAAACGAGCTAAGGCTTGTGCAACTTCCTCCTTTGAGAGGTCACTCTCAAGAGTTGCTCCAAGAGGTGTAACCTGCTGAAAATCAAATGTGTTCCTTGTCAAAGTTTTTCCCTCGTGGCTGCAAGTTGTATCATTATGTGTTTCCTTCTCCACAACTGATTTACAATCAGCATCATGCTCACCTGCAACAATCTCATGGTTGCAATCTGAACCTTCTTGTAACAACTTTCTCACATGAAGTTGATCAACTCTTGTTACCCGCTGGTCCTCCACACTTGTCATATCTGAATGTTGCATCTTAGTTGATGATGCCATAGAAGATGAAAATTTTGATTGAGCTGAAGAAGAGTGTGACAAAATCAATTTTTGACCAAGCTCATCTACCTGATTTTCTTCATGTAATACCATTAAGGTGGTATCTAAAGTATCCTTAGTGCTCGAGAGCTCAAAGGTAAGGGTGACTACTTTTTCCTCATTCCTCAATGCCTTTGAATAAATATTTGCAAGATCAAGGAGATGATCATGATTTGAAAGATGTAGATAATTTGATTTCATTGTTTTCATCCCTTCCTTGATCACCATCAAGTGTGAAATTTCCTCATTGAGTTCCTTTTGTTTCTTCTCTAGTTGTACCTCCCAAATGTGCTTTTCAATCACCCCATATATGTCATCAAAATGCATTAAAACTGCAACAAGTTTATCTTCAGTAACTTTCAATTGTTTCTCCAAATTATGTGAGCTTTCAGGTGTGTAAGAGAAATTAGATTCACATGGAGTAATTGATTGTTTTTCATCACACATATGAATACTATGAATGTCATCTTTCATGTCCAACTGTGTATAAGAAGTGGGAACATCACTATGTTCAAAAGTAGGTCCGTCCCAAGAAGGACTTGCACCATATGTAGGGACCAATTCATCCGGACCAACATAAGCATCAGCATTCACATAAGATGTGGAGTCATCATCATTGACTGATTGGAAAACATCTTCATATGGGCTATCAAACATAATCTCTATGTGACCCACCAAGAGACTCTTGCACTCTTTTGTAGATGCCTCATATTCTTTGTAAGATTGATCTGGATGCATGGCTAAGCCTGCTGCAGTGTCTTCATTATCATGCAACTCATACCTAGTGTGGAGCTTGGATCCATAAGTACAACCTCATGCTTAGCCATATAATCTTGAGTCAAATGATGCATCATACCACAATCATCCATATACAACATATTTATCAACTCATGATGAATGAAATTATATGGAGATAATGGTTTGCTATTTACAATCTTAAAATCAGCATTTGCCTTATACATTTAATTGATAGCTTCGTAAAACTCATACATCTCTTCTTGAAGTTGCTCATCACCAATTGCTGATCTATCAAGTGTACCCCTCTTAAATCAGCTTGCGTAGCCTGACATAGCAGCAATCTCATGGCTACAAGCTGCATCATCATGTGAAGATTGATCCTCCATTTTTTAAGATTTCAGATTCATGATGTGGTTCTCCACCCCTATCAACACATTGGATATCCTTAGTATGTAAAATGTTGGAATCATTGTGCCCCACTTCATCCCTAAGGAATTCATCAATCCCTTCTATTTGTTTGATCTCCATCACCCTTGTACTAGCTCCTTGTTCCTTGGTTGTAGTTGTAACAGATATCTGATTTTTTTGCTTTGTATAGAGAAATGAATCATACGTAGTTGGTAGTAGAGATCACCAACTTCATTTTCCTTGTCTTCACCAAACTTGATAGTAAGATCCCTATCCGGTAACAGCTGCAAGTAATCTGATTTCATCTTTTCAAATGCTTCTTTGATTGTGTGCAATGGAGTACTAGTGATTCAACTTGCGATTCCTTTTTGCCTCTCTTCAATTTGGGTTTTCCAAATAAGATCTTCTATGTATTTACAAGAATCATCTGCCTTTGTTAATACTTGCACAATCTTCTCCTCTGCAACCAATAGTTAGCCTTCAAATCCCTCAATGCTAAAGGCCTTTGTTCAAATTCATCTAGGGAACATGGGCTGTCACACATCAAATTTCTGTTTTTTTCTCAATTGTAAGAACATATCACCAACACACTCAATCCTCTCTCTAGACGATATCATGCACTCTTCTTGTAAAAATAATTGGACAACATTATGATCACAAGGAGTTTTTCTCTTCACGAGTTTTATCAATATTGATCTGCAGGTCACCAATCTAAAGTTTTGTATACCCCCCACCTGTAGCAATTGATTCTTCTTCCATAATACTAGCTTGCTGTAAGGTTGCGTTGGTTTTTTCTTTCTTGTTTCTTGGCCAAACTTCTTTTGTTGTCTTAGTGAAATTAGGTTCGTTGATATCATCAAAGTATTCATCTTCACTTGTGGAAGCATATGAAGAATTAGCTTCATCACTAATTTGGTAAGCATCAATACTATCAGAAGCAATTGCCTCTTCCAGAGCCTTTGAAAATGATGGCACGGGAATACAAGAATTTTCACTAGGATCAACATTAGTACATTCCTCAACTGAGATATCTAGATTGTTAATGGGATAGTCTGTCTGATACTCCTTTCCTATTTCCTATTCCACTTTGCCTGCACATTGGTGATTAGGCCCCCAGGGCTTTTTGCAAGAAAAACAAAGATTTTGCCTTCATAATTCATTCTTTCTGCCAAAATATGATTTCTTGAATTGGAAGAATCTTTTTCATTTTCTTTTAATTTCTTTTTAATAGAAAAGAGAGATCTTACCCATTCAAGATGATCACACACTTGTAAATTTGTTTTAAATTCTTGCCATAATCCTGACAACCTTGCCTCAGTTCTATAAGCCCATCTAGTAGTTACTCTTCAAAAGTCTTCATCTTTCTTACTAGCAATACACGTGCTCTGATACCATTGTAATATACAACCCTGTTCTAGTCTGATTTTTGAATGCGTTTTTTTGAGAATGCTTGAAGAGAGAACACAACGAGAGAAGGGAGAGAGAAGGGCAGATTTATATGGAAAATAAATAATAGAAATAATATGCTGGAAACCTTTAAACTTAATTCCCCAAAATCTGATACAAATATGAAAATGAAATAATATTGTCAACTGTGAATACCCAAATGATTAAAGCAGATTATAAGCACAAATTCAACATACCCATTTTTTAGGATTGAATATAAATGTTTGCAGCAATTATATTCAACTATTACAAAGAGTTTTCAAACCCTAGCTTGCATCAATAAATCACCAAAGTGCCACATTGAATTGGGTTTCGTCCAAGTGTTGAAATGATAACTTCAGTCAGATAACCATGGATGATAATCATCAATAGAATGATCTATGATTATATGCATGTATATTTATCAATATACATTGTGTATATTGATATACATATATACATATTAAATGCTTAACCATGTATCATTATATTGATGATATTTGTAAAACCAATCATCATCCATAATGATCTGATTATCATTAATATTGTTCCAAGTATAATCTGAATTTTTCGATTTGCATTTTTGGTTGATATTGATTAACATTATCATTTCCATTTATAAGTATCGATATTAAATCGATAGCATTGATCATGAATTAGATACGAATCTGATGAAGACTAATTTATATTACTGTTGATGATGATATCGATTCATATAATCTGCATTAGTTACGAGTTGCTATTGCCAATAATTATCGGCTTGTATTAAGGTAACTAAAGGGCACCGAAAATGAAGTGACATGTCAACGAAGAGACATGTCTCCACTTATGTGGAGGCGTGTCTATTCATTGACATGTCCTCCCAAGATTATATACATATCAATTTTGATCGGTCAAAGATGTAAGTACAGAAAATACATAGTGCAAAGCATCTTAGAGACCAATCTCTCTCTATTATTCATATTCAGATCTGCGACACAATAATCAGAATTAAATATTAGTGTTTCAGAATCATATGTAATACTTGTGAAGTATTATTATCTCATCACTCTTACATCAACCTGCAAGACATTATAAGATAAATAAGAGCATTATTCAAGATATAAGAAAATCAAAGGATATCTATATTCTAATCTGAAGTAGATCTAATCTACTTTAACATGGTATCAGAGCCTTGCTAAGGAAGATCTGATTAGATTTGATAATTCAGATCACTCAAAAACATAAATATTTATTCTCTCTTGAAATTACAATCACATTCCATTCTTCATAATGTCGAGTGTAATCAGATTTGAGGATTGACTTGAATATGCAACCAACTTTGTATCATGGAAATTTAGAATCATGATGATATTGAAAGAAAATAAATTAGACTCATTTGTAAAGGAAAATAAAATAGAACCGGAAAATGATCTTGAGAAAACTCAATGGATCGAGAACAATAAAAAGGCTATGAAACTTATAGTAGATGCAGTTAGGGATCATATAGTACCTATCTTATCAAAACATGATACTGCATACCTAATGTTTAAATCTCTTGAAAGCACATTTGAAATAAACAACACTAGTAGAATCCTTGCTCTAAAAAGGCAACTTCATCATGTAAAAATGAATAAGGGAGAATCCATCACCGCATATTTTATGAGAATCACTGAATTAAGAGATCAACTCTCAACAGTTGGAAATCAAATTGATAGCAAGAGTTAACATTAATAGCTCTAGGTGGCCTACCAACTTCATGGGAGTTATTTATTCAAGGAATAAGTGCAAGGTCTAAACTCCCTAAATTTGATAGGTTGAAAATGGATTGCTTACAAGAAGAATCCAGACTGATGACCAAAGTAAACAATCAAAAGCCCATACATGAGGATATTCATGTATTAAACTCAAATTCTCATAAGAAAGGAAAGAAGAAAAATTTTAAAAGAAAGAAGAATACTTATGAAAAGGGATCGTCCAAGAAGAGGAAGGACATATCTCAATTACAATGTTTCAGATGTGATCAGTATGGACATTATGCAATCAAGTGCCCTGATAGAACAAAACAAGAAGTATCCTTTGCTAAAGTTGAAAAGGCTAATATAGGACACGATTCTGAGAAATTTGTTTTCTACTTAGTCTTATCAAGCCAAGTTTCAAACAAACTCAACACCTGGGTAATTGATAGTGGATCGTCAAGACACATCACAAGATTCAAAGAACACTTAGACACTATGGTAGAAGAATTTGACGAAGAAGTAACTATTGGAGATGATTCAACTTATCCAGTAAAGGGGGTTGGAACTTGCACCTTAAATTTGAAGTCAGGCATCTCCCTTCAACTCACTGAAGTATTGTATGTACCAGGAATAAAAAGGAACCTAGTATCCATTTCTTCTCTAGAAGACAAAGGATATAGGGTTACCTTTATGGATGGAAAAGTACTGGCATGGCCAAAGAGCTCTACCATAAAGAAAGCACAAACTATTGGAATATGACAAGGATGTCTTTACAAACTTTGCACTGATTTAAATCAAGCCCTAATCCATGAGACTTTTGACTCAAATGAAATTTGGCACCGAAGATTAGGACATAATCATTTTCGTGCCCTACCCTCAGTGGAAAAAATGGTGACAGGGTTGCCCAAATTAAAACAATTCCATGAAGGAGCATGCAAAGGGTGTGCCCTAGGAAATAATACAAAGGGGACTTTCCTAAATAGCTTTAGTAAAACTAAAAATGTATTAGAATTAGTTCACTCTGACTTATGTGGGCCCATGTCTGTACCCTCCATGGGAGGATTCTTATATTATGTAATCTTTGTAGATGATTTTTCTAGAAAGACCTGGATATATTTTCTTAAATGTAAAGAGTCGGATGAAATCCTTAAAAGGTTTAAGGAGTTCAAAGCTCTTACAGAAAATTTGACCGTGAAGAAACTCAAAGTACTGAGAACAGATAATGAGAAGGAATACACTTCAAATTTTTTTAAAGAATTTTGTGTAAACGCTGGGATTAAGAGGGAGTTTACTGTACCTTACAATCCACAACAAAATGGTATTGCTGAGAGAAAGAATAGAACTATTGTAGAAGCTGCTAGAGCAATGTTGTACGACCAAAACATAGAAACTTCATTTTGGGCAGAAGCCGCTAGGACAACTGTCTACATTCAAAATAGATGTCCTCACTCACATCTAGATAACAAAACTCCCGAAGAAGCATGCAGTGTAAAACCAGACATAAGTCATTTAAATTTTTTTGGCTGTCCTGTCTACATTCATGTGCCTAAAGAAAAGAGGTCTAAGTTAGAACCCACTGGCAAGAAAGGGATGTTTGTGGGCTATAGTGAAACATCGAAAGCCTACAAAATATACATACTTGAACAAAAACAAATTGAACTCAGCAGAGATGTCATCTTTGAGGAAGACATCCCTTTCAAGAGATCCAAGAGTTCTCATGAGATAGAAATTCGAGATTCTCCTAAATACATGGAGGAGGATTATCCTCTTGAGATTCAGAGGGAGTCTCTTGAAGAAACTATAAATGAAAATCAGACTACTCTAGTAGAAGAACACAACAACAACAAAAGGAGACCACTTTGGGCCAGAAAGATGATTGAGGACGTTGAGAATTATGCAACACCCAAAGGAACTTTTAGAGAAAGTAAGAGACCCCACAAATTTTCCAGCTATGTTGCCTTAATGAGTGAGATCATTAATTCAGAACCAACTAGTGTTCCAGATGCTCTCAAACATCAAGTATGGAAAGACGCCATGACAGAAGAGTATCAATCCATTGTAAAAAATGATGTGTGGGATATAGTACCAAGACCAAAAGAGAAATCTGTTGTCTCTTCCAAATGGCTCTTCAAAATCAAACATGTTGCAGACGCCAGTATAGAGAAACACAAAGCTCATTTTGTTGCCAGAGGTTTCTCATAGAAAGAGGGTATTAATTATGAAGAGACGTTTGCACCTATTGCCCATTACACCTCAGTTAGAGCAATAATAGCTATTGCAACAGCTGAAGGATGGAAGATCCATCAAATGGATGTGAAAACTGCATTCCTGAATGAGACCATTGGTGAAGAAGTCTATTTAGAGCAACCTAAAGACTTTGTGATACGTAATGCCGAATCACACGTATGCAAATTAAAGAAAGCTTTATATGGACTTAAATAGGCCCCCAGAGCCTAGTATGAGAGGATTGATCACTATCTTGTGGGACTAGGATTTTTCAAGAATGATGTAGATCCAAACCTCTATTTTAAAGTAATTAATGGTGATATGTTAATACTTATTTTATGTGTAGATGACCTGCTAATCACAGGAGATCACCTTATCAATTAATGTAAGAAGGACCTGGCTTCAGAATTTGACATGAAGAACTTAGGCATTCTACATTACTTCCTTGGATTGGAGTCTGGTAGAAATCAGATGGTATCTCTCAATCAAGGAAAGTATACTATTGATATACTGAAGAGGTTTGGAATGTTGGATTGTAGACCCATGTCTACGCCTATGGAAACCAATTTACACAAATTGAAGGAAGCAGCAACATAATCAAAATTTACAGATCTCACTCTCTATAGACAAATAATTGGATCATTGATGTACTTCGTTAACACAAGACCGGATATGTGTTATGCAGTGAATGCTCTAAGCCAGTTTATGTGTGAACCAAAGGACACACACCTTGTTGCTGCAAAACATATTTTGAGATACCTTCAAGGTACTATTGGATATGGTCTTAAATACAAAAATGTAGACCTAGATCTACATGGATACTCTAATTTAGATTGGGCTGAAAGTATAACCGATCGAAAAAGCACATCAGGATGTTGCTTCAGTTTAGGATCGACAATGATCTCATGGATTAGCAAAAAACAGTCATCAGTGGCACAAAGCTCAACAAAAGCTAAATACATTGCAGTTTCTATGGGAGCAAGAGAAGCAGTATAGCTCTGAAAATTACTTGTAGGATTATTTGGTGAGCCCTTGAATCCTACTGTTGTCCACTATGATAATCAAAGTTGTATTAAGCTTTTAGTGAATCCAGTGTTCCATGATAGATAAAAGCACATCGAGATTCCTTATCACTATGTGAGAGGCATGGTAGAAAGGAATGCGATTCAGTTGGAGTATATTAGTACAAGTGACTAGACAACAAACATTCTCACCAAGCCTCTCCCCAGAGTAAAAGTTGAACACTTTAAGAAGAAACTTAGCATGGTTGAAAATGTAAGTCATTATTGAGATTGACTCTAAAATTATTTATTTGTTCTAATATATATATATATATGTGAAAGATGTTTAATGTGTAAACTCTTTTTGTCATGTGTGTCTATCCATGACTTTATGGCCCCCCCTGTGTACATTATAAAAGGTGACGATCTTTCAGATAATGAACACTTGTAATTGACATTGTAAGGTGACGACTTTACAATGATTAGCTTCACTATCATGATGGATATCAAGTGATTTGATATCCATGGATATGTCATGATAGTTAGTATCTCTTGGACATTGTGATAGATATCATGAGACTTGATATCAGTTGAAGATCATTATGATCCTTATGAGATATTCATGGTGGATAATGTATTTGTGGATGTACCATGATTTGTTATGGTAGACATCGTGGGACTTGATGTTAGTGCACATACCATACTATGGATATTTTATGAAGAATGTCATGTGACTTGATATTCTTGAGCATATCATATCTTTTGATATCACGAGTAAGGTGATATCTCTTCTCACAATAGATGACCTTATTGTGATATATACTTGGATAGATTTTATCTTCCCTAGCTAAGAGGGAGTGTTGAAATGATAGCTTCAGTCAGATAACCGTGGATGATAATCATCAATAGAATGATCTATGATTATATGCATGTATATTTATCAATATACATTGTGTATATTGATATACATATATACATATTAAATGCTTAACCATATATCATTATATTGATGATATTTGTAAAACCAATCATCATCCATAATGATCTGATTATCATTAATATTGTTCCAAGTATAATCTGAATTTTTCGATTTGCATTTTTGGTCGATATTGATTAACATTATCATTGCCATTTATAAGTATTGATATTAAATCGATAGCATTGATCATGAATTAGATAAAAATCTGATAAAGACTAATTTATATTACCGTTGATGATGATATCGGTTCATATAATCTGCATTAGTTATGAGTTGCTATTGCCAATAATTATCGGCTTGTATTAAGGTAACTAAAGGGCAACGAAAATGAAGTGACAGGTCAATGAAGAGACATGTCTCCACTTACGTGGAGGCGTGTCTATTCATTGACATGTCCTCCCAAGATTATATATATATCAAGTCTGATCGGTCAAAGATGTAAGTACAGAAAACACATAGTGCAAAGCATCTTAGAGACCGATCTCTCTCTATTATTCGTATTCAGATCTGCGACACAATAATCAGAATTAAACAGTAGTGTTTCAGAATCATATACAATACTTGTGAAGTATTATTATCTCATCACTCTTACATCAACTTGCAAGACATTATAAGATAAATAAGAGCACTATTCAAGAGATAAAGAAAATCAAAGGATATCTATATTCTAATCTGAAATAGATCTAATCTACTTTAACACCAAGTCCAAAGAGAAATCTTAAGAGTTGTCGTCCTTACATTTCTGAACTGAAAGCTAGACTCTCTCAAGCTCTCCAAGAGAAAATAAGACAATTAAGCTCACAAGCTCTGATACTTCTATTATATGCAGTCCTGTTTTGGTTTGACTTTTTTTTGTTTGATTTTCAAATTCGTTTTTTGAGAATGCTTGAAGAAAGAAGATAGAATAGAAGGGCAGATTTATATGGCAATGAAATAACGGAAATAATATACTGAAAACCTTTAAACTTAATACCCAAAAATCTGATACAAGTATGGAAATGAAATAATATTGTAAACTATGAGTTCCTAGATGATTAAATCAGATTGTAAGCACAAACTCAACATACCCGTTTGCTGGAATTGACTATAAATGTCTGCAGCAATTATATTCAACAAATACAAAGAGTTTTCAAACCCTAGATTGCATCAATACATCACCAAAATACCATGACTGGGTTTGTTATGCAACAACAACAATACATACAACAATGAACACACTTACCAAACTCCTCAAGCTTCTTGCAGTAGCTGCTATAAATCAGATTTGCAATATTCATGGCTGAAGATTGAAGTAACAATTCTCAATAAGCTCAAATGTGACTCTTGTAGTGAAGCCACTCCCAATCCTCAAGATTGTATATCTCAACTATGTGTAGGATGTTGCTTGCAAGGGTTTCTGTCCTCACAAATTAGTAAGAAGAAGCACAGTCTCCTTCAAGAACAGAAACATAAGCAATAACAATATTTAACCTGCCCAAATAAGAGCCCTAATCCTCCTTTTATAGTTTTTTAGCTATTTTTTTGAAAAAATACCCTTTTTCTTTTCCTCTATTTTTTCAAGGATGCTTTTTTTTTCACTTTTTTTTGGAAATGCTTTTTGTGCTACTATTTTGGGAATTTTTTGCTATTTTTTCGGAGCTGTTTTTTTCCGCTATTTTTTTGGGAATGCTTTTTCACTATTATTTCAGGAGTGTTTTTTTGCTTTTTTTGGGAATGCTTTTTTGCTTTTATTCAATAAGATTCACTTCCCTTTTTAATCTCCCAATGTAGCATTAAATAAAAAAGGTCCATTCATTAAAATAAATCACCTTTGATTTAATATTTGGCCTCTATAGTCCCTTCACTAAATAAATAAATAAAAATAACGATAAAGTTAAAAGTTTAATTTAACTATATAAATCAATAACTTATTGTTATGTAATAACTCTGAATTATATCAAATCTCATGAAATACATCAAAAACCAACTCAACCGACATTACTTAAAATATTAATGAACTCTGTTGGTGCTCATCACTTACTAAAAATAGCAAGTATAGAAGAAAGTGTCTGAAAAGGCTCAAGAAAAGGGTGTTACGCTCCTTATATTTGTTTGGACAAAAAATTGCTTCTGTCAACACCTCTCGGATTCTCTAAACCCACTCATTAGCCTACAAGAATCTCATGAATAGGCTAATGGTCTCTCCATACCAGTCTGGCTTAGGAAGGGGACATTACATGGGAGGCATGGATGAAGTACAATCATAAGCATTCAAAAGAACCTTCAGATTTAGATATAAATGTATTAACCAACAACCTAGATATCATTATGTCTTGGCTGTGTCATTGTTGAAGAATATTATTTTGCTATTGTTATATCTGCATAATATGATGAACATATTGTCATTGATGTCAAATGTCATTGATGTCAAACCAGAGACCGATGACATTAATGAAGAAGTTAATGCAATGAATACTATAAGGGTGAGAGACATGATATCAGACAAGTCAGAAGATATATGTCATATGTATTAACAAAGACGGTGAAAGCATTGTATGAAACACTAAGCCTCATGTGAATCATTATGTAGTTATCAGAATGTGCGATACAACATATATGTTTAAAAGAACAGCATTGAGCATTTGTGATACCATCAGTGATACAGCATAGAGCATGTTGAAGATATGTATTAAGATTTATGATAACAGCATATAAAAACATATATATGTATCAAAACGTATGTATGTATACAGTACATACAGAACATATTCACATATATTGAGAACTTACATATTCAGACGTATATTATATATATATACGTATATGAACATAGAATAAGTATGATTATGAACAGAGCATATTAAACATTATGAAATATGTATTCAGCACATTAACAGATTATGAACAGAGCATATTAACGTACGCATGAAGACATACCTTATGAAGACATACGAACAGATGCATATTATACAGATGCCTTATACATAGAGAAGAACATTCAGCATTCATTCAGAGATAAGTATATCACAAAGGATATACACTTGAGATCACAATACATATATTATAGATCGCAATATATATATGAAAGCATACATTATATGAAGATATTAATATTAATATACAGAGAAGATATATAATATCACAGCAATTATTGTATGCACAACATACAGATGATTACACAGCATACAGATATCCAGATGATTACACAGCATACAAATGATAACAGCATATATACGATTATATGAATCAGTCTTGAACGGTAACAGCATATATGATACACAGATGATATATGAACAACATATGAACAGAATGATATGGATATGGTATATTTCGAAGACAATATATATAATTATACTTCAGGGTATTAAGAACAGTGACGAAGGATAATATATAGATATTCAGAACAGAGAACGTATGTATCAGAACGTTTGCAATATACGAACAGAGAACGTAAGCAATATTGAGATGGTTATATGCAGCGGCAGAGATATATCAATACATTAATCAAAATTAAAAGCTTTATAATAATTGCAGTGTATTAAACGGCAACAGGATATGCAGCATCTTCAAAGGATTAAATACACACAGCATTCTAATATTATATCGAAGATACATGTTTCAAAAAAAAGGACACACTCAACGCCTATTCATATAATACAAGCATTGTCGAATATGAAGGTAAAAATATATTATACAGCGGTTTGAAATATTAAGAAGTCGATAAAAGATTGTTATCGAAAGTTTTTTTTTATATATGCAATAAAAAGAAGGGATTGCCAGATATAAATGACGAAAGGATTGCCAGACATTATGATAGTCGACAATTTGCTATTATGTGAGATTGTGTAATATTCAAGGCAGATTTTGATTATCGAAGGTTTAAAAAAGGGGATTAAAATGTTTAATAAGTAATAAAGGAAGATTAATTAATTTCAAAAAGAGACACCTTTTCAAATTGAAGAGACATAACTTTTAAAGGGCATAATGTTTTGAATATATATATATATATATATATTTAGTCTTATTTTGAAAAAGTAAATACAAGTCAGCAAGTGGAGGTGAAAGAAGAAGAGCAATGAATATGAAAAAAAGGGAATTAAATGATTATATATTCAGATTTTAATCTGATATATATATTATGCATATACAGTTTTAAAGATATTATTCTGAAAATAAAAAGGAAAGGTAGAGTTATTGGCTGACTTAAAGAGACTAAATTGCATCCATCATCAGTTGAAGAAAGCAACAGTGTCCAGGTGGAAGAAATTTTGAAACAGTGAGTTGGTGCTCAGAATCTGGACAGGGGGAGTTGGTGCTTCCAGTAGGTCGGTGCTTGCGAAGTGTGGGAGTTGGTGCTTCCAGTGAGTCGGTGCTCATAAACATAGGGGTGGAGCCTCTAGTAGGTTGGTGCCTACAAAACATTGTAAAAGAATAATATTATATATTAAAGCAAATTATTTTGTGGTTTTCTCCCATATTGGGTTTCCACGTAAATGTTGTGTTCATGTGCATAATTGTTTATTTGAGTTATTGAAGTTATCTTTGAATAAAAGCATTTAAATTTAAAAAGGTTATTATATTGATTCACCCCCCCTCTCAGTATAATCGTGTGCTCTTCATAATAGAGTAGATGTAATGATTCCTTAAAAGATTCATCCAATCTGCTGTCTTGTTATTGAGGGGACATATGGCCATATACAGAGAGCAAGTGGTCCATTCAAGTTAAGTTGGAGGCGGAATGACGGATATACTTCTGTGCCCTTAGGAGGCCGATATGATGAATATACTTTTGTGCCCAATTGAGGCCAATATGATGGATGTATTTCCAAGCCCCTTAGGAGGCCGAATGACGGATGTACTTTTTGAAATATCCCGAACTAGGATATTGTTTCAAATCTGATTTGGGTTTTCAATTTTTGCCATGTTTTGCTTCATTTCATTGCAAAATAACATGCAAAGACACAAACTAAACTTGCAAAGAAAACAATATAGATTTCCAAGGAAATAAGCGATTACAAACACAAATTTGTTGATAATTATTCTGATATAAAACATGCATGGCTGTTACATCAAATATACTGTTGTTACAATGCTAGAACATGCATAATTTTTCCTCCAAAACCTGTTTAAACGATGCAAATCTGCTCAATGATGAACCATGAGTGAGCCTACCTCTCAAGTAGTGTCGGGTTTCTATCCAACCTACGAATATCCAAGGGTTTTCGTCCTCAGATATGGCTGCTACTGTCAAACTAGCAACAATGAAGAAATTATCAAGTGTCAAATCAACATATCATAATACTTGGAGAAGGAAGGAAACCTCTTAAATAGACTTTCTAAACTGCCTTTGGACCTCAAATCACAATGTGTGATTCTTAATAAACTTTTCCCACCTCCGAGAGGTTCATCCCACTTCTAGAAGGCTTAATAAATAAAATAAAGTCATTTTATAACTTTGCCTTCATGATAAAGTCACTTTATATTTTATTACCTTCTTAATAAAGTCACTTTATGACTTTATTTTATAACTTAAGTCACTTTATTTTTATAATTCAATTTTATAACTCAAAGTGACTTTTCTCTCTTATAATATTAATTTATGGGCTCGAATTAATATTATTTATTTCTCCATCAATTAATAATTGACAATGCCAACCTCTCATCCCTTATATCTCCAAAGTAGCCTACCAGGATGACAAAAGAATAGGCTAATTAACACCTGAATGATTATTGAGGAGAAGGGGACTTTATACTTTTGTTCCCCTAAACTCAATGGATAGGCTCAAGGTGCCTTGTATGATCTTCCGTGGGCTTCGTAGCGTGGATGAATCATTGGATAAAGCCTCAAAGGAATCCCGCATATACTATACAACTGTTACGATATGTAACTTGATTATATGTTTATTTATCAAGAGACTAAGTTAAAGTTCCATTTCCAAGCACAATCCAAACCCTAGTTGGGAATTCTAGGGTAAATCAAGTAAAGTCACAATAGGGGACATTACACCTTGAGCATGATTTTCTATAGTTCTTTGAAGAATGTTTCTTTGGGATCTTTCTCTTTTCATTTATGATGACTTTCATCATCTCAATCATTGAGTCGACATCGTCATATACCTCACCCAAACCAGACCTATCTATGTCAATATAACGAATCATGCTCAATATAGGCTCAGTGAAACTCAAGAGGTTCTCAACAGTCCCTAGTTTGCAAACTTTGCGAGTACTCTCCGAGTTGATTCTTTTTGCAGGGCAAGTTTTCACAAGTTAACTAACATTTTTATAGATTCAAAAAAACGTGGGTAAAAATGTCAATGCAGGTGAAATGCTGGTTAAAATGCATTTTTTACATGTTTGTGTTATAAAACCATGCATTTTCTCTATTGAGATGTTAATTTTTATTTTAATACATTTTTTTAATGAATCTTACAACATAAATATTTCTTTAAGAGATTTTAATTTAGTACTTTCTAAGTTGCTGAGATGAAATTTTTGGGCTGGCTGAGTACTCCCCGTGTCTAAGTCCGTGAACTAGGCTCAACACTATCCCACCAAATGTCATCTAGTATCATTTTCTTAATGTTTCCCGCCCTTGTAGTGCTAGATTGCCTCCATATGCTCCAATTAGGGCTGATTACCATGTTAGGTAGTGCTTGACTAACCTTCAAAAATTGTCTCAACACAATTGTATTTGAGGCAAAATGGGTTTCACCAACCTATTTCAAAATCAAAATAACAAAAAATTAAAACTAAAATTAAAATTAAATTAAAAACTTTACTAAAGTCAAACATTTATTATTTAAATTACCTTCAATAGCTCCAATCTCCATGCCTTGTGACATATGGTGATTGGTGAAGAACATTTGGATCTCATTGCCATCAACATACACCTGTTTTGGTCCATTCAACTATGTTGCCAATTTTTCACAGGAGTAGGTTGAGTGAGTGGACAACACATGGTGTCCAAAAAATGTGTGAATAATGCTCAATCGATAAGCTATTGGCCCTGCAAATTTTGGCATTGTTTGTTAACTTGAACAACATTTTTAGTACC
The DNA here is from genome assembly GCA_027943335.1 of Chamaecyparis obtusa. NCBI lineage: Eukaryota > Viridiplantae > Streptophyta > Pinopsida > Cupressales > Cupressaceae > Chamaecyparis > Chamaecyparis obtusa. Next base: position 1,765,692 of record BSBK01000944.1, read on the forward strand.
AACTTTCTCAATGGTTTGGAAAAGAATGTTAGCAATAAATGGGCCGTCCTTTACTTGCTCTTGACTATCCATTGCTTTGAAAAGCATTGCCCCTTTAGGCGACATTGCAATAACATTGGTCATTGGGCGATTTCTTGCATCTTTCCATCCATTAGATACAATGGACACCCCTATTTTGACCCATTAATCCTTGATGGGCTTCAAGGAATCTTCTACATGTTTCACCTCTATCCAATAAGGTAGTACGCACCTTATAACCTGGGCCCTTGAACCCGTTTGGAGCCTCATTAATTGATCTCACCATTTTTTTCCAGTAAGGTGAGCAAACAACATTAAATGTCAATCCATTATCATAGATACATCTAGCTATGTCTTACTCAGCAATCTCTCTTTACCCTCATTGTGAAATGCCGTTTCCAACAATCTGTGATGAGCCCAACTGGCTCTCTATTGTAAATTGATTTTTTTCCTCAATTTTAATTACAAGATGTTTTTGAGAAATTTCAAAACAATATAAATATCTCATAAATTCTCTCAACATGAACATTAAACAACAACAATTTAAATAAACTTTAGATGTTCACCAGAAATTGACTTTGTTATCCGTACTCGAATTAAATATAAATTATTACAAGATAAAAATTCTGAAAGAGCACCTTATACTAGCGTAACTGTTTGATTGAGCAGTTCGCAGCCAAGAGGAAAAATTCACTGTCTTGTATTATTGGCGCCAACCCTTTATCGTTTCCCTTGTTAATGGATCCTTAAACGAATAACACCACTGTTGAATGCAATTTCGCAGCCAAGAACTCAACACAGCTCTGAAAAAACCTTGAACGCTGCATACTGATTTTGAATCGCAGCCAAGAACTCAACACAGCTCTGAAAAAGCCTTGAACGCTGCTACTGATTTTGAATCGCAGCCACCATACAAGATTATTCTCTAACTATCCACAACAGATTCCAGTAATACCGTAACCTCCCAGCAATGTAAAGGAAACGCAAATCCAGCAAGCAGTTTGTTGCTCTCTCCAGATATGAAGACCGAACCACCAACAAGTAACAGAAAATCTAAAGCTCAACGTTTTCTCCTGAAAAGAAGACCAAACCCTAGCTCCCCTAGCAAAATTCGAACTCTTCCTCAAACACGCTTTTCAACAATTTATCAAATGATCATCATGAAATTACTAAAGTGCTTTTTTGAGTTGAATATATAGGCTTTTTGAAAAAGCTTCAACTTTACATTTTTCATTAAAGTAGCTTCTTCATCACAGCATCACTTTATAACATTAAAGTTATAAAGTCGTAAAGTTGTTAAATTAAAATAACTTAATTTAATAACGACAATTAAAATATAAAGCCATTGAATCAATCTGATTGCAACAAATTAATTTCTGACAACAGAGCCCCTAGCTCAAACTGCCCTGCCAGAAATAGCCATCTGCCAAAAATAGACTTACTATAAATAGTAAGTCTCTCAAACTGGAGATCCCTGATACTCGATCCTGAAACATCTTTGATCACCTGATTAGTTTGCGAGGGTTGCCAAACTAAGCTAATTTCAAGAGACTGAAAAACGGGGACATTACAGTCCTCCCTTCCCAAGATTGCTTGTCCTCAAGTAATCAGGAAAAACAAGCAACATCATAGTCCACCCGGATCCCAAGGATGGTCATGAGTAATGCCCCGATCAACCCCATACTCCCGTGAAGAAATCAACAACATCAACAGTACCAACATCAACAACTGGAATACTGCACTCAAAACCCAAACTGAAGATGTTGCAACAGGATCACCACGTGGGAGAAACTCAACCGAGAGTAACTCACATGGGAGTATCTCAACCAATAGACTAGACTTGCTCCCAGTCTTTGAGCTAACCAAATCATCATACCAGTCATCAAATGGATGCATTGAAGAACTGTGTGATTGATAGATGTCCTGAACGTGAGGATCGAATGTAAAACTATAAGCACTCCTTACCGTGTACACCCCTGTAAATTGCTCAGCTAGGCTAGACTGACCTTCTGTGTAATCTGCCTGATAATCAGGTGTACAAATCGGATCCCAAACGTCATCAACATCATGATCGTACAATACTTGTAAGGGATCATCACTAAGCCCAAACAGCGGATTGTCATAAGTCATAACGACATCCACATCAAATAAGGGATTGTTCACAAAGTGAACAACACCCATCTGTTGATCTGAGCCATAAAACGGTGAATTCTGTGAGACATGATGTGTAATCTAATCAACCTGTATGGATTCATGTCTTCGTGAATCGGCACTATCTACTGCACAAAAAGACATAGTGTGTAGACTCCCCTCAGCAAGGCCCGACAATACATACTCTCTGCCCTGGTACTCAAATCTGATCTGCATTGGGTTCACACTAAGGCAAAACTCCTTAATCTCTTGTATCCACTGCATCCCTAAAACCACATCCATCTCCCCCAAATCAAACACATAGAAATCAGAAATCAGCTTGTAATCACCAAGAAACAAGGAGAGATCACGGATGCGCCTAGTACAGGTAAAGTTGTAGCCATCAACTACCTTGACTCTAAACCCTGCAAACTCCTCTACCTGAAGCCCACACTGACTAACAACTCGCTCATGAATAAAGTTGTGCGTGGCTCTAGTGTCCAACATAGCAACACAGGGTTGTCCTTCCACTAATCCCTTCAACCTGAAAGCAGAGGGAAGTGGCATAGAGGTGGACAACACAATCGGAGATAGTTTGGCATCAGGACCAAACTCTGGAGTAACTCTTTGCTCCTCCTCTGTATCAAAACCAGTAGCCTGATGAGAAGACTTAGCCTCACTCTCACCAGAATAAACCCACAGAGCGATTCGCCCTGCCCTTAGGCCTCAAAGTACAAGAATACTCTCTGTCGTAAGGCTCTTTGCACCAATAGCAAAGCTACCTCCTCAAATCCTCTTGCGTGGCATCGTCAAGTCTACCTGCAGGCTTCTTTTTGTTAATAACTGGTGGAGGTACCTCATTTGCAGGAGGAATAGTAGGACTAGGAGTAGACTTGCCCCGTGAAACAAAAGGCTCAAGATTCTTTGCCTTCTTCATAGCATCTCGCAAGGTAGGTGGATCCAGGGACTTGACCCACCCTCTGTATGGCTTAGACAAACCCTCTATGAAAAGCATGACTCTCCCCCTCTCGGAGATGTCATATACCATAAATGATAGGTGCTGAAACTCACTGATAAAGGCCTCAAGGCCACCTGTCTATCTCAACTGAGCTAACTCTCTGAAGTAAGTCTTAGGATCCTTCCTCTCAAACCGCTCTATTAGTCTATATACGAACTCCTGATACTGAACAATATGATCATGATGCAGAGATACTAACCCATGATACCACCAATTATGAGCTACCCCATCTAAATGAAGCACGACAAAACGAATAGCATCCTCCTCAGACATAGGACGAAGTGAAAGGTACGTATCCAGCTTGTGGACCCATGCTCTAGCTGTAGTCTTCCCACTTCCATCAAAGTGGTCTAATGTCAACTTGCTGGTTGCCTGCTTGAGATCATTCTGTCTAGGTCTCTGCCTTGTGTCAGGAGCTGGCCTGCCTCTGGAATGCTCGCGCTTCTGTGTCAAATATCTGTCAAAATTCAAATTTCTCTTTAGCCCCTCAGGAAGAGCATCCCACTTTGCAAAATGTGCCACCATGTCATCGACAAATGGTGTTGGCTTTGTCTCTACACTAATTGCATCCAGCTCTGGCCTCAAGAAAGTCGGATGATGAGGCCTGTCATAAGTACTAGTATGGTCAGCTCTATAATCTTGCCTGTCATAAGTACCCCTATTTTGACCCATTAATCCTTGATGGGCTTCAAGGAATCTTCTACATGTTTCACCTCTATCCAATAAGGTAGTACGCACCTTATAACCTGGGCCCTTGAACCCATTTGGAGCCTCATTAATTGATCTCACCATTTTTTTCCAGTAAGGTGAGCAAACAACATTAAATGTCAATCCATTATCATAGATACATCTAGCTATGTCTTACTCAGCGATCTCTCTTTACCCTCATTGTGAAATGCTGTTTCCAACAATCCCTTTGCTCTCTTATGTGTCACAGGTTGTTCTTCAGGTACAGGCAAGAATGGATGACCCTCTACAGGTTCAAGATTGGAAGGTGATGGAGAGGCCTTTGATCATTTCTTAGTCTTTAGTAAAAGATGAACACCTATAGCTAGTTTCCTTATTGCTTGGTATGCTTTTCCTTGCTCTTTAGTATATGCCAATACTTGTTCCTCTATTAAAGGCCTTTACCTTTTGGCTTGTCTAGACAAACTTTGATGCCTTGTTGAGGATAAAGTGCAAATGTGCTTTCACTCAATTGTATGAGTTGTTATATCGTGCTTTGCAATGATGACAAACCTAAGTGCAATCTCCTCCACCTAAAGTTGCTATACCATTTCCCTATATATTCAAAGGGGAGAGTGGGTTAGTTTTAAGGCAGGGTTTGCTCCCTGTTCTAGAGCTAGAAGCACTTGCCATTTTGATACCTAACACAAGTAATTATATAAACATGGATAGGTACAAGGTAAAATGAAAAAACTTCTAAACAAAACTAGAAAGTTCATTTGTAAAAAAATGTAAGGAAAAAAAAGCAAGAAAAAAACCTATTTCTTTTGTTGAAATCTTCCTCTACACTGCCTTTGAGAACAAATCACCACTTGCAAATGCGTAGGAATAGCACAAGAACCAGCTTGGAGCATGCAGTGATCAATCTTCAACCCTGTTTGTGCAATGGTAAGCAAAAAATAAATTTAAGAAATGGAGCAAAATGTTTTTTGTTTTTCATTCACAATAGCATAAATGAAGTAGGTTTAAACTCTTTGTTGTTTTCAATGGTCAAATTAGGGTTTGGGCAGTCGAATTTGAATTCTTGCAAAACAAAAACACTTAATTTTAAAAAAAGCTGAAATACAGCCTGAGTTTGGTTGGCACAGAATTTCTGGGCATAAATTCACTTCGGGGTCAGCAGGGGTAGACCCACAATCGTGATCCAGTACCCTGCCCGAACCCACAGAAAACCGGGCCACAACTTAGACCTGGTTCAAACCAGACTGAGACTCGGGGGGTCCGGGGGAAAGGACCCAATACCTTTGTCTTAAACTTGTAAGTTTTGCCAATTCAAAACATGTGTCAAGCTGGTTAAATACTTTCTCAAGAATGTAAAGTGAAATACTTTATGGATGCTTAATAGGAAGGAGTTAGAGCTAGGCTTATAAGCTATAAGACCAATCTTTCTAGAATTTTAAGGGGCCAACTTATCATGCATTTAATTTGTAAGCTTTTTCAAATTTTATAAAACTCTTCTGAAGTTTATTGTCAAAATTACCTTTTTCTCCACTTGAAAGTGCGGGCAGTTTGCTTAAGGTTTGCATAACTTTTTCATCTATCAGAAGTTTCTCTAGTCCTCTATCTAATAATGCAGACCTATTAATCATATTGGGCATGCATACATCATATTTTCTTGAGGTTTTTCTTCATTGGCTGGATATGTATTTTTTGGTCTCCCTAGAAGCTTGTCCAAGAGTATTTGTGAGTTTTATGCTACGTCTTCCATTCTTGTCTTTTGTATTTTGGTTTGCATTGGGTCTTTTCCTCTCTTACCATGTCTTGTGTTTGGGTCCTTTTTTTTTTCACTGGAGAATTACACAGTAGGATGGGGGATTTCTCGTCTCCTTGACGTTGCTAGGAGTGTAGTTTTATATCCTTTTGTTGTTAGAAACTTAGATCTCGTTCTGATTCTTGTTCCTCTTCAAACCATCCTTCATTTTATTTTCATTTGCATTTTGGGCTTCAAGCTCAGAGATCGCTAAGTGATGCTACAGGGAGACACCTTGACCAAAAGAAATTGCTCCTATAGTCAATTAGATTGAAAAATAGCGAACCTCAGGCGCTTCCTAAATAGAGGACTGGATCTATATTTATGACAGAATTTTAAATATAGAAGTCTATCTCCCAATTAGCAATGGTTGGGTTGTAGCACATACAACTAAGTTGTTCATATATTTTGAGTGTTTTGTTGATTTGCACGGTGTCAAAACCACATGCATCATTTAACATCATGTTCATTGCTATTATAGCCTATATATTTAATTTTAATTATGGTTATGGTATATTCCATGGGAAAATTGTACTTACATGTCTTATGCAGTTTGTAGTGATGTTTTCAGTTGTGTCAAACTTTTTAATCCCTTAGACTTCTTTGTCTATATATCTTGTTTTTTGTCAGTTTAATACCTTCTATTTGATCTAGTTCATAGCTTGGCATTCTACTATTTGTTCTGTTCAAACTATCAGACTTTTCACAGCTCCGAGCATTCTTAGAAATGAAAAATATGTTTTTATTAATGACTTGGATGTCATTTAAATCATAAGTGATTGACTTTACTGAATCTATTTGATTCACTGAGCATACTGTTTCTTTAATGGAATTTTGTTCCTTGCTTCAGTTTATAGTAAATCCTTGTTTTAGAAATTTTATCTTTCTGCTCAATGACTCTCCCATGGCTATGTTCACGGCAGGTTTGATACAGAATTAAACAAAGATGTTGCCATCAAAGTTATTGACTTGGAAGAAGCGTAAGTAACTAGATTATATGCAGTGATTAATCTTTACTTTTGATTTTGTATTCATCTGGTAATTGTGAAGTAAAGGTGACATTAAAAATAAACATTTTGTATTGGAACCTGGTATGCTTTGATGTTTCTAAGCTGATTCTGCTGGGTAAAAACCCGAGGAAAACGTGAATAATATTGAGTAAAAGTTCTGGGGATATATACTAGATGAAGTACAAAGAAAGGATTTAAAACTCAATGCATTTAAGCTGTCTTAACATGTGAAACACAGTGTTTATGATTTTTAATCAGGATTGCATTTGTGTCTAAGACTGGGAACTTTATGTTACAGAGTGATAAACTTTTTTCCCATGCCAAAAGGTTTAGGGTTCAGTCAAATTAGAAATCAGTTGGGCCAAACCAGTAAGGAGTGTTTCTGTTTGAGAAAAAAACATTCATTTCCTGTTTCTCTGCATGCATTAGGGGTTAGGAATCACTTAAATGTTCCCAAGTATAATTATGTATGTTTTTGTCTTAGCCCATGGGAATTTATGTAACAATTTGTGGCAGTCTATACTGAAATGGATTTTCGTCTTCAACAACCTTTAGACAGATCCCATGTAATAGGTACATGTGAATACATGACTAGTCATATTCAACACCTGTAGGGATTATTACAAGCATGTTTGCTATTGTTCAACCTATAAGAATTATCCTTTGATATCTTGAAAGGTAATCAGGAGAAAAGCAATCACTTGTAATGGTTTTCTGCATAAGTGGAGAAGTCATTGCAAACCAGTTTAATGATATGAATGAACTGTTATTATGCACAAAGTTTGTTATTTTGATTGCTTTCAATTATAAAACCATTATGTGTATTCCTTCAAAATAGAGTCTGAACCTTATTGTCTATAAACAATATTTAATTCTTTATGCTTCTAGGTGTACAATTACACAACCTCTCTATTGAACTCATTTTCTTATTTTGTCAGGTTTGTTTATTTGACGAGTGTTCTAATTTCTGGGTACTGTGGGTGGTAAAAATGGTGCATTGTGCTCTGCTAACCAAAGGCAATACTTTATTGCATGGCATCTTTCAAATATTCTTGGGGAATCTAATTACAAAGACATCAAAATTTGGCAATTAAAAACTGATACCAAACTCTTTTGATATCTTATAATTGTTCATTGGTCTGTCTTGCTTAATTGTTTTGCAGATCAATAGATTTGATCTTTCCATATTTGTTGATATTTTGCTAGCGAGTTCATGGTAAAACAATGCAACTATGCTTTTAGATTCAATTGTGTATTTTTGCATCAACGTTTTTGGATTACATGGTTGTGATCCGAAACATCGATGCAAACATACACACAATTGAACTCAAAAGCACTCTTTACTAACTTCATGGGCTGTAGAAAACTCATGTTAACAATTTAATTTTTTTGTTAGTTACCACACCTTTTTTGTATGTATATGTATAGCTATATTAAATCTTACAGAATATTATAAAGAAAAAAAGAGAGAAATCATACTAATATACACAAATGACCAAAACTAGGTCAGTGGGACTTAAGAGTATAGCATTTTACAATAGAAAGTTATGGAAGAGAAGCTGAGAAAGACCCCACCGAGGGGAACAACAAAAGCAAATAAATACAAAACAAGAAGGGATCACCAATACAAGTGGTTAAGAAATTAGTACATATAGCCAAGAAGGGGGAACAAGAACCCCAAAGAGCAAACACTATGGAAAAATGGAGATCACGAAATATCACCATCTAGACTTGAAATGTGAAGTCACTGGTGCCATTATCAATCATTTTGAAAGAACCAATTCAAGATCTAATAATGCTCATCAGGGAGTGCTAAGGGTTAGGAGGGTTAGAGAGGTTCCCCCTAGGATCACGCCTACTATTCAAGGTTGAAGTAAACTTTTTATTAGTGAAAAAACTCATAATATGTATTTTCCTCTATGGTTGTGGAGGTTGTTGAAGAGGAGTAGATCTATGCCGACGAGAAAAAGTTGAACTGCACTTTTGGGAAGAAACAAAACATGACGCAGAGAGGGAAAATCTCGAGGCAGAAACTATGAGGGACTTTGTCTCATAGATCTACTTACATTATAAGAGTAGCAGTGCCCAAAGATTGTTTAGAGTTGTTGGGCTCTTGGATGTTGAGATACAAGGTCAAACTACTGCAATAAAATCTGCTTCGAAGTGTATGCAAATCTGAAATATATTTCTTTATCTTGGATTATCTTAAAAGAAAATAATGTAGATGCATAAATCGACAACAACAATAAAATTAGCAAACTATATAGACACTAGATTGATGTGAAGAAACCCTTTCAAGAAAAAACTCCACTGGAGAAGTAGGACACATATGTATCAATCTTTAATGTACATGGTACAATATTATCACAGTATCACTTCGCAGTTTGACAGCATTCTAGCAGCACCTGTGTACCTATAAACAATGATATGAAACCTCCAATATAATATAGGCAGGGAGAGAGGCCAAAACCACAAATGGTTTTACGAAAACAATTGATACCAAAACCTTGGTATGAAGCGCTCTACACCAACCTTGGGGAGCATCTTTCGAGAATAGTAATGCATCAATTAGAAAATGTAATTGTAAAGGCATCAATAACTCCCAAATGACATTGTCAAGTCTACTATTCCATTTTGGAGTCCATTAACTCAAGTGGGCCTCATCCATCATAACAAGATTCTCCATTTCTTTCTCTAGTGCCTAGGGATAGAAAATTACCTCCTTAAATGGTCTCGAAGTCAACTATGACCACTATTTCTGTGCTTCATCCCTTTCATCATTAATACACATGACAATGAATGCCAAGAATCTAAGATGATAGCTATTACAAATTATTTCTCCAATTACACCCCAAGCATCTGTAAAGAACCTAACTGGCTCTCAGCTGCCAACTGGCTCTTTCCTCAATTTAATTTGCAATTTTCATAGAGCTCCGAAATATTCATAACTTATTTGCAAATTTCCTTTTAAAATCATAGATGCTAATTCATTGGATTACTCTACATAAACAAATGAACACTAGCATTGCACCAACTTGATTACTATTTAAAACTAAAAATTCAACTAAACTTCTTTAACAATAACCATAACAATTAATCTATTCAGGGAATATGGCACCTTGACATAAAACGTGGCTGTTGTAGAAAAACGCAGCATAATGAGAATTGGCGCCAGCCAATAAAAATACTCCTTGCAGCTTAGAAATTACAACAATCCAATGGTGAAAATTCAATCTACACATAACAGCTGCAACCATAATTAAGCCTCCACTAATAACCACAATGCATCAGAAATGTACGGCCAGGCATATGCGTACGACAACAAGGAATTCTGTACGGCAGCAGAAGAATTTTGTACGGCCCCTCTCTAAATCTGTACGGCAGCCTCTAAGATGCTAACAATCACTCTCCAACAGAAAACCGTATTCAAATGCATTACCATACATTGCACATGAAGATTCGATGAGTTCTCTCCAATACAGATAGTATCAAACCCCGGCTCTTGAAATTAATTAGTCCATTCTATTTGGCATACCTCAGTGCCAAACTGATGTCTTCAGAATCAGAATAAAATTATCAGAAATCCAGAAGCAAAATTCATCATCCATCAATGATGATTCAAATTGCGGAAAGAGGAATCAGTCCCCGAAACCCTAGCCATTTCTCACAGCTAAGTAACTTCATAATTTTTTCATCAAATAAACAATGGATCCCCAAAGTGCTTTTTCGAATTGAATATATAGCTTTTTTGGAAACAGCTTCAATTTCACTTTTTTTCACTTAAGAGGCTTTTTAATGACAACTTTATTTTATAACATTAAGTTAAAGTCATTAAGTTATTAAATTAAAATAATTTAATTTAATAACGATTACTTTAAAATAAAAAGCCACTGTAAACCACTGACTGCAACAAATCCGTTTCTGACACCAGAGTCTCAAACTTCAACTGCCTTGCCAGAAATAGCCAACTGCTAAAAATAGACTTACTATAAATAGTAAGTCTCTCAAATTGGAAATCCCCTGAAACTTGATCTTGAAACATCAGACACTCCGTGCAGATGCCCTACTAATCCTGGCCATACCCAAAATACCACTTACTAAAAATAGTAAGTTGACCAAATTGACCCGAATGAAAAACAGACCTGATAATCTGAACCTCCAGAATGAAATCCCAACATTGGCTCCGCCAACTGACCCCCTTTGATCGCCTGATTAGCTTGCGAGGGTCGCCAAACCGAGCTAATCCCATAGTGTAAAAAACGAGGACATTACAGCATCCAAGTGCACCTTCCAAGAGTATTGGAGGCACAACATATACATAGGATCGCAAGGTAGATGACACATTAATCTTAATATTGGATATGCTAGAGGGAGGAGATGATCAACAAGGGGGCGCTAGAATCCCGCAAGATTTCATGTAAGAATTTGCAAGAAAAGGTGATGGCTTTTTGAAGCTAAAGTGCCAAACACCGTCAGTCTAAAAATCTAAGGAAAGTAGTGAGGTTGCCCAAGTTCATGTAGTGGTAGTAATATCTACCCTAGATCTCTAGTAAATAGGGCATTTGAAAATGAAATGCTGCTTGGTCTTTGTAAGGAAACTCAGGTGTAGAAACAGCTTCCTACACTAATCTCTAAAGGAAAGTATTGTGCAAATTCTTTTAAATCCTTACAATTTCAGATTCGTTAACTACTTTAACAATGATATTGCAACCATATACCATGCATACAGAAAATAGAGAATGACACAGTGATTTACCCTGGGGAAACCTTTTGGTAAAAACCCCAGCACTCCAAAACTTGCACAGTATATTAATTAAAACTTTTACAGTTTACAATACACTTGCAATGCAAGTTCTTTTAGAAGATTTTCCCAACCCTTGAAGACAAATCATGGCAGCAAAAAACGTTCCAACAATACACTTACTACTTCTGTCCTCGCAACCCTAAAAACGCTTATATCATGCGCTTCCTCTTTTAGGGCAACCTCCAAAGATAGCCGTATTAGGGTTTTACCATTCTCTGAGAAAATAGGAACTCGAACCCCGAACCCCACGATTGGGGAAGAGTGTACAGTACTCAATTTTATCAGTTGCCACATGTCTTCACCTGTCATTGAATTTTCCAGATATAGCTCTTACGTGTCATAGGAATCCGTCATAACCGTTTCAGCCATGATCTCCTTATACACAATTCAAGATGCCGACACATCAACATGCCAACTAGACATGTACATTCACACTTAATTACATTATTTGCAAGAAAAATATTTTACAAAACAAATAATAAGAATAGGAATTATCCAAGGTTGAGACACCTTATTCCTAACAGTCTTCACCTCTTGGAGGAAGCAAAAATAGTAGATTTAATTAGGGAAAGGAATATGATAGTTTGTCTCGAACTTTTTGGTTGGAGAACAATCTCATTTGGCCAAGGGGAAATCTCAACCCATGTGATTAATGATAGTGGAGATAGTGAGGACGACATAATATACCATCCTCTAGTTGTAAGAAATGCTTAGAATAAAAATAAAGCTTTGTGCTGAGTGGCATAATAGGGGAGGTAGAGGTGAGCTGGATGTATTGTTTGAGGATGTCTCGTTTAGTAGCTTCGGTGACAGTTTCTTTCAAAAGGAGGAGCACCTAAGGAATACATGAAAGGGGGTAGTCTACCAAGAGAGATGCCAATAGAGTGAAGGAGTGAGCTAGTCTTAGAGTACCAACAATGATTGCATTGGATTGGACCAAAAGAAGCAATTCTTTTAGAAGAATGAAGAGCTAAGTATGAATATTTGTCTTGACCAAAAGCAAAATCTCCCATGGATTTAAGCTTGTGTATGTAGAAATTAAGTTAGGAGATAGGATCGAAATGTAGTAGTTGGCAACAAACTCAGCCTAGCATTGTTTGCCGTCACTTGATGATGTGCTGCAGCATGAGAGTCTCGACCCTCTCAACACTGACCCAATTAGTGGATCCTAGGATAGGTCCCCAAACCTCAAAGCCATACAGCTTTTTAGGCTTGATAATAGTTACAAAAAGATGTCCTTTGTATAGATGTATTAGAACATTGATGTTCCAAGATATAGCAAAGACGTGAATATGAGACATGCTTCATCTTGAAGGAGGGACTAGAAAATTGGACCCAAGTATGTGTAAATAGATGTAATCTCCAAGATTGCCACCTTGTAAAAGAATTGAAATCTAGAAGTAAGATCTTTGGAGATGTTGAAAATCGTGACCTTAATCTTATTAAGGTTGAATAGAAGTTGGTGAAGTTCATAGAAGTGAGCAAGGGAATCAAGTTGTGGCTGTAACTCTTTAGAAGAATGAGAGGAGAATAACATCATAGAAAAAAGTAGAATGCCATTAACCACCTCATGTAAAATGCAACCATCATTTGTATGATTATGTTGCCAAAGAAGCTCTTCCAACTCATCAATGTAGATGCTTAGGAGGGATAGAGAGATAGAGGATACCCTCGTTTGACCTCAATGGTACTAAGATAGTTGATTAGACTGTGAGAGGTGTGCCATTTTTCAATAATTGTTTCTTAAAGCCTCCAAGAAGCAATGATGAGCGAATTGGAAATGTTGACATTGTGCATCCATTGTAAAAATAGGTGTCTCACAAATGAGTTAAAGGCCTTCTTGAAGTCAATGAAACAACAAAAGACTATGGAAGATGATTGGTTAACCTCCTGAATTACAACAAAGGATATACACAAGTTGGGGGTGTTGACTTTGAAGAAACATTTGCACCTATTTCTCCGTTAGAAGCAATAAGAACATTTCTAGTGTTTGCAAGCTTCAAGAATTTCAAAGTCTTTCAAATGGATGTAAAATCAGCCTTACAAATGGAAATTTGGAGGAAGAAGTTTGCATGGAACAACCCGATGGATTTATTATTTCAAAAAATAAGGACTATATATGTAAATTGAAGAAGGCACTATATGGATCGAAACAATCACCCAAAGCTTGGTATTCTAGACTAGACAAATACTTGTAGTAGAAAGGCTACAAAAGAGGTTTTGCAAGCAGCAACCTCTATGTCAGAAATGAAGGTAATAACATGTTAATTGTTGTTGTTTATGTAGATGATATCATCTTTGGAGGCAACAATGAAAATATAAGCAAAGAATTTGCTAGTACGATGCAAAATGAGTTCGAAATGTCAATGCTTGGTTAGCTGTCTTATTTTCTTGGTTTGCAAAGATTACAATCATCTCATGGAATATTTCTTTCTCAAACCAAGTATATTAAGGAAATGCTAAAGAATATCAAGGTAGAAGACTGCAATCCTTTGAGTACCCCCTGTTGAGATATTTAGATTAATCAAAGGAAATTAACAATCTAGAGATGACCTAAAATTGAAACAATATATAATAGAGCAAGTTGGAAAAAAGGTACCCGATTTGTCCTTTAGCTTGATCAAATTTGATGTAGATTCGCTTTGAATGAATTCTGCTACAGCAGGTCCAGATTCCAGCTCTAGTTGGAATTTCAGTCTGCAGAATTAATCTCCTTAGTTGCTGCTGATTGCCAATTAGAGCCAGGTCAAATTCGCTCAAGGAGGGCAGAGATAAATTTTGCAGGTAGCTGATTTTGCAGAGCAGAGAACATATTATGTTTTTGATGATCTCTTGCTCTCAAAATCGATTCCTATATATATGTGAATATAATCAAAATTGTCATCCTCAAGGAGGGCCGACTTGTCCAAATAATGGACCCTTTTAAATTATAAATCACAATATATATTAAATACTTTTATTTTATAACAATACTATTATCATTATAAAATTGGCAGTCTAGGGTGATAATTAATAATAATATATTATTAATTCTGCAGTCCAAGTTTGATCTAAGCCGACAGGCTATAAATATTAACACTCCCCCTTAGACTGGAGGGTAAGATCAAACCATAGATCCCATCTATACCAGGACACACCCTTAACTATCACCCTTGATAGTGAGAACAAAAACATAATCATCTCGGATACCCTATCAAGAGATATCATAGATTCCAAGTCTATGAAGGTAGATCCTATCTACCATAAGTCCAAGTCTATATAAAAACTTGGCTCAAAACCATTATCCTCCAAATGAGTGGATTGATTAGATCCACAAGAATATCAAGTCCATGATATTCATGATAACATAGAATTGCCAAATTCTTCAATATATAGAAACATCAAGTCCATGATGTATACCATCCAATTTGTTGGTTAACTAAATCCACGAGTCACCAAGACTCAAGAGATGTCAAATCCATGACATCATACCAACATCAAGTACATGATGTTTTACTATCCAGATGTGGATTTCTCAGATCCACGAGTCCCATGACTCAAGAATTTAGAATATCAACTCTATGATATTCATGGTATCATCAAGTCCATGATGTTACCAAATACTCAATTGTGGATCCCTGATCCATGAGTCTCCAAGACTCAAAGGATATCAACTCCATGATATCAAGAGCATTGGTCTCACGAATATCAAGTCCATGATATTCACCAAGTGCTCGGAGCAATGGTCTTTTGACATCAAATCCATGATGTCTCACCAATTGCTGGGAGTAATGGACTTCTGACATCAAATCCATGATGTCTCACTGATTACTAGGAGTAATGGACTTTTGACATCAAATCCATGATGTCTCACCAATTACTTAGCAATGGATCCTTGATCCATGCGAATGTGGACCCCTGATCCACGAGTCTCCTGGACTCGAAGAACATCAAATGATATTCTTCAATTCATAAGAATAACTTAGCCAAAAACATAAGTATACCCAGATAAATAAACATGTGAAACCATACAAGTATAAGATTAACCAATACATGAAAATGAAAGAAAGTATGATCCATTCATACATAATATTAAAGTATGCTTCACAAGCTATACAAATGATGTATGCCTCATACAACTAGCATAATTTATCCAGCATCTATGCATAAGAGTAATCACATAAGTTTTCACCACACACAAGTAACCATATAACCATGTGCAATGTGATCACAACAAGATGTAATATAGTTTTCTCAAAAGATATGCCTATGCCAAAGTAAGAATGTTCCAACATTCATCATCCAATAATGTATGCACCTATGCATAAGGAAAACAGTAACTCAACTGTAGCAGAGAGTAAAGAAGATATACAAATCAATGTCAACATGTTCCAATGCTAATATAAACCAAGAGATGTATTTACTCATGTACATAACACAACATACATCCATAAAAATATGCTCCCATGTATACAACCATAAAATATGCCAGCTGTAATATACACAGCATATACCTATATTCCCATACATGAAGCTAATGAGCTGATAGTCATCATATATTCATCCACTAATGTATGCATCTATATGTCAATGTAAGACCAGTTATACTAACAATTAGCTGTGAATGATCTCATAACAGCGTTAGATATAATACGTGACATAGAGTAAGGTATGTTCCTCATACATAACCATCCAAGCTAAACAGACATTCCAATCAGCTATGAATGTTTCACACATACAATCATAAGCTATGCCAATGGGGAATGTTCCTACTCATGTAGAAGGGGGAGGTTTATACCAGGTGTAAGTGAGCCCATAATAAAACTGCCCCTTAAGCTTAGATTCCATCTAGAACTAGCCAGGGCAATTCGCATTTAAAACATGAATCCTATGCATATATCTAAATGTAGTTCTCTCAAAGAACAATTCAATCATGAATATCGGAAGCATGTTCACATATATGCAAAAGAAAACCAATGTAATGCAACATGAGACTTCAGCTAATATCAAGTATGATCCTATCATACAGAAATGCCAATATGCAGTCACAGTAACATAAAGTCAACACATACAAGGTTATACTAGCAATCAGCTGTGCATGTTCCTCTATAACAGTGTAAAGTATAACCTATACTTGGGCAGAGTATGCATTTCACAATATCAAATTTGCTGCTACAAGTTTAATCAACTAAGCAGATATATCAAATAGCTAATTCAATCAGCTATATATGAAGAATCATATTCTTTTATAAACATCTCAGTTATGACAATTTGTTGTACCACTCATACATGACAAGGTTAATTTGCGGAGTTGCAATATTCCAATGAAAGGTGTGCTGCCTACACATAACTATGAATGTCTTCATATAAGACATATGCCAATGCAAAACTAATGCAAGGTATGTTCCCACATAAACTAGTTAATGTTCCATACACTAAGCACAATGAAGGTATGCTGCAACAAAATGTGAAGAATGTTCTTTATCCAATTATGCTAATAGCAAATAATCAGCATGACACTATCCAACCATACTCATATAAGAAGGGAGATAATAACACAACACTAGGTGTAAGTGATTTACTTCCTTATACACGCCATGCACTAAGGTGGGATGATCTACACCCTCTAGATCAAGATTTGTGTAATCCCTATCAGCTTCTTAGGTTCATTTACAAAGTTTTAGATTCACTCATGATCCAATAAGGAAAGGTAATTTAAAATTTAAAGAGTTAAATTTCAAACATGCAAGAATTGTATTTGACACAACCTTGAGTTTCTACCCATTTCTTTCAAGCCAATGAGAACCATAGAAGGCAACCAATGATATCAAAAACTTCATTACAATTTTTCAGACCAAACCCTAGATCCTTAGTTGTATTCCTAAATCTGAAAAGATCTTTACTCAACCGTAGCTCTGATACCATGTTGAGATATTCAGATTAATCAAAGGAAATTAACAATCTAGAGATGACCTAAAATTGAAACAATATATCATAGAGCAAGCTGGAAAGAAGGTACTCGATTTGTCCTTTAGCTTGATCAAATTTGATGTAGATTCGCCTTAAATGAATTCTGCTACAGCAGGTCCAGATTCCAGCCCTAGTTCGAATTTCAGTCTGCAGAATTAATCTCCTTAGTTGCTGCTGATTGCCAATTAGAGCTAGGTCAAATTTGCTCAAGGAGGGCAGAGATAAATTTTGTAGGTAGCTGATTTTGCAGAGCAGAGAACATATTATGTTTTTGATGATCTCTTGCTCTCAAAATTGATTCCTATATATATGTGAATATAATCAAAATTGTCATCCTCAAGGAGGGCCAACTTGTCCAAATAATGGACCCTTTTTAATTATAAATCACAATATATATTAAATACTTTTATTTTATAACAATACTATTATCATTATAAAATCGGCGATCTAGGGTGATAATTAATAATAATATATTATTAATTCTGCAGTCCAAGTTTGATCTAAGCCGACAGGCTATAAATATTAACACCCCCATGGTTACATGATGCAAGTTGATCAAGGACGATGAATCTCCCAAAGCCAATCAAAATTTGCGGAAGTCAATGATTGGGAGTTTATTGTATGTCACAAGTACACACCTAGATATTATGCAACCTGTTGATTATGTGGCTTGATTTCAGGCTACACAAAAGGAGACTCATGTAAGTGCAGTAAATAGGATATTCAAATATGTGAAAGGTACTATGGATTTTGGTTAATGGTATCCAATAGGTGAAGATTTCAACCTCACAAAATACATAGATGAAGATGGGGCCGAAAGTGTTGATGATAGAAAGAGCAGGAGTGGAGGTGCAAAAAAATATAAGAACTTGTTATTAGAAAGCATATGCTTTTGTGTTAGAAAGAATTTGCCTAGCGGAAGACAGCAGCATGGTTAAAGAAGCTAACGGAGGTAAGCATTGCCAAGAAAGCAAGGAAAGCAAATCACATAAAGTTGGCTCTCACTTTTAGACGTAAACAAGAAAAGAATGTTTGAGTATATGAGACAATAAACCAAATCTGATTTATGTCAGAAAAAGAAAGATTCAATGTGACATTAAAGGAAAGATTTAACGTGTCAATAGAAAGATTTGATGTGACATAAAAAAAAGATTTAATGCAGATTTGATAAGGTTTCATGATCAAATATGGGGGCCAAAGGTATTTTAGAAATCTTCCATTTTGAGAATCCAAACAGCAGCGCCATTTTTAGTAGGTTTTATTCTTGAAGAGTTTTATGGATATTAATGAAATAAGAAAAGGAAAGTGTAATGTCCCTTGATAGGTTTAGACTTAGTTGTTACTCATAAAACTCAAATGCTACACTGTATGACCTAAGATACAATGATTCAAGCTAAGACATTCATAAATAAAGAATTATTTACTCACTTAACTAGATTAATTTATTTGTATGGAACATTAATACCCCATATCCAATCTTATTACTATTTCAACTCCATGAAGGAAGGAGTAGACGTTATCCAAGGTGCCTAGAGACCAACTGCAATGGGCTCCCTCAAAGTTTACAGATTGAAGCCCTTAGCCTATCTTGGGACTATGCCCGCAAGGCGCTCAAGATCGCTGATCCCTACCCTATCTTGGGACAGATAGCCATTGCTTGGATTTATGCAAGCCCCTCCTCGTAAACATCACAACCTTCTCTTTTTAGATTAAAATAGTAATAGGTCTTGAGTATATATATATTCGTATAATATAACTGATATATAATTCTGATATTATTCTTATATATATATATATATATATAAATAAGAATATATATATATATATATATATATATATTAATAAGAATTTATATATATATATATATGATATATATTAGACCCTCTAAGGGTTCCTTATCATTACTAGGATTCAGATATATCCTTCTGTAAATCAATATTAACTCATAGCTGTGTTACAACATTGTTTTATGTCGCACAATGCTTACCAACATTGCAAATGATTTATTTCTTTCCTTATCTCTTCCTTATGAAGAGTTACAAATATATTTTATCATTTCCTATTCTTCCTTTTGAAGAGTACTCATTATATTTATAATCTCCTTCCTTGGTGCCCCTTCCCTTAAAGACTATCGACAATATATATATCTCCCCCCTTGGGATTGGAGAGTCACGTTCTATTTTCTAGCCACGTCTTCCTTTCAAAAGGTGGTGTTTCTCTTTATTGTGACTGTTGTGTTTTGCTAACTTAACTGCTGTCATATTAAATGGATCCACCCTAACACCTGTGCCTCTTTATTCATTACCTGCGGCTTTTGTCATAATCACACGCTATGTTAATGTAACACAATTCTTAACCCTTCTTAGTTTATTCACTGCCCTATTGATTTGCCTATGGATTGCTGTGTTCTTATGCAACGATACAGATTTAGCAGAAAATGGTGAAGTCTTATCAATCTTCAGATGATATTGGGCAAATATAACGCTTCCTAATCTTACTACTAAGATGTATGTGTTTGTAGTGGTTTGACGTCCACTATATAAGTCATTATTTGACTTACTTATATTGGGTACTCTAAGTAAGTATTGTATCTATTAGAATGTTTCTAATATGTTTCTAATATTCAATAGCTTTAATGCTCAATCCTACTGTAGTTGCTATTCTTTTGCATCTATCTTTAGATAGTTGCTATTCTTTATACCTTGGCACTGTATATATGAGCGTCTAAGCTCTTTGTAAAGATATACAATACAAACAATTTGTTCGTAATTATTTTATGGTATCAGAGCTTAAATTTTTTCTCTGCTTCCTTCTGTTTTGCTAACTCCCGCAAGATCTCCTGGTATTTACGACTGGTATTGCAGTCGAGATCATTCGCGTATGGTATTGCAGTCGACTGGTATACTTGTTCAACCAAACGAGTTTGGGGCCTTCCATATTCGCGTCTGACATTGTTCAATTGGACGAGCTTGGGGTCTTCCGTATTCGCGCCTGGTATTTCGTGTTTGGCAACCAGACTTGGCAACTTGGCGTCTGTTTCCGCGATTGGTATTTGGCGATTTTTTAGGCAACTGGTATCTTCGTTTTCTGCTGAAACCTGCAACTACCTTGTCTTTCATAGCCGACTAGGGTTTTCTTCGAAAATCCTATTTTTTGCACTCGAAATTTTTTTTTGATTACAGATTCTTGGTGGGTTTTTCGAGAGCTCAATTGGGTTGTCGTCTGTTTTTTCTAGGTGCCTCGATTTTTGAGCTAGCAGATCCAGATTTTGACAGCATATTCTTTCTGAGTTTTTTGAGTTCTTTTCTGGGTACTTCTCAGTTTTTTTTGGGTCTTCCAATTTTTTGCCTCGAAGTATGTGTTAGCGCCTCTTCTCTATATCTTCATTTTTCGTGCATTAGGAAACGTGCAAGATGGCGTCACTAACTAACTTGATGTTGGAAAACAGTCAACGCTTTAATGGCAGCAACTATAACACCTGGAAGTAGCGAATGTTGACCATTTTCGAATACCGTCGTCTGGATGCACTTGTTCTTGGTACGGAGTCTCGCCCGACCTCCGTCCAAGCAGATTAGGATAAGTTCAATGATCGGAATTGAGAAGCTGTAATGCTTCTCAAGCTTTTTGTCACAGATGATCAGTTGCCTCAGATTCCTTCTGGCAAGTCTGCTACAGACATCTGGAAATATTTGAAAGAGTTTCATGAGATATCTGACAAGAGTCGCGCATTCTTTCTGAAGAATCAGTTGTTCTCCTTTATGATGGATGAACGTATGTCCTTACAGGAACATCTCACGAAGATTAAGGACATCTGTGATCAGCTTGAAGCCATCGGTCGGAAGATGGAGGAAGAAGATATGGTAGTTATTACCCTGAAAAGTCTACCGACATCTTATGAGCATTTCATAGAGACTCTCAACATTACCTTAACTAATGTTGATCTGAAATTCCCAGAGTTGTGCACCAAACTCCTACAACAGGATCGCTGGAAACAACAGTTTGGTAACCGTACTTCCTCATCCTCGACAGAACAAGCCTTTGCAGCAAAATTTCAGTCTTCTCAGTCATCACAATAGGGCAGTTCACATCAATTCTCAGGCAGTTATCAGCAGAAGGGTGTTCAGTGTCATTATTGTCATAAGTATGGCCACATGAAGAAAGATTGCCGTCAGCGACTCGCTTCCGAACAAAAGAAGCTGGGAGGGTCAAATCAACAAGCAAATGTTGCTGAACATTCTGAGAAAAAGGAGTCTGCTTTCTATGCTTTTATGGCTAAAAGTCCTTCTGATTTAGCCTTGTCATTTGCGTGGTATATCGACTCTGGTGCTTCACGTCATTTTTCTCATCGGCGTGACTGGTTTATAGACTTCTATCCCTACGGTAATGCAATTGTGTTTGGTGGAGGAGAGGAGTTCAAAATTATTAGCAAAGGAAATGTTCAGATACAGTTTGGTGGGTGTCAGCTCATTATTCTCAATGTATGCTACGTTCCTGGTATGGCACTCAATCTACTCTCTGTGAGTCAGATCATGAGAAATTCTCCTCAGTTAGATGTGGTGTTTAGTGCCCACAAATGTTCCATTATTGATCAAGCGACTCGTCTTACCGTTTCTTCTGGTCTAGAGGATCATGGCCTATATCGGCTTATTGACACTAGTGATTCTCCTAAAATAGCTATGGCAGCTCATGATTTATCTCTCAGTACCTTGTGGCATCAGAGATATGGACACCTCAACATCCAGTATCTCTCTCAGCTGTCCCGGGAGGAACTTGTTTCTGGCCTACCTCTGATTCAGATGCAGCATCTTGGAGTATGCGACGCTTGTCAAGCTGGCAAACAACATCGGACTCCCTTCAAAGATGGCGATTCTTGGCATGCATCTTAGGTAATTCAATTACTTCATGCTGATATTTGTGGTCCTATGAATACATCTTCAGTTACTGGTTGCAAATATTTTTTGCTTATTGTTGATGATTTTAGTAGAAAGATGTGGGTGTACTTTCTTAAAAAAAATCGGATGCTTTTAGTACATTTCAGAATTTAAAGTCATTGGTTGAAAACAAGTCTGGCTGCAGTATCATTTCTCTTAGAACAGACAATGGAGGGGAATTTTGTTCTACTGCATTCTCCGGTTTTTGTGCTGAACATGGCATCAAACACCAGTTCACCACACCCTACACTTTGTTGTGAGGTTTTCACATCATCGCCCCAAACAAGTCAGGGACCCCCTTTTTGAACAACCTTGGTTTCTCTCTTCAATCTCGATATCTTGAGGGCTTGACAATTTTGTGAGACTTAGATGCACGATTTTGATTTTCGAAATTTTTGATGTTTTGAGGTGCTTGGTTTGGATTCTCGGCTATGTTTGGGCATCTTGTGGAATTTTTTTTTGCAAATTTTGTGTAGGGGGAAGTTGACTTGCTAAATGAAATTTGATGCTAAATTGAGGTTATTCCCTAGCAATTCGAAATTTTAAGCAATTGAAATTGAGATCTGATTTTAAAATCTAAAATCTTGGCAATAAATATGAAAATCTGGGCTTGTAAATTTAGAAATTTGCATTGAAATTCAAACTCTAGGCAATTGTCATTAAAAATCTGTATTAAAACTAAAATTTAGAGCCAATAAAGATGAAATCTATGCAATTAAATTGGTGGCCTGACCCTTAATTTCAAAAATCTGGGCAATAAGTGTTAAAAATCTGCATTGAAATAAATTTGGGCAATTAAATATAAAAGCTGGGCACTTTTGCCTCAAGTTTGCATCGAATTTTGATATAGGGCTATTTAAAGTTTGAAAAATCTGGTCTCCTTATATGGCGTGTGGCTTATTTAGAGGCTAGGCGAATTACTAAACAAAGGTTTTTAAATTTCCATTACAAAGTCATGTCTCTTTAGGCCAGGTCGGCCCTTATTGGCATTTGTTTTTTTGATATTTTTGTTTCTTTTCATGCTAGGGTCAGCCCCTCATTTGTGGTCTCTTGGCAGGTATATAGATGGAGGCACCCTCCTCCTCTCCTCATCCAAACAAGTGCAGATCCGAAAGCACAAGCAGCAGTCCGAATTTGAACACAAAGACAGGTCCGAGTTGAAGGAATTTAGGAGCAGAGCAAATCTGGTCAAGGCAAGTGTGTGAGCAGTCCGAATTTGAGCAGGGTGCGAATTGATAGTAGGAGCAGATCTAGGATAGGATCAGATCCGAAATCAAGGGCAAAGGGAGCAAGATCTGATGTTTGTTTAGAGGGCAGATCTGGTGATACAGAGGCAGGTCCGAATTCCATTTGATTGAGGAGTAGGGTCCTCAAGTGCAGGTCCGAATTTGTGGACCAGATCTGATATGAAGGGAGCCCAGATCTGATATTTAGAGGGTACAGATCTGAACTCTAGAGGCTACTGTTGGTGGCAAGGTGAAAGAACATTGATAAGAGAAGACCACAATTCAATTTGACAAGAGAGAAGTTACAGATTTGAGGGAAGCCCTGCCATTTTTGAGGACAAATTGGCGAAATTTGGTGAGTAGACTTAACTTATTCTCTTAATTGTTATCCTTTCTTTGGTGTTGTTTGTTTGGTGTAGAAGATAAGTTTCAAGATTGAGGGTGAAGGTTGGTCTACAAGGCAGATTTTCTCCTTGTTCTTTCTTGGTACATTTCCTTATTTTCTTCTTGCATCATCCATTCCATCACCTCATCATCTCATTAGGGCTTGAAGTTGGGAGATATAAGTGTAGTCCCACCCCTAGGAAAGAAGTTGGGAGATATAAGTGAAGTCCATCCATAGGTAACGAAGAGGCAGAAATAAGTGGTAGTCCATCTCACTAGGCGAAGAGGCAGAGATAAGTGTAGTCCCACCTCACTGTAGAAAGAAGGGGCAGAAATAAGTTTTTAGGATGGTGGATGCTAGTGCAAGCAAGAACCCAAAGGGAATTAATGCCAAGAAAGACAAGGAAGACATGATGCCAAAGACCACCTTCTTCTCGAAATTGAAGCGAGTCGGAGACACCAACATCGGTACCATAGACATGATACAATTGAGAGATAGGTTGAAAGGAGGCCAGTCCTCTATGGCAAAGAGGATTTACAAGTGTGAAATTGTGCAGGCTGCCGTCTTCCCTCCTACTTTGCCTTGTCCGGAATTGATCATGGAGTGTGCATCTCGGCTTGATATTGTGACTAAATCTATAATCTTTGATGGAGAGAGAGTGATGGCTAACATCAGTGGGCAAGTGATAGAAGTGTTCAATATACCCCAGCAGAAGGGATTGATAGTGATGTTAATGGATCAAGCAGCCAGGTTCTTTCAAGACAGTCAGGATGCCTAGTTTGCTCTACTGAAGTAGAATTGGTTGCACGAAGGCAAGAAGGGAGTCACCAAGACATCAAAGCTCACCCGGTTAGATTTCAAATCAGAGTATGGCGATCTTATTGTGCTTCTCAATCGAGTCATGGGCTCCGCTCAAGGTATGCAGTTTGAAACTTGGATGTACTATTTTATTGAAGGAATTGAAAATGGAAAAAGAAAGTTTGATTGGGCTAGAATTATAAGTGAAAATTTAGAGTTGCAACTTAGGACAATACAAAATCAGAAACAATTCTACATGGGGTCCTACCTTGTCTATTTAGTTGCAAGATTGTATGAACATCCTGGACTTAACGCTAGAGGGGTAATTGGCAATGGGCCTAGACAATGCTTGGTGCATGAGTGTTATCCACAACTTCATTTGCACAACACTAAGGACTACAAGACATTTTATGATGCCTTTGCCATGAAGATGGTAAGGATATTGCAAGGGACACCCGCAAGGAGGCTCTCGCCGGAGGCGGAGACAAAAGTCAAGAAGTTTGGCAGTTGGTTCATCTAGTTTCCGCAATTCACTTATATCAGAGTGGCTGGATGTACGACTTGTCCCAAGAGGCTTCCAAGGTACCCGCCCGATAGGATAGTTTTGATGGAGTTGGCTAGACAACTTGAGCAATATGATAAAATGATGAAGCTCAGAGGTGAGACAAGGGTTACCTTCTCACTCATGATAGGCAATGATAGTTGTCCCAATCCTGTCACCTTTGCAGCTGCAGAGAGGGAGTTAGAACAATATCATCTAGCATGGTATAAAGCAAGGCAAGGATTTGATCCTAATGGTCTAATCAAGGCATCTCATGGGGCTCCATTCAAGCATATTCCTACTTTGGAGGATTTTGGGCCAATGCACAGGATGACTTTCATGTGAGGAAGTTGGCTTTCTCAAGGTTATCAGTGGACATGATGAGGGCAATCAAATGGAGAAATCTTAATATTCCGGATCAGCTGGAAGAGGATGAAGATGTGCTAAGGGAAGATTACAATATAGTAGAAGGAACGGAGTTGAATCCAATTGAGTGGGATGATCATCGGGATCCATCCTTAGATGCAGTAACAAGAACAGTTGAGCTACACACTGAATGGTGGTATAATAGGAAGTTTAAACAATTACAAAGTGGGAAGGTACACCTTACTTATGAGAAGATGAAACCAGAGGAGGAGACTCCAGCGGAGTCAGTTGGACCCCAAGGTGGGGGTAATAGTCAGCAGCAGCAACAAGCAGTTAAGAATAAGAAGAGAGGCTTGGAGATTGAGAAGAATAAAGAACATCATGAGCCTCCAACAAAGAAACAAAGTAAGGTACCATCAAGAGAGAGTATAATCGAGGCTAGAAGCCAAGAGGTTGGTACAAGTGAGCAGCGGTAGAGGTGAGCTCTGGTTCAGAATCAAGTGGTTATAGTAACAGTACAAAGTACTCTCCTCTTTTAGAGAACCAAGTAGAGGAGGATGTGGCAATTAGTAACGAAGGAGATGGGCCAGTTGACATTGAGGCTCTATTAGCTGAGGAAGGAAGCCAAGTGCCTAAGGATGTTGGTGATGCTATGCTAGTCGAACCAAATCCGGATATGGGGAGATGCATTGCACCATTGTGGTTGAGACAGATGCTTATGCCAAGAAAAGAGGTTGTGGCCATCCGGACAGTTGAGGATATTCGAGGGTTAGTGGAAAAGGAAGATGGTGTTGGACAGAACCAAATTGCAGGAATAGTGGCAAAGGTAATCAAGGATGGTGATGATGGTCACCGAAAGGTTCAAATTGCTGTGCCAAAGGTTAACAAGGCAGTGGGTGAAATTGTAGCCCAAGACTATGAGGTAGTAGAGCATAACATGGGAAGGATCATAGATGACATGGAGTGTGTGGAGGTTCAGGAAGGTGTGGCTTCAATTAGAGAAAGGTTGAGAAAGGCAAATGAAAGGATTGCGGAGTTGGAGAATGAAAACAAGTATTGGAGAGATAGCCAGCCTATCCAACAGTTGCATCAGGCAGCTCTTCCACAAGATAGTGGGAGCAACATGGAAGAGATATCAGCTCGAGAGCAAGGAACTAAAAATTGGATCAGTAGTACAATTCAAGAAGGGCGAAGGTTCTTGCCTGCCTTTATCTCGACATTCAGGTCATTTGTGTCTCTTAGAGACAAATTCAGAACATTTGAAGGGATGTGGAAGGATTTCCTTCCAATCCGTGACTTAGCCATTCCTAGGTTACATGCAGCCTTAGAGTTATCAGAAGGTTCTTTGGTGAAGGCCAAGTTGATCAGTGGAGGAGGAAGGAATATTATAGAGTCTTGGTATGTTACCTTGACTGCCAGATCGAGGGTACTCAAAGAAATACAGAATGAGATTGCACAACACAATCCAAGCATCGACACTTTCATTTCAAACATGTTGAGTGATGCGACGGTTGCACTTGATTTTGAGGAAATCAAAGAGGAGGATTTTAATGAGACAGAGTTTGGATCAAGATTGGATGAGTTGGGGAAGGTTGTCGTCAAAGAGAAACAGTTGGACATCCTTGCCTCTCTCAGGGCCCTTATTGAGTTTGCAAGAGATGATGAGAAGGAGAGTGAGAAGACACTGCAAGTAGCAAAGAACACGATGAACACAGCTGAGCGCAGGATGAGGCATACACCTTGCCCTCCCATGGAGGAAGTCAATAACATGTTAGCTAAATTCATTGCTTATGCTAAAAAGATGAAAGAAAAGGGTAGAATTGTATTAGAAGATCATTTGATGTAAGCCCAAGTGGCAAATTTTCCTTTCTTCTTGGGTAGGATAGGTGTCTGATTCTGATTGGCTACCATTTTGGTGCCTTCTCATTGGTTGCCACTTTTCCTTTTTTCTCATTGGTCCATTGATGAGGTGGTGTCTTTTCATTGGCCGATGGGGTGGCAACCCTAATTAGGGTTTTTGGGATTTAATCTGAATCGTTGATTTTACCTCTTAATCTCTACTGTTGGTTGTAATTTTGAGCCTCTATATAAGGCCAAGTACTCTCATTTGTAAAGGGTTGAAGAAAATTGTTGCTAATATAATACCAAAATTGCTTCTCTTGTCATTGTTGTGTCTTGCATGGTGATTAAGAACACTTGGTGTTATTGCATGGTTTCTACTTCCAATTGTTAAAGTTAGATTTCATTGAGTTGTTAAAGTAGATTTCATTTCAAGAAAGTGTTAAAGTAAGGATAGAAGTAGATGGCTAGTTGTATGGTGATATTGGTAAATGTTTGATAGGGATCTATATACTAGGCCACTAGCATCCTAGCGGCTTGTTAGGAAGCCTTGTGTGGTAATCTAGTCTTATTCCCCTTGAATCATTGCATCTATGGAGGTAGCGCCGCTGGCAAGCTTTCATTAGGTTGATCCTCGTCCATTTGCCAATCTTTCCATTCCGTAGGAGTAGTAGTAAAGAAGCAAGAAGTAGTTTAGTAGTTGAAGTTTGAAGAGCAAAGTTGGAAGTGATATAAAAGAAGAAAGTCAATTGAGTATACATTGCAAAGCTAAATCCCATCATCATCATAGCGAGAATTTGACATCCTCGAAAGAACAACGTAAGCCCACCGACGTGATTAACTAGCAAATCACATTAATATAATTGAGTTAGTATCCACAGGTGTAAGGAACCTTGGAGTATTCTCATGTTCTTCATGAGTATATACTTTTCAAGAGAGGGTTGAGTGTTTGGTATTCTATATCAAGTATTCAATTGCTATATGTTATGTAGTGGTACAAAACTGACATCAACACACTCCTCAGCAAAACAATGTTGTTGAGCGTCGCAATCGTATGATTGTTGAGATGGCTCGTTCTATGTTACAACACAGGAGTGTTCCTAATAAGTATTGGGCAGAAGTAGTGTTTACTGCTGTTTACCTTCTTAATCGTTCCCCTACTCAGGTTGTCAAGAACAAAACTCCAGAAGAGTTGTGGTTTGGTCGTAAGCCCAAGATCAACCACCTAAGATTTTTGGCTCTCTTGCCTATGTTTGGATTCCTGATGCTAAACGTTCCAAATTAGATTCCAAGAGTCAGAGACTTATGTTGACAGGGTACAGTGACAACCATAAGGCCTACAGATTGATAGATATCGACACTGATCATCTTATCTTTAGTCGTGATGTTGTTTTTGATGAAACTCGAGGCCCTTTTCTATCTTCTTCTGAGCAGTGTTCTGAGGAATAGCTTCATAGTGTTCCTCTTCCTTTAGCACCACCTGATGGGAGGGATGATACAGATAATGCTCGCCCTGGGGCACCTGATGCTGATTCTATTGAGGCCCCCGAACATGATCCTCTCCCTGCCTCTATTGCTGCTCCTGAACCTCCTCCAGCTCCTCCAGAGATTGGCTCGTCTACTCTTCATCCCAAATGGTGGGTTAAAACTATTAGTGATCTCAAGGATGATGAGCTCATCGAAGGTAGAGTTTCTAGAAATAAGAGCAAACAACATCCTACAGTTAATTTTGCTCTTATGGCTAACATTCATAGTGTTTATGAGCCCTAGACTTATTCTAAGGCTAAAGGTATCCTTGAGTGGGAACAGGCTATGGAAGTTGAATTTCAGAGTATTCAGAAAAATCACACTTGGGTCCTTTCTGATCTTCCTGCAAGGAAGAAGCCCGTTAGTTGTAAATGGGTATACAAGGTAAAATACAAAGTTGATGGCACTTTAGACAAGTATAAGGCTCGTCTTGTTGCTTGAGGGTTATCACAAAGGGAAGGTATTGACTATGAGGAAACCTTTGCTCCCACAGCTAAAATGAGTACCATACGACTCGTTCTTGCCTTAGCAGCTCAGTTTGGTTGGAAAGTTCATCAAATGGATGTTAAGAGTGCTTTTTTGAATGGTGACTTACAGGAAGAGGTCTACACGATGCAACCTTCTGGATTTAAGGTTGTTGGTCAGGAACACAAAGTCTGTAAACTTGTCAAAGCTCTCTATGGTTTGAAACAAGCTCCTCGGGCTTGGTACATGAAAATTGATAAATACCTAACCGATTTGGTTTTTAGAGGAGTCCATCTGATTCAAACCTGTATATCAAACATGTAGATGATGATGTATTGTATATAGTTGTCTATGTGGATGACTTGATCATCACTGGAAGTTCAACATATTTGATCACTGAAATCAAACAAGATTTGTGTCGCACTTTTGATATGACAGATTTGGGACTCTTGCACGATTGTCTCGGAGTTGAGGTTTGGCAGATTGAGCACAGTATCTTTCTTTCTTAGTCCAAGTATGCTAGAAGTCTTGTGGACAGTTTCAGAATGCAAGATTGCAAACCTGCTCCCACCCCTATGGAACCCGGGCTCAAATTATCAGCTCAGTCCGATTCACCTATTGTGGATGAATCTTTGTTTAGACAACTAGTGGGCAGCCTCATTTTTCTTACTGCCACCAGACCTGACATTAGTTTTGTGGTAAGCTACATATCCCGTTTTATGACAACGCCCAAGACTGGTCATTGGACAGCTGCAAAGCGTGTCCTGCGCTATGTTAGTGGTACTCTTGACTATGGTCTTCTGTACACTCAGAGTTCTGATCCTACACTATGTGGCTACACAGATTCAGATTGGGCCGGTTCTGTTGATGATTGTAAGTCTACCGCTGGATATGTGTTCAATTTGGGGTCTGGTGCTGTCACATGGACGAGTAAGAAACAACAGGCAGTGGCTTTGTCATCCACTGAAGCAGAGTATCGCGGAGCAATTAAAGCAGCTTGTGAGGCCGTTTGGCTTCGTCAGATGCTTGCAGATATGCATGTTCCTCAGTCAGGACCGACTCCTCTATTCTGTGATAATCAGGGAGTGCTCAAATTGGCCAAGAATCCGGTCTTCCATGAACGAACCAAGCATGTTGAAACACATTGTCATTACATTCATCAGTTGGTTGAAGACAAGTCTATTCAGCTGCTGTATGTCCCTACTTTAGAGCAGTCCACTAATATCTTCACCAAGTCTCTCAGTTCTGATAAGTTTGTAAAATTTAGGGAAGCTATTGGTGTTATTGACAGATTGAGCATTATGGGAGGGTATTAGAATGTTTCTAATATGTTTCCAATATTCAATAGCTTTAATGCTCAATCCTACTGTAGTTGCTATTCTTTTGCATCTATCTTTAGATAGTTGCTATTCTTTATACCTTGGCACTGTATATATGAGCATCTAAGCTCTTTGTAAAGATATACAATACAAACAATTTGTTCGTAATTATTTTAGTATCATGGTTATACTAGCGATTCATATTATATTTAATGTCAAGGATTAATATTGATATATTTGCTCAATCGGTAATATATTTATTATATCAGTATTTGCTTTATTCACATTAATAATATAATTAGTATATATTTATATGTTCAATATTTATTAAATAACAATATTATTAGTAATGTACATAATTTATTAATAACATTATTATTTGGTAATCTTTAAGGATTATTGATTACTTTTAACATAATTGTTGTTTTATTGAAACATTAATATTATTGACTAATATAATAGAATATTCATTATATATAGTCGATATTTACTAATCTCGATTATTTTACTAATAACAATGATCACTTATTTATTTATTTATATTTCAATGACTTAATAATAAATTTCATTACTAGAGGGGGATATTACAGTCCTACCTTCCCAAAATTGCTTGTCCTCAAGCAATTACACGTCTTTCTCCTTATAATTTGATAGAACATTTGGTGACTTAAGGCAAGTTTTCTCTCATTTTCCTGAGGGATGATCTTAGACCATAATGGTGCCAATTGAATTTTCCTCAAACCGAGTTCTCAAATTCATCTCACTAATTATTCTATTATATTAGATAAACCATAGTTGAACAACACATGGAAAAGGCACTTGAAAATACGGAAAGAATGAAAACACGAAGCATACACATTAATGCATGAAGACACGGAGCATACCCGAAGTATAGACATAATACACACATTGTTAGATTTTTTTTTTTTTTTTTTTTTTTACTAGAATGATTCATTTATTCATGTTTACCCTATAGGATGGAAGGATCATAGCTCTGATACCACTTGTAATGTCCCTTGATAGGTTTAGATTTAGTTGTTACTCATTTAACTCAAATTCTACATTGTATGACCTAAGATACAATGATTCAAGCTAAGACATTCATAAATAAAGAATTATTTACTCACTTAATTAGATTAAATTATCTGTATGTAACATTAATACCCCATATCCAATCTTATTGCTATTTCAACTCCATGAAGGAAGGAGTAGACGTTATCCAAGGTGCCTAGAGACCAACTGCAATGGGTTCCCTCAAAGTTTACAGATCCAAGGCCTTAGCCTATCTTGGGGCTATGCACGCAAGGCACTTAGGGTTGCTGATCCCTACTCTATCTTGGGACAGATAGCCATTTCTTGGATTTATACAAGCCCCTCCTTGGAAACATCACAGCCTTCTCTTCTTAGATTAAAATAGTAATAGGTCTTGAGTATATAAGTATTTGTATAATATAACTGATATATATTCTGATATTATTCTTATTAATAGATATATATGATATATATTAGACTCTCTAAGGGTTCCTTATCATTACTAGGATTCAGATATATCCTTCTGTAAATCAGTATTAACTCATAGATGTGTTACAACATTGTTTGCTGTCACACAATGCTTACCAGCATTGCAAATGATTTATTTCTTTCCTTATCTCTTCCTTATGAAGAGTAACAAATATATTTTATCATTTCCTATTCTTCCTTTTGAAGAGTACCCATTATATTTATAATCTCCTTCCTCGGTGCCCCTTCCCTTAAAGACTATTGGCAATATATATCCCCCCGCTGGGATTGGAGAGTCACGTTCTATTTTCTTGCCACGTCTTCCTTTAAAAATGTGGTGCCTCTCTTTATTGTGACCATTGTCTTTTGCTAACTTAACCGCTGTCATCTGAATGATTCCGCCCTAACACCCATGCCTCTTTATTCATAACCTGCGGCTTTTGTTATAATCACACCGTGTTAATGTAACACAATTCTTAACCCTTCTTAATATATTCACTGCCCTATTGATTTTCCTATGGATTGCTGTGCACTTATGCAACGATACAGGTTTAGCAGAAAATGGTGAAGTCTTATCAATCTTCAGATGATATCGGGCAAATATAATGCTTCCTAATCTTGCTACTATGATGTATGTGTTCGCAGTGGTTTGACGTCCACTGTATAAGTCATTATTTGACCTACTTATATCGGGTACTCTAAGTAAATATTGTATCTTGGATTGATACTAGCGATTC
This sequence comes from Chamaecyparis obtusa, assembly GCA_027943335.1. Classification (NCBI taxonomy): domain Eukaryota; kingdom Viridiplantae; phylum Streptophyta; class Pinopsida; order Cupressales; family Cupressaceae; genus Chamaecyparis; species Chamaecyparis obtusa. Next base: position 1,798,731 of record BSBK01000944.1, read on the forward strand.
ATATTATATTTAATGTTAAGGATCAATATTCATATATTTGCTCAATCGGTAATGTATTTATTATATCAGTATTTGCTTTATTCACATTAATACTATAATTATTTATATGTTCAATATTTATTAAATAACAATATTATTAGTAATGTACATAATTTATTAATAACATTATTATTCGGTAATCTTTAAGGATTATTGATTACTTTTAACATAATTGTTGTTTTCTTGAAATATTAATATTATTGACTGATATAATAGAATATTCATTATATATAGCCAATATTTACTAATCTTGATTATTTTACTAATAACAATGATCACTTATTTATTTATATTTCAATGACTTGATATTAAATTTCATTACTAGAGGGGGATATTACAGAAAGTGTAGTTGAGGAAGTTTTTTCTTAGCGATTTAAAATCAGAGATTGAGGGTGACGAGCAAGGAAGGATGTATAAATTTATAAGATTGAGTAGAGTATGCAGAAGTTTTTCAAGCAGAGTTTATTGGAGGTCGGTGCTTCATTCTGAGTCAGTGCTTAGAGGGAGTTGCTGCTTCTAACGAGTTGGAGCACAAGTTTGTAAGATTGGTGTCTTATGTGGGTTGTTGCCTACAGTTTGTAAGAAGTTAATGAAAGCAATATTTTGCCGTGGTTTTTTTCCCTTAGGAGTTTTTTACATAATTTCTGTGTTCTTGCATGTGTTGTTTGCTTGATGTTTTAACATTATATTTGCAGATTTGAAATAAGTGTTAAAATTTGTCTTAATACTGATCCACCCCCCTCTCTTAGTAGTAGCATGTACTTTTCAAAGGGTGCAGCCAGAAACTGGTTTGCAGCTTTGCAAAATGTGAAACTTTACAGTGAGTAGTGATTCAAAATTAAAGAATCTATGTTCTAATCAATTTGAATGTTTGTATAATATTCAAATAATAAAAATGGTACAATTCAAATGCATTAACCCAGACCATTAAATACATATTACTGGATTTTGGAAATCACTTTGCAAAGCTCATCCATTGTTGAGTTCAGAAATTTATCATCCTATATGCGTTAACTTAAGTTGACTATTTATCATCTGTGAATTAATTTTAGAATTTAGGAATCATAAATTATGCTAACATACTGTTCTACTTGTAATTCAAATGACAGCTTTAGATAAAGGGAATTGTTGATCAAAGGAAGACAAACTACAGCAAAACAATTCCATACAAGAACTTAGGTTTTTATCCTTGAAACCCTCCTAAGAGAGGAAAACTAGATTATGGTGGTTGGAAATACCTTACTACCAATATTCAAAGTAGTAAAATTACCAAGTGCAATAGATTATGCGGATAGAATCTGCCCCTCGCTACAATAATGTGGATTCTATGGTCACAGCTTTTCTATATCACTATGATCAGCCAAATTCTGTTTCACTTCGCTGAATACAACTATATTTCCCTTTCGCTCATTTCAAATACTACTTTCTACCTCTTTTTAGTTTTTATAGATTTATGGTGGTGTGAAGGTTTTCCCTGGCCCTAGAATGTTTTTTGGCATGGACCAGAATGTGAAGCGGTGCTTGTTCATTTTACATCACAAATTTTTTGGCTGTATGATCAAGTGCCTCTACTGCAGTCACGGTCCTATCCTAGGTGTTTCTCTGACATGTTTACAGATCAACCTTATTCGTTTTTTGTCTTTTTAATGAATTTATTTTACTGTTCACAAAAATCTCTGTATGCATTTCTATTACAACTTTCAGCGTCCATATGGATTGATTATTGAATTTAATAAATAAAAATGATAAAAAACATTCACCATGCAGGCATTCTGATGGTTTGTAAAAGATCTATCATTAAGAAAAGCATAGCAAAAGTAAGGACCATTGTGTAAAAAAATATTTGAAAAAGAAAAAAGTTGACACTGCTGTAGACATATTGGGCTATAAATATTTAATATATTTGTGTGGGTATGGTTGTAGTGAGTAATTGTTGTATTTTATTTTTCTGTAATGTGCAGCTATCCTAATGAGGTGATTTGTCATTAAATGTTTTGTAAAGACCCTATCATCTTTTCACTACCTTTTCACTATTCCCTCTTGTGCATTTTGACAAACAATACGCAGAGTGCTGTGTACAATGAGATGTTTGTGTTTGTAATTTGGTGCTCAAGTTTGCATATATTGGACTATAGTGCTGGTTTGAGTTCCATTGACAATTTATGCAAGATTTACATGTAAGCATGGAAAATAGCAATTGAACTGAAACCGATCTATATATTCACTGCTATAACTGAAATTGACTGAATTTACAAACTTTCAGTGAGAGTATAGCTAAAAAGGTCAGATTTACAATTATATTGCTCATAACAATATTTACGATACTCAGAAAATCTGATCTTATTTCAGCAGTCAAGGACGATAATTTTTTGCTCAATTTGCGAACCTTTTCACCATGCTCCACTCCTACAACCGGTCTGTATTGATAGCTCCTTTAAAGGTCTTCTTAACAGCTCCTGACGTCATCAAACTAAATTCTGAAATACTCGACTTTGGCAAAACTGAAATCTTGCTGTTCAAAAACTGTTAGCACTTAGAGCCAGCAATTTATGGACCACAGAGGTAATAATGCCTTCTGAGCAATAGCCTAATGCAAGAATGCCATCTGAGCAATAGAGCAATAGACTAACATCCAGCAAAAGAGTTTGATCACGCTCAGCTCATACATTCATTGATCTGTCAATGCAATTAAAAGGGTTGCAGAGTTGTTTCAAGTGATAAAATAGATTTTTAACACCTCCAAAACTCCCAGAATTCTATTACAGGGTTCTCACGTGCTTGAAAATGGCTCCCAGCTCCCCACAAATCTGCTATTAACATGCACATTCTTACTTAGCTCATTTGCATGGCTCACACAGAAAACCGAGTTCAATCAACGAGGAAGAAATAACTCAGAATGTCATTTCCATGTTTCCATGACCTCCTATGAGTGAGAATCGATTCATAAAAAGCCTCCTACATGCCTCTTATCTCTGTACACTTCCAACCATTTAGCTATCAGAGGTTCATGCCCAAAAAGGGCGTTTATTTTGTCAAGAGAAGGTTCCATGCACCCATGAAGTTTAACAATCATTAATTAAACTCAAGTTTACTAAGCAAACTCAAGGAGAAGGCTGCTGTAGATGGAGTTCAAAATAGTGAGCCCATCAAATAGTTGTAATTTCATCAACCAGCAATATAAATTGTCCAGCAAATGAGATACAGGGCCCACGATATGCTTGATTGTTTAGTGAAAGAAGACAAAATCCTGCTATCTTACTTGCCTTTGCCTCCACTAAAATCTAATGTCACCATTTGATAATGAACTCTATATAATATATGGTTTTCCACCAACAATATTTCTTTATTGTCCAGCCATAAAACTATATTCAATGGCCCACATGAGTAATTAATTTACCACAACTTCTTTCCCAGTGAATAAGACAAATTCAAGTCATCTCTGAAAATAATATTTAATTTATCTTATCAAGGCAAAAGACTTTTCTTTATTCTGCAAATTAATCAAAAACCTCTGAAATTTCTTTGTTCTGAAGCTCTTTCAATATTTCTGAAATTTGTCTTCGAAGAAGACTTTAGAAATTTTGCTGATGAAACCCACATGTGAATCCTGAAGTGAATCTACCCACAGATGGAGCTGGGTTTTCGTGCAATCCACCTATCGCCCAAGGGTTTTCGTCGTGGGCGGAAGAGTGAGTGTAATGAACCCTGCTGGTTCAATCCTCTGAATTTTCTGATGTTCTGAAGAAAACTTTCTGGTTTTGATGTTTTGGCAATTTTTTTGTATTTTGAGAGTTTTATGCTTTTTTTGGTTTTTTTGAAAAAAATAAATAAATACAATGTAAGAAGTTCAAATGACTTTGCAAACTATACACAATGATTTCTCTATTTGAATTCAAGAAATTGAATTTATTTACAATGATGAACTAATGCATTTATATATAACTTTATTTACAATATCAAAAACCTGGAGAATATCGCAGCTATGAATTATTGGCACAAAGTGGACACAGGAGATCTTGGATGTGATTTTTGTCCTTAGCTGCCAAAGTGGAAACCCCAAGATGTGCTTTCCCAAGCACAACATCACCTCCTGGTGACTCACGTGGCTGTCTCAAACCGTGTGGCTGCCTCTATGATTACACACGCTGACTATAGAGGGCTGCGATTTGTATTATTTATGAAGTCTCCAATCTTTGCAATCAATTCTGAAGGAAAAACCATGAATTGAAACACCAAACTCATTACCAATAAATCCAATCATGGCCTTTGTATAAAGCCATCGACATTGCACAATTCACTGGTTATTTCACCAATTCAAAGTGCTGAAAAACTTAGAAGAATTATCAATTCCCCAAGCTGAATTCTGCAAACCCTTGACACAATGTCTCATCACCCAATTTCAATAAAGCTAATGCATGCAATGGTTCGATTTTCAGCTTGGCTTTATATATTTCTTCTCAACAAGTTGTAAGAACCCCCATTGGTTCTGCCCCTGAAAACTCAATTTGGACCTTTTGACATTTTGTCAAATGGTTGGCATGCAATCCTTAAGTTCTGATTTCTGAATGTATATGTGTTTGATTTGAATGGTTTTGCAATTCCAAAACATATACCAATGCATGAAATTCAAATTATTTTGCAAACTATGCACAAATATCACTTTTTATTTTAATTCAAATTTTTGCAATTATCTACAATGGTCATCAAAAATGCATTGGGAAATTTATTAATTGCAAAATATTAAAACCTGGAACTGATCACTGATCACAATAGACACCACCAATGAAATGTGGCTGCTCTAGTAAGTGACGCCCAGGCTGGAAAATGTATGAGAAGCACCCAACAATAAAAAACAAGCCACCCAAACCCCAAATGCTGTCCTCTAACAATCTGCCGCTGCTCAATATGACTTGTGGCCAGCGATAACTCAAAACGCTGAACCATATATGGGCTGCGATATGCATATAGTGAAGCCTTCTTCCCTTGCTATCAATTTTGAAATGAAATGGAACTTCTAATCACCAATTTCTGCTATCAGTTGAATCAATCTTGGCTTCTATATGAAGCCAAAGCACTTGAACCATTAAGTGGTATCTTGCAACCAATTCAAAGTGCTATAACAGTGAAGGATTTACAATTCCTCAAGTTGATAAACTTAAACTCTTGTTTCAATTCCTTCTCCACACCAACAAAAGCAAATACCCAAGTCATGAATGAATTCATTTTCACCAATGAAGCGTTTTATAATTATCAATTGAAGTTTGACTTGGTAGCTTCAAACTCACACCTCGCATAACTTAAATCATAACTTAGCTTTTTTTAATATATTTGCCTTTTGTTGCAATTCAAATTATAATATTTAATTATAATTCCTCCAAAACTTATGCGCCAAAGTCACTTTAATGAAATAATAAATAAAGGCACTTGGCATACTCTATAATAAGCTTTAATTTAATTATTAATTAAGTATAACTTAATTAATAATTATAAAACAAATAACTAGCTTATTAATTCCTCCTGATGATCAACACCAATTCCAGGTGTTCACTGCTTGAACCCGACGCCTTGATGCCCTGCCACAAATAGCAATTGGCCACAATTGACTTACTATAAATAGTAAATCTCAAACTGAAAGCTTTGCCAAAATCCCCACAACTCCATACTGCTACCAAATAGTTCAAGTGCTCTGCTAAATATAGAAACCCTGACTTTCCTGAAATAGTCACTTACTATAAATAGTAAGTGTGCCAATCTGACTCAAACAAAGAGAAAGCCTGAACATCCTTGACCTCTAGAGTGGGGAAATAGCCTTTGGCTCGACTAACTAGGACCCTCTAACCAATTGATTAGCCTACGAGGATCACTGATAGGCTAATCCATACCACCAACCATAGTGAGCTAAAATGGGGACATTACACAAGTTGACCAAGAAGCTTCTCCATCACATCTCACATAACTTAAATCATATTTTTTGTTGCTCATGGATTGACTTAGGAAAAACATTTAATGAGCTACTTATTAAAATGTCATTTAATGCACTTTATAATTTAACTCTAAGTTACTGGTTCGAGTTTGGTTCCAAGTTCGGGTATGAAGAACTGGTTCACAAGTTCGACAAAATTTTGAAAAGGGGTTTGGGTTCGGGTTCGAAAAAACATGTAAAATTTTTTTAAAAAAATATATATACATATTTATGAAGCCTAGAAGCATGAGTTAAAATTTGATTGAACTAGGAATACTCCCTCTTAGGCTTGATTTCTTTGTCAATTCACATTTTGCACCATTAAATGAAGTAAACCATTGACTAAATGGAGTAAATGCAGTAAAAAATGTCTAGGAATACTCCTCTAGAGGCTGCCCGGACCAGAAGTCGAACTGTACTAGGATCAGGTACCGGTTCGAACTGGTGCTGGTCCGGGAGGCATTTCCAGCGAACTGGGTAACTAAGATTTAACTTTATAATCATTAAATGGTCTTTTACAATAAAGTCATTAAATGCTTTCACTTTATAAATTGACTTTATAATATTAAATCCCCTTCAATTATAAAGTCACACGAAGTCAATATAATATTCCTTTAAAATAATCAATTATTATTAAAGTAACACTTTAATAATAATTAAATGTCATTTATCCATTAATAACCATTATTTAATGTTCCTCACTTCATCACTGGCTAACCCACTGCTCCCACTATCAATATGGATGCCTTACTAAAATTAGTAAGAGTCCCTCTCTAACATGCACTTATTATAAATAGTAAGTACCTCAAAACGGAACCAAAAACCTCTGAATATTAATGCCTCATAACAAATGAAAGATATGGTGAGATAAACACTTACACCGACCACCTGAAGAGCTCCAAAACTCCCAAACTGGACCCTCTAATCCACCATACTAGCCTACGAGGGCCACTGATAAGCTAATCCAAACCACCAACCATTGTGAGCTAAAAAGGGGACATTATAGTGAGCCAGGTTCAATCTCTCACATGAAAAGGGTTTCATAAAATATTACAGAATGCCAAAAATGTCTACCTCATTTCTCCTTTTATAATCTCTCCCAAAATGTTTCGAAAAGAATATAATTTATTTAAATTATTTTTAATACTAAGCTTTTGGATGATAATTTTAATAAAGTGACCATGTAATATCATAATATTTTATTTACTTTATTTGCCTTTTTATTCAAATTAATTAAATAAAGTTATCTTTATGATTTAATTCTCTGTTACTAGGTACACAATTGGGTGTCGGGGTGCAGGTCTGGGTTTGTGCTAGGTTCGGGTTTGCTCCTGGTTTGGTTTTGGGTTCGCTGCGGCTTCTAGTTAGTTGTAGCAGCTCCAACACTTTTCTCGCATCACCCATCATCTATCTAGTTTGACAGCCTTCATATTTTAGCAGATAGTTCATTCAAACAATTCGTGTTGGTGTTGTTTGACCCTTCATGCAAACAGTCTGACGGGCTTCATATTTGTAGCAACCAGTCCATCCTCCCTTCGACCGAACAATTTGTTTTGGTGCTACTCGATCCTTCATGCTAATATATTATATATTTACATGTTTTTTATAATAATGAACCCGAATCCCCCAAAAATATTTAGCCAAACTAGCGAATGAGATCCCCAAACCTAATCTGGCAACTTAGATTTAATTTACTGAGACAACTTTATAATAACTAATTTAATTAATTTATTCCCTTAGAATTTTCTTATCATAATCCAATGGGAATAAAAATATGCTAGACATCCCTTTTGGAGAATCGCTTGGAAAAAGGGGTCATTACATGTTTTGACATGTTGATACAAAATTTTAATGATTCCCTAGCTCCCTTTGAGACAAAATTTTAATGATTCCCAATCTCCCTTGCCATGGCCTTAGCCAAGATCGCACACTGGGGAGGTGACCCTTGTAAGATTGGTCAAGTCCCATTGAAAAACTCTAGAAATAGAGGCAAATCCATGGGAAGCAATGCAAACAAGTCCATCATTTCTCCCAGCCCAGAGGTTGACATAGGCACTTGCTGTAATGTCCCTTGTCGAGACTTTAATTGATTTATCTTAAATTTCTTGATTAGGGTTTGGATTATAATGTCCATGATAGAATTAATCATTTATCTCATTAGATTTAAGCTATCTTTAATGCCCATGTCCAACTTTATTACTATTCCAGCTCAAGACGGAAAGAGTAGGTGTTAACCAAGTTGCCTTGATACCACTATCAATGGATTCCCTCAAAGTTTACAGGTCCAAGTCCGTATCACGAAGGCTTACAGAATGCTGACCCCTACCCTATCTTGGGACAAAGATCCATTGCTTGGATTTATATAAGCCACTCCTTGGTAATATCACAAACTTCCCTTCTATTAATCAAATAGTAATAGGATTGAAATATAATTTCTGTATACAATTATAAATGTTTAATTTATTTATCATGAAAATATATGTTCTTATATATAAGGATTTGTAATCCTAATAGAATGCAGGTATAATATTCTGCAACTCATCATTGATTTACAGATAAATTACAACATTTCACTATGTTGTCATATGAGATTCTTGCCAACCATTTAATATAAAGTGAATCCTCTTTATTTAGGCACTGTATTCTGAATATCAGATGTAAATGATTATTTCTTTCCTATTTCCTTCGGTGCTTTGAGAATGAAATTGATTTGTATTATATACATGGTATGTGTACCCTTTGGTATGGGTTGTGACTCCTCTTAAACAAATCAGATTTTGTATAATCACTCAAGACAATTGTTATTGCTTCTATACTTCATGTGATTTGTTGTGCATTGTATAATCATTTTATATTATAATTTATTTGTTTATTTATTTATTACTTATCTATTCATACAGTACCGTTATTATTTCAATAATAGATAATCACATTAAAATTATTATATTTATAATAATGACAATCTTTGTTTGTTATTTAATCTATTGGTTTATTTAATAATATTTTATTCAACTATTATCAGATGTATTTTATAAAATATTTCTTTTGCAATTTAATTAAATTATTTATTATCAAAACTCTAGGATGGGGACATCACAATCCTACCCACCCAAAATTGCTTGTCCTCAAGCAATGTTGATTTTATACAAGTCTTTCACCCTAATGTTAATCTATAAATTCATATCTTTGAGTCTTACTGTTCTAGGCCAATTAAATATATAATCACACCTGAAACATCCATTTGAAAATATGAAATATATGAATATATGAAGACTCGAAGCATACATGAAGAATAAACTTTAATGCATGAAGACACAAAGAATACACTTTAATACATGAAAACACGAAGTATACACTTTAATGCATGACGACATGAAGTATACACGAAGAATAACTTTAATGCATGAGTACACGAAGCATCAACATTGAAGACACGAAGCATACACATTGATGCAAGAAAACACGAAGCATACACAGAGTATACACATTATTAAACTCAATTCTTAAATCTTGTATTTCATATTAAGTAATTTAATTTCATATGCTATCTATATTTCTTGTTGCTAAACTTGATCTGATATCACTTGTTCTAAGGAGAAAGGAGGTCTGAATACAATCCAAGGCGCTTAGAGACCACTTGATAGATTCCCTCAAAGTTTACAGATCCAAGCCCTTAAGCCTTTCTTGGTACGATGCCCTCAAGGCGCTCAAGGTCGCTGATCGCCACCCTATTTTGGAAACTATCCTTTTGGGATTTACACTGCCATTCCTTAAATTGCTTTATCCTTCCTTCTTAATTACTAGGGTAATATGAAGATCTTAGCCATGAGATTCATCACTTATTTAATCATGTTTTCAGGCTTCAGCATTACTTGTACATAACAGTCTGATCCCTTTTATTGACTAAAATGATTCATTAATTTGTATTTACCCTACAGGATGGCAAGATCATGGCTCCGATACCATTTGTAATGTCCCTTGTTGATACTTAAATTGATTTATCTTAAATTTCTTGAATAGGGTTTGGATTATAATGTCCATGATAGAATTAATCATTTATCTCATTAGATTTAAGTTATCTTTAATGCTCATGTCCAACTTTATTACTATTCCAGCTCAAGACGGAAAGAGTAGGTGTTAACCAAGTTGCCTAGATACCATTATCAATGGATTCCCTCAAAGTTTACAGGTCCAAGTCCGTATCACGAAGGCTTACAGAACATTGACCCCTACCCTATCTTGGGACAAAGATCCATTGCTTGGATTTATATAAGCCCCTCCTTGGTAATTGTTACCAATTTATTTTGGGGTCAAATTGGTAAAGCCATGCTGGCTGGGACTGTTTGATTATCTTAAAGCCATGCTTAATGCCTATGATAACCATTTGATTTTATTCTATGAATAATACAAGTTTACATTTTATGATGAAAAGTAAGCAATAACATATGAAGCAGGATGAGATACATTTTTTTTTAAAGCTTTTTTGAAAATGTAAATTTTATTCATCAAGTGCTCATTATGTTTCACACAAGCTGTGAAACTAACCTTTTTAAAAGATTAAATAAATCAAAGTGCTTAAGCAAGACGAACATGAATGCAAAATACAAAAAAAAACATGAAATAGGAGGTTCATGGGAGCCAGCCATTGCCCGATATTGGAATGATTGGCCATGTTGTTGTTTTCTTCGGACTCTTTGCATCCCGCCGCCCCATCATGCCTTGCCTCCGTGCTAGATCCTGCAAGTGAGATTGAGAGAGAGTTAGATCTAACGATCTAAGCAATAGCCAACTAACTCACCATTCTACTCAATACATGCATTCATATCCCTTAGCTAACCACCTGATTTTTTCATCTTTCTAATGAGTTTGTTTCTTGTGCAGCATCACGCCTACAACTGACATGTGGACGTAAATGTGGCTCCCACAAGGGTTTGAGCCCAACATGTCAGTGGTAGGAGTGATTCAGATCAAACAAGAAGTATGAATATAGTATTAAAGGGGGATGTGCATTTCCCATGGAACCTTTTATTGTATTCTGAAGCAAACAAGGGCAAGTGGATTCAGAATCTATTTAAGGGACAATACTTTGTAATTGAAACCTTATAGATACAGAGTTCAGGAAGGTAAATGAATAAGAATGATGAATGTTATATTTTTTCCAGCAAGAAGATCTACACAGGAAATGCTGGAGGAAATCATGAATGGTACCAGGATCAGCTACAACAAATAATTTGGAATTTTGAGCATGTTATCAGAACAATAGAACTCAAGTTCAGTAGGAAACAAACAGAGGTGTAATTTTTTCCTCACAGCAGCAAGGTTTTCTGAATTTTCTTTTGACAGATCAAGAAAAAACAGAACACTAAAAGCTTCAAAATCCTCAAATTTGCAGAATAGAGAAAGCAATAACATGAAATTTTCATCAGATCAAATGTAAGTTACCCAAAGGAAAAACACGGAGCTAGGGTAGCGAATAAACCTGTTCTATTAACCAAACAAACTGCAGCAACTAGTGGTTATGTTACTAATGTTTTTTTTTGCTCCTATGAGAGGTTTTGATCAATCAATGTGCCGAGATTGGTGATTCATTAGCAGAAATTTTTGACTATATAACATAATTTTTTGGTGTACAAAGTTTCTGTGATATTTACAGAAAGATGTCTGAATTTTCAGTTAGTTGATCTCTAGATCCTCTCTATTTTGATGATTATCTTGCAACCATGTTCAAAAAACTTGGGGATCGTTTTCTACAGGTTGAAATAATGAAGAGCTCGCGACTATGAGAAAGAAGAGGTCAAGTTTTTGTATGCAAAAATAGAAGCCTTTGGCCATTTTAAAAGGAATACATGAAGCACTGTTTAATTTGTGTAAATGGTCTCAGAAATGCTTAAAAAATCTTCAGAAAGTTTTTTTTTCAGCGGTGAACTAGCTAGAGAAAATGGAAATTTTTTAAGACTGCTCACGGTTTACTTGCTAGTGCTAAGAAAAGAATCGAGAAATAATACAAATAATGCTGGAGGAAATCAAGAGTGATGCCAGGAAACGCCACTTGTAGATTTGTATTTCAACATTAAGCTCTCAGAATTTCTGTATAAAAAACTGCAGTAAAGGGTAATAACAGACACAGAAGGGTAAATCTTCAAACCCTCGAGTTAAGGATAAAAAATGTGTTTAAGCTGCTCACGGTTTTTTGCAGAAAATGCAAGGAAGAAACCAGAGATGTTCATTTTCTTCCTGCAGAACTGATAAAACGGCAAAAATAACAGCAGAACGTATCTTAAAGATTTATATATAAAACAAACTCTTAGCATTTTTGCTAAGTATTACCGGCAGCTTCCAGCACAGGAAATGCAAGGAAAGATACACAAAATTTCTTTCTTAATGCTTGTTTTTTCAGAGAAAGGAGTTTACATAACTTTTTTATGCGCTTACCGTGAAGTGTCTCAGAAAAGTGATGAAGAAATGGCTTCATGTGGCTTCCAACGAGCAGGAAACATTCAACATTGGCGGCGGCTCCCTGCTCAAACCCTACCTATCTCTCCAGTGCAAGAAAAACCAAAATGAAATGATACGAATGCTTTAGGGTTGTTGGCTTTTGTCGACTTATTCAGCATTTTGTATTTTTGCTTCAAGTCCGCGGTCACCTTGAGTGATTTATTTGAGAAAATCAAATAAAATTGCTTAGCATTTTAATTATAGGTTTTCTTAACATATAGTTACAATGTTAAGTAATGTTATTTGATTGGTTTCTTTATTGCTTACTTCAAGACATTGAGATATTGTAATTTTAATATTTATTTAATTGATTTATTTCATATATCAATTAATAAATATTTAAGTCTTTTTGGATTAAGATTGTAATTTAATATTTATTGATTAATGTTTTTATAAATCAATTAAATAAATATTAAAATTAAGAAAGCAATAATGTAAAGTGGAGAGATAAGGGTGCTTTAATAGCTTGAGGACTTCTTAGAAGTTATGGCTTTTTCCAGACATTTAGAGGGAATATAGGGCTTGTTAGAGCAGGTCTAGGAGTGTTGGAGTTCTTTTAGGGGAGTTGGAGAACTCTTGGGGTCGAATTTGACTCTCCCCTAGGATTTGGGAGGCAATTATGACCAGTTTGAGCATTTTTTTGGGGTTGTTCGGATGAGTCATTGGGTGGTTAATGACTTGAAATGACTTTTTCATGTATTGGCTTTATTTTGGAGAGTGGAGTGGCTATTTTTGGGGCTATCTTTCTGATTTGGACCCTTGGAGGTTTTGGTATGTATTAAGTGAGTTTGGGACTCATTTTCTCAGTTCAGTTCTGATTAGTGATTGGAGAGACTTAGTAGTTTTGCAGATCTTGGTCCCTTTTCTCATCTTTTCTGTAACTCAATTTATTGGAAAGTGAATACATTGCGGGTTTCATATGTTATTTGCAGAGTACTTTTTCTTCATCCAGCTTATTATTGTAGTGTAATGTGATGTTATGTGATTGATAAAGTGAAAGTAAGTGTTGTTAAAACCTTCCTTTCTAACTTCTGTCTCACAAATCTTTACATTTCTTGTGCAAGTGATTACTTGTGCAGGTTGTTGGTTGTGTTGTTTAATGTTCAAGGACCTGGGTGTGAATTTTTTTTTTCCCTCAATGCTTTTGTCATTTTATCCAGTCAATGAAATATTTATGCATGGGAATCCATAGTAGGTTGTGATACTAGTGTTTTCTCTGTATTTGAGTTAAGGGTGTCACCTGAAATTGTTTTCAGTTTTCATTCAGTTTGGTATCCACTTTATCTAAGTGCAATTTTCAAGTTTAAAGCTTTACTTCAGTTTTCTTTCATTTCAAGTTTTTTCCTCCCTTTTCTTGTGATAAGTAGTTTAAGTGTGAGAACCAGCTAGGAGCCGGCCTTATCCGGAGATTCACTCCAAATTTTAAGTGACCCACAACTTAGGAGTGATTCCATGTTACTTTGAAGTGTCAAGTTTCTAGGAATTTGAAAGGGTGCAATTTCAGGTGATAACAGTTTTTGGCATGCCCGGTGGGACAGTTATAGACATAATTTCTATATTTTTTATTTGCTGGTTTTACTGTGCAACCTGCAAAAAATCAGGCCTTTTAGAGGTTTTTTCCAGCACAGTTGGTGACTCTATTGGTGAAGAATTAGCAGATACAGTGCTGATAAGTTTATTTGAGAAGAGTACAGACAAGGAGCTTTGAAATTTTCTGTACAGAGAGTTGTCTCCTCATAGGAGAAGAAAAAGAACAACTGAGAAGGTTCAAGAGACGCTTGTCTATAGAAGAAGAGCATGGTCGTCACCTCCTGTAGCAAGAGCTAGCACTGTAGCAAGCTGTTGAACTGCTCATTTTCAGATACCAAGAGGAAGAAGAGCCTAGCAAGCTCCGATGGCTAGAGCTTTTGCAGCCTTCAATCAAGGTAGTCCTTTGAAGTTGGCCCAACATGATCCTATACCAGTGGCTGCTCTCAAAAGTTTGCCATATTTTTCTAGAGAAGATCAAGTTACTCCTGTAGAACATATACAGGACCTAGCAAACTTATGTGCCCTGCATCATGTCACAGAGGATAATGTGGCAGTAAGATTATTGGTAGCCTCCTTTAAAGGGAAAGTGCTTGAATGGTATGGAAGGTTGGCTGCAGGAACAATTATCAGTTGGGATCAACTTGGAGGAGCCTTGTGTGATTTGTTCAAGGATAATTCAGATCATTTATCATTAGTTCAACAGCTATCCACTATTAAAAGAGCACCTCATGAACAAGTTTCAGATTTCAACTTTAGATTTCAGAAAACTTGGGAGCGGATTCCTGCAACAGTAAGGCCTACAGCTGAACATGCATTCTTATATTACTTGAGAGCATTTAACAACAACATTGCTGTTATGATTCAGACTTTGGGAGGTAACACGCTGCCTAGAGCTTATCAAATGGCTATTAGAGAAGAAAATAATCTGATACAGGCTGGACAAATAGCCCCAAGGCCGCCCATGCCCATTTTTCCTGTAGCACCAACTCCTCAACCTGTGGTGCCATTACAAGAAATTCCATTGGTAGTGATACCATTAGTACTAGCGCTGCTAGTTCCAAATGCACAACAGGTAGCTCCTACAAATGTTGTTGCAGCCCAACCAAATGATTTACAAGAAATCAAAGGCATTTTGCAAACATTTGGCAATGAGTTGACCAGCCTCAAGAAGCAGCAATTTCAAAATCCAAGGCCTTATCAGGCAAATAATAAATTTTCAACAGCAAGGTCAAGGTCAGCCATACCAAAACAACAGGCAGAATTTTCAAGGTGGTTGCTAAGGTAATAGGCAGAATTTCAATGCAAGGCCATTTCAAGCATATAACCCAGCCACAGTTAGTAATTCAAAGGAGATAGTACCTGCACAAAATAATCTTTCTGCTGACTATGAATGGTGCTTTCCTTGTAACCAGCAACATAATCAGAATATGTGCCCAAATGGTGTGATCAGTCAAGCATTAATGGTTCAAGGAACAACAACAGTGCAACAAGACTCGTCTCATTCTGAAGTTTCGCAACAACAAGATCAACTGCAAAATGAGACTGGCCTTTTAAACTAGCAAGGGGAGGAATTTTGTGGTGTAAACATGGATGATACTCCAACTGCAGTTTATACTAGAACAAAGAAGAGAGCTTTCGAGCTCGATAAAGCAGCTGATAAAGAACAAACAACTGATAAAGGAAAGGCAGTTGCAGGAGCATCCATGCCACCACTTCAACAAGTCTATATGTTACAAAAAACTCCTGCCATTGTAAGCAAAGGACAACAAAATTTTTCAAGCATATCATGATGCTGGGAAGATCCATCAAAAGGCGAATCTTGTTGCGCCTTTCAACATTGTGGACAGCATGAAGAGGTTAAATGTTAACATGTCAGTATGGGACACCTTGTCAATTCCGGGGCAAAAAGATATGTTACAAGTCGCTTTGAAGGAATTGAAAGGTGAAAATGAGTCTACAACGGCAAGGAGTGGTAGCATTCTTACCAATCACCTGCAAGATGGCAGCATGCCTACCAAAGAGGTATCTAAAGATCCAAGACCTCCTTTTTATCTAACTTTGATTGTAGGAGATAAGCTAATTCATAATTGCATGGTAGATAGCGGTGCTTGTAGTTCTGTCATGCCCAAGGAGGTGGTTGATAAGTTAGGTCTTAAGTACCAACCTTTAGAGAAGGGAGTTGTCCAATTAGATGGGACAACCGTCAATACCTTGGGGATGATAAAGGGTTTAGATCTTACACTTCATGCTTGCCCAAATTTCGTTGTCCCTCAAGACATTTGCGTAATTGACTTGCCTCCATATTTCGCCATGTGCCTCTCAAGAGACTTCATAGCTAAGATAGGAGGGTACTTGTCAGCTGATTGGTCACATATGATTTTTAGGACCAGGTATGGGACAAAAGTCAATATTAAATTTGAGCGATTAGCCAAAGACCACATAGAGCCTTATCATCCTAGCATAGTAATATGTTATTAGCTTCAGCAAGGTCAAGTTAGGCTGCTGTTTTAAATCACAGCCATGATGATGCTGATGATTTAGATGTTTTATTACAAGGGTGGGCAGAAGAGAACATTGTTGATAGTCCTGCAGATATGGTTCTAGAGGCTAGTATGGGAAATTACATCATTCATGAGTCTGATGCAAAAATTCCTAATTTAGAAAAAAGTTAAGAGGGGTTGGTTTGTCAGCAAAATGAATTGTGGAACTTGTTTTTTGATGGGTCTCGTAGTAATAATGGTGCTAGCGGAGGAGCCATGCTTGTGTCACCCCAAGGAGACAAGTATTTCTCAGCTTTTCGTTTTGTTTTCTCTTGTACAAACAATGCTGTGGAATACGAAGGCTTGATAGCAGGTCTTGAATGGGCAAGGAAGCGTGGATCAACTGTATCAAAGTGCATGGTGATAGTGAGCTTGTGGCAAATCAAGTTAGAGGGTTAAATGTCACTAAAAACAATGCACTAAAGTGCTACAGGAATAGAGTGTGGGAATTAATTGAGGAGTTTAATACCTTCAACATTGTCTCAATCCCGAGAAGCCAAAACAAACATGTAGATCAGTTGGCTGCCATTGGTGCACAATTTGACCCTATTGATGACTTTAGGAAAGAGAAAGTACAACAATATATCAAACTGGTTATCCAGCCTTCTATTCCAAATAATGATGTTAATTGGCAGGTTTTTGATAGCGATGAGCAGATTCTTACCTTTTTGTTGGAAGAAGAGCAGTTTGCTGTCACAAATCAGGATAAAATAAAATAGCAGTATGGTGACTAGCTTATTCAGCTGAGAACAAACAAAGTTCCTAAGTGATTGGTCACCTTGGAATCCACTTTCAATAGCGATGATTAGCTCAAGAAGGGTAAGGCTGGAATTCAGGTCAAGGAAGATCATTATGAAGAACTGGAAATTTCAGAAGGGAAGTTTCTTAAAATCGAAAAGGTATGCTCTAAAGAGGAAAAACAACAATTTAAAGATTTATGTCAAGAATTTCCTGAGGTTTTCGCTTGGCAATAGTTTGATTTAAAGGGTTTTGATCCAAGCATTGTTGTGTTAATACTTACCGGTTACTGAGAGGGGGGGGGGGGTGAATCAGTAAATACTCGTTATACTTTTTAAATTCTAAACTTCTTAACCTTAACTGATAAACAGAATATAAAAGTCATTCATAAGCATAAATAGAATCACACAGGTCAATACAAGTATTTATACGTGGAAACCCTTGATTACAAGGGAAAAACCATGGTGAGACAGAGCTCACAATTTCACTACTTCAGAATGAAGGCGCCCTGTTAGGAGCTTACAAAGCACCGGTTAAGGTGCTACCCGGTTAGAGGATTTTACAAGAGATCTGTTAAGATCTAAACCCTGTTAGGAGCTTCCTAGTTACAGGACTTTGAACATCAACAAGATGTTACCCTTTTAAGAGATTTTTACAACGAACCGATTAGGTCCACCCTAATAAAGGGATTTGAATATGCTTTCACTACTAATAGAATTGATGATCTGTTATGACATTGAATATCTGATTAGATCATACCTCTTCTCTAGTTGCCTGGCTATTGATCTCTGCTACCTCTGTGTCTGCAGCTCTTCTCTTAGAAGATGTCTCTCCTATTCTCCATGCAATCACCCACAATCAACAACAACTTTCTTGTGTCCTATGACCTGTATTTATACAAGAGTTGAATCGCAATGAAACCCTTAACTCACAGAACCGCCAGACTGTAAACTCACCAATAAATCATGCAATTAGCAAAAAGCTATGCATTATGATCTGGAGTTTACCATGAGATTATCCGAAGAAATAAAGCTAACTTCAGATAAAATGCTAACTCCACTTCTCAGTGGTGAATATCTCGTATAATCCGGTTTTAACTCAAACTGCTTCCGCAGGATCTGGTGCGGATCTTTTAGGCAGTTCGACCGATGTATCTTGTTCCCGGTTCCAACTCTGTATGAGCTCTGAGACCGGTACTGGATCGGTCTACCGATGTATACCATTCATTGCATGAACCGGTGCATACACTCTGTTTACAGTCTACCGGTGACTTCTAAGTAATGTGAGTGACCGGTGAACTTTTACCGGTACATGGTTTTTACACTAATGACAACTTAAATTGCTAACAATCTTCCCCTTTGTCATTGGTGGCAAAACTATACACAAAACCATATTCGCTTACTCTTTTTTTTTTGTAGAACACTTCCCGTGTCTAAGTGCTCCGATGTTAGTTGGCTGGATCCTCTTTTTTTCTTCTTCTCCTCTATTCTCCTTCTGTTCACTCTCTATCTGTTCTTCTCGTCTATTCTCCTTATGTTCACTCTATCTTGCTACTTTCTTCCCCTTTTTGCCTCTAGAGGACAAAGGGTTTTACTTCATTTCACATTTGTAGTTTGGTGAAGATATCCTTGTAAATTGTTTTGGCCGAGTGAAGGAATGGTGCCCATTGACTGGTTATATGTTCAATATTCTTTAGGGCTGCTGTGAGGGAAACAGTTATGTTTTCCATATCTTCAACAGTCTTGTAATCCGGTTCATTTATCAGAGCTTTTGTTGTAGTGGCAATGCGTTGCATTGAGTCAAATGTTGGGGCGAGAAACATTTGAAATCCAATAATATCTTGGATTCTCTTACTTTCATCTTCTGTAGTCTTCCTTTTGACAAGAGCCAGACTTGTCATTTCTCTGCTATAATGTGCTGTAGATTTATTCTGTATATCAAACTGGGAAGATAAAGCTTTGATGTCCTCTGTGGTCTTAGTAGACTTCTCTGTTAGATCTTGCAAAAATAATTCAAAGTTTGAAGTTCGGCACATCAAACTTCTTGCCTCTTGAAGCTGCTGTTGGAGGATTCTCAGGTTGGTTGTCACATTGACTTTGATATCATCAACCTGTTTGTGGAGTATTTCTACTCTTTTCTTTTCGTAGTGGTCGGCCGCTATTATTTCTGGATTTGTTAGATCCTCACCAATTGCTTGCGCCAAAGCTTCCAGTTGATCTATGACCGGTTCATCTTCATCTATGTTAGCATCAGGGACAAAGTTGTACAAGATGTTCTTTACATTGGTCAGGACCATATCCTGTTTTCTTTTGGTCAATTCTTTTAGTTGCCTTGTTGACATCTTACTGATGTCTACCACTGTATCTGTAAATCTGCTTCTTTTTGCTTCCTTTCCCTTGGCAAATGATAGTTTCCTTTTTGAAGAGGAGCTTGGAACGTCTCTGTGTTCTTGCTGGTCTTGCTCTTGCTCTGGTCTTAGCTGCTCTGTGTGGACAGGGATCTCTTCTTCTTGCCCCTTGTTATCTTCCATTACTTGATGAGCTCTGCTTTCCAGTTGGACTTCTTCTTCCGCTGGCTTACTACCTTCAACATTTTGTGGTTGTTCTCCCAGTGGGTCTTCTTTTTGTTGTTGCTCCTCAGCAGTATGGAGTTCCCCTATGGGTATATCAATTTCTGTTTCTTGTTCAACATTTGTTTGTTCATTAGTTAAGAGCTCCTTTGTTTGCACAGGTTTGTTTTGATCCTGAGGACCATATTTCTCTAATGCCGTGAAGTCATAATTGTTCCAGTAGTCTAGAGTGTCGTTGCAGACTTTATTCTCATATCCATTCAATATCTTTGCGACTCTATCAAATGTTTTTAGGTTCGTGGATGCTTCTTCTAGTAGAAGCTTTATTCTTTCTTCACTAAAACCAGGCCGGACCTTAAGTAGTGTGTCTCTAGTGATTCTAGTGTTCATACCTAAACAGGTTTTCCATTTTGATTGTAGCTTGTTGTTTAGTTCTGGTGGGAACTTGGACCTGTAGTACCTTGGAGTCCTATGATATCCATGAAGGTCTCTACGATCCCGACAATCAGCTTTTGTTTGTCTTCTTCATTTAGTACACTATACCATTTGGCTGCATTGTCCACTTCTCCAAAGTCCATAACCTCAATTATTAAGTCATCAACATGCATAGGTTGAAAGTTACCTTTGCTTGGTGAGATGAAAACCGTTGGATTCATTGCTTGTTCCTTGGTTAAATCCACTAGTACCGGTGCTTCTTCTCCAAGTACTCCTTTCCCTTTACCGATGTCAGGTGCCGGTTTAGCTGTTGTTCTTTGTGCTGCTTCTTGTTCTGCTTGTTGCTGGGTCTGAAGAAGTTTGGTCCATAGTGCGACTTCTTCATTGTGTACCTTCTCAATTTCTCCAATAAGCACTAGGCCTATCCTTCTTATAGTTGCAAAAGTTTTCTGATGCAGTTTAGCTTGTTTTGCTGCCTCCTCCAGAGTAAGGTGATTCTGAACCTCCAAAAGAGCCCGTATCCTTTCCTCCTTTTCTCTTTCTTCTGAGGCTTTCCACCGGGCCTCAATATTCTGTAGAAGTTGTTCCGGTAGATTAGTGTGAAGTCCACTGGGATGAAGATTGAATTTGTGGAGGCAGAATGCTACTGCTTCCTCAATTTTGTCTTTGTCTTCATCACTGCTTAATTCATATCTTCTTCTTACAGAGTCTAAATTTCTAGCCTTCTTCAGTCCTTCCACAATTTCGTCAATTGTGGGCTTGGCTCGTCTAGGTGGATCCTCCTTTGATACTTTTTCAGTCTTCTTCCTAATCAGAGGAACTGTGACTTCAGGGTTTGTTTCTTCTTGTTCTTCCTCTTGGATGCTGGGTGCCGGTTCTTCTTTCTTCCTTCAGCCTTTGGGCTGTTCTGTCGCTGGTTTCTTTCTTGGTGGAGGCATCCTTTTGTAAACAATTTTGATCGGTGTCCTTTTTGACAGATTCTGAAGAATTTCAGTGTACGTGCCGAACCGATTGGCACCAAGATCCAAATTTGCATCATTTAATGCCTCAACATATGCCTTAGCAACTTTGGCTGAGATCTCGTAACCCAGCTCAGGAGCATATGCATCTCTTGGTTCAACTGCTTGAATAATGCAGTTGTCGGTGGTGACCAGAAAGCATACCTCATCCTTGTAATGTTCAACAATTGCCGACGGAATTCTTTCCCCCTTGTGCATCTCTAGTTGAAAGGCTTCGAAATGTTTGGTCATAGCATTGCTTAACTGGTCTTCCTGTCTATTTGCCATTTCAGTGATTTGATGCATGATCGGTTTGCTGGTTCTCCAATTCACTTTTCCGAAACCTGGGAAGAAATCCAAGTAGAAAAAGTATAGGCACATTAGAAGGGTTCCATACTTCATAATTTTTTTCTTCACAACTCCAAGCTTCTTCATATTTTCAAAGATTTGATTCTGAAGCATTGCACAAATGTCGTATTGGACATTTTCGTGTATAATGCGATGCGCAGCATGAATTGCACCACCTGGTATGCTGTTTAGGTTGCTTGACTGACAGACTTTATATTCGAAAACAGCGAACGCGAAACGTACTCCATCTTCAATGTTGTTTATAGTCATGAGTCAACCATCGAACTACGACTTGGTCAGCTTGTTGATGATAGAATTGGAGATGGTGTGCAGGGTTATCGCTTCCCCTTTGTCACTGTGCCCAGTCACTCTGTGGAGATCCTCTTTGGTGATCTTGTGACATGCGCCTTTGTTGAGCCAGAATCCTGGTTCATGAAAACGGCTCAGCACCAGTCTAACTTGGTCCTCTCGGAAGATTGCAAGGTAGCACACACCATTTATTAGATCGGAGGATACCAGATTGGCATATTTGTCGAGAAGTTTCCCTTCACATAATGACACATACTCTCCTTCAATAAAGGTTTCTCTGAGTTCTTCCTATCTGGCATGAATGAATGCTGTAACATCCTCGGTCAAGAGGACTCCTTTTGGTATGGAAGAGAGAGCACCAACCATGTCGTTTTCTCTGTTCTGCATAGGCAAGATAATGTATGCTGGTCTGTTCACTAGATCTCCTTTGATCAACTTCACGGTAGCGGAAGATGAAGCCATTCTTGCTAATCGGTAATTTGCAGATAGTGATTTCTCAGTGATCAAAGCGTGAAAATAATACTTAGCACAAGAATTCCTAAATCGCAAAGTAAGCAAAGTGAAAACTTGCGAGTAATTTCCCTTTCTTTTATAGGGTTAGGTTATAACAGTAATTACCAAACGGTAACTATTTGTTAAACGGCTATAGTAATAAATGCTTTACCTACTTTTTCCTTCCGTTTTGCCAACTGGTTGATTGTAAACTTGCATTACCGGTTAATCTTGTAGACCGAATGATTCCTGTTGGTGCTCAAAAATGATTGATCACTTTTGGCCAACTGACAGGTACACACTAATACCTCTGCAATTCTGGCTTAATCAAGCCAAGGCTAGTAGGCCTAAATTCACTTTAAACTATCAAATTCTCTATGTTGCACAACTATGTACATAAATAAACAAAGTTCCTCTCAAGGTGGTGAATGATCCTTGGAGGAAAGAAACAAATCCTCTAATAATCTCTATTCTATAAATCTTGACTAAAGTGGATTAAACTAAGGACTCAAAAGTAATATTTTTGAAATAATGATTATATAATCTACAAACCACGAACAATGAACCAAATGACAATTTCCAAATTATAGTTAGATCAGTGCCTTCTAAATACTTGGGCTATAGAGTCATAAAACTTTCAATCCTACGTACAATCAGAGACAGTTTTAAGGTAACTCACTCCTGTAAAGCAAGACCATCACCCTACAAGCTTCTATTGAAACAAAATTTAAAACATCTTATACAATAGGTCCTATGGTTTTTAACCCAACTTAAGATCCCGAAAGGAAACAATAACAGGTTCTCAGACCATGCTACCATTATTCAAATTGTACAAATTAGTCATAAATGAATGCATCAAATAGAAAAACGCAGTAGGATACCCTAGTTCATAGAGTAATCTGAAAGACTAATTGAAAACATATAACTTATAACCACAAATAAAAAAGAAGAGCACTTATCTTTATTAATGTTGAAAAAAATAGTACATTAGAGTTCATATTGTAGTTTTGGTCGAATTATATCCTATGAAAATATATCTTGTATTGTATTCTCTCTTTACATTTTACATTATGTATATATACATGTTTGAGTGGCTTTCACACCTCTTTAGGGTGAAAATACACACCCTTATTACAAATTGTCTTGAAAAAATGATAAACTAACTAAAAAATAACTACCTAACTTTCGGATTTGGGCTTGGTTGAAAAACCAAAACACCTTGTGTAAAGCTAAGATTTTTATTGGAGATAGAAAATCTGATTTCCCGAACTGGGTCTTTTATAGATTTTTAAAATTTGACCATCTTCTGCCTCTGTCGACATCATCTTTGCAGTAGGTCGAAATTCCAGCATTTTCTGAAGGCTTTGATCATAGAATTTTGATTGTTCTTGTCATAGATTGTTCTTGTCATAGAGCTTCCTTCCATAATATCTCAACTTTTTAATTGAAAATTAATGTAATATTTTATCCCATTTCATGTACTCCATCATTAATTATTTGGCATGGAAATTAAGAAGCCATTTTTTAGGGTTTTATCACTATATAGGACTCCAAATTTTGCCCAAAATTTAGAGCTCCAACAAGTCCGACTCTCACCAGTCATACCGAGAATGGTAGTGGATGTACCGGTTCCCTCTAAACCCTCATGGTTTAGTTTGCTGAAGAAATATCGCCATCAGTAGATGGTGATCTTTCCTCTGTCTTCTCTTCAGCGGAGATCTTTGATTTTTTTACGAACCAAATCTGTTTGAATGTTTTCTTAGTCTTTTCTTTCTTGTTGATCTTCTCTTCAGATTTAACCGGTTCCTTCTTCTTGCTGGATGACCGGTTTTTGCATTCTTTGGCTTTGTGTCCCACTTTGTTGCAGTGATAGCAGATTACTCTAGTTGCTTTCCATGAGTTCATTCTTTTCGTGTCAATTGACTTGTTGCGAGAGGCATTGTAGTTGTGTAATCCACAATTCACACAGTTTACTGTGCTCAGGTCCTTGCTTCTTTTGGTGAGTATTGGTTTTGGGGATCTAAATGCCATTGTCTTGGATGTGCATTCTTGTGCTTTGTGTCCAAATTTATTGCATGCATAGCAGTACCCTCTGAAGCTTCCCTTGCTGTTGCTGGACACAGATGTGGGACTGGACCAACACTCATTGGTCTTGTGGCCCTTTTTATAGCAGTTCTTGCAGTAGCTATTGTTGGTCTTTACCGGTGCATTCCTGCAGTTATTAGTCTTATGACCCGATTTCCCACAGTGATTGCAAGATGTGTTAGGGAAATTCTTACCTTTTTGCATCAGCGATTTCATCTTATCCTTCTTGATTGCTTTTTCCCTAGAGGGCTCACCATTCCTTTTTGCATTTTCACTGGTGAAACCAAGACCGGTCTGATCTTTGTGTTTTCTTTGACCTTTGAGTTGCTCATCAAGCTTAGTTGAACTTTCATTGTATCTTCTTAGTATTTCATTTGTCTCTTCAAGTTCGTTCATATGCTCCCTTAGTTGATGCAATTCTTGAGACAATCTATTGCATGCTTCATTCCTGTCATGCCAGCCTTTTTGCATCTGGGCATTTTCTTGGGTGACACTCTGCATTTCTTTTTGAAGTTGTAGAATGATAAGTTCATTTGCCCCTACGGTCACCACTATCCGGTCCCTTACTTTCTCAGAGGCTGATAGAGACTTGACTGCCGAATTTCTTTCGTCTTCAACTTTTCTCTTTTTCTCGATTAGTTCAGTCGTCCTCAGGGCATTGTCTTCTTGTTCTCTTTTGAGATTAGAGATCTCATTGGTTAGGATCTGATTCTTTTCCATGAGTTCAGATATTGCCTCCTTAGCTTCGTCAGATCCACTCTGCCCAAAAAGTTCATTGATGGTTTCATTGCTCTCATTCAGCTGTAGCGCTAGTTCCTTTTTTTTTGCAAGTGATCTCCTCAATCTGTTTTCCAGAGAGGTGATGATGTCATTGGCTTCCTCTAGCTGCTTTTGATACCGGTATACCTCCATGATCTTTGTCTCCAGTTGTTAGGCTTTGAAGCAGAGAGAATTTAGCTCTGATACCAATTGATAATACTTACCGGTTACTAAGAGGGGGGGGGGTGAATCAGTAAATACTTGTTTTTATACTTTTTAAATTCTGAACTTCTTAACCTTAATTGATAAACAGACTATAAAAGTCATTCATAAGCATAAACAGAATCACACAAGTCAATACAAGTATTTATATGTGGAAACCCTTGATTACAAGGGAAAAACCATGGTGAGACAGCTCACAACTTCACTACTTCAGAATGAAGGCGCCCTGTTAGGAGCTTACAAAGCACCGGTTAAGGTGCTACCCGGTTAGGGGATTTTACAAGAGATCTGTTAAGATCTAAACCCTGTTAGGAGTTGCCTGGTTAGAGGACTTTGAACATCAACAAGATGTTACCTTGTTAGGGGATTTTTACAACGAACCGATTAGGTCCACCCTAATAAAGGGATTTGAATATGTTTTCACTACTAATAGAATTGATGATCTGTTATGACACTGAATGTTTGATTAGATCATACCTCTTCTCTAGTTGCTTGGTTGTTGATCTCTGCTACCTCTGTGTCTGCAACTCTTCTCTTAGAAGATGTCTCTCCTATTCTCCATGCAATCACCCACAAACAACAACAACTTTCTTGCATCCTATGACCTGTATTTATGCAAGAGTTCAATCGCAATGAAACCCTTAACTCACAGAACCGCCAGATTGTAAACTCACCAATAAATCATGCAATTAGCAAAAAACTATGCGTTATGATCTAGAGTTTACCATGAGATTATCTAAAGGAAAAGCTAACTTCAGATAAAAAGCTAACTCCACTTCTCAGTGGTGAATATCCCATATAATCCGGTTTTAACTCAAACTGCTTCTGCAGGATCCGGTGCGGATCTTTTAGGCAGTTCGACCGGTGTATCTTGTTCCCGGTTCCAACTTTGTATGAGCTTTGAGACGGGTACTGGATCGGTCTACCGGTGTATACCATTCATTGCATCAACCAGTGCATACACTCTATTTACAGTCTATCGGTGACCTCTAAGTAACGTGAGTGACCAGTGAACTTTTACTAGTACATGGTTTTTACATTAATGACAACTTAAATTGCTAACATGTTGAACATACGATTGATCTAGATCTGAATTCTAAACCTGTTAGACAGAAACAAAGGCCCCTGAATCCTAGATTAGAACCCTTGATGATCAAAGAGTTGACCAAGTTAATTGAAGGAGGCATTATTTTTCCTATCAAACACACGTCATGGGTTTCTAATTTGGTACTGGTAAGGGAAAAGAACGGTGAAATCCGGTTGTGTATGGATTTCAGAGACCTTAATAGGGCGTCACTGAAAGATCATCATTTGCTGCCTTCTATGGAGCAGATATTGCAGTTAGTTGCTGGTTCTGAGAGGTTTTCCCTACTTGATGGCTATTCGGGTTATAATCAGGTTCGTGTCTGTGAGAGTGATCGGTTCAAGACATCTTTCACAACTAAGTGGGGCACCATGGGCTACAAACGGATGCCTTTTGGGCTATCCAATGCTAGTGCTACATTTCAGGAAGCTATGGAGCATGCATTTCAAGGTCTGATTTATAAATTTCTGCTGGTTTATCTTGATGATGTGACAATTTATAGTAAAACTACAGCTGAACATTTGCAGCATTTGAAACAAGTATTTGAAAGATGCAAGGAGTTTGGCATCTCTCTCAATCCAAAGAAGAGTATATTCATAGTGCATGAAGGAAAACTTCTTGGACACATTGTGTCCAAAGCTAGTATTACTATTGATCTTGAGAGGATACAAGCTATTCTTGAGCTATCGCTACCCAACCATAAGAAAGGACTGCAGAGCTTCTTAGGGAGGATCAATTTCGTAAGGAGATTTATCCCTGATGTTGCTAATTTACAGCACCCATTAACTGCAATGTTAAGAAAAAACATGGCTTTTAAATGGACTAAAGAAGGAAAAGATAGCTTTCAAGCTATCAAAGAGGCTTTATCAACAACCCCAACTCTTGTAAATTCAGATTTTTCTTGTGATTTCATATTGTATGCTTTTGGGAGTATACACAATATATCTGCTATGCTTGTGCAGAAGAATCGGGACAATTATGAGCAGCCAATTGCTTTTTTCAGCTAGTCATTAGCTGATTATGAGACCAGATATACTTTTTGTGAGAAACACGTGCTTGCTATGGTGTGTAGTTTTAAAAAGTTTAAGCCTCTGATTGCTGGTAATAAGGTACATATTCTTGTGACCCACCCAAGTGTGAAAGAATTTCTCTTGAGTAGAGATCTAAATGATAATAGGGCTGGTTGGATCACAAAAGTCATGGAGTTTGACGTAGATATCAACATTACAAAGCTGGTAAGAGGAAGGGGGTTATGTGAGGAGATGGCTGCAACTCTAGAAAACAATGTGAGTGAAGATTCAGTTGTTGTTTTGTTCAACAACAATGATATTTAGGTTGATGAAGCACTAAGAGATGAAAGTTGGGTGCATGACATGACCCATTTCTTGAAGATTGGAGAATGCCCACTACATTTAGACAGAGCTAAGCGAAGGTATTTCCGTTTGCAGTCTATTCCTTATGTTTTGCTAAATGATGTATTGTTTAGGAAAGATGTCAACGGGATGTTGTTGAGATGTATTGATTCTAATCAAGTGGAAAGTCTTAAAAGAATTTCATGATGGAGATTCAGGGGGTCACTTTGCCCCATTGACAACTGCATGGAAAATCATGCGTGCTGGTTATTTTTGGACAGATTTGTTTAAGGATTGTTATGCCTGGTCTAAGAAGTGTGTGAAGTGTGTGCTCTTTGTGGGTAAGGAAAAGCTCCCAGCCATGCCTTTACAACCGGTTCAAGTGGACCAGCCTTTCATGAAGTGGGGTCTTGATTTTATAGGACCAATTAATCTGCCATCTAGTGCTGGTCATAGGTGGGTGCTTACGACAATGGATTATTTTACAAGGTGGACAAATGCGGTTGCTTTAAGGGACTCAAATGAATCTGCTGTTCTAAGTTTTTATGAGGATGTAGTTACCAGATTTGGTGTCCCAGAATCTATAATAGCTGATAATGCATTGACGTTTGTTGGTTTTAAAATAACTGAGTGGGCTGTTAAGCATGGTATCTATTTGAGTACATCTTCAAACTATACCCTCAGGGAAATGGCTTGGCTGAAAGTACTAACAAGAACTTGATACGAATCATTAAGAGGACAATGGAAGAAAATCAAAGGGTTTGGCATTCTCTTTTGAAGACTGCATTGTGGGTAGATCAGATAACTTCTAAGCGGTCAATTAGTAATTCTCCATATATGCTAGTGTACGGGAAAGAGGCAAGGTTACTTTTATCTGTTGAACTTCCAGCTTTGGATGTCATTCATCAGTTGCAAATGTTTGAAGAGGAGGATCCTATGGCAGTCAGGTATGCTGAATTAATGGAACTGGATGAAGTTAGAAGGAAAGCTATGCAAACTTTGGAGTAGCACCAGATTTAGACTAAAAGAGCATTTGGTAAGAAGTCTACCCCTAAAGTTTTCAATGAGGGAGATGTTGTGTTGAAGTGGGACGTATTGAAAAGTAGGCAAGGCAAGCATTCAAAGTTTGACAATTTCTGGAGTGACACTTTTGTTATTACTCAATGCAAGGAGCATAATGCGTTCTAGTTATCTACTATGGATGGTGAAGTTCTACCGATTCCAGTCAATGGAATCCACCTCAAGCGTTGCTTTGAGGTATGATTTTCTAAGGAGTCGTTGATTTAGTTTTCAATAAGGTGCTGTTGCATCATGTTTTGTGTGCTTTTTTTTTCCTAAGTGCTTTTATGCACAGTTTTCCTAGTGTTTTCCTGCTTTCAACAAAGGTTTCCAAGTCTTCAGAAGAACTATAGAAAACAGAATAGTCCTACTTGCATGCAAATACAATAGCCAACTAGGCACATTCATACATGTGTTCATAGAAACCATTGTGCAAAAAATTCATGCGTCCT
Source organism: Chamaecyparis obtusa (assembly GCA_027943335.1). Taxonomy (NCBI): domain Eukaryota; kingdom Viridiplantae; phylum Streptophyta; class Pinopsida; order Cupressales; family Cupressaceae; genus Chamaecyparis; species Chamaecyparis obtusa. The sequence goes on from BSBK01000944.1 coordinate 1,828,199, forward strand.
AATACAACATAAATATAAACATGACTACCTGGTTATGATACATGCATACACCTAGCATTGCTCTATTTTGCACAGTCCTACTGTTTAGGTGTTTTATTAAGCCATGAGATGAGTCATCCTTGTTTTCAGCCAAGAGTCATGTACACCATTCATAATGATGAAAGGGAGCCTACTTCATCATTATGAATCATGCAAATCACATGGGATTGAAAACAACAATCACCTATTTAGGGAGAGTAATATAAAAAATCTGATGTTGACTCCTAGCCCAATGGAATGATTTAGGCTATTGGTATTTTATGTCTAGCAGACATACACCTGTCAGAGGTCGCCAATTTTGTTACCAATTTATTTTGGGCTCAAATTGGTAAAGCCATGTTGGCTGGGACTGTTTGATTATCTTAAAGCCATGCTTAATGCCTATGATAACCATTTGATTTTATTCTATGAATAATACAAGTTTACATTTTATGATGAAAAGTAAGCAATAACATATGAAGTAGGATGAGATACTTTTTTTTTTTTAAAGCTTTTATGAAAATGTAAATTTTATTCATCAAGTGCTCATTACGTTTCACACAGGCTGTGAAACTAACCTTTTTAAAAGAATAAATAAATCAAAGTGCTTAAGCAACAGGACACATGAATGCAAAATACAAAAAAAAAACATGAAATAGGAGGTTCATGGGAGCTAGCCATTGCCTGATACTGGAATGACTGGCCATGTTGTTGTTTTCTTCGGACTCTTTGCATCCCGCTGCCCCATCATGACTTGCCTCCATGCTAGATCCTGCAAGTGAGATTGAGAGAGAGTTAGATCTAACGATCTAAGCAATAGCCAGCTAACTCACCATCCTACTCAATATATGCATTCATATCTTTAAGCTAACCACCTAATTTTTTCATTTTTCTAATGAGTTTGTTTCCTGTATAGCATCATGCCTACCACTGACATGTGGACGTAAATGTGGCTCCCACAAGGGTTTGAGCCCAGCATGTCAGTGGTAGGAGTGATTCAGATCAAACAAGAAGTATTAATACAGTATTAAAGGGGCATGTGAATTTCCCATGGAACCTTTTATTGTATTCTGAAGCAAAGAAGGGCAAGTGGATTCAGAATCTGTTTAAGGGACAATACTTTGTAACTGAAACCTTATAGATACAGAGTTCAGGAAGGTAAATGAATAAGAATGATGAATGATGAATGTTATATTTTTTCCAGCAAGATCTACACAGGAAATGCTGGAGGAAATCATGAATGGTACCAGGATCAGCCACAACAAATAATCTGGAATTTTGAGCATGTTATCAGAACAATAGAACTCAAGTTCAGCAAGAAGCAAATAGAGGTGTAAGTTTTTCCTCACAGCAGCAAGGTTTTCTGAATTTTCTTTTAACAGATCAAGAAAAAATAGAACAACACTAAAATCTTCAAAATCCTCAAATTTGCAGAATAGAGAAAGCAATAACATGAAATTTTCATCAGATCAAATGTAAGTTACCCAAAGGAAAAACACGGAGCTAGGGTAGTTGAATAAACCTATTCTATCAACCAAACAAACTGCAGCAGCTAGTGGTTATGTTACTAATGTTTCTTTTTTTTGCTCCTGTGAGAGGTTTTGATCAATCAATGTGCTAAGATTGGTGATTCATTAGTAGAAATTTTTGACTACACAACATAATTTTTTGGCGTACACAATTTTCTATGATATTTACAGAAAGATGTTTGAATTTTCAGCTGGTTGATCTCTAGATTCTCTCTATTTTGGCGATTATCCTACAATCATGTTCAAAAAACTTGGGGATCGTTTTCTACAGGTTGAAATAATGAAGAGCTCGTGACTATGAGAAAGAAGAGGTCGAGTTTTTGCATGCAAAAATAGAAGCCTTTGGCCATTTTAAAAGGAATACATGAAGCACTGTTTTAATTTGTTTAAATGGTCTCAGAAACACTTAAAAAATCTTTAGAAAATTTTCTTTTCAGCAGTGAACTAGTTAGAGAAAATGGAAATTTTTTAAGACTGCTCACGGTTTACCTGCTAGTGCTAAGAAAAGAAACGAGAAATAATACAAATAATGCTGGAGGAAATCAAGAATGATGCCAGGAAACACCACCTATAGATTTGTATTTCAACATTAAGCTCTTAGAATTTCTGTATAAAAAATTGCAGTAAAGGGTAATAGCAGACGTAGAAGGGTAAATCTTCAAACCCTCGAGTTAAGGATAAAAAATGTGTTTAAGCTGCTCATGGTTTTTTGCAGAAAACACAAGGAAGAAACCAGAGATATTCATTTTCTTCCTACAGAAGTGATAAAACGACAAAGATAATAGCAGAACGCATCTTAAAGATTTATATAGAAAAAAAACTCTCAACATTTTTGCTAAGTATTACCGGCAGTTTCCAGCACAGGAAATGCAAGGAAAGATACACAAAATTTCTTCTTAATGCTTGTTTTTTCAGAGAAAGGAGTTTACATAACTTTTTTATGCGCTTACCGTGAAGTGTCTTAGAAAAGTGAAGAAGAAATGGCTTCATGTGGCTTCCAACAAGCAAGAAACATTCAACATTGGCGGCGGCTCCCTTCTCAAACCCTACCTATCTCTCCAATGCAAGAAAAACCAAAATGAAATGATACAAATGCTTTAGGGTTGTTGGCTTTTGTCGACTTATTTAGCATGTTGTATTTTTGCTTCAAGTCCATGGTCACGTTGAGTGATTTATTTGAGAAAATCAAATAAAATTGCTTAGCATTTTAATTATAGGTTTTCTTAACATATAGTTACAATGTTAAGTAATGTTATTTGATTGGTTTTATTATTGCTTACTTAAAGACATTGAGATATTGTAATTTTAATATTTATTTAATTGATTTATTTCATATATCAATTAATGAATATTAAAGTCTTTTTGGATTAATATTGTAATTTAATATTTATTGATTGATGTTTTTATAAATCAATTAAATAAATATTAAAATTAAGCAAGCAATAATGTAAAAGTGGAGAGATAAGGGTGCTTTAATAGCTTGAGGACTTCTTAGAAGTTATGGCTTTTTCCAGACATTTAGAGGGAATATAGGGCTTGTTAGAGCCGGTCTAGGAGTGTTGGAGTTCTTTTAGGGGAGTTGGAGAACTCTTGGGGTCGAATTTGACTCTCCCCTAGGATTTGGGAGGCAATTATGACCAGTTTGAGCATTTTTTGGGGTTGTTCGGATGAGTCATTGGGTGGTTAATGACTTGAGATGACTTTTTCATGTATTGGCTTCATTTTGGAGTGAGTGGAGTGGCTAGTTTTGGGGCTACCTTTTGATTTCGACCCTTGGAGGTTTTGGGTTGTATTAAGTGAGTTTGGGACTCATTTTCTTAGTTCAGATTTGATTAGTGATTGGATAGACTTAGTATTTTTGCAGATCTTGGTCCCTTTTTCTCATCTTTTATGTAACTCACTTTATTGTAAAGTTAATACATTACAAGTTTCATATCTTATTTGTAGAGTACTTTTTCTTCGTCCAACTTATTATTGCAGTGTAATGTGATGTTATGTGATTGATAAGGTGAAAGTAAGTGTTGTTAAAACCTTCCTTTATAACTTCTGTCTCACAAATCTTTACATTTCTTGTGCAAGTGATTACTTGTGCAGGTTGTTGGCTGTGTTGTTTAATGTTGAAGGACCTGGGTGTGAAATTATTTTAATTTTTCCTCCTTAATGCTTGTGTCATTTTATCCAGTCAATGAAATATTTATGCATGGGAATCCATAATAGGTTGTGATACTAGTGTTTATCCAGTCAATGAAATATTTATGCATGGGAATCCATAATATGTTGTGATACTAGTGTTTTCTTTGTATTTGAGTTAAGGGTGTCACCTGAAATTGTTTTGATTTTTCATTCAGTTTGGTATCCACTTTATCTAAGTGCAGTTTTCAAGTTTAAGTATTTACTTAAGTTTTCTTTCATTTCAATTTTCTTCCTCCCTTTTCTTGTGATAAGTAGTTTAAGTGTGAGAACTAGCTAGGAGCCGGCCTTATCCGGATATTCACTCCAAATTTTAAGTGACCCACAACTTAGGAGTGATTCCATGTTACCTTGAAGTGTCAAGTTTCTAGGAATTTGAAAGGGTGCAATTTCAGGTGATAACAGTAATATCACAAACTTCCCTTCTATTAATCAAATAGTAATAGGATGGAAATATAATTTTTGTATACAATTATAAATATTTAATTTATTTATTGTGAAAATATATGTTCTTATATATATAAGGATTTGTGATCCTAATAGAATGCAGGTACACTATTCTGCAACTCATCATTGATTTACAGATAAATTACAGCATTTCACTATGGTGTCATATGAGATTCTTGCCAACCATTTAATATAAAGTGAATCCTCTTTATTTAGGCATTGTATTCTGAATATCAGATGTAAATGATTATTTCTTTCCTATTTCGTTCGGTGCTTAGAGAATGAAATTGATTTGTATTATATACATGGTCTGTGTACCCTTTGGTATGGGTTGTGACTCCTCTTAAACAAATCAGATTCTGTATAATCACTAAAGACAATTGTTATTGCTTCTATACTACATGTGATTTGTAGTGCATTGTTTAATCATTTTATATTATAATTGATTTGTTTATTTATTTGTTATTTATCTATTCATACAGTACCATTATTATTTCAATAATATTTTAATAATAGATAATCATATTAAGATTATTATATTTATAATAATGACAATCTTTGTTTGTCATTTAATCTATTGGTTTATATAATAATATTTTATTCAACTATTATATTATGTATTTTATAAAATATTACTTTTCCGATTTAATTAAATTATTTATTATCAAACTCTAGGATGCGGATATCACACTTGCCCACCTGATCTTCTGAGTCATTTTTTGCTAGAGTGGCATATTTAACCTTGGACATGGGGACGGCCAAACCAATTGCAACAATGCTCCAAACATCCAAGTTAGAATGTCTTTCACATTAGTCCTCTAATTATTTGAGGCTCCCATTCGCTCTAGTGCCACTCACATGATCCAATGACTAATGATGTTTGGAACTTGGGGTATGTGGGCAGTGCTGCAAATAGGTGCATTGTTTCTCCCAGTGTAAAGGCCGGCATAGATGCTTGCCTACCTGATCTTCTGAGTCATTTTCTATTGAGTGGCATCTTTAAACTTGGATGTCAGAATGTCAGGATGGCCAAACTAATTGCAACATAGATCCAAACATCCAAGTTAGAAAACACTTAACATTGGTCTTCTGATTTTTTGAGGCTTACATTGGCTCTAGTATGGCAACCACTAACCCTGAAACCCAAGGTAATAGGCATGGGTTGTCAAAGGAAATGATGTTTATGATCTATACTATTCTGGTGCACTTTTGGAGCAGGTTGCGTAGTGAGATGGTTCTTTATCATGTTGAGGATATCTTGACTATCCCCCAGTTAGGGATTTTTGTGGCTTTACTAATTAGCATGGACTTGGCTTCTCTAATGCTTTGTATTACATCTTATCCTTAGTGGAATTTGTCTTTTGTACTTTCCACCCATTTGTCATTTCCCATTTGAGGACCATGAGATTTGTGTTTTCACATTTGCTCAGTTCTTTTGAAATTTGCAATAAGTTTTAGTACATATTGCCATTTGATTAATTGAACCTTTTTTTAGGAAAAACTGTAAGGATTCTGAGTAAAATATGATTGGATTATGCATGAGTTTCATAGAAAGACCATCCCATGAGGGACATTTGAATCATTAAACTTCTAAGTAGTTCATAATCCTGCTTAGTTTATAATTTTTGATCTCTATTAAGATTCTACTTTCAGGCCTTTGGGAATAGAGGTTAGCTGTTGTCCCATTCTTTCATTGATGAAAAGTTCAATTGGAAAATCATTTGAGCTCTGGTTGATTTCATTATACATTTTAATTTTGTGGTATCTGTTTAGAAATATGAGTGCCTTGTACCTGAAACATTGGTTTCCTGCAGGATGTTTTCAGAATTTTTTATGATTAAGGTTGCGATTCAAACAAAATTTCTTTCTTTTGTTTCTGTTGAACTGGTAGGACATTCTTCTTTGTTTTCATTCTGATGTTTATGCCTGTTTTTATGTTTTTTCAGTGAGGATGAAGTTGAAGACATTCAGAAGGTGATACTTCAAATATTTGAGTGACAACAGTAGAAGAATTATTTCTGAGGGTCGTGCTTTTAATTTGTCTTTATTGAGAGCTAGAATTGATTCTCAGTAATGATGGTTCGCAAAATTTTGCTATTTTCAGGAAATCTCAGTCTTATCTCAGTGCCGGTCTCCTTACATTACTGAGTATTACGGCTCATATCTTCTTCAGACCAAATTATGGATAGTTATGGAGTACATGGCTGGTGGCTCTGTTTCAGATTTAGTAAGTGGTTTTCACTTGCAAATGTACAAAGATTCTCCATATTACAGAGGATATGTGTAATCCCAGTGCTCAAGAGATAAGAACATTACAAGTTCTTTTTAAAAAACTGGAATCTGTTCGTGCAGTTTTTAGCAAAGAAACAAAAGCTATGATTTTTAAAATATTCTGCTTAAACTGATACCTGTTTTATTTGATAAAAACAAATCTAATTACAAGCTTCATCAAGGCTAAAAGCTTTTTGCGTTTTCTATTTGAATTATTATGTACTTTCACCTCAAAATTCTGAACGTCAGCTGGATAAATGAGTCATATAAAAATTTGGAAAGCTTCTGGAACTGAGACATTAAGAACTTCAGACCTACAACTTGAAACTCCCTGAGATAACAGAAGTTTCTGGAGTTGTTTTAACTCTATGAGTTGGGTCACTGTCAGTCATGGTATTAAATGGTTGTAGGGACAGTCTGGCAATCTGCCATTTCTGTTAGCAAGAAATTTAAAAGTTGAAATCTACATGCTTTTCATTTGAGTTAGTTTGTTTTGGACTTTGATTTTTTTCTTTATCAGATATAGTTTAATTTTCTGATTTCATTTTTAAAACCTATACAATCAGATTCACCTTTTCCATTAAAACCAAAACTCAAGGATTCACAGAATCACCAGCATTGAGAACCGAGCATAGCCTCTGAAGTAAGACTATCTACAATCACCCTGGAGGGTCTTTCACCTTTGAAGATGATGATCTCAAGGAAGAATTTGTCTTCCATGAGCTCCTGTAGAAAACCCTTCAGTATTGCTTCTTCCAAAATATTCATGCATGCATAACAATGCATCCAAAATAATTCCTTTCTCCCCCAACTCCAATGCACAAGAAAGGAATAAAATATTAATTAACTTCTTATGGATTCCACAATCTCCATGCCCAAGCAAAGTCATACACTATAATAAATATTAAGATATGTCATTATAATCAATATGGTGCACATTCCAAGGTCTCGTTTAAAATATTAAATAATTAAATGCTAAAGGTACATGTTATTAAAACAGTGTTTAATAAAAAATTCACCCCATTAAATTGTGGAAAAGGCAACTGATCATCGAAGTGTGAACTGAAGGTGTTGGGAGTGGCATTGATGAAGAGATTTAATCGAGCCTGATGGAGCCACAATTTTTGCAAAAAAAATATATATATAACCTCCATTTGTGAAATAATGTTAGAGATCCATGCTGAAATATTGTCATTAATGTCAAGGCATATCAGAATATGACGGAGTTCAAGGGTAAGAGAATCAACAGAAGTCAAACAGTCGAGTTTTATGGAGCATAGTTGGAGCACTGCTTGTATCTATTCTGCTATTATTTTCTCTTTTGCTAATTCTTGTCAAGAATAATATGCTATCGTGGAGATGGAGATAGAAATGGAGAATACTTCAGAATGATCCTCAAAGAGAGATCGCAGGCATTCAAATATACTCTTATGAGCTATTGAGGCATGCCACTGGGAACTTTGATGGGAAGAAGAAACTTGGGGAGGGAGACTATGGCTCTGTCTATCAGGGTATTCTTCCAGATGGTGCCCTAGTGGCAGTGAAGAGGCTCAATGTGCACTCAAAACATGTGAGTGATCAATTCTTGAACGAAGCGAATGTTATCTCGGCTGTTCAACATCAGAACCTTGTTAAATTACTGGGCTGTTGTGCAGAGAGATCAGAAAAATTGCTAGTTATTAAATATCTCCTAAACAAGAGTCTCGATAAGATCTTGTTTAGGGTGGAACTAGATTCATCACTAGATTGGAACAGACGGAAGAGCATTGTTGTAGGAGTGGCCCGTGGGCTTGCTTATCTTCATGAAGAATCTCAACCAAGGATTGTGCACCGTGATATTAAAGCAGGGAAACAATATTCTTCACCTGAAGAAATGAGGGAAGCGGCACTGAAGAGATAAGACGAAATGGGTTTGAAGGCCATGTTCATGTTGCGAACGTGCTCTTAGATATGTGTTAAATGCCAGAGACTAGACAAGGCACGCCGTATGTTTGACAAAATGCCTCATCGAAATGTTGTATCATGGAGTGCCATGATTGCAGGCAGGATATGCATCACGGGAGCATGGAGAAGGCTCGTGAATTGTTTGATGCAGGATCGAACGGTTGTGTCGTGGAATGATTGCAGGATATGCCGCAAATGATAAATCTAATTATTGAAAGCTTGTGTTAAAAAGTTATGATAATATTAGTAAAAGGAAAATAAAAGGTGCAATTATAATAATAAGAGGTTCGATTATTTTCAAGAAAAGTCACGACCCTCTATATTGTAAATATAAATAGGGACAATGAGGAAAAAAGGGAGAAAAAACACATTCGAAGATAGAAGCATTTTTTTAATTTTGTATGGAGGGATAAGGGTTATAATATGATTTTGTAAATATAAATCTATTTTATTTTAATACTAAAATAAAACATCTTTTGTTTATTATTAAAGGCAAGGAGAATTAAACTGCAGATGAACCGTCCTTTGTAATTATTATTTTGAATATTGTATACAATTTAAATATCGGATAAGTGGATACCGTCCAAGAGCATTCTAAATTCAATCTGGACTAATTTAGGATTGCATAAATATTTGATTTGTTGCATCTTGATTATTTAATTGATTAGTAATATAAATGCATTGAACATTATAAAGTTGTACGTAAACCTTCATTGAAGTTGACTCTATTGCCCTAATAAGCAAAGGCACTGGTCTTATTATTATTGAAATATTGGGTTTATATATGAAGTCAGAAAATCTATCAATTCCTTCCTACAAACCTTACTAAATCATTACACAACATTTTAATTCAAACATTCAGCATTCAACTTTATTTTGATCGAGCTCAAGGATTTTGCCAACTGAGGAACTCACCATCTTAAATTCGCTATAGAAGAGCTTCGAACCAGGTGATCAAGTTTGAAGTAAAGGTTTACCCGCCTAGGTGTAGCGAAGTCTAAAGTGCAGGGGAGTTTGAAGTATTCCCGTTCGTTGGCCAGAATTGATTTGGAATTCTATTGGAGAGTTGGCAGTCTCTAGGATTTCCAATCTGCGGTTTTGGGAACCAATAGATTGGCGGCTCTGCTGGGGAGAGTTGCTCACAATAGATATTGTGAAGTTACCTAGAATTTCTAATTTTGCAGACCAGAATCTGAAAGTAGTTCTATCAGGTTGTTTGGAAGCGACTCTATTGGAAGTGAGAACCCGGAAGATCAACAAATTAGTATATTCCTCGAAAGAGGTGGCGACTCTATTCAGTATAATTTTCATTTGGTAGCTCTACTGGGGGAGTAGACTCAGAAGGAGATGGTGGATAGGTTTTTCAAATGTATCAATCATTTCAAAGAAAGCCTTTTATTCCAAATGGCATCAGGCCATTGGATTTCAGCAAGTTTGATTATGAACCTAGCAAGTTATTCCCAAAGCTTTCACAACTTGTGCCAAAGTTTCATGGAGAATGGGATGAATCCGCACTTCAACATTTGGATGCGTTTTATACATTCATAGAAGACTATGAGGTCGATGCAGAAGATCAGGTGATGAAGTTGTTTGTTAGAACATTGAAGGACAATGAGAGACAAGCTTATGAATCACTACCTACACAATGTATCTCGTCTTGGAAAGAGTTTGAAAAATGGTTCCTATATGAGTTTCACGACGCAAGCGATGAAGATGACATGTGTTATGAACGGTGTGAAGACCAAAGTTGTAGCATGGAAGAGGATCCTAACATGTCTCCACTTGATGTCTTTTTCAATTTGGAAAGATATAAAGGCGAGACATCGACACATTTGTTCTTAAGGATGGTGAATATTTTTCGAGAAGTGCCTTCAAATATCATGCCTTAACAAAAGGAAATCATAAGAAAATTTCGTGAATTAGGTATTTCACTAAATGACCCTGATTTAAAGCTTTTCTTTCAACTATTAGAAGAAGATGATGAAGACAGAGAAGAGGAAGCTTATGATCAGATTGAACAAGGCCTTGTGCTTGGTGGAAATCGCAATGATGATGAAGAAGATCCAAATTACATATCCCTTTTGGACACATTTTTGAAATTAGAGAAACAAGAAGAAGAATCTGCAATACAATTCTTCATAAGGATGTATAATATTTGTCAAGAAATACCTTCAGAATGCAGACCTTCAGCTTGTGATCTTTTCAACAAAATGAGAGAATTAGGTCTTTTATATGATCATCAATTCCTCACTTTTCTCAAGCTCATGAATAAGGAATTGGATGCAAAAAAGAATGAATGCGAGACTGAAGTAACAGATGAGTCAAGTGAAGTTTCAGATATGAATGGAGGAGACCCTTTTGAACATTCTGAGGAAAGATCTTTCCATGATGATATCAGTAAATGTGTATATGAGGAAGAGGATTTTCTCAGCGTGGAAGAGATTTCAGCCTTGTTAGACATGGAATACCAAAGACATGTTAAGAAGAATGGCCGAGATGTTTTCACCATCCTCCACAATGAAGAATTTGACAGATCAACACATATTCAGGAGGTACTAAATGAAGGAAATGATAATTCTTAGGTATCAAATTGTGAAGATGAACTACATGAACAGGAGGAAGTTTCAGGAGATAATATCAATGAGGATATTAGTCTTGATGATGAAACACTTGAGGACCCAAATGAAAATTCTCATGAAAATGTGCCTGAATTTTCTATATTCTTGAATCCATTATTTGAAGAGGAAGAAGAAAATGAAGATATGTCTACATTCTCTATATTCCCAAATCCGTTGTTTGAACAGGATCCTTTATGCAATAGATTCCATCAACATCATAATGAAGATAAAAATCCTAATTTCGAAGTTGATAAAACTCATGATGTGTATTCAGAAAGTGAGGTGTCTTTCAGTTCATCCTATGAGCATGAGTTGTATAATGAGATGGAATTAACCAGGAATGATGAAGAGAATATGTTGAGGAATAATTCTGAAATTTTTCCAAGTAGAAGAGAAGAAGTATTTCCTAAATACGAGTTATCTTCAAATTCTTCCTGTGAGAAGAAATTTCACGAGTGTGGAACAAATTGTATACAAAAGGACAATCACGCAAAGAAGATTTATTCTAATGCTTATCACAGGGATCTTCTGCTCAGCAAGGACCAAAGTGCATCTGATGATTTTTCAAAGGCAAAACAAAAAGAAGATACCAAAAACTGCATTGATAAAGCAACGAGTATTGTTCACAAAGATGATGGCATCATATTCAAGAGATCCAAAGTGTTGCATGATCAGAATTATGTGTTCGATAGAGGAAAGGATCAAGGTTCACTTTTTGGGGGCTGGGGGCCACCCAATTTTATTTTGCATGAAGTTAATTTATCTGCTTCTCCAGAGATAACTGAGATCTCGCTATGCTCATAGGGAGCATACGTCCCCAGAAAGAGCCACAATTTTTGCAAAAAAAATATATATATAACCTCCATTTGTGAAATAATGTTAGAGATCCATGTTGAAATATCGTCATTAATGTCAAGGCATATCAGAATATGACGGAGTTCGAGGGTAAGAGAATCAACAGAAGTCAAACAGTCGAGTTTTATGGAGCATAGTTGGAGCACTGCTTGTATCTATTCTGCTATTATTTTCTCTTTTGCTAATTCTTGTCAAGAATAATATGCTATCGTGGAGATGGAGATATAAATGGAGAATACTTCAGAATGATCCTCAAAGAGAGATCACAGGCATTTGAATATACTCTTATGAGCTATTGAGGCATGCCACTGGGAACTTTGATGGGAAGAAGAAACTTGGGGAGGGAGACTATGGCTCTGTCTATCAGGGTATTCTTCCAGATGGTGCCCTAGTGGCAGTGAAGAGGCTCAATGTGCACTCAAAACATGGGAGTGATCAATTCTTGAATGAAGCGAATGTTATCTCCGTTGTTCAACATCAAAACCTTGTTAAATTACTGGGCTGTTGTGCAGAGAGATCAGAAAAATTGCTAGTTATTGAATATCTCCTAAACAAGAGTCTCGATAAGATCTTGTTTAGGGTGGAACTAGATTCATCACTAGATTGGAACAGACGGAAGAGCATTGTTGTAGGAGTAGCCCGTGGGCTTGCTTATCTTTATGAAGAATCTCAACCAAGGATTGTGCACCGTGATATTAAAGCAGGGAAACGATATTCTTCACCTGAAGAAATGAGGGAAGCGGCACTGAAGAGATAAGACGAAATGGGTTTGAAGGCCATGTTCATGTTGCGAACGTGCTCTTAGATATGTGTGTTCAATGCCAGAGACTAGACAAGGCATGCCGTATGTTTGACAAAATGCCTCATCGAAATGTTGTATCATGGAGTGCCATGATTGCAGGCAGGATATGCATCATGGGAGCATGGAGAAGGCTCGTGAATTGTTTGATGCAGGATTGAACGGTTGTGTCGTGGAATGATTGCAGGATATGCCGCAAATGATAAATCTAATTATTGAAAGCTTGTGTTAAAAAGTTATGATAATATTAGTAAAAGGAAATTAAAAGGTGCAATTATAATAATAAGAGGTTCGATTATTTTCAAGAAAAGTCACGACCCTCTATATTGTAAATATAAATAGGGACAATGAGGAAAAAAGGGAGAAAAAACACATTCGAAGATAGAAGCATTTTTTTAATTTTGTATGGAGGGATAAGGGTTATAATATGATTTTGTAAATATAAATCTATTTTATTTTAATACTAAAATAAAACATCTTTTGTTTATTATTAAAGGCAAGGAGAATTAAACTGCAGATGAACCGTCCTTTGTAATTATTATTTTGAATATTGTATACAATTTAAATATCGGATAAGTGGATACGGTCAAATAGCATCCTAAATTCAATCTGGACTAATTTAGGATTGCATAAATATTTGATTTGTCACATCTTGATTATTTAATTGATTAGCAATATAAATGCATTGAACATTATAAAGTTGTACGTAAACCTTCATTGAAGTTGACTCTATTGCCCTAATAAGCAAAGGCACTGGTCTTATTATTATTGAAATATTGGGTTTATATATGAAGTCAGAAAATCTATCAATTCCTTCTTACAAACCTTACTAAATCATTACGCAACATTTTAATTCAAACATTCAGCATTCAACTTTATTTTGATCGAGTTCAAGGATTTTGCCAACCGAGGAACTCACCATCTTAAATTCGCTATAGAAGAGCTTCGAACTAGGTGATCAAGTTTGAAGTAAAGGTTTACCCGCCTAGGTGTAGCGAAGCCTAAAGTGCAGGGGAGTTTGAAGTATTCCCGTTCGTTGGCCAAAATTGATTTGGAATTCTATTGGAGAGTTGGCAGTCTCTAGGATTTCCAATCTGCGGTTTTGGGAACCAACAGAGCCAAAAATAGCAACTTACTATAAATAGACACGAGCTCCAAGAAATGTGGAGCTCAAACTAGGTGTCCAAAAACACATCTAAAAATGTCACCTGCATAACACACTAAATTTGAGCTCGAAACCAACCATAAAAAACTGAAGGAGAGGAACTCAAATGGTACCTAGAGCTTAAGAGTACCTTTTAACCTATGAAGTTTGGTTCACCTGCTTGGGACCCTGGTTCGGCTAGGGTTCGAACCGGTTTCTTGGTTTGTGTCTGGTTCGCCCGTTGGTTCGAATAGGGTTCCAACCCAGGCAGGCTGGTTTGTCCAGGCCGAACCCAGTTCTAAGCAGGCTCGAACCAGGGCAGACCTAGGCAGACCAAGTGCAAACCAGGTACATTTCCACTGAGAAACATTCAATAATTTAGTGCAGGAAACAATTATTACAGAATTTGAATAAGATCTTTAACATTGCAAAACAAAATTTGCTGAAGTTCAGATATTTATTACGTCAAATTAAACTAGCCCTAAAGATTTCTTTGGGTGAAATTTTTTTATCCAATTGCTGATAATGACCGCTGTCCGATTAATTGGAAGCGCTCTATAGTGATAATCATATTTTAAATGTCAAACAATATCTTCAATAGGTGAAGGCAGTTGCAAGCTACTTTTTTAACATTTTTTAAGTAGGATGTTAATTACAAACAAACAAGCTCTCTGTATAGCGAAAAAGTAATCAGCATTTGAGGACTTGGAAAAGCGAGAATGTTATTGGGGCAGCTGATCCCATTGACATTGGCACTGTTTGTGAATCAACTAATGCCTTTGATGAAGAAGAAGATGATGAAGATTTAGATAATCCATTAGATGATTGAAACTTAGTTTAAAGTTCCAATTGTTGAAAATTAGTTTAAAGTTCCTATTGTTGAAACTCAAAACAATGATACTTGAACTCGATATTATTATTTTAATATTTTGATGTTGATATGATGCTTGATTACAAGTTTATAGAGTTATTTTGAGCTTGACATTCTAATCTTAACTCATGCTTCTAGGCTGCATATATATATATATATATACAGTTTTTACATATTTTTGTACTAATGAACGCAAACGAACCCAAATCCCATTTCAAATTTTTGCCGTACCAGCAAACTGGTTCTTTGAACCCGAACCCAAACCGGCAACTTGGCTTTTAACCAAACACATTAGCCTATGGGGAACCAAATAGCGACCGACTGTCTAGGCCTAGAGAGGGGACATTACACTAAAGTACTCTGAGATACCAATACCATGAATCCTATCTCATCCATTCATGAAAATAAGTAAATCAGAGAGATGCAGTACAAAAATACCACCTCATGGGAGCTGCGGAACCTCTGCTGGCTTTTCTAAAGTGTTGCCTGGCTAACTGGCAAGTTGTGAGAGATGATATTGCTTTAGCGGGTTTATTTTAACCTACATACTTACTGGCTTTGAAATATGTTTCATAGTTTGAGCATGCATTGAACTGAGAAACAACATTGATAAGGGGAGCATCATAGGCTGAGTACACTCTGAATTGAAAAACCTGGGAGGAGCACTAATAACAGGAACACTGTAGGCTGAGCACACTATTAATTGGAAATCTTGGCGGTGCCTAATAAGGGGATATGATGCCACATTAGAAGAAAAATCTAGGAATTTTCAACATGTGGGCATTAGGATGCTAAAAGTAGAAGTGCAAAGAAAATAATTATAACAACGAAACAGCCCAGATACATATGTATATTCAAACCTGTAGGTACTGAGTATTAAAGAAACAAAGATGATGCCATATTTGTAGCCTATTCAGGATCATGTGCACTGTGGTATCGATTCATTGGCAGAGGTAAAATCTCCATATTCAGTGGTATCCCAAAGTCTAAATCAAATTTGTAGTAGCATAACAATAAAAGTCAGTGTGAAATGATATTTTTTAGTAAAATCACATAACACGCATCTTCCTAAATGTTTCCTTTTGACTCTTAAATGTTATTGTCTGTTTCATTGACGCAGCTCTTTGAAGGTGTGTCTTCATTTTGTTTTAGTTGTTAGGTTAAAGTGGATTCTTGATTCAGTTGCAGAAGAAGACTTATATGCCTTTTAATACAGCTTGAAACAGGTCCACCTTTGGATGAAGTGTCTATTGCATGCATCTTACGAGATCTGCTACATGCTGTGGATTATCTACATAATGAGGGAAAAATCCACAGAGATATCAAAGGTATTTACATTCTAATTTCTGCATGTGCTATTGCCTCGTTGTAATGTATGGTAATGATGCATATTTCAGCTACTGAAAATGTTGTATCTTGGTGTCAATCTTTAGTTTGTTGATGATATAACTTTTTTAGGCATTTTCAGTTTGAATTGCCAATTGAAATCTGCATCCAGTTTGTTTTGACAAAATTATAATTTTGATTCTGACAGCGGCTAATATCCTTCTCACAGCAAATGGTGATGTGAAGGTATATAATGAGTTCTATTCATTGAAATATGGTATTTAACTCTGCTTTCATCTCTGCAAATTTTCTATTGGAGGCTTGATATTTCTAAGAATGTTTGCCTTTTTTCATAGGTTGCAGATTTTGGGGTCTCTGCTCAGTTGACACGGACTGTGTCAAAGCGGAAGGTTATTTTCTTACCTTAAAAATTCCTTAAATGAATGTGACTCATATTTGTTATGAAGTGAAAACATGTATCCTTGTTATTCTGTAGTAGAAGACTATGGAAAGATGGGCTTCAAGTGGACAAATTATTCCCACTTGCTATTTGAAATTCCAGTTATATTATAAATAATATCAGCATTACACCTGTTTATGTGCCAGGTTAGGTTTTGGGTTTAGAATTTCAGTGAGCTGGAGCATATTAATATTTATTGCAAAGTATTTGTTTGCAAGTTGTAGATTTTTTTTAAGGCAAAGTAAGATGGCATGTTGATGCTTCAACTTTTAGAGTGTAAGTGCTATCTGGATTTTGTGCTATATGAAATAATGGCCTGTTTGTTTTGTGCAAACATTTTTCTTTCACAGTGATGGATGGTAATGCCATTGGTACTTTCACTGCATGCCGAGATAGACACCTGATAGTATTTGGTTCAAGCCTTTATTTCATCTGCTCCCACCTCACCAAGGCATCTTCCCCTTACACAGCTATGTGTACTCGTACTTGTGTTGGGGTTATTGTCTTAGGTTTGCCCCCACTTGTCCATTTCATTGTTGTTTTCTTTAATTTTATATTCTTTTAGCTTTAGTCTAGGGTCCTTTTTTCCCTAGTTCTTTGCTACTGTAGCAGTTGTACATTTCAGTCTCATTTATCTATTCTTTGTCATTTTTGTATATAAATAGGATATTTTTTTATTTATTTTGTCTTTCTGCCTGTAATTGTATTTATGCACTTAAGTTGTTTTTTTTTCTTTTCCCTGTACAGTTCAAATATTTTCATACTTTTGATCTCTGCCTTTGCGTTCAAACAGTTCATTCTGTGTATATTCATTTTATATGTCAAATGTAATGACACTTTTTCATTTCTTTTTTTCCAAGAGTTGTTTCATTAGCTGTGTTACAGGGGGATGCATTTCCTGTCCCCAGGGGACTCGTCTCCATTCCCAAAACATTTTGGGGACAGTGGGACGAAAAGGAAACGTCTCCTAGTGGTCCCCAATTTCAAAAAACTGCAAGAAACGATAGGAAACATCCCCTGACATTTGGGGACGGCTAGCCATCTTGGAAATGCCTAGGGGATGCTCGAAATGTCCTTTATCCGTCCCCGAAACAAAAAAGTGTCCACTACACAGTCGGATGACTTTTGGCATGCCGACCACTACTGGGCGCATCTACTAATCCTAGCACCACACTCTCTCTGTGGGTGTTGCACTAGACTCGGCAATAACAAGAAAGAAAACGTGATCACCTCCGGCTTTGGTTTTACTCCTTCCGTGTCAACCATTCCCCATTGGGCACGCGCAAGTTTCCCGATTATAGCGCTTGGTTAATACGAATATGATTGCAGTGGTAGTCAGTTGATACACACCACACAACTGCATTGAGAGATCAACTCCAAGGCGCCAGTGGTTTATACCGGGCGAAAGTGTGGAAGTGCCGTGAAAACGCGGGCGCACTGTTGTTGCGAGCGCGTGTACATGCGAGGTGCCAGGTCGGGCCACCAGCTGCATAAGGATAGTGCGCGGAGTATTAAGGGGTGCTAGCTCACTCTCATGCGCTTGAGCCAGCTCCTTGGTGTTCGGGCATGTGATGGGAGTTTGAGCTCGAGATAACTTCAAACCCCTTCGGGCGTGCAATATTTCTGTCCGTGCGTACTCATCAACTGATGGTCGAGCTGGCTACAACCTAGAACATATTGTGATCGGTATGATTAACACGAGGGGAGGCAGTAACTATGTTTAAATTGCTAGCACTCTTATTACTACAAGAAGAGCCTGTATCGTTGCTTGTGAAGCGCGTGTTTGGGTGCATCGGCATTCTGATAAGTCTTTGGTCATTCTGGGCTTGAGAGCGACATGCCTTTGCCACAACATATACCCCCATGATCAGTCACAGTCCAGTGTAACCGCAGTTGGGTAATTTTGGTGAAGTACAGGTAGATGCTTTGACAATTATTACAGAAAAGGATTGGGAGATTTTTTGCCAAGAGTGGAATGTAACTGCAAATAAAGGCATTAGTTTTCTAGTTGAATTTCAAGCTTCTGAAGTGAATGATGTTTGTGGAAGCTGCAAAGAAGTACCAATAACAGAGGATGAATTAAATGTTGATGATCAGGAGAGTAAGATGAGTAAAATACATACTGTAAGAACCTTTCCTAAATATCGAGTGGATACTCGACCCTCAGAAAACAGTATTAAAGTCCGGAAGTCATTGCAGAACTAGTTCGAGCACAACACAGGTTTGTTTGGGTCTGGCATCGACAAGCTGGAACAGTGTTCATGGGAAAGAGATCGGGTTAGTGACAGGGAGCAGACATTAATCATTCTCTCCTTGCTTTGGCAACTTGCATTGATACTTTAGGAAAGTATTGGAAAAAAGGGTCTTGCATTCGTTCCCTACCACAATAGCAAGCTTACAAGAAATTTGAAGGATGGTCTTAGTAGAAACTCTTGTACTATTATGAT
Source organism: Chamaecyparis obtusa (assembly GCA_027943335.1). Lineage (NCBI taxonomy): Eukaryota > Viridiplantae > Streptophyta > Pinopsida > Cupressales > Cupressaceae > Chamaecyparis > Chamaecyparis obtusa. The sequence continues at coordinate 1,847,118 of BSBK01000944.1, forward strand.
TGCTACACGACTGTACTGTGCACTTGTTATTTGCGTAGAGGTTATTTTTGCATCACTGAGAATACATGCACATTGAGTATTTGTGGGAAGAGACACTTTTCAGTATTAGTAACACAGCCTGCACATCAGAAAATATAGTATTTCCAGAATTTTAAAAGAAGCTAGCACCGGATACACAAATCAGAATTATTAGTGTTAACAACATTTCACAGTCGCAGAAGTGATTTAGTCCTTGGTGTGAACCTTGGAGAAAGTTGATTCATGGAGTCTTTGGAAAGCCCGGTGTTCTCGAAGGAATTCAATGGCACATTTTACGGTGTACAATTGAGAGATATTCGAAAGGAAACGGAGATAGGAAATGAGTTATGTTGCTATGGGTGGCAATCGGAGGAGCAGAAAATTAAGGGAAGTATGCTTGCCAAACTCGATGAAATAGATTCATATCTATCTAGGATAGATCAAGCTGATTGCAGACTCTTCAAATGGGTGATGCACCCCTCAATGGTTGCCTTGGTGCAACGTAGATTTATGAATCACCCACTTCGAGATGTTAGGCTTGCAGTTGCCTCATGTCTCAGTGAGATCACTCGGATTACAGCCCCAATTATTCCTTACACCGAGCACATTTGGAGTCAAGTGTTACAGCTGACTGCAGATAGTTTAGGTGGACTGAGGTATGACAGAGATTCTACCTTTGGTAAGAAGGTAAAAATCTTAGAGTTAATGATAAGTACTTGGATTTTCAGTCACATGTTGAACCTTGATTGTGATAAAATGGTTAAGCAACTATTTCAGTGTCTCCTAAGCATTTACAGGGAGCGTCATCTAGATGGGGTGAAGACATGCATAATGACTATCCTACCCTTGATCTTAGATGAGGACTACGACATATTCAAACAAAAACAATTGCAATTAGAATTGTTGGCAATCTGGAGAGGAGGAATAAAGTATGCATCCATGGCATATGAACTCTTAGCTGAATTAATTAAGCTTCAGGCTGAAAAATTCATGAGTTCATTGACTGAAAATGAACGAGTATCATTAGGCTTACAAGTTGTAGGATCTTCGGTGATGGGCCAGGACCTAGTAAGTATAGGGCAGATTTGTTTCTTATGCCAAGAGGGCTGGTCACAGGGGCATGTTTGCAAGATTGATCAAGGGGAAGATAAATTACAGCCTAGTGATAGAGACATTACAGTTGTGACTACACCTCTTTCGGGTCATAGTGGAGAGTGTTCAAAATTCTTCTTCGGTGACTTGGTGGCTTAGTTTGATAAATCCATGGTTATAGGTTGTGGTAACCTGTTGGAGACCTTGAGCGATTCAAGTAATGAGGAATTGTGTGACTTCTTTAGCAGCACTTCACTCATGCATCATATTGTTATGGATGACCCAGTTTGTAGTACATCCCGGGATAACACTGATGAGAAGTGTGCCTTAAAAAGTCGGCTGAAAGTCATTGATGATGCCATTATTGCAGCCCTTGTTCGCCATGATAGCACTCACGAGATTATTGAGGATCTATACAAGAAAACTCAGAGGGATAGAGGGCAAGATGACATAAGGATTGGATCCTATGTTGCAGATTTACTGGGGGGCAGAACAACATTTGAGGATTGGAAATCAAAATACTTGAGTTTACTTATAGATCGTGACCACTTGTTACAGATTGCCGGGAAATATGCCGAGCAGTTGAGGGAAAGGGAAGATGAGGTCGACAAGCTCAAGAGGGAGCTTAGTGCTACTCATGGCACTTTAGAGCATACCTGTATTGGTCTACAAGAGGCAAGAAATCAGATTGTGGTCTCTAGCCAGTACAGGGATGAGGATGACAAGGATAGGTCTGAATTCTTTTAGGAGGTGATTCAGGAGCTTGACAACATACAATAGACCTATGACTTGGACAATTGTTCAAGAAGATCTTTGGGTCACCCAGAGTTTATTTATGAGTTAGACCACTTTTAGGCGATTGATAAATCCTTGTTTGAGATGGGTGCCGAGCTGACATTTGATAATCCCCTCTTTGAGATAGATGAGGGAGATACTTCCTATTCCTAGGATGAGGGTGGGGTTGGTTGTAGGATTTGGGACCTAGGTTCAGTTATTGGAGTTGAGTCTTGGCCACCAGGTTGAAGTAGGGGGATGAGCTCAGTTATTGAGCTAGAGATGATGATTATCTAGCCGGTGTGAATTTATCACACAATGGTATGTAGTGTATGACCCCGGATTCAGAGAGATAGTTATGGAATTCTAATAATGATTCAGGATTTCCAATAGAGTTGATTAGTGCATCGCATGTTGACCTTACTGCATGGGATGCATTTTGTTTTCCATTCAGCCCATCTACGGGGGAATTTCTTTTCCGATTATTGGATAGGAGTGGGATGAGTGATTAGTTGGGTACGATTCCCTGCTTGTAGGTGGAAGCCTTGTCCGACAGTCTTGGTAGCTTCCCTCGGCAAAACAGTTTTTGGTTCAGGATACAAATCAGAGGGGCAGTGTTATGGCAGTTGGACACTTCTGGTATTTCACATAGTGTGGACATAGAGCGTCAGGATATTTCAGCCAGCTGGGGAGATGGATGGCCCTTTTGCTTATGGGACCCAGGAGGGACATACTCGCGATTGGTCTTCATTCAGGGAGCTGATTAGTATGAGGTTTGGTTTCCCCTTGCATATGACCGTAGAGGCGATGGTGGTCCCAGTTGGAGCAAGGTTCTCAGTTGGGTTGAGGACTTTCTCACAGAAGATGGCAGCACATGGCAGATTAGTAAGATTGATCCTGCAGAGATTTGGGATCTTGGCATTAGACTGGCTGCTGTTTGGTTACTGTGTGAGTGACTTCACCGGTTAGAGCATATTGTCTATTTCAGTTTCACACGACAGATTGGTGGAGTAGCTTCCCTGAGGTTGGTTTGGGATCCAGGTATTATGATCACAACATGCAGATACTGATTGCTTGAGGGCAAGCAATCTCCGAGAAGTGGTAATTTGTAATGTCCCCTTTTTAGGGCACATTATTTCATGCCGTGTTTTAGCCTTTTTACCTTGGTATAGTGGGCTAACCGAGGCTTGACAGTGTTCAGGGAGATATTTGGCCTAGGTGATTTCAGTTCCAGGTCAATCAGAGCAGTTTCCACAGGTTTCCAAGGTACTTACTATTTTTAGTAAGCCGACAGGGTTCAAAATTCTTGGCATTTCAGTATTGGACTTGGAGTGTCTCACCGAGTGCTTTCCAACAAGCTATCACACGTCATCATCCGAGTACGTTTGGTCCTCCGTTTTAATGCCAGATGATTCCCCACTTTATTAATTATGTTACTTTATTACTTAACTGTCATATTTATTTAAAAGTAACTTAAGGTGGAAATATAAAGAGACAGAGTGGGAATATCAAGAGACAAAATGAGGAAACTGAAGAGTCACAACTGCAGCCTTAAAAGAAGGCTTGGGGTCTCATTGAGTTATGCTTCAGTTTATGGATTTTATTTCTCATTGAGAATTCGGGAAGCTTCAGCTTTCGAATCTGAAACCTCAGGACGGAAACCTTCAGACTTTCTCGGTGGATTGGACGGAAACCCAGTTCATCTTCGGTGTGGATTCACATCAGAGTTTGCCATTGTTTTACAAGTTCTTTATCATCCAGTCTTACTGTATTTCTGTATTTCAGATTGGGATGTTGTAATTTATGGTTATTGTATTGCTGTGGTATAATACAAAACCATTTCTAAGAAGTTTAATAAGAATATATTTGCTAGTTATTCGAATATATCCGTTGGTTATTTGCATAATTCTATTTGTTTCAATCTGCCTGTGATATATTTGTGAAAGTTCGAAAAATGGCCGGTTAGGGTCATTTCAGGAGCATATTAATATTTATTGCAAAGTATTTGTTTGCAAGTTGTAGATTTTTTTAAGGCAAAGTAAGATGGCATGTTGATGCTTCAACTTTTAGAGTGTAAGTGTTATCCGGATTTTGTGCTATATGAAATAATGGCCTGTTTGTTTCGTGCAAACATTTTTCTTTCACAGTGATAGATGGTAATGCCATTGCTGAGATAGACACCTGATAGTATTTGGTTCAAGCCTCTATTTCATCTGCTTCCACCTCACCAAGGCATCTTCCCCTTACATAGCTATGTGTACTCGTACCTGTGTTGGGGTTATTGTCTTAGGTTTGCCCCCACTTGTCCATTTCATTGTTGTTTTCTTTAATTTTTTATTCATTTAGCTTTAGTCTAGGGTCCTTTTTGCCTTAGTTCTTTGCTATTGTAGCAGTTGTACATTTCAGTCTCAGTTATCTATTCTTTGTCATTTTTGTATATAAATAGGATATTTTTTTCTTTTTTTGTCTTTCTGCCTGTAATTGTATTTATGCACTTAAGTTGTTTTTTTCCTTTTCCCTATACAACTCAAATATTTTCATACTTTTGATCTCTGCCTTTGCGTTCGAAACAGTTCATTCTGTGTATATTCATTTTATATGTCAAATGTAATGACACTTTTTCATTTCTTTTTTTCCAAGGGTTGTTTCATTAGCTGTGTTACAGGGGGATGCATTTCCTGTCCCTAGGGGACTCATCCCCATTCTCAAAACATTTCGGGGACAATGGGATGAAAAGGAAACGTCTCCCAGTGGTCCCCAATTTCAAAAAATTGCAAGAAATAGTAGGAAACTTCCCCTGGCATTTGGGGACGGCTAGCTTGTTGGCATTAAGTGATGATAATTGATAAGCCTGTCATCAATACTGGTGTTGTCATTGATTGGCAAAAAGAGCATAGAGATTTGTCATCTCTATAAAGTCCACAAAACCAAACAGATCTGTATGAAAGAAGGAACTATATGAAAGAAGGATGGTTTGGCCGATGATGTCAATAGACAAGAATGTTGTGACTACATGCATATACGACCGGTCACTACACACATCCTTAGCCACCGGGCTATGTACACAATAAAGGAAAAGAGGATTCCAGCATCAGCTGAGGACCGTGCTGCAATCGGTAACCAACCGAGGATGGAGCAACTAGTAAGCCAAGCTAAGAATAGCAAACCAAGGACTGTAGAAACCAGTAAGCTAAGAAAGAGACAACAATAGGTTAAAGACTCTTACCTGTTTACAGCTTGAAGAACTCAACTGATATATTATAAGACTCCGGTACGAACCGAGGAAGTCATAGTCAACTGTCTGTTCCAACCAACTCTTTTTAACCAGGATTTATTGTAGTGAATCCGGGTGACTTTGAGTTATCTTGGTGATCGGTTTGAGGGGCAATTGAAGGATTTAAAGATGGAATCAATGGCTTTTTGAGGCGCGGTTGAAGGATTTAAAACCAACATCAACGACTTTAAATCAAAGCGTTATCTCCTGTGAAGGAAAGTTGCCTAGCACGTAACCACTGTTTTCTTCATTAGGCTAATAAAGCAAGGGCATGCATCAAATGTTTCCTTAGATAACTGACACTTCACTACATGATGAATTCGATAAGGATCTGAAGTTAGGTCATGCATGATGAGCACAATTAGGGTTTGAACCCTTTATATTCTCCTGCCTAAGGGAAATAAAAGTTGCCTTCATTCTGCCGAGAAAAAGAGTGAACCTATAAGCTCTTGAAGCCAGGGAGAAATAGAAAGAAGTGAAAAAGAAGAACTGTGCAGAGAATCACAGAAGTAGAGGAGAAGACACCTGCTCTGACCGGTGTTACTTCTCAGTTGAGCACGAATAGAGACCTTATCAGACTGTGTAGTCAATTGTAAAAGGTCATTCACTCTATTGTTTTCTAGCAAACTACAATAGCTAAATCCCAGAATTTGGGTGGACTCTAACAGGTCCCTTGTATCAAATTCCTTAACCGGGTGACATCCTTCAAGGTGTTCAGAGTCCTCTAACTAGGCAGGTCCTAACAGACCTTATTGTAACAAATCCCTTAATCGGGTCGCATCTAGCAAATGCGTTATTTTCCTCTAACCGGGAAGGCTCCTAACAGGGTGTACTCCAGAAGAGTACAAATTTTTTGAGGTCTCCTCACACCGTGGTTTTCACCCTAATCGGGTTTCCACATGATAAATCTGGTGTCACCGTGTGATTGGTTTCTTACTGTTATTATATGCATGAATCTATTTTCCTTTCAGTTGTAAGTTAACCTCATTAGATTTGTAAAGTAAAGTTTTAGAGGTGCTGATTCACCCCTCCCTCTCAGCACTAGTTGGGACTGTTATAGCCATCCCTGAAATGCCTAGGGGATGCTCGAAACATCCTTTATCCGTCCTCGAAACAAAAAAGTGTCCACTACACAGTCGGATGATTTTTGGCATTAAAAAACAAAAAAAAAACACCTTTTTTTATTATTTTTCCAACGCAGCAATGTGGGGTTCCCACAAGGTTTGAATTCGTCTTTGCGGATGATAAAATTCAAATGAAGTTCGGCATGGGAAAAAATCAGCAAAAAATTCGTAATTAAATATGTTTAAAATTTTAATTTAAATAAAATTAAATATATCGAATTTTATATATTAAATAATAAATATTAAAATATATTAAAATTATAAATCTAATATTTAATTTAAATTTTTTAATATTCATCATAATAAACATATTAAGTTTTATGTATTAAATAAAAATATGTTAAAAAATTTATATATTATATAAAAATGCCTTAGTTTCACAGGCTGTGCCTGTAGCTTGTTATATTTTGATGTTTGAGACTTCTGGATACATGTTTGAGACATTTTGATTTGGATATTTATATTGATAAACCATGGTTTTGATGTTGGAGACTATTATTATAATGCTGTTATACTGATTTATACTGCTGCTATTTTTGTCATTTATGTTGTTATACTATTGTTGCAACTAGTGAATCAGAGATTTATTTGCATATTGTCTTGTTATCAATTATTGACATCTCTCTCTCTCTCTATATATATATAATATCTTAATATATTTTCAAAAATTCATATATATATATATATATATATATATATGTATATATATTAAAAATTTGTATACTAATGTCCCTTGCCTTCTCACCATCCCCATCCTCATCCCCAAAATGCTGTGGAACATAGTTCATTAGGCTATGTCATGAACCATAATTGATCATGTATGCATATAAATTGGCTCAAATATTGCTAAGTTTCTACTTAAATAATTAACATTAATAATATTATTTATCAATTTATAATTAATAACATTAATCAAATCAATACCTATAACATTATTAATCAATGTATGTACAAATATATTATTTTGTAATGTGTATGTATAATTGATGCAAATGTCATCTTAAATAGGTGCCATCAATATTAATCGATATACAATTAATATAACTGTTAGAAATAACGATATAATGTATTATTAGACTAATTAAATCAATCAATCAATAATCTTCATGTATTTAAATAATGATAATTATTTAATATTAAATTAATAATTAAATGTGTCTCTTATATTGTCTCCTATTAATATTAAGTGTATTAATAAATGATTAGATTCCCTATATTAATAATTGATATAGTTTCCTAATTAATAAATAATTAATATTAAAGTCTCCTACATTGTAAATAAGGGGAAAGTTATAATTTACAAATATCACCGATGAAGAATTATAACTAATACTAATACCACTAATAAAGAGTTTATAATAATCAAATGCAAATTATTAATACGAATACTATAATCCAAACAACGTGACTGGTCATGTTTATATATATATTGAGTGGGCAAAAACATTATATCATGGGGGAAAGGAAGAAACATTAAGAGATAATATGGAAAACTTGGGAGAAAATAATATAGGAGAAAATGAAGGAGGAAAGATAGGATAAAATGAAGGAGAAAAGATAGGAGAAAATAGAGGAAATGTAGGAGGAACTCAAGGGAGGAAAAAATTATAAAAGAAAAGTAAGAAAATATTAAGACCTTACATGGGGACCACCTAAGGAAAATATAAAAATAAAGTATAAACTATTACTTGCAAGATCAAATCAACATTAACAAAAGTAATGAACTTATTTCATTCATTATGTAGGAACAAGGAGGTGTTAGAGAATAGAAAACCAATACAAAATAAAAATAAAGGTATGTCCTCTTAGTAAGATGAAATATATGGGATTTAGTTCCATTTCATGTATATATTAATTTAAATATATGTCAAAGCTTTAGTAATTCTGGATTAGATTTTAGTATTAAAAGAATTAGGAAATAGAAGAATTAATAAAGGAATATAATGGACACTCTTCAAAAGGAAGAGAAGATGGAATAAAACCACAACTTTGTAAAGTATTTAGGAATCAATGATAATAACAAAATATTATATTTACATTCTATCAAGACCAGAGTTCTTTATATATTCTAATTTATTTAATATATCTAGGAATTATATCAATTATATTATACAAGATCTCTTTTACTATTTGGCTTAAGTAGAGAAGGTTGTAATGTTACCAAGGAGGGGCGTGTATAAATCCAAGCAATTGGATCTTTGTCCCAAGATAAGGTAGGGGTTAGCGTTCCGTAAGCCTTCTTGATGCGAGCTTGGATCTATAAACTTTGAGGGGATCCATTGCAAAGTGGGTATCTAGGCAACTTGGATAACATCCACTCCTTTCTTCATTGAGTCGAAATAGTAATAAGGTTGGATATGAATATCAACGAATGTACAAATAACTTAAATTTAATAAGATAAATAATTTATCCTTTAGGGAATATTACAATCCAAACCCTAATCAAGAAATTTAATATAAATTAAGTAAAGTCCTGACAGATGACATTACAGTGGTATCAGAACATGATCCTGCCATCCTACAGGGTAAAGATAAAAAAGAATTTTGTATGTAGGAATAAAGTTTGATCACAAACATGAGGTAAAGAACCAAGGAACAGGTACGTATCATTGAATTAATGACCAAGATAATTTCTCACCCATCCGTTACTTGAATAAACTTATCAATCAATGCAAAATAGATATATGAATGATTAATGTTAAGGTTGATGGATTTAATGAGTATTATCTTAATTACATTATGAACTATCAATTTTCCGTATCATAGAGGAACAAGGAGAGTAGGTAAGAGGGTAGGCTGGTCTCTAAGCATAGCCAAGGGAATTATACCTAGAGCTTAGATTTACAAAGCCAAAGGCCCCACTATGTCTGCCTCAATATTCCCTTATGATGTATGTTAAGATGCAAGAAGAAGGCATAATTAGAGGAGGAAAGTAACCACTCAAAGTTTCCTTGTCCAACTCTAAGATGACCTGTCTGTAAGGAAGGCATGGTTAGGGAAGGAAAGTAACTATTGAGGGTTTCCTTGTCCACTCTAGCATGTAGGAATGATTAGAGGAGGAAGGTAACCACTCAAGTTTCCTTGTCCAACTCTAAGATGACCTGTCCGTAAAGAAGGCATGGTTAGGGAAGGAAAGTAACTATTGAGGGTTTCCTTGTCCACTCTAGTATGACTTGTCTCTACAGACCATGAATGAAATATCAAATCTCTAATCTTAATAAAGTAATAATGGTTAATATTATTTCTAAATCTGATCATCATAACTATAGGATTTCTAAATGATATTCTCTAATGTTTTTAGACTTGTTATTATATACATCCAATAATATGCTCACATTTTTATATATGTGCTAACTTATGTTCCCTTTGCTGCAAGATTTTAATGATGAAGAAAAACTTTTCTAACTCTAGCTTATTGAATTATAGGGTTGATCAATGATAAAAATGTTTGCATTTTGTGTATACATTGTGTATGCTTCGTGTCTTCATGCATTCATGTGTCTACATCGTGTATGCCTCGTGTCTTCATGCATTCATGTGTCTACATCGTGTATGCTTTGTATCGTCACATATTCATGCATATGTTTTCAAGTGTATGCTCTACTTGGTTTATCTAGAATAATAGAATAACTAGAGAGAGATGAATTAGAGGCATGATTATCATGCAAATATAGTGTTGAGAAAATTTAAGTAGGCACCACCATGAGATGATCTAAAATCTTTTCTCTTAAAAATAAGAGAAATATTGTTACAAATTTCCCTTCTTAAATCATAAGTGAAAAATTTATTGTTGCTTGAGGACAAGCAAATTTGGGAGGGGCTGACTGTCATGAACCATAATTGATGCATGCATGCATATAAATTGGCTCAAATATTGCTAAGTTTCTACTTAAATAATTAACATTAATAATATTATTTATCAATTCATAATTAATAACATTAAACAAATCAATACCTATAACATTATTAATCAATGTATGTACAAATATGTTATTTTCTAATGTGTATGTATAATTGATGGAAATGTCATCTTAAATAGGTGCCATCAATATTAATCGATATACAATTAATATAATTGTTAGAAATAACGAAATAATGTATTATTAGACTAACTAAATAAATCAATCAATAATCTATATTTATTAAAATAATGATAATTATTTAATATTAAATTAATAATTAAATGCGTCTCTTATATTGTCTCCTATTAATATTAAGTGTATTAATAAATGATTAGATTCCCTATATTAATAATTGATATAGTTTCCTAATTAATAAATAATTAATATTAAAGTCTCCTACATTGTAAATAAGGGGAAAGTTATAATTTACAAATATCACCGATGAATTATAATTAACACTAATACCACTAATACAGAGTTTTATAATAATCAAATGCAAACTATTAATAGTAATACTATAATCCGAACAACGTGACTGGTCATGCTTATATATATATTGAGTGGGCAAAGACATTATATCACGGGGGGAAAGGAAGAAACATTAAGAAATAATATGGAAAACTTGGGAGAAAATAATATAGGAGAAAATGAAGGAGAAAAGATAGCATAAAATGAAGGAGAAAAGATAGGAGGAAATGTAGGAAGAACTCAAGGGAGGAAAAAAGTATAAAAGAAAAGTAAGAAATTATAAGACCTTACATGGGGACCACCTAAGGAAAATATAAAAATAAAGTATAAACTATTGCTTGCAAGATCAAATCAACATTAACAAAAGTAATAAACTTATTTCATTCATTACGTAGGAACAAGGAGGTGTTAGAGAATAGAAAACCAACACACACACAAAAAAGAGATATGTCCTCTTAGTAAGATGAAATACATGGGATTTAGTTCCATTTCATTTATATATTAAATTAAATATATGTCAAAGCTTTAGTAATTCTGGATTATATTTTAGTATTAAAAGAATTAGGAAATAGAAGAATTACTTAAGGAATATAATGGACACTCTTTAAAAGGAAGAGAAGATGGAATAAAACTGCGACTATGGAAAGTATTTATGAATCAATGATAATAACAAAATATTATATTTACATTCCATCAAGACCAGAGGTCCTTATATATTCTAATTTATTTAATATATATAGGAATTATATCAATTATATTATACAAGATCTCTTTTACTATTTGTCTTAAGTAGAGAAGGTTGTAATGTTACCAAGGAGGGGCTTGTATAAATCCAAGCAACTGGATCTTTATCCCAAGATAAGGTAGGTGTTAGCATTCCGTAAGCCTTCGTGATGCGAGCTTGGATCTGTAAACTTTGAGGGAATCCATTGCAAAGTGGGGTATCTAGGCAACTTGGATATCATCCACTCCTTTCTTCATTAAGTTGAAATAGTAATAAGGTTGGATCTGAGTATTAACGGATGTACAGATAACTGGAATTTAATAAGATAAATAACTTATCCTATTAGGGAATATTACAATCCAAAACCTAATTAGGAAATTTAAGATAAATTAATTAAAGTCCTAACAGGGGACATTACAGGCTATTACATGTTAACATCATTGCATGATACTTATGGGACTTAACTACATTGTTTGTGTTTTTTAGCATCTAGGTTCATTTTATTTATATAATTATATTTTTTTTCTAGGTTATTGTCCTACTCATCATTTTTATTTGAGGACTTCATACCAATTCAATAACTCGAGGATAATCAAGGTTAATTTATTGCACTTGTTATTTTGATTTCAAAAGGGCATTTCCAAGAAATATGTTCAAGAAGTAATTTATCAATGTTAGAGGTTCAACATTCCCCCTTTACATTAAAAGGTGGGCTTGGCAATTAGAACATGGCATATCAGATATAGGAGCCAAAATTTGGATCAAGGTAGCCAATTTCATGCTTGCTTCCCATCCCCATTTAATAGGCTTTTCCCATCACACTTCCCAATGTATAAGCCTTATCTTAACACTATAGGATTACTGAACCCTTTAATTACCAAGTTTGGTGAACTTCTTTTCTTATACTCACGATTGTCTCTTTGTATTAGTTAGTTCTCATTCTACTTAGGAGCTCGTTCCTGCTCCTGCCGTCGTTGCCTTCGGTTCCTAGTCTTCTTCGTTTTTGACTTTCGACTTTCAACTTACGACTTTGCTTGTTTGACCCGTGCGTATTTTTCTCGTGTTCTCCCGTCCTGTGCTGGGTTTCTTCGTGGGTGTGCAGACTCTCCTGCTCCTTAGTCTGCTCGGCTTTGACAGATTTGCTGCATCTGGTTTGCTCATGGCAGCCCGTTTTCGTTATCTTCCAGCCCGTTCTGGCAGCACGTGGTCTTTCGGCCCGTGCTTGCTAACTTTCTAGCTATCTCTCTCTCTTCCTTCTGGCCCATGGGTGCTGTGCAACCCTTTGTGATCGCATCGGTCCGCTTCCCGATTGTGTTTTAGTTGCCTTTCTAGCCTGTTCCGTTCCTCCCGGCTATGGTCGCGTGTCTGTTGTGTATGTGCGTCAGTGAGTAGAATGGTTTGATTTGTTTACTGTGCGTCGGCTCTTCCTCTTCCTCATCGCGTGTTTGCTTCATCCTGTGGTGCGGTTGCGAGTTGACAGTTGACTGTGGGTTGAGCTGCTGAGTGTGCTTTGGCCCTGTGGCATTTCTCTTCCACGACCTGCTACTATGTTCTCTTTCTCTGCTGGGGTATGCTCACTACGGACTCAATGGAGGCTTCATCCTAGACCCCCATTACATATCAGTGCCTCTTCGATAGGATGAGCAAGCTGGAAGCTGAAAATCAATGCCTCCAGGACACTGTCCAATCCCTTTTTGAGGCGTTGTTCAATCTGAAACAACATGTGGAAACCAATTCTCAGCTCATCAGTGATTTCTCAGCGACTCTCACAACTGAAACAACAATCATTAAAAAACAAGTTGATTCCAACAATGAGCAGATTTTGGAAATCAGTGTCATCAAGGATAAACAGGCAGAACTGGATAATAAACAGGCCTCTCTGATTACGGAAACCGAACAATAGCTGAAATCTTGGGCCTCAATTTGCAACAACACCAGCCCCGCCCCCCTCTCTGGCGTTGAGAAACTCGTTCAGGATAAGTTGGCGGATGAGCGGGTTAGATGGGCCCGTGAGCTTAACTTGCGAGTTCGCGGTCTATCACTCCTCTTCTACTGACCCCGTCCCAACAAGTTACTCCTTCCTCAGTGATCAGCTCGGTATATCTGATATCACTCTTGACAGAGCCTGGATTAGCCATGACGACACTCTTTTCCTCAGATTCCTATCCATGGCAGACTGACTTCGAGTTCTTAGGTCAAGGAGAAAGCTTTTTCCTCTTCCCACTAAGATTTATTTGGATGAGGATCTCACTAAATCTCAGGTGGCAGAACTGAAACACTCTAGACGACTTGTTGTGGAGGCTAGATGGAACGGGAAGTGGGCTGTTATCAGGTACCTCAGAACTGTTATTCGTGAGTCTCCTCTTGGGTGGGAACCCAGGCCAACTTTTAAAGCCAAATGACGATCAAGGCGGCAGTTGGTCAGGAGGGAACGCCACAAGTGTTCTTTGCTTGTCAACTGTTGTAACGGTAACAATACTTTATGGTCCTTACCGGGTCTCTTCCAGGATGCTGTTGGTTCCGCAAACGTTCTTGCTATTATGGAGACTCATGAGAGTCCTGTCTGTCCTCTCCCTGGCTTCCTTGGATATCAGTGGTTTTTCGTCTTTCGGGATGAGGTCTGATCTTCTGGTGGGGTCCAAGGCTCTGGTGGGGTCGCATGTCTTGTCAGTGATCACCTCTTTAGTTCTACTTCTGTGGTTCATGCCAACAGCTCTGCCAGATTCATGTGGATCCGTATTGGTCGTACTACGCCACATCACATAGATATCTTTATCGCAGTGTGCTACTTTCCACCGGCCTCTTCGTCCTATGCTATTCATAATACACAGTGTGGCGATCCTTACGAGGACTTACATGAGCATATCATCAGGTTCTCGGCCATGGGAGACATCATCATTCTTGGAGACTTTAACGCACGGATCAGAGATCTTCAGATTCCCCTTCATGACCGTAGTGCTGAATTTGCTTGTACTTCCAAGACCGACCTGCTCACTCTAGGATTATAGCGTTCTTTTGATGATAGCCGAGGCCCCCTCACGAGGTATGGTTGCCACCTTCTTCAGCTTTGTGAGTCCTCGGACTTGGTGATTTTGAATGGGCTCTCCTGTTTCCCTGGTTCTGGATCCTTTACCTGTTGGCCTCATTGTGGTGGCATGAGTGTCGTGGATTACACTCTATCTTACGCCTCCTTCATCCCCTCCATCCACCACTTCACCATCTCGCGCCTCCCTTTGGCCCACCATGCCCTCCTCAGCCTTTCCATCAGAGTCTCCCCGCCCCCCTTACCCATCCCTCCTTCCCTGCTTCCCGTGCAAACCCTCACCTGCACCTCCTTTCATTTCTTTGAGAGCGACTGCGATCTCTTTGTTTCTCACCTCAGACGGCTCCTTGCGCTGGCCTCCTTTATTGAGTTCGGAGATGCTTCCTCCATGTTCGACATACTTGGGACCACTCTTTGGGAGTCTGCACTCCTCTCCATTCCTCATCGTACCACCTCCTTATTTCATAGCCCCAAGTGCAGGAACACTTGTCATATGAATTAGTGGTTTGATGAGGACTACAAGACTTTCCACCGTTCTGTTCGTTTTGCCTTCTCCGCTCATTCTCACTCCTTGACCTAGCTGAGGCTCTTCTACCGCCGTTTCCTCCGCCACAAGAAACGCGCCTTTTGACACAATGCAGTGCAGATCTCTCTGTACTTTCCTCCTGCGGTCCCCCAAGCTCTTCTGGCGCACTTTGTTCCCCCGCCATCCTCCTCCTTCCACCCTAGATTTTCGCTCATTGATCTCTCACACTTCCACTCTCTATGACATCCCCGGCCAACCCTCTCTCCATCTCACTCCTTCGCCCTCTTGCCATCTCTTCACATTCTCCAACATCTGTGAGGCGGTTAGACTGATGAGCAACATCGGGACAACATATGAGGAAGGGTTCCAATCGAAACTCTTCAAACTTGGTATCAATGTTCTGGGTTAATTTCTGTTAGTGCTCTTCAACAGAGTGGTTTGCCCTGGTTTTCCCGACTCGTCGTCTCGGCACATCATATACTCGATTCATAAAACCGGTGTGGTCTCGGATCCCGGGAACTACAGAACCATCATGGTTGGGCACACTTTTGCTAAACTCTATGCCATAGTACTGAATACTATTCTATCCAGAGAGCTTGACCGACGCCATTGCCATACGAGGGGGTAGGCGGGTTTTCGTACTAATTTGCAGACCATGGACCACATTTTGACTCTACGGACTATCATTGAGGAGGCCTGGTACCGCTCGGCGAAGGTATACTACTGCTTTGTGGACTTTCGCAAGGCATTCGACTCTGTTCCTCGGGTGGCCCTTTTCCAGAGACTCAGAGACATTGGGATTTTCGAGACTCTCCTGACTGCTATTATGAGGGTTTACAAGAGTGTGGTGGGCAGGTTTAGGACTTCGCAGGGTTTCTCCGATCTGATCTAGAGCACCATTGGGGTGAAGCTGGGCTGCCCTCTTTCCCCTATGCTATTTGGCATATACATTGATGAGCTCGAGGCTTTCCTTCGGGATTTCTCACTCCCTGATGACGGTTGTTATCTGCATTAGGTCTTGATCTCCATTCTTTTATTTGCCGATGATGTGGTCCTC
Organism: Chamaecyparis obtusa; assembly: GCA_027943335.1. Taxonomy (NCBI): domain Eukaryota; kingdom Viridiplantae; phylum Streptophyta; class Pinopsida; order Cupressales; family Cupressaceae; genus Chamaecyparis; species Chamaecyparis obtusa. The sequence goes on from BSBK01000944.1 coordinate 1,863,120, forward strand.
TTGGCCTCCTCCCCTGAGGGCTTGCAGAGACTCCTTGACGGTTTGGCTTCCTTTTGTGATCTTTGGCAGCTGGTTGTGAACCTGGGCAAGACCCGGGTGATGGTCTTCAATTTCTTGAAGACCTCTCATCTTCACTTCTACTTCTAGGGCACGAAGATTGAGATTTCATCTACCTACACTTACCTTGGGGTTAAGTTCTCTGGGCCTCGCTTCAGTTTGAGACTTGCTATGCAGCCCTGTGTTAACAAGGGGTTGGGTTCCTTAGCTCTTCTTGAGAGACAGTGCTTCAGACATCACTTTCAGGACATCAGGTCCAAGTTGTCCCTCCTGGACTCCTTAGTCAGGCTGACTGTGCTCTACGACTCTGTTGTGTGGGGGTCCTCTCTCCTTGAGTCGGATTGGACTTCGGTTGAGAGTTTAGATCCTCCTCCTTCGGCGCCTCATCAGTTGTCATCATTCTACTCCTCATAGCATTATCCTTGTTGAGTTTGGTGCACATCCTTTCAGACTTGCGACCATTTTTGATCTGATCTGGTTCCTTCATCGTCTCCGGGGCTTCACTGATTCTGCTGATGGTCAACAGAGATATCCATACCTCGTTTACTGCTCTTCTTTGGCGTTGGCAAGCTCCGACCCCTCTGGTAGAGCCCGTTGCTGGTACGCCCAGGCTTCTGCCTTGCTGGGTTCTGTGGGGATCTTGATTGATCATCTACCCCCCTTTTAGTTCTCCTTGGATGCTCCCACCCACCTCCTTCCCTCTCAGCAGGAGCTCAATGAACACGTCAAACTTGACATCTACAAGCAGTATATTATTACGACATGGAGCAACCCTCCTGGGGGGCTCCGTCCTAGGATGGCCTTTTATGCAGAGCACTATATGGAGATCCAGGATGGGGTCATTGTGTGCCCCCCGTACTTGGCTCACTGCTGGAGTCACGCTCTCCGTATTTTGTTGGGGTCTTTCCGAGTTGGTTCCCACTAGCTCTGCATCTAGATAGACCACCACATTGATAGAGCTGACCGGACCTGCCGCCTTTGCACCTTGATGGAGGCGGAAACTGAGACACTTCATTTTTCGCTGTCCCATTTACTATGAGATTAGAGGAAGGTTCCACTGCTTGTTCAAAGAGTGCAGATCCCTTTCCTCCTTCAGATACACCGATCAATGATGCCTTGCTCTTTATCTACAGGAGACCACGTGGCTTTGTGATTCCACACTCTAGCTTCAGTTTTCGTCGATCCAGAGCTCAGATCAGCTTTTCACATCCTTTTTCACTTCGGTGTCCCCGGCCCGCGGCACGAAGCGTCCTCTCGGTCCTCCTTCCTCTGGACACACTAGGACTATGAGACCTCATAGAGGCCACACTCGACAGCAACACTCCACCTCCAGAGCTATTCAGAGACGGCCCGGGGCTCTTTCCCACTCGTACCGTATCCTTCGGTGCTTGATTACTTCTCGCCCGGAAAGGGCCTCTAGTCGCTCTTTCCGGCTCTTCTGCTTTCTGCTTTCTTCTTGTTGTTCTTTCCCCAGACACCGTTTGGTGCTCCTGCTGTTGGTAGTTTGCTTTGTATGCTTTCAATTCCTTAGACCCTTTTGGCGGTCTCTTGTTAGACATTAATAATTTATCTTATCTTATCTTATCTATCTAGGTATAAAACAATGTTCATGTAGTGTAGACCATACTTTTCCAACCTTATTTTTCTTAGGTGTTCTTGTCAATCTTAAGAAGGAAATTAATTTGAGAACATGACAGTTCTCATTCTACTCTAGGTATACAACAATGTTTCATGCAATGTAAACCATACTTTTTCAACCTTATTTTACTTGGGCATTCTTGTCAATTTTAAAGAAGGAAATTAATTTGAGAACATGATAACTGCAAAAAGGTTACATCCTATTCCTTTCTAGAAATTCGATGAACATCTAGGCTATTGTCTGACTTGAATTCATTTCCTTAATTGTTCACAAGGAAATTTATCATTTACTCCACTGTTACGACAGACAAGCATGTTACAATTACTGGATGATAGTTAACAGAGTATCAGATTATCCATACATTCAACAGCAACTCTTGATACATAACATTTAATTCATGCTAGAATTGAAAGAAGAAGCGATCTTTAAGTTTAAACAGAGGTCCACATTCTTGATTCAGCAGATAAAGATTCAGGGAAGCTCTTAGCACAAGATTTATATCCAGTGCTTCCATTACTTTATATTTCTATACTGCAACAGTCCTTAAATGAACAATAGTATTACTTTCTCACCAAATCTGTTCATTATTGATTCAACATATACCAATAAAGTTTCCACAGTAGTGAACATCAAATATCCTTATCAATTTTAAGAACCCCTACTTTTCTTTAATCCTAAATCAAGAGACAACAATAGGAAAACATATGACTCCACCGTTTTAACAGTAAGGCTGGTCATAATGACAGGACCTTAAATATTACTGTCTAGGCATCATAGAAATCTTCCAACTTAACATCAATCTTGGTTAAGAACCTAATGTTAGTGGGTACTCCATGTTTCAGTCCCATCACCACATTGAATGGGAGTGGGAGTAGGCGTACATTTGGGATGGCTATATGATCCTGAGCTTTGTGCAGTTGCCCTTGGCAAAATCCACATAACAAAAACAAACTATTCTATTGATTGGTTCTTGACACTGTATTTACCCGCTATGTTTCTATTGTACCATAGTGACATGTTGGTATTTGAATATTTAGTTGATGAGATGAAAAAACAGCTATGACTGCAATGCAATGAAGAGGATGATACAAATAGGATTCAGCCAGGTGTTTGTTGATGCGTGTTTTGTGATACTTCTCAACACAAAATAAAATACCAAGTATTCTATCCTCTCTTGAACAAGAAAACCTCAAATGCTAAACAATATGACAATGTATAATCAAATAAGTCAATGCCAAGGTTTAAACTGCGAACTAGCAACTTTGAGTTGGATATAACACAATTGAATTTGATGTGATATTTCTGATTGCACACAAAGGGACTTACGTAATTGGTCCTGGACTTAGTCAATTGTTTTACTTTGAAGCATGAATGATCTTGCGCAAAGCAACTGTAACTTGAACTTAACTGGCTTGAACTTCAAATCAAGACAAAAAGGCAAGGGTTTGAAGAGTCTAAACTACTTCCTAATTGTTTGGATATTAGAATTCCTTAAACCAAGCTTTGCTTCGCCATGAGAAAACTACTATACAAAACATGATGCAATCTCCAAAGGTAACAAAGTATTTTCATATTGTAAACATTCATCTAAATACTCAATATTGGCACAATCCAAATGAACATCCACAATCAAGTTCACACTAACCATACGCTACATTTTGTCGTTTTGCAATCAACAAACTACAAATGGTGTGAACCAAGGAATTCACCACATATCTCCACTAAAATCAATGAACTTTAATTAAACTTTGAGAAGTACAAACCATGCAAAATGTTGAAACTTTATACAAAGATCCACCATATCTTTAATAAAAATTGTATATTAACTTGAACATAATCTTGGCAACAATTTATGATCTCCTCCTATTGCTACTGTTACCTGCTATTGCCTATCTAATGATCCAATAGTTTCACAAATGAGAACGACAAGCCTTATATAAATCTCCTAATTACAAATGAAAGGCCCAGATTGATTTGAAATGAACAACTAAGATAATTTAGAGAAACCCTAATTAGGGTTAGTTACAACCACTAACAAACGTTTAATGTCATCCAATGAGATGATTAAAAATCTTTGACTACATATCCCTTCAAGGATGAACCGATGAGAAAATTGCTGGAAGTATTTCATTAAATGCCTTCCACATGTGCTCTTGTGAATGAGTCTGATTGGATAAACTTGGACATGTTGACTTGGAATCCCTTGATTGGTTGAAAATGATTGGGTGCCACCTCAACAGTATGCCTTGTAGTCTTTATTTCAACTCCACTTCATCATCATAAAGAAGTCTCTGCATCTCTAGCAATATCTCTTGATACACAACGTTATTTAACCTTTGATTGATCATGATGGCTCGTATTCCCAAATTGCCTCATCTTCATGAATTTCCTTCTTCTGTTTTAAAGAATTCTTGGTAATCTTCTTGAATGTTCTTCTTCATTGTTCTTGAAACTTCTTTTTTGTCCTTGGGATTTTTCTCTTTTGAATTGTTTGAAGTTGTCCTTGTGTGGATATATGACCTTTTGTGATAATTGGGCTTCTTTCTTGTTGATTCTTGGATTTCCAAAGGAAATCCAAGATTGCGATGTCACTCCTCATTTGTAGAGTTATCTTGTTCCTTGTATGACCTTAAGTTCCTTCTTGAAGTGTAGAGCAATCTCTCCCTTATATGATTTGGTCTTGAATTAACCTTTTTTTTTCTTCAAACTTGCTTTGAATCTTTCAAGTTGCTTTGTTCAATGTGTTAATCCTTGCATTTGTTGATGAATCTTCCATGTTGCAATTGCATTGTTGAAGTTAAGACCTCCTTCATTTGAATTAAATTTCACATGTAGATCTTGTCCTTTTCCCTTTCCTCGATCATTATCATCGTGGAAAAAGAAAGAAAACATGTTGGATCAAAGTTATGAAAATGTAAGAACTTAACATACTTCAAGATAAACACTTCTTGAAAGAATAGCATTTAAATCATGAACTGAGTTTGCATTTGAATATGATCTGGAATTAGAGATATGAAATTTGGCCTTTATCCTTCACAAAATCACCAAGATACTTGCAATGCTTGACACCAAATCTGGAAATGCATTCCTTGCTGATGAATTCTGCCTTTGATTCCATGCCTCTGCTGAAGTTCGCCCCTTTATTTGATTGAGGTCTGCACTTTTCTTAGGAATTCGTCTCTGATTCTGTCACGAGCCATGATTGACATAGATAATGCAAGGTATATTTTATAATTAGTCAACAATATTTGATGTTTTGAGAAAAACCATTATACGAATAATAAAAAAATGTTATTTTATTGTTATATAATAATTAATGAATGAATTTAAATACATAAATAAATAATAAATAACGTTACAACTAATTATATATATAGTAAATATTTATTATTAATCAATGGATGTTTTTATTTATATTCATTATATAAATAAATTAAAAATAATAAAATCATTACTAAATATATTAACAAATATATAAACAAAGAAATTATTACAAACCGCTGACTAAATAGTCGACTAACAAACAACGCATATATGTTAGTCAACACATATATAAAATAAAATAAACTATTAAAGTCCATTCGACAGACAGCAGCTAATATTTGTCATTGGTGATAATAATGTTTCAAAGATCGAATATGTCATAAGGACAATCGGTTAATAGAAGTCATCGATTAAAATCATACTAATTATTACTGATTATAATTGGATCGTTATGTAAACTAATAGTTAAATTTGTTAACTATTAACATCAATTAAGAAAGGTCGAATATGGAGAGGTGTGGATTAAGTTAATAAACCAATCTATGAAGAGACATTACCCTTCAGCCTTGGGATATATTATGAGATTCATTTCAGGAATCACGGAATGGGGAAGATAATGGAGGAAAAGAAGATATTAAAAAATATTACAATCGGTGCTGACTGTGACAGAATCAGTAGATTGGTCCAAATAAGACTTATGGTATGTAAAGACAATGTTGGTAATATATTTACACGTGGCATTATAAAAAGGAAATGATGACTGGTGAATAATTTTATATATATATATATTGATAACAGTATATATATATATATATATATATAGCAGTGAGATCAGATAAAGTTATCTTATATATAAAGTATATATAAGAGGTTGTGATTATATATAAGTATGTCAATAATGAAATTTGATTATATATATATATATATATTCTATAAGGGATAAAGAACCTATATATATAATAAGGATGAAATCACTATCATCTATATATATAATGTATATATCTATTTTGAAAGATCTAATATTTACATTTGTAATATATATATATATATATATATAGATATATATACTCATTAGTATTAGTGGAATCATAATCTTATATGTCCATGTTGAGATTTGTTACTATTAAGTACATGATGAGGAAGGGACTGAAGTGTTTCCAAGGAGATGCCTGTCTAAATCCAGCCAATAGGTTGATTCCCAAGATAGGGTAGGGATCAGCGACCCTGAGCGTCTTGCGGGCATAGTCCCAAGATAGGATAAGGGCTTGGATCTGTAAACTTTGAGGGAAACCTATTGTGATTGGTATCTAAGCAACTTGGTTACGACCTAATCTTCATCTTCTCGGACTGAAATGGTAATAAAGGTAGTATGGACATTAAGGATCATAAATAGTAAGATTGCTTAATATGTTTGGTGATTGTATAACTTTCCTGACCTTGAATATTGGAATAACATAGATTTGATTCAATGCAACTTAGCCCATTCAGTTCACGCCACAAGTGTATTTTGGTTATAACAAACCTAAGTGTAGTAGGGGACATTACAAGTGCTATACATTTATATGTATATCCACTAACTTGTTACGATGATATAGAGATCATATGGAGTGAATTTTATATTCATTAAAGATTGATCCTATATTTGGAGGGGACTAATGGAGATTGCTATAGTTTCCTTAGTCTCGGGTTTGTTATAATCTCATGTAGGCAGCATATATATACTGGTATCAGTCGTATGCATATGCGTAGGCTTGGAAACGTCTATTGTTTCCAAGAGAACCTTAGGAGCACTTCTCTATGGGAAGACGTGCTGATAGTCCGGGTTGCTTAGAATGGATCCTATATCCTTCAAGCGGAGAACTTGGAACCCTGTGAAGCCTGACCTAGAGGCAGCTCCTAGGATCAAATCCCCCCTATTAAGTTAGAATGCAGAAATAATAGGTTGAATATTATATAATCTTCTACTAATGATGGTTTTTGCAGGGAAATTATATAAGGAAAACAAGCAGGGACATTATAGATTCACCTTGATTCACCTTGCTACTTGAATGAATTCGCCCCAAATCTGCTAGGGTCTGTCATAAATTCACACTTAGGGCTTGGAAATTTCGCAACTTATCTCTCGCTTCTGATTTTTGCACCTTATTTCTGCTCTTCCCTTGATTTTGAATTGGATGAATTCACCTTCACATATGATCTGACCCTCCTTGATATGATTCAAGTTTGTACGTTAGGTCTGCTGCTTGGTAATTCAGACTGATTTCTGATTGAGTTTTCTTCTGAAATGTCTTTGTAATGATGTTTCCTTTTCCTTCTTATATGGTGATCAAGTTTAGAGTCACAACTTCATTCATGCAGCCGACCCTTAGCATTTCATTTTGAGTTTGGAACTCGCATCTCTATTATGCTAGCTCGTCCCTCTTCTCCTTGTCAGGTCGTCCTTCTACCTTTGCATCTGTATGGCTATAAATATAAGGTTGACTGCTCAACTCTCAACTCAATTTAAGTTTGCACATTCTCCAAAATAACCTCTGCTCTAACTTTCACCTTGAGTTGCAATTGAATGATGTTTGAAATAGATGTTTTGAACTCCTCTTATATGGACACTTACCTCCCAAGGGGTGTGACCTCTTGGAAACAAGGATAGCCGACCCTATCCTTTTTTTGCATTTTAAACTTTTATTTTTCTAAGGGGCAGGATTTAGACTCTTAGCTGGAAGTGTGAATGGGATTTGCCCTTTTAGGTGGAAATGGGGATGTAATGCTGGCAGCTTTTAGACATTTAGGTGGAAATGTTCATGATTCGCCTTGGGCAGAAATGTCAATTTTAGGTGGAAATGACTCAAGTACTCTAGTGCAATTTCACCTTTTAGGTGGAAATGTCCTTATGCCTTAGGCACATTTTGAGTTTTTAGGTGGAAACACCTTCCTTCTTAGGGCAGGATTTAGACTCTTAGATGGAAATGATCAATGTAAGGCTAGAAAATGTCAAGGAATCAAGGGTGCATTCACAAGTTCAGGGTGGAAATTCCTCATAAGGGCTGGGTGGGTTTCCACATTTTAGGTGGAAATGGAGACTTAAGCTAGGCATACTTTAGGTTTTTAGGTGGAAATCACCTTACTAGGCCAATGCAATTTCATAACTTATGTGGAAATTTGATCCAACAAAGGGCACAAATCCATGTTTTAGGTGGAAATGCTCCTAGAGGTGGGTGCAAATCCACCTTTTAGGTGGAAATCAACAAAATGTTGGGCACAAATGAAAGGTTTAGATGGAAATCTTCATGATTTTGCAATTCTCACTTGAGACTTGAACTTTTTTGCATTTCTTGACTAAGGATTTGGAATTTCCCCTTACCCTCACATGGGCAACTTGGATTTTGATTTCCACTTAGCATTTCCATCTTTAACATTCTTTCACTTCTCCAAGCATTAAACCAACAGTTTTCCACCTTGCCATTTCACAATTTATGCACTCAATGCATTGCCTTGAAAACATTTTAAAATCCTTTTGACAAATTTGATGACACTTCACAACATTCTGACAACTTTAATACTTGGAAGAATTTTACAACTTTTCCCTCAATTTCCAACCTTGGCAATTCACAACTTTTCAACTTCATGCTTATCTAGCAAATAATCATCATCTTGATTTATGTAAGGATTGAAAGGGGGCATGAACCTAAAGGCGGATTTCCTAAAGGACTTCCTCCTCATATCTGAATTTCGCATTCGACTTACAATCCTTAGGAAACTTCCTCATTCCACACTTCAACCTAGCATTTCTTGGATCCGACTCACCTATTCCTTAATAGCCAGGAGACTAAGGAGCCTGAAAATGTTGCCAACCTAAGGACAACTAAGCTAACACTAAGCTAGAAAGTGAAAAAAGGGGGCCCCATTTGCAATGGGACGTGCGTGTTTTACAACACAATAGTGTTGTCTTATCCCATTTCCCTCTTGTGTTGAAGTTGTATTTATATTATTTGTTTTGTTTGGAACATGACACCATCAAGTGCGCATCTTGTGGGACAGATGCTTAAATTTCTTCCTACCTTTTTTCCATTGTACACCCAAAAATTTAAAAATGCTCTATGTAGGGACTTGCATGGAAGCAAATTAGCAAGTTTTAATTAATTTATTAGAAGCATTGTGGAACGCTATTAAATTTTAGATATGTAGAAGCCTCCATAGTTGACATGTTCTATATATATATATGTATATATCATCCCTTTTGTATTTCACGCAAGTTTTGCATCTCCATTTCAGTCATGAGACTTTTAATTTTAGAATTTTTTCTAGCCATACTTAGACTAGCTTTTTTATATTACCTTGGACACAACTAGGCATCAAACAAATCGACTAAACTAATTTAGGATGTTCCACATGCAAAAATTAAGTAGCTTCATGGGTTTTTGCATAATTTCCTTACATGAGTTACTCATATATATCTTCCATATTTGTATTGTACTTTAATCCACCCTAAAAGAGAGAGAGAGAGAGAGAGAGAGAGAGAGAGAGAGAGAGAGATCTTTTGGTCATTGAAATATTACCATGTATTTTATCTTTAAGAAAACACATATATAGATCCCTTCTTTCATTGAAGTGGTTCTTATGACCAAATTGGTCCAACTAGTTTGACCCAATTTTTAGACCAGGACATTACTATGTATCCCCACTTCCACTATTTAGCTTATGGGTGAGGTAGCATTACTAGCATCTTTAGCCATTCTAGGAAGTTTTATTCTCCCTTTTGGTGTAATATCCCGGATGGATATTTTTCCCAAATACTTCTCACAGACGTTTCAGAAATATATACAAATACTTGCATGCAATAAACTATCGATTCAACAGAAATAAACCAGCAATACCCTCCAATAAATTCCTCAGAAAATGTTATTGTATTATACAACAGCAATAAAACAACAATGGAGTTACAAAACAATCCAAATCTGAAATACAGTATGCAACAGTAAGATTGGATAACAAGAACTTGGAAGTGCAATGGTGAACTCTGCTGTGAATCCACCCCAGAGATGAACTGGGTTTCCGTCCAATCCACCAAGAAAGCCTGAAGGTTTTCATCCTCAGGTTTCAGAATCGAAAGCTGAAGCTTCCTGGATTCTCTAAGAGAAGATAAATTCATAAAACTAAGCATATCTCAAATGAGTCTCCTTTCCTTTTAAAGCAGCAGCTATGACTCTTTAGTTTCCCTTCTCTGTCTCTTCATATTCCCACTTTAAGTGACTTTAAATTAATATAACCATTTAATCATAAAGTGGCATAATAATAAAGTATGAAATCTTGTGGCATTAAAATGGAGGACCAAACGAACTCGGAAGATGATGTGTGATAGCTTGCCGGAAAGCTCTCGGAGATATGCTTCAAGTCCAATACTAAAATGCCAAGAAAATTGAACTCTACCAACTTACTATAAATAGTAAGTATCTGGAAACCTTAGGGAAACTGCTCTGATTGGCCTGAAACTGGAATTACCTAGGCCAAATATCACATTGATCCATATAAAGTCCTGGTTAGCCCACCGAACCATGATGAAAAGGCTAACGATGCAGCAAGAAATAATGTGCCCGAAAAAGGGGACATTACAAATCCTCCCTTCCAAGAAATTGCTTGCCCTCAAGCAATCGATATCTGCATGCTGTGGCCAAAATGCCTGGATCCCATACCAACCTCAAGGAAGGTGCTCCATCGATCTGTTGTGCAAATCTGATACAAACATGTCCAGAATTGTGAAGCCACTCATCACTACCACACAACAACAATGCATTAATCATACTAATACCGGGATCCCAAATCATCCCATGTGCATGATCAGTCGAATCAACTTGCCATGTGCTACCATCATCTCCGAGAAGATCCTCAATCCAACTAAGAACCTCACTCCAACTAAAATCACAAGTACCACTAAGGTCAGATGAAGGTGAGAACCTAACATCATACCAACTAGCTCCCTGAATTATTACCAACCATGAGAATGTTCCTCCTGGGTCCCACAAACAAAAAGGCCATCCACCTTCCCAGCTGTTTGTAATTTCCTGTCGATCCATACCCATAATGGATGGAATGTCCAAAATGTCCTATTGCCACAACAATGCCCTTTAGCCTATATCCCAAATCGGTGTTTGTATTGAAGAAGCACACTATCAACGTTGCTGGACATGGCATCCTCCTTCATGAAGGGAAGCGTATCAAACCAATCCCCCATCCCACACATATGCAGTAATCGGAGAAGAAAGTCCTCCGTTAGTGGGCTGAACGGGAAACAAAATGCATCCCATATAATGTGGCCAGTAAGGTGAAGCCACTCAGTACTCTCCCAAAACAACAATGCATCAGTCATACTAATACCAGGGTCCCAAACGACCAGGCTGACATTATCACCAAAAATGAGTGAATCGAAAAGTCTCAAGATGCAATCAATACTAGATATCTCCCCATCAATAAGAGGTAACGCAAGGAAAAGCATGTCACCCATCATACAATAAGACACGACTATCCATCCTGAACCGCTGATGTAGAAACCAAACTGCTCAACAACTCAACTCACCGCGTTACTCCAATCTAGTGACCAAGACTCATCTCTAGTAACTGGACCTGGGTCCCAAATCTTGCAATCAATCTCATCCTCGTCATGGGGATATGAAATATTTTCCTCATCTAGCTCAAAAAGGGGATTATCAAATGTCAAATCAGCACTCATCTCAAACAAGGAATTGTCAACCGCCTGAAAGTTATCCAACTCATAAAGAAGTTCTAGATGATCCAAAGATTTGTTACTTGATCTTTTGGGACTGCTATCCAAGTCATAAGTCTGTTGTATGCTATCAAGTTCCTGAATCACCTCCTGAAAGAATTTAGACCTTTATCGTCTTGTTCCCTGTACTGATTAGTGGCAACAATCTGATTTCTTGCTTCCTGAAGAGCATTACGTGTGTGCTCCAATGTTTCCTGAGCAACATTAAGCTCTCTATTGAGCTTATTAACCTCATCCTTTTTTCCCTCAACCACTTAGCATATTTTCCAACAACCTGTAACAAGTAGTCGCAATCTGAAAGTAAACATAGATATTCTGATTTCCAATCCTCAAAAGCTGTTTTGATGTCCTGTAAATCTGCAACATAGGATCCAATCCTTATACCACTTTGCCCTTTTTCCATCTAAGTTTTCCTGCAAAGATCCTCAATAATCTTGTGAGTGCTATCATGGTGTACAAGAGCTGCAATAATGGCATCGTCATTAACTTTCAGCTGATTCTTCAAGGCACACTTCTCATTATTGTCATTTTGGGATGCATTATCTAATGGGTCATCCAAATCAGCATTGTGCATAAGTGAGGTGTTGCTAAAGAAATCACACGATTCCTCATTACATGAATCACTAAAGACATCCATCTGGTTGTCACAACCTTTAATCATAATTTTGTCAATCTCAGTTTCTAAGTCACCAAAGTAGAGCTTTGAATACTCTTCACCTGTGATGATTGATTCTTCTTCCACATTAACCATCTTGGCTGATTGGAAACTGTTTTCCTTACTAATACCGCGAGCATGTTCATGTGACCAGTCCTCTTGGCATATAAAACAAAGCTGCCCTGTTCTCATTTGGTTCTTGCCCATTTCCGGAGATCCTGCAACCTGTATCCCTATTGATATTCGCTCATTTTCAGTCAATAAATCCTTGAATCTTTCAACCTGATGCTTAATCAATTCAGCTGAGAGTTCACATGCTACGGGTGAGATTTTCTGTTCTCCTCTCCAGATTGCCAACAAATCTGATTACAATTGTTTACATATGTCGTTATCCTCATCTAAGATCAAGGACATGATAGTTTTTATGCAAGTCTTCACCTTGTTTGGATGATGCTTCCTGAAATAACTTAGGAGACACTGAAATAACTGTTTAATCATCTTATCACAAGCGAGATTCAACATGGGACTGAAAATTCTAGTTGTCATTAATTACAAGATTTCTGGCTGCTTACCAAAGGTAGGACTTTTATCATTATTTAGTCCACCCAAACTGTCCACAATCAGCTGTAATACCTGCTTCCAAATGTGATCGGTATAAGGTGTTATAGGGGCTGTAATCCAAGTGATCTCATTGAGACTTGAGGCAACTGCAAGCCTAACGTCTTTATGTGGATGGTTCATAAACCTGCATTGGACCAAAGCAGCCATAGAGGGTTGCAAAGCCCAATTGAAGAGCCTACAATTTGATTGATCTATCCTAGATAGATATGAATTTATCTCATCTAATTTGGCAAGCATATCTCCCATAACCTTCTTATTCTCCAATTGTCATCCAAGGCAACATAATTCATTTCCTATTTCAATTTCTTTTCATATGTCCCCCAGTTTTTCACCATAAAATGTGTCATTGAATTCTTTTGAGAACACAGGGCTTTCCAGATTTTCCATTGCTTCTTCCACCGAAATCTTTTATAACAACTACAAAAGACTAGTATTTTTGTTTTTCTGACCTTAAAATGACTGCTGTAAGATGCTGCCCCTTGTTTGCACACACCACTTGAGATGATTTCGTCTTAGAAGAATACTGAACATTTACTTGCCTTTTTGGAATACCACTGTAAGATCCCTAGTTGGAATTTGCCCAAATAGACAAACTCTTAACTCTTGTAATTCTGTCAAACAGTTGAAATGAAAACCCGTCTATTGTCCTCTAAATTCTGTCTTGACATTCAATTTCTCATTGGATTCAAATTTAGGTATATTGTCGAACAATTGGCATTTAGTTGAGCACAATGAGCACAATGAAAGATGTATACGTTTAAGTCCAATACTACAGTTGAATCGAAGGTGGAAAGAACTACATGCAAAATTATTAAATTGCCATCATCTAAATTAACATAACTGCTAAAAACTGATTCTCTGTATATTGGCAAGTAAACATTTAAACTTCAGCTTTATACTCTCCCATAATATATCGGCCCGATGATAATTTTTGTCTTCAATAATATTTGCCGCATCTTTATTATAGCTTTGCCTTAATAAAATATTTAAGCCCAAAACTTTAGAATAATCGTTGCTTGTAATATAGTCTCCGAATGTATTGAGCTCGATGAATAATCTTACGACAATTCAAACTCCTACAAAAATCAATATGACCTCATTAGTTTATGGTAATCCCACAATCACAATATAACCTTTAGTCACACAACAACGAATGATATTATCACTCGCTTTGAATAAGCCAAAAATAGCTCCCTGCCACTCTGCTATTCAAGGCATTAAAATATTGTCTCGATACTTCATAAACAGCTTCCAAATAAAGTTACCTCCAAACTGTTACTTCCACCTGTAGCCGACTCGGCCGATATTCCCTGATGGAGTATGAGGCGTCGCTCCACCCTCTGATTGGCCTGAAACTGGAATTACCTAGGCCAAATATCACACTGATCCATATAAAGTCCTTGTTAGCCCATCGGACCATGATGAAATGGCTAACGATGTAGCAAGAAATAATGTGCCTGAAAAAGGGGACATTACATTAGGCTTGATTGTTTAGGAAATTTCATTTTTTTCTGAGTTGCCTGGGAGCTTGATGATGCCATTTTGTATAGCTTTGAAGGTTTATCTTTCCCAGAGTCACTTTTTACTCATGGACACTTAAGATTTATTATTTGCTACTATATTGATTATATCACTACAGTTTTTCCCTTCAACATGCATGAAAATGAGATATTTTCACATATTTTTATGTCACCTCTTCCATGCTTTATCATTTTGCTTTTCTTTAAGAAAATCATTGAATTTTATTTCATGTTGTGGTTATCGTAGGCTTATTGCTGTTGTTAAATATTCTTTTAGCTTCTGGCTCTAGATTTACATTATCTTGTTAAACACCACGCATTCTTTTCTTTTCTATGGCTGTCATCTTTACTTTTGAGATCCAATAATGTAGTTTGGTCGTGTATCCATGATCTGAACATGTGATACAGTTTTGAATTTTTCTTGACGTGATTAAAACATGGTAGACCATAAAATTACCTTGTTTTAGTTGTAGAATATGATTACTGCATGTATTTCTAGGTTAAATACAAATAATCTATTTATAAATGAGAATTTTCCATTGATATTCGATGTAGTATGTTTTTTTCCCAGCTGATTATTTATAATTTGATGGGGGTTTGATCTAGACATTTGTTGGTACTCCATTCTGGATGGCACCAGAGGTTATTCAGAATTCAGATGGATACAATGAAAAGGTAAATCATCTACACAATTCAGTGAGCTATATATAATGGGTTATTATGTCACCATTTCTTCATTTTTAATTGGGTTCAAATTTTGACTATGTTGGCATGATACAGGCAGACATATGGTCTTTGGGTATTACAACTATTGAGATGGCTAAGGGGGAGCCTCCCTTTGCAGATCTTCACCCAATGAGAGTTTTATTTCTTATTCCTAAAAATAGCCCACCACAGGTATTTCTGCATTTGTTTCTAGTCGGTTTTTGTTTATCACATATTTATGGCTTTGTAGCCTACAAAAATGCACAATTTTTTTTATCTGAGGAAAATGCTTCCACTTAGAAAATTTTAACCAGTAATTTAACATTGAAATTATATGTGGATGAAGTCAGTGGGAATTTTTTATTTCTGTGCGGATGGAGTTAATAGTAATTTTTTAATTTCTCTGAACAGCTTGACGACCATTTCTCCCGTTCTTTGAAAGAGTTTGTTTCCCTCTGCCTCAAGAAGAATCCTGCTGAGGTAGGTTTATGAAATCTCATGGTGCCTTTTGTATTTTTTGGCAAATGAAAAAGGCAAATTCTATTGTAATTTGGATTTTTACAGACAAAAAAGTTCTTCAAAATTTGTTCTGCTAGATATGTTGACAGTTAATGTGTTCTTACGACTTGACGTTTCTTACTTGTTCTTTTTTTCTAGAAATAAAAACTCTCATTTTGGAATGACAATCAGCTGTTGTTTTATATTTTGGTACAGACGCTCTATAATAGTCTTACATTTTTTCATATCTGGTAGCATTTTTGCAATGAAATTTCAAAAGAAATAGTGCAGTTCACTCATCTTTTAGATGATTGCTACAGTCACTGCAGTCAGTCCTGGAATTTGAGGTTCAAATAACACAAATATATTTGGTCAGCCATAAGATAAAATATGGCTGTCAATTGGCATTGAAATTTAATTGTGAACAGGAAAATCATATTGCAAAATTTAATAGTTTTGCCATTATTCTCCTAAGTGTGATAACTTTCACATGAATTATTTACATATTTTATTTAAATTATGTAGCATGTTTCCAAATAGGAATTGCATCTTCTAAGCATTTATTAATGCATATATGGTTACCATAAGACCCTTGAACAATGCAAATTTAAATTCCAAATGTATTATTTTCCAGCAAATTTCTGTAAGTCCCACATCTTTGATCCTCCAACAAAAAGAACAATGTTTTCGGTATTGTTTTTAGATCTATTAAAATTTGATAAATACATTACAGATATCATTTTGCATAGATATGTGTGTAAAGAAATCTGAAAGGGCAATGGAACTAGCCTATGTACAACAATGTTCCGAGAATCGCCAATGAATCGCCTGAATCGGGCGATTCATGATTCGATTCACCAAAAATGATTTTTTTTGAACCGGAAATCAGAATTGCCGATTTTTTGTAATGAATTGCCTGAATCGCCGAATTGGCGATTCATGTGAAAAAATCGCCTGAATCGGCTTGAGAAATCGGCGTGAATCGGTGGGTAGCTAAAAAGTCAAGTCAAATTTTTAAAAAGCACAAATATTTTCAATGTTTTTTTTTGCCTTCCCTATTTGTTGTAAGTTTATACAAATATAACATTTAAGTATAAGTTTGATTTATTTAATTTCTTATACTTTAAGTTATATTTGTATAAATTATAAAATATATATACTTTAGGATGTTTGAGATAGGTTCCAGCTTCATAGGAGTTAAGATGCAGATTCTAGATTTTGAAAATTCCGGACTTAACCAAATTTCAGGATTCAACAAGCCTTTAGCAGGGCTACCTCCCACAATCCATCATGGCTTTCTAAGGTCAAACTGAAGCTGGCAAAAGGATTCTCAAAGGGTTTTAACTCGTTTTATCACAAATCACTTGGTTTCGACCCCATCTCTATGACAAACTTAGCTTAGCTCTCGCCCAAATCCCAGACAGACATGACTTCCCAACAGGCCAAAATCATTCAAACCTCATTTGCTAGACCTAGGGACTTGAAAACAGCCACCAACAAAGACTACCTAAGATCTAGTTATGAAGACTTTGACACTTGGCATTGATCAATGATCAAGCATCACAAATTCATACTATGAAACGATTTAGTTTTATGGATCTTACAGATATTGATAGACATATGTTTCATGGATCTTCATCTTACATACATTTATGATTTGATGTCTTATGGATCTTCATCTTACATACATTCTATGATTTGACTCATTACGATCCTATGATTTCTATTTACTTTAGCTACAATTTACATTTTACGTGTAATGTATGTGATGGATTTATCATTTATGTTCCTTGTTTATGTATATTAGTCTATTTGATGATGTTATAGTGTGTTTAAGTTATATTCAATAAAGGGTGCATGAAATCAGTTTTAAATTGTTAAAATCTCTAAATTTCAAGGGTTTTTTAAATTTGCCGATTCGTGGCCGATTCGATTCTGATTCATGGCCGATTCACGATTTGATTCGGCCTTGCCGATTCTGATCCGATTCCGATTCTCATTTTTTTCATACAATGTAAGTAAGTTGAAGGTTTTTGGATCTAAGCAGACCATCTTAAAAAAAAAGTTCTTAAGAAAACATTTAGAAACTAATAAAACTATTACCAAATTACTTTAAAACAAATTATTGTAAAGAAATTTGAAAGAGAATGAGCCAATCTTTATAGAGCCTAAAAAAGATGAGATGTAGATATGAGAAGACAATTTGGTTGTTGAAAAGCTACTGTTCACTAGACATCTGGTTTGTTGTGTATTAAAATGCTTCTTTTGATAAAGTGGCTCATTGTTGAAAAGTTGCTTTTGGGAGCAGTGCAGATGTGGTCATAAAAGATGATGCAGTGGAAAGGGTTACTGATGTGCAAGATCGATAGCATCTGAGCAAGTAGAACAATGTTCTAGTGGTGGCTGAGGGAGCAAATAGTATCCCTTTGGGTGTTACGGTTCCGAGTTGAGTAGTAACAACATTTACAGAGAAGCAACCACTTCAATGGAGAAGGAAAGAGAAGAAAGGGTAGTAGGTATCCCAACTATAGAAGCAATGCATTTGCAAAATCAGGATAGGAAGTGCCTTCCTCCATCAGGAGCCAAAGGCATACAAATTATCTCAATAATAAGGCGATAGTGATAAGCGCCAAAGAATTACAGTCAACGACAAATCGCCTTATGGAGACAACGTTCTTCATGAAATGGTCAGGAATGCGGGCAATTATGGCTCAAATTCAAAAGTGGCAGTCAGAGAATTGGGGTTCTGTAAGATCCTCCATAGTTTTACCTAATTTTTGTACTGAGTTATTTTGAAAAATAGTTTGCTTGCAAGGAGATTATGGTTTTTGATTTCTGGTAAGTTAAAGTTTATTGCAGATCTAATTAAAGTAGACATTATTAACAGCCTTACATTCAATAAACACTCTTAAATAAACCAATATTACTTGCACTATTTTGAACACAAATATGAGATTGAAACCCACTACTGTTGTTTCCATGAGCAGAAATTTATAATTAATATATATAGAGATATCGGACCTTAAATAGTAGATTAAACCCATGTTCCAGGATGTGTTATTAGGGATTTCATTAGTCATACTGAAACAGCATGCAAAGTAGATATAATGTCTTCCAACAATCCTTTGAATGACTTAAAATGGTGCTCCAAGTTTGTCCTCACTGCTGTAGCTCATTGGCCGCTTCCTATTGTCAGTTCTAGGGCTCAGAAATGCACAAATAATGGTATGATTGTGTCCAGAGATTAGAAACAGCAAGTGATTTCTCCAAGATAGCTTGATAAAGTCAAGAATGGTTGCCACACACTCTTCAGCTATATTCTGTGCTGTTCTCAGCTAAACAGTGATAATTGAGAACACTCTAGTTATGGAGAACTCCATGCACAGCAAGGAAAGTCAGCAATGAGAATCCTTCACTAATGGCAATAACATTGATCTGAGAATAGCCCTTCATGTGCAATATTAACCTTCAGATGACAGAACCTTTGTACTTGGCTTGGAGAGCTAATTCCAGTATCTCTGTCCAGAAGTAATGGAAATGGCAGGATTAAAGATAAGACACACCAGTACCAGCCAAGGTTACATAGTGTAATGTCCTCTTTTTGAGATGACATGGTTTGTGGTTTGGTTTAGCCTATACTTGGCCATCGTAGGTTAAGTCAGTTGGTTAGAGGGTCCTAGTTGGCAGTTCAGTGGGCCAATTCCCTTTCAGAGGTCAGAAGTGTTCAGGATTGCTCTTCGTTTAGTTTCGTACACTTACTATTTATAGTAAGTCATTTATCCAACATTTCTATCAGTTGCAGTGATGACCCTTGGCAACTTTGTTGATTAGGTATTTAGGGATTTACTAATTATAGCAGGTCAGGGGTTGATAGAGATGGACCCTTACTATTTTTAGTAAGGTAGTTGGATGCTTAGTGGAAACATTGTTTGACCTCCAGGTTCAAACGGAACAACGAGATAATAAGTATTGGATGAGATATTAAAATTATAATGACATTAATGATTATTTATTAATAGTTATATTATAAAGTTATTTAGTAATAAAGTTAATAAATAACTTTATAAAGTTTTTTATTAACTTTATAAAGTTTATAAAGTGAAAGGGGCGAAGAACATCATTAATGCGCATTAAATGTCATTAAAAGTGGATGCCTAAACCAAGGATATAATTTTATATTATAAAGTCAATTGTGCATCAAAAGGGAAATGTATTTAAGTCATTAAAGTGACTTATTGGAGAAGCCTCAAGAATCGAACCTCATGAAAGAATTATAAAAAGGCCAAAGTGAAAATCGATTCATTATGCTATTGTCTATTTTCTTCGTTGATGAAGTTCTTGGGAATTGAACCAAGAAACCTAGGATTTCTGTCATATTTATTATTGGAGGATGTTGATTCTTCAATGTATGTGCAATTCTGAGATTGTGAAAGACTAGTTGAATTATTGCTTATCAGTGGGCTTCATTGAGGGGTCCAGATTTGTCCAAATTGGTTGAGGTTTTTGGAGAAGTGAATAATAATACAAGGATACATCTACACGAAGCTGTTAGCAGCGAATTGTTGACTGATTTTGTGAATATCTAAGGCAGCCGTACAAGTTTATCAGGCCGCGTGAGACTCCTGGATATGGTGTTTGGCTTCTAGGGCTTAGCGCCTAGAAATTTGTGCACCATTATCATCTAATATTGGACGCCAGACATTACAGATTCATAGTTGTAGTTTGAAGGGGTTTCTTGATGATTTCCAGTGGGGGCGATTCAATTCAGGTTTCACTAATTTAGCTGCAAGCTGATTTCAGTCTTTGTATTTTCCATTATTATGCATTGTAATTATTGGTCAATAGAAAAATAAGGCAAACTCTGGTGGTAAATTGCAAGTAATTAGTTTTCATTTCATGTATTGTCTATTATTTGCAAATTCCAATATATATATTTATATTTTCTAAAAGACAAAAAAGTACAAATCATTGCAAAACACCAAATTATTAGTCAATTGCTAGAGTGGATAGATATTGGGCCAGCATGGCTCATTGCACACAGAGATGGGGGTACATGGGTACTTAAGAGACGAGTACTGGTACTAGTACGACTATTTTTTCAAAATAGGAGATGGGGGTACTTGGAGACGTCAATTATTTTTTTAATATAATTTAATATTCTATCAACAATCTGAAAATATAATGACATTGAATTTTCAAAACAAGAATAATGATCAAGCTTATTGTTAAACATTAATTTTGAAGATTAAGTGCACAAATAAAAAAAGTCATACAATCATATTATCGCTGTATCAAAGTTTCAAACTGATTACATGTTGAAATAAGCTTTGTTAAACAGCACGCTGATAGGCAAACAAAAATCAGAAATCTTAATCTATCATCTAGTCTTCTATGCCTTGATTATCCATATCAAGGTCCTTAACTATGATACTCTATTGGTAGAATAACATGAGGGTATATCTGTAAGGCCACCTGCTTCAACCACTTCATCCACAATGGCTGCAACTTCTATATTAAGTGAAATTTGATCCCATTTGCCTGAAGCACCCTCATTGTATCTAGGATCTACACGAGAGAGAAGATGAAGTGAGCTATAAATGTACACTAGGTTCTCCACTTTCTTTGACCTTGATCGGTTCCTCTTTAGTGAATGAATGAACTTGTAAGTACTCGAATTTCGTTCACAAGATGAAGAGCTAGCTACTTGTGAGAGAAATCTTATTGCAAATGATTGCAATTCAGGGATTTCACCTCCATGGTTCCACCACCACTCTATAAGGTCTTTCTTTAAATTCATTTCATATAAAGCTTCCACAGAACCAAAATTGCCTTGTCTATGTGAAAACTCATTCCGTTGACTCCTCAAAATTGAAGCATCCTCACCTCGTCCATAAATCTTTTTATTGCAACTCAAAATCCTTTCATTACCTTTCTATCTTGATGTGGAGCCCTCTTATTAGTCACATGTATATCATACCATTTTAGATTAAGGGCATAGACAATACAATGAAAAGGTGTGTTAAACTTGTTCCATCTTCCATGTAACTTTTCCTCTATTAAAGGATATAGAGAAAGATCGTTTGCATCAGTTATTATCTTGACTCTTTCGCACATAGAACCTATTGCTTCATAGACTTATCCCAAACATGCCTTATTTGAATCTGCAAATCTAATCAGGTGACATATGAACTTAATAAAGTCCACAACAAATTTTACATCAGCCAAAAAATGCTCATCAAGAGCCATACCTCTCACCTCAAATGTAGTATTTGATGTAGATTGTCTCCAAGCTGCCCATACATCACTAAGAACCATGGAACACAAAACTCTTTTGACTTCACAAAGGTGTAAGAAGAATAAAGCAAGAAACAAAATGTGTATCAACAAGTTTGAGTAGTTCCACCTTGGCAAATTTATGATAGATGGCTTGTGTGTCGTGATGGTTGGATATGCACATTTGATTTCCTCCCCTTCTCTATGAGATTTGTAATCCATTAAAACTTGCCAATGTCTTTGAGTGCATTATTCAGCGAATGCACACAACATGGTTTCCACAATTTATGCTTGTACCTTTTTTGCACCAACATGCTTACTGCTTTACAAACATGGGCAACATCAGTAACAACTTGCACGACATGTGATGCCCTGACCTCCCCAATGCCCTCAAATAGCTGGTTATGTAGAAATTTTGCATTCTTCTCTTGCCCCCAACAATCTATTGCCTTCAAAAAATAAGGCCCTTTGTTGCATGTTACCATGATCTTAAGCAGTGGATGATTTCTACCATTTGTCTACCCATCCATCACAATACTGCAACCTTTTGTAGCCCACACTCTTTTCATTGGTGCAGTTTGTTCATATAATCGAGTTTTTTCTTTATTGATCAGTGTGAAGCTTTTCATACCCTGGTGGTTTATACCCTTCTGGTGCATTATTGATAGCATAAACCATCTTAGTGTAGAAAGGTGAGCAAGCAACATTAAATGCTATTTAGATTCCACTTTTGTAGCCTTGTCTCCACATTTCATAGGATTAGTTCATAGAATTAGTTTAGGGTTAGAATTATTTTCTCAAACCCTCCCCTATTGCACTTTGTTCTAGAAATCTTCGTAAGTGTTAAACCTAGAAATCGAAAAAAATAGAAAAAGGAAATTGAAAAGTTGAATGATAAAATCTTGAACAAGTATTTAAGTTCCCTTGAAGTTTTTCAGCAAATCATCCTCCCTCGAGAGTCTATTCTGAAAACAACAAAATCACACACATTTGAAACCTTGGAGTCATCTTTGTGATCACACAATTCGTTTGTTTAGCTTTGTTCAAAAGAGAGGATAAAGTACACATGGTATTTTATTTTGTGGTGTCTGTGTCATAAAACACACACCAACAGAAATTGGCACAATGAACAAAGTTTATTCAAGAATCTATCAACCAATATGAGTTTTCAAGTATCAAATCAGGGATATGTTAGATCTCTCATACATGAACAAATCCAAAAAAAGCAAGGTTGCATAGGGACGGGGGTACTTGGGTACTTAGGGTATGGGTACGACTATTTTTCAATGTAGGGGACAAGGGTACTTGGGTACATCAATTTTTTTTGGTATAATTTAATATTTTATAGAAAATCTGAAAATATGAGTCATGGCAATGAGTTTTCAAAACAAGAACAATGATAAAGTTTGTAGATGTAATGTATTGTTTTCAATTTCAGATTTGCAATATGTTTGTAATAATAATATATGCTAAATGTTTAGATGCATAACAAAGAAGGCAAACTTTAAACATGAACAAGAAGATCATAAATCATACGACATATTGCAAATGATAGACTTCTGACTTGAACAGTGATAAAGTTTACTGTTCATCAGTATTGTATCAAAGTTTCAAATTGATTACATATTGAATTAAGCTTGATAAACAACACACTAATACACAGACAAAAAATCGAAACAAAAATCATAGATCTTATTTAAGGTCCTTAGCTATGATGCTCTCCACTGAGTACCCAATACTTGGGTACGTGTACCAGCACCCGGTACACATCCCAGGGGTATAGGTACAAGTATCCATGCAACATAGAGAAAAAGTGAATGTTAAAAATAAAAAATAAAAAATCAATAAAAAGAGATTTCTCAAATGTATGGATATTAGCTATGCATTTCTCATGATCAAGAAGGTCATCATGTTGATTTTCCTTCGCTCCACAAGGTTTTGACTGTACAGTTGTTGCCGAAGAGTTTATGTGACTTTGCAGTGACAAACAAATTCATAATTCATGGTACCACTATGCACAATGAGTTGAATTGCCTGACATTCTTGTGAAGGGTTCACTTAGCTTCGCAATTTTTTTTTCTTTTGAGATGTACTCAAACTAGTCATAATAGAGGATCCAGAATCAGAAATTCCAAGTGCTGAAAATGAATTCTTCGTGAGGTTCAAAGAAATGATAAAAAAGCAGTTGAACATTGAGAAGTTGCCTGTAAAAGACATCTTGTTAGGTGGCTAGTATAGAGTTCACAATGCTTCACATTTGGAATTCACTTGTACATCATGCAAAGATATCATCAAGTAATTTGAAAGTCAGTTGGGATCCCTGGAGCAACCAGGTATATGCAATGAGGAATTTTCAAAGGATTGCAAAGAAGAACACATTTGGCTAACATACCTTGAGTCAAAGGAAAAATGTCTTGAAGACAAAATATGGAGACTATGCCTTGCAATTGTGAAGAATGAAAGTCACCCAAAGGAGCATATTGCTGCACCACCCTACAATGAAAGGAGTGAATTACAAGAAGATAGCATGACTGAGTCAAAGGAAGTTGTAGCTGAAGATGAAGTTCCAAACATTGCACCAAAAGAAAAACGTGTTGAAGTCAAGGAAGCAATTGAAGATGTCCATGACTTTGAGGAATTCCAAGCTGTCACAAGAAGTGAAATTTCAAATACTCTTGCTTTCTTTACGCATGAGCTCAATTTTGATGTCAGTGGGAGGATACACCAACTTCGACCTCTTGAAGCTGTGGATGATCAACTCGAATTTGAACAAGAATCTCTATTCGACGGAAAAGTATGCGAGGTTGTTTCTTTTCCTACTTTTAGTGTCGAAAGTTATCAATTTGATTAGGAAAACTTAGGAAAGACAACTTGTATTTGGATAAATCATAGACCCAATGAAATACCTCAATTGTTTCTTTTGCACAATGTACTTCTTGAACTTGAAGGTGAGATTGAATTTTTTTCCTCAGAGTGTTGGCATTGGGAGATTGTTGGCATTAACTGATAAGGAATGTAACCGGTACATGGCAAACTGGTTTTGTCATTGATTGGCAAAGAGTTTTGTCAGTTATGACTAGGAAGGTCCACAGTGTTATTCAGTCAGAAAGCAAGGATAGGTCAACAGGTTAGAAACAACTGACATTAATAAGCACAGAAAGACTGGTGACACAGTAATAAAGCTCTAAGTGATCATTAGAGAAACCGGTCACCAAGGAAGATGCAACCGGTAACAGGAACCGAGGAAAGGGTGCTACCGGTACAGCAAGTAAAAGGGATGGTGACAGGTTAAGGTTCTTACTTGTGCACAACCTAAGGATATAAACCGATTAGTGAAGATTTCATCACGACTGATGAACTGGGGAAAGTCATAGTCGACAAACAGTTGTCTGACTCTTTGACTGGGATTTGTTGCACAAAATCCGGAAGACTTTGTGTTATCAAGACGGTCGGTGCAAGGCGCAATTGAAGGTTTTAATGCCGGAGTTTGTGGCATTAAAACATGTAGAAAACTCTAATAAAGTAAAGCTTTTGTCATGCATCAGTCTTTTCCTTCATAAAGCAGAAAAAACATGGCATGCATTAAATGTTTTCTTAGTGAACTGAGACTCCACTGGGTGATGGATCCAAAGGTGATCTTTAAATAGGTCGTGCATGTAAAAAGCAGAAAGGGCAAGAAGTCTATATATTCCTTTGCCTGAGATGAATATAGTTTGCCTTCATTCTGTCAAGGGAAAGAGTGAACCTGTATGCTGAAAACGCTACTAAGGTGAAGAGAGAAGAGAAAGTAGAGTGTGCAAAGAAGCACAACAGCCAAGGAGAACATACCCGCGGTGACCGGTGATGATTCTCAGTTGAGAAGAACAGTGATCTTATCAGGCTCAGCAAAGCCATCATCAAAAGATCAAACCCTCTATTTCTCTCTAACAATTGCAATAGCAAAATCCCAATATTTTGGGTGGACATTAACAGGTCCCTTGTATTAAATCCTTTAATCGGGTGACATCTGTTTAGGTGTTTTAAGTCCTCTAACCAGGCAGGTTCTAACAGACCTTATTTTTTAAATCCCTTAACCGGGTCGCATCTAACAATGCGTTTGTAATTGTAATGTCCCCGTTTTTCAGTCTCTTGAGATTAGGTTAGTTTTGCGACCCTCGCAAGCTAATCAGGTGATCAGAGGGGGTCAGTTGGCAGAGCCAGTGTTTGGATTCCATTCTGGAGGTTCTGGTTACCAGGTTTGCACTTCGTTCGGGTCAGATTGGTCAACTTACTATTTTTAGTAAGTGGTATTTTGGGTATGGCCAGGTTTAGCACGGTGTCTGTAGAAGGTGTCAGATGTTTCAGGATCGAGTATCAGGGATCTCCAGTTTGAGAGACTTACTATTAATAGTAACTCTATTTTTGGTAGATAGCTATTTCTGGCAGGGCAGTTTGAGTTCGAGGCTTTGTTGTCAGAAATTAGTTTGTTGCAATCAGTTGGTTTTAGTGGCTTCATATTTTAATTATCGTTATTAAATTAAGTTATTTTAATTTAATAACTTTACGACTTCATAACTTTAATGTTATAAAGTGATGTGATGAAGAAACTACTTTAATGAAAAATGTAAAGTTGAAGCTTTTTCAAAAAAGCTATATATTCAACTCGAAAAAGCACTTTACATTACCATTGATGATTTGATAAAAAACTTGTGTTGAGAGAGAATTCATTTTTACTTGGATTGAGCTAGGGTTTGGTCTTCTGTAAGGAGAAAACATTGATGTTTCTTCCGGTGTTGCGGAGGTTTGATATTTGGTCTTTAGTTCTAGAGAGAATATCATTGCACTTAAGGAATGTTTACAGTTTGGAAAATCCATTTGCAAATGGAATTGAATGTGGTTCATGTGTGGTGAAAATCGAAGTTTAATAGAGTGATAAGGGTTTGTTAATTTTCTTGGAGAATTGTAATTTCCTTAGAGAATTGTATCCTGTGTTATTGGTTGGCTAATCAATAACTTGCAATTTTTTGTTTGTCTGGAATCAAAGTGACTGCCAAAGGAATATTGCAATCAGTGAACACCTTCTTAGTTGTGTTTCAACACCTGGCTGCGTGAGGTGTGTTTAATTATTTACGGAAGTCCTGGACCAATTTAAGGCTGTGTTTTTCCCTAGTTATAGGGTACTGACAGAAATATCAAATGTTGGCGTCAATTTCAACAGCATGTGAGTGTGTTACAAACTGTGATTTGATTAACAGCCAATGGCGTCAATTATTTAATGCCTTGCGAGTGGATTGCTGGAGCCGCCAATAGCTAATGTGAACGACTGTGTATGTGCTAGTGCTAATCTCTTTTGGGTTGCAATTTCATTTCATCAGCAGCCGTACTAATTCAAAGGTGCCCAAATTTGTTCATGAATACTTGTAATTGGAATTTAATTTGATAGTTGTTCAATTCTGATATTTTTGTAAGCAAATTCAGTGGTGGATTTATGACTTGTTATTTTATCAAGAGGTCAAAAACTGAAAAGAATCATTGAAATTCATATTTGTTCATTAATTTCTATATATTCTGAAAGAAATTTAGAAGTGCAATTTAATTTAAGGAAAAAGCTAGTTTGTAAACGAGAGCCAGCTGGGCTCATCACAGTGGTATCAAAGCACTGATCTTGCCATCCTGAAGGGTATGAGGAATTAATTATGGCTGAAAGATTTATACAGCGAGGGCACTATACCCGCAGGGGTAGAAATTCACTACCTCCTGAAGGTAATGGACATGTCCCACAAAATGAACAGGCAGGAAAAGGGAATAATATCAGAAATGATATTGACAAGGAGGCCAGAGATGCTTTCAGAAATATTGCAGATGGTCAGCGTCATGTTGCAATTGTATTGCAACAACTTTTAGACACTCTACAACGCATTGCATTACCAAGTGATGGTGCTAGAGACAGAGATGTGTAGAGTGCTTCAGTCAACTCACACAGGTCACGAGCCAATGATAGGCGAGATTATAGAGCTAACCATACCAGTGCTTATGACAGGCCTCATTGTCCAACTTTCTTGAGGCCAGAGCTAGATGCAGTTAGTGTAGAGACAGAGCCAGCACCATTCGTTGATGATATGGTGACACATTTTGCAGAGTGGGATGCTCTTCCTGAGGCACTAAAAAGAAATTTAAATTTTGACAGATATTTGACACAGAAGCGTGAGCATTCCAGAGACAGGCCAGCTCCTGACACGAGGCAGAGACCTAGGCAGAATGAACTCAAGCAAGCAACTAGCAAGTTGACATTAGACCACTTCGACGGAAGTGGGAAGACCACAGCTAGAGCATGGGTCCACAAGTTGGATACGTACCTATCACTTTGTCCTACGTCTCAAGAGGACGCTATTTGTTTTGCCGTACTTCATTTAGATGGGGTAGTTCATGATTGGTGGTATCATGGGTTAGTGTCTCTACATCATGATGATATTGTGGATTACCAGGAGTTTGTAGATAGACTGATAGAACGGTTTGACGGGAAGACTTATTTCAGAGAGTTAGCTCAGCTGAGACAGACAGGTGGGCTTGAGGCCTTCAATGAGTTTCAGCGCCTATCAGTTATGGTATATAACATCTCCGAGAGGAGAGTCATGCTCTTCATAGAGGGTTTGTTAGAGCCGTATAGAGGGTGGGTCAAGTTCCTGGATCCACCTACCTTGCGAGATGCTATGAAGAAGGCAAGGAATCTTGAGCCTTCTGTTTCACGGGGCAAGTCTATTACTAGTCCTACTATTCCTCCTGCAGATGAGGTACCTCCACCAGTTGTTGACAGAAAGAAGTCTACAGATAGACTTGATGATGCCACACGAGAGGATTTGAGTAGGAGGCAGCTTTGCTATTGGTGCAAAGAGCCTTATGATAGAGAACATTCTTGTACTATGAGGCCCAAGGGCAGGGCAAATCGCTCTATGTGGGTTTATTCTGGTGAGAGTGAGGCTGAGTCTTCTTATCTGGCTGCTGGTTTTGATACAGAGGAGTAGAGAGTTACTCCAGAGTTTGGTCCTGATGCCAAACTATCTCCGATTGTGTTGTCCACCTCTGTGCCACTTCCCTCTGCTCTCAGATTGAAGGGAGTAGTGGAAGGACAACTATGTGTTGCTATGTTGGACATTGGAGCCACGCACAAATTATGAGCGAGTTGTTAGTCAGTGTGGGCTTCAGGTAGAAAAGTTTGCGGGGTTT
Organism: Chamaecyparis obtusa; assembly: GCA_027943335.1. Classification (NCBI taxonomy): domain Eukaryota; kingdom Viridiplantae; phylum Streptophyta; class Pinopsida; order Cupressales; family Cupressaceae; genus Chamaecyparis; species Chamaecyparis obtusa. The sequence continues at coordinate 1,892,330 of BSBK01000944.1, forward strand.
AGAGTTAGGGTAGCTGATGGCTACAACTTTACTTGTACTAGGCGCATTCGTGATCTCTCCTTGTTTCTTGGTGATTATGAGCTGATATCTGATTTGTATGTGTTTGATGTGGGGGAGATGGATGTGGTTTTAGGGATGCAGTGGATATAGGAGGTTAAGGAGTTTTTCCTTAGTGTGAGCCCGATGCAGATCAGATTTGAGTACTAGTGTAGAGAGTATGTATTGTCGGGCCTTGTTGAGGTGAGTCTATGCACTATGTCTTTTTTTGCAATAGATTGTGTCAATTCACGGAGACATGAGTCCATACAGGTAGAGCAGATTACACATCATGTCTCTCAGAGTTCACCGTTTTATGGCTCAGATCAGCAGATGGGTGCTGTTCACTTTGTGAACAACCTTTTATTTGATGTGGATGTCGTTATGACTTATGACAATCCGCTATTTGAGCTTAGTGATGATCCCTTATAGCGGTTGTACGATCATGATGTTGATGACGTTTGGGATCCGATTTGTACACCTGATCATCAAGCAGATTACACAGGAGGTCAGTCAGGCCTAGTTGAGCAGTTTACAGGGGTGTACACGGTGAGGAGTGTTTACAGTTTTACATTCGATCCTCATGTTCAGGACATCTATCAGTCACATAGTTCTTCAGTGCATCCATTTGAGGACTGGTATGACAATTTGGTTAGCTCGAAGATTGGGAGCAAGTCCAATTTGTTGGTTGAGTTACTCCTGTGTGAGTTACTTTCGGTTGAGTTTCTCCTATGTGGCGATCTTGTTGCAACATCTTCAGTTTGGGTGTTGAGTGCAGTTTTCCAGTTGCTGATGTTGGTACTGTTGATGTTGTTGATTTCTTCACGGGAGTATGAGGTTGATTGGGACATTACTCATGACCATCCTTGGGATCCGGGTGGACTGTGATGTTGCTTGTTTTTCCTGATTGCTCGAGGACAAGCAATCTTGGGAAGGGAGGACTTTAATGTCCCCATTTTTCAGTCTCTTGAGATTAGCTTAGTTTGGCAACCCTTGGAAGCTAATAAGGTGATCAAAGGGGGTCAGTTGGCAGAGCTAGTGTTTGGATTCCATTATGGAGGTTTTGGTTACCAAGTCTGCTCTTCGTTCGGGTCAGATTGGTCAACTTACTATTTTTAGTAAGTGGTATTTTGGGTATGGCCAGGTTTAGCAGGGTGTTTGCATAGGGTGTCAGATGTTTCAGGATCGAGTATCAGGGATCTCCAGTTTGAGAGACTTACTATTTATAGTAAGTCTATTTTTGGCAGATGGCTATTTCTGGTAGGGCAGTTTGAGTTCGAGGCTTTGTTGTCAGAAATTAGTTTGTTGCAATCAGTTGGTTTCAATGGCTTCATATTTTAATTATCGTTATTAAATTAAGTTATTTTAATTTAATAACTTTACGACTTTATAACTTTAATGTTATAAAGTGATGTGATGAAGAAGCTACTTTAATGAAAAATGTAAAGTTGAAGTTTTTCAAAAAAGCTATATATTCAACTCGAAAAAGCACTTTACATTACCATTGATGATTTGATAAAAAACTTGTGTTGAGAGAGAATTTGTTTTTACTTGGATTGAGCTAGGGTTTGGTCTTCTGTAAGGAGAAAACGTTGATGCTTCTTTCGGTGTTGCCGAGGTTTAAAATTTGGTCTTCAGTTCTAGGGAGAATATCATTGCACTTGCTGAATGTTTACAGTGTTTGGAAAATCCATTTGCAAATGGAATTGAATGTGGTACATGTGTGGAGAAAATTGAAGTTTATTAGAGTGATAAGGGTTTGTTAATTTTCTTGGAGAATTGTAATTTCCTTAGAGAATCGTATCCCATGTTATTGGTTGGCAAATCAATAACTTGCGATTTTCTATTTGTCTACAATCAAAGTGACTGCCAAAGGAATATCGCAATCAGTGAACACCTTCTTAGCTTCTATGTTTCAACACCTGGCTGCGTGAGGTGTGTTTAATTATTTACTGGAGTCCTGGAGTAATTTAAGGCTGCCTTTTTGCCCAGTCATAGGGTACCAGCAAAAATATCAAATGTTGGCGTCAATTTCAATAGCATGTGTGTGTTACAAACTACGATTTGATTACCAGCCAGTGGCGTCAATTATTAAATGCCTTGCGAGTGGATTGCTGGAGTTGCCAATAGCTAATGTGAACGACTGTGTATGTGCTAGCGCCAATCTCTTTTGGGTTGCAATTTCATTTCATCAACAGTCGTACTAATTCAAAGGTGCCTAGATTTGTTAATGAATGCTTGTAATTGGAATTTAATTTGATAGTTGTTCAATTCTGATATTTCTATAAGCAAATTCAGTGGTGGATTAATGACTTGTTATTTTATCAAGAGGTCAAAAACTGAAAAGAATCATTGAAATTCATATTTGTTGTTCATTAATTTCTATATATTCTGAAAGAAATTTAGAATTGGAATTTAATTTGAGGAAAAAGCTAGTTTGTAAACGAGAGCGAGCTGGGCTCATCACAGGAATCCTTTAACAGGGAAGGCTCCTTACAGGGCGCACTTCAGAAGAGTGCAAAATTTGTGAGGTTTACTCACACCGTGATTTTCTCTCGATTTGGGTTTCCACACGATAAATCTGGTGTTGTTTATTGCTTGATTGTGTGATAGCTATTTCTGTGAGAGAATCTGTTCCGCTTACAGTTTTAGTTACATTATATCATATTTGTTTTGAAATTTTAGTGGGTGTTGATTCACCCCTCCCCTCTCAGCACCGGTTGGGACCATCAATTGGTATCGGAGCCTAGTTCCTTTTCTAAGCTGCCTAACTGCAACAGGAAAAAGATCAAATGATGAGGAAGGACCAAAGTTTTCTAAGGAAAACTTCACTCTATGGTGTAGCAGAATGAAGCTGTACATGAAAACCACCGGAGATGAATACTGGACTCATGTAATTCATGATTACCCTTAACCCACTGGCACCTTGACACTTGATGAACAAAAGATCTACACAGAGCATACAACTGCAATGGATATGATAGCAAGTATGCTACCTGATTATGTCTATGCAGAGATTGAAAATCTAACAACTACTCACAAGATGTGGGCTAAGCTACAAATAGTATATGGTGGTGACGCACATGTTTAGAGAACAAAGGTAGAAAGCCGCAGAGGCGAATATGATGATATGAGAATGAATGAAGGAGAGGATATTGAGCACTACAACAATAGAATCAAAGAAGTGATGAACTCCATCAAAAGCGCTGGAGGAACACTGAGTGAGGAAGATGTGATAAGCAAAATACTGAGAACGTTGAGGCCACAATATGCTATCAAAATCTCAGCCATACATGAGCTCAGATCAGTGACCACGTCTCAAGTGACTCTTGACTTTCTAATTGGTAAGTTGACTGCATTTGAATTTAGCAATTTTGATAATAGCTTACCCATGCAAGAAGCTACTTTTAAATCTTCTGTTAATATGTCTTTCACCAAGAAAGGAAGAGAAACCGGTAATAGTTCTACCGGTAAAGTTGGAAGTTTTGTTCAAAATCTACTCTCTGAAGAGATGGAGCAAGATGAGTTTGAAACACTCATCACAAGGAGATTTCCAAGAGGAAAAGGGAAGTACAAAGGTAAACTTCCACTAAAATGCTTTTCTTGCAATAAGATAGGACACATTGCTACAAGATGTCCAGATAATGAAAATAAAGAGAAGAGCAACCGATTCAAGAACAAAGCAAAGGAGTGCTACCTTGCGGAAGGAGTCACAGACAATGAATCTGAAGATTCTGAAGATGAAGAAATTGCCTTTGTTGCAATAAAAGAAGAAAGTCATGTGATAAGTGAAATGACACTTATCTCAAGATCTCATTAGCATGAAGACTGGATCATTGATAGTGGATGCACTCACCACATGACTGGTGATAAGAACAAGTTCATCAGCCTAAAGCTCAATGATGGTGAACCGGTAAACTTTGGTAATAATGCTCCCTGTGCTATCAAAGGTAAAGGCTCAATTGCACTGGGCAATAAAGCTGTATGTGAGGATGTGTACTGGGTAGAAGGACTCAAGTACAATCTAATGAGTGTCACTCAATTAAATAACAAGGGATACCTGTTGGAGTTTGGGCAAGGTTCTTGTGTTGTCAAGAACCAATCAAGAGCTCATGTTACTACCGATAGATAGAGTAAAGGGAACCTGTTCTATCTGGACTTAATGGAGGGAGCTTGCCTCATAGCATCAGTAAAAGGAAAAACAAACAAAATCTGTCTTGTAAGAAAAGAGGACAACAGTTGGTTGTCGCATAAGAGGCTGTGCCACATAAACTTTGACAACATTGTCAAAGTGAGCAAAAAGTCAGTCAGAGGGCTTCCTGAGATTACAAAACTTGACAGAGGTATTTGTAAGGATTGTCAGCTAGGAAAACTGACAGGAACAAGTTTCAGTAGTAAATCCTTTTCTGTTGAAAATGTTCTGGATCTCATACATACAGATTTGTGTGGACCTATGAGAACAAAGAGCTACTATGGAGACAGGTATTTCATGCTTTTTGTAGATGATTTCTCAAGAATGATGTGGACACTTTTTCTTAGAGAAAAATCAGAGGCCTTTCACATGTTCAAAATCTATAAGGCTCGAGTGGAGAAGGAGACCGGTAAAAGCTTGAAGTGTCTGAGATCAGACAGAGGAGGTGAATACATCTCTCAAGAGTTCACTCACTACTATGAGGAACAGGGAATAAAAAGACAGTTGTTTGCACCAAGAACCCCGCAACAAAATGGAGTCGCTGAAAGAAGAAATATGACTTTGATTGATTGTGCTAGAACCCTAATGATTCAGAAGGATCTCCCCCATCACTTCTGGAGAGAAGCTATCAGCACTGCTATGTATACATTGAATCGAGTTCAAGTTAAGAAAGTAACCGGTAAGACCCCCTACGAGTTATGATTCGGTCACACTCCCAGTGTAGGCTACTTCAGAATTTTTGGTAGTAAATGTTACATTTAAAGAGATATGTATTCTGGCAAGTTTGAGCCAAAGAGTGATGAAGGCATATTTCTTGGTTATTCTACCAAGAGTAAAGCCTACCAGTGTCTGAATAAGAGGACAGGAAAAATAGTAGAAAGTATCAATGTGAAGATTAATGAATATTCAGAACCGATAAATAAGATCAAGCATAATGAGTATGACATTCATCAGGATCATAATGCTGAAAATCATTTGGAATTCAATGAAATGAGTGTTGCTGATGGAGAAGAGAAGGTAATCAAACCCTTGGAGCAGGATGATGTACCTGAAAACATAAGACCAACTCTAGAAGATGAACAAGAAATTGTTCATGACCATGCTGGAGAAATTGCTCAACCGAAAGATATAAACCGGGAACACCGACTGGTTATGCCAAGGTATGTCACATATCATTCCATTGATAACATTATAGGTGACAAACATGCTAATATTTTGACTAGGAGAAAGGCTAGAGAAAGTATCTTCTTACTTTCCAGCATAGAGCCAAAAATCACCAGGGAGGCTTTGGAGGATGAAAATTGGGTCAAGGCAATGGAAGAAGAGATTGAGCAAACTGAGAAGAATGAAACATGGATTCTTGTTCCAAGACCACAGGACAAGAATGTCATTGGGACCAAGTAGGTCTACAGAAACAAATTGAATGAAGAAGAAAAAGTGATAAGGAACAAAACAAGATTAGTCTGCAAAGGATATGCACAGGAGGCAGGACTGGATTATGGTGAAACTTTTGCACCTGTGGCCAAACTAGGAGTGAGAATCCTACTTGCTTATATTGCTCATAAAATGTTCAAAGTATACCAGATAGATGTAAAGTCTACATTCCTGAATGGTATATTAGAGGAGGAAGTTTACATAGAACAATCGAAAGGCTCCTCATCCACAGAGAAGAGTGGTATGGTCTGTAAACTGAAAAGGGCTCTTTATGGGCTAAAACAAGCCCCAAGCGCTTGGTATGAAAGATTGCATTCATACCTCCTGACAATAGGATTCACAAGAAAAAGAGATAACAACAATATGTATCTCAAGATTGGAAAAGAAGGGAACATGATTGCTGAAATTTTTGTGGATGACATCATCTTTGGAGGAGATGACAAGATGAGCAAAGTCTTTGCTGAGGAGATGAAGAAAGAGTTTGAAATGTCCATGATTGGAGCCATAAAGTTCTTCATTGGACTACAAGTCCATTGGCTCAAAGAAGGTATATTTATTTCTCAGTCCAAGTATGTCAAAGAAATTCTTAAATCCTTTGGGCTAGAAGAATCCAGACTAGTTGGTACACCAATGATAACTAACCTCAAGTTATCAAAGGAAGATGATGCAAAAGAAGTAAATGAGACATTGTATCGGTCTATGATTGACAAATTATAGTATGCAGTGCATAGTAGACCAGACATAGCACATCTAGTAGGCATTGTAGCAAGATTCTCTGCTAATCCAAAAGAGACACTTAATACCAGTGAAGAGAATTTTCAGATACTTGAAGGGCATTGAGGAGTATGGCCTATGGTTTCCTCATAAGGGAGGCTTCCAAATAAAGGTATTCAATGATGCAAATTGGGCTGGTAATATTGATGACAAAAAGAGCACAAGTGGAGGTGCATTCTTTCTTGGAGAAAAGATTGTGTCATGGATAAGTAAGAAACAAAACTGCATTTCACAGTCCACGACAGAAGCTAAGTATGTTGCTGCTGCAATCAATTGCACATAGGTGATCTGGATCAAATAGATATTGGAAGGAATCCAAGAACAAATACCTGAACCCATTGCAATTTATTGTGATAGTACAAGTGCAATAAACATATCTAAAAATCCTATCATGCACTCCAAAACAAAGCACATCGCTATAAAGTATCACTATTTGAGAGAGAAGGTGCAAAATAAAGAAGTAAGATTGGAATATGTTCCCACAAAAGAACAGGTTGCTGACATATTCACAAAGCCATTACCAAAGAGTACATTTGAGTATTTCATAGGCAAATTAGGGGTGATACCCCTTCCCGATCTTCAATAAATAGGCAAAGATGTTCATCAATTCATTATGCTTCAAGAGATGAATCAACCTCATCTTAACTGGATTGATGAATAGGACTGCTGCTCATAGGGGGAGCAGAGTTCATTAAGGTAGTCTTTTTGAGTAGCCTTTGACATTATTGTCAAAGGGGGAGATTATGATTGATGGAGATTCGGTAATGTTATGGTTTGTTATGGTTTTGCCATCAATGCCAAAGGGGGAGATTGTTGGCATTAACCGATAAGGAATGTAACCGGTATATGAAAAACTGGTTTTGTCATTGATTGGCAAAGAGTGTTGTCAGTTATGACTAGGAAGGTCCATTATGTTATTCAGTCAGAAACCAAGGACAGGTCAACAGGTCAGAAACAACTAACATTAATAAGCGTAGAAAGACTGGTGACACAGTAATAAAGCTCTAACTGATCATCAGAGCAACCGGTCACTAAGGAAGATGCAACCGGTAATCGGTAACCGGTAACATGAATTGAGGAAAGGGTGCTACCGGTACAGTTGGTAAAAGGGATGGTCACAGGTTAAGGTTCTTACCTGTGCAAAACCTAAGGATATAAACCGATCAGTGAAGATTTCATCACGACTGATGAACCGGGGAAAGTCATAGTCGACAAACAGTTGTTTGACTATTTGATCGGGATTTGTTGCACAAAATCTGGAAGACTTTGTGTTATCAAGACGATCGGTGCAAGGTGCAATTGAAGGTTTTAATGCTGGAGTTTGTGGCATTAAAACATGTAGAAAACTCTAGTGAAGGAAAGCTTTTGTCACGCGTCAGTCTTTTCTTTCATAAAGCAGAAAAAACATGGCATGCATCAAATGTTTTCTTAGTGAATTGAGACTCCACTGGGTGATGGATCCAAAGGTGATCTTTAAACAGGTCGTGCATGTAAAAAGCAGAAAGGGCAAGAAGTCTATATATTCCTCTACCTGAGATGAATACAGTTTGCCTTCATTCTGCCAAACAAAAGAGTGAACCTGTACGCTGAAGAAGCTACTAAGGTGAAGAGAGAAGAGAAAGTAGAGTGTGCAAAGAAGCACAACAACCAAGGAGAACATACCAGCAATGACCGGTGATAATTCTCTGTTAAAAAGAACGATGATCTTATCAAGCTCAAGAAAGTCATCATCAAAAGATCAAACCCTCTATTGCTCTCTAACAATTGCAATAGCAAAATCTCAGTATTTTGGGTGGACATTAACAGGTCCCTTGTATTAAATTCTTTAACTGGGTGACATTTGTTTAGGTGTTCTAAGTCCTCTAACTAGGCAGGTTCTAACAAGCCTTATTTCTTAAATCCCTTAACCGGGTCGCATCTAATAGTGTGTTTGTAATTTTTTAACAGGGAAGGCTCCTTACAGGGTGCACTTCAGAAGAGTGCAAAATTTGTGAGGTTTACTCACACCATGGTTTTCTCTCGATTTGGGTTTCCACGTGATAAATTTGGTGTTGTTTATTGCTTGATTGTGTGATAGCTATTTCTATGATAGAATCTGTTCCACTTACAGTTTTAGTTACATTATATCAGATTTGTTTTGAAATTTTAGTGGGTGCTGATTCACCCCTCCCCTCTCAGCACCGGTTGGGACCATCACAGAGTACAAGGATGAATTTGTAAGACTTCAAACCATCACCAATGCCTTGTTGCTATTGAACATTTTGAGACACCATGCTAGGTCATGTGTGTATATATATATATACTTTTTTGAGTGTGGTCCATTTAGTTGCTTTGTACATAGAGTAGTTTCTTTTTTGTTTTCTTTTGTAGTAGTTTAGTTGTTTTGCTTTAGTTTTAGTTGCTTTCTTTAGTTTTAGTTTGATTAAAGGGATTCCCACTTGTCAAGGGGTGATATATCTTTTGCGCGCACACAGGTTTGCTTTACTAAGTGATGTCTAGGTTATTCCATTGATAAATATTTATAAAGAACTATGGAATCCAAGATTGATTCTTTATAATTGTATCTCAAAGTTAGAATTTATATTTCATTTGGAAGTCTAATCATATATTGTTCCTTAACATTTGAATCTTGTGATTACTATATCTTTCAAACACACTTAATTGCTCTGAGTCGTTAAGGTTTCTTAGGGGGTAGTCGTGGCTTGTGAAAAATCTAGTATCTTATTTCAGCGCCAATCTAATATCTTATTTCACTACTTACAAACCAAGTAAAATGAAAAGTTCACAACAAGGAAGTTAGCTGGTTTGGGTAGTAGGTATGCTCCCCATTGATCCTGGATTCAACTCTCAAACAGTAAAATCACATGCATTTGGAACCTTGTAGTTTTCTTTGTGATCACACAATTGGTCTGATTAGCACATTAGAGGACTCTGTTCAAGAGAGGATAGAGTACACTTGTTATTTTATTGTATCGTCTGTGTCATAAAACACACACCAACACTACCCTTTGTTGAAATTCTTAGGAAACTTAAAAAACTTAGAACACCAGCTACCTTGGGAAAAACCCTCTCAAATAGAGGGAAACAACCCAGCAAAAGATAACTTATATTTATAGAGGAATTACAAGAAAAGATGAAAATGAGCTCAGCTGAAAGAAGCTCACTACAAATATCAATCAGCTGAGACTCAAAATAACTCTCTGACAAACCGAAGAATAACCTCAATAGAATCAAAGTACAGCTAAATGAGATGCACTCCAAGATACACAGAATACACATGTTGTACTTCTTCTGCCAAGAATACGAAAACACTAGAACACCTTACTAATCTTCTGCAGACCATACAAATCAATAGAACTTTCCACGCTAACAGAAAAGATACCGGAGGATAGGAAAGACATCGAGAAACGAAATCATGCCAGCCTCTTTCAAAGTCGTGCAATGAAGATAGCAACAACCTGAGAAAAGAAGAGAAGGCAAAACGTAAGAGAGGAACACGGCCCATGAGTAACTCCCACATACGCTTAAATGGTCCAGCTAAGATCATAACTCCCGAGGGTTATTATGAAACCGAAAGAGCTTCCTCTTTCTTATGAGAATGATATTGCGCGGGTGAAGAGGACTAGCGAAGAGCTGAGGACAGTTGGGCTGATTGACGGCAAGGTGAATGATATAAGTCATCGAGAGAGAAACCGAAGCTATATGCTGTGCGGACCCGACAACAAGAGGAGAAGCTACGCATGTGGAGGATGCCAAGTGTCATTCTGCAAGAGACAAAATCCATACAAGACGAAAACTATATTCTACTAAAGATGAAACTAAAACATTTCATAAGTAGAAAATACTTATTGATGTAATCCATTCATATAAGGCTTATATATTTAACACTCCCTCTAAGCTGTTATGAATCAAACATACATGAAATCATTAAGCATTTTAAAATCGCTAGAAAGAGAAGACAATTCTGGAATCACACAAAACAATAGATTTATCAACCAAAATCATGGAATCACTCAACATGATGAGAATTTCAAGAATCTCTACTAAGCCTTTAATCACGGAATCTCTCAATGTGATAAGAATTGCAAGAATCTCTACTCAGTCTTTAATCATGGAATCTCTCAACGTGATACAACGATGGAATCTCTCAACATGACTTCCACCTCTTATCACAAAATCTCTCAACGTGATACAGTCATGGAATCTCTCAACATGATGCTCACTCCCAGAGTGAAAGAGTTATCATAGCTGATTCTTACAATCTTATTAGCACACAACATTATTAAAGCAACACAACAAAAATGAGACTTAGTTCCATTTAAGCCTCAAGATTTACCATTCCTAACTTCTCCTTGAAGTAAGAGAATTTTACCTTTGCTAAAGGCTTGGTAAGTATGTTAGTAGTTTGATCATCAATGCTGATGTACTTTAGCTCCACAGCCTTTTGAAGTACCATATCCCTTAGATAATGAAATTTGATTTCTATATGTTTGGACTTTTCATGAAAGACAAAATTTATAGAAATCTTTATGCAGCTCTGATTGTCACAGAAAATGATAGTAGGATTTGAAACTTCTCCAAACAATCCATTGAGGAGTTTTCGAAGCCATACAGCCTCTCGAGCTGCGGAACAAGCTGCCACATATTCAGCTTCAGCAATACTTTGAGCAACACATTTTTGCTTTTTGCTACACCAGGATATCATGGTTGATCCGAGGTTGAAACAAAAACTTGAGGTGCTTTTTCTGTCCACAATACTTCCTGCCCAATTAGAGTCAGAAAAACCATGAAGAAGAAGGTCATTAGAACATGAGAACTTCAAACCATACATAAGAGACCCTTTCACATATCTCAAAATATGCTTGGCTGCAATGAGGTGGTACTTCCTTGGTTTGCACATGAACTGACTCAAGTGATTTACAGCAAAGCAAATGTCAAGCCTTGTGTTAACAAGAAACATAAGAGAACCAATCAACTGGCTATAGGGAGTGGAATCATTAAAATCTGAATTGGCTGAGTCTTCTTGAAGTTTCTTCAGGTTGGCCTCCATAGGTGTTACATTGGGTTTGCAATCAACCATTCCAAATCTCTTCAAAATATCCAGAGCATACTTACCTTGACTTATAACGATTTCATTTGGCCTTTGCCAGATTTCCAACTCAAGGAAGAAATGCATTAATCCAAGATCTTTCATCTCGAATTCTGATGTTAATTCTTGTTTACATTTAATAATCAAATCATCATCACCAATGAGGAAAAGATCATCCACATATAAAACAAGAATCAAAATCAGATCATTAACCTTTTTCAAGTAGATATTAGGATTAGCTTCATTTCTCTCAAAACCCAAACTCGCTAGATATCCATCAATACAATCATACCAAGCTCGAGGAGTTTGTTTAAGACCATACAAAGCCTTTTTGAGCTTACAAACACGAGAAGCCTTTCTATGAATAATGAAGCCATCTGGCTATTCAACATAGACTTCTTCCTCAATCACACCATTTAGAAAGGCTGTCTTAACATCCATTTGATGTAATTTCCATCTTTTAGTAGCAGCAATAGCAATGATGGATCTGATAGAAGTATACCTTGCAACCGGAGCGAAGATCTCATCATAATCTATCACTTCCTTTTGACTGAATCCTTTAGCTACAAATCTAGCTTTGAATTTGTCAATACTTCCATTAGCAGCATGCTTAATCTTGTATAGCCATTTAGAAGAGATTATAGATTTATTTTGAGGGCAAGGAACAATTTCCCAAACATCATTTTTCAAAATAGATTCATATTCTTCCAACATGGCATCTTTCCAAACTTGCTGATTTGAAGCTGACTCAAAACAAGAAGGTTCAGAGTCAATAATATTACACATAAGAGCAACATAATTATCAAATTTCTGAGGTCTTTTGCTTTCACGAGAAGTTCCTTTAGGAGCAGAAAAGTTTTCAGCGTCTTGAACAGTATTCCTTGCCCATAAAGGTCTCTTCTTTGAAACTGAAAGAGAACTAGGACCAGCTTTTGAGCCAAATTGATGAACAGGAGAAGGAGGGCAAGACAGAGGAGAATCCTCCCTCTCAAAGAGGCAAGGAGAAGAGGGAACAACAGGAGGAAGATCTTGAGAATTAGAAGGCATATCCAAATCAGAATTAAGAGGAAAATTAGCTGAACTTTTACAAACAATACTTTCATCAAAAGAAACATCTATACTAAGTTCAATAGATTTTTGACCTGGAATGTAGATCCTATAAGCCTTTGAGGATTCACTATAACCAACAAAAATACCCTTCTTGCTAGAGGGTTCTAACTTAGATCTTTTCTCCTTGGGCACATGAATATAAACAGGAGAACCAAAAATTTTAAAATGACTTACATCAGGTTTGGAGCCAGAGAAAACTTCTTCAAGAGTGGAGTTATTTAGAGCTGAGTGTGGGCTCCTATTCTGAATATAAACAGTAGTCTGACAAGCCTCTGCCCACAGGAAAATCTACAATCCTTGATCATGAAGAATGGCTTTAGCAGCCTCAACAATGGATCTGTTTTTCCGTTCAGCAACCCTGTTTTGTTGAGGGTTGTAGGGAACATAGAACTCCCTCTTAATGCCAGCTTCTGTACAAAATGATTGGAACTGTCCAGAAGTGAATTCTCCTCCATTGTCAGACCTCAGAGTCTTAATCTTCTTTTCAGAGAGATTTTCAGCCAATGCTATAAATACTTTAAATTTTGAAAGAACTTCATCTGAATCTTTAGATTTGAGAAAGTAAATCCATGTCTTACGAGAGAAGTCATCAATAAAAGTTACATAATACCAGAAACCACTTAAAGAAGTAGGGGACATGGGTCCACACAAGTCAGAATGAATAAGTTCTAAAATCTGATTTGATTTACCCTTGCTGGAATGAAATGAGCCTTTAGAAAATTTACCCAAAGCACATCTTTTGCAAATGCCGTCATGAGTAACACTTAATTTGGGAAGCCCTACAACCAGCTTTTCCATAGAAGACAAGGATTTGAAGTTGAGATGACCAAACCTTTTGTGCCATAGCAAGTTGAGATCAGAAGTGTCATGATTTAATGCTTGAACTAGGTTTGCAGAGAGCTTATAAAGACTTTCGTGCCTCACTCCAATCACTTGGGTAGAACTGAAATCTAAATCTTTCCTCCAAGTAACAACGTTGCCATTTGAGAAAGCTACATTGAAGCCTTTATCCTCTAGAGCTGAAATAGAGATGAGATTCCTCTTGATCCCTGGGACAAATAACACATTGCTGAGGTGAAGGGAGACTCCAGAGTTTAATATGAAAGAAGTATTACCTGCTCCTTTTACAGAATATGAAGCATCATCACCAATCACAACTTTCAGATGAGAATTCTTTTCTGTTAAATTTGCAATGTGCTGCTTATATCCCGAGATGTGACGAGAAGCACCACTATCTATCAACCAAGTATTGCAATCAGCAAGAACACAACTTGACATAGCTGAAATTAAGAGAAGACCTTTAGACTGATCGTAAGTGAAGCCAGAAGGAGATGATTCTTTAACGTCTGACACAACAACTTGATGATTGAGTTTCACAGAGCAATTTCTGGCAAAGTGACCAAATTTTTGACATCTGAAGCATTGGATTTTGGAGATATCTCTTTTCCTTTTAAAATTTGAAGAAGAGGGGGAAAATTTCTTATCATTAGAAACATTCCTTTTCCTTCCCCTCTTGTTAAATGTGTGAGCTGCCAGGACTTGATCTTTAGACGGAAGAGATTTACGAGAGTTTCCTCTAGCTTCCAGTCTGCATTCTTCTTGAATGCAATTAGACCTTAATCTGTCAAGGCTAGGAACTTTACTCCTACAACTGATACCTTGAATGAATGATTCCCAAGATTGTGGGAGACCATTCATGGCAAGCATTACAAGCTCCTTTTCATTCACAAATTCCCCAATAGCATTTAGCTAATTCATTAAATCAATAATCCTCAAAAAGAAAGAAATGATAGATTCACCTTTACTCATTTTGATGTGAATGAGCTGCATGCGAAGAGCCAGAGCTCTGCTAGTGTTATTTATCTCAAACATGCTATGAAGAGACTTAAACATCTCATTAGCCGACTGCAGTTTAGAGATGGCAGGGACAAGATGATCTTTCATAGAATCAACAATGATCCTTTTTGCCAAAACATTTTTCTTCTTCCATAAAGATAATTCTGATTCATCCTCTGGAGCTTTGTCATCAGGATCCACACAATTAAGAAGATCATTTTCTTCAAGAATCAGTAAGATTCTAGACTTTCAAGAAATGAAATTTGAAGCACCTTCTAGACGATCTTCAACCTTCAACCCGAGGACCATGATGAATAGAGGATAGAAAAATGAAGCAGAGAAGGGGAATCTAAGAAATTGAATATAAAATTCACGAACCAGGCTTTGATACCATGTTGAAATTCTTAGGAAACTTAAAAAACTTAGAACACCAGCTACCCTCGGAAAAACCCTCTCAAACAGAGGGAAACAACCCAGCAAAAGATAACTTATATTTATAGAGGAATTACAAGAAAAGATGAAAACGAGCTCAGCTGAAAGAAGCTCACTACAAATATCAATCAGCTGAGACTCAAAATAACTCTCTGACAAACCGAAGAATAACCTCAATAGAATCAAAGTACAGCTGAATGAGATGCACTCCAAGATACACAGAATACACACGTACTTCTTCTGCCGAGAATACGAGAACACTAGAACACCTTACTGATCTTTTGTAGACCATACAAATCAATAAAACTTTCCACGCTAACAGAAAAGATACCCGAGGATAGGAAAGACACCGGGAAATGAAATCATGCCAGCCTCTTTCAAAGCCGTGCGATGAAGATAGCAATAGCTCGAGAAAAGAAGAGAAGGCAAAACGTAAGAGAGGAACACGGCCCATGAGTAACTCCCACATACGCTTAAATGGTCCAGCTAAGATCATAACTCCCGAGCGTTATTATGAAACCGAAGGAGCTTCCTCTTTCTTACGAGAATGATATCGCATGGGTGAAGAGGACTAGCAAAGAGCTGATGACACCTGGGCCAATTAACGGCAAGGTGAATGATATAAGTCACCGAGAGAGAAACCGAAGCTATATGTTGTGCGGACCCGACAACAAGAGAAGCTACGCACGTAGGGGATGCCAGGTGTCATTCTGCAAGAGACAAAATCCATACAAGACAAAAACTAAAACATTTCATAAGTAGAAAATACTTATTGATGTAATCCATTCATATAAGGCTTATAAATTTAACACCCTTTACCAGTGAAATGATTTTCCTTAAATATCCCTCAAGAAAGGATGAGGAGTCACCACTTTCTCAAGGTATACAACTCCTCATAATCAAGGCGCCCCTTCCTAACTATAATGCTGCTGTTCAAATTGTAATCAATGCTTGCGTTGGTTGCTGTTTTTACCTGGATTGTCGTGTGTTAATTTGCTGATTGTTAATTACCCCTGTTGAGTTTCTGTATGTATGTTGATTGGTTTAATTCCTTTCTTTATTTGATATTGCTAGGTTTTATGCATTTCGTACAAAGAGTCGTTTATCTCTTTATGTAGACCCATTCTTATTTCCACTATGCCTAGTCTTTGACTATACATGCTTGTTGTGCAATATCAAAATGGGTTGATTCTTCATGAATTGATGACATATATAGATTATAGTATATAATAATTCCTTAAGCTTATGAGACACAAAGATGACCATGGAATCTTCTGTTCTTCGAAGATGATTGCTATCTTTAGTTTTATAGCTAATTATTATTCATTCATTCATTATTTATTTAATATTTTAATTTAATTTTATTAGTATTATGTTTGTTAGTAAATAGTGGATGTTCTTATTAATAAGTTTAAATCTTTAATTTAAACTTATTAAATCGTACATCTAGTGATCGTATTTTATATTATATTTATTTATATATTTTTATATCTTAATTATTATTATTATTTATTTATATTTTAATATTGTTATTTATTTATTTTAATTTAATTTTGTTATTATTTAATAAAATCTTATAATTTAATTATTATTAAATCCTATTTTAAATTGGGCACATCACATTGTCAATATAAACTGACGCATAGGTGAAACACTAGGAGAATACCTCCTTACGCGTCTAGAAGCAAGAAATAAAGGAGCTGTTTCAAACTTTCAAAGGAATGCACTAAAGCTTGGAAGGATATGGAGCCTTTGATTAATCTTCAAATTTGCTGATGATTTTTTGTCTTCCTTTACTGAAATGACTTCATATTCTCTCTGGAAAAAATCTTTCTAATCTCCCCACTTGAATACTTTATTTGCAAATAGAATTAGATCTCAGAAATGTCCTAAAGTGAGACTTCTCAAATTTCTCCAATTAAATCTAGTTGTGAATTCTGAAATAAACCCACCCAATAGAGTGCATTGGGTTTTTGTCCAATCCAGCTAGAAATCCTAAGGGTTTCCTTCCTTAGGTTTCTTGAATCAAATCAAGAAGCTCTCGGAGCTCCTCAAAATAATTTAATTAACCAAGCATATTTGAATGAACCTTTCATTGTTCTTTTATAGCCTATTGTAGTGACTTTTGGCTTTCCATTTGCTTGCCTCTTGATTTTCCTTTCCCTATGTCTTTTGATTTCCCCTCTTTTAATTTAATTTTGAACTTAGGAGAAATAATAATAAATTGACTTTATTAAATTTTCACTTAGTTCACAATTGAAGTCACTTTATATACTTAATAAACTAATTAAATAATATTACCCTCATGATTTATTTTGAGGGCTAATATTAATTAATTAAATATATTACTTTCATGTCCTTATTAAATATTCATATTCCAAGGTCACATTAGAAGGGGGCATTACAGGTTCGGAGGTAAGTTCAAAATTTCTACCTAATTGTTTTTTGGTAGATTGTAAAACAAAAGGAAGAAAGGAAGAAATCTTAAAATAAGGGCTTTAATGATTTGCTGATGATTTTATGTCTTCCTTTATTGAAATGACTCTTATTATTCTCTCTGGAAAATATCTTTCTAATCTCCCTACTCGAATACTTTATTTGCAAATAGAATTAAATCTTAGAAATGTCTCGAAGTGAGACTTCTCAAATTTCTCCCATTAAATCCAGTTGTGAATTCTGAAATAAACTCACCCAACAAAGTGCATTGGGTTTCTGTCCAATCCACCTAGAAATCCTAAGGGTTTCCTTCCTTGGGTTTCTTGAATCAAAGCAAGAAGCTCTCAGAGCTCCTCAAAATAATTTAATTAACCAAGCATATCTGAATGAACCTTTCATTGTTCTTTTATAGCCTATTGTAGTGACTTTTGGCTTTCCATCTGCTTGCCTCTTGATATTCCTTTCCCTATGTCTTTTGGTTTCCCCGTGGCACCCGGATTTTAGTCCCTCCTCTGAGGTTTTTAACAATTTTCCTATTTGGGTCAGACTCCCCAATCTCCCTCTCCATCTTTGGCAAGGAGCTGTCCTGAAGGAGGTGGAGGAGACTTTGGGGGAGTTTCTGCTTATTGACCATGATTCTTCTAATATTTTCCATTCTACCTTCGCCCGCATTCTGGTAGATATTGATATTTCGCAGGATCTCCCTGCTACAATTAAAATTGAGTCATCTAAAGGTTGCTGGATGCAACAACTAGATTTTGAGGGCATCCCCTTTAGATGTAGAAAATGTTTTAAAATAGGCCATCATGCAACACATTGCAGCTCTAACTTTAAAAAGAAGAAAGTTTCTCATACCTGGTGGAAGGATGCTTCCACCAAGCATTACACAATCTTTAAAAGCTCTTCTCAGATTTTGAAGAATTCCGATCCCGTCTCATGTCTTCAGAAGCCTGTTGTTGAAGAAAATGGTTCGAATCCTGTTTTGCCTCGTGTAGAACCTACAGGGATTGTCGTTGATGTTGCTTCTATTCTCCCAACTAAGCAGGGACTTCACTCTCCTTTGCTAGTGGATACTAGACTTTCGGCTGGCGGATCTGCGGTTGCTGTTCCTGCCGGTCCTGCTGGAGTGGTTATCGTTGAGGATTTTGGCGTTCCTATCTCTCTTGCTGGGAGTAATTCTGGCTTTCTTTCTGAACTGAAGCTGGGGGCTGGGTCCTCTGTCTTGGATTAGTTGTGCTGGTAGGAAGAGGCTGCAAGAGTTGAAGATGGTTGGATCACTGTCAAAGGGAAACAAGCTAAGAAATCTTCCTCTTCGTTTGACATGACCCTTCGTTCTCATAAAAAGGGGAATTTTGGATAGCTTTGCTGCTATCTTTTTAGGACTGCCATTTAAAATGATCATATTATTGCAGTGTTCTAGGTCCGTTGTTTGAGGGTCCTGCCTTTTATTCCGGCTATACTGATTCGTTATGGGAGCTTTTAATGTTCTATCTTAAGATTCTTATGTTAAAGGGTTTCGAGGCCCCTTCAAAACGTGATGTTACCATTAATCAAAAATAATAAAGTGACTTCATTAAATTTTCACTTAGTTCACCATTGAAGTCACTTTATATACTTAATAAATTAATTAAATAATATTACCCTCATGATTTATTTTGAGGGCTAATATTAATTAATTAAATTAATTACTTTCATTTCCTTATTAAATATTCATATTCCAAGGTCACATTAGAAGGGGGCATTACAGGTTCAGAGGTAAGTTTAAAATTTCTACCTAATTGTGTTTTTTGGTAGATTGTAAAACAAAAGGAAGAAAGGAAGAAATCTTAAATCAAGGGCTTTAATGATGGATGGTTACGGATTTTATACTTTTAATTGGGTATCCGATTTCAACCCTATAAAAGATGCATTTGAAAAAATACCCGTTTGGGTCAAATTATATAATATGCCTTTAGAATATTGGAATGAAGAGTCCAGAATTATATAATATGCCTTTAGAACATTGCTAGATCTGTGTAGAGTCCAAGACGCCTATGTTTAATACCCATTTTAGGTCACTTATGAATTAAATCAATTAAAATAAAGTCATCCCTTTTGATATTTAATTTTTTTGGATAACTTAAAAATAATTAATTTAATTAATTTACTTCACCAAAATTGGGGATATTACAACATCAAGTGTTGTGAATCAAAATTAGAGAGTTGTACAGTGAGTAGGATACATGTTGGAGGAGGAATCAACTACAAAGGACCAGTGTCTAACACGTTTATGTTGTCACAAAAAATATTTTCCAAAGCAAAAGCATTCATATAGGTAGCCATACAAAAGAAAATTCTTATAGTTGATGGATTGGAGAAGCTAAGCTTCATGGGACCATCCAAATGTGTAATGTGTAAATATGAGAATGTGTAAATATGAGGAAGTGGTTGTTGATCATTTGATGATAAGTTTTCTATAGCAGCATTTATATTCCAATGATAGATGCTAACCACCTTGGAAACCCATGCTTCCATTGCCTAATAACCAGCAACCATTCAAGGATGAGACTTATGCTAGCGACTATGCCATGAGATTTTTCGTGATACAAGGAAGAAGACCAGTATCTTATCATTTTGAATTGTTCAAGGGATCATTATATATATGCACACGATTTATGGATCAAATGTATTAGGTAGAGGGAACACATATGATTCAAGGTCCATAGAGATAAGATAGATATAAACATATCCATCTCGAAGATCAAAAATCTCATACAGTCATAGGACATTCAATACATGCTGATATATTGGAGATGTATCTTATATATGATAAGTTAGTCCAAGCCAATCCCATACTAAGCCTAAAGGCGGAACTTTGGCCCCCTTGGCCTCAGTGGCAGGTGTTAGGCATCCACATGAGGTGGTCTACTTAGTGGAATGATTGTTTTGCTTATCTATTTATACCTCACCTCCTCTGTCTAAAAGCCAAAAGGTTCTTACGAAAAGGTGCTCTTAGCATCTTTCCCTTAACTAGTATTGCAATAGGGTGCCCTAGCAATGCTCCCTTGATTGCAGACTCCATAGGAAAGCTACTTACAGTGGGGTACCGTTATCGTCTTTCCCTCAACTAGTACTACAATAGGGTGCCCTAGCGATTCTCCCTTGATTGCAGACTCCATAGGAAAGCTACATGCAGTGGGCTACCCTTACCGTCTTTCCCTTAACTAGTACTACAATAGGGTGTCCTAGCAGTTCTCCCTTAATTGTAGACTCCGTAGGAAAGATACTTATAGTGGGGTACCCTTACTATCTTTCTCTTAACTAGTACTGCAATAGGGTGTCCTAGTAGTTCTCCCTTAATTGCAGACTTTGTAGGAAAGCTACTTATAGTAGGGTGCCCTTAACGCTTTTCCTACCCACAATGGATGGTAGAATTACTGCCCTTGGGATGGAAACAACCTACCATAGGCTCCCATTATGGCCTTGCCTTAGGGTGGTTGAATTACTCCTATCCATGACAAACTCCCAGTCCATTATGCCTACCTACAATGGACGGTAGAATTACTGCCCTTGGGATGGAAACAACCTACCATAGGCTCCCATTATGGCCTTGCCTTAGGGTGGTTGAATTACTCCTATCCACGAAAAACTCCCAGTCCATTATGGATTTAAAGGACAAATTAGGAAAAAACAAAACAAACACAAACAATTTAGCAAGCAGACTGTCTGTATATTGAGACTGAATTAATTATATATATATATATATATTCTTTCCACATTATGTCTTTGGAAATGTTTCATCATTTCCAATGTCATTCTCTTGACATTAAACATAAATAAAAACTGAGACTCAACCTTAATATTGCACAGGTATGCGTATCTGTGCCCTGCAAAATATCTCTGTGATACGCTGCTAGTACTCAGCGGTATGTGTCTTGTTTGGGACTTCCTTTTTATTCCTTTTATAAGCTGACCTATTCCATTCCTCCTTTTATATTATCCTCATTTTATCTTTACCCTGTAGGATGGCAGGATCATGCTCTGATACCACTTGTAATGCCCCCTTCATATCACTTATCCTAGTTTCTTGTTATAATCGTGTATTGGTTGATTCAAAGAATAGATGCATGGCACATTGTCTTAAATCGTGTTTGTCCATCTATATGATTGAAAGGTCACACCTTTTCATCAAATTCGGGAGGAGTTGTGACCCTTCATAATTGACCCTCTTTCCAAAAGTCACAACACTTCATAATCATAGTCCTTTCGAAAAATCACAACCCTTCATAATCACAATCCTTTCCAAAAATCGCAACCCTTCATAACCACAATCCTTTCGAAAAGTCACAACCCTTCATAATTAAAACAATTTCAAAGAGTCACATCCTTTCATCATTGCTACCTTTTGAAAAGGTAACTTCCTTATTTTCTTCACATTCCTTTCATCTTCCATTAATCCTTCTTTAACTCCCTCCTTTTTTCGTTCCTTCTTTTTTTCAAATGAACTTTCCTCCCTTTTATATCTTATTTTGAAGGAGTCACGTCTCTTTATTACATATCTCTTGACCTTTCATTAGATTTAGTTAATTTATATTATTTTATTTTATATTATTTATTTTATGTTTATTATCATTTATTACTAAATCCTATTTAGAAAGGTAACATACTTTCTACAATATTGTCTCTTGTAGTTAATTTTATTTATTTATTCATTCATTGTAATTTTATTATTATTTATTTAAAATCTTATTTTATTGATAATAGATTGTCATATTATTATTATTTATATTTCATTTAATTATTATTTATATTATAATAATATTTTATTATTATTTCTTATTTATTATATTTTAGTATTAATTATAATATATCATCATTTATTGAATAATATTCTATTAGTTAATTATTATTAAAATTTTATCTTAAAATGGGGACATGCCATTAGGTTAGGAAAGCTATTCAATGTAAATGCACTCATAAGGATAGATTCGATTAGAGTAACCCTTGGGGAATGATTTCTATTGACGATCCATAGAGAGGGTCAATACATATGAGTCTTCAATGTTAATTGTAATCTTTTTTTAAAGTAGGGGAGGCTAGAGAGATAATCAATGTGGTCTTTGAATCAATGATCAGATCATAATGACAACACAATCTTTGAGAAACATTGGACAACGTTGTAGTTGGTTTTGGATTTCATCTAGGAATAGGGATATGGTTAGTACTCAACAAAGCTTCCTTAGGACGTTGGACTCCATTTGTAATACATGCCATAGGTAGAATGAGGCCCTTCATAAACATCAAGCAAAATGGTGGATTGAATTCCTCGATACGGGATTGGAGCAATGACTTTACCTGTGGTAGACTAGTTGTTTTTATGACATTATTGAAAGTGGGAGGGGAATCTAGAACCATAAGTTTGTGCTTAAAGCAGCAACTATAATATAATGTGAAGTGGTGTATAGGTATAGATAAATCCTTATAGATTGTTTATAAAAACTACATATCACCATTGGTGGTGTGAGTTAAAGGAAGAACAATACCCCATGGGTATTTTATAATTACGGCCTCCATATTGAAGCAAACCCTGTTTTGTAGATGTTTTCTTAAAGTTAATATAATGGATCCTATTCATTGATCAATTTTAAAAAAATAAAATTATTATGTATTTAAACTTTTAAATCTTAATATGAAAAAGTTCAAATTATAAAGCTTAAATTTTGTTTTTTTATAAAAAAAATAAAAACACTTTATGATGAAACACTTGATTTTTTGATAGTTTAAAGGCCCAATGCAAGGTTTCCTTATAGATTTCATCATCATGTAGTGTGAAAAAGACTTTGCATGGGTATATTGCATGTCAATTGAGGGTACAAACAAAGTGAAGTGCAATTTATTGTGGTGACATGCAGCAGATGGATTCCTTGTTTTATATGGCATTTGGCAAAGTAGTCATTTGACGATGTGAAGGGTCTCCTTAAATGTCTTCCAAACAGTATGCAAGCCTCTAAATTCAACTTTGTGCAAAATTTTTTATATGACGTGTCGAATCACTCTTAGTGACTTTCCTTTCCTGATGATGAATCACTGAGAGTGATTCAAAACGTTGAATAAATTTTTTCATTGATGGATTGCAGAAAACTCATACCAGCTATGTCTTCCAAACGTCACCTATCAAGCAAGAAAAGTTATGGAAGTGCTTTTAGGAAGGCAAAGAAACCAAGGGTGGGCGCACAAGTTCTAAGGCTAGAGTCAATCACTTTGTAGCTTGACATTTGTATTTTGTGATTGGTTTTGAGGGTTAAAATTTTGAAGTGGAACTATATAATAACACACTTTGCAATCTTGAGTATAAATCACAATTTCAAAATCAATGAAAAAAAATTATTTTTCAAAATTACTGGTGTACCTCATTTTTAGTCTCTTCATGACGACTTTAAATATTAGAAAACATCAATTGTTCCTTTGGTTGGGAATTTTTCTATATTTTTTGGATTCCCAATATTTTAATTGAGAAATTTAAATTATCTTTCTGTTTTGTTTTGCTGAGATATTCTTGACAAAGGTGTTTGCTTGTATGCTTCACCTTTCAAAATGGGCTTGACACAATCTTTGTTTGTCATTGTGAAAACCCATGGCAAACATTGCAATCTTTTGTGACCTCCGAAAACATTTTTATCTCTCTTCCTTACCTTTTTCAAACTTCATATGATCAGTGTTGTACACATTACTAGGTGTGCTCAACACTCCCCACTTTGATACCAATGCTGCTAAAATTGATGTAATTAGACTGAAAAATATTGGTGTGTTTACTAAAAGCGAGAGCACAGCCTTGCATTAATTAAAATAGTCTAAAAATAGAAAGTAGTTACGAAGTATGCAGTTAGGAAGCTGTTTATAAATTACTGGTTATTCACAAAAGGTGCTTATGAATAGAGCAAAATCTCGGACAGAGATAAAACTAGAGATGACAACAAATACATATTTGTGTACTTATACGAGTTTATGACAAAAGACTACAGATTAATTTTTTGAACATGGAAAAGAGAAAATCTTTAGCACATCCCTTATCATTATGTTTGTGCCAGTATACTCTTGGGAGTTATTCTTTCTTCAAGTTCCTGCTGGTTCAAATCAATTCGGAAGCTTCTGTCCTGGGCTAGGGAAAAGGCTCATGGTGCCATTCATCACTTCATTGTGGAACAGATTAAGTGAAGTATAGCATATTGATCTATCTTTTACAGATAACTATTTTTTTTATGAATCACTTAAGCAAGATGATGCAAACATGAACATTGCTCTTTCAGTTCTTAGAAGCTGCTCATTGACTTCAGTTTAGCTTTAAAGGCTAAAGAACTTCTGCTTAGGAGATCAAAACAAGTTGTTTAGGTTTTCAACACAATTTTGCTTTATGTTTTGTATTTCTGAGGTGGTTCATTCTAAAAACCTTTGGTTTGTATATTTGGGTCTATCCCCAGAGACAATAGGTGAATTAGCACTGATTATGTGGATGGATTAATCTGATATTTTTTCCAATCATCAAGCAGTTTTAGAGGGAATGGTTTAGGGAAGGGATTATTTGGGAGTACCTTTTCCCAGGTTCATCTTAATTGCCAGCATAAGATGAGTGAGTGAAGCCTTGCTTAAGAATTTATTCTGGGGAGAGGGTGTTATAAGGGTGTGGGTCCTGGCCCTTGTTGGAGAAAGCAGGGAATTGGGAGTTGGGGTCCTCGAAATAAGTCAGCAGCACTTAGTACTCTAGTAGGCAAGCTGGGGATAATAGGGCAGCCATTACTTGGAACAGAAAATGTTGGTTGAGTAGGAAGGCTACCTGACCTTTTCGTTATACTTGCTTTTGTGGGATCCTCTAGGGTCCAAGTTATTCCTTGTGTCAGAAGAGTGCCTCTTTAAGTCGATGGAATGCTATCTTTCTCCAGGTTGATTACTTAATTAGAAGCTATTTACATAGATTTGATGGTGTTGCTAGCTGTAGTGCGAGATTGCATTTGTCCATGCTCTTGCCAGCTAGCTTCTTTCTTTTTATTCTATAAATTTTAATAGGAGTGTTTCTTTTATGTAAACATTTATATTTAAAATACATTGCTTCCCCATTAATAACCACTGAGAAGATTATACGACTCCTTGTATTCATCATGAAATATGTATTTTGATTCCCAAGACCGATAAATTCACCTGAAAATATCTTTTGAAGTGATGACACACTAGACATACATTTTGTTGCGATCTGTGAACTAATTTTCATGTCAGAAAGGTGTTGTGCATTTGTATAAATTAGTAAAGTCCTGATTGACAGGACATTGATAGCTTGAAATTGTATTTTTTGTTTTTAAAGAACATGTATATAAGATAATTTCTCACCTTTTCTTACAGTGATTGATGCATTCTTTAATTCTGAGCAGTGTTTGCTACTGCTAATTAGTTGTCCACGATGCTTATGCCTGATGAGCATGAGTACTTGCTTGCCATATAAGGGAGTTTGGATAATAAAAATTTATAAGGAATAATTGTGGTAGAAGGCATCATTATCAGAATTTGCTAATACATTTTATAGTTCAACTCGCTATTTGGAGGGAACAACAAATGGAAAATGGTAGAAAATTGTTCAAAGAAATAAAAACGGGTGATTGTCACGGAAATGTCAGGAGTTACAATGTTACCAAGTCCCTTGTGAATGGATATGTATTTACTATTTAGCACTAGAGTGATGGATGAAGATTTTAAACTTTGAATCCTTTTTATGTTGATCAGCCCTCAATTTTTCATTTGTTGACTTTGTATTTCTTCTGACTTCGAAGTCTCAAGGGTGAATGGGGAATGGGGAAATGGATGATTGCACAAGGTAGTTTAGCTGACTGTGGGTGAAAATCTTTTACTTTGTGAGCCTGGTGAAAACTAATAGGTGTTTTAGTTTGTTTATTCCTGCAAGAAGTTGCCCCCTTATGCTTGACAAATTTCAGTCTGAAATGCTTGATAAGCATATTCTGTCCTGTGTGGAGTTTCCACTTCTCTGGTTGACTTTAACTTTTTAATAATGCGTATATTAAGATCAATAAATAATGCCTTTCTTAAGCCTTCGAGTTTAATTGCAGGCTTCAAATCTCTCCATATACTCCTAAGTTTTTTTTTATTTTTTTTTATTGTAAAGCCTGCTCATATAATATGATTTGTTTCTAATAGGCTTATGGTCATGTTTACGTTTTGCAATATAATATCTCAACTTGGCAACATGGCATCTTACTTTTGTGCTTTGTGATTACATGTATTCGATGTAAGCACTGTTTGTTTTTCTTTTCCCATTTACACTTATATTTCTGCAAACTAAACTTTTTATAAGCAAGACTTTTAATTTATTTTATTGAATGTTTGTAGTTTCTATCATAAAGTGAAGGTAGAACGTTTGCTAACCCTTCTTTATATAAATCTACACATGCATACAAGAAAATATGACTGCATGGGCACATGGTGGCCTTTGAAAACAAATGCCAGTATACCAAAGTTGAGGGCTACTGGATACTACATCAATCCCTTCGTACAACTATTAATAAGTCACAAAAACTGAATTTCTTTTTGAATAAGTTTCAACTGTAAGTTATGTACATTTGTTTCTTAGAGTTGTCATAATGTAGGTGAACTGGAAACCTTGATTTACTCCAGAGCCTGGTCATGAGATCAAAACCCATGTAGTACAAGATCTGAAAATATATTAGGTAAAGTTGTAAAATTCCATTGTTCCATCAAGGTGGGTTTCATATCACAAATTGTCATGGTAGATAGGTTTTGACATTAAAAATCACCCTTAACTTCACATTATAATCTCTCTATAGAAGTCCTCCATTGTTTTTCCCTCAAATGTGATACTTATTTTTCTTTTTTATCAAACAGAGGCCCAGTGCAAAAGATCTACTAAAACTTCGTCTTATCAAGAATGCTAGAAAAAGCCCAAGGCTTCTTGAAAGAATAAGGTGTGTATGTTGGTTGGATTTTGAACTGTGAACAATTGCTAGTACCTCGACTCTTACACACAATGAATATCAATTACATCATTGTTGATTTTTGGGAATTTCTAGATTTTGGCATGTACAGGGTTTGAAATGTTTCTATCAAAACGCCAATTACAATTTGTGTTGAGATATAAGGTTTGCTGAGAACTAATAGTTCTTTTACAGTCAGTAGCCAGAAATACTTATAATTACTGAATCTGACATGCACATAATTGAGTTTTCAGAGAGCGCCCAAAGGTCCAGATTAGAAAAAGTAAAGACATACAGAGGTTTGATCAAACTTATATGGAAAACTCTACTGAAAATGTGAAACTGCCCAAAGTATTAAGAGACGATGAGTCTCTTCTTTTCAGGTGCTCCAGCTATCCCTGCCTGATATTTATTTTTTGTCAAAAGCCAGAGATCGAGATGTGTTAACTTCATATTTAACTTTTTATAGTAGTGGAAAGATTGGAAGAAATGCTAGTTGGGATTTTGGTACGGCAGTTACTCAGAGCACAGGGACAGTTCGTAGTGCAGTGAAACCTACCCAACTTGTGGGAAACAAAGAAAGAAAGGCAGATGGAATATCCAATCAAAATGTTGTAAAGGGTGCATTTGATAGAGAAAATGAGTGGAATAATTTCTCTAGTTCTAATGCATCACGAGGAACATCTACTAGTATTGATCCTGCTGAAAGCTCCTATGGGATTGCAGAAGAGGGAAGAGAAAATTTCTCTTTAGAAGATGTAAGAGATCTTATGTGTTTTTTCTGTAGTTAGAAACTTCTGTTTGTGTTAGTAATAGGCATATTGATTAGCATTTTTAGGAGCTGAATATCTTTATGTTCAGGGGAAGCTATCTATTAGCAGTTCTGGAACTCTGGTGGGTGTCCATTTTCAGAGGCAAGGCCAAGCCAATTCAGGTTCCACTGATAGGAGTTTTTCACAGGTATGCATGTTATCCAGCATAGTCTTATACCTCTTGGACTCCTTTTTATTACCTTTCTTTATATATATATATATCCATGTTCTCAAGCTGATATCAATTCGTTTGCACAGTTTAGCAGCAGAGATACATCTAGTGAAGATGTGTCCACCAGTGGTACAATTGTTGTTCGGAATAAAATTGACGAGTCAGAAACTACTGTCCAAAATCCTAGATCTAGACTGGGGAATCAAGAAAAGGCTTCAAATATTTCTCGTGAAGACAGTGCCACTAATCTTGCTGAAGTAAGGCCCTCGATTTCTGATCTCTTTGAATGTTGGTAGATAATGTTACTTCATTTAACTGTATATTGACAGAGGCCTCTATTTGTCAGGCAAAGGCTGCATTGCAGGCTGGACAAAAAAGAGGAACTCCTAGAGAAAAGAATGCTTTATCGAAGGTCCACATGGAAGGACAGGAGTCAAAATCTATAGAAAGATTAGCTAGTACAGCTTCTATGAGGTATTACTGCTTTACCCCATAAATCTATGTCATGTAGAGGTAGCATTTATTTCTATACTTTTCTGCTATTATTTTCTTAAGTGATATGGTTTTGCCTGTTTGAAATTAAAATATTGGAGGTGAAAGTTCTGTATGGTGCATACAACTGATCTTAACAATCTTGTCATTTATAGGGATACACGTGACCTTTGGGATGTACCAAAATCGACTTCAAAATCTACAGGAAGGCGAGTGAGTGAGGATGAGGATGGTGCTCGGTCTGCTGCAGCTGCATCATCTCCTGCATTATCCATGTTGCTAATTCCTGCATTGAAAGAGGTGAATAAACATAATTATTCCGACAAACATTCATTTTATTGCTCCCAGGTGCTATCTTGATATAGAAGGTACTTTAATCTGTTATCTAGTTATGTCAGGATAATCAGAGTGTAGGACATGCTTTATTTTTGGGTTGATTATAACTGAATATCTTCTTAGAAGTAAGCCCTAATTATGGCCCATTCTGATTTTGCTTAGAATCGGGAATGGATTTCCTTATTTTCATGTATAATTAAATTATTATGCCAATTCACTTTCATGTTTAAAATTGTGTTTTTGCATCTAAACTATAATTGTTGGGTTATATCTATTGCAGTAAAGTTAGCTGAATAATTGTGACTTTAACTTAATTTGGCTGTGGGAATTGGGATCCCGGTAGTTGTCAGACAAACAAAGAGAGTTCATCTAATTAGTCACCTATTACAGTTGGCACTTAAAAGTTTTAGCTTCCTCTTTCCTTACCAACTTGAGTTGGTTTAGCTTCACAACCATGGTTAGAGTGAGGAAGGAAGCATTAATTTATTTAAAAAGAATTTTGGTTAACATGATTGTCAAATGCTTGTTTAGGTGTAATGCACCACAGAGTTGACGATTTAAATAAGATATAAAATAAGCTTACACAACAGTCAATCAATGATAATCTTTTATATTGAGCAACATAGTTTGCAGACCATTGTAAAGTTTTGAACATACAATTTGATCAAAAGACTTGTTGCTGAAGTTTTGCAGGAGAACATTGAATGAAAGTATACTTTCAGGAGAAAATCAATACAATTTGTTGTTGCAGCTTGTAAAGAACCCTAGCTGGCTCTTTTGAATCCACTTAATTTGAATTTAAAATATTTGCAAACACTTGTTCAAACTTACTTTAATTTGCAATTTTAAAATAACTTCCTCCAATTCAGATATTAAACTAAAACAATACGAAACTCTGCATAAACTCTATTACACATCCAGTTTATAAATTTATTACACTAGTTGCAAATTGTATAATTTCAGAATTAATTAACATGGAATTTAAAGCACCTTGTATTTATGTTTGACTGCAATCTGCAATTAACTCCAAGAAAATTCAACGCAGCACCTCAGAATTAAGTTAGTCGCCATTATGATGGGCCAAAATTGCTATGCTTGGCACGTGCTCTGCTGAATATCAACCATAGGCCCTTGAAACATATATAACAGCTCCAAAAGGAAGCCGTCTTGGCTGAAGAAGAGGAAATGCAGCCTCTTCCTTCACGTCCAGCCTGCCCTAGCCTTCACTCAGAACTAGCGTGATGACAATGAGACTTCATGCCAAATCAGAATCATCTCCTTGAACGCAGCATTGAGATAATTTGGTGTCTCTTGTCAATTTGGAAGACCTCAGCAAATTCGAATACAATTACCAAATGAAGAAACACAGAACTCCTCCAAACAATTTCAGAACTTCAGCAGGAAGACAAATCAAACCCCCGAATGAATAAATTGATTTGCCTATAGAACAAACTTCTCAAAATTCCAGTATACCTCAGCACTGGATTATGATCTCAGATACAGCTGCAAAATTCACCATCAATCTGTAATGGCTCAAATTGCCAGAAGAGGAATCAGTCCTCAAAACCCTAGCTGGCTTGTCTCTCTCACAAACTTCAATAAAATCATAATTCAACAATGGGTGATTTTCTTTTCACAAAGCATTGCTTTTATAATTCAAAAGTGTCTTCTCTCACACACTTTTCACTTAAAACACTTTTTATACTTAGGCACATATTGAATAATATAATTTATTAATTCATTTGGCTCCCAAAAAAACCTTTTCACCAATATCATGAAATTATGACATGCAAGGTCCCTGTTTCTTGTGCCCAAGATTTAAAACTTTTCATCTTGGTTCCAACGAGCTATAACACTAAGGTATCCAGCATATAATACCAACAAAAATGGCAACCTTAGCAAATTTAATTAAATAATAATAATAGACCACCTGTCTTGCCAAAACAATTGAAGAAGCGACCGAATCGAAATCTGTCTGAACAAGATTGATCTAGATGATGAAAGATGATGAATGAACTTGACAGGGTGACTTACTAAAAATAGATGCTCTCTCCAAGATTTTTGGAGCCTAAACCGGAAGCCAGAAATGAAAACCAAGAGCATCACTCAACTCCTCTAACTCATCTGAGCTCATTAGAACTATCCATTGACTTACTATAAATAGTAAGTTCACACCAAAGACCCTCTAAACACCTCGCCAGACCACGAGGATCACAATAATGACCTGGTACCATCAGATCAATGACCTGCAAATGGGGACATTACAGTCCTCCCTCCCCAAGATTGCTTGTCCCCAAGCAATCACCAAAACAAGAAACATCACAATCCACTTGGATCTCATAGAAAAGAGTATACCGTGCCATTGACATCAACTGTAGGCTCCTGTAACGTCACCCAAAATACAAATCGGATAACTCTGTAAAGAGACCCAAAACAACTACTCACCCAAACTCTTGTACTGAATCTGTCTCTACTCGAATCTCGAAAGAAGTGAACTTCAATATCATCAAAAACCAAGATGTATGGGAGACTCAGATCCCATACACACTGAACTCCCCCTGTGCTCCCAACTGACCTATACTGAGTGTGTAGACCATTTGCACAACAGTGATGAATACCCCTAAACAAAGCTGTACCAGGACCCGGATATCCACACACTGCATAATCTCTGCAGCCACCATAACTCTGCAAGTTACCTGCTACTGACTTGCAGCCAAAACTCCCATCAACTACTGATGGCAAGAACCCATCCCATAATGGATGATAAGGACTAGGAGCCAAACTACCCTTGCGAGAGATGAAATCTTCTACCCGTGGGTCAAAAAACAAATCATGAACATGCCCCACCATATACAGCCGGTCGGAAACCCCAATTTTTGTCAATAGTTCATCATTACCAAACTGGGGGTCATGAGATGGCTCCAATCTCTGACTCTGCATAACTATAGGCTGGGTAGGCCCCTGAGCAACTCTCTCAACAAACCCAACCTCGAAATTCCTGTGGGGAAGCATTGTAGATAGAGTCTCCACAATCTTCCCTACCAACCTCTGGATAGCACAAGAGCCTTGGATGAGAGTACCCTCAGATACTCTATAAGAATCCTGTCGCACATCTGCACTCTCAAGTAAATACTCCATAGATGACTCGGTGCAGTAGAAATTATACATGAAAGGGTCAACTTGCTCCCCTGCAATCCACAGCTGATCCCTCTGAAAATGTGGCATAGCCAACTGTCCCATGCTATTAGCTATGTGAGATGATGAAATAGATTCACTCCCAGCTAAGGGAAGCAAATCAACCCGAGAGCTCGACTCCCTTGGTACTCATACCTCATCCGAACCAAGAGCTCCCATATCCTGAACATGTGTGTCTGCCACATCATCATGTTTCTCATCACCACCCGTAAGAGCAAACTCACCACCAGCCACCTCAATGTGCAATCGAATTGGGTCTGGGGCTGGTGTGGACTGCAAATGCTCCAACTCCATGGTCAGCTCCTCTAATTGGATCTGCGACTCCTGAAGGGTTCGCTGAGTGTCCTCTAAAACCTCAGTAGTCGCTGTGAGCTCCTGGGTAAGCTCACTCACCTCCTCTCTGTCCATCAGTGCCTCATAAGCTGTACTCTCCCACTCCACCAGGTGATCTCGGTTGGCTACCATCTGTAAGTAGTTATGTCTCAAAATCTTGACAGGCTCACACAAAGTATGAATCTCTGTCGATGAGAGGTAACCACCATTGGCCTCATCTATCATAGGAGCACCCCAACCATAAACAACCAACAACTGACGATCGGCATCAAAATGCTTGAGAGTAGAAGTAATATCTTTCTCATCAACTCGCAACTGGCTAGTCACATGATGGCTCTGCACGACAAGCCTCCTACGAACAACCTCAAACGCACTGTCTACACTATGAGAGGAAGCTATGTCCAACAAACTCCCCTCAAGATCACTGTCTCTCTGTGTACTTTCATCTGAGTACACCTCAACAAATTGAGTATAGGCATCGGACACGTCCTCATCTAACCCCGAGGAAGTTGCTGCTGAATCTGACTCAACACAATCTCCAACTACTTCGTCCTCTGCAACCATCTGACAGTCCAGATCTTGAGACACATCCTCATGAGCTACCAAAGAAGTAACCCCGTCTCTAAAGGTGGAAGCCCTGGCTGTAACAAACTCCTGCCACTCATAAGCTTCCCTATCCTCATCTGTGAGTCCCTGTAACACATAATCTTGGAACCCACCATCACCATAAGTCAAATATAGAAAGCCAGAAACACTACAACACTCATCGTCCTCACTCTCAGCATCGGAGATATCTGCAATGCTAGTGTCCACATCATCTATCCGCATCTCCTCTACTAACTTTGGCTGCAAACACGACTCAATGTCGTCATGTAAATCAACTATACAGTGGCATGAAACTACGTCGCCTAAATCAACTGCAACACTCCCATCCTGAGTGTCATCACCAGAAAGCTCCATGCACACATCCTCAACACAGGAAGAAACCACTGTCTCTTGTATTGATCCCACACTCCGACTGCTATCATAAATCTCTGAGCTGTCAAAGCTCATACGCTCCTCGCAATCATCACCCAACATCTCATAGGGGGTGTCATCTCCAATGCAACTCACAACATCCTCAAAAGTGTCATCAGATGTGTCTATACTATCAGCTCCCACATCTCCTGTTGAAATCTCATCTGTGGACACGTGTCTCTACATACATGACTCAACGTCAAGCTGTGCACCAATAATGCTAGAGCACGAACTGTCATCAACTAACCCCGCTGTAATGCCCAGATCACCAACCTCACCACTGGGAGACTCCGTACATGCCTCGGTCCTATCTGAGGAAGCAACTGCCTCCTGAACTGGAGCAACACTACTACAGCTGACATAAACATCTCCAATAATAACTCCTTCCATGAAAGAGTCTGAACACTCAGTAATAACTGTAACATTAGTTGCCTCTGTACAATCCGTAGTGACTGCTTTGGGAGCCTCAACCCGGTGATGCTCAGCACTGCTGTCATCCAATGGCACTGAAACATCCACTGGTTCCAGTGCAATAAATCTATCATTAGCACTGCGAATGGGAATAGCAGGTGCTGAACTAGATGTAGGAACATCAGCATTACGGACAACTATCGGAGAAAACTCCAGCCTTCTCCCCTGCAAACTCAATGTCGGCCTTCTAAAGGTAGAGACCATATATCTTGCTGCCCTATCTACTGTAATTGGATCCGACAAACTCTCTTCCAATCTCTGCTGATGCAATCTAAGTCTCTCCATGCTTTCTACTAAAGCATTTAATTCCGCTCTATTTCCCTTACTGCTATGACGACTTCCGAAACTGGATCTCCTGTATTTATCCATAGCTAGGAAAAATGGAAGTGCTGGTCACTTTTAAAATACTTTAGAAAATAAATGAATCTAGACCCCACAGGATGGCAGGAAAAATGCTCTGATACCACTGTAAAGAACCCTAGTTGTCTCTTCTGAATCCACTTAATTTGAATTTA
Organism: Chamaecyparis obtusa; assembly: GCA_027943335.1. Taxonomy (NCBI): domain Eukaryota; kingdom Viridiplantae; phylum Streptophyta; class Pinopsida; order Cupressales; family Cupressaceae; genus Chamaecyparis; species Chamaecyparis obtusa. Next base: position 1,926,983 of record BSBK01000944.1, read on the forward strand.
AAATATTTGCAAACACTTGTTCAAACTTACTTTAATTTGCAATTTAAAATAACTTCCTCCAATTCAGATATTAAACTAAAACAATACGAAACTCTGCATAAACTCTATTACACATCCAGTTTATACATTTATTACACTGGCTGCAAATTGTATAATTTTAGAATTAATTAACATGGAATTTAAAGCACCTAGTATTTATGTTTGACTGCAATCTGCAATTAACTCCAAGAAATTCAACGCAACACTTCAGAATTAAGTTAGTCGCCATTATGATGGGCCAAAACTGCTATGCTTGGCACGTGCTTTGCTGAATATCAACCGCAGGCCCTTGAAACATATGTAATAGCTCCAAAGGGAAGCCGTCTTGGCTGAAGAAGAGGAAATCACGTCCACCCTGCCCTAGCCTTCACTCAACAAGGAGTGTAAGAAATAACAGTCTTTGCAAAACGATGACAAGGAAGGCGGCTTCCTGTCTTCAAAGTAAATTCTATCCCTGCCACAATACGGCCCTAAGGAAAAAATGCACAGGACCACTCAATGCTAAAGATGCCTTGAGAAACACAAGCAATTCACTGGCATAAACACATCCAGCTCACAGCTCAACAAAACAATGAAGAAAGCTACGTTTCTTCATAGGAATTGGATTTCAAAACCCTTGTCTCTCCACTTTTGATTTGCTTCCTTCACAAATAACTCAAATAAACAAATGGCAAATGGATTTCCCAACACTGTAAACATTTAGCAAGAAACAATGATATTCTCTCCAGAACTGAAGACCAAATATCAAACCTCAACAACACTAGAAGAAGCTCAACATTCTCTCCTTGAAGAAGACCAAACCCTAGCTCTATCCACAAAAAAATCGAATTCCTTCTCCAGACAAACTTTTCACTTTTTCATTTCATAAAATGATCAATTGGTATATAAAGTGCTTTTTCGAGTTGAATACATAGCTTTTTGAAAAAGCTTCAACTTTACATTTTTCACTTAAGTAGCTTCTTCATCACAACATCACTTTATAACATTAAAGTTATAAAGTTGTAAAGTTATTAAATTAAAATAACTTAATTTAATAACGACAATTAAAATATGAAGCCACTGAAACAATCTGACTGTAACAAACTAATTTCTGACAACAGAGCCTTGAGCTCAAACTGCCCTGCCAGAAATAGCCATCTGCCAAAAATAGACTTACTATAAATAGTAAGTCTTTCAAACTAGAGATCCCTGATACATGATCTTGAAACATTTGACAACATTGTGCAGACACCCTGCTAAACCAGGCCATACCCAAAATACCACTTACTAAAAATAGTAAGTCGACCAATCTGACCCAAACGAAGAGCGGACCTGATAACCAGAACCTCTAGAATGGAATCCAATCATTGGCTCTACCAACTGACCCCCTCTGATCACCTGATTAACTTGTGAGGGTCGCCAAACCAAGCTAATCTCAAGAGATTGAAAAACGGGGACATTACAGTCCTCCATTCCCAAGATTGCTTGTCCTCAAGCAATCAGAAAAAACAAGCAACATCACAGTCCACATGGATCCCAAGGATCATCATGAGTAATGTCCTGATCAACCCCATACTCCCGTGAAGAAATCAACAACATCAACAGTACCAACATCAACAACTAAAATACTGCACTCAACACCCAAATTGAAGATGTTGCAATAGGATCACCATGTGGGAGAAACTCAACCGAGAGTAACTCAACCAACAGACTAGACTTGCCCCTAGTCTTCGAGCTAACCAAACCATCATACTAGTCATCAAATGGATGCACTAAAGAACTCTGTGACTGATAGATGTGCTGAACATGAGGATTGTATGTAAAACTATAAGCACTGCTCAACGTGTACACCCCTGTAAACTGCTCAGCTAGGCCTGACCGACCTGTGTAATCTGCCTAATAATCAAGTGTACAAATCGGATCCCAAACATCATCATCATCATGATCGTACAATACCTGTAAGGGATCATCACTAAGCTCAAACAATTGATTGTCATAAGTCATAACGACATCCACATCAAATAAGGGATTGTTCACAAAGTGAACAACACCCATCTGTTGATCTGAGCCATAAAACTATGAACTGTGAGAGACATGACGTGTAATCTTCTCTATCTGCATGGACTCGTGTCTTCGAGAATCCTCACTATCTACTGCACAAAATGACATAGTGCGTAGACTTCCCTCAACATGACTCGGCAACACATACTCTCTGCTCTGGTACTCAAATTTGATCTGCATCGGGCTCATGCTAAGGCAAAACTCCTTAATCTCCTATATCCACTGCATCCTTAAAACCACATCCATCTCCCCCAAATCAAACACATAGAAATCAGATATCATCTCGTAATCACCAAGACACAAGGAGAGATCACGAATGCACCTAGTACAGGTAAAGTTGTAGCCATCAGCTAACCTGATTGTAAACCCTGCAAACTCTTCTACCTAAAGTCCACACTGGCTAACAACTCGCTCATGAATAAAGTTGTGCATGGCTCTAGTGTCCAACATAGAAACGTAGGGTTGTCCTTCCACTAATCCCTTCAATCTGAAAGCAGAGGGAAGTGGCACAGAGGTGGACAACACAATCGGAGATAGTTTGGCATCAATACCAAACTCTGGAGTAACTCTCTGCTCCTCTGTATCAAAACCAACAGCCTAATGAGAAGACTCAGCCTCACTCTCACCAGAATAAACCCATATAGAGCGATTCGCCTTGCCCTTAGGCTTCAAAGTACAAGAATGCTCTTTGTCATAAGGCTCTTTGCACCAATAGCAAAGCTGCCTCCTTGTCAGATCCTCTCGTGTGGCATCATCTAGTCTACCTACAGATTTCCTTCTATCAACAACTGGTGGAGGTAACTCATCTGCAGGAGGAATAGTCGGGCTAGGAGTAGACTTGCCCCGTGAAACCGAAGGCTCAAGATTCCTTGCCTTCTTCATAGCATCTTGCAAGGTAGGTGGATCCAAGGACTTAACCCGCCCTCTGTACGGCTTAGACAAACCCTCTATGAAAAGCATGACTCTCCTCTCGGAGATGTCATAAACCATAACTATTAGGCGTTGAAACTCACTGATAAAGGCCTCAAGGCCACCTGTCTGTCTCAACTGAGCTAACTCTCTAAAGTAAGTCTCAGGGTCCTTCCTGTCAAACCACTCTATCAGTCTATCTACGAACTCCTGGTACTCAACAATATGGTCATGATGCAGAGACACTAATCCATGATACCACTAGTCATGAGCTACCCCATCTAAATGAAGCACGACAAAACGAATAGTGTCCTCCTCAGACATAGGACGAAGTGAAAGGTACGTATCTAGCTTGTGGACCCATGCTCTAGCTGTAGTCTTCCCACTTCCATCGAAGTGGTCTAATGTCAACTTGTTGGTTGCCTGCTTGAGATCATTCTACCTAGGTCTATGCCTTGTGTCACGAGTTGGTCTGCCTCTAGAATGCTAACGCTTCTGTGTCAAATATCTGTCAAAATCAAATTTCTCTTTAGCGCCTCAAGAAGAGCATCCCACTCTGCAAAATGTGCCACCATGTCATCGACAAATGGTGCTGGCTCTGTCTCTACACTAATTGCATCCAGCTCTGGCCTCAAGAAAGTCAGACGATGAGGCCTGTCATAAGTACCAGTATGGTTAGCTCTATAATCTCGCCTGTCATCAGCTCGTGACCTGTGTGAGCTGACTAAAGCACTCCGCGCACCTCTGTCTCTAGCACGATCACCTGGTAATGTGATACACTGAAGAGTGTCTGAAAGCTGTGGCAATACAATTGCAACATGATGCTGTCCATTTGCAATATTTCCGAAGGCATCTTTGGCCTCCTTGTCAATATCATTCCCGATATTATTTATGTTCCTGTCTCCTGCCTGTTCATTCTGTGGGCCCTGTTCATTATCATCGGGAGGTGGTGAATTTCTACCCCTGCGGGTATAGTGCCCTCCCAGAATAAATCTATCTGCCATTATATTTTTTCCTCATACCCTTCAGGATGGCAAGATCAATGCTCTGATACCACTGTGGTGAGCCTAACTGGCTCTCAACTGAAAACTAGTTCTTTCCCCAATTTAATTTGCAATTTAATAGAGATCCAAAATATTTATAACTCGCAATTTTAAAATTAAAATCATAGATGTAAATTCACTATATTTCTCAATAATAATCATTTAACCAATCAGCAATTACAAATATGCCTTAACTATCCAACAAGTTTGACAAATACTGAATAGCATTAAAAGATAGGCACCTTTACTAGCAACACAAAGATCACCAAATTCTGGAAACTCCTGGCTGGAAAATGTCAATTCCAGACTAAACTCACAGCTTGTTATCATAGTCCGTATCCTTTAATCCATGACGCCCACTACCAAATTGCCATCACACTCACGCAAGGAGTGTAAGAAATAACAGTCTCTGCAAAACGATGGCAAGGAAGGCGGTTTCCTGTCTTCAAAGTAAATTCTATCCCTGCTGTAACTCCCAGCAACAATACGGCCCTAAGGAAAAAACGCACAGCACCACTCAATGCTAAAGATGCCTTGAGAAACACAAGCAATTCACTGGCATAAACACATCCAGCTCACAGCTCAAGAAAACAATGAAGAAGGCTATGTTTCTTCATAGGAATTGGATTTCAAAACCCTTGTCTCTCCACTTTCGATTTCCTTCTTTCACAAATAACTCGAATAAGCAAATGGAAAATGGATTTCCCAACACTGTAAACATTCAACAAGAAACAATGATATTCTCTCCAGAACTGAAGACCAAATATCAAACCTCAGCAACATTGGAAGAAGCTCAACATTCTCTCCTTGAAGAAGACCAAACCCTAGCTCAATCCACGAAAAAATCGAATTCCTTCTCCAGACAAACTTTTCACTTTTTCATTTCATAAAATGATCAATTGGTATGTAAAGTGCTTTTTCGAGTTGAATATATAGCTTTTTGAAAAAGCTTAAACTCTACATTTTTCACTTAAGTAGCTTCTTCATCACAACATCACTTTATAACATTAAAGTTATAAAGTTGTAAAGTTATTAAATTAAAATAACGACAATTAAAATATGAAGCCACTAAAACAATCTGACTGCACAAACTAATTTCTGACAACAGAGCTCCAAGCTCAAACTACCCTACCAGAAATAGCCATTTGCCAAAAATAGACTTACTATAAATAGTAAGCCTCTCAAACTGGAGATCCTTGATACACGATCCTGAAACATCTGACAACACTATGTAGACACCCTGCTAAACCGGGCTATACCCAAAACACCACTTACTAAAAATAGTAAGTCGACCAATCTAACCCAAACGAAGAGCAGACCTGATAACTAGAACCTCCAGAATGGAATCCAATCACTGGCTCTACCAACTAACCCCCTCTGATCACTTGATTAACTTGCGAGGGTCACCAAACCAAGCTAATCTCAAGATATTGAAAAACGAGGACATTACACCTTTCTGCACTTATTTTTTCAGTTTATGTGGTTTGACATTTTGTCAAACACTTGGCATGTATTCTTCTTAGGACTGATCTCTGAGGTTTTCCTTATTTCATAGGTTTTAGTTTGTGAAATGTTTTCTTCGAAAAAGAGTTGAATACAATGACTAATAGATAAAAATGACAAGATAATAAAGATAATAAACATAAGCTTATTCTTATTTCAAATCTGATTCAAACTGGAAACAGAAATATCTCTTCAAATTTCAGTCCTATTACAATCTGGAAATTTCAAGTTTCTTCTATTATTTGTGTCTATTATAATCTTTTATGCAACTGAGTTTGTGATCATTTAATAAAGATGCAAAGAATTTTATTTTATTGAGAGCTATACCTGAGGGTGGCAAAGATCATTGACATCTAACATCAATAACGATACATGTATATATATTTACATTTTTTTTTGATACTGCAGACTGCCGCCGAGCATTCTGAAGGACCAGCCCTTCGTGCAGCAGCAGATGCAGCTGACTCATTAATGGATTTAGAACGCCTAGCCCCTGGTGCTTGTGAAGTTTTAGTGAGTAGATTACTTCAACGACTTGGCAGGTCTGTTATATTTTTTTACATTTCAGTTTGTAGTTCCATAACAATATTGACTATACATAAATTGCTTTCTTCTGATAAAGCCATGTTTTGGGTTCATTAAGTATACAGAACTCAATTTGCATTTGTTGACTGCAGTACCAAAGAACCTTCCGTGAAAGGACTTCAAGAATTAGCTGAGCACACCCTCACAAAAATTTCCTCACAACCAGCAGCACAGATATCTGGGTCAGGGAAACTGTCACATTCAAACAGTCAGACCAACATTGACCCTCCTGAAAATTCTGGTTTGAGTCCGCTTGCCTCCTTTCTTCTATCAAGGTTTGCTAATTCACCGAGTTTAACATTATATGTGTTTTTCTTTCAGAATGTTTCTTAATGGGGAGCAGATTATATTTTAAGTTGGGTTCTTTGGTTTATATTGGTTCATTTTGTTAAACAGTGATTGTGTTTGGTCCAGGTGGCGGAGTCAGGTTTCACAAGATGTTAACTTAAAATAATGCTTTGTTTAGAGACCAGAATTCCCTTTTCTCCAAGATTGGACAGAAAGTTTATTTCCATAAGTGGATCCTGTTCTTTTTCTTGGTCTTGGAAGAAATTGTAGTGAATGACATTTATGTTCTTCCTTTAGAAAGGGAGTGGTTATTATGTATCCCTATGGTAGTTGATTGCTCCTGAACTGTAATTTTTGAAGTCAATTCAGAGATAAATCTCAAGATTCAATGTAATTAGAAGAGTGTATTGATTCATAATAGGTTTAGTAACTTTAGTTCATTTTAGTACTATTGATGAGATGATTGCCATCAGAGGATGCATCGATAAGAAGACATATTTTATGGCATTGCAGGTTACTTTCTTCTGCAGCACTCGTGCAATGAAGTTATTATGGCATACTCTTTTCCTTTCTTCCTCAATTGTCATTGGTAATAGTCCATGAATTCATATGAAAGGTACAAGAACAATATAGTACATATATATTATTTAACCTTATTGATTTGTAAAGTAAGGTACACAAGATTTAAGCAGGTTTCAAGTCGCTTGCAGCTTCATAATGTCTGTTGGCAATACAGCTGTATGAATGTGTTGTATAATGATCTCATAAATCACTGTTTTCCCAAATATCTAATACGGGTGAAAACATGGATGTATGCCAGCCAATTGTGAGATGGTCGAAGAATAATTGCGTAGAATGAAATTGGCAACAGTTATTTTTGTTTGAAGTGCATTTTACTATTTTAGATTCAATAGATATTCCAGTGGATGTACCTGGGGTCAAGGGACCCCAGCGTTGGATTGACTGCCGACATTATGCCTTGTTCCAGGTGGTGTTAACTAACAAAATCGTGAAACTATGAGTTAATTCTAAAAATTTAAATCTAAACAGCTTTCCATCCATAGGGAAATCTCCATTCTTCAGCTCCAAGCATGTGAGGACTGCTAGAAGCCAGTAAAAGTAAAAAAGCTAGTGATTTTAAATTTTAATCATCCATCCACTAAAATTTCTTCTTATATAATTTTCCTCTAATTCAATCATGAAAAAACACTGCCAAGTGCACATAGAGACATTTTATGCACATAAGTCCATCCCCTGTCTAATCATGCAAGTTTCTTGATGAAGAGCAGCCTGGTTTATCGCCATGGAGAGAAATAAGTATGAACCATCTTGCCCAACCTCACCCTCAATTGGTAACAAGATCTTGAAATTAATTGCTTACATCTTAACTCTTTTAGATGATATTGGCTAGAGTTTTAAATGTTGTAGATGAAAATGGATACATCTTAAACGCCATTGATGAAATTGGCTATTTTTTATTTGTTTGATAATTAATATTATCTGTCTACCTGAAGCTTTCAGTATCTCTTCAATTTCATTCCTTTTAAGAAAGTACGCAGTTCCAAGTGGAGTGAAAATCAACAGAAGTTACATCATCATATTTGAAGATTTCTTCTCTAATCTTGAGTTAAAGATTGAGACAACTTGAGTTTGAACTCATATCTAGCATTTAATCTCATACATCTTTAGGCTTGTTTGTTTAATTCTAATCAAATTATTTTGGAGTTTACTCATCTTCTTGAAATGGTTTATTTTTTCTAATCTTTTGTTGGGTGAATATTTTGTAATCGACTTGAATGAATTGATTACAAAATGGTTATTATAGTCACAGTATAGTGAGATGAAATATCTCCTCTTTGAAAGGAGACGCTCCCTAGTTATTGGTACTAAGTACTTAACTAGGACTTTTTACACTAAGCTAGCAATTGAGTGTGACACTCATCATTTTCTCTTATTTTAGAAAAGATGTTCTCTTTTTTAACAATAAGCTTCAACACAAATGTGTAACATTATTTTAGTTCACCACAAAGCACTATCCTGATATACAAAAGGTTAAACAAAAGAATAACTTGTATACCAGCACATTAAAGTAACTAACAAGCTCATCAAGCCACAAACTTTTGCTACTTCCTTTGAAAATTTAGAAACAAGAATGAAATATATTTAGGAGCTCAAAGATTTTATACACAACTCAAAATCTCTAGTTTAACACTAAACAAAACTTCCAATTTCAATGATGCGGTTCAAAGACTGTAAAATTAGATTTGAGAACTCTTTAAAACAAATTATCAATACCACGATATCCCAAGTCAACTTAAGATCATGTAATAATAATGACATAAGAACACTATCATAGCATAAGAATCCAATTCAACACAAAGATTGATTCCAAATGACTATTAATTTAAATCTAATTTGCATTTTAAAAACAGTCTCAAAATCTTGCTCACACTAATAGAGTTTTGTTGCTGTTACTAAATTTTCACACATGTTTCAATTTAGTTGAGACATTATGCATATCAGAAATAAGGTGCATTTTGATTAAACCCTTTGCTATTTACGCTCAGTTATCTTAAAAAGATTACAAGTACATGCAAGGAGAATATCAAATCTTTTCTTTTGTATTGAATACTGAAATTTATTTTTTTGTTTATACAACTGATCATAAATGAAATGTAATCTATTGAATTTAAATGTATCTCTCACACAAGGCCATGAGAGTGGCCCTTACTTTTCTATACAAATAAAGAGCATGAAATAAAAGAATAAGTGTAGAAGTAAGGGGTCAAGGGTAACCAGTCATTGTCTGGTTCGACTAGTTGGAGTAGGTCTCTACTAGATTGTTCTTCATGTCCCGGTCTTAGGTCTTCATCAAGTCTCCAAGTGTTCCTGTGTCGTGCATGTGTAAAAATGTACAAGTTAGATCCAATAGATCTAAGCAATGACAGGTTGCACTCAACAACATTCTCATACACCTATGCTAGTATTGTCATTATCCTCACTTGCATAATAAAAGCAAGGGTCAAAACAAAACATGAACACATCATAAGAACTAGTTGTCTTTCTAGTCTTTACTTCATGTGCAGGTTAATCTTATCTCTTATGGGCTTGTGTATGGAAATGGGCTCCCACAAGGGTTTGAGCTCAGCATACCCATAGGAGATAGGATTAGTGAAGGTAGAATTAGAAATGAAATCAAAGATACAGTCAAAACATAGCTGCAAATATCAAGCATCATGAAACATAAAAGGGATGTGTACCTTTACATTGAAACCTTTTGTTTTAGTAGCAGAATATTAGATTTGTACCAAATCATAGATGCATGTACTTTGTCTTAAGTGTCTTCTTACTTAGGCTAAAGCAAGTGCAGGTAACCTCATGTCATGAGGTTACCTGTACCTGTTCCAGCATGAGGGAAAGAAAACACTCATTGTATTAGACACCAATTGAAGCAAAAACAATGGCCATGAATAGACTTGTCTTCAGTGTTTTTGTACTCGTGTTGAAGAAAGTTTAGGAAACCTCTATCGTAAGGTTTCCTGAACTTGCCTCAATATGAGTACAAAGAACTCACGGTCTCAAGGAATCATAAGAAGTTGCAAAATAAGGAATTCAAAGCTTAATGAACAAGATGCATGCTTACAAAGAGATAAAAGATAATACAATGCAATGAAAAGAGTATGTTCAACAAATCAAAGTTTGATGATTATCTAAGTGAGAAGACATGTATGTTGATACTACAAGGCTAAATTAGAAAAAGTATTGAAATGAAGTGTTTCAAGAATATTTCATGTGTTAATAGATGTCAGGTATCAAGTTACAAATTCATATGCATCAGAAAAGGATCATTCAAAGGGACATATCATATCTGATATGAAACCTTTATGATCAAATAAAAGTTCAACATGATCATTGAACAACATTAGAGCTCTAGACATAAACAACACTCTATCAAAATGAGTGTTCCAGTCAATGTACAAGGCAGTTTCCATCAACTACAAGTGTCAACACAAGCATGGTAAAAGTTGTATAACATGGATTCTATGATATTCAAAGGTAGGTACTATAGAGAGAATCAAATGCCCAGGTATTCAAGAAAGCTCTCACACCTTTTGCAAAGTATACCATGAAAGATAAAGATCAACATGAGAAGACTTATCAAACACAACATCATTTAATTGTATGAATCATTAATGATCAACATACATTCAATTAATTAGAGAGATGAAAGTGCGAATTGAGCATCTCAGAGTGCTTCTATGGAATTTATGGAATATGGCAGTGATACTAGTATTTTGTAATATGATATAAGATTGATCGTGTCTTGACAAGCACCAAAATCCAAGGTTCTCAAGAAAAAGGTATAGTTTCATGTGTGTGCCTTCATCAAGAATAGTAGAGATGTAACGTAATTATGGGTTAGTTGCAAAAATTGTGCAAGGCAATCAAGCATATCATGGAATCATACATGAGTGAGTCACAGGAACACTAATAATGCTGCAAGAACTCAAAAGTTTGTTACATAATGTTTTAGAGTCATCATACATGAAGCTTTCACTGTACAGTGGAATCAAGGAATGAACATCGACATGTATTTTTCAAGAATTAATCTACAAATCATTCAAAATAACAGAGGGTATTAATGCTGAAAATATTTTTTTCTATTATAGATGGATTAAAGTAGTGTGTGAAATGTTTTTTATGTATAAATGCATTCAACAAACAACAAAGCATATGAAGCCATGATAATGTTTTTGTTTGAACCTTGGAGAATGCATTGAAAGGATATTATTCATCACCAAAGGTATGTAATGGAAAAACCCTCAAGCCAAATTCCTTCCATAAGGGGGTTTCGAGCTAAAAACCCTTATGGGTTTTCTGAAAAATAACAGGAAAAGAGTTATGCAGAGAAATAGAGGAAATATCTATGTAAAGCTTGAGCTTGTGAGCAAATATTAAGTTTTAGAAACCCTCCAATACCATCATTCAAATATGCAAAGAATAACAAAATAAAAAATACACTGTGAGAAAGAGTCGTGGCCCAGCTATAGCTAATGAGATCTTCAAGAGATTTAATATAATGACAAGTATCACGACAGTAAATGGAAAAGAGGAGAAGAAGCCTTTAGGGTTTTCGTTTCCTCAAAATTTTTAAAGAAATTACAAAAAGCCCTTGTGATAAAGCTACAAAAATTTTGGTTTCATAAACCCTCATTAGCCATGAATACTAAAGATATATGCTACGAAAGAAACCTCAGAAAAAATGAAAGGAATTACACCAGAGAGCTCGCGGTTTTGGGTCCCAAGTGTTGTACATGTTCAAAGCCAAACAAATATGTAGAAGAAAAGCTTTATTCATGGTGGTATTCTGGTTAGTATGTCCATCAAAACCCTTGAGAAATGGTGGCTTGGTGTTTCTAGATTTTTCACAAAGTGAAACACATGAAGGAAGGTATAGTTGATGGCGACAAAAAGATGAGAAAATCCCATAGAAACCCTAGGCATATTTTCCCAAGCATATTTTCCCTCTTGCATGCTCTTTGGATTTTTTTTTAGGCCATGAAATGCCCCAGAGACATTCAAAACTGCACTATACTAAAATATAGAAAATATTGAAAAATTGGATTTGAGTATTTTCCAAATTCCATCCTAATCATTGTGGTATACATCTCCAACACCATCCTCTTTACTACCAAATTTTGGACTACCATTTTGGCATCGTTGTTGAGGATTGAATCTGGGTCACCCACGTGGGAGGAGGGAATACTCCCTGTTGTGATACAGTGTGGGGTCGAGGGGAAGTGTCCCCATCACCAAACTTATTTTCCCTCTAGCATGCCCTTTGGATTCTTTATATTTGGGGCCCTGAAATGCCCCAAACACCATCAAAATTGTGAATTATTGAAACATTCAAAATACTGAAAAATTGGATTTCAGTATTTTCCCAATTCTATCCTCATCATTGTGGTATACATCTCCAACGACATCCTCTTCATTACAAAATTTTGGCCTATCATTTTGGCATCATTGTTGAGGATTGAATCCGTGTCACCCACGATGGAGGAGGGAATACTCCCTGTTGCAATACGATGTGGGGTTGAGAGGAAGGGCCCCCATCACCAAGCATATTTTCCCTCTTGCATGCCCATTGGATTCTTTATTTTTGGGGGCATGAAATGCCTTGAAGACTTTCAAATTTCCACTTTACTGAAACATAGAAAATACTGAAAAATTGGATTTCAGTATTTTCCCAATTCCATCCTGATCATAGTGGTCTACATCTCCAGCAACATCCTCTTTACTACAAAATTTTGGCCTATCATTTGGCATCATTGTTGAGGATTGAATCCGGGTCACCCACGTGGGAGGAGGGAATACACCCTGTTGCGATACAGTGTGGGGTCGAGGGGAAGCACCCCCATCACCAAGCATATTTTCCTTCTTGCATGCCCTTTGGATCCTTTATTTTTGAGGCCCTGAAATGCCCTGAAGACATTCCAAATTGTACTTTACTAAAACATAGAAAATACTAAAAAATTGGATTGTATTTTCCCCATTCCACCCTGATCATTGTGGTATACATCTCAAACAACATCCTCTTTACTACAAAATTTTGGCCTATCATTTTGATTTTTTTGTTGAGGATTGAATCTAGGTCACTCACGCGGGAGGAGGGAATACTCTCTATCGCGATACAGTGTGGGGTCGAGGAGAAGCGCCCCCATCACAAAGCATATTTCCCTCTTGCATGCCCTTTGGATTCTTTAATTTTGAGGTCCTGAAATGCCCCGAAGACCTTCAAAATTGCAGTTTACTAAAACATAGAAAATACTGAAAAATTGGATTTCAGTATTTTCCCAATTCCATCTTGATCATTGTGGTATACATCTCTAGCAGCATCCTCTTTACTATAAAATTTTGGCATATCATTTTGGCATCGTTGTTGAGGATTGTATCTAGGGCACCCACATGGTAGGAGAGAGTACTCCCTATCATGAAACAATGTGGGGTGAAGGGGAAGCACACCCATCACCAAGAATATTTTCCCTCTTGCATGCCCTTTGGATTCTTTATTTTTGGGGCCCTGAAATGCCCCAAAGACCTTCAAAATTGCACTTTACCGAAATATATAAAATACTGAAAAATTAGATTTCATTATTTTCAAAATTCCATCTTGATCATTGTGGTATACTTCTCCAACAAAATTATCTTTACTACAAAATTTTTGCTTATCATTTTGGCATCGTTGTTGAGGATTGAATCCGGGTCACCCATGTGGGAGGAGGGAATACTTCCTGTTGCGATACAGTGTGGGGTAGAGTGGAAGCGCCGCCATCACCAAACATATTTTCCTTCTTGCATGCCCATTGGATTCTTTATTTTTGGGGCCATGAAATGCCCCGAAGACCTTCAAAATTGCACTTTACTGAAACATAGAAAATACTAAAAAATTGGATTTTAGTATTTTCCCAATTCCATCCTAAACATTGTGGTATATATCTCCAACAACATCATCTTTACTAAAAAAAATTGGCCTATCATTTAGTCATCGTTGAGGATTGAATCCGTGTCACCCACGTGGGAGGACGAAATACTCCCTGTCGCGATACAGTGTCAGGTCGAGGGGAAGCGCCCCCATCACCAAGCATATTTTCTGTCTTGCATGCCCTTTGGATTCTTTATTTTTGGGGCCTTGAATGCCCCGAAGACCTTCAAAATTTCACTTAACTAAAACATAGAAAATACTAAATTTGGATTTTAGTATTTTCCTAGTTTCATCTTGATCATTGCGGTATACATCTTGAGCAACATCCTCTTTACTACAAAATTTTGTCCTATTATTTTGGCATCGTTGTTGAGGATTGAATCCAGGTCACCCACATGGGAGGAGGGAATAATCCCTGTCGCGATACAGTGTGGGGTCAAGGGGAAGCGCCCCCATCACCAAGCATATTTTCCGTCTTGCACGCCCTTTGGATTCCTTATTTTTGGGGCCCTGAAATGCCCTGAAGACCTTCAAATTGCACTTTACTAAAACATAGAAAATATTGAAAATTGGATTTCAGTATTTTCGCAATTCCATCCTGATCATTATGGTATACATCTCGAGCAACATGCTCTTTACTTCAAAATATTGGCCTATAATTTTGGCATCATTTATGAGGATGAAATCCGGGTCAACCACGTAGGAGGACGGAATACTCCATGTTGCGATACAGTGTGCGGTCGAGGGGAAGTGCCTCCATCACCAAGCATATTTTCTCTCTTGCATGCCCTTTGGATTCTTTATTTTTTAAGCCGTGAAATGCCGAAACACCTTTAAAATTGCACTTTACTGAAACATAGAAAATACTAAGAAATTGAATTTCAGTATTTTCCCAATTCCATCCCGATCATTGTGGTATACATCTCTAGCAACATCCTCTTTACTACAAAATTTTGGCCTATCATTTTGTCATCATTGTTGAGGATTAAATCTGGGTCACCTATGTGAGAGGAGGGAATACTCCCTGTCACAATACAGTGTGGGGTCGAGAGGAAGCGCCCCCATCACCAAGCATATTTTCCATGTTGCATGCCCTTTGGATTCTTTATTTTAGGGGCCCTGAAATGCCCCGAAGACCTTCAAAATTACACTTTACTGAAACATAGAAAATACTGAAAAATTGGATTTCGGTATTTTCCCAATTCCATCCTGATCATTGTGGTATACATCTCCAGCAATATCCTCTTTACTACAAAATTTTGGCCTATCATATTGGCATCGTTGTTGAGGATTGAATCCGTGTCACCCATGTGGGAGGAGGGAATACTCCCTATTGCGATAGAGTGTGGGGTTGAGCGGAAGTTCCCTCATCACCAAACTTATTTTCCCTCTTGCATGCCCTTTGGATTCTTTATATTTGGGGCCCTGAAATGCCCCGAAGACCTTCAAAATTGCACTTTACTGAAACATTGAAAATACTGAAAAATTGGATTTTAGTATTTTTCCAATTCCATCCTAATCATTGTGGTATACATCTACAACAACATCCTCTTTACTACAAAATTTTGGCCTATCATTTTGGCATCGTTGTTGAGAATTGAATCTGGGTCACCCACGTACGAGGAGGGAATACTCCCTATTGTGATACAGTGTGGGGTCGAGGGGAAGCGCCCCCATCACCTAGCATATTTTCCCTCTTGCCTGCCCTTTGGATTCTTTATTTTTGGGGCCCTGAAATGCCTTGAACACTTTCAAAATTCCAGTTTACTAAAACATAGAAAATACTAAAAAGTTGGCTTTCAGTATTTTCCCAATTCCATCCTGATCATAGTGGTATACATCTCCAGCAACATCCTCTTTACTTGAAAATTTTGGCCTATCATTTTGGCATTGTTGTTGAGGATTGAATCCAAGTCACCCACGTGGGAGGAGGGAATACTCCCTACTGCGATACAGTGTAGGGTCCAGGGGAAGCGCCCCCATCACCAAGCATATTTTCCCTCTTGCATGTCCTTGGATTCTTAATTTTTGGGGCCTGAAATGCCTTGAAGACATTCAAAACTCCACTTTATTGAAACATAGAAAATGTTGAATATTTAGATTTGAGTATTTTCCCAATTCCATCCTAATCATTATGGTATAGATCTCGAGCAGCATCATCTTTACTACAAAATTTTGGTTTATCATTTTGGCACTGTTCGGGTCACCCATGTGGGAGGAGGGAATACTCCCTGACGTGATACAGTGTGGGGTCGAGGGGAAGCGCCCCCATCACTAAACATATTTTCCCTTTTGCATGCCCCTTGGATTCTTTAATGTTGAGGGCATGAAATACCCCAAAGACCTTCCAAATTGCACTTTACTGAAACATAAAAAATACTAAAAACTTGGATATTAGTATTTTCCCAATTCCATCCTGATCATTGCAGTATACATCTCTAACAACATCCTCTTTACTACAAAATTTTGGCCTATCATTTTGGCATCATTGTTGAGGATTGAATGCAAGTCACCCATGTGGGACAAGGGAATACTCCCTATCTCGATACAATGTGGGGTCGAGGGGAAGCACCCCCATCACCAAGCATATTTTCTCTCTTGCATGCCCTTCAGATTCTTTATTTTTGGGGCCTTGAAATGCACCAAAGACCTTTAAAATTGCACTTTACTGAAACATAAAATATACTAAAAAATTGGATTTCAGTATTTTCCCATTTCCATCCTGAGTATTGTTGTATACATCTCCAACACCATCCTCTTTTCGACAAAAGTTTGGCCTATCATTTTGGCATCGTTAGTGAGTATTGAATCTGGGTCACCCTCATGGGAGGAGGGAATACTCTGGATGACGATACACTGTGGGTTCGAGGGGAAGCGCCCCCATCACCAAGCATATTTTCCCTCTTGGATTCCCTTTGGAGTCTTTATTTGTGGGGTCGTGAAATTCCCCGAATACCTTCAAAATTGCATTTTACTAATGAAAAATTAGATTTTAGTATCTTCCCAATTCCATCCTGATCATTGTGATATACATCTCCAACATACCCCTCTTTACTACAAAATTTTGGCCTATCATTTTGGCATTATTGTTGAGGATTGAATTTGGGTCACCTACATGGGCGGAGGGAATACTCTCTGTCGCGATACAGTGTAGGGTCGAGGGGAAGCAACCCCATCACCAAGCATATTTTAGCTCTTGGATGCCCTTTGGATTCTTTATTTTTGGTCCCCTGAAATTCCTTGAAGACCTTCCAAATTGCACTTTACTGAAACATAGAAAATACTGAAAAATTGGATTTCAATATTTTCCCAATTCCATCCTGGTCATTGTGGAATACATCTCCAGCGACATCCTATTTAATACAAAATTTTGGCCTATCATTTTGGCATCGTTGTTGAGGATTGAATCCAGGTCATCCACGTGGGAGGAGGGATTACTCTATGTCGCAATACAGTGTGGGGTCGAGGGGAAGCACCCCCATCACCAAGCATATTTTCCCTCTTGCATGTCCTTTGGATTCTTTATTTTTGGGGCCCTGAAATGCCCTGAAGACATTCAAAATTCCACTTTATTAAAACATAGAAAATATTGAAAAATTGGATTTGTGTATTTTCCCAATTCAATCTTGATCGTTGTGGTATACATCTCCAGCAGAATCCTCTTTACTACAAAATTTTGGCCTATCATGTTGGCATCATTGTTGAGGATTGAATTCAGGTCACCCACATGGGATGAGGGAATACTCCTTGTTGCGATACAGTGTGGTGTCGAGGGGAAGTGCCACATCACCATGCATATTTTCCATCTTGCATGCCCTTTCGATACTTTATTTTTGGGGCCCTGAAATGCCTTGAAGACCTTCAAAATTGCACTTTACTAAAACATAGAAAATACTGAAAAATTGGACTTTAGTATTATCCCAATTCCATCCTGATCATTGTGGTATAGATCTCTAGCATCATCCTCTTTACTACAAAATTTTGCCCTATTTTTTTGGCATCATTGATGAGGATCAGATCTGGATCAACCACGTGGTAGGAGGGAATACTCCTTGTTGCGATTGAGTGTGTGGTCGAGGGGAAGTGCCCCCATCACCAAGCATATTTTTCCTCTTGAATGCTCTTTGGATTCTTTATTTTTGGGGCCCTGAAATGCCCTAAAGACCTTCAAAATTGCACTTTACTAAAACATATAAACACTAAAAAAATTGGATTTCAGTATTTTCCCAATTTCATCGTGGTCATTGTGGTATACATCTCCAACATCATCCTCTTTTCTACAAAATTTTGGCCAATCTTTTTGGCATCGCTGTTAAGGAATGAATCTAGGTCACCCACCTGGGACGAGGGAATACTCCCCATCATGATACATTGTGGGGTCGAGGGGAAGCACACCCATCACCAAGCATATTTTCCCTCTTTCATGCCCTTTGGATTGTTTATTTTTGGGGCCTTGAAATGCCTTGAAGACCTTCAAAATTGCACTTTACTGAAACATAGAAAATACTGAAAAATTATATTTCAGTATTTTCCCAATTCTATCCTGATCATTGTGGTATACATCTCCAACAACATACTCTTTACTACAAAATTTTGGCCTATCATTTTGGCATCGTTGTTGAGGATTGAATCCGGGTCACCCATGTGGGAGGAGCGAATACTCCAAGTCGCTATAATGTGTGGAATCAAGGGGAAGCGCCTCCATCACCAAGCATATTTTCCCTCTTGCATGCCCTTTGGAGTCTTTATTTGTGGGGAATTGAAATGCCCCAAATACCTTCAAAATTTCACTTTACTCAAACATAGAAAATATTAAAAAATTAAATTTTAGTATTTTCCCAATTCCATCTTGATCATTGTGGTGTACATCTCTAGCAACATCCTCTTTACTACAAAAGTTTGGCCTATCATTTTGGCATTGTTGTTGATGATTGAATCTGGGTCACCCACATGGGAGGAGGGAATACTTCCTTTCACGATACAGTGTGGGGTCGAGGGGAAGTGCCCCCATCACCATGCATATTTTACCTCTTGCGTGGCCTTTGGATTCTTTATTTTTCGGACCCTGAAATGCCTTGAAGTCCTTCAAAATTGCACTTTATTGAATCATAGAAATTACTGAAAAATTTGGATTTCAGTATTCTCCCAATTCCATCATGATCATTGTGATATACATCTCCAGCAACATTCTCTTTACTACAAAATTTTGGCCTATCATTTTGGCATCGTTGTTGAGGATTGAATCTGGGTCATCCACATGGGAGGAGATAAAACTCCCTATTGCGATACAGTGTGGGGTCGAGGGGAAGCGCCCCATCACCAAGCATATTTTCCCTCTTGGGGCCCTTTGGATTCTTTATTTTTGGGGCTCTGAAATGCCCTGAAGACCTTCAAAATTGCACTTTATTGAAATATAGAAAATACTGCAAAAATTGGATTTCAGTATTTTCTCAATTCCATCTTGATCATTGTGGTATACATCTCCAACAACAACCTCTTCACTACAAAATTTTGGCCCATCATTTTAGCATCATTGTTGAGGATTGACTCCTAGTCACCCATGTGGGAGGAGGGAATACTTCCTGTCACGATACAATGTGGGGTCGAGGAGAAGCGCCCCTATCACCATGCATATTTTTCCTCTTACATGCCCTTTGGATTCTTTATTTTGGGGGCCCTGAAATGCCCTAACGACCTTCAAAATTTCACTTTACTGAAACATAGAAATTAGGGAAAAAATTAGATTTTAGTATTCTCCCAATTCCATCCTGATCATTGTGGTATACATCTCTAGCAACATCCTCTTTACTACAAAATTTTGGCCTATCATTTTGGAATCATTGTTGAGGATTGAATCTGGGTCACCCACGTGGGAGGAGGGAATACTCCCTGTCATGATACAATGTGAGGTTGAGGGGAAGCGCCCCATCACCAAGCATATTTTCCCTCTTGTATGCCCTTTGGATTCTTCATTTTTGAGGCCCTGAAATGCCCCGAAGACCTTCAAAATTGCACTTTAGTGGAACATAGAAAATACTAAAAAATTGGATTTCATTATTTTCCCAATTCCATCCTGATCGTTGTGGTATAAATCTCTAGTAGCATCCTCTTTACTACAAAATTTTGGCCTATCATTTTGGCATCATTATTGAGGATTGAATCTAGGTCACCCACGTGAGAGGAGGGAATACTCCCTGTCGTGATATAGTGTGGGGTCAAGGGGAAGTGCCTCCATCACCAAGCATATTTTCCCTCTTGCATGCCCTTTGGATTCTTTATTTTTGAGGCCCTGAAATGCCCCAAAGACCTTCAAAAATTGCACTTTACTGAAATATAAAAAATATTGAAAAAATGGATTTCAGTATTTTACCTATGCGGGTTGAGGGGAAGCATCCCCATCACCAAGCATATTTTCCCTCTTGCATTCACTTTGGATTCTTTATTTTTGAAGCATTTTTCTCCCAAAATTGACATGTTTGAACTCCCTTGCAAATGCAACATTTTGTACATTTTTGTGTTGTTTCTTCAAACTTACCTCTTTCCCATCAATTAACTCACAACACTTCGTATATGTATATGTATATGTATATATGTATGCTTTTATTTACTAAGATCTACCTACAAACTAAAACAATGCATGTATATGATTTAAACAACAAAATTTAGGAGTAATCACCTAGGGACGACTGATAGGTGCCCAATATCTCATCCTAATGCATTGGTCATAACTCAAATCGTCATTCTAACATGCCTCTGACACCTTTCTCCAGCAAGAGTGCCAAGATGATAGGCCAAGACTAGGGTAAAAAATAGAAAGAAATTTGATATTTAATAATTATATTCAGTTTGGTATATTCGTGTCAATCTGGGGTGTAAGCTTGTGAAAGGTGTCTGGACAATATGCCATCAAGGGATGAGAGTCATGAGTTGATTGGGGATGAATGAAAATATAAAAGTAAACCTATTGAAAACCAAAACAACTTTGGCAACATGAAGTTTCACTTCTTGGCGACAGTAACAACCGAAACAATAATAATTTTAGAAATTAACTCACAACTCTAAAGAAAACTATTCTAAGAATTAAAAATAATATAAAGCACAGAGATTTAATCTAGAAAATAATATCATGGGAAATAAACAACAAACCACATTAGTTTGAATTCATAACTAAATCTGAAGCATATAAGAATTAATTAGAATTTTGTACAATTACAAAAATTACAAAATCTCAACCAATACAAATAACGTGAAGCATATAATCAATTGGAATCATAACCTAGTAAATAAACACATGTCTAATCTAAAAGAAATCACCAAACATTCCTAGAAGTGGATCCTACCTCCTCAGTATGTCTGGTGATAGAGCACAAACGACTTTCTACTCTGTTGCAATTAGAATATTATTGTATTCATTCAAACATATCATAGACTCTGTGTACAGTCTATACACAAAACAATCAATCTATGGAGAATATGAATGAAGAAGAAAACCTTATATTTTTCTATGAATGGTATATGTTTGAAATCTGAAATAATTGAAAGGAAAATACTAACCTAAAAATAGGGAAAATTTGGAAAATGCTAATTTCCGATATCTGTGTACAGTTTTGGGCAATTTTGCAACTTGTTTTGGACTAGAAATGCCGAGACGAAGAAAACCTAGAAAAATTTTATCTTTCTGGTAGTAGGTAGTCTTTGACCCCAATAAAAGGTCAAAGACTACTTCGAGATTTTGAAGGTTGACTTTGATTTTGTTCGTGGATCTCAAAAGTTCACCAAAAAGGGTATCCAGATCCAAGCTTCGATTCGCAATCCTACACCTGTACCTGCAAGAAAAAGAGGGTTTTTGTTGTTTGTATGGGGGGTTTGCCTTGGTCAAACCCCAATTTAGGAATTAACCTTGAAATTGAATTGAAATTGTAATGTGCATAAACAAAGTAAATGGAACAATTCACCTTGCTTATGTTGAAGTCCTTGTAGAGGATTCGAATCCTTGAATCCATAAGTATGGATGCTCCAAATGAATGTAGAAGTATGTAGGATGTCTCAAATCAATGGCATTTGATCTTCAACACCAATCTTGAATGGATCTTTGCATATGAGGAGGCTTGGATGAATGTGGATGGAGAAATCTTCAAGGGGGCTCCAAAGAGATTGAATCCTTCAATGGCTAACAATGGATCTCCTTGATGAAATGCTTGAATGCTTGAATGAATGCTAGGCTTGAGGATGAATGAATGCTTTCTTGCTTTGCTTCTCCTTTTTTCTTTCACTTGAGAGATTGATCATGAAAAAGGTGGATGTTTGATTGCAAAACTTGATGTGTGAAATGAGAGAGGAAGGCTTCCTTTTATAGTGATCTAGGGCACAATTTTCTAGAGAAGGCCGACACTGGGGAATTAAATCCCAATTAACCTTAACCCATAGAAATGGACCCATAGTAAATGAAATTTAAGGATTTACCATTGTGAAACCCGAAATGGCCGACCCATAAGTGGGAAAAGAAATATTTCTAAAACTCGACACCTAGAAATCTTGGAACCTTGAAATTTGAACCTTGGGTCAAGGATGAGGTAGACCCCGGCCTAGGTCAGGGTCGAGGTCATCCCTGACCTAGGTCAAGGTCGAGGTCATCATTGACCCTTAAGGTCATCTTTGACCTTGAGGTAAAAAACCTCAGGACCTCAATCCGGAATGCTAGGAAATGTAGAAATAAAATGAAAATAGGTGGAGAGAGAAGCATAATGGGGGGAGAAATCCAAATACATGCAAAGACCTAATCAAGGCACTTAACATGACCCCAGACCACTCACTCAGAGGGATAAACACTCTTATCATGGAAGTGCTTCTATTTTAAGATGATACATTAAGCCCCCACTTTAGCAAGAATATGGACTCGATGCAAACTCTTGGTAAAGGAGATCAAAATGAAAAGATAATCTTATTGTAATCAAAGGGACAAAGAGAAACCTCAAGCCCCCAGGGACTCAAGTCTTCGTTGACTCCAATATCACAATAAGAGAGACATCTCTAGAGATAGAGAAATATGGGGTGTGTTTATCTCGCCCAATGAGAACTTATGTCCCATTGTGAACCACACAAGGAAATGTCACAACTGGAAAGATGGAATTGAACCGCCTAGTGAATGTGGCTACTCACTAGTCAACCCATCAAGGATTCACCCTTAGGAATATTCTATTCCATAAGAATAAAACCAAAAGAAAAAGAGATATAGTCTTAAGGACACCTCCAACCTTAAGGGATCAAAAAATTTGAAACCGACGAGATCAAGTGATCCTGAAATATAAATCCATGCTTTAAGGATTAGTCACTAATCCAAAAAGGGAGAAAAGGTATCCTGAAAAATAATATATGTGTATTGAAAAGTGTGTGTGTGCAATAGGTGAGCATAGCGTATGTCCTCACGTTAAAGTCACTGCTATCACTTTAACAGGAGCAATGGATTTAACGAAAACATAAACAACTCCACTGATTACGTTTCCACTATGAGATGCCCCTAGACGAAGACAAACCAAGGGAAATACCACATAAACATACAGAGAACATACAAGGGATCTACCTACCGTGGGGTCAGTATGCTCATAAGATAATATATATATGATATCATTTCAAATGAATTGACATCGTTCCTCAAAGAAAGTAGAACTACAATCGCAAAGGAGGAAAGATCACATAAGATATACGAAGAAGAATCTTTTTGGACCATGACATGGAGACCAAAAAGAATTAGTGCTACCAATACTCAGATCCAAGTAGATTACACAAAAAAACATTTACAAACAATAGCACAAGTACAACATAACATGAAACAACATATTGGAGAATAGAGATACATAGAGAGGAATGGTACAACAGGTTCGATTCCTTTATCACCTTGCACCAACTGAGTAACAAGGGTTGTATAAAAGAATCTTACCACATTTAGCAAACACATCATGGGAGAAGCACAGTACAATAGGAAAACACAGAACAAAGCTCCCATAAAGGACAAGCTGATTAAGCATAATGCCTACTCTCCCCATCTCATTGTATATCATTTAGGTAAGGTGGGTAACTCGCAAGAGGAACTACATCCAACATAGTAGGAATGATAGCTAGTTCCAAACAAGGATCCTCTTGAGAATCACAATGTTCGACACTAGATGTAATAGTCAATTGTGATGAAAGCATATTAGGTAAATCAATGTCAATGTCAATATTCTCATATTCATCATTAACATCATCAAGAGTATCTTCTTCATCCAGATTAATCAAAATAGGATCTAAGATATGAATAGAATCATCATAATCATGCATCTTAACATCATTATTAGTAACAACTTCATCATGCATAGGTTTATTTGAAGAAGGTAGAGATCTTTGAAGAACATAATTACGAGCTTTAGCATGAGCACGACGCTTCTTAAAACATTCATTAGTAGATTGATTACATTTTTCTTTACTTGAAATAGGTTGAGAACTAGGAGGAACAACCATAGGATCCTTCACAGGTTCTTTAGGAAGATCAATCAAATTATCAGCAATAGTAGGAACTTGATTAACATAACTAGAAGCCATAGTTAAAGGAGGTATAGAAGGTGTAGGCAAAAGACCATGACTAAGATCCATAGGAGGTACACTTAATTCGAGAATCTTATGATGTTTATGTTGGAAACTGAATTGAAACAATTGTTGTATTGTCATTGATGTCAAACCTTAATTGGTAAGACTGTTTCTACTTAGGAAAGTACTATATCTATTTGAGTATTGCTAAGGGGCTAAGCAAGGTTGGTAACAATAGCACCTAAGGAAAGGTTGAGTTATCTTGATACTACAAAGTGTACTTGACTATGTTGCACTATGATGAGATAATGTATTGTTTATCTTAGTAAGACTGAAGACTAAACTAGTAGGCTTAACTGAGCAAAGAATGGAAAAACCATGTTTAAGCCGAGTGATGTTAGTGTTGACCAAGTTAGTATATGCCGAGAAAAATTATAGTGTCGACCGCGCATCAGTAAATTGCCGAGGAAGATAGTGCAAGCCGAGGAGACAGTTTTAGTATTGACCGAGTGTTCTTCATGAAGACCGAGTGAACAATCATAGTATTGACCGAGCATTAGCAATTTTAAATTCTCTTCAAATATAAAATTGTTGATGCTTGGTCAATACTGTTATTGTTCACTCGGTCTTCATGAAGAACGCTCGGTCAATACTAAAACTATCTTCTCGGCTTGCACTGTCTTCCTCGACAATTTACTGATGCTTGGTCAACACTATAATTTTGCTCGACATATACTAACTCAGTCAACACTAACATCACTCGGCTTAAACATGGTTTTTCCATTCTTTGCTTGGTTAAGCCTACCAGTTTAGTCTTCAATCTTACTAAGATAAACAATACAAAATTGTGGAAAGTGTGAATGTAAAAATTGATGCAGAAGATTGTCACACTTTAGGGCTGGCCTAGAGTTGTGAAGAGAAGCAAAGACAAGGAATCAGTCATAAGCAAAATGACATAGGGGGAAACACTGAGCTACACAGAGATTATCTACATCTGATGGATGTATGTTTTAGTTGCTGCTTTGGCATTTTGTCAAAGAGGGAGAATGTATTGATATGATAATAATAACACATGATACTGAAAACTAAGAGTTGATGAGCTGATGGAACTAAAAGAAAAGAGGATGATGAACTGAAATGAAGAATCAGGAAAGAGGGAGATTTGAATAGGAGTGAGGCTTAGAGGATTTTGAATTAGAATGAAGCTAAGGATATTATAAATAATTTTCTGATGGACAGATAAGATTTTGGATTGGTTGGTAATCCATGTGTTATCTGGTGATATCATATGGTGTTTCCATCAATGCCAAAGAGGGAGATTGTTGGAAACTGAATTGAAACAATTGTTGTATTGTCATTGATGTCAAACCTTAATTGGTAAGACTGTTGCTACTTAGGAAAGTACTATATCTATTTGAGTGTTACTAAGGGGCTAAGCAAGGTTGGTAACAATAGCACCTAAGGAAAGGTTGAGTTATCTTGATACTACAAAGTGTACTTGACTATGTTGCACTATGATGAGATAATTTATTGTTCATCTTAGTAAGACTGAAGATTAAACTGGTAGGCTTGACCGAGCAAAGAATGGAAAAACCATGTTTAAGTCGAGTGATGTTAGTGTCGACTGAGCATCAGTAAATTGCCAAGGAAGAAAGTGCAAGCCGAGGAGACAGTTTTAGTATTGATCGAGCGTTCTTCATGAAGACCGAGTGAACAATCATAGTATTGACCGAGCATCAACAATTTTATATTTGAAGAGAATTTAATTTTGGAGCTGACATTGTTGAATTCTTGGATTATGTAAAATGTGTTGACTTTATTTATTGATTTTTTGGAAGCATTGAATGCTTTGTAAAATCTTTTATTGTAAATCTTTAAGAGATTTGAGATGATTCTAGAAAAGGAGCTGAAGAACATAAAGCGGGGAGATTCAATAAATATGACCTAACCCTAAGATCTATGAATGAGATTGAGCGGCAAAAGATGAGTTAACCTAATTGAGGAAAATATAAGGGAACCTAAACATTGTGATATGAATGCACATGGTGAACAAAGAATGCTGGAAGAAGAAAAGTTTTATTGACTGATTAAGCAGAAAAGGCTGAAGGAGAATGGTGGTGATTGCTTGAAGAAGAATTCCAAGTAGATCAGAGATGGAAATGGAAAAGTTTCAAAGTCAGTAAACCAGCATTAGTGTACAAAATTGGATATGATATTTGCAAAGTGAGTTGTATATTTTTTAGATAATATTGCTGCTACTTTCTAACCATTGTAACAGTTAAAATCCTTTTAACGGAGGTTGACCTAACAGTCATATGGTAAATCCTTTGAACAAGGTTGCATTCTAATGGAGTGTATGTAAGTCCTATGACTAGGCTCACTTTTAACAGGGTGATTGAAATCCTTTAACTGGGTCACATTTGACAGTGTGTATTGTAACCTTTGACAGGGTTGGCTTTTTATCGAGCTCACTTCAGAAGAGTGAAAATAATAGTAGCATGTTACAAAATGGTTTTTCCCAAATTGGGTTTCCACTATAAAACTTGGTGTTTATACTTGTGTGAATGTTTAGATCTGAACATTGCTATGTTTTACAAGTTAAATTACAGTTGGGAAGTGGACTGCATTGTTAGATGTTTCTAATATTGAATCAGTGATGACCAAGTTTGTTTTGGTTTTGGATCTGATTTAAGGATAAGTTTATGAGATTTTTTTATACATTAGGACCTAAGAACAACTGATTCACCCCCCCTCTTTATTATTCTAAATCATATTAATATCTTATAGGCTTGATATGAATGGAAAAGATTATCAGGTTGAGGAGGACATGAATTAGGTAATGAAGGCCAAAAAAAATCAAGAGCAACACAATCTCTAGGCCTAGAAGGTTGATATAAACTATGATTAACTGTCTTTACTTCATCATGAAAAAATTTAAGACATTTATGGATAGGTGAATCAATAGCATGCATTGCATTTAACCACGACAAACCAAGCTTAACTTGAAACTGATCAGAAGTAGGAACAACAACGAAGGTAGTGTTCACAATTTTTCCACAAAGTTCAACCGACAAGTTAATAGAACCAAATGATGGATAAAGAAAACCATTAAAAGTTTGAATCCACACATTCGATGTATCATAAGAATCACGTTGCAAGATTTTCATAAAAATATTTTCTTCAGTAATAACATTGACTAAGGATGTAGGATCAACAAGACAACCATGAGTAGTTTTTTGAGAAATCCTAGCATAAATGTAAAGGGGACCATCAGGAGCTTTAATAGTCTCATAATCATCAAAGGCAATCAAAATTTCCCAAGGTCTTTTATTCTTAGGTTGTTGTCGAGGTTTAGGTTGAGTTTTCAATTTAGGCTTAGGTTTTGGTTGAGGTTGAGATTGAACTTGAGGTTGAAGCTGAGGTTGAGATTAAGGTGGAGATACAGTTTGACCAACATGCTCCACTTGATTAACAACATGATTAAGATCATCCATCTTTGAATCATACAAAATTTCCATAGAAGATGGTTGAGCAATGGTATTAGTATCATGCGTGGGTAAAGGATTCGTATAAATTTGAAGGTTTTGATTAGGAGGAGAGATAGATTTGTTTCCACTACCATCAAGATTATCAAAAGATAAGGCATTAGAATCAATTAAGTCTTGAACCTTATGTTTTAAAGAATAACACTTCTCAGTATCATGACCATTATGATGATGATATTGACAAAAAGATTTAGGATCAAAATATTTAGATGCAATAGTAGTAGGTAAAAGAGATCGAATAGGAGGTAAAGCAATCATATTAGCAGTTAAAAACCTATTCATAACAGAATGTAAAGATTCAAAAAGAGGAGTAAACGTACGATTTAATCGAAAAGTAGTGGATGCAAAAGTGGCATTGTGAGATGAAACAACAACTTGATCAACAACTGCATTCACTTGTTTGTTTATCTTGACATAGTTGTTGAATTTTTGAAATTTTTTTGGATTAGGAGCAGCATCACTTTTATCAACTAGAACAGGAGCCATTGTAGTGTTGCTCTCAAATTGACTCACTTGTAATTGATAATGATGAAGTGCTGCACAAAGTTGTTGAAAAGAGGTAAATTCAGTAAGAAAAATCTTATCTCTAATATCCTTTTACAAATTTGAAATAAACATACATTGAATATCAATATCAGGAACATGATAGGAAATCTGAGCATGCAAATGCTTAAATCTACCGATAAATTCAGTTAATCTCTCCTTAGCACTTTGTTTACAATGCATCAAATCAGTCAAAGACACTTGCGGGCCAATGCTATTTTGAAATTGTTGAATAAAGGCATTAACAAGTTGTGGAAAGGAATCAATCGAATAAGGAGGAAAGGAATAATACCAGTGTAAGGCCTTGTCACGAAAAGTTCTAGAAAATAGTTTGGCTAAAATCCTATGGTCATGAGCATAATCACTACAAAGGATTTGAAATTTTTTAACATGATGAACAAGATCTCCTTTTCCATTGTAATTCTCAAGATGAGGCATACCAACTTGTTGAGGAACATGAGTACGAATAATGTCTCAGGACAAAGGACTTCCCATGTCACATGTAGGAACACTAAACTTGTTTTGAGTTAAGGAAGCAAGTTGTTGTAAGGAAGAGACGCAGTTTGATCCAAACTGATGATTGTTGAATCATTAGAGGAAATAGGAGGAATAGAAACATTAGAAACACTGGATACAATGTAAGAAGCTGCAAGAATGGAAGATACAACTAGAGGAACATATGGAACCACAGTTAGAAGCGGATTGGAATAAGTAAAAGGAACATTATGATATCAAGGTTGTGATGTAGGAAGGGACACAAGAGGAAAACTCATAGGAACCGAGGGAACCATCACAGTCACCAAAGAAGGAGTATAGGTAGGAACACTAGGTAAAGGATTAGAAGAGGGTTCTACACTAGTGATAGGAGGAATCAACCCTAAGTCTTGAGCTTCTTGAGCTAGAGGTTTAACATTTGAATGCACGAGGTGAGTAATACCACGCAAGAGGTTAACACCTTGATCACTATCACGAAGAAATTTCTTAAGAACCTCTATAGCTTGAATAGAATCTTGATTATGGTTTTTTTGAATAAGCCAATTACACATTTTATCAAGTTCAGTTGAAATTTTTTGGACTTGTTTAGGAGGAACTCTTAAAGCATCATCCTCATCATGAGAAGAGTGAGAAGAGTTTTTCTCCATAATAGGATTGGAATAATGAAGAATCAAATTGTCATCTGGGATCCTAAGGAAAGGAGAGGAAGATTCAGGATCAAAGGCACCCATGAGTCTATGACTTCTTCTAACCGGAATGTTATAAGTAGGACTAGTAGTAGTAAAGCTAATAAACCAATGCAATGCAAATGAACTAAACTAAGAAAACATAAAGCATGAATATTTTATATTTTGAAAGAAAATTTGCAATTTTTTTGTATTTTTGAAATCTAATTAGCATGCAAGATTTAACACAAAGGAGAAATCTAATACCAAAAAGAGAATATAAAGGGATATCTAACACCAAAAAGAAAGAGAGTAAGCTAGTCGGGTTCACCAAAATGAATACTTGATGAAATTGTATACATGTCAAAATGAATAGGGGAAATATGAGATCTACTTCTAAATCCAAATTCCCAAAGGAGAGATCCAAATTGATCAACCAAAAGGTCAATACACAAAAGAATCAATCTATGGAGAATATGAATGAAGAAGAAAACCTTATATTTTGCTATGAATGGTATATGTTTGAAATCTAAAATAATTGAAAGGCAAATACTAACCTAAAAATAGGGAAAATCTGGAAAATGTAATTTTTGATGTCTGTGTACAGTTTCGGGCAATTCTACAATCTATTTTGGATTGGAAATGCCGAGATGAAGAAAACCCAGAAATTTTTTATCTTTTTGGCAACAGGGAGTCTTTGACCCTGATAAAAGGTCAAAGACTACTTCAAGATTTTGAAGGTCGACTTTGATTTTGTTTGCGGATCTCAAAAGTTTTCCGAAAAGCGCATCTAGATCCAAGCTCCAATTTGCAATCCTGCACCTGTACCTGCAAGAAAAAGAGGGTTTTTGTTGTTTGTATGGGGGGTTTGCCTTGGTCAAACCCCAATTTAGGAATTAACCTTGAAATTGTAATGTGCATAAACAAAGTAAATGGAACAATTCACCTTGCTTATGTTGAAGTCCTTGTAGAGGATTCGAATCCTCGAATCCACAAGTATGGATGCTCCAAATGAATGTAGAAGTATGTAGGATGTCTCAAATCAATGGTATTTGATCTTCAACACCAATCTTGAATGGATCTTTGCATATGAGGAGGCTTGGATGAATGTGAATGGAGAAATCTTCAAGGGGGCTCCAAAGAGATTGAATCCTTCAATGGCTAACAATGGATCTCCTTGATGAAATGATTGAATGCTTGAATGAATGCTAGGCTTGAGGATGAATTCTTTCTTTCTTTCTTTCCTTCTCATTATTGCTTTCACTTGAGAGCTTGAACATGAAAAAGGTGGATGTTTGATTGCAAAACTTGATGTGTGAAATGAGAGAGGAAGGCTTCCTTTTATAGTGATCTAGGGCACAATCTTCTAGAGAAGGCCGACATTGGGGAATTAAATCCTAATTAACCTTGACCCCTAGAAATGGACCCATATTAAATGCAATTTAAGGATTTACCATTCCGAAACTCGAAATGGCTGACCCGAAAGCGGGAAGAGAAATATTTCCAAAACTTGACACCCAAAAATCTTGGAACCTTGAAATTTGAACCTTGGGTCAAGGACGAGGTAGACCCCACCCTAGGTCAGGGTCGAGGTCATCTTTGATCTTGAGGTCAAAAACCTTAGGACCTCAATCCAGAATGCTAGGAAATGTAGAAATAAAGTGAAAACAGGTGGAGAGAGAAGCAGAACGGGGTGAGAAAGCCAGATACATGCAAAGACCCGATCAAGGCACTTAACATGACCCCAGACCACTCACTCAGAGGGATAAACACTCTTATCATGGAAGTGCTTCCATTTTAAGATGATATATATATATATATATATATATATATATATATATATATATATATATATATATATATATATATATATATATATATATATATATATATATATATATATATATATATATATATATATATATATATATATATATATATATATATATATATATGTTGAGTTTAAGATAAGATAAGATAAGATAAATTTATTAATGTCCAAAGGAAGGCCAACAAGGGTCTATGGGATAGGAATCATACAACCAAAATAGCAAGAAACCAGCAGACCATCGAACAGTGGTCGGGGGAACATGCTAAAAGAACAAGGAACCACAAAAGAAGAAGTAGAGAACAAAGAACCAAGAACCACCAGGGAAAGGACTAGGGGTACTTCCCAAGCAGAAAGAAATCCAACATAGAAGGATAGTGACTGGGAAGAATATGGGTATGGACTTGTCATCGTGATCTACTGGTGGTCTGCTATTGATGGGTAGAAGCATTGTGAGGTCTCACGGATCTAGAGTGACCGATGGTGGAGGTACATGAGGGTCTCTTCACACCCTGAGATGGGGGTGAGGGCAAGAATAAATTCATAATGAGCTACTCGGTGACCTGCTTCTAGGGAAATAGAAGCTATAGGGTCTGGTCACAAAGCCATATTGTTTCCCATAAATAGAGTGCCAGACATCTCTGGTCAGAGTAACAAAAGAAGGAAGTCAAGGAGCTGTAATCTCTAAATAAGAAATAGAATCTCCCTCTGATCTCATAGTATATAGGGCAGCGAAAAATGAAATGTGCCTTAGTCTCAATCTTAGACAATGTGCATAAATATCAAATGCGATCCTCTCTGTCAATGTGATGATCAGTCTACGCTCGCAGGCGGTGAGAGCCAACTCTGAAAGATCCCAGCGTGATTCGAAGAGCATGGCACCAATGTTGTGATAAATATCTGGGTTGAACTATGATCCCATCTTGAATGTGTAAGAAGTGCTCAACATAAAAAGTCATCCTCAGACGTAAGCCCCCACTAGGGTTGGTCCAAGTCGAGATGATGTACTGCCTATAGCTGTCAAGTTTGACATGCTCATTCAACTCCTGTCTGGAGGGGAGAAGATGAGCCGGAGCGTCCAAAGAAAATTGAAAGGGGGGTAGGTGATCAATATTAATCCCAATGGAACCCAAAAGGGAAGTGGCTTGAGCATACCAACAATGAGCTCTAGGGGAGGTGTTAGATCTAGCCAGCTCAGTAGAAGAGCAATAGGCAAGGTAAGAGTATCTACTCTAGTCATCTGAAGAGTCTGCGAAGCAATGTAGGCGGTGAAGAAACCAAACTAGGTCGAAGATGGCTCCCAACCTAAAGGGATGAGCCCTGAACTCAACCATGATGATGCTGTGGGAGGTGGTACGATGACATCTGATGATACACCAAAGGAGGAGAGTATGTATATGCTCAATAGAGGCCCAGTTGGAATCAAGAAGAGATGGTCCCCAAATAGCAAAGCCATAGATAATAACTGATAAATAAACCAATATTCAATAGTTTATTTCAACAAAATGGTGAGAAAAAGGATCATGTAAATCCTTTGGGAATGGTTGCGAATAAGTTACATGTCTGTTGTAGCGGTGAGAAGAAATAGAGACTGGAGTAGTTGCAATTTTCTCCAGCTATGCAACAACCTATACCGTAAGTTCCCTTCCATATTTCATTTGGTTGATTTTGTTCTATTTCTCTTGGTCATGAATTAAAATTCATCTTATTGCAATAGATAGAATATTTTTGGGTATCTCAAAATAGCTAGCAAGATCTTTCTCTATCACACATTTATTTCCTCAATTTGGTCTACCTTACCAAATAGCATAGCCATTGGGAGAAGTCACAAATTGAGTTGGAAAAGAGATTAAATTTGAACAAATGAAGTGACTATTGTATTGTAGGAAAATAATATGGCATAAATGAAAATTGATAGCCTACTATTATGAAATTCCATTGTGGCGACAGGAAGTTCAGGATACAAAGTGACAAGAAGATTTGCACCTTTAAATTAGCATGCTACAATTATATTTCCTTGACATGGAAGAAATATTAGTAAAGACAATCTAATATTAATTATTCATTATTTTATCTAAAACCTTGATTAAATATTACTTATATATATTAAAGCATATGCAACATAAAATGGTAAAATTGTGAGGCCCTACCCCTAAACCCATCATAGCATTTCATTTTATCTTTATGATAGACCTAGTATTTGATACTCTATTTTGATTCATTATTGATTTATACTCTATATGACAGTGATTTGATAACATTGGATTGTCATGCACCTTATTTTATGAGGCTTTCCATACTCATGATGATAACTTAATGATACATTTATGATTGCATTGTGGTTAATTGACTTTAATGAATATTATGATGAGATGTGATCTTATTGAAAATTAAATGTTAGGTACTTAAATGTTATTTATAGGTGCATATAATTTCATGTGGAAAGTTGTTAAATTGTTTAAGATATGTTGAATTTTGAATTGGTTATGTGAAGAGGTTAAGTAATTGGTAGTTTTCTAAATGATGTTTATTTTCATATATTTTATATGCATGTGATTTCGTGGACTATTGATGTTTGAATTGAGATGTGTAGGGAAATGACCATGGAAATTATTTGGAGAACTAGAACCAAACCTATGTGTGATAGTGAAGCCAAGGTTGTGTCTATTGAAGAGACAATACCTCGTATGCAATGTATTTGTTTCGTAAATGTGAATGTTTATATGTTTATTCAAATTGTAAATGGTATTTTATAACTATGGAAATATTTAAATGGACATGCCATGTGTATTTTTGTGTTGTGCATTTTTGTGGTGTCACTTGACACTTGTAGTGTGTATATTTGGCAATGACATGTCCATTTGAGGATGATTGTGTAGCAACCAAACCTAGGATAGTACCATGTAAGATCCTCATGAGAACCACTTGGTTAGAAAGCCATACGTATGGTCAAATCATGTTGAACCCGTAGGTAAAATATGGGTGAGTTTTTGGAGGGTTAAATGAGCCCCTAAAGATGAGTTAGAATTTTTTTAGAAAGCCCACTTGGTATACCTTGGGTTGGGGGTTAGATTTTGGTCAAATATTTGTCCATACTCCATTTATGACCCTTCTTGAATGTCACTTTTGGGAAGTGACGAATTTTGGCTTGTGGGAAGAGGTCAAGCCCATCCCCCTTCCCTACTTTTGGTCATCTCATTTATGAGGGGAGACAAGAAAGGAGAAGATGACTTTTTGAACCATTCCTGCTTAATGAGAGTTGCTTGGGAAGTGGGTGGGAGTTCTTTTAGAGGGAATTTTGGAAAACATTTTGGATTTTTCACCCACTCTCTAATTTTGGGAGACAACTAAAGTGTTAGAGAAGGATTGAGCGAAAAGAAGAAGGATTTAGGGCTTGGGAGATCTTCATTAACTTTCATTTTGTCATAACTTGAGTAGAGGTTGGTTTTAATATCCTCCATGGATTTTATGTTTTCTTTTTGAGTATGAATTCTTGAAGATGAATGTGCTTGTGTCTTAGTGTTGTGTATTATTTCATGTTGTTGCATTATTTTACATGCTTGAATGTTTATGGGAGTGCAAGACCACTCTCACCCTTGGGAGGGAAGAGTAGCCTTGGGGTGAAGGGTTTTAGGATAGCCTATTGAGTGAAGAGTCTCTCCTCATGGAGGAGAGGGATAAGACAAGGATTATGGGATCCTTGTTGTCATTATGTATTTGGGGGTCATAATAGAGTTTTGACATGTAGCCATGGGGGCCATAAGGTTTGTGGGGTTCACATTGTAGAGAAGGAAGTGGTTTTTATGTCTTGTAAAGGCATTTGTATATTAGTGTTATGACATTGTCCTCCTAAGTAGTTGATCCACCTTCACCCCATTATATGGGTCATTTAGAGACCTTGTGTGTAAGCCTTTGGTTGGGAGTTTTTGTGTTCATATTGTCTATAAATTCTGTTTGTGCACATATTTTGGCTTGTGTGTAACATGTTTGATGTCTAGTTCTCCTAGCTCAGGGGTGGCCTTGTAAAGGCCTAGGTTGGGAGGTGAGCCTCCATGGTCAAGGTTCATTTTATTTGTAGGATAGATTGAGGATGTAAATGAAGGATGGAAAAAGAAAGATTAAAGAGGTTGATTATTTATGACTTACTTTATAAATGTAAACTTGCAAAGGAAATTTATAAATAGGAAAACCACTTATGGAATGATGTAATTTCTTATATTTTTTAGTTGTTTTGTTTTGTTAAATGTGCACTCAAAAAACTTATTTATGTATTCTTGCAAAAGAAAGAGAGAGATTGTGCTCTTTAATGTTGGTAAAATTATAAGTTTAATTGTGTTAGGAGGTTTTCGTAAACTTTTAAATATTTCAGATTTGAGTTAGAATCAATGTGTTGAAAATGTTTCTAAGTTTTGTAAAGCTGAAAACATGGAGAAATGAAATGATTTGAAGATTATTAGTTCTCTTATGAGATAATGTATTCTTTTGAGATTATTTATTAGCAAAAAAAAAGAGGTTACTATTTCCTTTATGCAGTTCTTTTAAAGTTCATTATAATCTCGTGACTATATATATGATTTTTGATATATATATATATATAAATATATTTGCGTATAAAATACATATATGCATATTTGTATTAAATGAGAAGATAATAGTAATACAAATATTCTGATATATTCTATATTTAATCAATGTGTAGACATATACATTGTGTGTGTGTGTGTGTATCTACACATATTATAATAATCTATATTTTTTTTGTATAGTGCTTGCTTTCTTTATATATATATATATATATATATATATATATATATATATATATATATATATATATATATATATATATATATATATATATATATATATATATATATATATATATATATATATATATATATATATATATATATATATATATATATATATATATATATAGACACACACACACACACACACACACACACACACACACACACACACCTTTCTTTTAAACTAGAATATATATATTCAAATTATTATTATTTTAAAGAGATTTAAAAAAAATAATATAAAAAAAAAAGAAATTTTTTTATTTTAGCCAAGGGGCCGAAACCCTACCCCTTGAGTGGAGATGGTCAGTCGTGGCTCTGCCTCAGTGTGCGGCACCACAACTGAATTGGGGCCGTGGACTATGGGACGCCACAACCGCATCGAAGCTACAAACTATGGGACACCACAACCGCATCAAGGCCGTGGAGTGTGGGACGTCATAGCTGTGGCAGTCGCCATGTTGTGGCATGTTGCGGGCTATGGGGTTGTCATAGCCGTGGCGAGCCACTACAGCTTGTGGCCTCCGCCATAGCCATGGTAGCCACCACCATGGCTGGCAAAAGTTGTGGTTGTGAAGATTCGAGAGGAGGGGGAAGGTGAGTTCACAACCCTTCCCCCATTTTTATAATTTACTATTTATTTTTTTAGAAAAAAATAATAATAACTATAGTAAAAGAAAGAAATGTAACACGCAAAGAGAGATGTATGTTCTTCTTCATGTCCTGCAAATACAATAAAATGGAAGAAGCTCTCCATTTCCACCTGCACACACACAAAATTAAAAAAAAAAAGATAAGGAAAGAAGGGGGGGGGATAGAGAGAAGATGGGTGTGAGAAACCCTCCTCAAACCCTAAAATGAAATTAGGGTTAGGGTAGAAGAAAAATGAGAGGAGAAGAGATTCAAGGGAGAGGGAAAATGAAACTTCAAAATGAAGTTTTTCCTCTCATGTTAAAAAAAAGAGGAACCCTAGATAGGGTTAAATTAGATAATAGAATAAAATAAAATAAAAATTCTTATTTGACTCTCACTTTTAGATTTGAACTTTAAATTTAATGTGTTAGCTTTTCATTGTAGTTTTTTTAAAATTTAGGAATGCCTGATAAGTAAATTAATAACTAAAAATGTGATATTTATTTAAAAATGAATTTTATTTTAGTTGCAAGTGAAGGTGATTTAACTTGTCACATCTATAATATAATGGTTTAAAATTAATATGTTTAATATATCGCTACAAAATAACTCTTTATTTTATTTAATGATTTAATGTGATTTTTAATGATTTAAAATATCAAGTCGTAAAATTAATTAAAATAATGTTAAATTATAATAATTCAAATTAATCAACCCTTGATATGGTTAATTATTGTTGAGGGAAATTAATGAGGGTTAATTAATCAACCAAACATAAAAGATAATTTGTTAGTACATTTTAATTAATCTAGCTTAATTAATTAAACCTAGTTAAGGGGTCATTTAAATGACACATTCATTTGTGTCATAAGGTATAATTTTTAATAATGAAAGTACATTTAGGATAAAATGGGATTACCTTAGAAGGATTAATCAAGATATTAAATGATTATTTTATTGTTGAAGACTCTAATAAACCCATCTTTAATAAAGTGAAATTTGATAGAATCAAATAACTAAACTTATCTAAAAGTAGACCCTTGGTTGAGGCTGGATGTTAGAATCAATAGAAAGACATTGACAAGTCTGCCTTTGCTTGTCACGGTTCCCCTCAATCTTTCAATCAACCTTACTAAGTCACCCTTTTGGAATTTGATCTATCCAACTACATCATTTTCTCCTTAGTAAACTCAGTATACACTTTAACCTTTTTAGCATGCAACATTAATTAATTCAATCATGTTAAAAAAAAACATCATATTGAAATGGTATGTAGAAATGAATACGAAGGCATATTGCAAGGTATTGAATATGGTGTAAAATAGGACATATTTGGCTCTCATTGGTATACATCTCCACCCCACCAGCATCCTCTTTACTACAATATTTCTCAAAATACCTGACATTTTAATGGTCGGCTAGAGGCTACCCACCATTCCTCTTTTGGTGCATATCCCTTAAGTTTCTAAATCCTGCTCAACAAATTATTTTGTGCATTTCCAATACTCATCACAGACCCTGAGACCACGCTCTGCCAAGGAGTTGATGTGTTTTGTGTGTGCTTCCACATTTTTCAAGGATATCTAGGCTACCAGAGAAATTCCTCAATGCCTTGACCGATGCCAATTAAAAAAATATTTTGCTGAGACATCTTGCAAAAGCATTTGACATGCCTTGGTGAATGCTTGTATTTATCACAGAGGACGCTAGCTTTATGTCTATGATGCATATGTTTGGGTTTTGAAACGCCCTATTTCAGCAATGCATTCTGGTCATTGATCCTGCAACACGATATACAATATTATTCTAGGGCTTCTGTCAAAATGTTCACAAACCTTGTAGATCACACTGCTCAAAGTTTAAAAATCCCGCATCGCTTTTCTCTTGAAATTCATTTTGCAAACCTCCATTAGATCCTTTCTAGCAAACTCCATTACAAAACACAAAACACAAAACACAGTCAGAGAGGACGCGAGCCAAGGAAAGCCCTAAATCTTCCCACCTAAAATCTCCCCATGAAAACTCCCACTTTTCACTT
Organism: Chamaecyparis obtusa; assembly: GCA_027943335.1. Taxonomy (NCBI): domain Eukaryota; kingdom Viridiplantae; phylum Streptophyta; class Pinopsida; order Cupressales; family Cupressaceae; genus Chamaecyparis; species Chamaecyparis obtusa. The sequence continues at coordinate 1,965,994 of BSBK01000944.1, forward strand.
GTTAGTAGAATCGTGGGGGCCGGCAATAAAATCCATGTTCAACATTCTTTCTTTTTTACGCCCTCGCCCATCATTCCGCGTACTGATTTTGTTTTCTACCTTATTTCTAGTAGAATTATGGGTAATGAAATCTCAAAGGAGGTAGGGTATGTACGCCTCGTTTGTAGCACAGTTAGGTGCCTCCCACAAGGAGTACGAGGTAGTTCTATATTACTGTCACCATACGTAGACCCAAAAACATATGGTTGGTGTCGTGGACTATAAAAGGACCTTTCCTTTTCTTTCCTTTCTTACTTTTGCAAAGTAAAGAAAAAAATCATCCTGAATGTGTGGGTTTATTGTGTCTTTGTGAGAGAGAACCTTTGTTTGTTTCCTCTACTTTGGCCATTTGAAAATCATGGGGGTCCCACATCACGTATTCACCTTGTATGTCATGAGGGGTAGAATATTAAATCACTTAATGATAATATATTTTTCATTATACCTTATACGAAGAGAGAATCATTTCTTTAAAATAGTTTATAATTTCACCCAATTTTATCACTTAAAGAATTATTATTTGAATTAATATATAATTCACATAATATGAATTTGAAATTCACATTTAAAGCTAATGTTTTAAATTTTCTTTAGGGCAATGCCGGGTTCCCTTCTAGGCTCGGCTTAAAATTTTTTCACTCACAAACAATTGAACCCCTAGTGATTTTTGACGGCTTCATTAAAAGTTTCGACAAAAATTCATAAAATATATAGTCGTTGAAACTTGATTTCCAACCTTTCTGTCGAGTACTCAAAACTAGCACACTTCCTCCATAATCACCCCTAAAAACTAACTAGGGACTATATCTGGCTTTTGAACATTGAGAAGTATGTCAATTCACATACAAAGAATCACTCTGCAAAATAGTTTTTCTTGACACTTCCCGAGGCATAAGATTTTAACCCTAGAAGATGGCCTTTTCATTTTCTCTAAAAATGAACACACAAGAAGTATTTTGAAACCCTGTCAAAAGACCTCTTGTAAAAATACCAAATGACTCACCGAGAACCCACCACTAAGAAGATTTGTTCATTGAGACACAAGCAACATGTATGCCAAATGTATTTTCTAATATCCATCAAAATTTCATGATATTAATGGCCAAAAAAGACTACTTTGAAACTACTTTGAACAGACAAGCTAAAAAATGAATAAACCACATTTCAAATGGGTTTAGCGAAAATACCAAGCAAACTCCCAGGAGACTGAAAAATTTCACATTGGTACATTTACATGCTAGGAACACAAGGCAATAACTATATTCTCATGAAAATCAATAGACAGTGAATTATAACCCTCTAAAAGTGGCAGCTCTAAATATGTAACATTGTACATGCAGAAAACTTGAATAAACCAGGTTTGGATATGACCTAGCAAATAGGCCAAATGGATCCACTGAGGCCTCAAAATGTATGATGAGGTTCTATCTCATGATTAAAATTTATGGGAACAATTATTCTGTCATCAAAATCAATTGGTTGTAAGATACAGGCTTCCAAAGTAGGCCACTTGGAATTTCCTAAATAGGTACATAGTGTAGATTGGTGTAAACCCCTCAAAACATATGCATGAAAACCTTGTCAAAACTAGCTATTGGATCTAGCAAACTGAAAATTGTACTTTTCTATAGGAGTTTAGTGTACTCCCCAAGCGGTGTCTCATGATAATTACTAAGCATTCTTTCATTCACCTTCAAACCAGGCCCTTTCAAACAACTTTTCAAGGGTGCACTTCCATGCCTTAGAAAAATTTCAACTTGGCCCCTTCAAATTCTTTCAGAATTTAAAGGTGCCAACAATGGCTCTAGTTTGGGATGCATGTCCCTTGTGGGAATGGCGAGAATTCAGATCTTTGGTAGATCAGACCATGCAACTTATCACTCCATTGGGTTCTTTACCACTTGAGAATCAAACATATTATGCAATTGGCAGCCTCGGGCCACCAAAAATGTAGAGCCATAATATTCCTAGCTCTGTCATAAATTTGATTCTCATTATACATCAATATGATTAGTCTGAAAAAACCATTCAGTAATATTTGACCATGTTGGCTATTAGTGGCATCACCCATCTTTTTGTCATACTTGTCATTGTATGCACCCTAAAATGGTCACCTAGACTATGGGCCTCCATTCTTCAATTTATCAATTTCCTAAATCGATGCCTTGCAATATTTTCAATTCAAATCAATTTTCTTGATCAAATCGTAATTAGTTCAATTATTTCAATATTTCCTAAAGTTTGATCATTTTATCCTAAGCCTTATTTAATTAAAAGAAAACTTCCCTTTTAATTAAATAAAAGAATCTTATTAAATGAAAATCCCTCTTTTAATAAAATCCTCACTTAAATATCTCTTTGTGATGAAAAAAGGAAATAAATCAAATAAAAATTCTTTTTTTCTCCACACTTTGAATGCACATATTTCTAAGTGGTGGCATTTTTTCCTTGTACTTGCCTTTTTAGGGATTTATCCCACATTTGCTCTTGAGAATGCTTTCCCTTCCACACTTTCCTTTATAAGGAGCCCTCTCCTCATTTTAGGGATTGAGATTTTATGTTATTGTTATGCTGCAGGTTTGGAGAGCGATTTTAGAAGAGATTTTTGAGCACTTGAGCTTGAACATCGCAACTTCTCTTTTCTTGTCTTCTTCTCTCATGCTTCCATGGCAATCCATTTAGATTACTCTTGCACTTGCATATTAGATTAGATGCATACTTCATTTTATAGAATAATCTTGCATGCATATTTCCTTTCATAGATTAGTTTTCTTTCATGCATTGTTATCATATAGAATAACTTCCATTTTCATTTGCATGCATATTTGATGATCATGGAGACTAGCACTCTTGCTTTTTCTCTTTGAATCTCTCATTTTATGGTGTACTTGCATGGGTACAAACTAGGTCTAAACTAAGGGCCTCCATTATAAACTCTTGCACTCCATGAATAGAGACCTATGAGTCACCACTTGAGACCTAATTCTTGAGTAATCTTGGATATAATGACTCATAGAAGTGTGTCAACATTTTAGCACACATTTTTGGCGCCCACCGCGGGGCAAAATATTCAATTTCTGGCCTCATCTTGTTTTAATTTTCTGTCAAATTTTATTTTCTGTCTTTACATTTGTACATCTCTGGTACAAATTATTGCGCGAAGTTTCCCGCTATATCGCGCGAAGTTCTGCTGGCATTAGTACTCCCTCGCGCGACAGGCATTTTCTCGCGGGGGCCTGGGTATTTTCTCACGCGAAACTTGACACCAGAGACATAAACTTTTTTAGCTTTGTACTTTCTTCTTTCTGTTTTCTAACATTTCCTAGTTGCTGTGGATTTTCCTGATTCTATTTTTAGAAACAACTTAACAATGGGTTGCGTTGCTTTGGACTTGAGGTATTTTGTTGCATCTCTATAATGTTTAGATTTTGGAAATAAAAATGAACCTCTCATGTGTCTGACTTGAGTGTTTCTCATTTTCATATATTACACTTCCAATTTTTTCTCTAAAGGAAAGAATGAATCTAGATTAACTTTCTCGCATATATGTTTCACATAGTAACTAGGCCCTATGAACACTATTTGTAGCATTCTTGAGAGAGTGGGCTTCATTCTCTCGCCTTAGATGCAAAGCTATTCTCGATGATAGATCCCCTTGTAGGTAGGGAAGGACTTGCTATCATCTCATTGTCCCACTTGGTTTAGTCTTCAACATTTGATGGTACATTCTCTCTTGGTCCCATTTAGAGAGATCGGTAGTCATTGTTGTCGGCATACAAACATTGGTGAGGTGATTTCAACTTAGCGTGTCAATTAATTTTCTTTCTATGTCTGGGTGAGGTGAAGAGGCTAGAGGAGTATGCTCTGTTCCCTTTTGGGCACATTAGAAACTTGGAACCCTTGAATCCGAGCTAAGTTCTCATGTGGTCCATATTGTGAGTCTTCCTTGTTAGAAAGGGTTAACCGTAGTGGACACTCCCGTTATTGGGTAAACCGCTTGGATGGAACCTCAAGCGGTATTATCCATTCCTACCGTGGAGCAAAAACCACTATATAAATGTCCTTGTGGAAGAAATCTCCATAGGTGTGGTCTCTTGTTGGGCTGTCGGATCTCCTCAGTAGCTCCTGATTGATTAAATTCTCAGACTATGTCAAAACCCCGATGTGTCTGGATTGAATTTCACCCACTTGAGATTGCAAGAGTTGCACAGTTGACCATTACTACAAACCATAGTGTAACCAACTTTTTCTTTTCTAGAACTATGTGCGTGATTGAAAAATATTTTGAGAACCTACACAAGTAGAGTCCTTAGGGAGTAGAATACTATGTCACTATTCTTGTTCATGTGCAATGTTACTTTGTCCCTTGCTCATTGTTTGAAGACAATTGTTTTCTTGAACTCCCTGATTGTTTTTTTGTGTGCCTGATTAATGATAAAAATATGTTAATGCATCTAGTTGGTCAATTAAAATGAACAAAAATTGAGTTCTTGAGTAAAAAAAAACCAACTTTTTACAACTTGCTGTCAGTACTTGTCGCCTGTCTATACACTTTCTTGCGTGAAAGTTTGCATTTTGTGCACTTTCTCGGGTAGGATTTTATTTCCTTGTGCGAATTTTCAGAGACCTCTATCATTTTCACCACCATCAGAGACCTCTGCTATTTTCTAGTTTGATCCAACACTCTTTCGCTTGAGCCTACAATATCCTCGTGTGAGCCTGACATATCCTTGCACGAGCCTGCCATTTCTTCGTGCGGGATTGCACTTTATCACGCGAAACTATCCCACAGTTTGTCAAAATAGTGATCTATTTCCTATCTACTAGTTGTCTTTCTGCTTGGTCTGGTTCCTATTTAGGGTCTACCTGAAACTGTCAACTTGCTTGATTTTCTATCTTATCATTTTTGGTCTTCCTCGGTCGATCCGGGTCAGATTAGGTCACTTACCCTACCATTAGAAGCCTATTTGCACCTTGGATTCTTGCGTTTTGACCTCTTGAACTAGTAATATTTGATTTCACAAGTGACCTTTCTTGCAGCCAGTGAGCTAGAAACCATCCTTGTTGAGAAGATAAACCTTTGGATCCTTTGATAACATGCTTGGAGAGTTTTAGTAATCTCTTGTCCATTCACTTCCATACAAATTCAAATTCAATCAATATAACTTGGGTAAATCATCCTCCTAATCCATGTGTGTTAGGGTATTCACCCATTTAGTAGGCACCTCTATGGTAGTGTTGGTTTACGCCTCTTGAAAAATTCTATCTTATCACCTCTCTTTTGGACAAGTGAGTGCTTTTACTATCCTGGCTTGGTACCAACGTTTCTCAGGGTTAACCTATCACCTAGTACCTTTTCTTTCATGTCGGTTACAACAAGATATCAAGTAGATCAAGGAAAGCGACCTCAAGTAGTCTTTAACCAATTACCCTTAGTTCAAACTTGCCAAAAATGTAAGGGAAAAGAACCTGTATTTGATCAATCACCAAGGAACAACTCAGAAGTTTAGTTTGATCCCAAGAGTAACCTTAGTGATTCGAGTACACCCTTAGCATCTTCTCGCTCAGACATGGATATGAGTTACACAATGAATCGATGAGAGAGGGAAGAAATGGATAAAAGCCTTGATGACATATTTGGAAAACATAGAGATACCATTCCATTTGGCAGTTCCTCTCGTGAAAATCGACTAGTCTCAACTAGATATTTGGATGCACACCAAAGGGCTAAAAGAGATAAGAGGCAAGCCTATCAAGAAGAACAATCACAACATGAAAACCAAGATGATGAACCTTATGACACTCGTGTGAATGCAACATACACTAATGAATTGTTTAGACATTCAAGACCAAGTTCACCGCTCAATGCACCTTCAAGATACACAAGTGAAAGACTTAAGAGAATTGAGCATGAAAATAAAGTCTTCCTAGACGAACAAGATGAAAAGGAAGAGAAATTTAGACTCCTAGAGTTTGACAGACAAACCTTGTTGGAGATAGAAAAGAGAGCCTTCTAGGAAGAGCAAGATAGACTCTTGGCTCAACAACTTAATGATCAATTTAACAACATGCGTGTTGGTGGTGGAAATAACTCTCCTCCATCCACCCCTCCTAAGACTCCATGAAGTAGAAGACATTCAAGAACACCTTCATGATCTCCTAGCCCTAGAGGAAGAAGAGCTTCACAACATGATCAATAGGAGATGAAAACCTCTTAGGAACTCAAGACAACTTTCACAACGTGCTCACCATGGTTCACAGTATGGGGGTAGTAGCTCGAGTTTTGACCTCAACTCCCAATATTTCATGAAAATACAACAAGAACCACTCTTCCAGTAGTATGTGGTGAGATACTCAGAGAAAAAAAAAGACAAGTTCCTAGAGAGTTTAATCAACAAGGGTGTTAGAGTCCCCTACAATTCTGATGTGGACAAGACAATTAAGAAGCAAGGTCCATTTGAAGAAGAAGAGATCAAACAAATTAAGAGTATGATGGAAAATATGTTGGCACCCAAGAGTTCATTCTCACTTGATTCAATTTCTCCTAATCCTTTTGACAAAAGTGTTAGCATGAAAGACTTCCCTAGAAAGGTTGAGATCCCTTAATATGACAAGTATGATGGGAATGGAGATCCAGATGATCACGTGTGTCAATTATATACCACTAGTTTTGAGTTCCATCAAGATGACTCATACCTCATGAGATTGTTCCCAAGGAGTCTTAAGGGTCAAGCAATGGAATGGTTCACCAACATAACTCCCCCTGTTAAGACTTTCAAAGAGCTTGTCCATAGATTTGTCCAACACTTTGCATACAACCTTTCAAGATCTATTACCATGTTGGACTTATGCAACTTAAAGAAAAGTCAAGGGGAATCCTTTGTCACTTTCTTGCAAAGGTGGAGATGACAATTCTCTTGCTACTCTAGGATCATCCCTGAAAATGAGAAGATTGACATCCTTGTTAGCAACTTGGTTCCTGAAATGCAATATGAATCTAGGAAGATTGTTTTTTATTCCTTTGACACCATGGTTGAAACTTCTTGTAGGATTGAGGATGTTTTGAGAGAACACATAATTTTGACCAAACATGGAAACAACAACAACAACAATGGTCAAAATAACAATAACCCTAACAAAGATAAAGGGAAGAACTCACATTGGAATAAGAACAAACAAGTGGTCAATGATGGAGTTGTGGACTCCTCCAAACCCATAGATCAAGCTATTCTACACTTGTCTAGTGTTTTTCAAGCCATGAAACTCACTGTATCTAATCAACAAGAGAACAAGCCAAGATAAACCTAAAAAAGAGAGAGGCCAGTTTTCAAAACTTGGTGATTCATATGAGGATGTCTTGAAAACACTCATTGCCAACAACCTTGTGCATCCTCAAGATCCCACAAAGCATTATATACCCACTGTTAAGCCACATTGGTGGGATGAGAAAGCCTTTTGCAAGTTTCACAATGGCATTGGACATGATATTGAAAACTGCTGGAAACTCAAACATATCATCCAAGATCTCATTGAGAATGGAAAATTTAAGGTAGACAGATTGAACACCAACACCGATCATAAGGCATTCAAAGAACCTTTTCCCAAGTATGAGAAGGGGGAAACCTCTAAACCTAAGAATGGCAAGGCTGAGGTCAATTACACTTACACAGATGTAGAGAATGTTGTCAACATGCTTGAAGTTGCAGAAGAGAATATCAACATAATGAGGGATAAATATCCCTATGGCTATGATCTAGACATGGACTCTTCTCCTATCTTTGATGAAGAACCCATCATGGTGCTAAGGGGTCCTAACTCCAGAGTGTCATATCAAACTCTTAATGTTGTCACATGAAGTCAAGGTCCCCTTGTCATTAGAGGACCTAGTTCAAGTCAACCAAGTAAACCAAAGAAAGTGGCATCCAAGAATGTCACCTCAAAACCAGTAGTAAATCCTAAGTCAAGCTATAATCTTGTCGATCAGTTGCAAAGAACCCCAGCTTAGATTTTGATCTTTGAGCTCTTAGAGTTGTCCCTCAGACACAAGCAAGTCCTTGCGGATTCTTTGTGTGCAGTGAACATCCCCAACAACTTAGACTTTGATCAATTCCAAAACATGGTTAACCATATTGCTAGTCCTCATTACCTTACCTTTTCAGATGATGATGATAAAGCTTTGAGCCACCCACACAATCTCACTGTTCATATTGAGGTCATGATCCACAAAACCCATGTTAGGCACATGTTGATAGATGGGGATGCTGGGCTTAATATTTGTTCCTTGAGTCTTTTGAAGATGTTGGGTTATTCTGAACAAGTCATAGAAACTAGAAAAAAGATCACTATCAAAGCCTATGATGAGGTGGAAAGAAATTCCAAGGGGTTGGATGTCCTTCCAGTTAGGATTGGCCTTGTTGAAAAAGATGTTTTATTCCAAATAGTTGATGTTGGCCCCCTTGCCTACAATATCTTACTCGTCAGACCATGGATTCATGATATGAAAGCAGTGTCATCTACCTATCATCAGTGTGTTAAGTTCCCTTACAATGGAGTAGAGATTTGTATACCTGGGGATAACACTTTATCTGTTAACTTAGTTTCAGCAAGTGCTCATGTTCCCCTCAATAGAGAAGTAGAAGAATTGAATGCAACCTTAGCTAAATGTAAAGACAAGTTCTAGTCAGTAGACCTTGGCATGGGGGGGTATCAACTAAACTCTTTCACAACACTTGCAGTTTCACCTAGGTCTTATGGAAAGCCTTCATAGGAAATGAGACCTTCCTCTTTAGCTGTGACTTTATTTGGCATGTTTGTAGGGTCCTCAGTGCATATTCAAGATGAGAAAGAAGAGATAGCTATTAAAGACTGGATTTATAGAGAAGAGAAATACATGCACAATGAGAACTTCTCTCCCTCTCCCAAGGCTTATGGAGGAGGGCATACTTTTTTCAAACAGATGGGCTATCTTAGACATGGCCCTCTTAGTCATAGATTGGATGCTAGAGCCGAACCCCTTGATCATGATCTTTTTGGATGCAAGTCTAAGAAGATGGTTGGCCTAGAATTTTTGAGTCACAACTAGAACACTAATCCTATCCTTGATGAGTCAGATAGTGAAGATGAACAAGAATACATACCTAATTTGAAAAATCAGCAAGATATGTGTGAAGATTGGGTCCCTTCCACTAATCTCCTTTGGGGAGATTCAAATAGTCTAGTTACTCATGAGACAGTTGCAACCTTAGAAAAAGATTAATCAGATGTAGAAGATCCTATCAGAGAACTTCAATGAAAGAATCTTGTTTGTTTGATGTAAAGAGAAGGTGTTACCCTTGATGACATTAGAACTTCCACATCAAGATGTCCCAAACCTTCATGGTGTAAACATCCTAGTTGAAGTTCAGAAACAAGTTCATATGAGTATGAATGGGACTCCTTCTCAGAGCCTTCCATAGTTGACATGGATGTTGATGTCATCCCCAATTATAGTTCTCAACCCGAGGTAGCCAATGGGTCACGTGCAATATTAGAGGATTTGAACCCACATGTTGCCTTAGTGGATGATTCTTCACTTTTTAGGATGAATCCCAATTTGGAGAGCTTAGAAGGATACTTGACAGACTTCAAATCTTCAATCACCAGAGATGATATCATTCACATTCACAACCTTGAGCTAGTCATTGACTTACCTCTTCTTCATCCTAACCTCATTGATTGGTCCCAACGCTATTAAGAATCTGAGCTCTTAACATTTCAAAATGATTATGAGATAACATGTTACTTGAATGCCATTGAACTCATAGTCTCTTCCACTAGTGAACCAACTACCAGCATGACAGAGGCAGACATCAAGTACCTTAGTCATAAAATAAAAAGAAAAGAAAATCAAAAGAATAGGAGTTCTAATGGTGAAAACCACTGCGTGGCGGTGTCAGAACCAAAAAAAGTTAAAAGAAATGATGTATCCAAGGGTGAAAACCTCTCTGAGGTGCCTAAGGATGAGGTACTTGATTGCCTCCCTAGATACTTTCAAGATAGATCTTCAGTGCTTATTGAACCAACACAAATAGTCAATTTGGGTACAAATGAGGCTCCACAGATAGTACACTTGGCTCAGTCCTTGTCACCACAAGAAAAATAAGCTTACACTAAGTTCTTACAAAAAAAGAAGATCAACTTTGCATGGACTTATTCAGATATGCCAGGGTTGGACACTAATCTTATCATGCATCACTTGTCCATAGCTCCGAGTGTCAAACCGGTTAAATAGAATTTGAGAAAGATGCATCCTCACATATCTCTCCTAGTCCAAGTAGAATTAGAGAAACTCCTTGGTGTGGGATTCATAAGAGCTATTGACTATGCTGAATGGATATCAAACATTGTACCGGTTTCCAAACATGACAAATCCATTCAAGTTTGCACAAATTTTAGAGATGTCAATAGAGCATGCCAAAAGGATGACTTTCCACTTCCCAATATAGACATGATAGTGGATATGACTGTAGGTTATGAGATTTATTCCTTGATGGATGGTTTTTCTAGATACCATTAGATTAAGATAGCTCCTGAAGATCAAGAAAAGACTACATTCACTTGTGCATCGGGTACCTATTGTTGGAACGTTATGCCTTTTGGATTAAAAAATGCATGAGCCACCTATCAACAAGCCATGACAACCATTTTTTATGACATGATGCATATGATGAACTACAATTGATATAGAACCTGATTGAAGGAACCATGATTTAAGATCATTGAGTAGATTCATTAGACATGTAATATGATTAAATCAGTATTATGTTGTCATTGATGTCAACTAGTTTGATAGTACTTATCTTGTAAGTTACTATACCGATACATCTATAGTGAAGGAGTGGAAGAGATGAAGAACAAAAATATCTACATGAGGAAGATGGATATGATAGACGAGGATAGAGAATACATTGAGTAACTTGTTGATGAGTCTATGACTTCATGTTATTGACTTGATTATGTTTCATTCATCTATGATGAGGAAAAGAGCTGAAAGACACAAAGTAGTGTTGTCGGTTGATGAAGCAATTTAGTATACACTGACAGAGTTTAGTGTATACTGAGCACAGTGTTAACCGAGCTTGTGTTCACTAACACATTTCTTTGTTAACCGAGAAGAACAAAATGAACAAAATGACTAGTTTAGCCGATAAGATTGATGAGCTGGAAAGTGTATGAATTCAAGGTAATAGATAAAGTTTGTTAGAAAGATCAACGACTGACAAAATTCAAGAAAGATCTAAAGGATGAGAATCAAACCTATTATTGAAACAAGTGTTGAGGAATGTTTAAGAGGCAAAATCAATGACAATGATTAAGTGGCAAAATCTGATGGAGTAGAAGAAAACAATTTACATGTCTATATAAGAGAATGGAGATTTCACTATAAGGTGGTGATGTCGAAAGAGAAGGAAACTGCAAAATCATCACGTGAACAAGTTTTCATGCATTTTGATCATACTGGTTAAGGAGAACCCTACCACAGAGCATTACTGAGCAACATAGAGTGATTATCGACAGACAGTAAGTTAACAATGTTTGAAACAAAATTGATTTATTGATTAGAAAGATTTGTATGAGCTAAACATTGATCTGTAATTTGCAAGTGAAGTTGTATTAAGTCAGATCACCTACTGTTACATATTTAACCATTGTACATAGTCAAATCTCTTAACCGAGTGGACTAAGAAAGTCTTATTATGTATCATTCATACAATGAGCATTGTTATCCTATCAACCCCAAAGTGACTGATGGTTGGACGATAACGGTTGGTCTTAAATCCTCTAACAAGGTCACACCTAATAGTGTGTTTGTAACCTTTAATAGGGTTGGGTCTTCACTGACCTCAATTCAGAAGAGTGAATATTTTAGGCTACCGGTCCTAGGTGGTTTTTCCCTTCACAGGGTTTCCACATTAAATCTCTTGTGTTATGTGTTGATTGTGATGTTTGTTTTGATGTCATATTTACATGTTTCATATTTGATTTGATCGGTAACTGCTATAAGTTTTAGACTGGTAATTGGTATATGAACAGACAATAAAAGTATTTTAAGTTACTGAGCAACAGTAATTGAAGTATTTTTTTTTGGATTATACATTTTGTATTAGGACAGTGATTAACTGATTCACCCCCCTCTCAATTATTCTAACAATTGGTATCAGAGCATTGGTTGCTTTGAACAGAGTTTTAAGGACTTCAGTAAAAAGATCTCAAAATGTATAAGAGGGAAGTGCCGAAGTTGAACAAAGAGAACTTCGTAGTATGGTAGAGCTAGATGAAGTTGCACATATCTAGAATTGGAAATGCTACACTAGAATTGATGGAGAATGGTTATATAGAACTGACACCAGGTCCCCTAACACTTGATCAATTGAAAGACAGGCATGAACACAATGTTACTTTGATGGAACTTGCTGTTGCCTGCACCGATGCTGAATTCAAAGATATCAAAATTTGTACTACTGCAAAAGCCATGTGGGATAAACTTTCTCAAGTTTATAGTGGAGATGTGCATGTTAAAAGAGCCAAAGCAGAAAGCCTAAGAGGCCGATTTGATGATATGAAGATGAAAGAAGGTGAGAATATTGTGCAATATACAAATAGACTGAAAGAAGTAGTACATGCTATTAGAGCATCTGATGGACAAATTAGTGAAGAAAATGTGGTAAGAAAAGTACTCAGAACCCTATTGTCAGTTTATGCAATCAGAATATCTGCTATCCATGAGACAAGGTCTTCATCTACTAATGTACTTACACTTGACAATCTAATTGGTAAGCTTACAGCCTTTGAGTTAAATAATTTTGATAATAGTGTTGTACCATATGTGGAATCTGCTTTCATGTCTTTTCTAAAGATTAGTAAGTCTAGAAGGAATAATAAAAATGATAGTGATAGTAATACCGATGATGAGCTTGATGAACTTGAAGCTCTTATGGCCAGAAGATTACCCAAAGGTAAAGGAAGGTATAGAGGTAAGCTACCTTTGGCATGCTTTAATTGTAAAGATGTTGGACACATCATTGCTAGATGTCCACATAAGAAAGATGATGATAGAACCAAAAAATGATCTAAAGGAAGCTATGTGAGAAGATTCAACAGAGGCTACCGACACAATAAAGATAACTGAGATAACAATGCGAATGAGAAAAAGGTATGTTTCATAGCTGAAGATAATGAATATGAATCTGATTCTGATGATGATGTAGAATTTGTATTTGTTGCTATGAAAGATGACTCAGAGGAAGAAGAAGAAAAGCATGAAGAAACAACACTGATCTCTAAAGTTAACAAAAATAATACATGGATCATAGATAGTGGCTGTACACATCACATGACTGGTGATGAGGAGAAGTTTGATGTACTTGAAGAATACAATGGAGGTTTAGTTAAGATGGGTAATGACACACCCTATATGGTAAGAGGTAAAGGAACCTTAATGATAAATGATATGATAAAATGTGATAGCATTGGGTAGATGGATTGAACTATAACTTGTTAAGTGTGGCACAACTGAATAATTCAAGTCACCGAGTTGCTTTTGAGAGCAAGAAAGTGAAAATATTTGATGATGGAGGAAGACTAGTTGGAACTAGAGCACAATTAAGAGGTAACCTATTTTATCTTGATATTGATGAGTCTTCTTGCTTGATGATGAAAAATGAATATGCTTGGTTGTGGCATAAAAGGTTATGCCATGTGAACTTTGATGACATGATTAAGATCAATAAAAGGAAAAGAGTTAGAGGGCTGCCTAACTTATCAAAACTGGATCATGTTATGTGTCATGAATGCCAGAAAGGTAAGATGACTAAATCTATTTTCAAAAGTAAGGATTACTCAACAAAGAAGATACTTGAGTTGGTTCATACCAACCTATGTGGTCCTATGAGAACTTAGAGTTACTATGGTGATAGGTACTTTATTCTTTTTGTTGATGACTATACTAGATTGATGACCGTTATGTTCTTAAAAGAAAAATCTAAAGCATTTAAGATGTTTAAGTGGTATAAGGCTAAGGTAGAAAAAGAGACTGGAAAGGAATTGAAATGCCTAAGATCTGATAGAGGAGGTGAATTTATGTTTGATGAATTTACTAATTTCTATAATGAGCATGGTATCAAAAGACAAGTCTCAGCACCGAGGACATCTCAACAGAATGGGATTACTGAAAGAAGGAATAGGTCAATAGTTGACTATGCTAGGACATTGATGCTACAAAAGAATGTTGCTTAGACATATTGGAGGGAAGTTGTCAGTACAACAGTTTATGTGCTTAACCGAGTGTAGTTGAAGGACACCAACAAGACACCCTATGAGTTGTGGTTTGGACACAAACCTACTGTAAGTTATTTCAAAATTTTTGGAAGCAAATGTTTTATTTTGAAAGATGAGAGAAATGGAAAATTTGACTCAAAAGGTGATGAAGGAATATTCCTACGATATTCTAGTAAAAGAAAAGCATATAAATGTCTAAATAAAACTACTAACAAAATGATTAAAAGGACTAACGTCCGTGTTGATGAGTTTGATGAAAAGAACACAGAGGAAAGTACAAAGGAACTAAAAGACTATGGTAGATTCACTTACATTGAACAACCAGAGTATCTACTGAAGCCTCAGCCTATGATAACCGGTCAACAGGAAAACAATACCGAACAACAGGAAAGAGAAATTAACGAGCAAAATGGCCCTACCGAGAAAACAAATGAATTTGCATAGGATGAATAGGAAAGGAGAGACATGATACTAGAAAGTTTTGTCAGAAGACACCATCCTGAATCACAAATCATTGGAGACAAGAAAGCTGGCATGCAAACAAGGAGTAAAGAAAGACAAGGTACATGTCTAGTTTGTGATTATGAGCCGAAAAATGTAAAATTTGCATTAGAGAATGATGAATGGGTTAATGCAATGAAAGAAGAAATAGAGCATATAGAAAAGAACAAAACCTGGACCTTAGTACCCTGACCTAAAGATAATAATGTTATCAGTACTAAGTGGATATTCAGGAACAAGTAGAATGAGAATGGAGAAGTGACCAGAAATAAAGCTAGATTGGTATGCAAAGGATATGCACAGGAGGAAGGCATAGACTATGGTGAAACCTTTGCACCTATTGCTAGATTGGAAGGAGTCAGAATGCTACTTGCATATGCTACACACAAGAAATTCAAGGTATATCAAATGGATGTCAAGTCAGTATTTATGATTGGAATAGTTGAAGAAGAAGTCTACATAGAACAGCCTGAAGGGTTTGTTGATCCAGAAAAGAAAGATATGGTATGTAGACTGCATAAAACTTTATATGGTTTGAAACAAGCACTGAGATCTTGGTATGAGAGGCTGCATACTTATTTGTTAAGTATAGGATTTGTAAGAACAAGTGAGACCAACAATCTGTATATGAAAGGAGATACTGATGATATAATTCTTATTGCTGAAATTTTTGTGGATGATATCATATTTGGAGGTCAAGATCAAATATGTAAAGCCTTTGCTGATGATATGAGGAATGAGTTTGAAATGTCTATGTTTGGAGAGATTAAGTTCTTTCTTGGACTACAAGTGATTCAATAGAGTGATGAGATATTCATCGCACAGTCTAAATACATAAAAGAAGTATTGAAAACATTTGGCATGGAAGATGCTAAACCCATGGGAACACTGATGGCTACTGGATGTAAATTGACTAAGGAAGATGAAACTACAGAGGTAAACCAGACACTGTACCGATCAATGATTGGTAAGCTAATGTATGTAGTTCACAGTAGACCAGACATAGCACATGTTGTGGGAATAGTTGCTAGATTTTTTTCTAATCCTAGAGAATCACACATGATTGCTACTAAAAGAATCTTAAGATACTTGAAAAAAATAGAGGACTATGGATTATGGTATCCTAAGGAAGGAAAGTTTGAACTCAGAGTCTATACCGATGTTGATTGGGCTGGAAATGTGGATGACAGAAAAAGCACCACCGGAGGAGCATTCTTCTTTGGTGAAAGACTTGTTACCTAGACAAGTAAGAAGCAGGCTTGCATTTCTCAGTCTACAACCAAAGAAGAGTATGTTGTTGTTGCTACAAACTATTCAAACATTGCATATATAAAACAAGTTCTAGAAGGTATGAAGGAGATAATCACTGAGCCAGTGATTATATACTGTGATAACACCAGTGCAATTAATATTTCAAAGAATCTAGTGATGCATTCTAAAATGAAGCATATATCAATAAAGTATCACTACTTGAGAGAACAAGTACATGAGAAGCAAGTTAAACTAGATTTTGTTACATCAAAAGAACAACTTGCAGATATATTTACAAAAGCTCTACCGAAAGACACATTTGAGTATTTGAGGACTAGATTTGGGGTTCGTCCCCTGTCTATCGATCACTAAGGTGATTCATATGTTGCATCAGCCTAATCTTATTAGAAGATCATACATGTTGATGCAGCATAGTTCACACTTTGGATCATGTCTAAAGCTATGAAAGGTACTAGAACAGATTGACATATCAGTATACAGAGATACAGAGTATGCACTGGACAACAGAGAGTTACTTGGCTACTAAAGAGTTGTTTGTTTATTTGTTTCTTTAGCATTGTTGTCAAAGGGAGAGATAAACAATATGAAATAAAGGGAGAGATAATCTGAAGATGCACCGATGAGAACTATCTAAGGGAGAGAATTGAAGATCAGTTATTGAGAATAGAAGAAGGAATCCAAGAGCTTAAAAGATCATATTTGTAGATTGACAAAGCTGCATTTTGCAATGCTGATTGAGTAACGTAGTGATTAAACATATTAAGCTAGGGAGAGCTTGTACAACATTTTTTCATAGAGTTGTAGAATATATGTTTGGTATGTGTATGGTATATTTCATATTTTTTGTGTTGCCATCAATGCCAAAGGGAGAGATTGATGAACTACAATTGATTTAGAACCTGATTGAAGGAACTATGATTTAAGATCACTGAGTAGATTGATTAGATATGTAATATGATTAAATCAATATTATGTTGTCATTGATGTCAACTAGTTTGATAGTACTTATCTTGTAAGTTACTATAGCGATACATCTGTAGTGAAGGAGTGGAAGAGATGAAGAACATAAATATCTAGATGAGGAAGATGGATATGATAGATGAGGATAGAGAATACATTGAGTAACTTGTTTATGAGTCTATGACTTCATGTTATTGACTTGATTATGTTTCATTCATCTATGATGAGGAAAAGAGCTAAAAGACACAAAGTAGTGTTGTCAGTTGATGAAGCAATTTAGTATACACTGATGAAGTTTAGTGTATACCGAGCACAATGTTAACTGAGATTGTGTTCACCAACGCATTTCTTTGTTAACAAAGAAGAACAAAATGAACAAAATGACTAGTTTAGCCGATAAGATTGATGAGTTGGCAAGTGTATGAATTCGAGGTAACAGATAAAGTTTCTTACAAAGATCGATGATTGACAAAATTCAAGAAAGATCTAAAGGATGAGAATCAAACATGTTATCGACACAAGTGCCAAGGTATGTTTAAGAGGCAAAATCAATGACAATGATTAAGTGGAAAAATCTGATGGAGTAGAAGAAAATAGTTTACATGTCTATATAAGAGACTGGAGATTTCACTACAAGGTGGTGATGCCAGAAGAGAAGGAAACTACAAAATCATTGCGTGAACAAGTTTTCATGCATTCTGATCATATTGGTTAAGGAGAACCCTATTGCAGAGCATTACCAAGTGACAGAAAGTGATTATCGATGGACAGTAAGTTCACAATGTTTGAAACAAAATTGATTTATTGATCAGAAAGATTTGTATGAGCTAAACATTGATCTATAATTTGCAAGTGAAGTTGTATTAAGTCAGATCACCTATTGTTACATATTTAACCATTGTACATAGTCAAATCTCTTAATCGAGTGGACTAAGAAAGTCTTATTATGTATCATTCATAGAATGAGCATTGTTATCCTATCAATCCCAGAGTGACTGCTGGTTGGATGATAATGGTTGGTCTTAAATCCTCTAACAAGGTCACACCTAACAGTGTGTTTGTAACCTTTAATAGGGTTGGGTCTTCATTGACCTCACTTTAGAAGAGTGAATATTTTGGGTTGCCAGTCCCAGGTGGTTTTTCCCTTCATAGGGTTTCCATGTTCAATCTCTTGTGTTATGTGTTGATTGTGATGTTTGTTTTGATGTCATATTTACATGTTTCATATTTGATTTGATCGATAACTGTTATAAGTTTTAGATTGGTAATCGGTATATGAACAGACAGTAAAAACATTTTAAGTTACCAAGTAGTAGTAATTGAAGTATTTGTTTTTGGATTATACATTTTGTATTGGGATAGTGATTAATTGATTCACCCCCCTCTCAGTTATTCTAATAGCATAAAAACATGGAAGATTATGTGGATGACACCTTAGCCAAGTCCAAGAAAAGAGGCACACACTTAGATGATTTAGAAGTCATTCTAGATAGCATGGAACAATTTCAACTAAGGTTAAATCCTAAAAAGTGTGCATTTGGTGTCACATCTAGAAAACTACTAGGATTCATCATTTCAGCAAAAGGAATAGAGGTAGACCCTGAAAAAGTCCAAGAAATCATAGATATGCAACCTCCTAGAAACATTAGTCAAATTAGGAGTCTTTAAGGACATCTTCAATCCATAAGGAGATTCATTTCACAGTTGTCAAATAGAGCTCAACCTTTCAACAAGAACTTACACAAAGGAGTCAAATGTGTTTGGAATGAGGATTGTCAAAAGAGCATAGATCAAATCAAGAAATACTTGGCAAATCCTCCCATTTTAATGCCTCCTATTCCAAGGCATATTCTATACATTTCAGTGACAAAATCTTCCTTGGGGGCATTACTAGCTCAACTTGATGAACATGGGAAAGAAAGAGAAATATACTAAATTAGCCGCACTCTTGTTTCATATGAGGTTAAATACACTAGCATTGAGAAAGCTTTCCTTGCAATTGTGTTTTCTTCCCAAAAGTTATGATATTACATGCTTGCACACACTGTACACCTCATAGCAAAAAAAGATCCACTCAAGTATTTACTAGGTAAGGCTTCCCTCATAGGTAGACTTGCTAAATGGATGATGATCCTTTTAGAGTTTGAAATAGAGTACATTGAACATAAAGAAATCAAAGGACAAGCCATAGCAGATCAATTGGCTGATTTCCTAATACAAGATAATGCACCTATTCAAGTTGACTTCCCAAATGAACACCTCATGTATATGATTGAAAGAACATGGAAGATATTCTTTGATGGATCATTTATGCAAAATGGTTCAGGAGCTAGTGTGTTGTTAGTTTCTCCTCATGGGTACATGATTCCTAAGTCTTACAAGTTATGGTTCCCATGTACAAACAAAATTGCTGAGTATGAAGCTTTAACAAATGGACTTAAGATAGAAAAGAATGGAGAATCATAGAGTTACACATCTATGGGGATTCATAGCTGATAATCAACTAGTTCAATGATGGATATCAAACAAAGAATGAGAAACTAGTACCTTACAAGCAAATGGTTGATTCCTTGAAATGATACTTCACAGTTGTCATGTTTCAACAAATCAGCTGATGCTATGGCCACACTTTCTTCACTCCTTCAGTTAGAGCAACATGAATCTAGATTTGAATTCCTGGTGGAAGAGCTACATCACCCTATCTATGACTTCCAAGAAAGTCATGTCTTTTGTACCCTTGTTAGTCATGAGTCATCTCGTTATGGTGCCATTTACTCATACCTTCATGATGGCATTATACCTGAAACCTTTAAACGATCTGAACGTAGAAACCTTACCCAAAATGCCTCTCAAATTTCCCTTATCTTTGGTGATTTGTATAGGAGGGGTCTAGAGGGAACACTTCTTAGATGCTTAGAAAATGAAGAATTTGACCAAGCGTTAGTTGACATCCATGAGGGCATCTGTGGGGGACATTCCCATGGTCTAGCCATGGCCCGAAGGCTTCTTAGGGTGGGGTGCTATTGGCCAACAATGTAGATTGATGCAGTAGCTTTTGCAAAGTCATGTGAAAAGTGTCAAAAACATGGTAACCAGATACATGCTCTAGGTAGGGAGCTCATTCCTTCTATATCTCATTGGCCATTTCAGCACTGGGCCTTTGATCTTGTTGGGCAGATTTATCCCAACTCATCAGGTGGACACAAGTTTATTACCATTGCTACTAATTACTTCACTAAATGAGTAGAAGTTGTTCCACTTTCTATTGCCTCAAGAAAGATAGTCTCTCTATTCATTCTGAACCATATCATCTATCAATATGGAGTGCCTTCCAAGCTTATCACTGACAATGGAGGCTAGTTCAAAAATAAAGACCTTAAACAACTCTGCAAGAAATTCAAGATTAAACAACATTGGTCCTCCATTTACTTCCTGCAAGGAAATGGTCAAGCAAAGGTGTCAAACAAAACCATTCTTAAAATCCTACATAGAATAGTTTTTAAGAGTGGTAGAGATTGGAACTTACAACTAGATCTGGCTTTGTGGGCCTATAGAATGAGTATTCGTACTCCTATTGGGGCTACTCCTTTTGCCCTTACATATGGTGTTGAAGCAGTGTTACCTTTAGAGGTTGAGATTCCTTCACTTAGAGTTTCCATCAAAGGTCTAGTTACAAATGAAGACTACCGCGCCATGAGACTTCAAGAGTTAGAATTTCTAGACGAGAGACATCAAGCATCATTTGACCATATGACGGTTTATCACAAGCGCATGTCCAAAGCCTTCAACAAAAAGGTTCACCCTAGAGGATTCCAAGTGGGAGATCTTGTCCTACATGAAAATCCTAAGAATCAATAACATAGAGATCAAAAGGGAAAATTTGAACCTAATTGGCTTGGACCTTATAACATCATTACAACAACTTTTGGGTCAAGTGCTTATTTACTATCTACTGCAACAAGAGAGTAGCTCCCTGATCCTATCAATGTCTTGCACCTAAAGAAGTTCTATCCATGATGCCCATTCTATCTGGGGGCATCCTTTGTACATACTTATTGATCCAGAAAAAATTAAAAAAAATGATATATTGTCAACAATTCTAAAAATCGGACAATGTCCTGAAAAAATGATCATCTTAGTGAAACCTAGCACTAGGAGCTTTGATGTATCTCCAAAAAAATTATATATTCCAAAAATTAAAAAATTAAAAATTTCAAAAAAAGTTAGAAAAAGTGCCTTGGTGAAAGCCTGGAAACAGGCGCCTTGATAGCAAAAATATAAAAAAAACATTAAAAAGTCCTGAATTTTTTTTTTTTTTTAAAAATAAAAATAAATTTGTAATAAAATCCAAGTGGTGAAAACTTGGAAATAGGTGCTACTTGAGGCCTTTGCACCCCTGTTTCTTAGCACGTGTCCTCGACACTTATCCTTTCTCCATCATGCCTTGTCCTTGTTGCCTTGGTTTGGAATTGGTCTTTGTCTTTGTCTAGGAGGCATAACTGTGTTAGCTTTGGTCTCTTTGATGCGTTATTCTTTAGGACACCTAACAAATGGTGTTTTTCAACACCACCCCAACCGTATTTTTCAATGCAACCCCTGACATCGAGTGTTTTTCAACACTTATCAGTTTGGTCTTACCTAGTTTTGTCATGTGATCTTACCTACTTGCAAGTATTCAATCCTTATCCTCCGAACTCAGTATCAATTAACACACTTAAATTTTTAAACACAACACTCAATGCTTGAGCTATGTCATGATCTTTTCTTTATGTGCTGACTGTTATTGATTTTCGTTGAGTGTCCTTTTCTCATAAGTCTCTCTAATATGCATAGCTAGAGGACTTGGAGCATGGGGCATGTTTCTATTTGCTTTCTACTTGTGGGTGTGGTCTTGAAACTCTAGAGTGTCTCTTGTTGTCCCCTTGAAACACTTAGGAGATTTGAGGCATCAGCCTTGACTATTTTTGCACAACCATTCTTATGGTCATCTTGACATATATGCCTTGGTGCGAGCGTGGTTTTAATATATTAAATTGGGTAAGCTAACATCGAAGCCATCTTGACCTTTATGTCTTTGATGCTTATGTTAGAATTATTACACATTCGAATCCAATATAAATCACATTCATATCTTCATAGTTGCGCTTGTGACTAGTGATGATTGCGTGATTTTTCGATGTCCATTAATAATGGCCCAATGATGAAAATAAGTTCCTTAACATTCTCTAATGAATGGTGAACACAAAATCCCATGTTACAGTTGCTCTATTTCAAGTACACCTTTGCATTTTCATGTAGCTTGCATTGTTAGAATTCATGTTAATTTTCATTTTCAGGCTGCATTATGAGTTTGAGAGGGTCTTCCTTCATCTTTCTTTTGGAATTTTAATCAACTGTGGTCATGTTTTGATCTTCATTTCCTTATCTTCTTTCTTGATCTCAATCAAAATTTTCTATCTTAAATAGTTGATTGATTTTGGGGTAGTCTCTTTCTTCTCTCCATTTCTTTCCACCTCTTCCAAACTTCTATCTTCCATTCATTTCCACCCCACTTCTTTTCTTCTAATTCAACCTTGGGGCATAATATTTCATGCTTGATGATCTACCTTAGTTCTATGATCCTTATATCTTTCATATTACATCAAGAACCTTATCTTTAGTTTGATTTGATCAAATTTGTCAATTTTCTATTTCTCCTCTATCTCATTTTGATTTCAATCATGAGGGGGCAATACCTATCAAACTTCAATCCTTGATTTGGATTTATCAATCCTAACATTTACTCCACTTAGGGAAACCTTTCTTGAGATTCTTATCTTGGACATGTCAATTACCTATTTACAAAGGTGTTGACCTTGTCTTTTTCAATCAATTATCTTTGTCTTGATGTGTTCCCATCCGTCGATCACATGTTTGGGTTGTTTTGTGATCCCAAATCGATCTCACACTTCAACTGCATTCTTTGACTACATGTGTTCCCATAAAGATCACACATTAGTCAAAGAGGGGAAAATGTATGCACCCTAAAATGGTCACCTAGACTATGGGCCTCCATTCTTCAATTTATCAATTTCCTAAATCGATGCCTTGCAATATTTTCAATTCAAATCAATTTCCCTGATCAAATCATAATTAATTCAATTATTTCAATATTTCCTAAGTTTTGATCATTTTATCCTAAGCCTTATTTAATTAAAAGAAAACTTCCCTTTTAATAAAATAAAATAATCTTATTAAAAGAAAATCCCTCTTTTAATAAAATCCCCACTTAAATCTCTCTTTGTGATGAAAAAAGGAAATAAATCAAATAAAAATAAATAAAAATTATTTTTTTCTCCACACTTTGAATGCACATATTTCTAAGTGGTGGGATTTTTTCCACTTACTTTCTATTTTAGGGATTTATCCCACATTTCTCTTGAGAATGCTTTCCTTTCCACACTTTCCTTTATAACGAGCCCATTCCTCCTCATTTTAGGGATCGATATTTTATGTTATTGTTATGTTGTAGGTTTGGAGAGCGATTTTAGAGGAGAGTTTTGAGCACTTGAGCTTGAACATTGCAACTTCTCTTTTCTTGTCTTCTTCTCTCATGCTTCCATGGAAATCCATTTAGATTACTCTTGCACTTGCATGTTAGATTAGATGCATACTTCATTTTATAGAATAATCTTGCATGCATATTTCCTTTCATAGATTATTTTTCTTTCATGCATTGTTATCATATAGAATAGCTTCCATTTTCATTTGCATGCATATTTGATGATCATGGAGACTAGCACTTTTTCTTTTCCTCTTTGAATCTCTCATTTTATGGTGTACTTGCATGGGTACAAACTAGGTCTAAACTGAGGGCCTCCATTATAAACCCTTGCACTCCATGAATAGAGAGCTATGAGTCACTGTTTGAGACCTCATTCTTGAGAAATCTTGGATATAATGAATCATAGAAGTGTGTTAATATTTTAGCACATAGTCATTGCCAACACACTTCCTACCCATTGGTATAGTAGACTCATGCACATATTGAAAAGTATCACAATCTGAAACATAATTTTCATATTCACAACATGAGGGATATCCATATACACTATGACATTTTTCATTGTTAATCTCATTAAGATACTCAATAAAATCTTTAACCAAGTGTACTGGGAAATGAAAGTATTCCAGTTCAACTATGTGATTAGGGTCATCCAATCTTACCTCAACATATGCTTGTTCATCAAAGAAAAATTTATCATACTTAGATTTATGCTCATTATGCAAGAACTTTGAAAATTAAACAAACATATCCATGTGATAAACATAGAAGGATTCTTCATCATTGTGAAAACAATGATCATATTCAGATGTATTATGCTCATCACTTTCAAACTCATCATTATACTCATACACAAAATTGTCAAAGACTCATAAGTCTGATATATCTATTTAATCAACCTCTTGATCTTCTTCACAAGAAAACATGGTTCCTTCATCAACTAATAATGCCTCATCCTCATAAAATGGGTTTTTAAAATGATGAACAATACATTCAACCACCTCATGACACAATACCATATAAATTTCTTCTACTACTTCACCATATATAGGATTTGAAAAAATCTGAAATTTATTCTTAGATTCATTTTGGTAATCCATCACTTGAACTTGTTCATTTGTGATATCATACAATGGATTGTAGAACTCTTGAAAGTCATTTTCAAATGCACTCAATATTCCCTCTTTTTATCACAAAAAATGTCTTTACTTATATTGAGGTGACACACATCAAAATTAGTCCCATCATTTTCATAGGTGGATTGTGCATCATAGTCTTGAGAATCTTCACTCTCATTACCCATGGAACTTTTAGCTTCATCCTTATATTCATCTGCTAAAAATGACCTTAAATCTGATTCAAACATGTTATTGTATATATTGGGACAACAAACATCATGAGTTGAACTATTAAGCAGTGGTATACAAGGAAATTCAATAGTGTTACAATCAATATCCTCATCAATGGCATACATAGAATCATTATAATTCAATTAGTGTTCATTCTCTAATATATGCATTTCATCACCAGCATCAAAATCCTCAAGTAACACATTTGCACTACTGTCAATAAGAGGACACCCTTAATTCCTTACTATTTCAAGATCTTCATTACTTCCAAGTCTCTTTGTCTCAATTTCAGTTAAGGACTAAATATGTGTGGTAGATTAAACAAGGGCTTCATATTGTTGATATAAGTGTTAGGAATTAATTTGATCTATCGTATATAGTGGTGCATAAAATAGGATAGAAAGATGATAATTGTTTGGATAGTGTTTTTTACTTTTAGGTTAGTATCTTCACTTGCATACACTTCTCTATGGGAACTTATAGCCTTAGGTTTAAAACTTCTAATCATCCCAAAATTTGCAACCTTTTCAATATTCATTGCAACTTCTAATGCCTAATGTAAATGTATTGATTCTTGAGTTCTCAATCTATATTCATTTTAGGATCAAATGCCCCTAGATAAATGCATAGAGCTTGAGAATTAGTACCTTTAGGAACCTCAAGAATATTCTTCAAAGTCTTCACAAATCTTAGATTAAAGAATGAAACCAACTCATGTTCCTCAATGTGAATGTGAAATAAATTGAGGAGCAATGTAGTTTGACTAACCCAATCACTGAACTACTCATTAAATTTTGATTTAAGATCATCTCAAGAGCTGATTGAACATGGTAGAAAAATTGAAAACTAATCTCTAGCATCATCTTTCAAGGACTATACAAAAAACCTCATAACCA
Source organism: Chamaecyparis obtusa (assembly GCA_027943335.1). NCBI lineage: Eukaryota > Viridiplantae > Streptophyta > Pinopsida > Cupressales > Cupressaceae > Chamaecyparis > Chamaecyparis obtusa. Next base: position 1,991,871 of record BSBK01000944.1, read on the forward strand.
CATCTTCTAGATCAAATTCATATTCATCAATCAAATTACTAAATTGCTGAAGATTTCCATCTTTTGATTTATCTCTATTACCATTGAATCTTGGAAGCCTCTCTTATTTCAGTTGGAATCACACATGGAAAACTAGTAATGCCTAAAGTCTATGGCCTGATACCTTTGAGTATTAAAATTACTTTTTAGATCACATAATTAATGTTGATTAGAAATCATGGCTAGTCTTGGAGAAATGTTGGGATACAAAAATTGAGACATCTTCACATTCATGCTCTTACAAATACTCTATTAGCAATAACAATGGACCAACACAATTGAGAGGGTGGGGTGAATCAATTATGTGCCAAATCTCAAACTTAAATTCCTTTATAAACTAATTACTTTAAAAAATTGAAATAGTAATGTAATCATAAGAGCATCACAAAGTCAAAACACCATAACTCAAGGATTTTTTGTCAAGGAAAACCCTGTTAATGGAAAAACCCTGCTGGGGATGGAACCCACTAATGATGCACTAAAATATTGTCCCTATTAGGAGACCTAGCCCTATTAGGAGTGATGAACTGCAACTGATTGAGAACCTGATTGATAAACTACAAGTGATTAGAGATCACCGAGCACTGAATTGTTATGTAAGATAATTGAATCAGTTATTATGTTGTCATTGATGTCAACTAGTTTTACAATACTTATCATGGTAGTTGCAAATATCTACACATCTGTAAAAGAGGAGAGAAAAGAAGAAGAACCAAGATATCTACATGGAGGAAGATGGATATGATAGATGAGGATAAGGAATACTCTTGGTAACTTATTGATGAGTTTATGACTTCATATTGTTGACTTGATTATGTTGCATTAATCTGTTATGAAGATAGAAGCAAAATGTTACAAAGCAATGTGGTCAGTTAATGAAGCATTCTAGTATTCACTAAGCTAGTGTAGTGTATACTGAGTGACATTATCAACCGAGCCTGTGTTCATTGATGCATTTCTTTGTTAATCGAGTATGGAAAAAAGAACTAAATGATTAGTTTAGCCGACAAAAATTGATGATCTGTAAAGTGTATGATTACGAGGTGGAAAGATAAAGTTTGTTATGAGATCAATGACTAAAAAAATTCAAGGAAGATCTAAAGGATGGAAACAAAACATGTTACTAACACATCAGCCGAGGAAGGTTTAAGTGGCAAAATCAATGAAGGAGATTAAGCGGCAAAATTTGATGGATGAAAAGAAAATGGTTTACTTGTCTATTTAAGAGACTAGGGTTTCATAGTGAAAAGATGACAGAAGGAGACTGTAGAGATATTGCATGAACAAACTTCATGCATGCCTAATCATACTAGTTAAATAAAAATTGAATTGCAGAGCAGTACTGAGCATTGGAAAGCTTTACTGAGGGACAATAAATTATTCAATGTTGATGAACTGAATATGAAATATTGATTAGAGGATTTTATGGGCTTAGTATAGATCTAAATATTTGCAAATCAAGTTTCATTGTAATCAGATCACCTACTATTATAGTTTAACCATTGTAATCAGATAAAATCTCTTAACTGAGTAGACTTGAAAGTCTTATATGTCATTCATAGAATTTACATTGTTATCCTGTCAACCCCATAGTGAATTTTGGTTGGATGATAACTGTTAGTGTTAAATCCTCTAACAAGGTCACACCTTAAAGTGTGTTTTGTAACCTTTAACAGGGTTGGATCTTCACCAAGCTCACTTCATAAGAGTGAAAATATTTTGGGTTACCGGTCCTAGGTGGTTTTTCCCTTTACAGGGTTTCCACATTAAATCTTTTGTGTTATGTGTTTATGTGGTGATTGTTTGGATATCATATTTTACGTATTGCATATTTGATTTGCTTGGTAATCACTATGAGCAATTAACTGGTAATCGGTAAAAGCATAGACAAATTAGTATTTTATGTTTACCGAGCTACAGAATTAGCTGAATTTGTTTTGTGATATACATTTTGTATTTGGGACTGTGGATAACTGATTCACCCCCCTCTCAGTTATTCTAACAATTGGTATCAGAGCATATTGGTTGCTTGGAATAGAGTTTTAAGCACTTCAGCACAAAGATCACAAAATGTATAAGAGGGAAGTGCCAAAGCTAAATAAGGACAACTTTACAATATGGCAAAGCTGAATGAGACTGCATATATCTAGGATTGGGAATTTTTCCCTCACCCTATTGGATAATGGCTACTTAGCACCACCTATAGGACCTTTGACTCTTGATCAATTAAGAGATAGACATGAGCATAATGTTGCTATGATGGAGATTGTTGTTGCTCTATCAGATGCCAAATTTGAAGATGTCAAGGATTGTGTTACCTCAAAGGAAATGTGGGATAAACTTGCCCAAGTTTATAGTGGTGATGATAATGTCAAGAGAGCCAGAGCTGAAAGTTTAAGAGGAAGATTTGATGATATGAAAATTAAAGAATGAGAAAATATAGTGCAGTATACAAACTGAATAAAGGAGGTAGTCAATGCTATCAGAGGATCTAATGGTGTCATTGAAGAAGATATAGTGGTAAGAAAAATTCTTAGAACCTTATTGCCTATTTATGCAATCAGAATATCTTCAATACATGAAATGAGGTCTGCACTTGGCAAAACTCTCACTCTTGATAATCTAATTGGTAAGCTTACAACTTTTGAGCTAAACAACTTTGATAATAGTGTTGTACCATCTGTTGAGTCTTCTTTTATGTCTTCTTTGAAGATCAGTAAGTGTAGCAGTAGACATGATGATAATGCTTGTAAGAATTTTCCTAAGGTAAAGAATAAAAGCCAAGATCTAGAAGCTCAAGAGATAGCACAAGAGAGAGGAAAAATAATCAAATAATTGATTATAGCTAATTGAATTGATTACAAAGTAGGAGTGCCTAAATATATAGGCAATGTAATAAGAATACATGATAAGGAGATGATAAGATATCACCCACACAAGGTGGAATCACATGTCCACCAAAGGTGGATCATCCTCCATTGTACATGAAAGTATGAGAAACATGTGTATCAATGAGAGGATGATAATGTGATAAGAGCACTAAAGGTGGATCTCACAAACAAAGAGGTATGTGATGACAACTATCACACCTAAAGTGGAAATTCTCCTAACCATGTGCTAAAAAGAAATACAAACTCCTTGGTGTCTCAAAGACAACTAATATGCAAATGCATTATCCTAAGTAAACTTAAGTAAAGTGTAATTAGTAAATACTTAATTACACCAACAATGATAATAATACTGATGATGAGCTTGATATACTTGAAGCTCTTATGGCCAGGAGATTACCTAAAGGTAAAGGTAGATATAGGGGTAAATTACCTTTAGCATGTTTTAACTGCAAAGAATTTGATCATATTGTTGCTAGATGCCCAAATAGGAAAGAAGATGACAAAAACAAAGACCGACCTGGTGAAGGAAGCTATGGGAAGAGAAATAACAGAAGTTACCGACACTACAACACTGATTCAAATGATGATGTAGAAGTAGTATTTGTTGCTATGAAGGATGATTATGAGGAAGAAGAAAAGTATGTAGAGACAAAATTGATTTCTAAAGTTACTAAAAATGATACATGGATCATTGATAGTGGTTGTACCCATCACATGACTGGTGATGAAGAAAAATTTGATCATCTTGAGCAATATAATGGAGGATTTGTAAAAATGGGTAAGATGCACCTTGTATGGTTAGAGGAAAGAGATCTTTACTAATAAATGATAAAATCAAATGTGATAATGCTTATTCAGTAGAAGGAATAATTATAATATGCTAAGTGTGGCACAACTTAACAATTTAGGTCACCGAGTAGCTTTTGAGAGCAAAAAGGTTAAGATATTTGATGATGGAGGAAAACTTGTTGGAACAGGAGCACAGGCAAAAGGTAACTTGTTTTATCTTGATAATGATAAGTCTTCCTATTTAATAATGCAAAATGAGGATGCATGGTTGTGGCATAAAAGGTTATGTCATGTAAACTTTGGTAACATGATTAAAATCCATAGAAATAAAAAGGTTAGAGGTCTGCCTAGCCTAACAAAGCTGGGTCATGTTACGTGTCATGAATGTCAAAAGAGTAAAATGACAAAATCTAGTTTTAAGAGTAAAGATTATTCAACAAAGAGAATTTTGGAGCTAGTTCACACTGACCTATGTGGTCCCATGAGAACACAAAGCTACTATGGAGATAGATATTTCATTTTGTTTGTTGATGATTACACTAGATTAATGATTGTGATGTTTTTAAAAGAGAAATCAGAGGCATTTAAGATGTTTAAATGGTATAAAAAAAATGTAGAGAAAGAAACTGGGAAGGAACTGAAATGCTTGAGATTTGACAGAGGTGGTGAATTTATTTTTGATGATTTTACTAACTATTGTAATGAGCATGGTATAAAAAGAAAGGTTTTTGCACCGAGAACACCTCAGCAGAATGGTATTGTTGAAAGGAGGAATAGATAAATTGTTGATTGTGCAAGGACTCTCATGATAGAAAAGAATGTTGCTTAGAAAAATTGGAGAGAAGCAGTTAGCACAGCTGTCTATGTGCTAAATTGAGTACAATTGAAGAAGGACACAAACAAAACACCCTATGAGCTATGGTTTGGTCACAAACCGACCGTAAGTTACTTCAGAATTTTTGGTAGAAAATGTTTTATTTTGAAAGATGAAAGAAATGGAAAGTTTGACTCTAAAGGGGATGAAGGGATATTTCTTTGATATTCCACTAAAAAAAAAGCCTATAAGTTTCTAAACAAAGTTACTAATAAAATGATTGAAATTAATAATGTCAGGGTTGATGAATTTGATACTAAGAATAGTGAAGAAAGCACTAGGGAGCTAGAAGACTATGGTAGATTCACTTACATTGAAAAAACATAGTACCTACCGAAGCCACAAACTGTGTCAACCGGTCATTAGGAAAACAACACCGAGGAACAACAAAGAGAAACTGACTATTAAGAAGGACCTACCGAGAAAATAAATGAACCTGAACATGATAAACAACAAAGAAGAGATCAAGTACTAGCTAGATTTTTTAGAAGACATCATCTTGAGAACCAAATCATTGGTGAAAAGCAAGTTGGCATGATGACAAGAAGTAAGTTGAGACAAGGTACATGCTTAATTTGTGAGTTTGAACTAAAAAATGTTAAGGTTGCATTAGAGAATGAAGAATGGGTAAATGAAATGAATGAAGAGATACACCATATAGAGAAAAAAAAGACATGGAATTTAGTACCTAGGCCTAAAGATAAGAATGTTATCGGTACTAAATGGATTTTCAGAAACAAGTTGAATGAAAATGGAGAGGTTAAAATAAATAAAGCTAGACTTGTATGCAAGGGGTATGCACAGGAGGAAGGTATAGATTATGGTGAGACTTTTGCACCTGTTGCTAGATTAGAAGGAGTCAGAATGTTACTTGCATATGCAGCACATAAGAAGTTTAAACGTTATCAAATGGATGTTAAGTATGCATTTCTAAATGGGATACTAGAAGATGAGGTCTACATCAAACAACTAGAAGGGTTTATTGATCCAGACAAGAAAGATATGGTATGTAGACTACATAAAGCTTTATATGGTTTAAAGCAAGCACCTAGAGCCTGGTATGAAAGGCTGCATACTTATTTGTTAAGTATTGGTTTTGTTAGAACTAGTGAGAACAACAATCTATATATGAAAAGAGATACTGATGATACTATCTTGATTGCTGAAATATTTATGGATGATATTATTTTTGGAGGACAAGATCATATCTATAAATCATTTTCTGATGAGATGCATAGAGAATTTGAAATGTCTATGTTTGGAGAGATTAAGTTCTTTCTAGGCTTGCAGGTTATTCAACAGAATGATGGAATATTTGTAGTACCTCGCCCCTGGTCTGATTTTATAAATGATATGATTACTTTAGGATGATAGAATATATGTTAGGGAATCATTAAAACTTATGATTTTACTAACCCCATACTTGCATGTGTATGGTTGATGTGTTTGTTTTACATTTCTATTTGACGTGCTTGATGTGGTTGAGGGACGGAGTCGTAGTTACTTGCTTGCGAGATCCACACGATCGACCGATCCCCACCATTGTCTATTATATCTATATATATGTACATGCTTGTCTTTTATGCAAGTTTGCAAGTACCAAGCATCGACTTCCCTGAATTGTCAGGATGAGCGTGCCCTATCGTTAATCTCAATGGTAAAAGAGGGGAGATAATATTCAGTTCCAAATCCTAACCTAAGCCAATTATTGTCCTAAAGTAGGGGACAAGATTCTGTGTTTCCACCTTTCTAAACTCATCCAACTGGCAAGAGTTTACACCTATGTCCTGAGCATGAATGTGGGTTCTTAGGTATTTTTGATTCTTTGATTTGTGGCATTTGGTGTGATTTCTATTTTTAGATCATTCTATTTTTAGCTGTGGCATAGTATTTAAATGGTAATTAAATAAATGTATTTATTTAGTTTAATTATTGTTATTATTTTTGTATAGTTGATGCATAAATTAATTGAAAATTAATTATATGCTAATTTGAGTGTAGTTGAATTATTTAATTAATGTGAATTAATTAAATATCCTCACTTTTGATTTATTTAAAATCATGAATTAACTTTTGTTTAATTAAAATATATTTATTAAATTGAAAGTTATTTTGGCATGTGTTATTTATGTTAACTAAATGTTCTAATTTTTATTTAATTGAATGCATTATGTTGCACATTCATAATTGAATGAAATTGAATTGATGATTTAAGTTAAAGTTTGGTTAAGAGCTTTTCAACTAAAGTCAAAGTGAAGAGGAGACTTCAGTTCAACTGAGATTGAACTGTGACCTAAAGTTCATCTTCATGCAAAGCCCTCTTGGAGTTGAGTTTGTATTTTATGCATGAGAAAGGAGATTCCTTTAAGTATTGGGGGTTTTGGCCATTATTGGAGGACACAGGTTTTGGAGGAGGAATTTTGGAGACAGATTTGGGAGAATTCTTCGAAAATCTTGGAGTCTGTTTTCTTCATTTTGGACATCATCGAATCTGTATAATTTTGATTTGAGGTAGGTTTTGATTTTATCATGGTTATTCTGTTTCAGATCTTTATAGAAAATTGTAGAAAGTGTCTTCCTCGTGCTTGCTGGTTTTGATTGTTTGAGTAGCATAGCGTTGTGGTTATCAATTGTATGTTATTTATGAAAGATATATTCAGTTGCATGTTATTTAGAAAAGATATATTTAGTTGCATGTTATTTAATGAAGATATATTCAGTTGCATGTTATTTATGAAAAATATATTTAGTTGCATGTTATTTATGAAAGATATTTTCAGTTGCATGTTATTTAATGAAGATATATTTAGTTGCATGTTATTTATGAAAGATATATTCAGTTGCATGTTATTTAGAAAAGATATTTTCAGTTGCATGTTATTTAATGAAGATATATTTAGTTGCATGTTATTTAATGAAGATATATTCAGTTGCATGTTATTAATGAAAGATATATTTAGTTGCATGTTATTTAGGAAAGATATATTTAGTGCATGTTATTTAAGGAAGATATATTCAGTTGCATGTAGTGGTATTCTATTTTTAGAAATAAATAAAATTCGTACATGAGAATCCTTTTAGAATAAGAAAAATAAGAAGAAGAATAATGCTATATAATTAAATATTATTTTTATGAGAATTTCATAATGATGTGTTTATTATTGGAGTGTTTGGTTTCTTTTCATGATTACTGGTATGGGTAGCATTAATTTAGCTTTTAGGAGATGTAATCCCAGAGGTGGGGTTTTAGATGTTTAATCTATCTTGTTTGGTTACCGTGCATATTCTATTGTGTTGGTGAACTTGTTTTATTATGTATCTGGTTTTCCATGTTTATGGTCTTGCATGTGGAATCTAGTTGTAAAGATTCATGAGTTGTGATAACTCAAAGTTCTTAATGTTCATGTGAAACCCTAGAGTAGGTCATCTAAGTGTATATCAAGAAGTGGCTTGTGAATTGGGGTCGGAGCTCGAAAGTGGCTACCAGGAGATCCCATTACAAGTAGTTTAATAAGTGATAATTAATAAACATTGGGAATCTAAAATGAACCTAATAAGATATTGTGTGCCTCACCCATGCCTAAGTTCTTGATTAAGTTTGACTAGGATGGGAGTTGAGATGATGCTTGCCACCTATATGGACTGGATATGGCATAGGTAGTACCTTGTCTACATGAGAGGTTACTATAACCACATAGAGTCACTAGGGCGTCGGGGTCTAAAGGGACTACCAGGATAACCTTAGAGTTGACTTATGTGATGACACTTCTTGTATGCATCTTAGGTTTCCTATGTGTTTTGGTTGCCTTTGGTAGAGTATGTTATACCTTGTTGTACTTTTGTATCCTTGAGATAGAAGCTTTCAGGACCTCTTCCTTGGTTGTTGTTGTTGTTATCCGAGTGGGTTTTGATGTTATCTCCTCAGCACGGTGGGAGTGGACTGTTTAGGTCCACAAGGTTGGGTGGTAGTGGTTCTTTTACCATTTGAGATTTTGATGTTCATGCACTGAGGCTGGATGATCCATGTTGTAGTTGTTCTTTCTTGTTCTTGTTCTTCTTGTGATCTTGTATCATTGTTTTAGATATTCAGAGTTATCATGTTGTATTTCTTTTTAGTTATTGTATTCACATACCCTGTGACATGTGCAGTGGATGCTTATTATTATGGTCACCTTATGGTACCAATTGTATTTATGTAATCATGCTTATGATGTATTTATCTTTCAGATGTAATCTTGGGATTCATATCTTTATCTTATTTTAATTAATTAACTCTTTCATGATCTTCATCAATGAACCCTTGAGAGTTGTAACCTATGTTAGTTGTTTGTTGCTATGCTTTGCTTTCTCATTGTAAACTTTGATGTTATTGATTGTTAACTTTAAAAAAAAAATATTCTACAAACTTAGTCACTTGTTTAGGTTAAGTTCTTCTAGGTTCCCTGGCGGGGCATTACAATATTCATCACACAATCAAAGTATATAAAGGAAGTACTGAGAACATTTGGCATGGTAGATGCTAAACCAATTGGAACACCGATGGTAACTAACTAAAGATGATGAAACTATAGAGGTGAACCAAACACTATACTGATCTATGATTAGTAAGTTGATGTATGTAGTGCATAGTAGACTAGATATTGCACATGCTGTGGGAATTGTTGCTAGATTTTTTGCAAATCCAAAGGAGTCACACATGATTTCAACTAAAAGAATATTAAGATACTTGAAGAAAACAAAGGACTATGGATTATGGTATCCTAAGGAAGGGAAGTTTGAACTAAGAGTCTACACCGATGCAGATTGGGTTGGAAATATAGATGACAGGAAAAGTACCACCAGAGGAGCATTTTTCTTTGGTGAAAAATTTGTTACTTGGACAAGTAAGAAACAACCTTGTATTTCTTAGTCTACTTGTCATGCCCATAATTTTACACACAAATACAAACCAACTTTTTTTTTTAAGGGAATGGTTATAAGATAAAGTTTAAGTTTAAGGTTAGCAATTGACCAGAGTTGTACAATTGATACTGAGAAGGTGTTGGCTAACTTGATTGAGGGGCTATCGTTAACTCTCACCCCTAGCATATCAAAATGCCCATCAAGTTCTAGGTTTAACTGGCAAGTCTTATTCTCACCTACCTCTAAACTTTAGGTCTATCTAAGTTTAAAACAAGTGATTAGCATAGTGAGTTAAACTATAATTAAAATTTGGATTATTAAAATATTAAATAACCATTAATAATAAAACTCAAATATCCCATAATGACCTTAGTTTAATCGACTAATGACATTGTTAAATTCTCTAACCTCTAAAGGGAATAGTGATCAACTAAGGTAAGGAAAGGTTCTATGACAACGTCCCCTTAAGAGATCTATAGCAATATTCATTCTTAAACCGAAATGAAGTTGACTAGGTCTGAATGTACAACTTAGTCTAACCAAGAGAACTTACTAAATTTAACAATGCGCCATAAATGCTTCAATTTAAGTAATTTACAAGAATTAAATAAATGCACTCGATAAAACATATTAGGTGAATGCTAATAGTACATCCTAAGGTTATTTAACATTACTAAATTAAATTTCAATATAAATAATTCCCATGTTTGAAAGTTAGCCAACACCCCTTAATATTAAATTAAATTTCCAAAATGTACTAAACTATTAATTAAATATATTTATTAATTATGAATGTGAATTCATAATTAATTATATATTAATTAATATAAGGTATTGAGAAATAGAATCATTAATAAATATATTAATTACTAATATATATATATATATATATATATTAATTAACTATATATTAACAAGTAATGTATACTAATTAATATTATATTAATAATTACTATACTTAATAATAAAATAAATAATAAATTATATTAATTAATAATATATATATTAATTAAATATATATTAATAAATAACATATACTAATTAATATTATATTAACAATTAATATACTTATTAATAAAATAAATAATAAATTATATATATATATTTGATCGGTAAAAGGCCGAAGCCCTATAAAGTTTTTTTTATTAATATAAAATTATTTTTACATGTGACCCCACTCGCTGCAGGCACTGGTAGGAAAGAGCGGGGTTGAAAAAACCTCCAACCTTGCCTGGGACCATAGGTCCTGTACTTATACAAAATTTACGTGGGCATACCCACGACTCAACAATTGTCGAGATTTGTTTAAATACATAGTTCCCGCGGGCATTCCCACATCTCTAAAATAATTGGTAATTATCTAGAAATATAAACTATTAGTGGGCATACCCACTGGTTGATGATATCGAGGTTATAATGATACATCTATTACATTGCTGTTTTTAAGGATACAACTTTATGTTTCATACAATTAGGTTGATATTTTTGTAGAAGTCCGTTCTAGCATCTTTGGAGATAGAGTGATTTAGGTGCCTGCTTGATAATATCCTCCTAAAAACCACATCAGAAATCTTCCATATTATGTAGTTAAGGGCTTACATAATTAAAATTGAACAAAAGAAAGAGATCCAAAATTAAAAATAATATTATTACCTTCTTCCAAAGTTGTATTTTTAAGATACCTATCTCGCTGAATGGGATATAATTTCTTGACCAACCCAATCATGCATCGATTTGAGCCGAAAGGATTAAAAAGATGGGGGGAACTGATGCCCAAAATTTCCTATTCTGCAAACTTGGCCAAGTTTCCAAGGTCTTTATTTTTATCCCACCCTGCTGCAACTTGTTTTCATTTTGCGAAGTAGATCCTCAAAGTTTCATGGCTTGTGATCTAAACCCTATGTTCTTAGATGTATTGTCAAGCCCTAGTTCAAATCGCATGCACTGAATCGCAAAGCCCTTAGAGATATTCAAGTTTTAATGTTGCAGGAAATACTCAGGTTGTAGGGTTTCAAAAAAGTGTTCAGTGTCAAAAACACTCTGTGTTTTCAACCTTCATCTGAAAGCCCTCTTTGTTTTCTGCCTTTTGGTCTGTGAAAGGCTTGGTTGTTTACAATCTTCATGCTAAGTGTCGAAAACCCTCTGTGTTTATGACTTTTGGTCCTAAAGCCCAGGATGTTTGCAACCTTTGCTACTTTGCAGTTATTCTACTCTGGTGTCAGTATTTTCCATGTGTGCAACTCTGACCAGGTGGGTCTCAACTTTTCAAAGTTGTGCCAGCGCAGTGAAGATTCGACGGCTATCACATGATCTCATGGGATCTTTCGACCCCATGAGATCATACGACAACCGTTGATGCGGTATCAGCAAAGATCGGTGGTGGACCCAAGGTGAAGGTCGAGTTAAGGTTAAAATTAGGTCTTGCAGGCCTAGACCTCTGGCAATTAGCTCCAAGCAGTCAATGGGTAGCAACTTTCAGCTGGTCACATGATCGCATGCGGATCTTCCAATCCCATGCGACCATGCGACAAGCCATTAGTGATCGTGAAGGGGTTCAAGGCATGCAATCAGTGTAACAGTTTCAAGCTTGTCACATGATCTCATGGGATCTTCTGATCCCATGCACCCTTGCGACTAACCGTCTATGGTTACGGGGGTTAATTGCCGGTCAACAATCTTGAGGCAAGGAAATGAAAAAGCTTGCAATTGCATGTTGGTCGCATGATCGCATGCGGCTTCCTAACCGCATGCAACCATGCGACAAGCCTCTACTGGTCAAGTAAAATAGGAATCAACAATGTAGCATGGGCCCCATAGATGCAAGATCTACGGTGGTTGCATGTTCACATGGGATCTTCCGATCCCATGTGATCATGTGACCACTGTTGGATTTTGAGGGCATTTCCTATGGTGCTGTCATACGATGGACTAAGTTGGTAGGTCTTGTGAGCTAGGTGTCCTGCGTGGCAAGGATGGAATTTTCAAAAGCCAGTCACATGATTGCATGAAAGCTTTTGAGCTCTTGTGATCATGTGATGAGTCTAGCTAGGATGGTGAAAAGAGATCTTAAACACTAAAGCGAGAAGAACCATAAACTACCCCTGCCTAAACATCATGCTTTCCTCAAGAGGGGTGGTTGAGAGAAAGGGAGGGGATTAGTAGGCTGGTAAAAAGATAACCAAGTGGCCAGAATTCTATTAATAAATTATATACAATATTAACCACTAGTCTTTCACATAGAATGCACTAGGAATGGGGAGAGCTGAATAGTAAATATTTGTTGAATTTGTCCTAGAAAAGTTCCTAATCTGACCAAACCTATTTAGGAATAAATGTTGATTAATTTTATATGCACCAACTCTAAGCCACTGCATTTCTAATGGTCAGTTGGTATTTTAATTGAAAATCCTTATTAAAATTAAATCACATATGCCTAATCTTGTCCATTGCCTAATATATATTTATTCTTCCATGTCGTCTCAACATGATAAATCTAGGTTATGATTCCATCAGCTCCAAGATTAGCTAACATATCTACCTCTGTATTACCTTCTAAAGATATGGATAAGCTAAAGATCTTTACCAATGTTTAAGATTTACAAGGCCTGTGATAAATCCAAAAAGCCAAGACAAATTTGAAGGAGGAGGGCAAATACTAAAAGTTGCTATCTGAGCCGGAAGGATTAAAAAGATGGGGGGAACTGATGCCCAAAATTTCCTTTGCCTAGGATGTTTTCAACCTTTGCTTCTTCGCAGTTATTCTACTCTGGTGTCAGCATTTTCCATGTGCGCAACTCCGACCAGGTGGGTCCCAACTTTTCAAAGTTGTGCCAGCATAGTGAAGATCCGACGGCTGTCGCATGATCTCATGGGATCTTTCGACTCCATGAGATCATACGACAACCGTTGATGCGGTATCAGCAAAGATCAGCGGTGGACCCAAGGTGAAGGTCGAGTTAAGGTTAAAAATAGGTCTTGCGGGCCCAGACGTCTGGCGGTTAGCTCCAAACAGTCAACGGGTAGCAACTTTCAGTTGGTCGCATGATCGCATATTAATTAATTAATAAATATATTAATTAATAATATATATATTAATTAAATATATATTAATAAATAATATATACTAATTAATATTATATTAACAATTAATATACTTATTAATAAAATAAACAATAAAAGAAAAACTAAAATACACCCCACGCCTTTTTGTTTAAAGTCCCTATGGGACTTGGCGGGACCTTGCTGTCGTGCGGTAGCAGACCTACCGTGGCAGGGCCTGTTGTCATGTGGCAGCAGTCTTGCCACCAGCAGGATGGGGCCATGGGAGGCCATGGTCCCACGGGTTGTGGGGTCCACGTGACCTCCCCCCCCCCCTTTATTAAATTAAAAAAAAAACAAAAAAACATTTTCATTACAGCCCTACGTGGGCTATATAATATAAAGTCTTTTTTTTTTTAATTAAAAATTAATCAAAGGCATATTGTATTTTTTTGAAACCCAAGGCATGGGTTTGATAATTTATTTTTATATTATCAAAATATTATGACAAGTACTTTTTAGACTGATTTTCTTCTTTTGTACTTTTTCAACTTGGACTTCTTGAGTGGTGACCCAAGTGGGTCCCACCCAAGCTGACTCACCTAAGTTTGATTGGACAATATTTTATTCTCCATCCTTTTGTTCCAAGTGGATGGGGAATAATAATATTAAATTGACTGTGTGAATGGAAAATGTATGGGAATTTTTTCCATACATTTTCCAGAGACCTATAGGTCTCTATTTCACTTTTTCTTTGTATTTTTTCTTTTTGTTTGACATTTTTCTTCTCAACTTTGTTTGTTTTCTTTCTAGTAAATTTAGTTTTCAATGCACTATATAAACATGAAATCTACATGCTCTAACCCAACTTTTACAATGTAATATCTTAAATGATCAATGTTTAAATAATTTTTTTTTCCTCATCTTAGTTCTAATGTTTTTCAACAAGCTACTTTCATCAACATAACAAGGAAACTTACATTGAGAGTTAGAGAGAGAGTATTTTTTTTTTTTTCAAATAAACAATTCATTTCTTTTCTCTAACATTCCTATTCAAAAGATACTTTTACAAGGTCTATATTGATACTACATTAACTTTTCCTTCTTATAATTTTTCAACATGTATTCATAGAGATTTATCAATGAGTAAGTAAACAATGCATTCTCAAACAGTATTCCAACAATCTTAGTTTATCAATGAAAAATACATTGTTCATCCTTTATCCAATACAACATGAATACATTGAATTCATCCTTTGATCAACATAATATATTCTCATTTAATCATAAATATATCAAAAGAAAGTTATACATTTCTACAACATCACAATGACACAAACAAGAATACATTACAAACTTAATGCTTGGAGTGTAATCTCCATTACGAAATACTTGAACTCAAGGGATCCTCAAGACTCCCATACAAAACAATAATCATAATACATAAGTGACCCATATCAATCTTTTTGAATACATTCACAACTCTTCAAGATTTCAACTCCAACCATGAAGTCTTCAATGGCTCCAAATCCTGCAATAAAAATACAAAGGCCAAAGAGTGCTCACCTCCCAACCAAGGCTTCTATGAAGCCACCCCCGAGCTAGGGGAACCATCATAAAAACAAGGAGACAATCAAGCAAACCCACAATAACAACAACATAAACATAATTCACAATGAAATCTCCCTTCCAAGGCTAAACACAAAGAGTCTCAAAATGACTCAATATAGGGTGAAGGTGGAACCATACTCAAGGGGAGAAAGCACATCTCATGATAAGAGCTAAGCCATCACTTGGCTTCCTCATCATGTATCTTTCACCAAAAACACAATCTCAATAACTCCTTATGCCCTCTAATATACAAAACAAATAAAAGAGATGGCTACATGGAGGCCATACATCCATGTTTCATCCCTCTCCTATCCAAGGAGAGACTCTACACCCTTGAATGTCCCAACAATACTGTTCACCCCCAAGGCTACTCTTCCCTCCCAAGGGTGAGTATGGCCTTGAGAACTCCCTCAACAAAACACTACAACACATACAAGAAAACTTAAAAAAAACAACAAATGAAACTACACATTTACAAAGCTAAGAAATCATGCTCAACAACAAGCTTATGATTCTCATAACATCCATAAAAAAAACTACACTTTCACAACACAAAGGAAACAACACTACAACAAACTTAAGATTCACAAATCCTCCATTATCACACTAAGAACAAGATCTCAACCACATACACTACAAGAAACAATAACTACATTTTGCATACAACAAATAACATACACGAGAGCTCTTTCTCTCAACATGAAAATAAGAATAAAAAGAATGAAGAATACCACCAACCTTGATCCAAGCTATGGAAGAAAGTTGATGAAGAGCTTTTCCACTTTCTAAAGTCCTCTCCAAATTAGCAAATCTCTAAATCTAGAGAGTGGGTGTCAAACTCTTCCAAAAGAAGAGTCCCCTCTAAAAAAGCCTCCACACAAACTCCTATGGATAAGATTGCATTCCTATTGGGTGGTCTTCCCTAAGTCCCTTACATAGTTTTCAAATTTGGTCTCTTACAAAGGTAAGCTAAAAAGGTGGAATAAAGACTACCTTTTTAGTGAGTGGCGATCTTTCCAAAACTTGGTCCCAAAAGTTGATTTTCGTTCATCTTGGTAAACCAACTTTTGGATGGGTCATTTGGTCAACCAAGGGTTATCCTATGGTGAAAAATGACCCTTACCATATGGTATATCAAGTGAGGTAACTAAAAATGGCCTAAACACTCCCCTAGGCACTTTTTTAATCCTCCAAAAGTGCATGATAAGTTCAAATTCGAAAATCAAAGATAAGAAACTACCTCAAGCTCCCTAACCAAAAAATTTCTCATGGGGATCCTCAAGGGTACTATCCTAGGTTGGTGTTCAACCAATTCTCAAGTGGACATGTCATGGCCACAAGTACACACACAAGTGTCAAGTGACACAAACCCAAAATGACACATCACAAGCCATGTGGCATATCCACTTGGGCACTCTCAACATAAATAACATTTACAATTAACAAATAAATCAAATACATTCATGCATCATACTTTTACAAATTAAATACATTACAATAAGGTTTTTAGCTTCTCACTAGAAGCAACCTTGGCTCAAATGGATATTCACATTAGTCTGTGCGATGGTTCCCCAAATTTACCATGACCTATTTCCCTGAACACTCAAGTCCAATATCACTAGTCCAAAGAAATAAAACATGTAAATTCATAACATTAATAATCAAGATAATTCAACTGTCATTTCATAATTCACATGACAATAATCATTCATCCATAACCTACATACATCTCATCATGGAATATACAATTCAACACTAAATTAAACTTGAAACATAATTATTGCATACATAATTCAATTGCAATTAAATGTCATCATGACACACATAAACTTCACCTAAGTAATTAACTTTCAATTCACAATAGGAATCTCACCGTATCATAATCAAATCAAATCTTCATTTCCTAGTTACTTACGTAAGCATATAAAATTTGTCACATCATCACAACATTCATAAAACAAAATACCTTAATTTAGAATTCATATTTATGTCATAAAAAGGTCATCAATAAATCATCACCTAACATTTAACCCAAAATGAAATACACATCTCAACTTTATTCATTTCTTGATTTTCACTTTCCTAATAACTCATATCGACATAAATTCCTTAATTGCACCTCTCAGTATTCCATCCAAATCAATCATCATAATGTCAGTCATAATGTATCATAAAGTCAACATTGTGAGTATAAAAAGCATCATAAAATGTAATGTATTCTCATCTACTGTAATAAAATCTTTGTCTAAAAGAGTAAAATCTACTAAGCTAATCAAAACATTAAGCCAATTACTAGGGCTACCATAATGATAATGGAAAAGCTATGATAGGTCTAGGGTGAGGCCTCACACTACTACTGAAGCAGAGTATGTTGTTGCTGCTACAAACTGTTCAAACATTTCCTACATCAAGAAAGTGTTGGAAGGGATGAACGAGGTGATTACTGAGCCGATGATTATATACTGTGACAACACAAGTGCCATTAATATTTTAAAGAATCCTGTAATGCACTCAAAGACCAAGCATATCTCTATTAAGTATCACTACTTAAGAGAACAAGTACATGAGAGGCAAGTTAAATTAGAATATGTTACATAAAAGTGCAACTTTCTGACACATTTACCAAGCCTCTACCAAAGGAAACTTTTGAATACTTGAGGACTAGACTTAGGGTCCATCCCCTGTCTACCAGTCACTAATGTGATCTGGAGGTTGCATCAGCCTAATCCTATCAAAAGATCATTCATGTTGATGCAACAGAGTTCACACTTTGGATTCTATCTAAGGTTGTGAAAGATTTCAGGAACAGAGATTTTCATATCCGTATATTGAGATATAGAGATACATTGTATGCACTAAACAACATAGAGTCACATGGCTAATACAGAGTTGTATGTTTATGTGTTTCTTTGGCATTGTTGTCAAAGGGAGAGATAAAAAATATGATAATCGAGGATATTACTGGAACATCTGTCTAAGGGAGAGACAATCTAAGAAAGTCAGGGAGAGATTTGAAGATTTGTTGCTGAGATGAGAAGGAATCTGAGAACTGAAAAGATCATATATGCAAAAGAAAGTTTGCACTTGCACTGCTGTCATGTAACATAGTGATTAAACATATTAAGCTAGGGAGAGCTTACCGAGCTACAACATTTGATTATAGGGTTGTATAATACATGTTTGGTATGTGTTTGGTACACTTCATATTGATTGAGTTGCCATCAATGCCAGAGGGAGAGATTGATGAACTACGATTGATTGAGAACCTAATTGATAAACTACAAGTGATTAGAGATCACTAAGCACTAAATTGTTATGTAAGATAATTGAATCAGTCATTATGTTGTCATTGATGTCAACTATTTTGACAATAATTATCATGGTAGTTGCAAATATCTACACATCTATAAAAGAGGAGAGAAAAGATGAAGAACCAAGATATCTACATGGAGGAAGATGGATACGATAGATGAGGATAAGGAATACTCTTGGTAACTTATTGATGAGTCTATGACTTCATATTGTTGACTTGATTATGTTGCATTAATTTGTTATGAAGATAGAAGAAAAATGTTACAAAGTAGTGTGGTCAGTTAATGAAGCATTCAAGTATACATCGAGCTAGTATAGTCTATACCGAGTGACAATATCAACTGAGCTTATGTTCATTGACGCATTTATTTATTAACCGAGTATGGACAAAAGAACTAAATGATTAGTTTAGTAGACAAAAATTGATGAGCTATAAAGTGTATGATTACAAGGTGGAAAGATAAAGTTTGTTATGAGATCAACAACTAACAAAATTCAAGGAAGATCTAAAGGATGGAAACAAAATGTGTTACTGACACATCAGCCGAGGAAGGTTTAAGTGACAAAATCAATGAACGAGATTAAGTGGTAAAATCTAATGGATGAAAAGAAAATGATTTACTTGTCTATTTAAGAGACTAGGGTTTCGCAGTGAAAAGATGTCAGAAGAAGGAGATTGTAGAGATATCATGTGAACAAACTTAATGCATGCCTAATCATACTGGTTGAAGAAGAACTGAACTATATAACAATACCGAGCGTCAGAAAGCTTTATCGAGGGATAGTAAGTTATTCAATGTTGATGAACTGAATATGAAATATTGATCAAAGGATTTTATGGGCTTAATATAGATCTGAATATCTACAAATCAAGTTGCATTGTAATCATATCACCTGCTGTTACAGTTTAACCATTATAATCAAATAAAATCTCTTAACCAAGTGGACTTGAAAGTCTTATATGTCATTCATAGAATGTACATTGTTATCCTGTCAACCACATAGTGAATTATAGTTGGACAATAACTATTAGTGTTAAATCCTCTAACAAGGTCAAACCTTATAGTGTGTTTTGTAACCTTTAACAGGGTTGGCTCTTCATTGAGCTCACTTCAAAAGAGTGAAAATATTTTGAGTTACCAGTCCCAGGTGGTTTTTCCCTTTACAAAGTTTCCACGTTAAATCTCTTGTGTTATGTGTTTATGTGTTGATTGTTTGGATATCATATTTTACATATTGCATATTTGATTTGGTCGGTAATCACTATGAAAAATTAACTGGTAATCAGTAAAAGCACAAATAAATTAGTATTTTATGTTTACCAAGATACAGAATTAGCTAAATTTGTTTTGTGATATACATTTTGTATTTGGGATTGTGGATAACTAATTCACCCCCCTCTTAGTTATTCTAACAAGGAGTTGATTATTACATTTAGTACAAGTCCCTGTTAGAGGAAAAACCCTTTTAGGAGTCTTTCCAACCTTGTTAGGAGTTTATTACAAGGACAGGCTCATTTCCCAAGCACACTTCCCAAAGTTAATGTTAAATCTATGTGCTGAAATGTTGTCACACTTCTATGAATCTTTTCATGCAAGAAAACTCAAGAATGAGCCCTCACAAATCAATCCATAGCTCTTTATGCATGGAGTTGCAAGATTTGTAAAATTGCTCTCAGCTAGAGCTATAAACTCATGACCTTGCTAGTCAACCACACAATGAGAGATTCACAATGAAAATAAGGGCAAGAATGCCAATATCTCCAATGAAATCAAATGTATGCAATGCAATGTAAATCTATATGACAATGCAAGTTAATCTATTGCATAAAAGGAAATCTAAGCTAATATGCCATGATAATGCAACTAAGAAAGGAAATATGCAACTACAATGAAATGCAATAACAAGTCTTCAAAGCTTGGATGTAGAATGTCTTCAAAGAGCTCCAAAATGACTTAGAAAACCTACAACATAACATTAGCATAAAAACTTAAAATATCAAAATGAAGGAGAGAGCTCTCCTTTTATAAGAAATAAGATGAAAATGGACCATTGAGATTAAGAGGCAAAAGACTTAATCAACGATAGAGAAAAATAGAAGCTTGATCCTTGTGCACAAATATCCTCCAATAGGAAAATAGGAGTTGACTTTATGTCCATATGAGACAAAAAGTACTTTTTCCTTTTTTATAAAATAAGAATAATGCTTTATTTGTGCAACATAGGATAAGAAGAAAAGTGGGAATTTTTTATTTAAATAAAAGGGGAGAAAATTCATTTTAATTAAATAAAGGCTTAGGATAAAGTGATTTTATTATTTAATTAAAAGAGATTTTTAATTAATTAAAAGGGAGCATGTTCTCTTAATTAAATAAGATTTTTATTTTTTTCTCTTTTAAATTAAATAAGGCTCAAACCTTAGGAAATATTGAATTGATTATGATTTGATCAAGAAAATTGATATAATTGATATTGTTGATATTTGAAAATATTGATTAAGGGATTTGATAAATTGCAGAAATGGGGCCCAAAGTCTAGGTGACCATTTTAGGGTGCATATATTTGCCCCTCTTTGACTAATGTGAGATCGATTTGGGATCACATGCAATCAAAGAATGAAGTTGAAATGTGAGATCGATTTGGGATCACAAAACAACTCAGATGTGTGTTCATTTTGAGAACACATCAGGACAAGCATAAACAACAACTGAAAGACAAGACCAACACCGTCGCTGCTAGGTGCAAATCAAGACTTAGACAAAACTATCACCATCGCTGCTAAGCAATAATCAAGTCTGAAAAATAGGAGATAAAAATTGAAAGACAAAATCACCACCATCGCTACTAGGTGATAATCAAGTCTCAAAATAAGAATCTCAAGCTGAGCTAAATGATAAAGCTGAATCAAAGATTAAAGCTGATAGGTACTGCCCCCTCAGAATAGAAATCAAAATCAGATAGACGAGAACAACAAATTGATAAACCTGATCAAGTCACAATAAATCATAATCGAAAGATGGAGCATGATAGGATAACCATCAAATAGTGAAGATATGCCCCAGGTTGATGAGGTTTGATTGAAAAAGATATAATATAAAGATTAAGTCAAACCTCAAAGAGAGGAAGCGAAAGGGGTGAATGAAAGACTAGAAGTTTGGAAGACATGGAAAGGAAGAAATTCTATCAAAGATCGAAGAATTATGCCTCAAAAGGTTAGTCAACTACGTAGAAGAATGAGAAAACTTGGAAATGCGACTCGGATTTTGATTTTGAGTCCGAAAATGGATAGAAAATGATGTGATATGAAAGACCAGAAATGAAAGATATGATCAAGAAGAATCAGAAAATGAGCACAGTTGACCAACTAGTTCGTAGATGATAAAAAGAAGAGCTCTCTCCATATGCAAGATGCAAAAACTAAACTATGATGAACCTAAGAATGCAAGTTACTATGAAAGTGGTTGACTTGCAAGGTCAAAATTCCTATAGACATCTAATTATCATCATTGAGTGTTATTGGTAGCGTCACAAGATCATACAATACACACTAGTATGACTATGTGAATCTGAATATGATCTTTATCAGATAGAAATGTGGAAATCCCACCTAGGCATCAAAGATATGGAGGTCAAGATGACTAATGTAGTGAGATTACCTAAGTTTGATATGGCGAGATTATGCTTGTATCAAGACCCATGGAATTCAGGATAACTAGAAGCATGCACTCACAAAACAGTCAGGGATAATACCTTGTCAATCCCTAGTGTCAAGTAGGACCAACATAAATGCTCATGACAGTTAGGATCAATGAAATATACCCACAAGTAGATAAAGAAATAAAATATGTTCTCATACCCTCAGTCTTCTAGCTATGCATCATCGAAAACTTCTCATGGAGAGACCACTCATCAAAGAAATCCTCATAGACAGCACATAAAGAAAAAATAAAGTCAACATATCTCAACAAGTTGATTGTTTAAGTGCGTGTGTGTTGGTCATAGAGTCAAACTCTGATCATCGCATCTGCAAATGAGAAATATCACATCATACTTAGACTATTGGGAAAGACATTTGATAAGTGTTAAGAAACACTCGACGCAAGGGTAGTGTTGAAAAACACTGTTTGGGGTGGTGTTGAAAAACACCTGTTGTGAAATGCCCCAAGAGACAAACGCACCTAAAGGACCTATGCAAATAGTTATGCCCCTTAGAAAAAGGTAAAGACTGATTCCAGACTAAGCCAAATAAGGTCAAGGTATGATGGAGAAAGGCTCAGTGTTGAGGACGCATGCTAAGAAATAGGGGTGCAAAGGCCTCAAGTAGCGCCTGTTTCTAAGTTTTCACCACTTGGATTTTTATTGCAATTTTTCTCTCTTTTTCATTTTTTTGTATTTTTGCTACCAAGGCGCCTATTTCCAAGTTTTCACCAGGGCACTTTTTCTATATTTTTTTGAATTTTAAAATTTTTTTGATTTTTTTTTTGTATTTTTTCAGGACTTTTTATGCTTTTTAGGATTTTTTCAGCATCATATATCAATTTTTTTGGTATTTTTTTAGGATCATAAAATATGTACAAAGGATGCCCCCAGATAGAACAGGTATTAAACTTCCAAGAAAGATCACATCGTGTAGTCCCAATATCTAGCAATGTGAGGGACAAGATGGATTAGCAAGCTGGTGACTGAGATGGAGGAAAGGAGAATGAAGACAAATGGAGGGAAGAAATCCTCAAGGTCAAACTCCTCAAGAGTACCCAAGCTAGGAAAAAATTATCATGCAAAGCACATTTGGACAAGCAATGAAAGGCTAGCATAGGATAAGTCACAAAAGTGCACTGTAAAAGAAGGAAAGGATGCAGTCCAAAGGAGTAGACATGTCAAGAGGTTTCATAGCATCATGTTTTACTCTTTTTTTATTAGATCAAGACCAAAGGGGAAGAAGATAGCGAAAGGCTAGAATGAATGGAGGAAAATAAATATGAAAGCTAAACATGAATGGAATGAAAACAAGATCATCATAAGATAGCTCACAAGATAGCCAAATGTTCATGTATAGTTCAAAATTGTCAAGATCAAAGAGAGAAGACGAAATGGATGAAATATGTAGAAGAACTACGCATGATGCCTGATTGCCAGGTTTTCATCATGGTACTTATCCAAGGTGCCACAAGGGAGTGGTTTTCACCATAGGATGAATTTATTTCTCTTTACTTTTGCTACCAAGGTGCCTGTTTCCAGGTTTTCACCAAGACACATTTTCAATTTTTTCATTTTTTCATTTTTTGAAATTTTCTATTTTTTTGAAATTTTTGGAAGAAGGCAAGCTTTTTAGATAATGCTCCTTGAAAGGATAAACCATGATATACCAAGGATTCAAAATGATATGCTCAAAGAAGTTGATAGGGAAAGGAAGATGGAAGAGAAAAATGGAGGATAAGGTTTTATGTAAAGCGAGTGAGGTTGGAAGATAGGAGGAATAGGAAAATGAGAAAAAATGATAGAAGGTAGAAGGATAATGAATGGAAAGATTGTGAAAGGGTAGATGGAAAGGAAGACAAGATCAACATCAACACACACCTTGAAGGGTGGTGAGAGGATGGAGGAAATGTGAATGAAGGAATACGAGAAGGAATATGGTGAATAGATAGCAAAGGTTGCGGTTTAGGTGCATGGAATGGAAGAATGTTTTTGGAAGAAGATGAAGTGGAAGCCTTTGGAAGCTTTAATGTCAACTTCACTTGTTGTTCAACATTAGACTCTTTCAAGAGAGACTTTGGAATCCATATAGCCTTAGGATTTTTATTTCCTTTTGATATTTTAGAGAGAATATCTTGAATGATGGATTTTGGAACCCATACTTGTCTTGTAGTTTTTTTCTTAGATATCTCTTTTGAGTTTATGATTCCATGTCGATTAGAGGAGACATGGTAATCTTCTTTTTTTGATGGATTCTTGTATTGTTTCTTTTTCTTGTATTGAGCATTCAAGTTACTTCCAAAAGACTTAAAACTTGTGGAAGAAGGAGGATATGACTGGTTTAGATGGGTGGGTGAATGAAAAGGATTCAAGGGTATGTATCTATGTTGACCTTGAGGAAAGATATGAGATGGAGGGATGTAAGGACCCAAGATGGATGAAGAATTAGGAGAATTAAGAGGGGAAAGTGAAGGGACATAAGGACCCAAGATGGAAGGAAGACATGAAACCCTTAGTATTGGTGGAGGAGGTCCAAGGATAGATGTGGAAGATGCAAAAAGATAATCAATAAGTTCATCAACATTTATATGACAACCAAGGACATCAACATCTTTAGAATGAGCATTAGGATTTTCAACAGGATCCTGCACATCTTGAATAGGAGCAACTTTGTTGATAGGATTGTTCAAAGCTTGTGAAGATTTAGGAAAAGTAGAAAGTGGAAGTGAACATGGAATGGTAGAACAAGATGGAAGACTTTGATCTTGACAAGGATCTTTGGATAGCGTAAGTATATCATTTTTCTTTGGATTTTCAATAGGCTTAACATCAAAAGTAACAACACCATTTTTAATAACCTTAATGGAAGTATCATCTTTGGAAAGCGCAAGTGTGGTAAGGTTATTTTGATTATCGAGAAGCTCAACGGTGTAAGTAGTAGCTTGATCTTGCTTAGGAGAAGATGGAATGAATGTGGAAGAGCGTAAGAGATCAAAAGAACCATGAAAAAGATAAGATACATCATGAAAATGATTGGATGACATTAAGGGTTCTTGATCTTGATCTTTCTTTATGTTCTTTTCTTCATCATTTTTAGAGTCCTCTTGACATGGAGCCACTTCTAAGGATAAGGAAGTAGGTTGGGATTGTATGGAAGACTTTGGAAAAGATGGTGAAGGACTAGTTGAAGTAGGCATTATAGCATTTAAAGGCTTAGGCTCTTTAGGTTTAGCATTATTGAAAGTATTTGCAGTGAAGTGAAGGTTAGATTGAATTTCTTTAAGAGGTAGCCCTTGAGGATAACTATAGGGAACCACATGAAAAGCCTTAAGATCTTTGTTGGATGAAAAATTTGTGAAAGATTTGGAAGGCTCGAAAGCTTTAGGAAATGTATGGGCATTGGATGAAGTAGAGGATGGAAGCGGACCATCACAAGACAAAGGTTTAGCATTAACATGATCTTGCTTGAGAGTGTCATCTTTATTTTCAGCATGAATGTTCTTAGAGGAAGGATTCTTATAATATTTACATTTCAAATCAGCACGGTGCATTTTATATTCCTCAACAGTAGTAGCTGGATTATAATCAAGGTATTGTTCACAAAACTTATCAAAGTTTCTTTCAAAATTTGAATCATATGGATCACCATCACGATCTTTCCAATATGAGGACCCATTTCCAAAAAGCACAAGGACACGACTAGGAGGACTCTTAGGAATAGAGGTGTCATAGGTATCACTACATTGTCCATCATCATAGTCATCAGAGTCATCATAGGTGGGTGTGTCACTCTTTGTGGAAGAGACATCACAAGGACTATCACATTGCTTCAAATAATGTTTAGAAGAGTCATGGTAAGATTTGGAAGATGAGGAAGAATGAGAAAACTTAGAAGATGAAGAATGTTTGGAAGGAGGTCGTGATATGACCATGTCTATGATCCTAGCAAAGGCATCTGATTTAATCATCTTTTCCTTTATTTTTGCCATTAGTTTATCACCCATGAGATATTTGGAAGGACTATTGGAGGAATAAAGATACTCTTCAAATTGAGCAATGAGTTCAAGATCATCTATTCTCAAGAGAGGTTCCTTAACAAGATAGTTGAAATTCATGGTTCTAGAAGAGGAGGAATCAAGCATAGAAGAAATAAATAGATGAATAGAAGAAGGTAGACTAGATAGTAAGAGGAAAAGAATCAAGAAGAAGAAGAATTTCCCATGAGAATATAAGACTTCAGAAGAACAAGGGAAATGGAGAAGAAAGAAGACTAAGATTCATCTTATGCAATTGATACCATAACATTCATTGAGATGTTGAGCAACATGACAGTACCTAAGATCTGACCTGGACTGACCAAGGAAGACCAAGCTTCTAAGGAGAACTCACTACAGCAAGATGAAACTCAGTTTCAATATTCCAATTAGATCTTTCAAAAGATTTCGCAATGATGATCAAGCACATAGAACAACAACCAGGGAGTTCAAGAAAATAGTCTTCAAGCAATGGGCAAGGGACAAAACAACCTTGTGCATGAACAAAGATAGTGACTTAGTATTTCTACTCCTTAAAGGTTCTACTTGTGTATGTTCTTGAAAATGTTTTAGTAGGCACATAGAACACAACAACACCTTAAAAATCTGTCTACAAGGATATACGTGGCTTTTCTAAGGAGTCCTCAATATACACAAGGCATGTGAGGCCCAAATCCATAGATGACAAGAATCCAAAATCAAACAGCCAGGGAGAGATGGTAACCCAAATCTCCTCCTTCACTTCTCAAAGGTATAAAGTTATTTGAGGCTTAGCCAAGAGTGATATCAAACTCAATTGCCAAGAGAGGTGTCTTTGGATTCACCTCCTGATATTTATACTCCACCGAAACACAGGAGTTAAGGTCATTCCTTTAGGTGGTGTGTCCCCAAGCAAGCCTTCTAGAAATAAAAACTAAGTAATTCACTATCAAAAGTATTTAGAGCACTAAAGGTGGAACACTTAACTCTTCAAGTAAATGCGAAGTGAGTCCAAAAGTGGGACACTTAACCCTTCAAGTGAATGCGAAGCGAGTCCAAAAGTGAAACATTTAACCCTTTAAGATAATGTGAAGCGAGTCCAAAAGTGGAATATTTAACTCCTCACATCAACTCAAAGTGAGCCCAAAAGTGGAACATTTAACTCCTCACATCAACTCAAAGTGAGTCCACACCTTAGAAAACAAGTGAGTTCCAAAAAGCACAAAAGGGTTGCCTAGTGGAGCAATTAACGCTTCTTTCCTGTAGACCCCTCCCCTTTAATGTGACACTGATCTTGCAACCATGGGGCAGAAATGAGGGGCCGGTGGATTAGCGAGTCCAATAACCCAAGATAGCAATCTAGATCAATCACAAGTAATCTAAGACTACTAATCAATACTACTCACAAATGAAAAAGGGTTGAACGATGAAATATTTAACTTTCCAAGTAAACATAGAGTGAGTCCACAAAGTGGTACATTTAACTCCTTATGTAAACAAGGAATGAATCCATGCCCTCAATCACTCAATGAGATATTTGATATTGGAACCAAGAATTACTTAAGGTTTAAACACAAGCATTCACTTACACAAACTTGTATGAAAGCAAATCTATGTTCGTTCATTTCCCATTAAGAGCATCAATTGAAATGTGTTCTATGAAAGCATGTAAAACACTCAAGCCAAACACATGAGAGGTTTAATTTTAATCCTAAAATCCAAATATTGTAGAGATGGAACAAAGTACCTCAAGTCCAATGCTTTGTTTTAAGTATTTTTCATAAAAGCAAGAGCACCTTCAAATGAACAAGATAAGAAAATAAGCAAACAAGATATGCAATGTATATCCAACTTATGCAAACCCTAGGGTTAGCTCTAAAAATCAATTGTTAGGAGCAATGATAACCAGCAAATAATCCAAATGATAACTCATATCATGCATTGAACAATGAAAAATAAGTGCATACCCATCACAAAATTTTATTTTTTTTGCATTTGACCTAGTCAACAAGATCTGATTTTTACCACATGAATTCAGACCCTAAACCCAAAATGTAGAAAATAGACCTCTATCAAAAAATAGAGAGATTTCCAAAAATGTAAAAATTTTAGAAAAATCTCTTCATTTGTGCCCTAGAGACCCATTTTACCAAAATAGACCAGTTTTTATAAATTGACCAAATGAGCTATGATATGATTTCTAAATTAAAAACACAATGAATGGACCCCTTGTAAAATTCCAAGACCTTTCCAGAAATATAAATTTTTTTGAAAAATACGTTGATTTGCACCAAAATTTTTTATGAAAAATCAAGAAAAAATCATAAAAAATACAAATCACCTCCAAAAATTTTGAAATTTTTTTTGGAGCTTCTCTGATATGTTGCCAATCTGCAAAAAAATGTTTAGACTAAAAAATCAAGCTGTTTGGGAGATATGATCAAATCTTTCAAATCTAAGGTTTTTCATCTCCAAACAAATCTGCACAAGGGTTAGCTCCAAAAATAATCAAAACCAGCATGCAAGAGGTGGGTTGCCCCACGGTGGGCACCAAAAATGTGTGCTAAAATGTTGTCACACTTCTATGAATCCTTACATGCAAGAAAACTCAAGAATGAGCCCTCACAAATCGATCCATAGCTCTTTACGCATGGAGTTGCAAGATTTGTAAAATTGCTCTCAGCTAGAGCTATAAACTCATGACCTTGCTAGTCAACCACACAATGAGAGATTCACAATGAAAACAAGGGCAAGAATGCCAATATCTCCAATGAAACCAAATGTATGCAATGAAATGCAAATCTATATGACAATGCAAGTTAATCTATTGCATAAAAGGAAATCTAAGCTAATATGTCATGATAATGCAACTAAGAAAGGAAATATGCAACTACAATGAAATGCAATAACAAGTCTTCAAAGCTTGGATGTAGAATGTCTTCAAAAAGCTCCAAAATGACCTAGAAAACCTGCAACATAACATTAGCATAAAAACTTAAGATATCAAAATGAAGGAGAGAGCTCTCTTTTTATAAGAAATGAGATGAAAATGGACCATTGAGATTAAGAGGCAAAAGACTTAATCAACGATGGAGAAAAATAGAAGCTTGATCCTTGTGCACAAGTATCCTCCAATAGGAAAATAAGAGTTGACTTTATGTCCATATGAGATAAAAAGTGTTTTTTCCTTTTTTATAAAATAAGAATAATGCTTTATTTGTGCAACATAAGATAAGAAGAAAAGTGAGGATTTTTTATTTAAATAAAAGGGGAGAAAATTCTTTTTAATTAAATAAAGGCTTAGAATAAAGTGATTTTATTATTTAATTAAAAGAGATTTTTAATTAATTAAAAGGGAGCATGTTCTCTTAATTAAATAAGATTTTTATTTTTTTCTCTTTTAAATTAAATAAGGCTCAAACCTTAGGAAATATTGAATTGATTATGATTTGATCAAGAAAATTGATATAATTGATATTGTTGATATTTGAAAATATTGATTAAGGGATTTGATAAATTGCAGAAATGGGGCCCAAAGTCTAGGTGACCATTTTAGGGTGCATTCAAAATCCACCTTTTGAAGGTTAAACCCACCTTCTAGATCCACTGTCCAAATAAGTTTATAAGAGTATACAATAAATCTTCTCAATGCTCTTCTCAATGACCTCTTCAATGCTCCCCCTACCATATTAAGGGTTTTTCATCTGTAACACTCTTTCTTTGACATTAATGGAAAAGGGTGCTAAGTTTCTTCTATTTCCCCAACTCTGCAGATCTCACCTCTACAAGGTGTAGCTTTTTCAAATCTTAATGCCTACAATAAACTAGGGGCTTGAACACCCAAGTGTGCTATATTATGTTATGTGATCATTCCCCTTGAGGAATGCATCCAAGCATCAAGTCCAGGGAATGATATAGCTCTAGTAACTATTGGATTAATGCATTCTTGCATCATCTAGTTCATACAAGGAAGGGTTCTCACCCCAAGCATACCTTTGAGATATTCAAAGGTATCTTTTGGAAAAGGTTCAGTGAATATATCTTCTATTTTCTCCTTTGTACTGATGTACTCTAATCTGACTTCCTTTTTTTAACCTTGTCTCTCAAAAAGTGATATTTGATTGAAATATGTTTAGTATTTGAATGCATAATAGGATTCTTTAACATGTTCATTGTTCTTGTATTATCAAAATGAATTACAATAGGATCTTCAAATCTTACCCCTATGTCCTTCAACATTTGCTTCATCCACACAATTTGTGTACAATTTATGGTAGTAGCCACATACTCTAACTCAACAGTAGACTGAGCTATACAATCTTGTTTTTTTCTCAACCAAGAGCCAACCTTTTCCCAAGGAAAAGTGCTCCACCACTAGTGTTCTTTCGGCCATTTACATTTCTTAACCAATCTGTATTAGTATAAGAACAAAATGTGAAATCATCAAATTTGTCATTCCATAAACCATATTCTACTATTCCTTTTAGATATATGAATATCCTTTTAACAAAAACAAAATGACTCTCTTTAGGATCAACTTGGAACCTCACAACAATTCCAATTGCACTTTCTATGTCAGGTCTAGTGTGTGTTAAGTACTGCAAACCTCCAATCATGAACCTACACTTTGTCTGAAAGACACTTTTAGATTCATCAATAGTTGAAATCACCCAGTCGCCATAGGTATCCCAATAGGTTTACAATCCTCCATTCCAAACTTCTTTAGAAACTCCTTAATATACTTGGTTTGTGAGATGAAAATACCATGTTTATTTTGAGTTATTTACAAACCATGGAAGAATTTCATTTCACCAATAATTGACATTTCAAACTTATTTTTCATTTCTTTAGAAAACTTATTGCTCATCTCATCATTACCTCCAAATTTAATGTCATCCACAAATACCTCAAGAATCAAAATACCATTTTTACTAGTTCTCAAATATAGATTACTTTCTGCACTACCTTTTCTAAAACCAAGATGCAATAAATACCTATCAAGCTGAGCATACCAAGCCCTTGGTACATGTTTTAGTCCATACAAGGCCTTCTTGAACCTTCAAACCATGTCACCATCTTTTGTCAAAGGAAATCCATCAGGATTCTCTATGTATACTTCTTCTTCAAGATCACCATTAAGGAATGCAGACTTTACATCTATCTAATATACCTTGAAATCTTTATGTGCAACACCCTCTTTGTTTTGAATGTGGTTTAAGGTGTAGACAAAAGTGTTAACTGCTTCCCTCCAATGCATGTGTGTCACATTGCCTTCAATTAACTTATTCCTCACAACATCCAATATGGTTATGTTTCTTCTCTTTGCTATCCCATCTTGTTGTGGAGTTCTAGGTGTAGAAGTCTGTCTATATATGTCATGTTCTTTGCAATATAAATTAAATGCATCAGATGTAAATTCTCCACCTCTATCTGATCTCAAGCATTTTATCTTCAAACTTGACTTATTCTCAACTTTTGTCATATAAATCTTGAACTTATCAAAAGATTCATACTTTTCTCTAAGGAAAGAAACCCATATCATTTTGGAATAATCATAAAAAAAAAGAATGAAATACCTTTCACCACAGTAGGACCTTGTCTTTGTAGGACCAAACAGATATGTATATACCAGATCTAGCTTCTCCTTTTTAGAAAATGATTTTCTTTGAAAACTTCTCTTTTTGTTTTCCCCATTACACACTCTCTACACATAGTGTTAGTAGGCTTGATATCCTTTGACAGATCTATGATTGCATTTGTGTTACTAGCCTTCACAAAGCTGTCAAAATTGATATGATAGTTCTATCTTCTATGCCACAACCAACAGTCATCTACCTTATCCATAAAACAAATAGCTTCTGTAGTAATCAATTGAAACACATTACCTCTTGTTTTTGTGCCTGATGCGATCAAGTCTCTTGTCTCACTTTTGATAGTACATTTCCCATCCTTGAACTGCAAGTGGTAACCCTTGTCTACAAGTTTTCCAACACTTAATAAGTTATGTTTAAGGCCATCAACAAACAAAACATCACCAGTGTTAGATTGATCAACAAAAAAACATCATTAGTGTTAGTTTTTCCATCAAGAGAGATTGATCCTCTACCAATGATCAATCTAGGAGTGTTATCACTAAGTCTAACCACTTCACCATCATATTTTTTTAGCTAAACAAACTTGTCTTTATCACCAGTCATATGATGAGAGAAACCACTATCTATAATCCATTCTAATTTCTTTTCCACATGTGAAACTAAATATTTCTCTTCATGAGTAGGTTCTTCATCCTTAATTGCAGCAATTCCAATTTCATCTTCATCATTTTTAGAATCTTCAAAAACACCATCACTAGCATAATAGCATTTCTTATCCTTCTTGAACAACTTAGGTTTGTGGTTAGGAATCCTAGTAGGACATCTGGATGCAAAGTGACTAATTTTATTGCAAGAAAAATATTTTAGGGGCAACTTGCCTTCAAACCTACCCTTACCTTTCATTTCCCTCTTTGTGATTGGAGCCACAATCTCATCCATATTTCTCTCTCCTTCCTCTATTTTAGCCCAATCATCAGCATATTATCCAAGCTCTGCATGTATGCTACCCCTACTACTGCTCACAAGGCTAGATAATGTCCTCTTGTCATTATGAACAATGGCCTCAAATACAATTTCCACTTTAGGTAATGCATCCTACAGTCTGCGGTTTCAAAGGTGGTTAATTTAACAATCACCATCTCTCTGTTGAAGTTCACAGTAAGTGGAATGACCTCTTTGTCATGTCCCCATTTTAAGATTGAATTTTTATAATAATTAGATAATAAAATATTATTAAATAAATAATGATAATAAAATCATATACTAATATTAATATTAAATATAAAAATAAGAAATAATAATAAAATATTATTATTATAATATAAATAATAACATATATATATATATATATATATATATATATATATATATATATATATATATATATATATATATATATATATATATATATTGTTGGAAATATAGATGCAGTAACTGAGAGGGGGGGGGGTGAATCAGTTAACCACAAAAATATTACCACTGATCCCTTAGATATCTTAATAAATTATTTACTGTTGCCACTCAGTAAACATACAGAGAAATGCTGAAACTCGATCTTTGAAGTGTGTAATAATTAAACTGTTCTTAAGCATTCATCACTGATTAACATACATGAATAAAGAAAATAACATGAACACAAGAGACACCAGATTTACTATGGAAACCCAATATGGGAAAAACCACCAATGTAACTAGTTACTATTTTTCACTCTTCTAAAGTGATGCTCGGTTAGAAGCCAACCCAGTAAAAGGTTACAAAACACACTGTTAGGTGTGACCTTGTTAGAGGATTTAATCACCCTGCTAGGAGTGGCCTTGTAAGAGGTCTTGAAACAATTCAATAGAAATGTCACCTTGTTAGAGGATTTAAAAAATGGTTGTTAAACCAGCTTAGTTAAGAGATTTTGATATCACTGCTACAATTGTAAGAGAGTAGCAATGAAATGACCTGCAACTGAATTGCTGATTATAGATCTCTGTTCTGCTTCACTAGATCCTTATTGATCAAATAAATCTTTGCTGCTCCTCAAGGATATCTAACCATCCTTCAAAATTTGCACATACCTTTCTTCAAAATGATTTCTGCACGCTGTATATCTATTTCACCACTTGACCTTCTATATATATATATATACCATTCTAATTAACATTTAGATTGTCAAGTCGGTACTAATAATTATT
Organism: Chamaecyparis obtusa; assembly: GCA_027943335.1. NCBI lineage: Eukaryota > Viridiplantae > Streptophyta > Pinopsida > Cupressales > Cupressaceae > Chamaecyparis > Chamaecyparis obtusa. Next base: position 2,025,811 of record BSBK01000944.1, read on the forward strand.
ACAACAGTCAGCTGGGATAAACAAACTATAATAACAAAATCCTTTGAAGGGCTGACCTTGCTCGATAAACATTAATCCTGAAAAGATTTCCTTCAGTGACCGAGTGAACTCGGTAACCACAATGAATTCTGCAATGTCCTTCGGAGACCGAGTGAGCTTGATAACCACTAATTTTCCTTTGATAACCGAGGAGGCTTGGTTAACACTATTTTCTGTCATGTTTCCTTTTGACACCTGAGAGATCTCGGTAGACACTAAAAACTACCTAGCTGACCGACTGAGCTCGGTAGACACTGAGAACCACCTAGCTGACTGACTGAGCTCGGTAGACACTGAGAACCGCCTAGCTGACTGACTAAGCTTGGTAGACACTGAGAATGATAATTGATATGACATTTGTGTGACATCAAAGACAACACATAGCTAATCCAACAATGTCCTTCAGACAATTGTATCCAACAATCTCCCTCTTTGGCATTGATGGCAACACATGTCATAGCATAATGAAATTTCACAAAGAAACCTAGAGAAGGAACATATCCTTAGCTTCATTCTGATTCCCATCATCTTCAAAATTCTTTCTAACTGAGAAATCTCCCTCTTAACTTCTCAAATTATTCTCCTTAGAAATTTCTTGAAATGATAGCAAACTCTCCCTCTTTGACAACACATGCCAAAGACAACTTACACAGTTTCGGTGAATATCAATGTACCTTATGTACTGATTCATATGCAATGATTCCCTGACTATGCTACATCAACTGATTGATCTTCAACATGTTCTGGTTGATGCATCACTAAAACTTTATTTAGTGAACCTCGGACAGGGGAGTGACCCCTAACTTGCCTCTTAGATACAAGAATGCATCCTTTGGTAGTGGCTTGGTGAAGATATCTGCAATTTGTTCTTTTGTATGAATATATTCCAATCTAATTTCCTTGTCCTACACCAATTCTCTAACAAAGTGATATTTTATAGCAATGTGCTTGGTTTTGGAATGCATTATTGGATTCTTTGAAATATTTATTGCACTTGTATTGTCACAAAACATAACAACTGGTTCTTTGATCTCAACCTTCATGCCTTCCAAAAATTATTTAAACCATAAAATATTAGAGTAGTTTACTGCTGCAGCAACATATTCTGCTTCTGCTGTGGATTGGGATGTGTAGTTTTGCTTTTTACTAGTCCAAGATACTAACCTCTTGCCAAGAAAGAATGCTCCACCACTTGTACTCTTTCTGTCATCAATGTTTCCTGCCCAATCAACGTCAATAAACACTTTTAAATCTAGATTGCCTCCAAATTTATACCACAAGCCATAATCTTCAGTTCCCCTTAAATACCTTAAGATTCTTTTGATTGCCATCATGTGATTTTCTCTGGGTTTAGCTAAGAATCTTGCCACTATACCAACTGCTAAGGCAATATCAGGCCTTGTGTGCACTACATACTGTAATTTTCCAATCATTGATTTGTATAAGGTCTGATCTACTTCTTTTGAATCATCATCTTTGGTAAGCTTCAGTCCATTACACATGGGTGTACCAATTGGTTTTGAATCTTCCATACCAAATTTCTTAAGTATTTCCCTGATATATTTAGACTGAGTAATGTATATACCATTTTTGTTCTACTGAATCTGAAGTCCAGCAAAATTTTTTATCTGACCAAACATAGACATTTCAAATTCTTTGTTCATATGCTTTGAAAATTCTTTGCACTGATCATCATTTCTTGTAAACACAGTATCATCCACAAATATTTCTGCCAAAACAATTTTGTTATCTGATCCTTCTTTGATGTATAAATTACTATTGTCATTAGCTCTTTTGAAATCAATCTGAGTAAGATAGTTATGTAATCTTTCATACCATGCTCTAGGAGCTTGTTTCAGACCATACAATGCTTTGTGTAATTTGCAGACCATATCCCTTTTGTCTAGATCAATAAAACCTTTAGGTTGCTTAATGTAGACTTCTTCCTCAAGAATACCATTGAGAAATGCAGATTTTATATCCATTTGATATACCTTAAATCCCTTATGTGCTGCATATGCAAGTAAAGTCCTCACACCTTCTAATCTTGCAACAGGAGAAAAAGTCTCTCCATAATCTATTCCTTCTTCTTGAGAATATCCTTTACATACCAATCTTGCTTTGTTTTTTGATACTTGACCATCTTCATTCAACTTATTTCTGAATACCCATTTTGTCCCAATTATATTTTTATCTTTAGGCCTAGGTACAAGAGTCCATGTCTTATTTTTCTCTATTTGCTCTATTTCTTCATTCATAGCCTCAATCCAACTTTCATTTTCCAATGCATCTTTGACATTTTTAGGTTCAAAATCTGCAAATAAACATGTACCTTTTAGTTTACTTCTTGTCATAGTACCATCTAATTTGTTTCCAATAATTTGATTTGGTGTATGATGCTTCCTGACGTACTTGGCCAATACAGGTTCCTTGCTTCCTGAATGAGTTACATTGTCATCTTCTTCATCTTTAGGTTTAGGTTGCTTGGGCTCGGTAGATACTTTCTCGGTAGCTTCAAACTGAGACTCGGTACTTTGTGACTCGGTTTGAACTTCTTCTTGTGACTCGGTTACTGTACTGGGCTCGGTAGATGTAGTTTCCTTATTGACAGATGTGTCTGACAATTTCGATGTAAACAAATCTTCTGTAATCCTCTGGTTCCTTTTTGCTTTCTTGTTCAGTCTTTTCTACAAACTCATCAAATCTCACATGTGCACTTTTTATGATTTTGTGAGTAGACAAATTTAGACATCTATATATGCCTTACTTTTGCAAGAATATCCCAAAAATATTCCTTCATCACTTTTTACATCAAATTTTCCTTTTCTAGATTCTTTTAAGATGTAACATTTACTACCAAATACTTTTAGGTAACTTACATTTGGTTTGTAGCCATACCATAGCTCATAAGGAGTCTTGAATGTGTCTTTTCTCAGCTATACTTGGTTCAAGGTATGAACTACAGTGCTGATAGCTTCCTTCCAGTATTTCATAGCAATGTTCTTTTCAATCATTAGAGTCCTTGCACAGTCCATGATAGATCTGTTCCTTCTTTCAGCTATTCCATTTTGCTCAGGAGTTTTCGGGGCTGATACCTATCTTTTGATTCCTCTTTCAATGCAAAAATTATTGAATTCATGGGAGATGAATTCACCACCTCTGTCTGATCTCAAGCATTTTATTCTTTTTCCTGTTTCCTTTTCTACTCTTGCTAAATACCATTTGAACTTCTCAAATGCTTCTGACTTTTCTCTTAAATACATAACAGTCATCATTCTACAGTAATCATCAACAAAGAGAATAAAGAATTTTTCTCCAGTATAGCTCTCAATTCCAATAGGTCCACATAAATCAGTATGCATAATTTTCAAAATATCTTCAGACTGATAGTTTTTACTTTTAAAACTAGACTTTCCCATTTTACCAATTTGACAATTCTTGCATAGACCAACATTAGGTTTCTTCAAAGTAGAAATATCTCTTACTTTCTTAAATTTTCTTATTTTCATCATGTTATCAAAATTTACATGACATAACCTTTTGTGCCATAACCAAATCTCTTCAATTTGAGTAATAAAACATGAGTATTCACCAAGATCAAGATAAAATAGGTTACCTTTAGTTTGTTTGCCTGATCCTATCAGTTTTCCTTTGTCATCCAGCAGTCTTGCTTTGCCATTCATGAATTCAACTTTGAATCCAATGTTAATTAGTTGTGCTACACTTAGAAGATTATGCTTTAGTCCTTCAACCCAATATGCATTATCACATATAAGTTCTTTGGTTAATGAAATTCATCCCTTTCCTTTTATACAACAAGGTTCATTGTTTCCAAACCTTACATTACCACCATCAAAGTTTTCAAAGTGTTCAAACTTAGTCCTGTCACCAGTCATATGATGTGAACATCCACTGTCTATAATCCATGTATCATTCTTGCTTGTATGAGAGATAAGTGCCATCTCATCTTCATCATTATCAGATTCATCTTTTACAGCAATGAAAACAATTTCTTCTTCACTATCATCTGAATCTTTAGCTAAAAAACATGTTTTCTTACCTTTATCCTTGAATGATTTGAAATTTTTCTTGCCATTGTACTTGTAACCTTTCTTCTCATCTTTGCTTTGCTTGTTTGGGCACGCAGCTGCACTATGACCAATTTCTTCACATGAAAAATAGATTAAGGGAGTTTTACCTTTGTATTTTCCTCTGCCTCTTGAATATTTCTTTGCAAGTAATGCTTCAATAATTTCAAGATCACTATCAGAACTTTCCTCTAATTCTTCTTCACTTTTTGATTGGATTTTCTTCCCTTTCTTGAGTGAAAGTTTGGCCTCAAAAGCTGATTCAATATTTTTAGAAGTTGGAACATAGTTGTCATAGTTATCCAGTTCAAAGGCTGTCAATCTTCCAACTAAGGCATCCAAAGTTATATTATGATTTTCTTCACATCTTCTTTCTTGAATAGCAGAAACTCTTATTGCATAAATAGGAAGTAATGTTCTAAGAACCTTACTTATAACAGTTTCATCATCAATTTTTCCTCCAGAAGCTCTGATTGCACTAACACTTGTCTTGATCCTTTCAACATATTTTGTAATGTTTTCTTCTTCTCTCATTTTCATCTGATCAAACTGTCCTCTTAGGCTTTCTGCTTTGGCTCTCTTCACATTTTCATCACCGCCATAGATTTTCTTTAGCTTGTTCAACATTTCATGAGTAGTTGTGCAGTCTTTAATTTCATCAAATTCTTCATAGCTAAGAGCTGATGCAATGTCTATCATCATAGTGTTATGGTTCTTCTTCTCTGCAATGTCTTCAACAGTTAATGTGCCAGTAGGAATTGTATATTCTTGATCAATATATTTGCATCCTGAATCACCAATGGAAGCCAGATGAAGTCTCATGAGACCTTGCCATGCTGAAAAGTTACTTCTGTTAAGCCTTAGAATTTCTCTTTTGTAAGACATCCTGATCTTTAGCTTAGGTCCTTGAAACCCTTCCTGCAAGCACCAAAAGCTCTGATACCAATTGTTGGAAATATAGATGCAGTAACTAAGAGGGGGGGGTGAATCAGTTAACCACAAAAATATTACCACTGATCCCTTAGATATCTTAATAAATTATTTACTGTTGCCACTCGGTAAACATACAGAGAAATGCTAAAACTCGATCTTTGAAGTGTGTAATAATTAAACTGTTCTTAAGCATTCATCATTGATTAACATACATGAATAAAGAAAATAACATAAACACAAGAGACCAGATTTACCGTGGAAACCCAATATGGGAAAAACCACCAATGTAACTAGTTACTGTTTTTCACTCTTCTGAAGTGATGCCCGGTTAGAAGCCAACCTGGTAAAAGGTTACAAAACACACTGTTAGGTGTGACCTTGTTAGAGGATTTAATCACCCTGCTAGGAGTGGCCTTGTAAGAGGTCTTGAAACAATTCAATAGAACTGTCACCTTGTTAGAGGATTTACAAAATGGTTGTTAAACCAACTCGGTTAAGAGATTTTGATATCATTGCTACAATTGTAAGAGAGTAACAATGAAATGACCTGCAACCGAACTGCTGATTATAGATCTCTATTTTGCTTCACTAGATCCTTACTGATCAAATAAATCTTTGTTGCTCCTCAAGGATATCTAACCATCCTTCAAAATTCACACATACCTTTCTTCAAAATGATTTCTGCATGCTGTATATCTATTTCACCACTTGACCTTCTATATATATATACCATTCTAATTAACATTTAGATTGTCAAGTCGGCACTAATAATTATTACAACAGTCAGTTGGGATAAACAAACTATAATAACAAAATCCTTTGAAGGGCTGACCTTGCTCGGTAAACATTAATCCTGAAAAGATTTCCTTTGGTGACCAAGTGAACTCGGTAACCACAACGAATTCTGCAACATCCTTCAGAGAACGAGTGAGCTTGGTAACCACTAATTTTCTTTTAATAACCGAGGAGGCTTGGTTAACACTATTTTTTGTCATGTTTCCTTTTGACACCCGAGAGATCTCAGTAGACACTAAAAACCACCTAGCTGACCAACTGAGGTCGGTAGATACTGAGAACCACCTAGCTGACCGACTGAGCTCGGTAGACACTGAGAACTGCCTAGCTGACTGACTGAGCTTGGTAGACACTGAGAATGATAATTGATATGACATTTGTGTGACATCAAAGACAACACATAGCTAATCCAACAATGTCCTTCAGACAATTGTATCCAACAATATATATATATATATATATATATATATATATATATATATATATATATATAATCTATTATCAAAAAATAAGATTTAAAATAATTAAATAATTTTTTTTCATAATGAATGAATAAATAAATAAAATTTACTACAAGGGATAATATTGTAGAAAGTATATTGCCTTTCTAAATATGATTTAATAATAAATGATAATAAACATAAAATAAATAAGTAAATAAATAGTATAATATATATTAATATAAATTAACTAAATCTAATGAAAAGTCAAGAGATATGTAATAAAGAGATGTGACTCTTTCAAAATAAGATATAAAAGGGAGGAGAGTTCATTTGAAAGAGAAAAGGGGAGAGGAGTTAAAGAGGGATTAAAGGGAAGAGGAAGGGAATGAGAATAAATTAAGGAAATGACTTTTTCAAAAGGTTGTAATGTTGAAAGGATGTGACTCTTCAAAAGGATTGTAATTATGAATGGTTGCGACTCTTCGAAATGGTTGTAATTAGGAAGTGTTGTGACTTTTCAAAAGGATTGTGATTATAAAGGATTGTGACTTTTTTTTGGAAGGGCATAGATGACAAATTAATCAAGATTTATAAATCATCATTGAATAAGGAAAAAAAGAAAGGTAGTGATAAGAAACAAGGTGATAAACATTAAGTTGCAGAGAAATATGAAAGGGGAAAATAGGTAGGGAAACAACAATTGACAGAGATGTAAATAATGAAAAAAAAATAATAGTCATTGATTAAGAGAATAGTGAGGATAAATATTAAATAATAAGAGACAATAAAGACTGTAAATATATAGCACTCTTCCAAAAGAGAAGAAAAGCTTTGCATATAAAGGATAATCGCGGAGAAGAGGTATGTAGCAAACATTAATTTTTTATTATAAATTAACAGTCATGAGTATTATTTGCATAGTGGTAACTATTTTAGAGATATTACAATTTTGGGACTTATGATTATTATAGAGACCAAGTTAACCTTGGTAGAGGGAATTCATTAAGAATGTTGAGTTTCTCTAAAAGAGGGCTAATAGAGACTAAAGGGCATTCTTTTTGAATGTCAAGATTCTGAATTGGAATCTAGAGAGAGATTTATAGATAATCTCTCAGAGGCAATATATATTGTAGTGGTTAATTATATGCATATTGTAGAGATAAGAGGCTTGGTTAGAGGTGGGATCTCTACTAAGTATTTATTGTTAATGAGTTCACTCATTAATAGAGATCCTAGAGGCCTTATAAGGACACTCTCAATGTGATGGTTACCTAATTGAGAGTTATTCTCATCAAAGAATCATGCAAATATGAGCAGTCTGTTTCTAAGGATTAGGTGGGTGTAGTATGGGATTAGTATTTAGATGATTTAATATTTATTTATCTTATTAATCACTAATAATTGTTTTTATATTCATATATCTTGATATTATATCTTCATCTACTAATAATTTTTTTAGGTTTTAAGCATCAAATACTCAAGCCAAAAGTAGGTACATTATAGTGGTATCAGAGCATGATCCTACCATCCATCTTGCAGGGTAAAAGAGGATATAGGAAAATAATTCATATGGAAGACTAATGAGAAAAGCCAATGGAGATTGGAAGAGGTTGAATCATAGCCACAACAACAACCTAAGAATTTGGACTAAAAGATGTACATATTTCAAATCAATAGAATACATTATCTAATTGCTTGAGGACAAGCAATTTGAGGAAGGGCGGACTGCCATGTCCCCATTTTAAGATAGAATTTTAATAATAATTAGATAATAAAATATTATTAAATAAATAATGATAATAAAATTATATACTAATATTAATATTAAATATAAAAATAAGAAATAATAATAAAATATTATTATTATAATATAAATAATAACATATATAATCTATTATCAAAAAATAAGATTTAAAATAATTAAATAATAATAAATTTACAATGAATGAATAAATAAATAAAATTTACTACAAGGGATAATATTGTAGAAAGCATGTTGCCTTTCTAAATATGATTTAATAATAAATGATAATAAAAATAAAATAAATAAGTAAATAAATAGTATAATATAGATTAATATAAATTAACTAAATATAATCAAAAGTCAAGAGATATGTAATAAAGAGACAACTCTTTCAAAACAAGATATAGAAGGAAGGAAAGTTCATTTGAAAGAGAAAAGGGGAAATGAGTTAAATAGGGATTAAAGGGAAGATGAAGGGAATGAGAATAAAATAAGGAAGTGACTTTTTCAAAAGGTTGTAATGTTGAAAGGATATGACTCTTCAAAAGGATTGTAATTATGAATGGTTGTGACTCTTCGAAATGGTTGTAATTAGGAAGCGTTGTGACTTTTCGAAAGGATTGTGATTATGCAGGGTTGTGACTTTTTTTGGAAGGAAATAGATGATAAATTAATCAAGATTTATAAATCATCATTGAATAAGAAAAAAAAGAAAGATAGTGATAATAAATAGGGTGATAAACATTAAGTTGCAGAGAAATACAAAAGGGGAAAATAGGTAGGGAAACAACAATTGGCGGAGATATAAATAATTAAAAAAAATAATAGTCATTGATTAAGAGAATAGTGAGGATAAATATTAAATAATAAGAGACAATAAAGGTTGTAAATATATAGCACTCTGCCAAAAGACAAGAAGAGCTTTGTATACAAAGGATAATCATAGAGAAGAGGTATGTAGCAAAAATTAAATAACTTTTTATAAATCAACAATCATGAGTATTATTTTCATAGTGATAATTATTTTAGAGATATTACCATTTTGGGACTTATGATTATTATAGAGACCAAGTTAACCTTGGTAGAGGGCATTCATTAAGAATGTTGAGTTTCTCTAAAAGAGGGCTCATAGAGACTAGAGGGCATTCTTTATGAATGTCAAGATTCCAAATTGGAATCTAGAGAGAGATTTATAAAAAATCTCTTAGAGGCAATATATATTGTAGTGGTTAATTATATGCATATGTTAGAGATAAGAGGCTTGGTTAGAGGTGGGATCTCTATCAATTATTTATTGTTAATTAGTTCACTCATTAATAGAGATCCTAGAGGCCTTGGAAGGGCACTCTCAATGTGATGGTTACCTAATTGAGAGTTATTCTCATCAAAGAACTAGGCAAATATGAGAAGAGTCTCTTTCTAAGGATTAGGTGGTGTAGTATGGGATTAGTAGTTAGATGATTTAATATTTATTTATATTGTTAATCACTAATAATTATTTTAATATTCATATATCTTGATATTATATCTTCATCTACTAACAATTGTTTTAGGTTTTAAGCATCAAATACTCAATTCGAAAGCAGGGACATTACACTCTTCAGTTACCTAAACTTTTTTCATGTAAAATGGTGTCAAAGATCTCAAAATATTTACAATCACTTTTTCCTCATTGTATGTGCCTCCAGAATTTCTAATTCTTGTAACAACCTCAGTTATCCTTTGTGCATATGCTCTAAAATTATCATCATCTTGCATTCTTAAGTTCTCCATCTTTGCTTTCCAATTTTGCAACTTTGACCTTTTAGTGTATTGATCTCCTTCATACAAAGCTACCGACCTTGTCTAGATATTGTGTGTTGAATAAAGTTCCTTAACCTCTGTGAATTCTTCTTCTAAAAGTGCACTGATCAATGTTTCCCTTGTAACCATGTTGTGATGAAATAATTTATTCTCATCTTTAGTAGCATTAGCTATCTTAGATTCTACCTTGAGCTCTTCATCCCTCTTTAGAATTATTCAGTAATCAATTCCCATGTAGATCAGATGAGTCCTCATCTTGTTCTTCCAGCTATCAAAGTTTTCAACATCAAACTTAGGGCTCTCCTTCTTGTAATAAGCCATCTCAGGATCTTCTCAAGAGGTTAATCTTTCTATCTAAGAACTAGAATCTCTGATATGAATTGTTAGCAGTAACAATGCATCAACACAACTGAGAGGGGGGTTGAATCAATTGTGTGCCAAATCTTAAACATAAATTCCTTTATAAAGGGATTACTTTAAACAAACTAAAATAGTAATGTAACCATAAGACCATCACAAAATCAAAACTCCATAACATAAAGATTTGTTGTCGAGGAAAATCCTGTTAAGGGAAAAACCTCGATGGGCATGGAACCAACTAATGATGCACTAAAATATTGTATCCCTATTAGGAGACCTAGCCCTGTTAGGAGATGATTATTACATTCAGTACAAGTCCCTATTAAAGGAAAAATGATGTTAGGAGTCTTTCCAAACCTATTAGGAGTTGATTATAAGGATAGGATCACTACCCAAGAACACTTCCCAAAGTGAACATTAAATCCACCTTCTAAAGGTTAAACCCACCTTCTGGATCTACCGTCCAAATAAATGTATAAGAGTATACAATAATAGTAATAAACTGACTTACAACAACCAGATTTGCCCAAATAGTTCCAATGAAATGCTTAATAAATTACCTCTACTCCTCATCCAGAAGACCTTCCAAGAACAAGTTCGCAACCCCAATTTCACCTTTACAACTTCAAGGAATGAATTTCCTTTATACAAGTTACAAAAAGTAATTAGGTTGACATGTTAGGAATTTCCTAATACAAAATAAATACATAGACCCTTGCTAAGATACATATGGCACCTTAAACAACTATACAACAAATAAAAATTATCAAATGTGCACCAAGATCTGCAATCCATGCTAGAAACCTTCTGAACATGTTATCTCCTCTAGTCAGCCCCAAATAGGTCTTCGTAAGACCAAATACTTCATCTAACATCACCTAGATCCCAACGACACAAGAATATCACATAATGTTCTTTCATGTATATTCTATCAAGCCTCAAACTCACATGCCACAATTCATGCTCGCATCCAAGTTATCCTAAAAAATCAGAGACCATCTTTGTCATTATCTTATGTTATTGCATTGTTACCAATCTTCATGAAAATAGTCATAACTCATGTAAAGAATAGATAATGATTTGTGACTTTAGACATAAGTTCTACACACATCCTTCATTAAAAATCTAATCTCCCATACCTTGGAATGTCGTACAATGTTCGTACCACTCTATCAAACCTACCTATTCCTATCATAACCATTCTTCCCGATGAAACCAATTGAAACATATGTTGACATAAATGAAAAAAAATGAATGTCAACACCTCAAAAACAACACTTTGAACATGTTTTTCTACAACAAAATACCTTAAACTTATCATGAGACAGATCTTACAACAAAAAATACTTATATCTCTTCTCTATGAGCATAAATTTAAAATTCATACATGTTTCTTTTATAATATACAAATTTCAATCAGTAATAGAGAATTATGTAAACATTGATGCTAATCTTTTCCCTAACTTATTGCTCAAACCACTTAATAGGGAACTTTGAAATCTTCTTAAAACTTTGAGGAATACCTAGAAATATTGCATCAGCTATTCACTTCTTTCTTTGGCTGAGACTTTGCAAGTCTACAACATTTTTACACTTTCCAATTCTTTCTATTAGAGAGTTTCCACCTTGTTTGTAGAAGAATAAATCTTCATAAGAATGAAGATACTTCAAAAAATTTCTTCTTTTGGGTTTGTCCACTAGTAAAGTCACACAAGTAATTTGTACACAATCTGTTACAAAACCTTTCCATGCTGAACCATTCACAATTTTGAAACTAATTTCAGATTCTCAATATTTCTTGACTCTAACTTAACTGGATAGAATAAATCAGAGACACTAGGACAAATTTTAACAAGACTTTTTTACATCGTATCCCCAATAGAGTCATCATTTTGTTGGTTCCTCCAACTGATTTCCAAAATACATCTAAGGATTTTCCCTCTCCTATCAATAGATATTTTAGATCAATGGCCAACTCACAAGAATTTGTTCACAAAAAGAACAAATCCTTCTACACTTTGGACTCTGCAAAACCTAGGTGGTTAACCCCTGCAACATCCATGAATCTCAAAATAATTTATGACATGTTGCAAACAATAGATGACTCTTAGCATATAAACTCAAAAACATAAAGAATTTTTTAGAATTGGCTTTATTATCATTTGAACACACAATTGAGAGATAAAACTTATGCTACATCTCATCTTAGAGCGAAAAGGGAAAAATGTTTTTTGATTTATGCATTTAGGCCCTTCCATGATTTGCACAATAAAATAGACCAAACTAGTCCCTTATCCATTAACAGAGTAAAAATGAAATAATTCCTCATGACAATAACACAAATACAAAACCAGTGATCTCCAGTTTATCAATGCTTTACAAAGATATAATCTCTCATGAACCTGCTGATAACATTCTTCATTAATCCTTAAATGCAATACAACTAACTCTTGTATTTAGTTAAAATTTGAATTTAACATGTTTCTTGAGCATGAGCTAATAACCAAACACTTTTTACAATAAATGTGCAATAAAAATCAAACCAATCCTCAACTATTTCGATTTAGAAGAGAATTACATACACTAAGGATATATTACAACCTATATTGAATTCTTATAATGCAAACTAGTTTTCTTCCCATTGACAAAAGTCTAATTACAACATTCTAAAATTAAAATTTCAAAGAAAAAACACATCCTAAACTACCCTATACAAGAAATTTAAAAAAAAAACTAGAATTGGAACACCTCAAAATTAGAAGAAAAGAGAATAAGTAGAAAGAAAGAAAACTTTAGATTCGATATGCTATTGACAGATGTCCACCTTCAAACATTTGTCCTGATTAGAACATTCCCATTCTCCTCTTTTGAAAATAACTAACTTGTATAGATGATTTGTCTACTTCAATCTCTCTACTACACCTTTGCCTCTCTTTAGCACTATTGTTCACAAACTTGGTGCACTTGAAAGTGACATCACCTTTTGTAACTCATTCTGCACTTTTGAAAAACATTTGATTTTGTCCTTTTATGCACTTTGCATAAATTTTTATGTAGGAGAGATCAAAGCCTTACATAAATTTATTATTAAATCAAATATTTATTATGTTGAGATTATAATATTTAAATTTAATTTTTAGGGGCTTGATTTAGTGTTATTCTTATAGAAGAGAGGTTTCATGTAAGTTAAGTTAGCCTAACGAAAATAATAATTATTATCTAATGGAAATTTTAAGAAGATTTAATATGCGTTTGAGAAAGATTCTATTTTGGGGATTATTTAACGAATATTAATAATTAAATTATTTAAATTCTTTTGTAGGAGGTAATATTTAATTTAGAGATATTTTTTGTTAACTAAGTAAAAGGTCAATTGAGGAGAATTTCAGTAACTTAATTTAATAAATATCTTTATTGGAAAATAATTGTTGTTTAGTTTTCAATTCAAATTTAATTAATATTTTAATTGGCACTTTATGACCATGAGTTTATTTAATATGATAAATAATTAACTATATCTTGGATTATAATCTTAAGTGAAAGGAGGAAACGTTTATTAAGCCGATAGGCTTTATGTGGGAGATTTACTCACGGAAATTATATTTTTTTTGCCAAAAAATTGTCAACCTCACTGACTGATTTTTTTTTTTTTATTGTACAATAAATTTAGCAGTTTAGAAAAATTAACAGTTTAAAAGTCTATTTTCTCAAAAATAGAAAAATCCCACAAAATATTCTCACAAATCTACAAATAAAATAGAATAGAAACAACAATTATTTTTCCCTTTTTGATTGCACATTGTTCGAAAACTTCACTCTTTAATTCCTGTACAGCCATTGAGATTTATGTCGGTCACTCTACTGCAATGCCTCTTCACAATACCATAAAATTTCATAGAGGAGGTAGAGTATGTGTGTGCTTTGAAATTTCTATAAGAAACAACAAAGCATTATTTGTTGGCAATTGTTGCAGTCAATCTTCTCGGCATTGAGGGGACCTCTTTCAACATTGATTCCACTGGTGATTGTGAAATATGACCTCTTTGCATCTAGTCCTTTCCTTATGTATCACCATTTTCCAGTGTGTTCACCAATGGTTTGTTAGGGAATGGTAATCAAAATTTATTCCTACCTAATTCATAAATTCAAAATGTGCAAGCATGGATGGCTGATCTTCATCTTTGGTAGGCTTTGTAAATGTAATAATCAAATTGAGATGGTGTGGGTTTAGTTATCAAGATTCAAATTTTTACTCAAATGTATTATAATGCTAAATAATCATGAGATCCCATCTGTAATCTCACCCAAATCAAAATCCTTTACTCACTTTCTTTTAAAAGAAAGATTTAAAAAAAAAATCCTTTGCTCACTTTCTTTCAAAAGAAAGATATTTTTTTAGATATGGAACAATTGATCTAATAGAGCCATTGTTATTTTATGAAGAGATGAAAATGATTATTTTTCAAAAGAGAGTCTCATGGAGGTATATTATTGAAATATATTATAAGAAACTTTTACCAATCAAATTAGATCCCAACCCTTAGTTATTTGTTCATATTTCAAAAGAATTTGAACATTATCTTGGAAGAGCCAATTTGTATTATCTCCATGGTTCGATAGGGAAACTAGTGAAAAGTAAAAATCAGTCTGGAAAAGACTACGAACCCAAGTTTTGGATTGGACTATGAAACTTGTTTGAGTAACATTGAATTATCAGCTATTGGTTCATAAAGAATTCTCCTACATAATGAAATTTCAAGAGTCTAATTATTATAAATTATTGATGATTTTTATTGTGTGTCAATTTTCATCAAGATTTCTGATTATAGAACAATTAGAAATTTTTATTTTATGTCTTATTATTTTATCAATATTTTTGATGATGAATTATAGAAACTAAATATCATCAATTTAAATTTTTAAAATGAAACACATATTATAAAAAATATAATAGAAAACAAGATTGTTATACTTGTAATTTCTATTTTTAAAGCACTGATCTTCTTATATTGCAAACCATCTCACTTTCTAAAAATTTATATCTTCTATCGGCTTACCATTGCATGCACAAAAGCATGCGACTGCTAGTTTAATTAAGTTAACTAAATTGTAATTATTGGAAAGGTTAATTTATTGGTTTTTGATAGGGTTTGAGTAAGCTAGTAAACCCTAGTTTTATGTTTGTCATTTGTCGTGCAAGGGATGTTGGTGCACTGAAACCCCCTCACCATGATTCCCCTCAAGTGATAGTTAAATTAACCCCTCATTATTTTTTTCAACTATTTTTTGAAGCCAACCTTTAAACTTTAAACATTAATTAATAACTTTGAAAAAGAATTTGGTGTGTTTTTCCTGTTAAATTATGGGCATGACATTTTCCCTGACACTCCATATTTTGATAGGTTTGAGAAGATGATTAATTCCTATGAGAAAATGATGGCTCATATGCCTAAGGAAGTTATGATTCAGGAAGCAACAATTAATGTTGACTCTAAAGATGAAGTTGGTAGCAAGGAAGAGTAATCAACCTCTCATGAACTATTGGTAGATATTGAGAAGGTAAGGGCTAAGAGGAGAGTTTTGGAAAGTAGGACTGGTGCTCTAGTCCCAAGACATGTTCCTTATTTTGAAAGAATTATAAAATAATTGGCTAACATCCCTTTTGAGGAGGAGAAGGTGTCATAAATAGAATTTCCAATGGCTCTAAGGCCTGATGAATGAGTCCTTGAGGCACATGAATTTATGAGTGATGATCAGTTCATCGAAATCCCTGAGTTCAAGAGTTTTCTATACAAGCTCAAGGAAAAGGAGCTTAAGTCTACTCTCACCTTTGAGGGTGATGAAGGAGAAAAGAAAGAACAAATTGTAAAAGATCTACAGAAGTATGATCCAAAATCTGAGCAAATTGTTGTGGATCAAGCTAGGGAGTTGGTAAAGAAAAGTGGCATGCTATTGTTTCTAGACTGGGATTTACAAGCAGCATTTGTAATTGACTAGATCAGATAGCAGCCAGATCCCCTGTTCAAAAATGAGGTAGAGATTGGTGAAATAGCCAAAGGATCAGGGTTTGATCCTAGATAAAAAAACATTTGCATTATGGTTGTTAACACCTTCTTCCCAAAAGCCTCATGTGGTCAACATACAACATGGGAAAAGAGATGATAGGATAATTAGGAACCTGGAGAACACAAGAGACATTGAGGTTGCATCTTCCTTGTAGCAGTTATCCTTCTTAAATTTTGGCCAAAACATAGCATATTTCAAAAAGATATATAAAAACTTACCATCAATTGACTATTGTGGCTAAAAAATATGAAGTGATAGTGAAATGCACACATACCTAGGAACAACTAGATGAAGATGAATAAAATATTAAAGCATTGAAGCATTCAACAAAGCATAAAGAAATTAGAGATGCATTAGTAGATGGAAAAACTGATCTAGGTGTTATTGTAGAGGCCCTTTCTAGTATACAACCAATGCAAGTAGATGAGCCACAAGAGCATAAGAAATCAGATGATAAGGAAAATGAGGTACATAGTTCACATGTCACATTATAGAAATTGGAGAAGGATGTCACTGATGCTTTGGCTACACTAGAGCCACTTTTTATTATATGGTCGGGTAGGGAATCTCTATTTGAAAAGTCAGAGGCTATCCAACAATATAGACCAAATTTACCTAAGACAATTACAGATACCAGGGAGATGATTGATATAATCAATTCATATCTCTTATTTTTTAAGAGAAAGGTGAAGCAGATTAAGGTAAAAATGAATTTATTTGTTGATGACTATAGCCCTTTCATTCCCCCTATCTATGATGATAGTGCAAATGTAAAATAGATAATTGTATGGAAACAGGAGTTTGATGCCAGGATGGAAAAAATGGAGTTATTCTTGGCTACAAGGGATGCCTTAGACATGGAGGATTTCAACAAAATATTAGACACCATGTTCAAGGTTGAGATGGAATTTGCAAAATTTACACTTGAGGTCAGGGCCATAACTGATTCTAGATGGGAGAAGACAATTAAGCAATTAAATGAGATCAAATCTTTTGACTAGCCATCTGATGAAGAGGTGGAAAAATAGAACAGTAGTTTGAAGAAGAAGAAAATAAAACCAATTGTAGTCAAGCCACTACTGGAAGAGGATGAATAAAAGACACATGACATCTAAACAATGGAAACAAATCAGCTGGCACTATGACAAGGAATAAACTAAAAGGTACATGTTTACTTGCTGATTTTGAACCTAAAAATGTCAAAGATGCATTGGAAAATGAAAGTTGGATTGAGGCTATGAATGAAGAAATAAAGCAAATAGAGAAAAATAAGACATGGACTCTTGTACCTAGGCCTAAAGATAAAAATGTAATTGGGACAAAATGGGTATTCAGAAATAAGTTGAATGAAGATGGTCAAGTATCAACAAACAAAGCAAAGATGAGAAGAAAGGTCAAAAGTACAATGGCAAGAAGAATTTCAAGTCATTCAAGGATAAAGGTAAGAAAACATGTTTTTTGGCTAAGGATTCTGATAGTGAAGAAGAAATTGTCTTCATTGCTGTAAAAGATGAATCTGATGATGATGAAGATGAGATGGCACTTATCTCTCATATAAGCAAAAATGATACATGGATTATAGACAGTGGATGCTCACATCATATGACTGGTGACAAAACTAAGTTTGAACATTTTGAAGACTATGATGGTGGTAGTGTAAGGTTTGGAAACAATGAACCTTGTTGTATAAAAGGAAGAGGATGAATTTCATTAAACAAAGAACTTATATGTGATAATGCATATTGGGTTGAAGGACTAAAACATAATCTTCTAAGTGTAGCACAACTAATCAACAATGGAGTCAAGGTTGAATTCATGAATGGAAAAGAAAGACTACTGAATGACAAAGGAAAACTGATTGGTTTAGGCAAACAAACCAAAGGTAACCTATTTTATCTTGATCTCAGTGAATGCTCATGTTTTATTTCTCAAATTGAAGAAAGTTGGTTATGGCACAAAAGGTTATGTCATGTAAATTTTGATAATATGGTGAAAATAAGAAAATTCAAGAAAGTAAGAGGTATTCCTACTTTGAAGAAACCTGATATTGGTCTATGCAAGAATTGTCAAATTGGTAAAATGGGAAAGAATAGCTTTAAAAGTAAAAACTATCAGTCTGAAGATATTTTGGATATTGTGCATACTGACTTATGTGGACCTATTGGAATTGAAAGCTATACTGGAGAAAAATTATTTATTCTCTTTGTTGATGATTACTCTAGAATGATGACTGTTATGTATTTAAGAGAAAAGTCAGAAGCATTTGAGAAATTCAAATGGTATTTGGCAAGAGTAGAAAAGGAAACAAGAAAAAGAATGAAGTGCTTGGGATCAGACAGAGGTGGTGAATTCATCTCCCATGAATTCAATAATTTTTGCATTGAAAGAGGAATCAAAAGACAGGTATCAGCTCCAAGAACTCCTGAGCAGAATGGAATAGCTGAAAGGAGGAACAGATCTATCATGGATTGTGCAAGGACTCTAATGATTGAAAAGAAAATTGCTATAAAATATCACTTTGTCAGAGAATTGGTGTAGGACAAGGAAATCAGATTGGAATATATTCATACAAAAGAACAAATTGCAGATATCTTCACCAAGACACTACCTAAGGATGCATTCTTGTATCTAAGAGGTAAGTTAGGGGTCATTCCCCTATCTGAGGCTCACTAAATTGAGTTTTAGTAATGCATCAACCAGAGCATGTTGAAGATTAGTCAGTTGATGTAGCATAGTCAAGGAATCAGTACTTAAGGTAAATTGGTATTCAACGGAAGTGTGTTATCTTTGGCATGTGTTGTCAAAGAGGGAGAGTTTGTTGTTTGATATCATTATTTCATGAAATTTCTAAGAAAGAGATTTTTTTAAAAAAAAGAGAAAAGAGGGAGAGTTTTCAGTTAGAGAGAGAAGTTTGCTGACAAAGGGAGATGAGAATCAGAATGAAGCTAAGGATATGTTCCTTATTCTATGTTTGCTATGAAATTTCATTGTGCTATGACATATTGTGTTGCCATCAATGCCAAAGAGGGAGATTGTTGGATAAAATTGTCTGAAGGAGATTGTTGGAATGATTATGTGTTGTCTTTGATGTCACATAGATGTCATATCAATTGTTAGCTCAGTCGGTCAGCAAAGCAGTTCCCAGTGTCTATCGAGCTCAGTCGGTCAGCAAAGTAGTTCCCAATGTCTACTGAGCTCAGTCGGTTAGCAAAGCAATTACCAGTGTCTACCAAGACCTCTCGGGTGTCAAAAGAAAAGTATGGCAAAAAATAGTGTTAACCGAGCTTCCTCAGTTATCGAAGGAAAGTTAGTGTCTACTGAGTTCACTCGGTCTCTAAAGGATGTTGAAGAATTTGCAGTACGTACCGAGTTATCTTGGTCACCAAAGGAAATCTTTTTTGGATTAATGTTTACCGAGCAAGGTCGGCCCAGTAAAGGATTTTGTCAATTTGAGAACTAAAGTTGGTTTATTTCAGCCGACTGTTGTAATGATTAGTGATATTTTGTAATAATTATTAGTGCTGACTTGACAATCCAAATGGTACATATATAGAAGGTTAAGTTGTGAATTATGAGCAAAGAAAAATAAAAGTGAAAGAGAAGAATAGTATGAGTGAATTTTGAAGGATGGTTAGATATCCTTGAAGAGCAGTAGAGATATATTTGATCAGGAAGGATCTAGTGAAGTAGAATAGAGATCTATAATCAACAATTCAGTTGCATCACTATTCTAGTCACTTCATTGTTACTTTCTTACCATTGTAGCAGTGATTTCAAAATCTCCTAACCGAGTTGGTTTAACAGCCATTTTGTAAATCCTCTAACAAGGTGACAGTTCTATTGAATTGTTTCAAGACCTCTTACAAGGCCACTCCTAGCAGGGTGATTAAATCCTCTAACAAGGTCACACCTAATAGTGTGTTTTGTAACCTTTTACTGGGTTGGCTCCTAACAGGGCATCACTTCAAAAGAGTGAAAATCAGTAACTAGTTACATTGGTGGTTTTTCCCATATTGGGTTTCCATGTTAAATCTGGTGTCTCTTGTGTTCATGGTATTTTCTTTATTCATGCATGTTAATCACTGATGAATGCTTAAGAATAGTTATAATTAACACTCTCTACAATTATCGAGTTTCAACATTTCTCTGTATGTCAGTAGTAAATAATTAAATAGGACATCTAAGGGATTAGTGGTAATATTTCATGGTTAACTGATTCACCCCCCCCCCTCTTAGTTACTACATCTATATTTCCAGCAATTGGTATCAGAGCTCCGCAAGGGAACCGGGGAAGAGAACAAAGATTCTCTTTATAAAAGAAAAACCCAAGTAATGATTTATGAAATTTTTTGAATTTTTAAAATAATTATATGAACAAAACTTAAACTTAGTTTCCTCCCAAGGTTCCCTTCTATCTAATGCATGATTCATTTAAGTCCATTAAGTAAACTAACAACAAGATATACGTCTCAAAGCAAATTACATCATATCACTATAAGATTCTTTATTAAGAACTACATAGTACTTTCATTTCAATTTTCCATTTAAAATCATCTATATTCCTAAGTATTTTTTTATGAACAATATAACCTTTAAATCAAATAGGACCATCTAAATCATTTGATACATTGCAAATAATACATTTGTTCTTCAACGGCCTTTCCTTGAATCATCACTAATTAAAATCATACTACTTAACTAAAAATCATTTTCTTTTCCAACATACATCTTATACATAAAGTTCACATCCCCTTTTTCCCTTTTTCCTAAGACTACCCATTTCAAATACATCATTTTTAATTACATCAATGATTACATTACATTCATCTATGCTCGAGAGGTCACAATAACTTTACATCATGAAAGATAATTACAAAGCCTTTATTCTTCAAAAACTGGTACATAAGCAAGCATGAATCTTCAACACTGCATCCAAAAAAGATACCTCGATAAAATGTTTACCACCCAACCACGTGGACACCCAAAGGCCCACTCCCCCATGCTAGGAGATAAACACCAGGGTCCACAAAGAAGGAATAGCTAGGCCAAACCTAGGGTCGGGTTACCTTTCCCAAATAACAAATGAAAAGAAAGCCCAAGTATAAATATTTCCCCAAATAGGTTCTAAGGCTTGGTAGAAACTCTAAGAAACAACCTAAGTGAGTGTCATCACATAGCCCTCACCCCTTGGGTTGTCCTAGTACTAGCCACTCCGGGCCCCGGCCCCCAAGTAGGCACATGCGGAACCAAATGCCTTTCATACAGACAAGTGCCATTTGATCATACCTATGCATAGGCACCTTCTCCCACTCCCATCCATAGCCTTTACTAGCAGTAATGGCATGGGCGAGGCACATTTAATATTTTTACAAGTTTGAACCCATTCCCTTAAGTTTTAATTAAATTATCACTTGTTAAAATAACTCTTCAGTCGATTATCCTGGTACTAGCCACTTAGGGCCCCGGCCCCGCACTGAGAGCCACTCACTAGGTGTCGTTAGGTTTTCTACCCTTAACCCACATATCACAACCACATCATACACATAGCAAAAACATATCATAAACACTTTTGTAAGACTGCATCAAAGAGTAGAAAATAATAAGATAATTTATGGATGTTTTAGGGGAAATTAGGAATGTTTAAGGATGTTTAGAATGGTCCTGATCTTCTTGGACAACCCTAAACCCTAAACTACTTCGTACACACATCCTAACCCTATTAAGGCATCCAAATGCACTGAACATAACCTCTACCAAAAAAGGAATGAACACATTTATGATTTACTCAAAGTTCCATATAACAAAAGATAATGTTCCATGTACCAAAAGATAATGTTCCATGAACTTCATTTTAAGCCTGATATTTGACTAAGCTTGAAATTTGACTAAGTCTAATTTTATTAAAAATCTAAAAATTAAAAGTTACAACTTAACTCCTAGGAAGTTGAAACCTATCCCAATCAATTCAAAAGGTACCTAAACCCTTTATACAAGTATAACTTAAAGTATAAGAAATTATACTTAAATGTTTTAATTGTATAAAGCTTGAATCTTGTTTTCATCAGTTAACACTAATCTACTCAGTTCACATTGGTTCCTCGGTCACCACTAACTTACTCGATCACCACTAACTTACTCGGTCATCACTAATTTACTTGGTCACCACTGACTTACTCGGTCATCACTAGCTTACTCGGTCATCACTGGCTTACTCGGTCATCACTAGCTTACTCAGTCATCACTGACTTACTCGGTCATCACTAGCTTACTCGGTCATCACTGACTTACTTGGTCACCACTGATTGATTGCCAGAAAGTACAAAATACAACTGTCAACTTTGGCTTGCGGGTAAAACTAGGCATTATGGGAACTAGGGTTGCCTAATCTGAGCATGACCCATTTGAGATCTCCCAGTTTCCCTTCAAAAATGGCCCATCAATCGATCCTATCTATCCAATATATCTATTCTAGATCTGGACAAAGAAAAGTGGTGCAAAGAAAAATATGAAACTGTAGGTTCGAAGAAGAAGTTCTAAAGCCTCGAAGAACTCATGGACATTCTGGATAAGAGAGGAAATACAAGGAGAATGCTAAGAACCCTACAACCTCCTATAATTGCATAAATATTTGTTTATACTCAATACAGGAAATAAATCCATTCAACATGTTCCTACTCTTCAAATCACTAATACAGGGACAATGATATATATATGAAACACAACATTCTATAATTTATATCAACAATGAACATACAGAGAAACATTTAACTAGATTTTCATCTTTTCATATCACAAAGGAGAGATAACTCTCAGGATGAATTCCAACCTAGAGTCCTACGGAGATTTAGTTGATGAAGACTAGTCCAATCCTCTCAACCCTTTCAGCACTCCTTCAAATCCTCCTGGGTGCAATCTCCAACCTCTTCCAGGAATAACCAAATGCCACTCTCAGAGAATGATGAATTTCTCTCCTCACAAATACAATATTCCTACCAGCATAATACTAATCTTGTTATCTTCTTCTCGAAACAACTCTCCTCCAACTCTCTCTCACACAGGAAGTCTTTCCTGTATATAGATTGGGGAGTAGTTGCACAGGTACTCCAACCGATGCAACTATCCACTGGTTATCCATTAACAATATAGTTTGTAAAACCATTCCCGTAAAGGGATAAATAATTTTTTTTTTAATAAAACTATAATCTATTACTGTAATCAAATTTATGTTTCCTTTAATTTAGGGAAGTTAATAATTATTATTATTATTTACAACCATATCATTAACTAATCTAATTATTCATTAATAGAATGTAATAATTACTTACTCACCAATAATTATATAAATATATGTATGCATATGCATATGTGTGCACCCATATGCCTATGTGTACATATATTATTATTATTATTATAAATATTATTGCAAACATAATATTATTATTATGAAGCATATTATTATTTACACACTTAATCCATATTCTTTACGAAATGCAATAGTGATATATATTCAAGGTGAAACATACCACTATTATTAAAAATATTTATTATTATTTTTAGTTTATTTTTATTGACATAGACATTTTGTTATTATGGATATTATAAAGATAATACCATAAAATTCTTTATTATTATTGATATTAAAATCACATATTTCAATCACATACTAACTTGTTCCTAAAAAGAGCTGCTAGTACATAAGTAGCTAATAATAAAGATAAATTATTAAATCATACCCTCAAATTCACATCAATAATCTACTAATAGAATTGAACGTACCATAAAGACAACTAGAACCACTATACTCAAAACTTCATTCACAATGAATACAAAAGACAAGAAACTAACTACAAGACCCACAAAACTAGTAAACCGAGAGATCACATAATATATCCACACAAGGGACTGACTCGGCACTTCCCACCTAAGGATAAAAGGATCAAAGGTGAAGTTTCTTCCTGTGGAACCTGGTAATATCTCCGTAACAACAATAATGATCGAGGATGTTGAGGGATCGCTTAGACCTGTGAAGCCAGGTGGAGATGATACCCGGTACCTGCAATCCTGCATCACAAAGAAGAGATACATATATATACATATGGATATACAAATCAGATATATGCAAGTAGATGACTAGGATCGATACATCGTGTGGACCTCAACTAAGTGAGTAACTACGACTTCATCCTGAGTCATGAAAACACATCTGACACATATCCATGAAACATAAAACATCATGATAATGGTTAGATTCAAATCATTGGGTTAGATCCATAAAACATATAAAAATAGATGGTTTTCTAATCTCATAAACATATAAATGATAACCATAAATGAGCATATCCATCATATCATCATTCAAAAAACATAAATGTAAATGTATAGTCCTGACCATCATAATAAAAATGTCCAAATCAGAAAAGTCTACGTATCACCATAGGAGAGGTATTACAAGCACAAGGAGAACTATTTTAAAATGATCTTGGTCATTCATTGTAACTGAAGAAGTTGTTCTGAATATCTCCAGACAAAGATGCCATTTGTTTTATTTTGAAATTTGTTACAAACTTGTTTAAATACTATTATATCTATTTTTGTAACAAATTTTGTCTTTATCCTAGGAGTCCATAGGTTGTTGCATCTTGATTCATAACAAGATTCCAATATTGCTAGTGATATATATAGCAAGTAAAAACAATTGAAATCGAGGTTGAATAAATGTAATTTCTAGTCGCAAATTTTGTTCTGAAGTCTTAATTTAATGAGTTTGTTTGAATGTATTGAAGCTGATTATATAAGTAACAATATAGTTCAAGCCTCTTTCTGGTGCAAATTTGTCTTTGTGTTCTTGCTTTAATTTCTTATGAATTAGATCTATAAGGCATTTCTAATTTGTTAATTTATAAGGTATATTATGGGATCTATTTTGGGGTTATCTCTAAGGGAGCTATAACTCCTTTGAATAGGCTTCGGGGGATTTTGGGAAGGGCACAAATTTGATGATTATGCATTAAATTGTTGAAGGTTGTATGTAAGGAATACTCTACTTTTGTGGGCTGGTCTTGTTTTTAGTAATATGATCTAGTTGATGTATATTCCAATAGAATATGTACCCTTGGATTTAGCACTTTTCTAGTTATGGATTTCAAAACATCAATCAAATTATTAAAATCTTTTCATTTTACAATTTTATGAAATGAATGTTAGATATTTGTGTTAATAGACATATTTTCCACTCCGTGATTTGCTAAAAAGGATAGATAAAAAAGGTACACTCACTTGAGTTTGTGGAGCTTGAAGTACAAGAGAATTTGATCCTCGTTAGTTAGATCTTTTACTTTCCATATTTGGAGTTGGGAATAGAGACTCAAGAACATAAATCATCAAATATTAAAATCTGCAAGAAAAAGCTCCAACAAAATGGCAACTCTGTTGGGGAAAGAAATACAAATATTGTATACCATTTTATTGAATTTATGGCATCATAGTGTTATTGATTATAGTAACCGATTGAGTTAACCTGTTCCAGTTAGCTAGAAAATTGGTATCTCTGTTGGGGAACATATATTAGTCTATTTTCTTTGATTGTTGTAATACCCCAAAAATGGGCTATAGATTCATTAACTTCCTACATCTTCAAATCAAATGAAATCGACATCAAAGTCCTAACCAAAGGCACATTTGTACATCAAATTATCAAAACCCTAATTGATTTTATCATAATTCTGCATCAGGGAATATTCCTTGAATATTCCTACTTATCCTAATTATCTTTAATTGAATATTATTTGGTGATAAATCTCATTTATCCTAAAGTTGATTAATTGAATATGTTGAATATTTAATTAATTAAATTAATCCTACCACTTAATCATATAATTAAATTTAATTCTAATTATTCCTAAATTATATTATTTAATTTTGACAATAAATAATTTTTTTTATGACTAATTGATTAAATTCTTATTTAATTAATTAATGTCAAATGTCAATATTTAATGATATAGTTTTTGAATATTAGTTTGATTTAATAATTGATCAACCCATAAATCAATTATTTTAATTCAAAAATTAGTTAAGTTGAAGATAAATCACTTTATTTATTTAATTAATTCATAATTATCTATGCACATTCAAAGAGCAGTTAAACTTTAAATCAGAAAATCAATTCAAGTTATTATCTTTTTGAAACTCAACATCTATTTTGAGTTGAAAGTTGATCTAAACTTCTAATTTGAGTCAAAAAGTTATTTTTGCATGATTTTGCATGATTTTGTGATTTAATTAATTCTAATTTCTTGTTAACTCAAAAATTGACCTGAGTTTATCAAGAGTGATTTATGGCTTTTCTCAATGCATCCTCAAGCCCTAGATTTCTATAAAATCAAGGCTCAGCTCTTAACAAATTATCTCTCAAATTTGCACAATTACTCTAGCAAAATTGCATATGAAGAATCAAGCTTTTGCGAATAGGAAACTTTGTGAGATCATTCATAGTTTTTCATAGCTTTGCATAGTTTTTCATATCAATTCATATCATTGTTAGAATAATCTGCTTATCATTTCAATTCCATTCTAGATTAGATTCATACAGTTTTTCATCTTATTGCATCAAAAATCCAAAAAAAAAATCTTAATCTGCATTCATTCCACATTCATCTTTTAGCATTAAATCCTTCATTTAGGTGTTGCATTGTCACTAATCTCAGTCTAATATGAGAATACCATAATCACACCTACTAGAAGGTAGTAAATTGCTTGGTTAGCTTAGCTTTATTTATTTGCATATTTCAATTTTGGTAACCTCTAATGTTTTACTGAAGTGTTGTGTCCACAACTAGGTACAATTTTCACACACATTTCTAGCGCCCACTGTGGGGCCCTAAAATGGGTTTCCATTTCATTTCTAATGATTTCTATCAATTTTCTATCATTTTCTAGCCAAAATTGTGATCTTTATTTTCTGTTCGTACATTTTTCATATGAGTTTTGTCAGAAAGTCATACTAGGACCCCTTGACTATTGTACGACGGTTGGTGTTTTCGAGACTCATATTAGTTGTTACACATTATCATTTTGAAGATACTTTGTCATGTGCATAGAGACCCACTATCATATCAAGTCTAGATTATTGTACCGGAGGTAACTGATTGTCATACGAGTTTTGGCATTAGAATTCAATTGTTGTTTTAGATTTCTAGGCAGTTTTCCAAACTTGATTTTTAGATTTGGCCTAACAGCTAACCCTAACAATTGAGATATCTTGTTTCTGATTGGTACTTGTTGATTTTGATTGGAAAAGTGCAACAAAAATTACAAAATAGGTAAAATCTACTAAGCACATTGTGAGGAACTCAAGTATTCTATTGCATCTAATAACACTTCATTTTGGGGACATAAAATGAACTCTCATGTGTCAAGCTTGTGTGACTTTTCTTGCTTTCATACCACAGACTTCAGTTTTGGGCTATAAAATGAATATAGATTTTCTTTTTGCATATCTGTTACACATAGTAAATAGGCCCTATGAACACTATTTGTGGATGATCTTGAGAGAGTGGCCTTCATTCACTTATTTTTTATGCGAAGCTCTTCTTGATGATAGATCCCCTTGTAGGTAGGGAGGTTACTGTGATTATCTCACATTCAACTTGGTTTGGTCCTCAACTTTGATTGATACATTCTCTCTTGGTCCCTCTTAGAGAGCTTCATAGACATTGTTGTTGACATCACAAGCCTTGGTGAGATAATTTCAATTTTAGCATGTCAGATTGATCTATTTACTATGTTTGGGTAAAAGTGATAAGGCTAGAGGATTATACTCTACTCCCTTTTTGGGTAGTATCAGAAACTCAAATCCTTGGATTTGGATCAAGTCACCATGTGGTATCTTTTGTGAGTCACTTTTAGAGAGGGTTAACCATAGTGGACATTCCCTTTATTAGGTCAACCACATGGATGGAACCTCAAGCGGTAATAGCCATTTTTGTTGTGGTAGCAACAACTGCTATATAAATGTCTCTATGGAAGAAATATCCATAAGTGTGGTCTCTTGTTGGGCTATTAGATCTCACTAGTAGCTCCTGATTGATTAAATTCTCAGACTGTGTCAAAACCCCTATGCACCTAGATTGGAGTTCACCCTCTTGATATCACAAAAGTTGCAAAGTCAGACCATTACTAAACACCTTAGCGAGGCCAATTTTTCATTTTCTAGGACTATGTGCATTATTGGAAAACTTTTTGAGAACATACACAAGTAGCATTCCTAGGGATTAGCACAATAAGTCACTATTTCTTGTTCACGTACAAGGTTTCTTTTGCCCTTGTTCATTGTTTTGAGATGATTGATTGCTTTCCTTTACTTGCTATTTTGCATGTTTTCTATCTACTAGGTCCTTTGGAAATGAACAATCCTGAACTGTTAAACAAATCTACAAACTTGGACAGAGAAAATCTTATAAACAAACTAATTCTAAAAACTAAAAACTTGCAAAATATGAAGCAAAATTCCTTACTGGAGTCCAAAAGTCATCACACAGTCTCAGAAAGTTATACGAGTTTTGCCAAAAGTCATATCAAAACCCTGAGATTATCATACAGGAGCTTGTCTATTGTCGTACAAGTTTTGCCAAGAAAAGTTAAAGAAAATCAAACCCTCATGTCAATTGTCATATGAGTCTTGTCAATTATTGTGCCAGAGCTTACCCAGACTTGTATGAGCCTAGAGAAATTCGTATGAGAATTTTTAAAAATTGCTAGAAACTTGCCAAAATTGCTAGAAATCCAGTTTTTACAACCTACTTCTAGATTCTATCAGAAAATTCACTGTGTTAGGAATATAGCATAAACCACAAAGAATCCAATCATTTTCCAAAAGTTGTCTCTTGAGTTTTGATCCAGCCTTCTGATCTATCGATTTGAATCTCATTCATCTTGTGTCAAAACCTTATCAAAATCATCTTCAACAAAAATGGCTAAGTGTTGTGAGCTCGTGTTTGCCATCTTTTTGGTGTCTACCCATACCTCTAGGGCACAATATCCTTCATTTATGTCTTCAATCAATCCAATCTTGACAAGGTTGTGTCATTCAATCTTTTTGAATCAAGTCATTCTTCAGTTGTCTTAATCTTGCTCTTTTGCTTCACTCTAAGTTAATGGTGGAGAATAGAGATTCCTCACATAGAAAATAAGGGGAACAACCCAAATTCTCTTCAGCAACATCTTCTATGATTGCTCAGACATTTCATCAACCCTATAACACAAATCACTTTGGAGAAGATGCTCTTGGAAATCTTTTCTTGAAAGGTGGTTACCTCACCCATCCTGCATTGATTCATGCAGGTCATTAATTGACCCCACCTAAATCAATTCCCAACAGTCCTCAAAACAACACTATGTATCAAGGAGGAGAAAAACAAGGCTCCCAAGGACACCAATCTCAACATGGTGCAGATCAAGAACCTACACCTTCTAAAATTTCCCAATATCAAAATGATGATAACTTCAAGAAAATGATGAGGCATTTCTTGCATGAAGAGAAAGAGGCATACTTCCTAGAATTAGCCCAACAAGGAGCTAAACTTACTCCAAAATTTAATGTCAAAGATATCATTACTCAAGAGGAAGAAACTTCTATCACATCTATGATGAAATAGATGCATTCCATGCAAGTCAAGGTCAACAAACTCAAAAAAGAGGAGGAACCTAAAGAGTTCTCCATGGAGGCTCTATGTCCTTTTCCATTTGATAAAGACTTGTACATTCCATCATTCCCAAAAAGAGTGGAAATGCCTAGGTATGAAAAATACAATGGAAAATCTGATCCCCAAGACCACGTCAGAGAATTCTATACTCAATCCATGGAGTTCATGCATGAACCAACCTACCTAATGCATCTTTTCCCTTAATCTCTAGGAGGAGCATCCATTCATTAGTTTTCAAAAATGCCTCCAACAATCAAAAATTTTGAGGAGTTAATCAAGCTATTCTATCAACAATACTTCTACAACATCAAACATCTAATCACCATGACTGACATTTGTAATCTAAAACAATACCCAGGAGAACTATTCCTAACTTTCCTCAAATGATGGAGGAAGAAGTTTTCTCTATATGCTAGACCCATTCCAGAAATAGAGAAGCTAGAAATTTT
Source organism: Chamaecyparis obtusa (assembly GCA_027943335.1). NCBI lineage: Eukaryota > Viridiplantae > Streptophyta > Pinopsida > Cupressales > Cupressaceae > Chamaecyparis > Chamaecyparis obtusa. The sequence continues at coordinate 2,056,234 of BSBK01000944.1, forward strand.
CATCAACAATCTTGTTCTAGAAATCAACTACCCTTTACAAATGCAAGATTACACATCATTTTATAAGATGGTAGATAATGCAATCAAAATTGAGAAAGTTCTTATGAAAAAAGGAGACATATCACTCCAAAACAAGAAGTATGAATCTGGATCTATTTCCAAAGATGAGAACAAAAATTGGAACAAGAATAAAGGCATCGTCACAGATGGCATTGTTGACAATGTTCGTAAACCATCTAAGGCACCCACTTTCAATCTTACTATTGGTACTCAAGCCATCAAAGCCTCAGAGGTAAAAGCAATAGAATCAAACAAGAAGCCATCTAACTACAAACCTTGGGCTGCAAATCCTAAATGCAAGTTTACTCCTCTTGGAGAATCCTTAGAGTCCACCATGAAAACTTTGTTGGCCAACAAAATCATCACATTGCCTGAGATCCGACCATTTGATACTGAACCTAAACCCAAATGGTGGAAAGAGACCAATTTCTATGATTTCCATCAAAATAAGGGTCATAAAACCAATAACTGCATATGCTTGAAGCATCTCATACAAGACAAGATTGATAATGGAGAAATTGTAATTGATAATCATAAGAGTAATAATGATCATATGGCCTTCATGGAACCATTTCCAAAACATGGACAAGGAGATTCATCTTCTCAGCCTAACATGGGTGCTAAAGTCAATTATGCTTAGTCTAGAAACAATTTTTTCATAAACATGGTGGAACCTTGCTTATTTGAACATTGCAATGTCATCACCATTGTGTGAAAAGATAGAGATAATCAATTAGAAAACCTTGATTTAGATAGATTCTAGACTATGGTTGGTCATCTGACGTCTCCTTAGTATATCTCCTTTTTAGAGGATGATGATAACTCCTTGAGTCATCTACATAACTAGCCCTTGCACATTGAAGTCTTAATCTAAAACCATCATGTCAAATGTGTGTTGATAGATGGAGGCGCTGGTCTCAACATTTGTTCTTACAACTTGATCACACAACTCGGATTATCAGAAGTTGCCATTGATCCTAAAAAGAAGATAAATATCAAGGCATATGATGAACAAGAAAGATCTTCCAAAGGAACAATTGCCTTACCTATCAGAATAGGTCCAGTTATCAGAGATATCACATGTCAAGTTCTTGATCTACCTTTGGCTTACAACATCCTTCTAGGGAGACCCTAGATACATGAAATGTGAGCTATTCCTTCCACATACCATCTGTTAGGAATGGGAACACTGAGAGGGGGGGGGGGTGAATCAGTGTTCACTGTATTTTAACTTTTCACTTTAATCTTTATGTTGAACTTAAATTCTTAAGTACTGAAATAAACATTCACATAAACATGAAACATGAAATCAACACATGACACCAATATGATTACGGGGAAACCCAAATAGGTAAAAACCCTGATGGGAATTGACACCCACTAATATTCTACACTAGAGTTTTGTGATCCTTTACCCTGTTAGGAGTAGCTTTACAATGCTTTAAGTATAGTAGACCTTGTTAAGGGTCAGAACTTGTTAGGAGTCTTTTACAGTCATCCCTGTTAGGGGAGAGGACACACTATCCAAGAGCTCATTTCTCAAGTGGTGAAGGCTACAACCTTCTAATCTTAGATACACACTATATCTACAGGATGAACTATCACTGTGACACTGCTTGTCAAATCAGTTCCTTTGATGCGCTGATGTTTTGACCTCTAGAAAATCTCTAATACATCTTCTAGTGTCTTTGCACACTTCTACTCTACTTATTATAACTCTATTTCAATTTCCATACTGAATACAATGGGCACACCTTATATTTATACGCTCATACAAAATACACAATTAGGTCGGCCCTATAACTAATTACAAACAACACTTCCAAATGAGTTGGCTTAAGCGTGCTTACAATTATACATATAAACATGTAGGAAACCTAAATACAATAGGCACATAGCCTTTACAACATTACATTATATCTGCAAACCAAAATACTAATTGTCGGCTCCATGCTCTGTTCACTACTGGCACACACTGGCTGCACAACTTCAACTAACTGTAACTTTCTCATCCTTGCACATCTACTTATGCACTCATAGAATAAGCATGAGTATAGTCTAACAAACTTAACTTCTAGGGCACATACTATAATTCATCTGTACACATGTGCGCCGATGCTATGAGCTGTAGGAACTATGTACACTATCCAGTCTTCAACACTTAACTGAATTTTGGTCTTTACATCAAGTGTGCTGACTCCAAACTGCTATATGACTTTGTTGCCATAATGAAAACACTATATCTAGTCATATACCTCAGTATAGACAAATTTCCAACAATCTCCCCCTTTTTCATTGATGGCAACAAAGGAATATGGCCAAGTGGCTAACTATCCCTTAACACAAAAACTTTTGTCTTCTATACATTTCTTATACATAGTCTTATATCTCCCTATAGATATTATAATCCATATTCTATACACAACTCACCCTTTGACATTAATGAAAAAGGTGTACCAAAAAATTGTATCTGCACATACTTAGGGAAAACATTCGGATATTCTATCTTAAGGTTTTGGATCTCCTTCTTCCAAAAAGCTATCAAAGAGTTAACTATCTAGAGATGGGCGCATAAAACATATTGAAGCTTCTCCATCTTCTTCAAATCTATGCTCAGACCTTGATCATAGGTTACCATTGTGGCATCAATCTCCTTTATGTTCTAATTGAGAATGTCTAGTGAGGGCGTAAGAGCATTCCTCAACTGAGTCTATCTAGATCTTATCTTTGCCATCTCTTTCTCTTCTTTCTCAATTTTTTCCAACTAACCTTGGTAGACATTGTTGCACATGTTCACATCAGTGGATGAGTCTTTCACTAAACTCTTCACCTAGTCAATCATAGCTTCTTCCTCTTGTATTGTCTTAAGATGGGCATCGGTAAGCTTATCCTAATACATGCAGTCTGCAATGAATTTCCTTCCTTGATTAGCAAATTCTTTTAAGGATGCTTGTCCTATCTTGAGTGAATTCACATCTAGTGCAAAGTTTCTCATCAACTCATTCAATCTCTTCTTTAGGTACTTCTCTTCTACAACTTTGGATGTAGATTCTTCAAGGCTTGAAAAATTACTTTTGAATTGTGAGATAACTATAGTCAGATCATCAACCAAGTGTACCTTATTCACTTTCATGTCCTAGGCAACAAACTGTTTAGTATGTTCACTGATTCCACAAGGAGAGGATTTCTCATTACTTGTTTCTCCTTTTCCTTCTCCATATCTAGGACATTGAATTTAATCAGGTCTTCTTCTCTCCATGAGTCCAAACTAGATGTGTCAGGTGTCAAACTTGACAACAATGTTGAGGAGGGAGTGATGGGAGTGATATCCATCACTTCTAGTTTTACCTTGGTTAGTTCAACAAAAATTTCATCTTTCTCTTGTTCTTTTTCTTCTTCTTCTTTCTCATTTGATATATTTTCAATCAATACCTCTTCTCGATGAGTGGGAGGTATGCTGCTACATAAAATATCAGCTTCTTGTGTGCTCACAAAAGCTTCCTCAAACTTGTCTAATTTTGTGTCAGTGGCCACCATGCCTATCTCCACATTATTAATGATAATGGTGTTGTCCTTGAGTGATTCTGACATGGGCGTAGACTCATCTAACTTTGTTTGTACTTCCACTACAGGTACTAAATCTTGAGGACCTATAAATTGTTCCTTGATGGTCTTTGACTCTTTGGTGACCTTTGTGGGTACATTAGCTGTGGGTGTAGTAGGTGGATACATGTTTCTATTCATGAATACCTTCTTCTCAAAGGCTTTCTCTATTTCTTATCCATTATGTTTAGATTTCTTATCTTTGTTCTGAGGTGAGGCTTCACTAGATCTAACAATAATTTCTTCTCTTCTAGCGCACATATAGGAAGGGTATCATCAAGAATCCTCTCCCTTATCTGTAGATCTTCCTCAATAGCCTATCTCTTTTGGAATTCAAGGATATTCCATACTTTATCAAGAATCATGGTTTTTAGTTCCAAGACTATTTTCTTGAACTTTATCATGTGCTTGACCAACATACCATGAATCTTAGATTTGTCTATTTCATTATACTTGTCATAGAATTTCCCTACTTGGTCAATTCTTCCCTCATCAACTATTCTGGCACTTAGCACACTGAGAATGGGTTTGAAGCTTACTTTAGGAGGTGCTTGGGGGTTTCTTCTATTTCTTGTGACTCTTGAGGATGGATGACTAGTGCCAACCTTTTTCTTTCTCTTAGGCATTGCCTTATACTTAGGAGGAGAAATAAGGTCAATGGTTTCCTTGGGTGCAGAAGGAGTATCATCTTCTTTACCCTTCTGACTATCATCTTTTTCAATTTTATCTTCTTCATCTTGGGGTCATGTGATTCTTCCTTAGCTGCATCTGCGCTCTTCAATTCCAAAGAAATCTTTTCATCTCTTGCTTTATCTAGGTCTACTTGGGATACACCATGAATCCTTAAGATCTCTGATGTGACTTTAGAAACCTTTCTTTTTGTTGCTGTGCTATTTAGCTTTGCATCTACTTCTCTTGTCTTCTCCTCATATGTTCCCCATCTAGGTTCATTAGGATCTTTGGGGGCTGATAGTAGTACCTATGCATATGCTTCAAGGACATGTTCCTCTACCTCATAGCCAAGTGGATGAATCCACTTAGTTCTTGGTTCAAAAGCTTCCATACAAGTTGTATCTATTTCCACCATAAAACAAATAGTATCTTTATACTTTTCCACAATGCTCTCTAGAATCCTATACCTCATTTGCATCTTGACCCTGAAGGTCTTCAATTCCAATGTTATATAATCCCTTAATGTGCTTTCAATGGATGATTTATTGGATATCTAAGGCATGGTTGGAATAGTCTTGTCTAGATACAAATCTGATATCTTCCCAACTATATGAAGGTACATGTAGATGATTAATGCCCCAAACCCAAATATATTTGTCTTGTCATGCTTGATGGCCTTGATGTTATCAATCAACTGTGCACACAAGATTTCACATAAGTTGAACTCTCCATCTTCCTTCACAAGTCTGATGGTTGCTAGAATAGTGCCCGCAGATGTACTATTCACCCTACTGGTGTGATGAAACCTATACCCTAGTATCATTGACATCAATTTTCTATCTTCTTGCTCAATAGGATCGATTTTCATGCCGTGCCTATCGCTCCTTGACTTACATGTTTTCTCAACCATCTTTCTAACATCCTTTCCCATAGGAGGGATGTGACCTATCATAGAAAGGTTTGTCATCTCATGTATCAAGTCATTGGTGATTCTAACTGGTACATCACCAATCCAAAACAAATCATCATGAATTCTACTCAATAAAATCTTTATCCATTTTGTCTCATAGAATTCATATGCGATATCATACTCAACAATAGGGTGATCATTCCATTTAGCATAATCATCCATGAATGTTTTTTCTAGTTTCAACATGGTATCCATGTGCACCCTTAACCTATCTAATCCAATTGGTTTCTTCTTATAGTAGATATATGCCCTAACATCCTTGACATGAATGACGCCTATAGGCGTGCAGGAGAAAGCTCCCTCTAAATCATCTAGGGTTGATTTAAATGGATGTTTCTTGAAAAAATATCTCTTCTTCTCAGCGACATCATAAATAATGGGAGTGGCTATGACTTACTTGTAAATGCTTTCCAACTGAACTATAAGATAATCTAAAGGCTTTCAAATTGGTACAACATGCTAGGGTTTCTGTAACTGACCAAATGCATAGATAATTACTACTAATCTCTGATAGATCAATCTCCAAGACTTCACAACAACTTCCAAGGCTCTTTCTGCTCTCCTATCACTCTAAATTTGAATGCAATGAGAAATCAAATAACTTTTGTGTACTTTAAAGTGAAAATTCTGCCATTAATGCAAGTCACGTAAACCAAGATGTCACTTCAAAATTTCCAACTCAAGTTCTATTCATAATCAGTATGTGCGCTCTTGCACATAGGTAGCTTTATACTCTAAAAGCTTAAGTCCAAAGGCGGATACTTTGAGGATGAGTATACCATCCACATAGGGGTCTAGAGATAAATTAGCTCCCCCTATGACCCTGAGGGACATTCATCTAGATGTAGAGGGTGCATCCACTGGGGATGCATCCAATACATTCTCATCAGTCTTGTCCTTCTTTTTCTCTGACCAAATCATGGTCACATCATCTGTGGCTTTGAAAAAATTAACTTCTCCCATGGGATCCAAAATTGGTTCTTCAATCTTTTTAGGGCTTCCTTGACCTTGCGTCCTTGATCTACAGAACCTTGAGATATGTCCAACCTTGTTACAAGAGTGAAAAATGACTAGAGGTCTTATATTCCTTAGTGCATTGACATAAGTCACCATTCTACATTGTTTTGCTGTGTGACCATTATAGTTACATATCTGGCATGTAACATTCTGAGCACTTCTTACATTTGTTTGATTCTAATTTATCTGATCTTGTTGAATCCTATTCTTCTTGCTAGTCTTGCAATTGATAGCTCTATGACCAAATTTATTACATGAATAATAGTAACCATTAAAAGGTCTTACCTCTATATAGTTCCTTACAATGTGTCCATGCTTGTTACATGAAAAACAAGTGCATTCTACTTGCATTCATTCTTAGGTGGTCCACCATTATCTATGGTTTGATCTTTAGTCTCCTTAGCATCTATAGAGTCCTTTTGTGAATCTTTTCTTGCTCGCATATTGTCCATCTGATTTTGTGCTTCATTGTATCCAATACAGCTAGTGTCTCCTTTGGCTCTCCTTGCATACAATTGAGATTCTATTAAATCAGAACTGGTGTGTAATTTGTCAATGTGATTCTTTACTTTTTTTAATTCAGACTCCAAGCTTTCTTTGCTATTCCTTAGCTCTAAGATTTCCATGTTTTCTTGCCTTAGTTCTTTATTCAGCTGAAGGTTATCTTTGATCTATTCATCATAGACTTCCTGATTGTTAGTTAGCTTATCATCAAACTCTTCAAGTTGTTCTTTTAAGGATTTGTTTTCTTCATTGAGCTTATTGACCATTGTCCCTAGATCACTGGTAGAGCATTCTTTCAAATCTTTCCTTAGCTTTTTGATGACTAATTGAGCATCACTAAGTTTATCCTTTAGTTCTTTAGATTCTCTTTCTGACTTCTCTAGGTCTTCAAGAGAAGCTTCAAGATTTCTTTTCAGATGTTTCATTTCTTCTTTTTCCATGATCTCCTCAAGTGGTTAAACTTCTTTGCTAAGGACCAGAGCTCTAATACCAATTGTTAGGAATGGGAACACTGAGAGGGGGGGGGGGGGGGGTGAATCTGTGTTCACTGTATTTGAACTTTTCACTTTAATCTTTATGCTAAACTTAAATGCTTAAGTACTGAAATAAACATTCACATAAACATGAAACATGAAATCAACACATGACACCAATATGATTATGGGGAAACCCAAATAGGTAAAAACCCCGGTGGGAATTGACACCCACTAATATTCTACACTAGAGTTTTGTGATCCTTGTTAGAAGATCCTTTACCTTGTTAGGAGTAGCTTTACATTTCTTTAAGTACAGTAGACCTTGTTAAGGGTCAAACCTTGTTAGGAGTCTTTTACAATCATCCCTATTAGGGGAGAGGATTCACTATCCAAGAGCTCACTACTCAAGTGGTGAAGGCTACAACTTTCTGATCTCAGATACACACTATATCTGTAGGATGAACTATCACTGTGACACTACTTTTCAGATCAATTCCTTTGATGTTCTGATGCTTTGACCTCTAGTAAAGCTCTAATATATCTTCTAGTGTCTTTGCACACTTTTTCTCTACTTATTATAACTCTATTTCAATTTCCATACTGAATAAAATGGGCGCACCTTATATTTATGTGCTTATACAAAATACATAATTAGGTCAGCCCTATAACTAATTACAAACAATGCTTCCAAATGAATTGGCTTAAGCATGCTTACAATTATATGTATAAATATGTCAGCAACCTAAATACAATAGGTGCATAGCCTTTACAACATTACATTATATCCACAAACCAAAATATTAACTGTCAGCTCCATGCTCTGTTCACTGTTGGCACACACTGGCTGTGTAACTTCAACTGACTGTAACTTTCTCATCCTTGCACATCTTCTTATGCACTAATAGACTAAGCATGAGTATAGTCTAAAAAACTTAACTTCCAGGGAACATACCATAATTCTTCCATACACATGTGCGTTGATGCTCTGAGCTGCAGGAACTTTGTACACTATCCAGTCTTCAACACTTAACTGAATTCTGATCTTTACATCAAGTGCACTGACTCCAAACTGCTATATGACTTTGTTTCCATAATGACAACACTATATCTATTCATATAACTTAGTATAGACAACTTTCCAACACCATCAATGTGTGAAATTTCCTTATGAAGGAGTAGAGGTAACGATTCCAGCTGACATATCTATGACTTGCAATGCATTGAAAGAAAGTGCTGACAAACTTGTTCTAAATAACATATAATATTCCACTAAGAAAATAGATGTTGCATCTACATCCAAGATGGAAGACATTGCTAAAGAGGTCAAAATTAAAGACAATGGTATGGGAGAACACACAATAGAACTAGTTTTATCCCTCACCTCTCTCCCATTGTCCCCAAAATCTTATGGACAACCTTCAAACAAAGTGAAACCCAATGCTAAAGAGTCCCAAGTCATATTCAATGGAAGATTTGTCACACAGCAAGTATCTAAACAAGAGTTTGAGGAAGAAGAAGCCATGCTTGCATGGTTATACAAGGATGAGTCTCAATCCCAATCAGTCTAGAAATGTGACTCCACTTAAAGAAATATTCCTCAAAAGTCATATGGACCAGGAGACAAATTGATCACAAAAATGGGATACACTAGAAAAGGAACTCTAGGACTACAAGGAAAAGGTCTTATATCACCTCTTGACCACTGTGGCTGAACAAATAAGAATACAATAGGTTTAGGATATCAGAAGAAGCCTTTTTATATTGGAAAAAACTCTCCACATGTCTTAGAACAAATTGAACCATCAACACAAATTCAACTAAAGGAAGAAACAAAATAATCTAACAGTGATGATTTAGATACCACTGATGAGCTCATTCCTTATGAGCATTTGCCTAAAGAAATACTAGACCTCCTTAAAGATGAAGAGAAACCTAAGGAGAATATCAATGTAGTAGAAACATGAGAACCTACTACTGAAATCAAACAAGAAGAATCAATCCAAACAGTTGAACAATTGGAACAAGATAGCAATTTTGAGATAGACTCTCATGAGTATGAATTCAAATTAGAATAAGAAGGAAACCCTTCTTGGGGAATCCGCCCTGATTTCACACATATTCTTAGATTTCCTAGAAGCATAGATGAGGAATCCAATGACTATGAATGTGGAGTCATTCCAGAGGAAGATGAGCTTATCATAGAAAAACATATTAATGTTATTCACCAATATGCACCTAAACCCAATGTAAGTCTAGAGCGAAATGATGAACTTAGTGAGTCTCATCCACCTAGGGCTGGAGTAGACTCCCACAATGACATTGAGCCTATTCAAAAATTGAACATTTTAAGTTGTGATATCACCTTCAAAATCAAGAGTCAGGTTGGGACCAATGATGATATATCCATATCTATAAACACCATTTCTCAATCCTTTCCCACTTTGACTATCCAACATCCTGAACTTCTTGACCAAACCTCCACGAATCGGAGCCAAGGTATCTATACCTTTCCAAATGACTATGCCCTTGCTTGCTACCTCAATGCAATTGATCCCATGATGACTTCCATTAGTGAACCACATGTTAGCATGATGGAATCGGACATCAAGTATCTTAGTCAAAATAATAAGAATAAGAATAAGAATAAAAAGAGTTCTGAGGGTGAAAACCACTTTGTGGTAGTCTTAGAACCTACAAAAGTAAAAATAAAAGATGTATCCGACAGTGAAAACCTCACTGAGGCACCTAAGGATGAGATATTTGATGTCCTTTTGAGTCATTTATAGGAAATATCTTTAGTACTCATTTAGCCCACCCAATCTATTAACTTGGGCACAATAGAAGAACCACAGTTGATCCATGTCGCACAATCCTTATCAGAAGAAGAAAAGAAACATTTACTACATTCCTAATAGAGAAGAAGATCAAATTTGCATGGAAATATTTAGATATACTTGGATTAGATCTTGATCTTATAATGCACCATTTATCTATAGCTCCAGGAGTCAAACCTGTTAAACAAAAATTGAGAAAGATGCATCTACATGTTGCACTCTTGGTCAAAGCTAAATTAGAAAAACTATTGAAAGCCAAATTTATTTGAGTTATTGATTATGCTAAATGGATCTCTAACATTGTTCCAATATCAAAACTAGACAAATCTATAAGAGTAGACACATATTTTAGAGATGTAAACAAAGCATGCCCTAAGGATGATTTTCCATTACCAAATATCGATATGATAGTGGACATGACTGCGGGCTTTGAGATGTATTCTTTAATGGATGGTTTTTCTAGATACAACCAAATAAAAATTGCTCCAGAGGATCAAGAGAAAATTGCTTTCACATGTGCGTGGGGTACCTTCTATTAGAATGTCATGCCATTTGGCTTGAAAAATGCAAGTGCTACATATCAACAGGCCATGACATCTATTTTTCATGATATGATGCATCGAACTATGGAAGATTATGTTGACGATACTTTGGAAAAATCTATGATATGATCTAAACATCTAAATGATTTGAGAAAAATACTAGATCGAATGGAGAATTTTAGTCTTAGACTAAACCCTAAGAAGTGTGCTTTTGGCATCACTTCTAGAAAGCTCTTAGGTTACATTGTTTCAAAGAAAGGAATTGAAGTAGATCTAGCAAAGGTCAAAGCTATCATGGAGATGCAACCTCCCAAGAACATCAATCAAATGAGAACATTACAATGGAGAGTAAAATCTATTAGATGCTTCATATCTCAGCTAGCAGACATATCACAACCATTCACAAAGACATTACATAAAGGTGTGACTTTTCCAAGGAATGAGGAATGTGAAAAGAACTTTAATCATATCAAGCAATATATATCAAATCCTCTTATCTTGATGCCTCCTATTCAAGGGAATCCATTGATCTTATATGTCTCCACCATAGATACATCACTGGGGGCATTGCTAGCAAAACATGATGAGGACAAGAAGGAAAGAGCTATACACTATATTAGTAGAACATTGGTAGCATATGAGAAGAACTATTTAATAATTGAGAAAGCTTGTCTAGCTATGATCTTTGCATCACAAAAAATGAGACACTACATGTTAGCTCATACCACACATTTGGTAGCTAAGATTGATCCACTAAAGCACCTACTAAGAAAAGCTACCCTCACAGGTAGATTAGCTAAATGGGTGATGCTATTAAGTGAATTTGACATTGAATATGTTGAAAGAAAAGCTATCAAAGGACAAGGAATTGTAGATCAACTGGCTGAAGAACCATTGTTTGATGATACACCAATGCAAATGGAATTCCCTGATTCCTCTATCATGAATCTTTCTTCTAGAGCATGGAAGCTATTCTTTGATGGCTCCTATACACAAAATGGATCTGGAGCAGGCATATTGTTCATCACACCTCAAGGATACTCAATACCTAAAGAATTTAGAATAAATTTTCCTTGCACAAATAATACTGTTGAATATGAAGCCCTTCTTAATGGCACGAAGATAGCAATTGAATGGAGACTCACAACTTGTAATACACCAAGTCAATGATGTGTATCAAATGAAAGATGAAAATCTAGTTCCATATAAGAGAATGGTCAATGACCTTAAGAAATATTTCATATTCATCACATTTGAGAAAATTCCTAGATTGGAGAACAAAGTTGTTGATGCTATGGAAATGCTATCTAATTTATTATAGCAGCCTGAACATGAGCTATGCTACAAGTTCCTAGTGGAAGCACTATCTTATCCTGCATATGATTCCCCTGAAACTCACATGATCTGCACTATTGTCAGTCATGATTCATCTAGATACAAAAACCTTTTCTCCTATCTCCAAGACCAAATCATTCCTGATAACTTCAACTACCATGAGAAATGATACCTTATCTGCAATGCATCCCGGTATGTCATCATTGGTAATGATCTATACAAATGAGGTCTAGATGGTACACTCCTTAGATGTTTAGAATGGGAAGAGTCTCAACGTGCATTAGAGGAATTCCATGAGGGTATATGCAGATCACATTCCAACAGTTTAACACTAGCTCAAAAACTTATTAGGGCTAGGTACTATTGGCCTAAAATGGAAAAAGATGCAATCAAGTTTGCTAAGAATTGTCAAAAGTGTCTAGTACATGGAAACTTAATTCATGCACCAGAGAGAGATCTAATTCCCTTTACTACACAATGGCCTTTTCAACAATGGGCATTTGATCTTATAGGAGCCATACATCCTCATTCTTGTAATGGACATACCCATATAATTACAGCTACAGACTATTTCACAAAATGGGTAGAAGCAGTTCCTTTGACTCAAGAAACCGACAAGAAAATTTCCATGTTCATTCTAAACTACATCATATGTCGGTATGGGATCCCATATTAAATAGTCAAAGATAATGGTGGCCAATTCAAGAATAGGGACTTACATGATTTATGTACTAAATTCAAGATTACACAACATTGGTCATGTATCTACTATCCTCAAGGGAATGGACAAGTAGAGGAATCCAACAAGAATTTGTTAAAAATTCTACACCATACAGTTAATAAAATAGGAAGATACTGGCATCTCATGATTAATCCAACTCTCTGGGCCTATAGAACAAGTATCAGAATGCCCACAGGGGCTACACCATTCATTTTAGTTTATGGGTCTGAAGTAGTACTGCCTATTGAGGTTGAAATCCCATCACTACGAATCAGAATGCATGGTCTCGTAATTGATGATGACTACATAGTGTCTAGGTTGCAAGAACTTGAACTACTAGATGAGCATAAAAAAGTAGCATATGATCATCTCAAAGTATATTAGAAGAGAATGTCTAGAGGCTACAACAAGAAAGTCAGACATAGAGAATTTCAGGTTGGTGATCTAGTCTTGAGAGAGAATCCTAAAAATCAATCACATAGAGAATGCAAGGGGAAGTTTGAACCCAACTGGCTGGGTCCCTTTGTTATCACTACTGCTTTTAGCTCTAGAGCCTAGCAACTCTCAATGATTGAAGGAGAACATCTTAGAGAACCAATCAATGTTCTCCATTTGAAGAAATTCTATGCCGAAGGCATTCAGTCTATGGTAAAATGTCCTGAAAAGATCTTAAAAATTAGAAAAAGTCCTGAAAAAATGAACATCTTGGTGAAAACCTAGCAATAGGCACCTTGATGATTCACAAAAAAATAAAAAAATATCAAAAGTACAAAAAAATAAAAAAATGAAATATACAAAAACAAAATGAGAAAAAGAAAAAGTGCCTTGGTGAAAACCTGGAAATAGGCGCCCTGGTAGAAAAAATAGAATCTCTACCAAGATGGTGAAAACCCAAAAATTGGGTGTCACTTGTTCAAAACACTCCATCTATTAGTGCAATCTTGGTCTTTCCTAGCTTTCAGTCTTGCTTTAGTTTGTACATACCTCCCAGTTTGTTTTCTCATTCCTGTTTTCAATAAAGTCGGTCAGTGCACCAATCTGCAACAAACATCTGTATCCTATCAATGTTCAAACTTGGGGGCAATCAATGTGATATCCTACAATCCTCAGTACCTCAGACATCTCATATCTAGTCAAAATCCTTTGAAGCTTCATCCGAGTTAGTCTGTCAGTCTCCTTACTAGAAAGGATTTTGCAATCAAACACAAACAAACATCAACAACAAACCAAAAAAAATCTTTGCTGCGTGCTTTAATCTTCTTTGTATGCTTACTGATTCACATTGAGATTTTTGCATATTGTGTCCTTTCAAGTTCTTTGATGATGTCCTTTACAGGATTTAGAGAGTGATGAGTGGGGGCATAATCTTTTCTTTGTTTTCTACTTTGAGTGAAAATCTAACAACTTTGGAAAATCTGGATTGAAATGGTGTCCATCTGTAAGAGCTTCCATCACGTATTAGATGGCCATGAGTACCTCGACCATTGATACCTAGATAATTCAAGGAAGTTTGATCTAACTATTGTCCTTTTGAATGAGTTATTACTCCTATTGTGAAACATGATCTTGCCTAAGGATGTGAACGATAAAGGGGCACTACAAATAATTTACAATGGATTCAGAATAATCTCTTGATTGCTTGATGTGTTTCAACCACAAGGTGTATTCAGGTCATCATGACGTCTATGTTTTGATGCTTATACAAATTTCTATATCAAAATGGATATGATATTTAGATCATTCTAGCATTTTTGCCTTGGTGCTTATATCTAATCTGACATTTTGAAAACAAAATCAATATTCATATGTCCATGGTTATATAGCCAATGGGTGTTGTATTTATTTTCACACATACAAATCAATATTCATATATTCATAGTTTCCTAACTAGTGGATGTTGTATTGATTTATCTAGTTACCTAATAAAAATTCAATGGTTAAAATGACTGACACATATCAGTGACTAGGTCCTAGGTCTTAGGTTTGCATTTCATTCTGCATGTCATTTTTACACTTTGCATGATTGCATGATCTCACAATTGCTAAATAAACTTGAATGCTTAAACGATTCTTCAAAAGGTGCTAAACATCTTACAAGAGCTGAATCTCAACTGAAGGTTTCTTCATAGAACCACAAGCAGTCACTATCATGGATTAGACATCCTTTTTGACAAATGACCAAGTACTTGTCTTCATCAATACCTACAAAACATATCATGTGTATCACTACATTTACATATCATATTCTTTACATTGAATTTCATTACATACATGTGCATTTATCATTGCATAGCATAATCAAAATTATACATTGTCATACATTTTCCATCTATCAATTACATTTTCATAAATCTATATGTTTGACAGAAATCATTGCATTGCATATTACATACATTCTACACTACCCATTAGCATTTAAATCACATGATATCATCATAAATAAAATCAACAAGTAAAAATGAAGTCATAACCAAAAACTCAATCTCATATATATCATATAACCAAAATAGTCAGGAGTGCACTAATGGCACATTATACAAAAGAATGCACTTATGTGAGCTATCAGATCAAAATAATGAGTATGAATAAAATGACAAAAATTATCAGATAAAAAGACAAATCAGTTGTCTGCCTGATCCTCTACATCTGGTGGGGGTGGTGGTGGTGCATCTGGTACTGCCTCAGCTCATGGTGCTCTGGCTCCCTTTGAGGCTATCATATACTGAGAGTATGTGGGTACTCTTTGTCCAACAGGAACAACAACATAATATGTAGAGACATAGTAGGCACTCTATGTAGTCTGATGAGTAACCTCTGCCTGTAACCTTTTTTTCTCTGCCTGCTGCTCTAACCACTGCCTCTCAGACTCCTTGAGGTGTACCTCAAGTCTAGCGCTATGTAATCTCAAATCCCTAACCTATAATATGATCCATCTAATGACATCCTGTGGAGTCTGAGCCAATATAGGATCTACATCTCTAGTAGGCATGTCTATATCTTGAGTAGACTTATCAACAACCTCACCCTTGCACGCCTTACAATGTCTAACCTCAACACCTAGATCAAAACCTGCATCAACCTGTGCAGCATCGATACTAGCACCTACATCCTATTGAGCACCTAGTAGCTCATCTTCACTACCAATACTACCCAGGGTACCATGCTCTCCTCTAGAAGATCTCCTCTATGAATTTGCAGGCCTACCTACTATAGAAGTAGAAGGGTGCGGTGGTCTCATATGTCTAGAAGGCCTTTGTGGAGTAATAACAACTCTAGGCCTCAGAGGTGTAGGCTGCGGCATAGGAATCTAAACATCTTAGCACTTCTGGCCTTGACCCGTCGGTTCACCTGTAACATCCACTGCCTCCTCCATACTAGGAATCAGCTCTGCGAGATCAAAAAATTGACGTATAGGATGCTTTACCAGCCAAGCAATGAAAGCATTTGTAACTCTAGCATTTACAACCTATGGCCTAGAATCCCACTCTCTCACCACATATCCAATGTACTCCTATGTACTAAGAGTGTAAGACAAACATGTTGTCCATCCAATCCAATCTCATAGACTAATCGTACATAAGTGGCATGCTCCTGTGGTACATCTTGGATAAGACCACACTGTCTCCAAACCCATGTGATTAGGAAATGCTCAAGGATAGTGGTGGACCTACCAATCAATACCCTACTATGGAAAAAGAAACTAAATTGAGCATGCACAGTAGGCCACGATTCCACCTATAAGTAAGGTCTGCATATACAATAGGTCATGTCATCAAGGACACGCCTCCAATAATCAGTAATGCCTATATGGACCTGTGTGGCATATCCATAATAAATATATATAATGGGCTCCTGTGGCTGTCTTTGTGACTGACATACCAACCTACATATGGGAATGTGTTCCCATGCCCAAATATGAAGAACTAGCACACCCGAAGAAAATATCTTTCTCTCCTGATATACTATCTTGTGCATCTTAGAGAACATGTGGGTGGGCATACACTATCCCCATCCCAACTCAAAAGGATTAGCCATCAATCAAGCCACCATCGGGGCCTAGCCCATTAATAGACCATTCTGCTAATGGCCAGACATGATGACATCACCTATCATACTTTCTATAATCCACTCAAGTCTATGGGTGTACCCATATCTCTAAACTAATGACTCCCATGAAATAGACTGAGTTAGCTATACGTCATCACCAAATACTCTCCTAAAGGCATGCAGGCCAAAGTTCCCCGAACTGACATAATCAGGCTGAGAACTATGGAAAGGAATATGCAATATCTAATAAACATCCTCAGGAGTAACTGTGAGATCTCTTGTAGGTAGATGAAAGGTCTATGTCTCAAAGTGGAATTTCTCTATCAGAATAGTAAGTAATCTATGGTTCACCCAAATCTCAGGCAACCATATCAGGTACTCGAACCCGCAAGAAGATAAGTGCACTCTCATAGGATCAGGAAGTGACACGTAGAGTCTCTGAGTGGCCAGGTGTGATATACAAACATGTACATTAGGGTAGATGACCTACACAACACAACAATAGGGTATCCTATCAGTAATTTGGTAAAAAATTAGGCTATACGTATAGAAATTGAAAAGTTGAATATCTCAGAAGGTACATTAAATGCTAAAGAATCAACCTATGAAATTAGAAAAATAAAAAAATTGACCTAAGGATGTGAAAAACACTCTTTGTTTTCCATACAGGTTTTCAAACTGGTGTCAAAACTCATATGAGTTTCTACAGGTTGCCATCTGACAATCCATGAGTATGCGACAAAGCATATGTTCCCGTATGACATTTGAGGGACCCGATGAAATGTCATATGACACATGGGTCCCTCTCATATGAGTTTCAAATGGTTCCAAGATGACAATTTAAAAGAAACTGAAAACTTGTATGTGCCCTAGTGGAGTGTCGTACAACTTTTCATGGTGCAAAAATTAAAAAAGTTAAAAATGTATGAAAAAGACCTAAAAATGCTAAAAACATGCCAAATTTGAATTCACAAAGAGGCATAGAGGTCCACTTACCGGGTTCTGGCACTGGGGAGGTTGTTGGTATCATCGGCTGTGCTCAAATTGGTGTGAAGAGGCTAGAACTTTGTTCTCGACCATTTTTCTCTCAAAGGGCTCCACAAGGTTCACAAAAGACAAAAAGTGAATAATGAAATGAAAATGACCCTTTTGGCCCTTATATAGGTTTTGACCTAATTTTTCAAAGTGCTCCGTTTTCCACAAAAAATGCACCCCTAGCTAATTTCGATGTTCTGAACCCATTTTCGGGATCAAAATAAAAATTTGAGATTGTTTAATATGTCAAAATCATGATTTAAAATTTTTGGACTCAGGATGACCGACTACTTGCATAATTGACCTTCAATCATCAAAGAAATCTCGAATTCAACTTAACTAATTATCTTACATCAAACTATCAAAATTTTAACTTGGTCAATTATGGTCAACTCATGGTCAAACCTAGTCAAACTTGGTCTCTAGGACCTCCAAATGATGCAGAACCCATTCTTGAATGTGTATAACATGCTTCTAAACTATTCAATGCTGACTTATCTTATCAAATTTTGATTTTCATCCCGAAGGGGGCATGATATTGCATATCAATCAAATCTGTAAATCAAATATCTTTTCCTTAGTGATCAATACAACAACCATGTCTAATTACTAATTCATCAAAAGTCCTCGTTGCTTGGGGCACATCGCTTGGGGCATATCAAATTCATAGAGATCCATATCAATCTGGTATCCTAATCAATTTTGTAAACTGTATCAACTTTACACAACTATCAATTCATTAGTGTTATTTCCTTGGTTCTTCGTAACTGAAGGGTTTAGATGTGATACCGTTTCGATTCCTTTAGACAATTAGGTCTGGAATCAAGTCACTCACTTCTTCGTAATCATAAAGTTCAGAATCAGGCATTTTGATACTTTTTAGTAATCACTGGTTCATTGTTACTATAGTTGACATCATCATGATTCTTGGTCAACCAAGACCTAACTCAACTTTTCCAATCTTTCAATTGGTTTCTATCTCGAAATCGGTTCATCTTTCAAATCAGTTTCAACATAAAAAATAGACTAATCTTTGAACCACTACGCTTCACACAGTGATTCAAAGAAGGGAAAAATGTAATACCCCAAAAATGGGCTATAGGTTCATTAACTTCCTACATCTTCAAATCAAATGAAATCGACATCAAAGTCCTAACCAAAGGCACATTTGCACATCAAATTATCAAAAACCTAATTGATTTTATCATAATTCTACATCGGAGAATATTCTTTGAATATTCCTAATTATCCTAATTATCTTTAATTGAATATTATTTGGCGATAAATCTCATTTATCCTAAAGTTGATTAATTGAATATGCTAAATATTTAATTAATTAAATTAATCCTGCCACTTAATCATATAATTAAATTTAATTCTAATTATTCCTAAATTATATTATTTAATTTTGACAATAAATCAAAAATCTTATGACTAATTGATTAAATTATTATTTAATTAATTAATGTTAATTGTCAATATTTAATGATATAGTTTTTGAATGTCAGTTTGATTTAATAATTGATCAACCCATAAATCAATTATTTTAATTCAAAAACTAGTTAAGTTGAAGATAAATCACTTTATTTATTTAATTAATTCATAATTATCTATGCACATTCAAAGAGCAGTTAAACTTTAAATCAGAAAATCAATTCAAGTTGTTATCTTTTTGAAACTCAACATCTATTTTCAGTTGAAAGTTGATCTAAACTTTTGATTTGAGTCAAAAAGTTGTTTTTGCATGATTTTGTGATTTAATTAATTCTGATTTCTTGTTAACTCAAAAATCGATCTGAGTTTATCAAGAGTGATTTGTGGCTTTTCTCAATGCATCCTCAAGCCCTTGATTTCTTTAAAATCAAGGCTCAACTCTTAACAAATTATCTCTCAAATTTGCACAATTACTCTGGCAAAATTGCATACGAAGAATCAAGCTTTTGCGAATACGTGACTTTGTGAGATCATTCATAGTTTTTCATAGGTTTTCATAGTTTTTCATATCAATTCATATCATTGTTAGAATAATCTTCATATCATTTCAATTCCATTCTAGATTAGATTCATGTAGTTTTTCATCTTATTGTATCAAAAATAAAATAAAAATAGCTCAATCTGCATTCATTCCACATTCATCTTTTAGCATTAAATCCTTCATTTAGGTGTTGCATTGTCACTGATCTTCATCTAATCTGAGAATACCATACTCACACCTACTAGAAGGTAGTAAATCGCTTGGTTAGCTTAGTTTTATTTATTTGTAGATTTCGATTTTGCTAACCTCTAATGTTTTACTGAAGTGTCGTGTCCACATCTAGGTACAATTTTCACACACACAATTGTCATATTTTGTGTTTGCATTTTCTTTCTAAAAATTAGTTATTCCCTAGACTGGTTCTGGGTGGTGACTATGTTTAAAAAGTGTTATACCAGTGTCATTATTGTAAGCACCAAGTTGTTTTGTACAGTATTTACTGATGACATCTCAAAAGAACACCCGATCTTATATCAAGAAATACCACTGAGGTTTCTCTAAAAGGTGAAATTCCTATGAACACTAGGAGATATTGGTCGAACCAAGTCAAGTTAGGTTCTAGTGTATCTTGGATGCCCAAGGGTAGTAATCTTCCCACCGTATGAGAAAAATATTCCACATCTTCTACAAGCTCCGAGTCAGATAGTTAACCTTTATTGAATCACATGTTTGATACACCTGAAGATAGATCTCAAAATAAGAGTGTCACTCATATTTAGTATAGGAAGGTTGATGTAAATAGATCTAGAAGCCAAGGACATGCATGTAATAGTGTGTCAAATCATAGTGAGGTATCCCCAAACCTAATGGATTAGCCTCATCACCCTGTGAGAAATCATGGACTCCATGACTTGATTGATTTTGATGATACTGATAATTCTAACTCACCTTAGTATGATGCTGAGGTGCTCTGTGAAGAGGTTTTGGCTTTGAGGAAGAGGGACAGAGAATGAAGACTAAGTGTGTAGAATAAACAAAAGGAGAGAGAACAAGAAATTCAAGAATTGTTGCTTGAAAGGGAAAGACTATTGAGAGTCATTGCACAACATGAGGCAAATGAAAAGGCCTTAAATGAAGAATACAAGGGACTAAATGAGGAAATTTTTGGAGACATGGGTACATTGAGAGAGAGATCACAAAAAGGTGGCTTTAGTAAAAAGAGATGAATTTGAGGAGGAAGGCCTCGTGTTGAGACAATTTTAGGATTTGGAGATCAAGAAACCTTCCAAGGTGCAACAAACTGGTCATGATTTTCCAGCTAAGGCAAACAATATTGTCCAGGACAAAGGAAAGAAGAAGATGGTTGGTATTCATACCGAAGAGCCCAAGCCTAAAGGAAATGTTCTTAGTGGGATGTTACCACCAGACTTAGAATTGGAGAGAGCAAGGAAAGCTAAAGAGGACCTTGCTAAAAAACTAGAGAAATCTGAATTAGAAGTTGCAGTGGTAGAGGTGAAGAAGAAGATAGCTTTCTTAAATGCTTCTATGAATAGTACTACAATGCCCAATGCAATTCCAGTTGTGAATGGACACACATCAAGATCTCAAGTAGTTGGCCCTAGCCATAGATTTCTATTGGTATAATTAATTATTTACTAATTACACTTTACTTAAGTTTACTTAGGATAATGCATTTGTATATTAGTTGTCATTGTGATAGCTAGGAGTTTGCATTTTATTTTAGCACATGGTTAGGAGAATTTCCAGTTTACATGGTGATAGTTGTCATCACATACCTCTTTGTGTTTGAGATCCACCTTTAGTGCTCTTATCACATTATCATCCTTTCATTGTTGCACATGTTGCACATACTTTGATGTACAATGGAGGATGATCCACCTCTGGTGGACATATGATTCCACCTAGTGTGGTTGATAGTTTATCATCTCCTTATCATGTATTCTTATCTCATTGCCTATATATTTAGGAATTCCTACATTGTATGTAATCTATCAATTTATTCTATTTGATTATTTGATCATTGATCATATTATATTTTTCTCTCTTGTGCTATCTCTTGAGATTCTAGATCTTGGCATTTATTCTTTTCCTTAGGAAAATTCTTACATGGTATCAGAGCCATAGGAATTTTCATTGCATAGCCCTTGAAGAGCCATTGTTGCTTCAACTTTTGGAGGGCCATGAACCAAATCTGGGATCAACATTTTGTGGGATCATTTTGAGAAATATTGGGCCTCACCATTGCATCTAAGTGGCTATTTTCATAAATTTTGACTATAAATTTCCCTACCTTTGGGAAAAGTCAAATTTGAGGTAATGTTTCTTGCATATCGAATCTCTAAGGCTTGATTTGCAATTGGATAATATTTTTGGCCAATTTTAGTTTTAGATCTGATTTCCATTTCTATCATTCATTTTTTGGATCTTCAAATATTGTGTTGGAAATTTTTTTGGCCTATCAGGCATGTGTATTGGATAGATCACAGTGGATCACCAACCTGAGCCGATTGAACATAGATCATAGTGGATCACTGACCCGAGATGACAAAACATAGATTGTAATGGATCACTGACCGGAGTCAACAAAAAATAAATCACAATAGATTGCTTACCTGAGATGAGATCAAGGCTCAAGTTAGTGAGTTGAGATCAACCTAGACCCAAGATGAGCTCAAGGCTCAAGTCTTAAGCAGCAAGTCATGCTCAAATCAGACCTGAGTCAAGTAGGAATCATGACCAAGGAAGATCTAGAACCTAAGCCAAGCTAGAAGCTCAACACACCAAGCCGTGTTGTGCAAATCAAAGCCAAGGTTGAGCTAAAGTCATAGCGAGCTGAGATCAAGTTGGTGAGTTGAGAAGGAAAGTGAGGTGAGCAACGTAGATGATCTGGATCAGAGCCACACTCAAATCAACCAATCTAGATCAATGAGCCATAGTGTAGGGGAGTCTATGAGCCAAAGTGAAATGGAGTCAACAAACCAAGGTGAACCAAAGTCCATCCAAAGTGATGTGAATTCATTGAGCTCATACTCATTCGCTATAACATCAGACATTGTGGCATATAAAAGACCAACAACCCAAAAATGATGTGAATGTGGGATTAATATCCTACATCCTGCCACCCAGTTCCTACCACTGTGCGCCCTTGTGCCACTAGCGACCTCCACCCGCCTTCCACTTCCATGCCTAGTCAGCCTTCGTGGCACTGCATCAGCCACATCAACATTGTGATGACCAATGACACCTTGACACATGGTGCTAATTGAAAATGGGTATTTTGTAATTTTTTTTTACATTTTTGATATTTTTAGTATGTTTAATTTGACGGTCGTCCAACTGTCAAAGTGGATATTTTTTGTTTTTTCATGACAGTCTCCAAGACATCAAATTTAATCAAGTGATTGCGTCAGTATTTTATGATGTGAAAATTGACAGTCATTTGACCATCAATTTTGACCATTTTTATACAATCATGACAACCGTATGACCATCAAATTTAAGATAGTAAATGACTCACATCAACAAGTGTCAAAATTTTCTAGCCCTCACCATATGCAGTTTTGATTTGGCAGTCCGACTTTGGGAGACTATAACTTGGTCATCCAGACTCCAAATTGAGTATAATTTTTTTATTTTGGGTAGAATTTCCTGAACTTTTCAGTGGTGCAGTTATTTTCTATTTTTGGTGCACAGATTTTGCAAAAATTATATTTTTTGGTGACTATACCTATGTAATCCCTATTTTTGCAACTTCAGAGGCTTTGTTCGGGATCATACAGACACATTTTCATGTGCAATTTTTTTTGAAAGTGCATAATCTCTTGTCTACTTTCTAGATCTGGTATCAATTTGGAGAAATTTTGTGTGGACATAGTACTTTCAGAAAATGGTCAATTTTGGCCTATTTTGGCACTTGTAATTGATTAGATCTTTGAGGGATCTTGTGTCTTATCTTCTTGAGTCTGCTATAGCTTCATATTTTCTATTGTAAACATCAAAATTAGAAGTCCACTTGGATCTATTTTGACAAGTGGCCATTTTACATGCATTATATATAAAGTGCCCAAATCATCTATTTTAGGGGGGTTCTTTGATTGAGTGAATTGGGGGGGTATCTTGTGTATTGGTGTCTCTCTCTTACTTGTGCTCTTTTATTTTTCATCATGGGTTCTATTGCAAAATTAACTCCACATAACTATGCTACATGGAAAGATAATGTATGGAGCAAGTTAATGGTAAAAGGTTTAAATCCTTATGTGGATGGTACAATTAAAAAACCTTCTGATGATGATGTTGTTGTAGTAGATAATTGGTCATGAAAAAAATTTAAGGCTTTAGAAGTCTTGAGAGAGAATATTTTTGAGGCTGTCATGTATCACATCAAAACCATAAATGATGCTAGAGACGATTGGGATAAACTTGCATAATTGTTTGGTAAAGTGGATGAAGAAATGGGATTATGATGTCATGTATCTCCTCAAATTAGAGCCCATGAACTTTGACATAATCCAATATTATCTCAAAAAGTCAATGATTATAGAGAACAACTTGAGGATTGTGGTAATCCCATGAAGGATGCGAAGTTGGTTAGTCACTTGTTGAAACATCTTCCTCTTGAATATGTAGCTTTTGTTTCAAGTTATAATACTTACAAGTTGACCATGGGTAGTGCCTTCACTAAGCCTTCATTTGAGTCAATTTTTAGAAATTTTGGTCTTAGAACAAGAAAAATTGATGAGTATGGGGATTCTCAAGTCTTCAACTTCTAAGGCATTGGTGGCTAATCATGAGAGTCAAAACAATCAAAGTCAAAAGAAGAAGAAGAATTGGAAGTCTAAGTCTCAACAAGAAGGTGTAAAATCAACTTCCACACAACATAGCACTTCTACATCACCTCAAAAGGATGAATTTTCAAAGAAGGAGAAGTGGTTTTATGCATATTGCAAAAAGGATGGACATAAAGAACATTTTTTTATAAGGACATTGATGAATTGAAGAATCTTCTTGTCAAGAAAAAAATCAATTTTCCTTCTTGGATGTCTACCTCAACTTCTTCTTCAAAAAATTCAAAAAAAGATAAAGGAAAGGGTCATGTGTTTGTCACTTAAAAAGGACAATCTTTTTATTCTTCTTCAAGTCTCGATTCAAGTAGATGGCTTCTAGATTCAGGGGCTTCTCATCATATGGCTTCTTCACAGTCCATGTTTTTATCATTTGAGCCTTGCAAAGGTCCACCTATTTTGATGGACAATCAAACTTAGATGAATGTTTTTGGGAAAGGAAGTATTGATTTTAGGGAGGGATACTACAATGATATGATGTGTGTTCCCCACTTGACCAATAACCTTCTTTATATCTATCAAATCATAAATGGTGCTACAAATAAGACCATGGAATGATAATGCTCTTCTATGCTCTTCTATGGATGTCCTCTTTGATATAAAATTATAATGCTTGCACCAATGATTGTGATAGAAACCTTTTGTGCTCTATACATGAGATATTTCACAAATGGAAAATATAAGTAATAATATTTGTAGATAGGGAAATCAGTTAGTCTAATAATATGAAAACTCCAACCATGAAAAAGAATTAAATCATATTCAACCTCCCTAATAACTCAATGAAGCAATTAAAAATTAGATTTACATAAAATAATGAAATAACATGAAAAAATAGAAATTCAAATAATACAAACTCTCTATTGTGCTCCATTATTTTTATTTGTCTTCTTTAATTATTTTTCTCTTTATTTGACAAGTGCACTAATATGACCAAAAAAAGAAAGTATAAAAATGTAATATAAAAATGAGGATACTTGAATCATGGTTAGCCAAAAATAGATGAAGAAGGTGTTAGTTTGAATAGGCATTGAGAGGGGGGGGGGGGGGGGGGGTGAATCAATGCTGCAATAAAACTGATAAATGAACTTACAAACTTGCAAAGCAAATGACATGAAAAAATAAAAATAAATTAGAACACTATCACATCTAACATCGACAAAGATTAACACAAGACACCAAAATTTTTCTCATGGAAACCCTTTTTAGAGGGAGACAACCACATGTGGGAATGATGCCCACAATATTTCACTAAGCTCAATAAAATATGGCTTGTTAGGACCGATTACAATTACCTTGTCAAAGGTATACATAGTTAAGAGTGTCTTAGCCCTTTTAGGATCTAGAAATTCTTGTTAAAGACTACTCTATTAAGAGATTCAAAATACAAGCTAATGTGTTACCCTGTTAAAAGATTTAGCCTTTATATATTTTTAAAGATCCTTCCCATACTGTTAAGTGTGATCCTATTAAGAGATTTTGCATGCAAACCTATTAGGGCTTGCCTTGAGATAAACCCAAGTAAAAAATGATATTATGAAATAACACTTATTTCTTTCTTGAATAAATTTTATTAAGATCAATCACTACTATGTTTTCATACACACTTATCCTCTTAATCACGCATCCTGAACCACAATCTGCCACTATATCCACACACTCTCTTTTTTCCTCCTGTTTATAATATTTTTATATTCTTCTCATTAAAGAAGATAAACAAACCTAAACACTTCAGATTCAAATCTCTTGCTCAAGCATAGTCAACTTCCAACACACCTAAATTAGTTTCCAATATAAAATCAACTTTTCAACCATAGGATTTCGTCACACCTTCAATTCATCCAATAATATTCATCTTCATCACCTTTTCCTAGATACTTGCATGACTTCAAGAAATCCCTTCATTATTGATCATAAAAACATTATTTACCTTTCCACATCAGCATCTTCAACATCATCACAATACTTGGACAATATATTAGCCTATTACTGAGACCAGATCAATCAATATGACTATCTTTCTAATCAAACACTTGCTTCTTTTTTCCTTTTGTTCACTATCTCAGTCACATGAACTTGTAGTATCTCACTCAATTCATGTAATTAAATGATATGATCACATAAGTAGTATCCACAAACATTATTCTTTAATACTCTAAAATAGCATGCCTAAACTCGATCTTCAACTCCATATATAATTATTTGTTCCTTGTGCTTATGCACTAACATTGTGTATACATCTTCAATCCTTTATAGGTTCTTGTAGACATCAAAATAACTAATGTGATCATATGATTAGGTAGACTAACCTATGCGGATCCTATAGTTACCACTGCACATGATGAATCGACCTCAAGCTCTTGATCCGATCAACTATATCTCTCAAGATTCTCTGAAATATGATAGACTTACCACTTAACCACTTCTTCAATCAACACTTAATACCATAAAAAAAATTGATCTACATCCATGTAATTGACCTTGTTTCTATTGGAATTGTTTCTTGACATGTGTTGTCATTGATGTCAACATATGTTTATGAAGATTGACTGTATTTGTTGTTACAGTAAAAATGGTTAAGACACGAACATGTAGATCATCATGGTTGTACATTCTATTTATGACATGGTTGACTCTGTATACTTAGATGTATGTTATAGAAAGAGTTTAGATCTTATATATAAGATCACATGAAATAATTTAATCAGAGGAATAAGTTACAATAATGTTGGTATAGATTGGTTGCAAGAACAAAAATAGAGGTTTGTGGAAGAGTTAGTATCTTAATTTTTGTGTTTACTTGGATGCAAGATGGATTCATGTTATGCACATTTAGGTTATGATAGAAGACTCATTGAGGAATAATTTCCCTTATTCCTTGATCGCAATGATCTTGCTGATGTTAGTTGTAGCGTGTGACCTTGTGAGGTCTTATTTGGTGCCAACCTATGGGATGTGTTCTATCTTGTGAAAACATAATTTGTGGATTATGGAGTATGTTGGCCAACTGATTTTTGTTATTTTCTTGTCCAAGATCCCGTGTGTATCTTGAAAATATTTTATGTAATTATTTTTATTAGGAAAGCCTAATCTGGTGCCGACCTAATAAATCATTTGTATCTTGTATAAAGGAGTGAAATAAGTGATGCAAAGAGTGTGGGACCTATAACTTGGTTTGAAAATAGTTCAGGAACTAGTGCCTACCTATGTAGTGAATGCAGACAAGGTTGCATTCGATCTTACTAGAATGATTCGGGTGCCAGAGGTAATAAAAGCCTCTTGGGTTGCCAATATACAAATGTTGAAGACCAACTACAGAGATGTGTTGCAGACAGTTAAGCTATGATTTTGTATCCTCTAATCTATTTTGTTTTTATCATTGATTTTGACAATTTGACACCCTTTTCCATTGATTTCAAAGGGGGAGAGATAGAGTGAAAAATGCCAAATATAATGTGAGAAAGAGAGAAAAATGTAAGGGGGATTGAACAAT
Source organism: Chamaecyparis obtusa (assembly GCA_027943335.1). NCBI lineage: Eukaryota > Viridiplantae > Streptophyta > Pinopsida > Cupressales > Cupressaceae > Chamaecyparis > Chamaecyparis obtusa. Next base: position 2,084,380 of record BSBK01000944.1, read on the forward strand.
TGTAATGGGGAGAGAAGTGAGACACAAGTGAAGTGAGAAAGAGAGAAAATTTGTGTGTGTAATATGAAGTACAAAAAACATGAATAGAGGGAAGTTTTTTGAAGATTATGTGTTGAATTTTTGTCATTATATTTCCTTTTACTTTTTTGCTTTGATGATGCACTAGTCATTTTTAAATAAGTGTTGCTATCAATGCCAAAGGGGGAGATTGTTGGCAAGTGGTCAACACATGCACATGTATGCACATGCACATATATGTAATGTTGTCATTTATGGAAACACTTATTAGTTTTATGGTTGCACATATTGCATATGAAGAATGTGTTTGAATGCAGTTGTTGAATTGGAAAAATGCCTAAGTCCAAAAACTGTTTCAGTAACCCAGTCTGACAGAAAAGCTTAGTGAGCTTCACATAAGCTGTATTAAGGCTTCTGATATTAATGATATGCTTACAAGACACCAATGAACACATGTGTGAAGTCACACATGTTATAGTATTGACAGATCAGAGAGATATGTTCATTTTATTAGATGTGAAGTCAATAAACAAAGCATAACATATTAGCGATCATTGAGGCCGACTTTGTGAGAATTTGGAAACTTATTTTTGGATGCTATCTTGGACTTGAAGCCAACTAAGGATGTTATTGAAGTGTGCAATTGAACTTGAATTAATATGATGTTTAGCTATAGTAATGTTGGCTAGCTTTTTAATTATACTCCTAACAGGGTATAAATATAAAAACACTTTTGAAAAAGTATGTGATGATGACATATGATAAAATATGGATGTAATATTGTTGGATGCGAATTGTGAAGACATCTAAAGGGTAGAGAAATGATCAAAAGGAAGGAGAACAAGAGGATTTTGTCTAGATATACATTGTTAACTCTTTGTATTCTAGATAGTAGATTTGATGTAAGTGTTGTTGCACCTATTGTACACCCCTAAAAATGTTTTTTTTCCTTTAACAGAGCTAGAACCTTTAATAGGATCGATTCCTTAACATGAATCTTATTGTATATATCACCTAACAAGGATCTACCTATATTGTATTAATCAACTCCTAACAGGGCTAGAACTCCTAATAGGGTTTCAAGATTCATAGTGCAAAATATTGTGGGTACCATCCCCACCGAGGTTTTCCCTTGGTCAGGGTTTCCTCAAAAACAAATATGGTGTTATGAGTTCTTCTATGTTTATCTTTGTTGCATGGTTAATCATTTTTTGTTACATCTGTATTTGTTGCTTAAGGAAAGTAAAGAATTTTAAGAATTCAATAAAGTATTGTAACACTGATTCACCCCCCTTCTCAGTGTTACCAAATCCAAACATTTATATCAAAATATTAAATGCAAATTTAAAACCTCAAAAGTAACACATATCAGAATACCAAGAATTATTGCGGAGGAAACCCTATTAAGGGGAAAAATATGGTGGGGATGAAACCCACAATATGATGCACTAATAATAAAGTATCTCAGTTACAAGAATTTTCCCTATTAGGATAAGATATATACAACTAGTACAAAGTCCCTATTAAAGGACATACTCTTTTCTTTGAGTCAATAAGATGAGATTTTCATCACTTAGAGAAACTTGCCCAATGTGAAGCTTAAATCCACCTTTTGAAGGTTAAACCCACCTTCTCAAACCACTATCCAAATGTAAGTATATAAATATACTGATAACTAATATTGAAGAAACTAACAACAACTCCTTTGTTAAAAAATTTCCAATGAAGTACAATAATCACAATGCCTGCTCGATCAAATTTTTAGCTATGAACACTGAACTGAATTCCTTACTTTGACCAAACTTTGACCATCTGTATCTTGAGAAAAGAGGCTCTATTTTTCATGATTCAAGGTGTTTTTTGGTTCATCTTGATGAGATCTTTGATTAGAGACCACTTTCACCAAATTTGGAAATGGTCAAATTTTTAGCTATGAACACTGGACTGACTTACTTTCTTTGACCAAACTTTGACCATCCGTATCTTGAGAAAGAGGCTCCATTTTTCAAGATTCAAGATGTTTTTTGGCTCTTCTTGATGAGATCTTCGATTTGAGACAACCTTCACCAGATTTGGAAATGGTCAAATTTTTAGCTACGAACACTGAACTAACTTCCTTGCTGATGAGTCCAATTATTGCCTCAATTTTTTTTATAATCTTCATATTTTGTTGATGCTCTAACAAACATTTCCAAAACATTTATGACTTATACTTATGGGAACTTATGCTAAGTACAACTAAAGCCACAAAATATATGGGTAGCTTGAGTGATATGTTTTGCTGACTATTATAAATATAATGCAGTACATCATATAGTTATTTCAAGCCGTGTTCTAACATTTAAGTAGGAGTTGAAAATGATGACTTGCATATGTGTACCAAATGTTACTAAACTTTCAGATAAACATGGAGCGGTATGAAGAGTGGTGCATCTACATTAAATGAGCATTAGAAGACCAACCATGGTAGGGGAATCTAGCATGGTTTCGATGGATATGCCGCACTTTGAAGGAGCTGTTATTCCAGAGAATATAGGGAATTAGTCTTGCTATATTTCCTTAGAACTATTATTCTGTTGTCAAGAGTAATTGTATTATGTCGTGTTTGTTTTATCTCCTCCATATTTGGCAAGGTTTAATGAGACTTTTCTATTATGTTTTCAATAAGCATCAATCCTTGGTATAAAGGGATTTTGACTAATTTAGTAAAAAATGAGAAAAGATAGAATTGTGTATTCAGTATAGTGGAAGTTTCTCTATTTTGTTTTTCATGAGTTATTTAGTTGTTATGTAACCAATCAAGAAGAATTTAATGGAAGAGTTCTTTTGGATTATTTCTTGTGTTGAGTAGTTAGCAAAAGCCAACCAAGGGGCCCCACTTGGAAGGTGGATTAGATTAAGTTAGAATAGATTTGCTTCCTGTACTTTTCCTATTTTCAAATAGAGTTACTGCTTTACTCCTGCAACATTACCACTATGGTTGTTCCTGCAACATTTGTAGAGATGGGTATAGTGAATGTTTTGAGTTGTTAGACAGGCTTAGATTCATTTCATAAGTTTTTTGGAGTAATTCCATTTAATAGTCAAGTGTGTTTACTTTTGTGCAGCAATAGCATAGATTCCTTTCATGCATTTTATCTTCTTGCAACATAGGTGTTATGACTCCTAAAGGAACTTAGTGCACAAACTATGCTGTCCCATTTCAAGTCTACGTCCCTAGCTTGACAATCTAAATGCATTTCATGATGGGGATAGGTAATCCGTAGCATAGACATATTACCCTTAAGAGAGACAATGGAATGATTATCTCTACCTATTGTGAGACTGTTCACTTGCTATGAACAAACTTTGACTATCCGTATCTTGAAAAAATAGGCTCCATTTTTAAAGATTTACGGTATTTTTTGGTTCATCTCGACGAGATCTTCGATTTCAGACCACTTTCACTAGATTTCGAAATGGTCAAATTTTTAGCTACGAACACTGAACTAACTTTGATTTCCGTATCTTGAGAAAATAGGCTCAATTTTTCACGATCCTAAGTGTTTTTAAGTTCATCTCGATGAGATCTTCGATCTGAGACCACTTTCACCCGATTTGGAAACGGTCATATTTTCAGCTATGAACACTAAATTGACTTCCTTACTTTGACCAAACTATGACCGTCCGTATCTTGAGAATATAGGCTCCATTTTTCAAGATTCAAGGTGTTTTTTAGTTCATCTCGATGAGATCTTTGATTTGAGACCACTTTCACTAGATTTAGAAACGGTCAAATATTTAGCTAAGAACACTGAACTCACTTCCATGCTTTGACCAAAATTTTACCGTCCGTATCTTGAGAAAATAGGCTCCATTTGTCAAGATTCAAGGTGTTTTATGGTTCATCTCGATGAGATCTTCAATTTGAGACCACTTTAACCATATTTGGAAATGGTCAAATTTTTAGGTACGAACACTGAACTGACTTCCTTGCTTTGACCAAACTTTGACCATCCATATCTTAACAAGACATGCTATGTTTTTCATGATTCAAGGTATTTTTTTATTCATCTTGACGAGATCTTTGATTTGAGACCACTTTCACTAGATTTGGAAATGGTCAAGTTTTTAGCTACAAACACTGAATTGACTTCATTGCTTTGACCAAACTTTGACCATATGTATCTTGAGAAAATAGGCTTCATTTTTCAAGAGTCAAGGTGTTTTTTGGTTCATCTCGATGAAATCTTCAATTTGAGACCACTTTCACCATATTTGGAAATGGTCAAATTTTAAACTATGAACACTGAACTGACTTCACTATTTTGACCAAACTTTGATCATGTGTATCTTGAGAAAATAGGCTCCTTTTTTCAAGATTCAAGGTGTTTTTTGGTTCATCTCAACAAGATCTTTGATTTGAGACAACTTTCACAAGATTTGGAAACGATCAAATTTTTAGCTACAAACACTGAATTGACTTCCTTGTTTTGACCAAACTTTGACTATTCATATTTTGAGAAAATAGGCTCTATTTTTCAAGATTCAAGGTGTTTTTTGGTTCATCTTTACGAGATCTTTGATTTGAGACCAAGTTCACCATATTTGGAAATAGTTAAAAGATTAGCTATGAACATTGAACTGACTTCCTTTCTTTGACCAAACTTTGACCATCCCTATCTTGAGAAAATAGGCTCCATTTTTCAAGATTCAAGGTGTTTTTTGGTTCATCTCGATGAGATCTTCAATTTGAGACCACTTTCACAAGATTTGGAAAAAGTCAAATTATTAACTGTGAACACTGAACTCACTTCCTTTCTTTGACCAAACTAGAAAATAGGCTCCATTTTTCATAATTCAATGTGTTTTTTGGTTCATCTCGATCAGATCTTTGATTTGAGACCAATTTCACCAGATTTAGAAATGGTCAAATTTTTAGCTATGGACACTGCACTAACTTCCTTGCTTTGATCAAACTTTGACAGTCCGTACCTTGAGAAAATAGGCTCCATTTTTCAAGAGTCAAGGTGTTTTTTGGTTCATCTCGATGAGATCTTCCGTTTGAGACCACTTTCACCAGATTTGGAAATGGACAAAGTTTCAGCTACGAACACTGAACTAACTTCCTTGCTTTAAGAAAACTTTGACTATCCGTATCTTGAGAAAATAGGCTCCATTTCTCAAGATTTAAGGTGTTTTTTAGTTCATCTTGATGAGATCTTTGATTTGAGACCACTTTCACAAGATCTGGAAACGGTCAAATTTTTAGCTACACACACTAAATTGACTTTCTTTCTTTGACCAAAATTTGACCATCCATATCTTGAGAAAATAGGCTACATTTTCTAAGATTCAAGGTGTTTTTTGGTTCATCTCGATGAGATCTTCGATTTGAGACCACTTTCACCAAATTTGGAAATTGTCAAATTTTTAGCTATGAACACTGAACTGACTTCCTTGCTTTGACCAAACTTTGAACATCCGTATCTTGAGAAAATAGGCTCCATTTTTCAAGATTCAAGGTATTTTTAATTCATGTCAATGAGCTCTTCCATTTTAGACCACTTTCACCAGATATGGAAACTGTCAAATTTTTAGCTACGAACACTAAACTGATTTCCTTTATTTGAATAAACTTTGACCATTCGTATCTTGAGAAAATAGGCTCTATTTTTCAAGATTCAAGGTTTTTTTTGTTCATCTCGATGAGATCTTCGATTTGAGACAACTTTCACCAGATTTGGAAATGGTCAAATTTTTAGCTACGAACACTGAACTAACTTCCTTGCCTTGACCAAACTTTGAACGCCCGTATCTTGAAAAAATAGGCTCCATTTTTCAAGATGCAAGTTGTTTTTTTGGTTCATCTTGACGAGATGTTCAATTTGAGACCACTTTCACCATATTTGGAAATAGTTAAATTTTTAGCTACCAACACTGAATTAACTTCCTTGCCTTGACCAAACTTTGATCGGCTCTATCTTGAGAAAATAGGCTCCATTTTTCAAGATTAAAGGCATTTTTTGGTTTATCTCGACGAGATCTTCAATTTGAGACCAAGTTAACCAAATTTGGTAACTGTAAAACTTTTAGCTACGAACACTGAACTGACTTCCTTACTTTGACTGTCCGTATCGTGAGAAAATTAGATCAAATTTTTAAAATTCAAAGTATTTTTTGGTTTATCTCGACGAGATCTTCGATTTGAGACCAATTTCAACAAATTTGGAAAAGATCAAATTTTTAGCTACGAATAGTGAACTAAATTCCTTACTTTGACCAAACTTTGACCATTCATATCTAGAGAAAACAGGCTACATTTTTCAAGATTCAAGGTGTTTTTTGGTTCATCTTGACGATATCTTTGATTTGAGACCACTTTCACTAGATTTGGAAATGGTTAAATTTTTAGCTATGAACGCTACACTAACTTCCTTGCTTTGACCAAACTTTGACCGTCTACATCTTGTGAATATAGGCTCCACTTTTTCATGATTCAAGGTGTTTTTTGGTTCATCTCGACGAGATCTTTGATTTGAGACCACTTTCACTAGATTTGGAAATGGTTAAATTTTCAGCTACGAACACTGAACTGACTTCCTTCCTTTAACCAAATTTTCACTGTCTGTATCTTGAGAAAAGAGGCTCTATTTTTTAGGAATCAAGGTGTTTTTTGGTTCATCTCGACGAGATCTCTGATTTGAGACCACTTTCACCAGATTTGGAAATGGTCAAATTTTTAGCTACGAATACTAAAATAACTTCCTTACTTTGTTCAAACTTTGACCATTTGTATCTTGAGAAAATAGGCTCAATTTTTCAAGATTCAAGTTATTTTTTGGTTCCTCTCGACGAGATCTTCGATTTGAGACCACTTTCACTAGATTTGGAAATGGTCAAACTTTTAGCTACGAACACTGAAATGACTTCCTTGCTTTGACCAAACTTTGAGCATTCATATATGGAGAAAATAGGCTCCGTTTTTCACGATTCAAGGTATTTTTTGGTTCATCTCGATGAGATCTTCGATTTGAGACCACTTTCATGAGATTTGAAAATAGTCAAATTTTTAGCTACAAACACTGAATTGAATTCCTCTCTTTGACCAAACTTTGACTATTTGTATCTTGAAAAAAAAGGCTCCACTTTTCAAGATTTAAGGTATATTTTGGTTCATCTTGACAAGATCATTGATTTGAGACCACTTTCACTAGATTTGGAAATGGTCAAATTTTTACCTACAAACACTAAACTAACTTCCTTGCTTTGACCAAACTTTGACCATCTGTATCTTTAGAAAATAGGCTCCACTTTTCAAGATTCAAGTTGTTCTTTGGTTCATCTCGACGTGATCTTCAATTTGAGACCACTTTCACCAGATTTGGAAATGGTCAAATTTTTAGTTGTGAACACTGAAATGACTTCCTTGCTTTGACCAAACTTTGACTATCTGTATCTTAAGAAAATAGGCTCCATTTTTCATGATTCAAGGTATTTTTTGGTTCATTTTGACAAGATCTTCGATTTGAGACTACTTTCACCATATTTGGAAATGGTCAAATTTTCAGTTACGAACACTGAACTAACTTTGTTGCTTTGAACAAACTTTGACCATCCGTATCTTGAGAAAATAGGCTCCATTTTTAAAGATTCAAGGTGTTTTTTGGTTCATCTCGACAAGATCTTTGATTTGAGACCACTTTCACCAAATTTGGAAATGGTCAAATTTTTAGCTACAAAAATTGAATTGACTTCTTTACTTTGACTAAAATTTAACCATCTGTATCTTGAGAAATAGGCTCTATTTTTCAATATTCAAGGTGTTTTTTGGTTCATCTCGATGAGATCGTCGATTTGAAACCACTTTCACTAGATTTGGAAACATTCAAATTTTTAGCTACAAACAGTGACCTGACTTCTTGGCTTTGACTAAAATTTGACCTTCTGTATCTTGAGAAAATAGGCTCCATTTTCGAAGATTCAGGGTTTTATGGTTCATCTCGATGAGATCTTTGATTTGAGACCACTTTCGCCAGATTTGGAAATGGTCAAATTTTTAGATACAAACACTGAAATAACTTCCTTGCTTTGACCAAACTTTGACCATTCGTATCTTGAGAAAAGAGGCTCCATTTTTTAAGATTCAAGCTATTTTTTGGTTCATCTTGACGAGATCTTCAATTTGAGACCACTTTCACCAGATTTGGAAATGATCAAATTTTTAGCTATGAACACTAAACTGACTTGCTTTCTTTGACCAAACTTTGATCATTCATATCTTAAGAAAAGAGGCTCCATTTTTAAAGATTTAAGGTGTTTTTTTGTTCATCTCTACGAGATCTTCAATTTGAGACCACTTTCACCAGATTTGGTAACGGTGCAATTTTTAGCTACGAACACTGAACTAACTTTCTTTCTTTGACCAAACTTTGACCATCTATATCTTAAGAAAAGAGGCTCCATCTTTCATGATTCTAGGTGTTTTTTGGTTTATCTCGATGATATCTTCGATTTGAGACCACTTTCACCAGATTTGTAAATGGTCAAATTTTTAGCCATGAACACTGAACTGACTTCCTTCCTTTAACCAAACTTTGACCATCGTATCTTGAGACAATAGGCTTCATTTTTCAAGCTTTAAGGTGTTTTTTGGTTCATCTTGATGAGATCTTTGATTTGAGACAACTTTCACTAGATTTGGAAATGGTCAAATTTTTACCTAAGGACATTGAACTAATTTCCTTGCTTTAACCAAACTTTGACCATGCGTATCTTGAGAAAAAAAACTCCATTTTTCATGATTCAAGTTGTTTTTTGGTTCATCTCAATGAGATCTTTGATTTGAGACCACATTTACTAGATTTGGAAATGGTCAAAATTTCAGCTACGAACACTGAACTGACTTCCTTTCTTTGACTAAAATTTGACTTTCTATATCTTGAGAAAATAGGCTCCATTTTTCAAGATTCAAGGTGTTTTTTGGTTCATCTTGACGAGATCTTCGATTTGAGACCACTTTCACTAGATTTGGAAACGGTTAAATTTTTAGCTACAAACACTGAACTCACTTCCTTGCTTTGACCAAAGTTTGACCAACTATATCTTGAGAAAATAGACTCTATTTTTCAAGACTCAAGGTGATTTTTGGTTCATCTCGATGCAATCTTTGATTTGAGACCACTTTCACTAGATTTGGAAATGGTCAAATTTTTAGCTATGAACATTGAACTGACTACCTTGCTCTAACCAAATATTTACTGTCCATATATTGTAGGTCCATTTTTCAAGATTGAAGGTGTTTTTTGGTTCATCTCGATGAGATCTTCAATTTGAGACCACTATCATCATATTTAGAAATGGTCAAATTTTTAGCTACGAACACTAAATTGACTTCCTTTCTTTGACCAAACTTTGACCATCCATATCTTCAAAAAATAGGCTCCATTTTTAAAGATTCAAGGTGTTTTTGGGTTCATCTCGATGAGATCTTTTATTTTAGACAAATTTTACTAGATTTGGAAATGGTCAAATTTTCAGCTACGAACAATAAACTAACTTCGTTTCTTTGACCAAACTTTGACCATTCATTTATCTTGAGAAAATAGGCTCCATTTTTCAAAATTAAAGGTGTTTTTTGGTTCATCTTGTCGAGATCTTCAATTTGAAACAAATTTGTGTCTTGAGAACACATGCTCCGTTTTTAACAATTCAAGGTGTTTTTTAGTTCATCTCGATTACATCTTCAATTTGACACCACTTTCACTAGATTTGGAAATGGTCATATTTTTAGCTACGAACATTGAACTAACTTCCTTGCTTTGTCCAAACTTTGACTGTCCATACATTGAGAAAATAGGATCCATTTTTCATTATTTAAGGTGTTTTTTGGTTCATCTCGACAAGATCTTTGATTTGAGACCACATTCACTAAATTTGGAAATGGTCAAATTTTTACTTATGGACACTGAACTGACTTCCTTGTTTTGACCAAACTATGACCATCCATATCTTGAGAAAATAGGCTCTATTTTTCAAGATTCAAGGTGTTTTTTGGTTCATCTCAATGAGATTTTCAATTTGAGACCACTTTCACTAGATTTGGAAATGGTCATATTTGTAGATATGAACATTGAATTGACTTCCTTGCTTTGACCAAACTTTGACCATTCGTATCTTGAGAAAATAGGATCAATTTTTCAAGATTCGAGGTATTTTTTGATTCATCTCGACGAGACCTTCAATTTGAGACCACTTTAACCAGTTTTGGGAATGGTCAAATTTTTAGCTATGAACACAGAACTGACTTCCTTGCTATTACAAAACTTTGATAGTCTGTATCTTGAGAAAATAGGCTACATTTTTCAAAATTGAAGGTGTTTCTTGGTTCATCTTGACGAGAGCTTCAATTTGAGACCACTTTAACCAGATTTGGAAATGGTCAAATTTTTAGCTACGAACACTGAACTGACTTCCTTTCTTTGACAAAACTTTGACCGTCCGTATCTTGAGAAAAGAGGCTCTATTTTTCATGATTTAAGGTATTTTTTGGTTCATCTCGATGAGATCTTCGATTTGAGACCACTTTCACCAGATTTGGAAATAGTCAAAATTTTAGCTACGAACACTATACTCACTTCATTTCTTTGACCAAACTTTGACCATTTGTATCTTGAGAAAATAGGCTCCTTTTTTCAAGATTCAAGGTTTGTTTTGATTCATCTCAATGAGATCTTCGATTTAAGACCACTTTCACCAAATTTGGAAATGGTCAATTTTTTCAGCTACGAACAATGAACTGACTTGATTAGTTTGACAAAACTTTGACCTTTTGTATTTTGAGAAATAGGCTCCATTTTTCAAGATTCAAGGTGTTTTTGGTTAATCTCAATGAGATCTTTGATTTGAGACCACTTTCACTAGATTTGAAAATGATCAAATTTTTAGCTAGGAACACTGAACTGACTTCCTTTTTTTGACCAAACTTTGACCGTCCATATCTTGAGAAAATAGGCTCAATTTTTTAAGATTTTAGTTTTTTTTTGGTTCACTTTGACGAGATCTTTGATTTGAGACCAAGTTCACTAGATTTGGAAACGGTCAAATTTTTAGCTACGAATATTGAACTGACTTCTATTCTTCGAAGAAACTTTGACCATTCGTATCTTGAGAACATAGACTTCATTTTTCATGATTCAAGGTATTTTTTAGTTCATCTTGATGAGATTTTTGATTTGAGACCACTTTCACCAGAGTTGGAAATGGTCAATTTTTTAGCTATGAACACTGAACTAACTTTCTTTCTTTAACCAAACTTTGATTATTCGTACCTTGAGAAAATAGGCTCCATTTTTCAAGATTCAAGATTTTTTTGGTTCATCTTGATGAGATGTTTGATTTGAGACCACATTCACCAGATTTGGAAATAGACAAATTTTCAGTGAGGAACACTGAACTGACTTCCTTGCTTTGAGAAAAATTTAACTCTCTCTATCATTAGAAAATCGGCTCTATTTTTCAACATTAAAGGTGTTTTTGGTTCATCTTGATGAGATCTTCGATTTAAGACCACTTTTACCAAATCTAGAAATAGTCAAAGTTTTAGCTACGAACTCTGAATTGACTTCCTTTCTTTGACCAAACTTTGACGGTCTAAATCTTTAGAAAATATGGTCTAATTTTTAAGATTCAAGGTGTTTTTTGGTTCATCTCGATGAGATCTTCAATTTGAAACCACTTTCACTAGATTTGAAAATGGTTGTATTTTTAGCTATGAACACTAAACTGACTTTCTTGTATTGACCAAACTTTGACCATCTGTATCTTGAGAAAATAGGCTCCATGTTTCATGATTCAAGGTGTTTTAGGGTTCAACTAGATGAGATCTTCAATTTGAGACCACTTTCACTAGATTTGGAAACTGTCAAATTTTTAGCTACGAACTCTGACCTGACATCCTTGCTATGACCAAACTATAATTATCCATATCTAGAGAAAATAGGCTCCATTTTTCAAGATTCAAGGTGTTTTTTTATTAATCTCGATGAGATCTTTGATTTGAGACCACTTTCACCAAATTTTGTGATGGTCAAATTTTCAGCTACGAATGTTGAACTGACTTCATTGCTTTGACCAAACTTTGACCATCTGTATCTTGAGAAATAAGCTCCATTTTTTAAAATTCAAAGTGTTTTTTGGTTCATCTCGACGAGATCTTCCATTTGAGACCACTTTCATTAGATTTTAAAATGGTTAAATTTTTAGCTACGAATACTGAACTGACTTCCTTTCTTTGACCAAACTTTGACCATCCGTATCTTGAGGAAATAGGCTCCATTTTTCAAGATTCAAGGTGTTTTTTGGATTATCTTGATGAGATCTTTGATTTTAGACCACATTCACTAGATTTGGAAATGGTCAAAATTTTAGCTGTGAATACTGAATTGACTTCCTTGTTTTGACCAAACTTTGAGCCTTTGTATCTTGAGAAAATAGACTCCATTTTTTAAGATTCAAGGTGTTCTTTGGTTCATCTCAACAAGATCTTTGATTTGAGACCAATTTCACCATATTTGGAAATGGTCAAATTTTTAGCTACAAACACTAAACTGACTTCCTTACTTTGACCAAAGGTTGACCGAGTATATCTTGGGAAAATATGCTCTATTTTTCAAGACTCAAGGTGATTTTTGGTTCATCTTGACGTGATCTTCTATTTGAGACCACTTTCACCAAATTTGGAAATAATTAAATTTTTAGCTACAAACACTGAACTGACTTCCTTACTTTGACCAAACTTTCACCGTTTGTATCTTAAAAAAATATCCTCCATTTTGCAAGATTCAAGGTGTTTTTTGGTTCATCTTGATGACATCTTCGATTTGAGACCACTTTCACCTAGTTTGAAAATGGTCAAATTTTCAACTACGAACACTGAACTCACTTCCTTGCTTTGACCAAACTTTGACTGTCTGTATCTTGAGAGAATAGGCTCCATTTTTTAAGATGCAATGTGTTTTTTAGTTCATCTCGATGAGATCTTCGATTTGAGACCACTTTCAGTAGATTTGGAAACGGTTAAATTTTTAGCTACGAACACTGAATTGACTTCCTTGGTTTGATCAAAGTTTGTCTATCTGTAACTTGAGAAAAGAGGCTCTATTTTTAAAGATTAATGGTGTTTTTTTGTTCATCTTGATGAGATCTTTGATTTGAGACCACTTTCACCCGATTTGGAAATGGTCATATTTTTAGTTACGAACACTAAATTGACTTCCTTGCTTTTACCAAACTTTGACAATTTGTATCTTGAGAAAATAGGCTCTATTTTTCACGATTGAAGGTATTTTTTGGTTTATCTTGATGAGATCTTTGATTTGAGACCACTTTCACCAGATTTGGAAATAGTTAATTCTTTAGCTACGAAGATGGAACTAACTTCATTACTTTGACCAAACTTTCACAGTTTGTATCTTGAGAAAATAGGCTCCATTTTCAAGATTCAATGTGTTTTTTTATTCATCTTAATGAGATCTTCAATTTGAGACCACTTTCAACAGATTTAGAAACAGTCAAATTTTTAGCTACAAACACTGAACTAACTTCATTACTTTGACCAAACTTTGACCATTTGTATCTTGAGAAAATAGGCTCCATTTTTCAAGATTCAAGTTGTTTTTTGGATCATCTCGACGAGATCTTCGATTTGAGACCACTTTCACTAGATTTGGAAATTGTCAAATTTTCAGCTAGGAACACAAAATTAACTTCCTTGCTTTGATCGTCCGTATCTTGAGAAAATGGGCTCCATTTTTCAAGATTCAAGGTGTTTTTGGTTCATCTCATTGAGATCTTCGATTTGAGAATAGTTTCACCAGATTTGGAAACGGTCAAATTTTTAACTATGAACATTGAACTTACTTCCTTTCTTTGTCCAAACTATGACCATCCCTATCTTGAGAAAAGAGGCTCCATTTTTAAAGATTCAATGCTTTTTTTGGTTTATTTCAACAAGATCTTTGATTTGAGACCACTTTCACTTAATTTGGAAATGGTCAAATTTTTAGCTATGAACACTGAACTGACTTCTTTTCTTTGACCAAACTTTTCTCATCCGTATCTTGAGAAAATAGGCTCCATTTTTCAAGATTCAAGGTGTTTTTTGGTACATCTCTAAGAGATGTTTGATTTGAGACCAAGTTTACTAGATTTGGAAATAGTCAAGTTTTTAGCTACGAACATTGAACTGACTTCCTTTCTTTGACCAAATATTGAGCATCCATCTTGATAAAATTAGCTTCATTTTTCAACATTCAAAATGTTTTTTGGTTCATCTTGACAAGCTCTTCGATTTGAGACCACTTTCAGCAGATTTGGAAATGATCAAATTTTTAGATACAAACACTGAATTGACTTCCATTCTTTGACCAAACTTTGACCATTCATATCTTGAGAAAATAGGCTCCAAGTTGCATGATTTAAGGTGTTTTTTTGTTTATCTCGATAAGATCTTTTATTTGAGACCACTTTCACCAGATTTAGGAATGGTCAAATTTTTAGCTATGAACACTGAACTGACTTCCTTGCTTTGACCAAAATTTTACCATTAGTATCTTGAGAAAATAGGCTCCATTTATCAATATTCAAGTTATTATTTGGTTCATCTCGATGAGATCTTTGATTTGAGACCACTTTCACCATTTTGGAAATGGTAAAATTTTTAGCTACAGACACTAAAATGACTTCCTTTCTTTGACCAAACTTTGACCATCTATATCTTGAGAAAATAGGGTCCATTTTTCAAGATTCAAGGTGTTTTTCTGTTCATCTCGAAGAGATCTTTGATTTGAAACCACTTTCACCAAATTTTGAAATAGTCAAATTTTTAGTTACATACAATGAACTGACTTCCTTGCTTTCACCAAACTTTGACAGTTTGTATCTTGAGAAAATAGGCTCCATTTTTTAAGATTGAAGGTGTTTTTAGGTACATCTTGAATAGATCTTCGATTTGAGACCAAGTTCACTAGATTTGGAAATGGTCAATTTTTTAGCTAAGAGCACTACACTGACTTCCTTTCTTTGACCAAACTTTGACCCTCCATATCTTGAGAAAATTAGTTCCATTTTTAAAGATTCAAAGTGTTTTTTGGTTCATCTTGACGAGATCTTCGATTTGAGACACTGAACTGACTTCCTTTCTTTGACCAAACTTTGACCATCTGTATTTTGAGAAAATAGGCTACATTTTTCAAGATTCAAGGTATTTTTTTAATGGTTCATCTTGATGAGATCTTTTATTTGAAACCACTTTCACCATATTTGGAAATAGTCAATTTTTTAGCTACAAACACTGAACTGACTTCCTTGTTTTGGCCAAACTTTGATCACCTGTATCTTGAGAAAATAGGCTCCATTTTGCAAGATTCAAGGTGTTTTCTTGTTCATCTCGATGAGACCTTTTATTTGAGATTGTAATACCCCAAAAATGGGCTATAGGTTCATTAACCTCCTACATCTTCAAGTCGAACAAAATTGACATCAAAGTCTTAACCTAAGGTACATCAACACATTATCAAATTTTAATTGATTTTATCCTAAATTCTGCATCGGGGAATATTCCTAGTAATATTCCTATTTATCCTAATTATCTTTAATTTAATTATTATTTGGTGATAAATCCTATTTATCCTAAAGTTTGATTAATTGAATATTCTGAATATTTAATTAATTAGATTTAATACTATCACTTAATTATTTAATTAAATTTAATTGTAATTATTCCTAAATTGTATTATTTAATTTTGACAATAAATAAAAAATCTCATGACTAATTGATTAAATTCCTATTTAATTAATTAAAGTCAGTTGTCAATTTTTAATAATATAGTTTTTGAAAAAAGTTTGATTTAATAATTGATTAACCCATAAATCAATTGTTTTAATTTCAAAAATCAGTTAAGTTGAGAATAAATCACTTTATTTATTTAATTAATTCATAATTAATTGTGCACATTCAAAGAGCAGTTAAACTCAAAATCAGGAAATCAATGTAAGTTGTTAACTTTTGGAAACTCAACACTCTATTTTGAGTTCAAAGCTTATCTAAACCTCTGATTTGAGTTAAAAAGTTGTTCTTGCATGTTTTTGCATGATTTTGTGAGTTAATTATTTCTGATTTCCTGATAACTCAAAAATCAACCTGAGTTTATCATGAGTGATTTATGGCTTTTCTATTGCATCCTCAAAGCCCTAGATTTCTATAAAACCAAGGCTCAGCTCTTCATAATTACAACACTCAAAGTTGAACAATTACTCTAGTGAATTGGCGATTGAAGGATTGAGCATTTGTGATAGGCGATTTGTGAGATCTTTCATAGTTGATCATTTAGCTTTTGCATAGTTTCTTATTCATAGTTTCATACTCATTCATAGCATTTTTAGATCAAATCTACATTCCAATTTCATTCATTCTAGATCAATTTCATACAGTTTTCCATATTATTGCACAGAAAATCCAAAAATATAGCTTAATCTACATTCATATAGTTTTCATTCTTTGCATTCAAATCCTTCGTTTAGGTGTTGCATTGTCACTAGTCTTGGTCTGATCTGAGAGTATCATACTCGTACCTACTAGAAGGCAGTAAATCACCTGGTTAGTTTAGTTTCCATTTCATTGCATGATTTTAGTTTTTGGTTAACCTCTAATGTTTTACTAAAGTGTTGTGTCTACAACTAGGTACAAAATTCACACACATTTTTGGCACCCAGTGTGGGGCCCTGAAATGGGTTTCCATCATCTTTCTATGAATTTCTATCACTTTCTTATCATTTTCTAGTTAAAACTATGGTTTTTATTTTCTATCCGTACATTTTTCGTATGACTTTTGTCAGAAAGTCATTTCGGGAGGTACCCACTATCGTACGACAGGTTTAGATTTCAAGGCTCATATCAAAGAGTACACACTATTGTTTGGAAGCTTGATTGTCATATGAGAAGACACCCACAGTCATATGAGTTTCTAAACTGTCATCTGGGAGGTAACCCACTGTCGTACAAGTTTTGACTCCAGAATTCAATTGTCATTTCAGATTTTTTGGCAATTTTTTAGATTTGGACTAACAGCTAACCTTAACAATTGAAATCTTCTATTTTTGACTGATACTTATTGAATCTGATTGGAAAAAGTGCAACTAAATTGCTAAAATAGGTAAAAATCTACTAAGCGCATTGTGAGGAATTCATGTATTCTTCTCAAGATGATAACATTTTGATTTGGATTAAAATGAACTCTCATGTGTCAAGCTTGTGTGATTTTCTTTCTTTCATATCACAGTCTTCATTTTAGGCTATAAAATGAACATAGATTTTCTTTCTGCTTATCTATTACACATAGTAAATAGGCCCTATGAACACTATTTGTGGATGATCTTGAGAGATTGAGCTTCTTTCATTTTTTTATTCATGCAAAGCTCCTCTTGATGAAGGATCCCCTTGTAGGTAGGGAAGGTACTGAGAGAGTCTCACATTCTACTAGATTCACGTGTCTTCAACTTTTGATTGATACATTCTCTCTCTAGAGAGGTTGATAGATCATAAGTGGTTGACATCATAGATATTTGTGAGATAATCTTGGTCTTAGTGCATCAGATTAATATTTCTACTCTATTTTGGTTAAAAGTGAAAAGGATAGAGGACTATGCTCTACTCCCTTTTTGGGTAGTATCAAAAACTCAGATCCTTGAATCTGGAACCAGTCTCCATGTAGTATCTTTTGTGAGTCACCTTTAGAGAGGGTTAACCATAGTGGACATTCCCTTAATTGGGTCAACCACAGGGATGGAACCTTAAGCGGTAATAGCCATTTTCACCGTGGTAGCAACAGCCGCTATATAAATGTCCTTGTGGAGGAAATCTTCACAGGTGTGGTCTCTTGTTGGGCTGTCAGATCTTCCTAGTAGCTCCTAATTGATTAATTTATTGGACTATGTCAAAACCCTGGTGTGCTTGGATTGTAGTTGACCCTCTTGAGATCATAAAAGTTGCAGAGTTAGACCATTACTACAAACCCTAGTGAGGCCAAATTTTTATTTTTCTAGGAATATGTGTGTTATTGAAATTTTTTTTGGAACATACACAATTAGCACATTTAGTCACTTGATTGTTCATGCGCAAGGTTGCTTTGTCCCTTGTTCATTATTTTTAGATGTGTTTGGAATCACTTGCTTACTATTTTGCGATCTCAAAATAATCTTCAAACCTGGACAGAGAAATTTATGAACAATACAAAATTGAAAACCAAAAATTTGCAAAATCTGAAGTAAAAATCCTTTCTAGAGTCAAAAGTCATCCCATCAGGTCAGAAAGTTGTACGAGTTTTGGCAAGTGTTGTTTTAGAACCCCTGTATTGTCATATGATAGCTTGTATAGTGTCGTACGAGTTTTGCCACCAGTCAAAAACAAAAGTCAAAAATCTATTATCAATTGTCATGCAAGTTTTGCAACTGTCATATGAGTTTGTCAATTGTCATTTTATAGTATACCCACTTTTGTACAATCCTATAGAAAGTCATTTGAGAAAAATTGCTAGAAAGTGGTCAGAATTGTCAGAAACTCAGTTTTTACAACCTATTTCTAGATTCTATTGAACCAATCACTGTGTCAGGAATAGAGTAGAAAGTAGAATGAATTCATTCATTTTCCTCAAGTGAACCTTTGAGTCTGATCTTTCCTTTTGGGTTATCGATTTGAGTCTTTTTCATCTTGTGTCAAAACCTTGTCAACATTATCTTCAAATTTAGTCTTCTTTCTAAATGGCTAAGTGTTGTGAGCTCATGCCTACCATCTGTTGGGCATCTACCCACACTACTATGGCATAATATCCTTCATTTACATCCAATCTAATCCTTAATCACTTCAATCTTGACAAGGTTGCATCATTTGATCTTCTGGAATCAATTCATTCTTCAGTTGTCTTCATCCCATTCTTTTGCTTCACCCAAGGTTAATGGTGGAAACTAGAGCTTTTTCACACAAGAAATCTAGAGAAGCACTTGGAACTACACCTTTGACTATTCACAAGGGTCCCACTCTTGAGCAACTCTACAATTATGGTCTTTACAAAGATGACAGTCTTTGCAATTTTTGATTGAAAATTGGTTACGTCCCCCCTCCATCAACTCACGGAGGTAATCAACAAAACCCTCCTCAATCTAATCCAGAAAGCCCTAAAACTCCTAACATGTCTCACAGAGGGACACAACATGGGTCTCAAGGACACCATTCTCAACATGTTGTCGATCAAGATCCTACACCTTCTAAAATTGTTCGATATCAAAATGATGATGACTTTAAAAGAATGATGAAACATTTCTTAAAGGAAGATAGAGAAGCATACTTTCTAGAGTTAGCTCATCAAGGAGCTAAAATTCCTCCAAACTTTAATATGGAAGATATCATTACACATGAGGAAGAAACTCCTATCACAACTATGATGAAACAGATGCATGCCATGCAAGTCAAACTTAACAAACTTGAAAAAGAAAAGGACCCTAAAGAGTTCTCCATGGAAGCTCTATGCCCTTTTCCATTTGATAAAGACTTGTACATGCCGCCATTCCCTAAAAGAGTGGAGATGCCTAAATATGATAAGTATGATGGAAACTCTAACCCTCAAGATCATGTTAGAGAATTCTATACTCAATCTATGGAGTTTATGCACAAACCAACCTACGTAATGTGTCTTTTCCCTTGATCTCTGGGAGGAGAAGCCATTCATTGGTTCTCTAGAATGCCTCCTACTATCAAAACTTTTGAGGAGTTAATCAAATTGTTCTATCAAAAATACTCCTACAATATTCAAAATTTGGTCACCATGATTGACATCTGCAATCTGAAACAGTATCTAGGAGAACCATTCCTAACATTTCTCAAGAGGTGGAGGAAGAAATTTTCTCTATATGCTAGATCCATTCTTGAAACTAAGAAGTTGGAAATCTTCATCAACAATCTTGTTCCAGAAATCAAATACCCTTTACAAATGCAAAATCATACATCTTTTGATAAGATGGTAGATAATGCGATCAAAATTGAGAAAGTACTTGTGAAAAAAGGAGACATCACACTTCAAAAAGACAAGTATGAATCTGGATCTAGTTCTAAGGACAAGAACAAAAACTAGAACAAGAATAAAGGTGTTGTCATAGATGGCATTATTGATAATATTCATGGCCCATCTAAGGAACCTACTTTCAATCTCACTGTTGGTACCCAAGCCATCAAAGCTTCCAAAGCTAAAGCAACAGAGTCCAATAGAAAGTCATCTGATTACAAACCTTGGGCTACAAATCCTAATCAGAAATTCACTCCTCTTGGAGAATCCGTAGAGTCTTCCATGAAAAATTTATTAGAAAACAAAATCATCTACTTGCATGAGATGAAAGTCTTTGATTCAGAACCTAAACCAAAATGGTGGAGAGAGAATTATTTTTGTGAATTCTACCACAATAAAGGTCATAAGACTAATAACTGTATTCTCTTGAAGCACATTATACAAGACAAAATTGATAATGGTGACATCATGATTGAAAATCATAAGAGTAATAATGATCATACAACATTCATAAAACCATTTCCTAAACATGGTAAAGAAGATTCTTCTTCTTAGCCTAGTATGGGTGCTAAAGTCAATTATGCCTACTCTGGAAACAATGTTGTTATCAATATAGTTGAACCATGCCTATCTGAGCATTGAAATGTCATCATAATTGTATGAAGAGATAGAGATAATCAATCACCTAATGCAATTAGTCGATCACAAGCTTAGAAACACCTACAAGGACAAATACTAGATTCAAGTGTCCCTAAGGTGCCTTTCAATCTTTCATCTACTTCTAAATAGAAGGCTACATCTAAATCTTCAAATCCTAAAGACACAAGGCCTACTTCATACAGTATTGTCCAACAACTCTAGCACAAAAATGCTAAAATCTCCATGTTTGAGTTGCTTTAGATATCTCCAGCTCATAGAGCCATTCTAGACAAAGCTTTGCTCGAATCCAATGTTCCTGATGACCTTGATTTAGATAGATTCTAGACTATGGTTGGTCATCTTACATCTCCACAATACATTTCCTTTTTAGAGGAAGATGATAACTCCTTGAGTCATCTGCATAACTAGCCCTTGCATATTGAAGTCTTGATCCAAAATCGTCATGTCAAACATGTGTTGATAGATGGAGGTGCTGGCCTAAACATTTGTTCTTTCAGCTTGATTACACAATTGGGATTTTCAAAAATGGCCAATGATCCTAGGAAGAATATAACTATCAAAGAATATGATGAGAAAGAAAGATCTTCTAAGGGAACTATTGTCCTACCTATTAGAGTAGGTCCTATCATTAGAGATACTATATGTCAAGTTCTTGGTCTACCTTTGGCTTACAATATCCTTCTAGGAAGATCTTGGATACATGAAATGAAAGCCATTCCCTCTACATTCCATCAATGTTTGAAATTTCCTTATGAAGGAGTCAAGGTGATGATTCTAGTTGATCTGTATACAACTTACAATACCTTGAAAGAGAGTGCTGATAAACTTGTTCCCAATAATAGAGAATCTTCCACTAAGCAAATAGATGTAGCATCCACGTCCAAGATGGAAGACATTGCTAAAGAGGTTAAGATCAAAGAAAATGGTATGGGAGAATATACTATAGAGCCAGTCTTATCTTTGACATCTCTCCCTATCTCTCCTAAGTCTTATGGGAAAACTCTAAAATAGCCTAAAAAGAAGTCTAACAAACCTCTTGAAGCATATAAAGGAAATTTTGTTGCAGAACAAGTATCTAAATAGGAGTTTGAAGAGGATGAAGCTATACTCACATGGCTATACAAAGATGAACCTAAATCTCAAGTGGTTAAAAAATGTGATGCTAAAATACCGAATATCCCTTCTAAGTCATATGGCCCAGGAGACAAATTGATCACAAAAATGGGATATAAAGGAAAAGGACCTCTAGGACTACAGGTTAAAGGTCTTCTGTCACCTCTTGATCATCATTGTAGAGAAAACAAAAATACAATAGGTCTAGGATACACGAAGAAGCCTTTCTATCTTAGCAAGAACTCCCCACATGTCTTAGAATAGATTGAGCCATCCACAACAAATCAACTAAAGGGAGAAACCACTGAAGAATCTGATAGTGATGATTTAGACACCACTGATGAGCTCATTCCTTATGAGCATTTGCCTAAAGAAATAAAAGACCTCCTTGAAGCTGAAAATGATCCAGTAAAAAGAATTAATGTAGTAGAAACACAAGAACCTACTATAGAGCAAGAGATAGTTGCAACACAAGAACCAACTAATCTCAAAGGAAATCAAATAGACAAAGAGGAAGGTGGTAGCTATTTTGAGACAGATTCCCATGAGTATGAATTCAAATTGGAATCTGAGGGAAACCCTTTTTGGGGTATTCATCCTGACTTTACTCATGTTCTCAAATTTCCTAGAGGTCTAGATGAAGAAATAGAAGATGAATCAAATGACTATGAATGTGGAGTCATTCTAGAAATAGATGAACTTATTATAGAAAAGCATGTTGATGTTATTCACCAATATGCACCTAAACCCAATGTAAGTCTAGGGAAAAATGATGAACTTATTGAGTCTAATCCACCGATGGTTGAAGTGGATTTCCACAATGACATTGAGCCTATTCATGAATTGAATGTCTTAAGTTGTAATATCACCTTTGAACTTGAGCATTAGATTAGGACCAATGATGATAGATCCATATCCATAAACACCCTTTCCCAATCTTTCACCACTTTGACTATCCAACGCCCCAACCTTCTTGAAATAATGTCCAACAACTTGAACCAAGGTATTGATACCTTTCCCAATGACTATGACCTTGATTTCTACATAAATGTAGTTCAGCCTATGAGGACTTACATCAGTAAACTAAGCATTAGCATGATGGAGTTAGACATCAAGTATCTTAGTCAAAAAAATAAGAATAAGAATAAAAAGAAAAGGAGTTCTGAGTGTGAAAACCACTTTGTGGCAGTCTCAGAACCTACAAAAGTAAAAATAAAAGATGTATCCAAAGGTGAAAACCTCTCTGAGGCACCTAAGGATGAGATATTTGATGTCCTTTTGAGTCATTTACAAGACAGATCTCTAGTTCTAATTGAGCCCACTCAATCTATCAATTTGGGAACAACAGAAGAACCACAGTTGATCCATGTAGCACAATATTTATCAGAAGAAGAGAAGAAAAAATTTACCACATTCTTAACAGAAAAGAAGATCAACTTTGCATGGAAATATTCAGATATGCTAGGGTTGGATCTTGATCTTATAATGAACCATTTATCTATAGCTCCAAATGTTAAACCTGTTAAGAAAAAATTGAGAAAGATGCATCCACATGTTGCACTCTTGGTAAAAGTTGAATTAGACAAGCTCTTGAAAGCCGAATTTATCTGAGTTATTGATTATGTAGAATGGATCTCTAATATTGTACCTATTTCTAAACCAAGAAAATCAATAAGAGTGTGCACAGATTTTAGATGTGTAAACAAAGCATGCCCTAAGGATGATTTTCCTCTACCTAACATTGATATGATAGTGGACATGACTATGGGTTTTGAGATATATTCTTTAATGGATGATTTTTCTAGATATAATCAAATAAATATTTCTCTAGAAGATCAAGAGAAAACTACTTTTACATGTGCATGGGGTACGTTATGTTGGAATTTCATGCCATTTGGGCATAAGAATGCTGGTGCTACATATCAAAGAGCTATGACATCTATTTTTCATGACATGATACATAGGACTATGGAGGATTATGTTGATGATAATTTAGCAAAATATATGATTAGAGCTGAACATCTAAATGACTCAAGAAAGATACTAGATAGAATGGAAAAATTTAGTCTCAGACTAAATCCTAAGAAGTGTGCTTTTGGTGTCACTTTTGGAAAGCTCTTAGGATACATAGTTTCAAAGAAAGGAATTGAAGTAGATCCAGCTAAAGTTAAAGCTTTCATGGAGATGCAACCTCCCAAGAACATCAGCCAAATGAAAACATTACAAGGGAGAGTTCAGTCTATCAGATGCTTCATATCTTAGCTAGCAGACATATCAAAACCTTTTACAAAGACATTACATAAAGGTGTGACATTTGCATGGAGTAAGGAATGTGAACAGAATTTTGATCATATCAAGAAGTATCTATCAAATCCTCCTATCTTGATGCCTCCTATTCAAGGGAATCCATTGATCTTATATGTCTCTACAATAGATACATCAATGGGGGCATTGCTTGCACAACATGATAAGAATAAAAAGGAAAGAGCTATATACTATATCAATAGAACATTAGTAGCATATGAAAAGAGCTATTCTATGATTGAAAAGGCTTGTCTAGCTATGATCTTTGCATCATAGAAACTGAGACATTATATGTTGGCTCATACCACACATTTAGTAGCTAAGATTGATCCACTAAAGTACCTATTAAGCAAAGCTGCCCTCACGGGTAGATTAGCCAAATGGGTCATGCTCTTAAGTGAATTTGACATTGAATATATTGAAAGAAAATATATTAAAGGCCAAGTTAATGCTGATCAATTAGCAGATGCACCTTTTTTTGATGACACACCACTGCAAATGGAATTTCCAGATTCCTCTATCATGAATCTTTCTTCTAGAGAATGGAAACTATTCTTGTTACCCAGTTTTTCATGTTCCATACAAATTTGGCTATAGACTGAACTCCATCCAGAGGTCTGCATTTTAACCCTGTTGAGCACCTTGAGAAATTTTTTATGGTCTTCTGCCTTTTCCTCTGGTCTCTGCAACTATCCAAACTCTCTGGTCTGTAGGTTTTTATTTGAAAAAGTGACCATTATAACAAAAAAATCTCAAAACCCTAGGGCCTCTTATAATTTGCCATTACCTTTTTTAGCCACTTAAGTCTCCATTTCCCATGTGCACTTTATAAGCTTAGCCTGGTTGCAAGATCTCTAAATCCCATGGTTACCCTTTGTTTGCAAGATCTCCCAATCAAAAGGTTTTTTTCCCTTTTCTTTTGGTGACTAAGTGACTGTGTTCACAAGATCTCCTATTCCTAGTGGTTAAATCCTTAGCATCTTGTGATCTGGTGAGCAGTTATCTTTTTCTAGCGGTCTCAAATCTGATGTAGTTAAAGATCAAGTAAGATCTATGGCTGGCGCATGATTTGAAGGAATCTTCTGAGCCCATGAGATCATGCGATGACCAACGATCTTCTTTTTAATGCAACATTTCAGTTGTCAGTGGGTCCAATGCCACGTAGTCTGAGGTGTTTGCTCCTAATTGGTCAAAGGATTGTGATGTGGACACATTGTAGAGTGGGCCTAGTGTGTTGTCTTAACTTTTGATCTAATGGTTATCTTATGATCTGATGGAATCTTCTGAGCTTTTACGATTATGAGACGACCATTTGATCTTCCAGGTGTTCAGGCCAATGTCAGGTGGGTCCATTTGACATGCTAAATTTCTATTGGTTGCTGGGTAATAAATCTGGCATCTATCAATGGGTCCAAGTATTTCTTAAGTGAGGTGGTAGTGAAGTAAGATCTATGGCTGGCGCATGATTTGAAGGAATCTTCTGAGCGATGAGATCATGTGACAGCTATTGATTAGGTATCAAACCCTGAAGGAAAGTGGAGTGGGTCCTATGCTACATAATCTAAGGTGTTTGTGGGTCAAGCAATAATATCATGACAGGTGGCAGGATGGGCCCAAGTTTGTGGGTTCAATCGGGTGATCACCTGATTAAGGGAGAATATTATTTTCCATCTAGTGACTATGAGATTTCTCTTCAGTTAGGGAATCGCTCAATTGGAAAAAGTATTCGAAAGACTTCAAGTGACTCGGCGACTATCAAAGTGGGATAAAGGTTTGTTGTGTAATCACCAGAATAAGCCAGGGTTAAATAAAGCATTAGGAGATTCAACGACTAAAGGGAAAAGAAGGCCCGAGGTTAAATGCAGAGTTAAGGTTAAAAACATAAGCGGTGCCCAGGTAAAATAGAAGATCTGATGGCTATGTTTTAAAAGGTAGATCAGGTTTGAATATCAGTCGTAGATGGAAAAATCTTGGTGCCACCTATGACCGTTATATTCTTTTAAAATTCAAATATCTAAGAGGTACTAGATTTGAATAGTTATGTCGAGCCCGAGTTGTAGAGAGGTAGATAGATCAAGGTGGCTTGTCTGTAGGCAGATACAGTATAGGGATGGACATGAAAATAGTAATCTAATTGGTTGGGATATTTTCATGGGCATTTATGATCAAAATTGATAGAATTTGGGTTTTTGTTATTTTATGAAAATCTATGTAACCCTAATCAAGTTTTGCTCTTGCCTGTGTGCAATGGAAGAGATGTATTCAATGTTTTTTGGAGCTTTTAGATCTCAAAGAGTTTTACATTTTGTAAAAAGAGTTTCTCTCTTTCTAGGAGTTATCTGTGGCATAATTTCTTACCCCTGGCTCTTACAAACTATAACCTTTCATTGAAATCTCAGATTCAATAGAGGCAATCCATGGCATTTGTTCTAGCCTCCGATCTTTCCCTTGTATGTATTTCTTTTATTGAATATGATGTACTAGCTTTGTTAGAAAAATCTTGGAGTTCCAGGGCCCTTATTTCTTTTAGCTTATTTTTGTACTACTATGTCTGATTTGATTTGAGTGAGTTTGTGGGTATACTTTAGCCCCCTATCATTCTGTCTCATTCTTGTGCCCTTTTGCTAAAGATAATGTCTGCTTATAGGTCACAGTTTATGTCTTTTGTCCAGACCCCTCTGTGAAACACTTACGCAAGCTTGTTTAGAAAGATTGTGCTCTATTAGATTTGAGAGATTTTATGCTAGTTTGGTTAGTGTATCATGTTCATTTCATTTTGGTGTATCACCTAGTAGGATAGTTTTCTTTTAGTAATTTCCTTTTCATGCATTCTTTCTATCCCTTTTCCCTCAAGAATTTACTTTCCTATCAAAGAGGAAATTAAGGTGATTATCCAAGAGGAACTAGCCTAGAACCTGGAGGTCTCATCTTAGTTAGCATAGGTCCCACAACCTAGAGATGATTCCCTTTTTATACTAGGTTATCAAGACCAAGAGAGCTTGAAACAAGGGTGCAAACTTAGTGTATAACAATTTTGGCACACCTAGTGGGACTCAAAAAAGAAGTCAATTCCAATGATTATGCTATCTTTGATATACTAATTGCATAATACAGACCTTAGAGAGATTAGTATTCAAGTATATATGGTGACTCCCTTGTTGTTAAGACCAAGAAGACCTAATTTCTAATAGAGCTTATGGGAAAAATAGACCCTTCTTATGGCAAGACAATTTACATTTGCACCCTTTAATCAGGGTAGTCCATTAAATTTTTCCCAACACCATGATGTGCCCTTGGTGGCACTAAAGAGTTGGCTTGATTTCACAGGTGAAGGACAAACAAAATTTTTTGAACACATAAGAGATGTGGCTACCATCTATAGTATACACAACATCACAAAGGAGGATGCTGCCACCAAGTTGTTGGCTACCTCCTTTAAGGGTAAGGCCCTGGAATGGTTTAGAAGTCTGGTAGTTGGCTCCATTACTTCATGGGATAGACTTGGAGAGATCCTTAGCAAACACTTTGGAGGATGGTTTAGACTCTTTGTCTCTGGTAGAGCAGCTCCAAATAATAAAGAGAGATCCTCGAGAATAAATGACTGATTTTAATGGCAGATTCCTCAAGACATGGAATAGGATTCCAATTAATATAAGGCCTTTAGTAGATTGTGCTTTCCTTTATTTTATGAGAAGCCTAACTAGTGATATATCTATCATGATTCAATCTTTAGGAGGTACTTCATTGCCTCAGGCTTTTAACCTAGATGTAAAGGTAGAAAATTACTTAATTCAAGCTGGTATGATAACCCCAAGACCACCCATGCCTATCTCTCCCAATCTTCAGCCCACTATACCTCTGCAAATGCCTCCATTTACTCCCATACCTACATTAATAGAACCTCAGGCCAACACTAGCTATTGGGAATCCATAGGTGACCCTTCTCAAGAGCTACTTAAATTAATAAGTAGTCAACAAGAGGTGAGAAGTGATCAACAAGCAACTAACCAAGAGATGATGAGCCTGCTATAAGCTCTAACTGAGGATTTGATCATTTTAAAGGGGCAGAATCAAGAGGATAGGCCACCTTATCAACAACAGGATCAAATTCCTAGCTAGAAGTGCCAAGCTCAGGAGCAATCCTACCAACAAAGTAGACCATAGTATCAAGAAAAGCATCAAAGCAAAAGGAAAAATTTGGTAAAGAGGCCTTTTCCATCCATATAATCTAGTTAGGAGGACATTCCCAACACAAAGCATCAAAGCAGCTGGCAGTCACCTGAACCTATTTTTTAGGAAGGAGGCTATAGATTTTTTGCTTTTTCTCTTGAACTATGAGCTTCCTGATGGAGAAAGGTTAGACGTGTTACAACAAGAGATAGTGGCCTCTCAAGCACATCCCCCTAAGGATGGGATGCAACAAGTGCCAAGACAAGAAACTCACAAGGTTCAAATCCCAAGTTTCTTGCTTGAGCCCATTCATGACCCTATCACAGATTTCAAGCCACCTCATCTTCCCCTTATAAAGGAGACACCTAAAATTTTTCACTTCCTAAGTGACAGTGAGCTGGTCCTACAGCAGATAAAGCCCTATGAACCAATTCCTAAAGAGCCCCCTACACCTCATATCATTTCAGGCCACCAAAAAGAAGATGATTTTTGTCTTTTAGGTGTGCTTTTTCATGATGATCATGAGGAACAAGTAGCATTATTACATCAAGATGGATTAGAGTAGTTAGATAAGGATAAGAAAGAAAGTGAAGAAGGTGAAAGCCTAGCTGATCTATTTGAAGAGATGCCTTCTTACATTGAGTAGGATGAGGTAGTACAAGCTTCACTAGTTGAGCCCTCTGATTGTGAAAATAAAGATGATATAGTTACTACTGACTTAGAGAAACAAGATGATTTTGATTTGATAATTGATGCTTTCTACTCAACTCTTGTTGATGTACCTCATCTTCCTGAAAAGGGTAATGGCTTGCGTGTTCTTGAGGAAAGGTTTGTGTTTCAGGGGGTTAATTATGTCCCAACTACAGAAGAGGAAAATATATGGCAGATTATCATGGAGGGACAAATTCTTGATCTTCCTACTGAAGTTATTAATGAGATGCATCTAGACACTAGCAAAGGGAGCCCTAAGTTCATTCTTTCTAGGGGTTTCCCCTTAAGGTACTTAGCAAGAATGGGGGCCAGCCATAAAAAACTAGTCATATTTGTGTCCAAACATGAGTGTTCAAATGAAGTTGAAACTGAAGGTGAGCTTGCAGTTTAGCAAGGACAAGCTCAACTCACTTATCTACCCCTGAACAATGAAAACAAGAATTTGTTGGTGGAGGTGGGTCAATTTTTTTATGTCTTTCAAAAGGTAGTGCATCGGTTCTTCACATAGCTTTGTATACTTCATTCCTTATTTTCTATCCTCATGCATGTAAAATATTATATCTTAAGGAAGAGGGGTAGTTATTTCAACAAACTAGTGAATGGTTTTGTTTGACCAATTTTCTGCACTGGTTTGTTTTAGGTTAGGTTAGTTTTTCCTTCTTTCTTTCCTTGCTTTCTAGGTTAGTTTTCCCTATTTTCCAAGAAGTGCCTATGTGTAGTTTTGTCCCTCTAGTTCTAGGTCTATCTCTCTGTCAAGGTTTTATATTCAGAGGATGACTCCTATGCCCAATGGATCATTTTAAGGCCATTGATCAATGTCTAGCAAGCTAACATCCAACATAAATCACCAAAATGTTACCCAATTTTTCCTATTCCATACAAATTTGGCTATAGACTGAACTCCATCTAGAGGTCTACATTTTAACCCTATTGAGCACCTTGAGAAATTTTTCATGGTCTTCTGCCTTTTCTTCTAGTCTATAACTATCCAAACTCTCTGGTTTGTTGGTTTTTATTTGAAAAAGTGACCATTATAGAAAAAAACTCTCAAAACCCTAGGGCCTGTTCTAATTTTCCATTACCCTTTTTAGCCACTTTAGTGTCCATTTCCCAAGTGTGCCTATAAGCTTAGCCTGGTCACAAGATCTCCCAGTCAAAAGGTTTTCTTCCCTTTTCTTTCAGTGACTGAGTGACTGTGTTTGCAAGATCTCCTATTCCTGGTGGTTAAATCCTTAGCATCTTGCGATTTGCTGAGTGGTTATCTTTTTCTAGCAGTCTCAACTCTAAGGTAGTTAAAGATCAAGTAAGATTTATGGCTGGCGCATGATCTGAAGGAATCTTCTAAGCCCATGAGATCATGCGATGGTTGTCGATCTTCTTTTCAACGTAGCATTTCAGTTGTCAGTGGGTCCACTACCACGTAGTCTAAGGTATTTGCTCCTGATTGGTCGAAGGATTGTGATGTGGACACATGGTAGAGTGGGCCTAGTGTGTTGTCTTAACTTTTGATTTGACAATTGTCTTATGATCTGATGGAATCTTTTAAGCTTTTTCAATTATGAGATGACTGTTTGATCTTCCAGGTGTTCAGGCTGATGTCAGGTGGGTCCGTCTGACATGCTAAATTTCTATTGGTTACTGGGTAATATAGTTGGCATCTATTAGTGGGTCTGAGTATTTCTTAAGTGAGGTGGTAGTGAAGTAAGATTTACGACTGGCACATGATCTGAAGGAATCTTATGAGCCATGAGATCATGTGACAACCATTGATTAGGTATCAGACCATGAAGGAAAGCGGAGTGGGTCCTATGCCAAATAATCTGAGGTGTCTATGGGTTAAGCAATAATATCATGATAGGTGGCAAGATGGGCCCAAGTTTGTGGGTTTAGTTAGGTGATCACCTAGTTAAGGGAGAATATTCTTTTCCATCTAGCGACTATGAGATTTCTCTTCAGTCAAGGAATCGATCAATCGAAAAAAGTATTCTGAAGACTTCACGTGACTCGGTGACTATCAAAGTGGGATAAAGGTTTATCATGTAATCAATAGAATAAGCCAGGGTTAAATAAAGCATTAGGAGGTTCAACAACTAAAGGGAAAAGAAGGCCTGAGGTTAAATGTAGAGTTAAGGTTAAAAACATAAGCGGTGCCCAGGTAAAATAGAAGATCTGACGACTATGTTTTAAAAGGTAGATCAAGTTTGAATATCAGTCATAGATGGAAAAATCTTGGTGCCACCTGTGACCATTATATTATTTTAAAATTCAAATATCTAAGAGGTACCAGATTTGAACAGTTATGGCAAGCTTGAGTTATAGAGAGGTAGATAGATCAAGGCGGCTTGTCTGCAGGTAGATACAGTATAGGGATGGACATGCAAACATTAATCTAATCGGTTGGGATATTTTCATGGGCATTTATGATTAGAATTGACAAAATTTGGGTTTTTGTTATTTTATGAAAATCTTTGTAACCCTAATTAGGTTTTTCTCCTACCTGCATGCAATGGAGGAGATGTATATAATGTTTTTTGGAGCTTTTAGAGCTCAGAGAGTTTTACATTTTGTAAAAAGAGTTTCTCTCTTTCTAGGAGTTATCTGTGACATTCTTTCTGCCCCCTAGCTCTTACAGACTGTAACCTTTCATTGAAATCTCAGATTCAATAGAGGCTATCCATGGCATTTGTTCTTCCCTCTAGTATTTCCCTTGTCTATATTTCTCTTATTGAATATGATGTACTAGCTTTTTTAGAAAAATCTTGGAGTTCCAATGTCCTTCTTTCTTTCAGCTTATTTGTGTAATATTGTGTTTGATTTGATTTGAGTGATTTTGTGGGTATACTTCAGCCCCCTGTCATTCTGTCTCATTCCTATGCCCTTTTGCTGAAGAGATCATCTGCTTGCAGGTCACAATTTGTGTCTTTGGTCCAGACCCCTCTGTGAAACACTTATGCAAGCCTATTTAGAAAGATTGTGTTCTATTAGATCTGAGAGCTTTCATGCTGGTTTGGTCAGTGTATCATGTTCATTTCATTTCAGTGTATCACCTAGTAGGATAGTTTTCTTTTAGTAATTTCCTTTTCATGCATTCTTTCTATCCCTTTTCCCTCAAGAATTTACTTTCCTATCAAAGAGAAAATTAAGGTGATTATCTAAGAGGAACCAGCCTAGAACTTGGAGGTCTCATCTTAGTTAGCATAGGTCCCACAACTTGGAGATGATTCCCATGTTATACTAGGTTATCAAGACCAAGAGAGCTTGAAACAAGGGTGCAAACTTAGTGTATAATAGTTCTTTGAAGGCTCCTATACACATAATGGATCTGGAGCAGGTATCTTATTTATCACTCCTCAAGGATACTCCATTCCTAAGGTGTTTTGAATTAAATTTCCTTGTACAAACAACATTGTTGAATATGAAGTGCTTTTGAATGGTATGAAAATAGCAATTGAGTGGAGGGTAATAGAATTACACATTTATGGAGACTCACAACTTGTAATACATCAAGTCAATGATGTTTACCAAACAAAGGATGAAAATCTCATTCCATACAATAGAATGGTAGATGATCTAAAGAAATATTTCATATCTATCACATTTGAGAAAATACCTAGAATAGAGAATAAGGCTGCCGATGCAATGGCAACATTATCTACTTTATTATAGCAACCTAATCATGAGCTATGCTATGAGTTCCTAGTGGAAGCACTATCTTATCCTACATATGACTCCCCTGATACCCGTATGATCTGTACTATTGTGGGTGATGATTCCTCCCACTATAAACCTATTCTCCTATCTCAAAGACCAAATCATTCTTGATACTTTTAACCATCATGAAAAGAGATACCTTATCTGTAATGCCTCCCAATATGTCATCATTGGTCATGATCTGTATAAACAAGGTCTAGATGGTACAGTACTTAGATGTTTAGAATGGAAAGAGTCTCAACATGTGTTAGAGGAAGTCCATGATGGTATTTGTGGGTCACACTCAAATGGTTTAACAATAGCTTGAAAAATTATCAGGGCTGGGTACTATTGGCCTGAAATGGAGAAAGAGTCTATCAAGTTTGCTAAGAACTGTCAAAAGTACCAAGTGCATGGCAACTTAATTCATGCTCCAAGGAGAGATCTAATTCCCTTCACTACTCAATGGCCTTTTCATCAATGGGCATTTGATCTTATAGGAGCCATACATCCTCATTCTTCTAATGGACATAACCATATAATCATAGCTATAGATTATTT
The DNA here is from genome assembly GCA_027943335.1 of Chamaecyparis obtusa. NCBI lineage: Eukaryota > Viridiplantae > Streptophyta > Pinopsida > Cupressales > Cupressaceae > Chamaecyparis > Chamaecyparis obtusa. Next base: position 2,117,700 of record BSBK01000944.1, read on the forward strand.
TACAAAATGGGTAGAAGCAGTCCCTTTGACAAAAGCCACTCGAAAACAAATATCTATGTTCATCTTGAACTACATCATATGCTGGTATGGTATTCCACATTCTATATTCACATATAATGGTGGACAATTTAAGAATGAAGACTTGGATGATTTATGTGCCAAATTCAAGATTACACAACATTGGTCATCTATCTACTATCCTCAAGGGAATGGACAAGCAGAGGCTTCTAACAAGAATCTATTAAAAATTTTGCATTGTACAATTAATAAAATAGGAAAAGACTAGCATCTCATGATCAATCCAACCCTCTGGGCCTATAGAACAAGTATTAGAATGCCTACTGGGGCTACAGCTTTCACTTTAGTTTATGGGTCTGAAGTAGTACTACCTATTGAGGTTGAAATCCCATCACTAAGAATCAGAATGCATGGTCTAGTAACTGATGATGACTATAGAGTGTCTAGGTTGCAGGAACTTGAACTACTAGATGAGCATAGACAAGTAGCGTATGATCATCTCAGAGTGTATCAGAAAAGAATGTCTAGAGGCTACAATAAGAAAGTTAGACACAGAGAATTTTAGGTTGGCGATCTAGTCTTGAGAGAGAATCCTAAAAATCAATCACATAGAGAGTGCAAGGGGAAGTTTGAACCCAACTGGCTGGGTCCCTTTATAATCACTGCTACTTTTGGCTTTGGTGCCTATCAACTCTCAATGACTGAAGGAGAACAACTCCAAGAACCAATCAACATTCTCCATCTAAAGAAATTCTATGCCTGAGGCATTTAGTATTAAAAAATGTCCTAAAAAATCATAAAAATTGGAAAAAGTCCTGAAAAAATGAACATCTTGGTGAAAACCTAGCAATAGGCACCTTGATGATTCAAAAAAAAGAAAAAGTACATAATATCAAAAGTACACAAAAATTGAAAAAATGAAAAATACAAAAAATGAGAAAAAGGAAAAGTGCCTTGGTGAAAACCTGGAAATAGGTGCCTTGGTAGCAAAAATAGAATCTCTACCAAGATGGTGAAAACCCAAAAAATGGGTGCCACTTGTTCAAATGCTCCATTTATCAGCACAATCTTGGTCTTTCCCAGCTTTCAGTCTTGCTTTAATTTTTATATATCTCCTGGTTTATTTTCGCATTCCTATTTTCAATAAGTCAGTCTGTACACCAATCAGCTCAAGCGTCTATATCCTATCAATTCTTAACACTTGGGGGAAATCAATGTCATATCCTATGGCCTCCAGTACATCTTAGATGATTCATATCCAATCAAAGTCCTTTGAAGCTTCATCCGAGTTAGTCAGTTTGTCTCCTCTCCAGAAAGGATTTTGCATCTACAACAACACAATCAAACACAAATTGAAAATAAACTATGCTTTTACATGCTTTTATCTCCTTGTATGCTTACTGATTCGCATTGAGATTTTTGCATATTATGTCCCTTTGAGCTCTTTGATGATGTCCTTTATAGGATTTAGAGAGTGATGACTGGGGGCATAATCTTTTCTTTGTTTTCTTCTTGTATGTGAAAATCTAACAACTTTGGAAATTCTGGATTGAAATGGTATTTGATTGTAAGAGCCTCTATCTCGAATTGGATGGCCATGCATACCTCGACCATTGATACTTGGAAAATTCAAGGAAGTTTGATCTAACTATTTTCTTTTTGAGTGAGTTCTTTCTCCTACTATGAAACATGATCTTGTCTAAGGATGTGAATGATAAAGGGTCACTATGGGTAATTCACATTGGATTTAGAATGATCTCTTGACTGCTTGATGTGTTTGTTTCAGCAAGGTGTATTCTAGTCATCATGATGTTTATGTTTTGATGCTTATACAAATTTTTATATTAAAATGGACATGATATTTAGGTCATCCTAGCATTTATGCCTTGGTGCTTATATTTCACATGATACACTTTGCATGATTGCATGATCTCACAAATTGCTTGACAATCTTTAACAATCTTTCTAAAAACTATACTTAAACTACACAGGAGGAGCTGAATCTCATACGAAAGTTTTTTCATAGAAATGCAAGTAGTCACAATCTTGGGTTAAACATCCTTTTTGACATAAGACTAAGTACTTATCTTCATCAATACCTCCAAAACATATCATGTGTATCATTGCATTTTCATTACATATTGATAATCATTCATTTCATCTATTGCATTACATACATTTCCATACATACACTTTCCATAATCAAGTACATTTGCATAACATTCATACATATGAAATAAAATCATTGCATTTCATGAATCCATACATACATTCTACTCTACTCATAGCATTTACATCACATGATATCATCATACATCAAAAACATGATAAGTACAAATGAAGTCACAACCAAAAGTCTCGATCTCATATATATATCATAAAACTCAAAATAGTCAAGGGTGCACTACTAGCACAATGTACAAAAGAATGAGCTCATGTGAGCTATCATAATAGTATCAATATCAAAAGAGCAACAAAAATATTAGAATATCATGACAGATCAACTGTCGGCCTGATCCTCTCCATCTGGTGGAGGTGGTGGTGGTGCATCAAGTACTGCCTTAGCTCTAGGTGCTCTTGCTCCCTCTGATGCTATCATGTACTGAGAGTACGAAGGAACTCTTTGAGCAAGTGGAACTGCAGTGTAGTATGCAGAAACATAGTAAGCAAATCTAGAGGTCTAATGGATAACCTCTGCCTATGATCTCTGAACCTCACCATGAAGCTCAATGCACTATCTATCTACCTCTAGATATCTCTCCTCCTAGCGAGCACTACACACCTTCAGGTCCCAAACTTGTAATCTGAGCCTCCTCATGATCTCTTATGTAGTCAATGGAACATTGGGATTAGCATCTACCACTGGTATGTTAGTATCCTCAACAAGCTATTCCGTGGTCTCTATTCTCTATGCCTTACCACTTCTAACCTCTGCACCTAGATCAAAACTGGTATCCTCCTGTAAGGGATTAGTATCACCACCTACAACCTGCTCAACTACAAGTACCTCCTCAGTAGTACCAACACTACCTAAAGTACCACACTCTCCCCTAGTCCATCTCTGTACACCTATAGATCTACCTACTATGGAACTAGTGGGATGAGGGGGCCTCATCTATCCTAATGGTCTCTATGGAGGAGCCATCGCTCTCAGTATCAAAAGTGTGGGGTGTACAATCAGAACTTGTGTGGGTCTAGGACCCTATCTCATTGGAGCACCTATGACATCCATCACCTCCTCCGTGGAAGGTATCAACTCTGTAGGGTCAGAGAATCTATAAACAAGATGATCAGCAATCCATGCAATAAACCCATCTGTAACTCTGGCATCTGCAACCTGTGGTCTATACTCCCATTCTTTACCAATAATAGCATTGTACTCCTATGAATGCAAGGCATAAGAAAGCCTCAGGATCCATCCAAGTCTGATCTCACAAGCTATTCGAACATAAGTAGCATAATCCTATGGTGCATCCTACACTTGTCCATACTATCACCACACCCTGGTAATAAGAAATCTCTTCAATACAGAGGACAATCATCCTATCAGCACCTAGCTTTGAAAGAAGAAACTGAACTGCTCTCATGCAATAGGCCAAGGGTCAATCTCTAAATAGGGCCTCCATCATACAAATGTCATATCATTAAGAGACTATCTCTAGTACTCTACATGGCCCATGTGCCCATTGTAAGGAAACTCAGGTGCGGAAACAGCTTCCTACCCTAATCTCTATAGGAGAGTATTGTGAAAATTCTTATAAATCCTTACAATTTCAGATTCATTAACTACTTTAACAAAGATATTGCAACCACATACCATACATAGAGAAAAATAGAGAATGACACAATGATATACCCTAGGGAAAACCTTTTGGTAAAAAACCCCAGCACTCCAAAACCTGCACAATGTATTATCTTCAACACAAAGATTACAATACACTTGCAATGCAAGTTCTTTCAAGAGATGAGAGACAAAGCCAACAAGACTTAAACTTCTGTTATATCTCTCCCATAAGAGCAGCATCATATATATAGACTCCTCTAGACCCAAAAATAGGCACAACCACCAAGACCCATGCACAAAGCCACATGTACATAGTTGTTACATGCAATCCCAAGAATAGGCGTCCATCCCTAGAATAGACTATGATAGCTTGTCATAGAATCTACCAAAAATAACGGTCACAAGAGAAGTGTAAGAGAATCTATCATACCAACCTATTTTTGGCATATTCTCTTACACACACCAACCACTTCTTCTTGGGCACCCAAATAGGCCCTAGTCATAAGATGCTTTTACACCTATCATAGCACATTCCTTAAATAGTTCTTACACATCATAGGAATCCATCATGACCGTTTCAGTCATGATCTCCTTATGCACAAGATGCCGACACATCAAGTAGAGTGACACATCAACATGCCAACTAGACATGTACACTCACACTTAATTACATTATTTGCAAAAAATACATTTACAAAATAAATAATAAGAATAGGAATTATCCAAGGTTGAGACACCTTATTCCTAACATTCTCCCACTTGTTGAACACCTTGTAAGAGCAACAGGAACATAATAGGAACTTTAACCGCTATAGGCCAAAAGGCCCATAGACTCCGAACACCATCTAAACTTCTCAGTGCCCACTGGTTTCATTAATGCATCTGCAACATTCTTCACAGTATCTACCTTCTCCAAATTTACCTTTCCATCTTCCACCATATCTCTCACAAAGTGAAACTGCACATCAATGTGCTTCGTTCTGGCATGGAAAGTTGGATTCTTTGCAAGGCAAATAGTGCTTTGACTGTCACACCAAATAGTAATCTATTCTGCATCAACACCAACATCAGAACACAATCTTCTAAGCCAAATAGCTTCTTTAAAAGCATGAGTAGCAGTCATGTACTCAGCTTCTGTAGTGGACAAAGCAACCACAGGTTGTCGCTTACTCATCCAACTGATGGCACCACCAAACATAGTGAACACATAAGCACTGGTGGATCTCCTACTATCAATATCACGTACCCAATCTGAATCCAAAAACCCATGAATACAAACTAAATGTGGAGATCTAGAAGAGTTACCATGATAACATATGGAGTAATCTGATGTACCCCTCAAATATCTAAATACTCGCTTAACTGCATCCCAATGTACCCGTCCAGGATTAGCCATAAACTAACTCAGGACTCCCACTACTTGGGCAATGTCTGGTCTAGTACAAACCATAGCGTACATAAGACTACCAACTGCACTAGCATAAGGTACTCTACTCATGTCCTCCACCTCACTAGGAGATTTTGGACAATCATCTACAGATAACTTTGTTCCCATAGAAATAGGAACACATAGTGGTCTACAATATGCCATGCTGAACCTATCCAACACAGACTTCACATACTTACTCTGACTCAACCAAAATTTTCTATTAGACCTATCTCTACTGATTTCCATACCCAAGATGTACCTAGCTGCCCCAAGATCTTTCATCTCAAACTATGTTGATAACTGAGATTTAAAATCAGAAATCATACCCTTACCCTTCCCAAACAACAACATATCATCAACATATAATGCAACAATAAGAAGGCGATAATTTTCAACTCTGAAATAAACATAATGATCTGATTTTGATCTTACAAATCCAACTGACAACACAAAGGCATCAAACTTAAGGTACCACATCCTAGGAGATTGCTTCAAACCATATAGAGATTTCTTTAATTTGCAAACTAAGGATTCTTTACCTTTAACAATGTAGTGCTCAGGCTGTGACATATAAATCTCTTCCTCCAAATCACCATGAAGGAAAGCTGTCTTCACATCCATCTGTTCTATCTCTAAATCATATGATGCAGTAAGAGATAATAGAAATCTAATAGATGTCAACTTTGCAACAGGAGAGAATATTTCACCATAATCTATTCCCTCTACCTATGAATACCCCTTTACAACCAATCTAGCTTTGTACCTTTCAACACTGCCATCTGCACAAAATTTCTTCTTGAACACCCATTTACAGCTAACAGATTTTCTCCCTTTAGGCAAAGGTACAAGGTCCCAAGTTTTGTTTTTCTCCAATGAAGCCATCTCATCATCCATAGCCTCAATCTAGGAACCTTCATCTTCCATGCCCAAAGCCTCTTTCATAGATCTAGGCTCATTAGTGTTAGTAATCAAAGCAAAGGCACAACTGGAATCTAACATAGAATAACCAAACTTTTTTGGTTGCTTTCTTTCTCTCATGGATCTCCTCAAGGGCTGAGGTTGAGGTTGTTCTTCCTCTTCTTCCGAACTATCAGAGCTACTAGAGCTCTCCTCATCATTAGACCCAACATGGTCTCTTTGTTCAGTCTTCTCAGGGGTAGGAGGCAACTGAACAACATCTTTTTCCTTTTCTTTTTCATCTCATTGTAGCACAATAGGAGAAGATGTTAGCTCTCTGAAAATAACATTTCTACTATACAACACCTTACTAGTCACAGGATCCCAAAGCTTGTATCCTTTCACACTAGCACTATATCCGATGAAAATACATTTAACGGCTTTGTTTTCCAACTTAGAACTTTTCTCCTTTGGAACATGTGTATAAGCTTCACAACCAAAAACATGAAGATGTCTAATTGAAGGCTTCTTACCAGACCACACCTCCATGAGTGTCTTACCAACAAGGGTTGATGTAGGAGATCTGTTAACTAGATAGCAAGCAGTGGCCACAACTTCGGCCCAAAACCTTTGTTCTAAACTAGCTCCACTAAGCATACTCCTAGCCTTCTCCATCAGTGTCCTGCTCATTCTCTCTGCAACTCCATTTTGTTGTGGGGTATAAGGAGTTGTCTTATGCCTCTCGATACCTTGTTCTTTATAGAACTGTTCAAACTCTACTGAGCAAAACTCACCACCATTGTCAGTTCTCACACACTTAATCTTCTTACTAGTCTGATTCTCTATAAGAGCTTTAAATTCCTTGAACTAACTAAAGACTTGTGTCTTACTTTTAAGGAAATAAATCCACATCCTTCTACTATAATCATCTATGAAAGATACAAAAAATATATACTTGGAGATTGAAGGAACTTTTACAGGACCAAATACATCAGAATGAATAAGATCCAAAACATCAGAAGATTTGTGAGAACTAGAGTAAAACTAAACACGATTTTGTTTACCATAGACATAGTGTTCACAGAAGTTGAACTCAAGATTGCAATCATTTAACCCCTCAACGAGATTTTTATTTTTCAGGGTTCTGAGACCCTTTTCACCAATGTGGCCAAATCTCATTGCCACAACATTGTCTTTTCTGTAGGAAGCTTACCTTCCAAAGTATTTGCACTACCATCAGAACCAATATCCACAGACTTCTTCACTACTTGTTTAGATGGTGAGGATGAAGAACTATTACATAGAGGAATACATGCATCTAGCTGAAATAAGGTACCTCTCCTAGTACCCCTTGCAAGCACTATCGATCCTCTTATCATCGTGCATCCTTCTTTCAAAAAAACAACTTGCACACCTACATCATTCAGCATATTTATAGATAATAGGTTTCATGCCAAACTCAGAATGTGCATAACTCTGTTGATTCCCTTTACTCATCCATCAGGAAATTTGATAGTGACCCTTCCGCATCCAACTATCTTTAGGTGAGAATCATCACCCAAGTACACCTTTCCACCATCGAACTCTTCATATTTTGAGAACCAGTTTCGATGAGAGGTCATGTGAAAAGATGCACCCGAGTCAACCAACCACACATCATCAAATGCATGGGCTGCCAAAGATGTGATGAATGCATTGCCATCTTCTTGAGACCTTTCTGAAGCTGAATCTGAACCTTTCTTCTTCTTCTTTGGCTCTTTGCAGTCTTTACGGAAGTGCCCAGATTTATCACAGTTCCAACATTTAGCCTTGGACTTATTGGAAGTCTTTGACTTCCCACGGGATTTGGATCTACCCTTATTGTCAGACTTATTGTCATTTTTCTTCCCTCTTTCAGTGGATCTCCCATGAATAGCAAGGGCTTCTTTTTCTGAAATGGAAGCCTTTCTCCACATCTCCTCTGATAGTAGTGAAGACACCACATCATCCATTTTGAAGGTGACTAAAGTGCTTCCGAGAGCCATCAAAAGATGCTCCCATGAATCCGGTAAAGAACACAAAAGTGTGTAGCAACGATCCTCCTCCTCTAACTTGACACCAACTGATGTGAATTGTGCAGCCAACAGATTAAATGCATTTAAATGATCCGTTAAGGATCCACCTTCCTCCATTCGTAGAGAGTACAAATTCTTCCTCAAGAACAACTTGTTCACCAGAGATTTAGCCAGATACATGGCCGCAAGTCTTTCCCATAAACTATTTGTGGTTTTCTCATCTAGAACATTGAGGAGAAATCCATCGGTTAAACAGAGTCTTATGAGACCCTTAGCTTTACAGTCTTTGATATCCCAATCTGCTTGAGCTATAGTTGCTGGTCTTATAGCATTTGAAGTCACTTCCCATAGGTCACGATCTTCCAACATGTCTTCCATCTTGAGTTTCCACAACTCAAAATTAGTGCCATTAAATTTCTCCACCTCCATTCTTCCATATGATGAACTTGCCATCTCAATCTGCAAATAAGATTCAGAATGCTCTACAAAAAACTCCCACTCAAACTTGAGATCAGCTCAAAAAACTCTACCCAACAACTAGGATCAAAAGTTGATCAAGCTCTGATACCACTTGTAAGGAAACTCAGGTGCAGAAATAGCTTCCTATGCTAATCTCTATAGGAGAGTATTGTGAAAATTCTTATAAATCCTTACAATTTCAGATTCATTAACTATTTTAACAAAGATATTGCAACCACATACCATACATACAGAAAAATAGAGAATGACACAATGATATACTCTAGGAAAAACCTTTCGGTAAAAAACCCTAGCACTCCAAAACCTGCACAATGTATTATCTTCAACAAAAAGATTACAATACACTTGCAATGCAAGTTCTTTTAGGAGATGAGAGACAAAGCCAACAAGACTTAAACTTCTATTATATCTCTCCCATAGGAGCAACATCATATATATAGACTCCTCTGGACCCAAAAATAGGCACAACCACCAAGACCCATGCACAAAGCCACATGTACATAGTTGTTACATGCAATCCCAAGAATAAGTGTCCATCCCTAGAATAGACTATGACAGCTTGTCATAGAATCTGCCAAAAATAACGGTCACAAGAGAAGTGTAAGAGAATCTATCATACCAACCTATTTTTGGCATATTCTCTTACACACACCAACCACTTCTTCTTGGGCACCCAAATAGGCCCTAGTCATAAGATGCTCTTACACCTGTCATAGTACATTCCTTAAATAGTTCTTACGCATCATAGGAATCCATCATGACCATTTCAGTCATGATCTCCTTACGCACAAGATGCCAACACATCAAGTGGAGTGACACATCAACATGCCAACTAGACATGTACACTCACACTTAATTACATTATTTGCAAAAAATACATTTACAAAATAAATAATAAGAATAGGAATTATCCAAGGTTGAGACACCTTATTCCTAACACCCATGTATGACATATCCAACATAAATATATATTACATGCTCCTACGGCTGCCTCTGTGACTGACACACTGGTCTCAAAACTGAGATGTACTCCCACACCTAGATCTGTAAAACTAGAGCACCAACAACAAAAGTCTTTCTCTCTTGATACACTACCTCATGCATCTTAGAGAACATGTGGGCCAAAAGACATTAGACCTAGGCTAACTCAGACGAAGTCACCATCAGATGTACAACCATCGGGGCCCAACCCATTAGAAGACCGTTCTATTGATAGTTAGACATGATGATACCGTAGATCATCTTGACAATAATACACTCCAATCTATGAGACTATCCATAATGCTATACTAGGGTCTCCCATGAAATAGAACTAGTCAACTGAGTGTCATCTCCGAAGAGACATCTAAAGGCTAATAATCTAGAGTTTCCTAAACTCACATAAGCTAGACGCTGACTACTATGGAATGGAATATGTAGAATCCTGTAAACATCCTCTGGAGTCATAATGAGCTCTCCAGTGGGTAGATGAAATGTCTACATCTCTGAATGAAACCTCTCTATCAGTGCAGTCAAGAGTCCATGGTTTACCCTAATCTTGGGTAAATGGATCAGATACTCAAAACTGCAAGAAGAAAGATGTACTCTCATCTGATCAGGCAAGGAAACATAGAGTCTATGCATAGATGGATGTGAGATGCATACATGAACATAAGGATATATGACATACACAACAAAAAAATCAGGAACCCTATCAGTATTTTGGTTGAAAAATAGGCTACACATACATGAATGGAACATTTTTCTATTTCAGAAGGTAGATCAAAGACTCAGTAATCAAGCTCAAAGTTCAAAAAATTCAAAATTTTTCCCCAGAAATGAGTTTTGGGCTCACTATTTTTCAAACAACAATGTAGATTGGCAGAAAAAATTGTATGAGTTTTAATTGGTTACCATACGACAAATCATGATGATACAACACTGTGTATCTCCTCGTATGAGTTAGGAGGGACCCGATGAAATGTCATACGACTCTTGGGTCCCTCTCATACGAGTCTTGGGGGTTAATGATACAACAATCTAACTAGAGTTTAAAAGTTGTACAAGCCTAGAAAGACAGTCGTATGAGTTTTCTTGTATGTAAAACATTAAAAGTTGAAAACGTACGAAACAAATGCTAAAAATGCTATAAACAAAAAAATTAACTTTTTAGAGAAGCACAGAGGTCCACCTACCGGATGTCCATACTATCAAGGTCTTTGATGCCTCTGGCTATACTCAAAATGGTGAGAAGACACAGGTACCTTTATTTCTACCATTTTCTTGCTCAGAGGGCTCCACAAGGTTTTCAAATGTCAATGGTGAAAATGAATTGAAAATGACCCTTCTGGCCTTTATATAGCTTTTGACCTAATTTTCAAAAGTGCTCCATTTTTCATGAAAATTGCACCCCTGGCTAATTTCGACGTTCTGAACCCATTTTCGGGATCAAAATTGAAATCTGAGATCATTTACTATGTCAAAATCATGATTTAAAATTTTTGAACCCAGGATGTCTGACTGCTTGCATAATCAACCTTCAATCATCACATAAATCTAGAATTCAACTTAACTGATTATCTTACACCAAACTATCAAAATTTCAACTTGGTCAACTATGGTCAACTCATGGTCAAACCTAGTCAAACTTGGTCTTTAGGACCTCCAAAAGATGCAGAATGCATTCTCGAATGTGTATAACCACTTCTCAAATCAATTAACATGCTTCTAAACTACAACGTTGACTTTTCTTGTCAGATTTCAATTTTTATCCCGAAGGGGGCATGGTATTACACATCATTCAAAGTCTATAATCTAAATTTGTAATCAAATTTTTCTTTAGTAATCAAGACAACAACCACATCTAGTTGTTGATGCATCAAAAATCTATCATCTCTTGGGGCAAATCTGTTGCAATCTGGTATCCTAAATCTATCTTGTAAATTGTATCAGATTTTTATAACTATTAGTTCATTAGTGTCATTTCCTTGTTTCTTTGTAATTGATGGGTTCAAGATGTGATACCAATATGATTCATACAAGGACATTCAGGTTTGGAATCAGTCACTCACTTCTTCACAATCATAAGGTTCAGAATCAGGCATTTTGGCACTTTTTTTTAATCACCGGTTCATTGTTGATATAGCTAGCATCATCTCGATTCCTGGTCATTCTGGGCCTAGGTCGGTATCTCTTTTTCCAAATCCTTTAATCAATTTCTATCTCAGAATCAGTTAATCTTTCAAATCTTTCAAATCATTTTTATACCACAAAAATGGGCTATAGGTTCATTAACCTCCTACATCTTCAATTCGAATGAAATCGACATCAAAGTCCTAACGTAAGACACATCTGCACATTATCAAATTTTAATTGATTTTATCCTAAATTTTGCATCGAGGAATATTCATAGTAATATTCCTACTTATCCTAATTATCTTTAATTTAATTATTATTTGGTGATAAATCCTATTTATCCTAAAGTTTGATTAATTGAATATTCTGAATATTTAATTAATTGGATTTAATATAGCCACTTAATTATTTAATTAAATTTAATTGTAATTATTCCTAAATTTTATTATTTAATTTTGACAATAAATCAAAAATCTCATGACTAATTGATTAAATTCCTATTTAATTAATTAAAGTCAGTTGTCAATTTTTAATAATATAGTTTTTTAATAAAGTTTGATTTAATAATTGATTAACCCATAAATCAATTGTTTTAATTTCAAAAATCAATTAAGTTGAGAATAAATCACTTTATTTATTTAATTAATTCATAACTAATTGTGCACATTCAAAGAGCAGTTAAACTCAAAATCAGGAAATCCATGCAAGTTGTTAACTTTTGGAAACTCAACACTCTATTTTGAGTTCAAAGATGATCTAAACTTCTTATTTGAGTTAAAAAGTTGTTCTTGCATGCTTTTGCATGATTTTGTGAGTTAATTATTTTTAATTTCCTGATAATTCAAAAATCAACCTGAGTTTATCAAGAGTGATTTATGGCTTTTCTATTACATCCTCAAAGCCCTAGATTTCTATAAAACCAAGGCTCAGCTCTTCATAATTACAACACTCAAATTTGCACAATTACTCTGGCGAATTGGTGATTGAAGGATTGAGCATTTGCGACAGGCGATTTGTGAGATCTTTCATAGTTGATCATTTAGCTTTTGCATAGTTTCTTATTCATAGTTTCATACTCATTCATAGCATTTTTAGATCAAATCTGCATTCCAATTTCATTCATTCTAGATCAATTTCATACAGTTTTCCATATTATTGCACATAAAATCCAAAAATATAGCTTAATCTACATTCATATAGTTTTCATTCTTTGCATTCAAATCTTTCATTTAGGTGTTGCATTGTCACTGGTCTCGGTTTGATCTGAGAGTATCATACTCGCACCTACTAGAAGGAAGTAAATCGCCTGGTTAGTTTAGTTTCCATTTCATTGCACAATTTTGGTTTTTGGCTAACCTCTAATGTTTTACTAAAGTAATGTGTTTACAACTAGGTACAAAATTCACACACACAAAGACCACTTTCACCAAACTTGGAAACGGTCATATTTTTAGCTAGGAATACTGAGATGAGTTCCTTGCTTTGACTAAACTTTGGTTGTCCGTATCTTAAGAAAATAGGCTCTATTTTTCAAGATTCAAGGTGTTTTTTGGTTCATCTCGACGAGATCTTTGATTTGAGATCACTTTCACAAGATTTGGAAATGGTCAAATTTTTAGTTACGAACACTGAATTGACTTTCTTGCTTTAACCAAAATTTGATCATTTGTATCTTGAGAAAATAGGCTCTATGTTTCAAGATTCAAGCTATTTTTTGGTTCATTTCAATGAGATCTTCCATTTTAAACCACTTTCATCAGGTTAGGAAATGGTCATATTTTTAGCTATGAACACTGAACTAAATTTCTTGCTTTAACCAAACTTTGACTGTCCGTATCTTGAGAAAATAGGCTCTATATTTCATGATTCAAAGTGTTTTTTTGTTCATCTTGATGAGATCTTTGATTTGAGACCAATTTTACCAAATTTGGAAATGGTTAAATTTTTAGGTACGAACACTGAACCGACCTCCTTTCTTTGACCAAACTTTCAGCATCTATATCTTGAAAAAAGAGGCTCTATTTTTAAAGATTCAAGATGTTTTTTGGTTCATCTCGACAAAATCTTCAATTTGAGACCACTTTAACCATATTTGGAAATTATTAACTTTTTAGCTATGAACACTGAACTGATTTTCTTCCTTTGACCAAACTTTGATCATTTATATCTTAAGAAAAAAGGCTCCATTTTTAAAGATTCAAGGTGTTTTATGGTTCATCTTGACGTGATCTTTGATTTCAGACCACTTTCAATAGATTTGGAAATAGTGAAATTATTAGCTACAAACACTGAACTAACTTTTTTTCTTTGACCAAACTTTGACCATCTGTATCTTGAGAAACTAGGCTCCATTTTTCAAGATTCAAGGTGTTTTTTGGTTCATCTCGACGAGATCTTCCATTTGAGACCACTTTAACCAAATTTGGAAATAGTGTAATTTTTAGCTACAAACACTAAACTAACTTCCTTTCTTTGACCAAACTTTGATTGTTTGTATCTTGAGAAAATAGGCTCTATTTTTAAAAATTCAAGGTGTTTTTTGGTTCATCTTGATGAGATCTTCGACATGAGGCCACTTTCACCATATTTGAAAATGTTCAAATTTTTAGCTACGAACATTGAACTAGCTTCCTTTTTTTGACCAAACTTTGACCATCTGTATCTTGAAAAATAGGCTCCATCTTTCAAAATTCAAGGTGTTTTTTGGTTCATCTTGATGAGAATTTTTATTTGAGACCACTTTCACCAAATTTGGAAACAGTCAAATTTTTAGCTACAAACACTGAATTGACTTTCTTTGACCAAAGTTTGACCATCAGTATCTTGAGAAAATAGGCTTCCTTTTTCAAGATTCAAGTTGTTTTTAGGTTCATCTTGATGAAATGTTCGATTTGAGACCACTTTCACCTAATTTGGAAATGTTCAAATTCTTAGCTACAAATGTTGAACTGACTTCCTTGATTTGACAAAACTTTGACCATCCATATCTTGATAAAATAGGCTCCATTTTTCAAGATTCAAGGTGTTTTTTGGTTCATCTTGAGGAGATCTTTAATTTGAGAAAACTTTTCTCAAATTTGAAAATAGTCAAATTTTTGGCTACGAAAACTTAACTAACTTGCTTGCTTTAACCAAACTTTGATCATCCGTATCTTGATAAAATAGCCTCCATTTTTCAAGATTCAAGGTGTTTTTTGGTTCATCTTGATGAGATATTCCATTTGAGACAACTTTTAGCAAATTTGAAAATGGTCAAATTTTTAGCTACGCACACTGAACTAACTTCCTTACTTTGACCAAAGTTTGATCGTCCGTATCTTGAGAAAATAGGCTCTATTTTTCAATATTCAAGTTATTTTTTGGTTCATCTGGATGAGATCTTCGATTTGAGACCACTTTCACCAGATTTGGAAACTGTCATATTTTTAGCTATGAGCACTAAACTAATTTTCTTGCTTTGACCAAACTTTGACCATTCATATCTTGAGAAAATAGGCTCCATTTTTCAAGATTCAAGGTTTCTTTTGGTTTGTCTCAAAGAGATCTTCGATTTGAGACCACTTTCTCTAGATTTGAAAATGGTCAAATATTTAGATACAAACATTGAACTGAATTCCTTTCTTTCACAAAACTTTGACCATCTATATCTTGAGAAAATAGGTTCCATTTTGAAAGATTCAAGGTTTTTTTTGGTTCATCTTGATGAGATCTTCAATTTGAGACTACATTCACCAGATTTGGAAATGGTCAAATTTTTATCGATGAACATTGAACTGACTTCCTTTTTTTGACCAGACTTTGACCATCTATATCTTGAGAAAACATACTTCATTTTTTAAGATTCAAGGTGTTTTTTAGTTCATCTTGATGAGATGTTGAAAAAAAGAGCCTCTCTT
This sequence comes from Chamaecyparis obtusa, assembly GCA_027943335.1. Classification (NCBI taxonomy): domain Eukaryota; kingdom Viridiplantae; phylum Streptophyta; class Pinopsida; order Cupressales; family Cupressaceae; genus Chamaecyparis; species Chamaecyparis obtusa. Next base: position 2,133,372 of record BSBK01000944.1, read on the forward strand.
CTCAAGATACAGATGGTCAAAGTTTCATCAAATAAAGGAAGTCAGTACAATGTTTGTAGCTAAAAATTTGACCATTTTCAAATTTGGTGAAAGTGGCCTCAAATTGAAGATCTTGTTAAGATAAACCAAAAAAACACCTTGAATCTTGAAAAATAGAGCCTCTCTGATCAAGATACGAATAGTCAAAGTTTCATCAAAGCAAGGAAGTCAGTACAGTGTGCGTAGCTAAAAATTTAACCATTTCAAAATCTATTGAAAGTGGTCTCAAATTAAAGATCTCATCAAGATGAACCAAAAAAAAACTTGAATCTTGAAAAATGGAGCCTCTCTTCTCAAGATACGGATGGTCAAAGTTTGGTCAAAACAAGGAAGTCAGTACAGTGTTCCTAGCTAAATATTTTACCATTTCTAAATCTATTAAAAGTGGTCTCAAATTGAAGATCTTGTCGAGATGAACCGAAAAACACCTTGAATCTTAAAAAATTGAGCCTCTCTTCTCAAGATACAGCTGTAAAAAGTTTGGTCAATGCAAGGAAGTCAGTACAGTGTCTGTAGCTAAAAATTTAACCATTTCCAAATCTGGTGAAAGTGGTCTCAAATCAAAGATCTCATTGAGATGAACAAAAAAACACCTTGAATATTGAAAAATGGAGCCTCTCTTCTCAAGATAGGAATGATCAACATTTGGTCAAAGCAAGGAAGTCAGTACAGTGTTCATAGGTAAAAATTTTACCATCTCCAAATCTAGTGAAAGTGGTCTCAAATCGAAGATCTCATCAAGATGAACCAAAAAACACCTTGAATCTTGATAAATGGAGCCTCTGTTCTCAAGATACGAATTGTCAAAGTTTGGTCAAATTAAGAAAGTCAACACAGTATTCGTAGCTAAAAATTTGATCATTTTCAACTCTCGTGAAAGTGGTCTCAAATCGAAGTCTCATCAAGATGAACCAAAAAATACCTTGAATCTTGAAAAATGGAGACTCTCTTCTCAAGATACGGACGGTTAAAGTTTGGTCAAAGGAAGGAAGTCAATATAGTGTTCATAGCTAAAAATTTGACCATTTCCAAATCTGGTGAAAGTGGTCTGAAATTAAAGATCTCGTTGAGATGAACCAAAAAATGCCTTCAATCTTGAAAAATGGACCCTCTCTTCTCAAGATATGGATGGTCAAAGTTGGGTCAAAGAAAGGAAGTCAGTACAGTGTCCATAGCTAAAAATTTGACTATTTCTAAATTTGGTGAAAGTGGTCTCAAATCAAAGATCTCATCGAGATAAACAAAAAATCACCTTGAATCTTAAAAAATTGAGCTTCTCTTCTCAACATATAGATGGTCAAAGTTTGGTCAAAGTAAGGAAGTTTGCAAAGTGTTTGTAGCTAAAAATTTAACTATTTCAAAATTTGGTGAAAGTGGTCTCAAATCAAAGATCTCGTTGAGATGAACCAAAAAACACCTTGAACCTTGAAAAAAAGAGACTCTCTTCTTCAGATACAGATAGTCAAAGTTTGGTCAAAGAAAGGAAGTTAGCACAATGTTCGTAGCTTAAAATATGACCATTTCAAAATCTAGTGAAAGTAGTCTTAAATCAAAGATCACATCGAGATGAACCAAAAAACACCTTGAATCTTGAAAAATGGAGCCTCTCTTTTCAAGATACGGATGATCAAAGTTTTTTCAAAGAAATGAAGTAAGAATAGTGTTCGTAGCTAAAAATTTAACAATTTCTAAATCTGGTGAATGTGGTTAAAGTAAGGAAGTTAGTATAGTGTTTATAGCTAAAAATTTTACCATTTGCAAATCTGGTGAAAGTTGTCTCAAATCAAAAGATCATGTTGAGATGAACAAAAAACATATTAAATCTTGAAAAATAGAGCTTCTCTTCTCAAGATACGAATGGTCAAAGTTTGGTCAAAGCAAGGAAGTCAGTATAGTGTTCGTAGCTAAAAAATTTGATGATTTTCAAATATGGTCAAAATGGTCTCAAATCAAAGATCTCATCGAGATGAACCAAAAAACACCTTGAATCTTGAAAATGAAGCCTCTCTTCTCAAGATACAAATGGTCAAAGTTTTGTCAAAGCAAGGAATTCAATACATTTTTGTACCTAAAAATTTGACCATTTTCAAATCTAGTGAAAGTGGTCTCAAAGTGAAGATATCATTGAGATGAACTCAAAAACACCTTGAATCTTGAAAAATCAAGCCTCTCTTCTCAAGATACTAATGGTCAAAGTTTGGTCAAAGAAGGGAAGTCAATACAATGTTCATAGCTAAAAATTTCATCATTTTCAAATCTAGTGAAAGTGGTCTCAAATCGAAGATCTCGTCGAGATGAACCAAAAAACACCTTGAATCTTGAAAAATGAAGCCTCTCTTATCAACATACAAATGGTAAAAGTTTGGTCAAAGCAAGGAAGTCAGTACTGTGATCATAGCTAAAAATTTGACCATTTCCAAATCTAGTGAAGGTCATCTCACATTGAAGATCTCATCGAGATGAACTAAAAAACACCTTGAAGCTTGAAAGATAGAGCCTCTATTCTCAAGATAAGGATGGTAAAAGTTTGTTCAAACCAAGAAAGTCAGTACAATGTTTGTACCTAAAAATTTGACCATTTCCAAATCTTGTGAAAGTGGTCTCAAATTGAAGATCTAATAGAGATGAACCAAAAAACACCTTGAATCTTGAAAAATGAAGCCTCTCTTCTCAAGATACCGACAATCAAAGTTTTGTCAAAGCAAGGAAGTCAATACTGTGTTCATAGCTAAAAATTTGGCCATTTCCAAATCTAGTGAATGTGGTCTCAAATCAAAAATCTCGTCAAGATAAACCAAAAAACACCTTGAAACTTGAAACATGGAGCCTCTCTTTTCAAGATACAGAAGGTCAAAGTTTTGACAAAGCAAGGAAGTCAGTACAGTGTTTGTAGCTAAAAATTTGGTCATTTCCAAATTTGGTGAATATGGTCTCAAATCAAAGATCTCGTTGACATAAATGAAAAAATGCCTTGAATCTTGAGAAATGTAGCGTCTCTTCTCAAAATATAGATGGTCAAAGTTTGGTCAAAGAAATGAAGTCAGTATAGTGTTCGTAGCTAAAAATTTGACCGTTTTCAAATCTGCTGAAAGTGGTCTCAAATCAAAGATCTCATCGAGATGAACCAAAAAACACCTTGAATCTTAAAAATAGGAGCCTCTCTTCTCAAGATACCAACGGTTAAAGTTTGGTCAAAGCAAGGAAGTCAGTACAATATTCGTAGCTAAAAATTTGACTATTTCCAAAACTGGTTAAAGTGGTTTCAAATTGAAGATCTCGTCGAGATGAACCAAAAAACACCTTAAATTTTTTGAAATGGAGCCTCTCTTCTCAAGATACAAATGGTCAAAGTTTCATCAAAGCAAGGAAGTCAGTATAGTGTTCGTAGTTAAAAATTTGACCGTTTCCAAATCTGGTGAAAGTGGTATCAAATCGAAGATCAAGTTGAGATGAACCAAAAAACACCTTGAATCTTGAAAAACAAAACCTCTGTTCACAAGATACAGACTGTCAAAGTTTGGTCAAAGCAAGGAAGTTAGTACATTGTTTGTAGATAAAAATTTGGCCGTTTCCAAATTTCATGAAAGTGGTCTCAAATCAAAGATCTTGTCGAGATGAACAAAAAAACACCTTGAATTTTAAAAAATGGAGCCTCTCTTCTCAAGATACAGATGGTCAAAGTTTGGTCAAAGCAAGGAAGTCAGTACAATGTTTGTAGCTAAAAATTTGACGATTTCCAAATCAAGTGAAAGTGGTCTCAAATCGAAGATCTCGTCAAGATGACCCAAAAAACACCTTGAATCTTAAAAAATGGATCCTCTCTTCTCAAGATAAAAATGCTCAAAGTTTTGTAAAAGCAAGGAAGTTAGTGCAATGTTCATAGCTAAAAATTTGACCATTTCCAAATCTAGTGAAAGTGGTCTCAAATAGAACATCTCGTCATGAAAAACTCAAAAACACCTTGAATCTTGAAAAAGAGAGCCTCTCTTCTCAATATATGGACGATCAAAGTTTGGTCAAAGAAAATATTCATTATAGTGTTCATAGCTAAAAATTTGACCTTTTCCAAATCTGGTGAATGTGGTGTCAAATCAAAGATCTCATCGATATGAACCGAAAAACGCCTTGAATCTTGAAAAATAGAGCCTCTTTTCTCATGATATGGACGGTCAAAGTTTGGTCAAAGTAAAGAAGTCAGTACAATGTTCGTAGCTCAAAATTTGACCATTTCCAAATCTAGTCAAAGTGGTCTAAAATCGAAGATGTTATTGGGATGAATTAAAAAACACCTTGAATCTTTAAAAATGGAGCCTCTATTTTAAGGATACAGACGGTCAAAGTTTGTTCAAAGCAAGGAAGTTAGTACAGTGTTCGTAGCTAAAAATTTGACCATTTTCAAATGTGGTCAAAGATCTCATTGAGATGAACCAAAAAACACCTTGAATCTTGAAAAAGAGATACTCTTTTCTCAAGATACGGACAGTCAAACTTTGGGAAAAGTAAGGAAGTCAGTACAGTGTTCGTAGCTAAAAATTTAATCATTTCCAAATCTTGTGAAAGGGGTCTTAAATCAAAGATCTCGTCGAGATGAACAGAAAAACACTTTGATTCTTAAAAAATAGAACCTCTCTTCTCAAGATATGGATGATCAAAGTTTGGTCAAAGCAAGGCAGTCAATACAATGATAGTAGCTAAAAGTTTGACCATTTATAAATCTGGTGAAAGTAGTCTCAAATCAAAGATCTTGTCGAGATGAACCAAAAAACACCTTGAATCATGAAAAATAGAGCCTCTCTTCAGAAGATACAGACGGTCAAAGTTTGGTCAAAGAAAGGAAGTCAGTACAGTGTTTGTAGCTAAAAATTTGATCATTTCCAAATCATGTGAAAGTGGTCTTATATCAAAGATCCTGTCAAGATGAACCAAAAAACACCTTGGATCTTAAAAATGGAGCCTCTCTTCTCAAGATACGAATGGTCAAAGTTTGGTGAAATGAAGGATGTCAGTATAGTGTTCGTAGCTAAAAATGTGACCATTTCCAAATATGGTGAAATGGGTCTCAAATCAAAGATCCTATCGAGATGAACCAAAACACACCTTGAATATTAAAAAATGGAGCCTTTCTTCTCAAGATACGGACGGTCAAATTTTGGTCAAATCAAGGAAGTCAGTACAGTGTTTGTAGCTAAACATTTGACTATTTCCAAATTTGTTGAAAGTGGTCTCAAATCAAAGATCTTATCGAGATGAACCAAAAAACACCTTGAATGTTGAAAAATGGAGCCTCTCTTCTCAAGATACAAATGGTCAAAGTTTGGTCAAAGAAAGGAAGTCAGTACAATGTTCATATTTAAAAATTTGACCATTTTAAAATTTGGTGAAAGTGGTCTCAAATCAAAGATCTCGTAGAAATGAACTAAAAAAAACCTTGAATCTTGCAAAATGGAGCCTCTCTTCTCAAGAGACGGGTGGTCAAATATTGGTTAAAGCAAAGAAGTTAGTACAGTGTTCCTAGCTAAAAAATTGGCTATTTCCAAATCTGGTTAAAGTGGTCTCAAATCAAGGATCTTGTCCAGATGAACCAAAACACACCTTAAATTTTGAAAAAATGAGCCTCTCTTCTTAAGATACAGACGGTCAAAGTTTGGTAAAAGAAGGGAAGTTAGTGTAGTGTCGGTAGCTAAAAATTTGACCATTTCCAAATCTGGTGAAAGTGGTCTTTAATCAAAGATCTCATTGAGATAAACCAAGAAACACCTTGAATCTTGAAAAATATAGCCTTTCTTCTCAAGATACAGACATTCAAAGTTTGGTCAATGCAAGGAAGTCAGCACATTGTTTGTAGCTAAAAATTTGACAATTTCCAAATCTGGTGAAAGTCATCTCAAATCAAAGATCTCATCGAGATGAACCAAAAAACACCTTGAATCTTGAAAAATGGAGCCTCTCTTCTCAAGATACGGACTGTTTTCAAATCTGGTAAAAGTGGTCTCAAATTGAAGATCTCGTCAAGATAAACTGAAAAAAGCTTTGAATCTTAAAAAATAGACCCTCTCTTCTCAACATATGCATAGTCAAAGTTTGGTCAAACAAAAGAAGTGAGTATAGTGTTTGTAGCTAAAAATTTGACCATTTCCAAATCTGGTGAAAGTGGTCTAGAATCAAAGATCTCATCAAGATGAACCAAAAAACACTTTGAATCTTAAAAATCAAAGCCTCTCTTCTCAAGATACAAATCGTTAAAGTTTGGTCAAAATAAGGAAATCAGTACAGTGATCATTGTTAAAAATTTGTAGGTTTCCAAATCTGGTGAAGGTGGTCTCAAATCGAAGATCTCATCGAGATGAACCAAAAAACACCTTGAATCTTGAAAAAAACCTCTCTTCTCAAGATATGGACTGTCAAATTTTTGCCAAAGAAAGGAAGTCAGTATAGTGTTCATAGCTAAAAATTTGACCATTTCCAAATTTGGTGAAAGTGGTCTCAAATAAAAGATCTCATCAACATGAAATAAAAAACACCTTGACTATTGTCAAGATATTGACGATCAAAGTTTGGTCAAAGAAGGGAAGTCGATACAGTGTTTGTAGCTAAAACTTTGACTATTTCCAAATCTAGTGAAAGTGGTCTCAAATTGAAGATCTCGTCGAGATGAACCAAAAAACACCTTGAATCTTGAAAAATAGAGCCTATCTTCTCAAATTATGGATGGTCAAAATTTGGTCAAAGAAAAGAAGTCAGTACAGTATTTGTAGCTTAAAATTTGACTGTTTCTGAATCTAGTGAGAGTGGTCTCAAATCAAAGATATCATAAAGATGCACCAAAAAACACCTTGAATCTTGAAAACTGGAACCTCTCTTCTCAAGATACAGATGATCAAAGTTTGGTCAAAGCAAGAAAGTCAGTATAGTGTTCATAGCTAAAAAATTGAGTGCTTCCAAATATGGTGAAAGTGGTCTAAAATTGAAGATCTCGTCAAGATGAACCAAAAAACACCTTGAATTTTGAAAAATGGAGCCTCTCTTCTCAAGATACAGATGGTCAAAGTTTGGTAAAAGTAAGGACGTCAGTACAATATTCATAACTAAATATTTAGCTATTTCCAAATCTGGTGAAAGTCATCTCAAATGGAAGATCTCATCGAGATGAACCAAAAAACACCTTGAATCTTGAAAAATGGAGCCTCTCTTCTCAAGATACGGACAACCAAAGTTTGGTCAAAGAAGGGAAGTCAGTATAGTGTTTGTAACTAAAAATTTGACCATTTCTAAATTTGGTCAAATTGGTCTCAAATCAAAGATTTCATCAAGATGAACCAAAAAACACCTTGAATCTTAAAAAATGGAGCCTCTCTTCTCAAGATACAGATGGTCAAAGTTTGGTCGAAGCAAGGAAGTTAGAATAGTGTTCATAGCTAAAAATTTAGTCATTTCTAAATCTTGTGAAAGTGGTTTCAAATCAAAGATCTCGTCGAGATTAACTAAAAAACACCTTGAATCTTGAAAATTGGAGCCTCTCTTCTCATGATACAGATGTTCAAAGTTTGGTCAATGAAGGGAAGTCAGTACAGTGTTCGGAGCTAAAAATTTGACCGTTTCTAAATCTAGTGAAAGTGGTCTCAAAATGAAGATCTCGTCAAGATGAACCAAAAAACACCTTGAATCTTGAAAAATGGAGCTTCCTTTCTAGAAATATAGAAGGGAAAAGTTTGATCAAAGCAAGGAAGTCATTACAATGTTCATAACTAAAAATTTGACCATTTCCAAATTTGGTGAAAGTGGTCTCAAATTGAAGATCTTGTCGAGATGAATCAAAAAATACCTCGAATCTTGAAAAATAGAGCCTCTCTTCTCAAGATACAGACGATCAAAATTTGGTCAAAACAAGGAAGTCAGTACAGTGTTCATAGCTAAAACTTTGACCATTTCAAAATCTGGTGAAGGTGGTCTCAAATTGAAGATCTCATCGAGATGTAGCAAAAAACACCTTGAATCTTGAAAAATGGAGCCTCTCTTCTCAAGATATGGATAATTAAAGTTTGGTCAAAGCAAGGAAGTCAGTACACAGATCATAGCTAAAAATTTGACCATTTCCAAATCTAGTGAGAGTTGTCTCAAATCAAAGATTTTGTTGAGATGAACCAAAAAACACCTTGAATCTTGAAAAATAGAGCCTCTCTTCTCAAGATATGGACAGCCAAAGTTTGGTTAAAGCAAGGAAGTCAGTATAGTGTTTGTAGCTAAAAATTTGACCATTTTTGAATCTGGTGAAAGTGGTCTAAAATAAAAGATCTCATCAAGATGAACTAAAAAACAACTTGAATCTTGAAAAATTGAGCCTCTCTTGTCAAGAAACGGACGGTCAAATTTTTGTCAAAGCAAGGAAGTGAGTACAATATTCGTAACTAAAAAATTGACTGTTTCTAAATTTGGTGAAAGTGGTCTCAAATTGAAGATCTCATCGAGATGAACCAAAAACTACCTTGAATCTTGAAAAATGGAGTCTTTCTTCTCAAGACGAACAATCAAATTTTGGTCAAAGCAAGGAAGTCAGTACAGTGTTCATAGATAAAAATTTGACCATTTCTAAATCTGGTGAAAGTGGTCTCAAATCAAAGATCTCGTCGAGATGGACCAAAAAACACTTTTAATATTGAAAACTGGAACCTCTCTTCTCAAGATACGGAGATCAAAGTTTGGTCAAAGAAAGGAAGTAAATACAGTGTTCGTAGCTAAAAATTTGACCATTTCCAAATCTGGTAAAAGTGATCTCAAATAAAAAATCTTGTCGAGATGAATCAAAAAATACTTTGAATCTTGAAAAATAGAGCATCTCTTCTTAAGAAATGGCTAGTCAAAGTTTGTTCAAAGCAAGGAAGTCAGTACAATGTTCGTAGCTAAAAATTTGACTCTTTCCAAATATGGTGAAAGTGGTCTCAAATTGAAGATCTCATTGAGATGAACCAAAAAACACCTTGAATCTTTAAAAATGGAGCCTCCCTTCTCAAGACATGGATGGTCAAAGCCAAGAAGTTAGTACAGTGTTCGTAGCTAAAAATTTGACCGTTTCCAAATCTAGTGAAAGTAGTCTCAAATAAAAGATCTCATCTAGTTGAACCAAAAATCACTTTGAATGTTAAAAAAATGAGCCTCTCTTCTCAAGATATAGATGGTCAAAGTTTGATCAAAGCAAGGAAATCAGTACAATATTTGTAGGTAAAAATTTGACCATTTCAAAATATGGTGAAAGTGGTCTCAAATCAAAGATCTTGTCGAGAAGAAATAAAAAGTACCTTGAATCTTGAAAAATGGACCCTCTCTTCTCAAGATACGGACGGTCAAAGCTATTTCAAAGAAAGGAAGTGAGTGCATTGTTCATGATTAAAAATTTGACCATTTCCAAATCTAGTGAAAATAGTTTTAAATCGAAGATCTCATCAAGATGAACCAAAAAACACCTTGAATCTTGAAAAATAGAGCCTCTCTTCTCAAGATATAGACCGTCAAACTTTGGTCAAGGCAAGGAAGTCATAATAGTGTTTGTAGCTACAAATTTGACCGTTTCCAAATTTGGTGAATATGGCCTCAAATCGAAGATCTTGTCGAGATGAACCAAAAAACACCTTGAATCTTGAAAAATGGAGAGTCTCTTCTCAAGATACAGATGGTCATAATTTGGTCAAATAAGGGAGGTCAGTACAGTGTTGATCAAAGATACTGAGATTCTAACCATCTCTTCTCAGATACTGACTTCCTTGCTTTGATCAAAGATCTCATGGAAATGAACCAAAAAACACTTTGAATCTTGAAAAATAGAGTGTCCCTTCTCAAAATATGGATAGTCAAATTTTGGTCAGAGCAAGGAAGTCAGTACAGTGTTCATAGCTAAACATTTGATAGTTTCCAAATCTAGTTAAAGTGGTCTCAAATCAAACATCTCATCGAGATAAACTTTAAAACACCTTGAATCTTGAAAAATGTAGCCTCTCTTCTCAAGATACAAATGGTCAAAGTTTGGTCAAAGCAAAGATGTAGTACAGTGTTCGTAGCTAAAAGTTTGACCATTTTTTAATCTAGTGAATGTGGTTTCAAATCAAAGATTTGATCAAGATGAACGAAAAAACACCTTGAATTTTTAAAAATAAAGCCTCTCTTCTAACAATATGAACGGTCAAAGTTTGGTCAAAGCAAGCAAGTTCATACAATCTTCGTAGCTAAATATTTTACCATTTCCAAATCTGGTCAAAGTGGTCTCAAATTGAAGATATTATCGAGATGAACCAAAAATACCTTAAATCTATAAAAATGGAGCCTCTCTTCTAAGGATACGGATGGTCAAAGTTTGTTCAAAGAAAGGAAGTTAGTACAATGTTTGTAGCTAAAAAATTGGCCATTTTCAAATCTGGTGAAAGTGGTCTCAAATCGAAGATGTCGTCGAGATGAATCAAAAAATACCTTGAATCTTGAAAAATGGAGCCTCTCTTCTTAAGATACAGATGGTCAAAGTTTGGTCAAAGCAAGGAAGTTAGTACAATGTTTGTAGCTAAAAATTTAAATGTTTCCAAATCTGGTGAAAGTGGTCTTAAATGAAAGATCTCGTCAAGATGAACCAAAATACACCTTGAATCCTTAATAATAGAGCCTCTCTTCTCTAGATATGGATGGTCAAAGTTTGGTCAAAGAAAGGAAGTCAATACAATATTCGTAGCTATAAATTTGACCATTTCCAAATTTGGTGAAAATAGTCTCAAATCGAAGATCTCATCGAGATGAACCAAAAAAAATCTTGAATTTTAAAAAATGGAGACTCTCATCTCAAGATACAGACGGTCAAAGTTTGGTCAAAGCAAGGAAGTCAATATAGTGTTCGTAGCTAAAAATTTCACCATTTTCAAATCTGTTGAAAGTGGTCTCAAATCAAAGATCTTATCGAGATGAACCAAAAAACACCTTGAATCTTGAAAAGTGAAGCCTCTCTTTTTAGGATACAGATGGTCAATGTTTGGTCAAAGAAAAGAAGTGAGTATAGTGTTTGTAGCTAAAAACTTGACTGTTTCCAAATCTGGTGAATGTGGTCTCAAATCAAAGATCTAGTCGAGATGAATCAAAAACTACCATGAATCTTGTAAAATGGAGCCTCTCTTCTCAAGATACAGATGGTTAAAGTTTGTTCAAAGCAAGGAAGTCAGTACAGTGTTCGTAGCTAAAAATTTGACTGTTTTCAAATCTGGTGAAAGTGGTCTCAAATCGAAGATCTCGTCGACATGAACCAAAAAATAACTTAAATCTTGAAGAACAAAGCATCTCTTCTCAAGATACAAATGGTCAAAGTTTGGTCAAAGCAATGAAGTTAGTCCAATGTTCATAGCTAAAAATTTGACCGTTTCCATATATGGTTAAAGTGGTCTCAAATCAAAGATCTTGTTGAGATAAACCAAAAAACACCTTGAATCTTAGAAAATAAAGCCTATCTTCTCAAGATTCAGATGATCAAAGTTTGTCCAAAGTAAAGACGTCAGTATAGTGTTTGTAGCTAAAAATTTGACCATTTCCAAATCTTGTGAAAGTGTTCTCAAATCAAAGATCTCGACAGAGCCTCTCTTCTCAAGATTCAGATGGTCAAAGTTTTGTCAAAGAAAGCAAGTTAGTATAGTGTTCATAGCTCAAAATTTGACCATGTCCAAATCTGGTGAAAGTGGTCTCAAATCAAAGATCTCCTCGAGATGAACTAGAAAACACCTTGAATCTTAAAAAATGAAGCCTCTCTTTTCAAGATACGGATGGTCAAAGTTTGGTTAAAGCAATGAAGTCAGTACAGTATTTGTAGCTAAAAATTTGATTGTTTCCAAATCTGGTGACAGTGGTCTCAAATCAAAGATCTCATTGAGATGAACCAAAAAATACCTTGAATCTTGAAAAAGGGAGCCTCTGTTTTGAACATAGCGATGATGAAAGTTTGGTCAAAGCAAGGAAGTCAGTACAGTGTTCGTAGCTAAAAATTTGACCATTTCCAAATTTGGTGAAAGTAGTCTCAAATCAGAGATCTTGTCAAGATAAACCAAAAAACACCTTGAATCTTAAAAAATGGAGCCTCTATTCTCAAGATATGGATGGTCAAACTTTGGTCAAAGCAAGGAAGTAAGTACTGTATTCGTAGCTAAAAATTAAAAATTTTCCAAATCTGGTGAAAATGGTCTCAAATCGAAGATCTCGTTGAGATGAACTAAAAAACACCTTGAATCTTTAAAAATGGTTTCTATCTTCTCAAGATAAGGATGGTCAAAGTTTGGTCAAAGCAAGGAAGTCAATAGAGCATTTGTAGCTAAAAATTTGACCATTTCCAAATATTGTGAAAGTGGTCTCAAATCAAAGATCTTGTCAAGATGAACTGAAAAATAGCTTGAATCTTTAAAAATGGAGCCTCTCTTCTCTAGATACAGATGGACAAAGTTTGGTAAAAGTAAGGAAGATAGTACAGTGTTTGTAGCTAATATTTGACTATTTCCAAATCTGGTGAAAGTTCTCTCAAATCGAAGATCTCGATGGAGCCTCTCTTCTCAAGATACAGATGGTCAAAGTTTGGTCAAAGTAAGGAAGTCAGTACAATGTTCGTAGCTAAAAATTTGACTATTTCCAAATTTGCTGAAAGTGGTCTCAAATCGAAGATCTCATTGAGATGAACAAAAAAAAAACTTTGAATCTTGAAAAATGGAGCCTCTCTTCTCAAGATACAGATGGTCAAAGTTTGGTCAAAATAAGGAAGTCAGTATAGTGTTTGTAGCTAAACATTTTACCATTTCCAAATATGGTGAAAGTGGTCTCAAATCAAAGATCTTGTTGAGATGAACCAAAAAATATCTTGAATCTTTAAAAATGGAGCCTCTATTCTGAAGATATGGATGGTCAAATTTTTGTCAAAGCAAGGAAGTCAGTACACTGTTCGTAAATAAGAATTTGACCATTTCTAAATCTGGTGAAATTTGTCTCAAATCGAAGAACTCGTCGAGATGAACCGAAAGACACCTTCAATCTTGAAAAATTGAGCCTCTCTTCTCAAGATACAGACGATCAAAGATTGGTCAAAGCAAGGAAGTTAGAACAATGTTCATAGCTAAAAATTTGACGGTTTCCAAATTTGGTGAAAGTGGTCTCAAATAGAAGATGTCATCGAGATGAACTAAAAAACACCTTGAATCTTGAAAAGTGGAGCCTCTCTTCGCAAGACATGGTTGGTCATAATTTGTCCAAAGCAAGGAAGGTAGTACAATGTTTGTAGCTAAAAGTTTGACCATTTCAAAATAAGGTGAAAGTCATCTCAAATCTAAAGATCTCGACTAGATGAACCAAAAAACACCTTGAATCTTGAAAAATGGAGCTTATCTTCTCAAGATACAATCAGTCAAAGTTTGGCCAAAGCAAGGAAGTCAGTACAGTGTTCGTAGCTAAAAATTTGACCATTTCCAAATCTGGTGAAAGTGGTCTCAAATCAAAGATCTTCTTGAGATGAACCAAAAAACACCTTGAATGTTTAAAAATGGAGGCTCTTTTCTCAAGATACGAACGTTCAAAGTTTGGTCAAAGCGAGCAAGTTAGTAAAATGTTCCTAGCTAAAAATTTCACCATTTCCAAATCTCCTGAAAGTGGTCTAAAATCAAAGATCTTATCAAGATGATACAAAACACACCTTGAATCTTGAAAAATGGGACTTGTCTTCTCAAGATACGAACGGTCAAAGTTAAGTCAAAACAAGGAAGTCAGTACAATGTTCATAGCTAAAAATTTGACTATTTCCAAATCTTCAGAAATAGGTCTCAAATCGAAGATCTTGTCGAGATGAACCAAAAAATACCTTGAATCTTGAAAAATAGAGCCTCTGTTCTCAAGAAATGAATGGTCAAAGTTTCGTCAAAGGAAGGAAGTTTGTACAGTGTTTGTAGCTAAAAATTTGACCATTTCAAAATCTAGTGAAAATGGTCTCAAATCGAAGATCTCATTCAGATGAACTAAAAAGCAACTTGAATCTTAAAAATCGGAGCCTCTCTTCTCAAGATTCAAATGGTCAAAGTTTGGTCAAAGTAAGAAAGTAAGTACAGTGTTCCTAGCTAAAAATTTAACCATTTCCAAATTTGGTGAAAGTGGTCTCAAATCGAAGATCTCATCGAGATGAACCAAAAAACACCTTGAATCTTAAAAAATTGAGACTCTCTTCTCGAGATACGGACTGTCAAAGTTTGGTTAAAGCAAGGAAGTCAGTACAATGTTCGTAGCTAAAAATTTGACGGTTTCCAAATCTAGTGAAAGTGGTCTCAAATTGAAGGTTTCATTGAGATGAACCAAAAAATACCTTGAATCTTGAAAAATAGAGCTTCTCTTTTCAAGATACAGATGGTCAAAGTTTGGTAAGAAAAGGAAGTCAATACGATGTTCGTAGCTAAAAATTTGACCATTTCCAAATATGGTGAAAGTGGTTTCAAAAGGAAGATCTCATCAAGATGAACCAAAAAACACCTTGAATCCTCAAAAATGGAGCCTCTCTTCTCAAGATACGGATAGTAAAAGTTTGGTCAAAGTAAGGAAGTTAGTAGTGTTTGTAGCTAAAAATTTGGCCATTTCCAAATCTGGTGAAAGTGGTCTCAAATCGAAGATCTCGTTGAGAATAACCAAAAAATATATTGAATCTTGAAAAATGGAGCCTCTGTTCCCTAAATACGGATGGTCAAAGTTTGGTCAAAGCAAGGAAGTCAGTACATGTTCGTAGCTAAAAATTTGACCATTTCCAAATATGGTGCAAGTGGTCTCAAATCAAAGATCTTGTCAATATGAACCAAAAAACCCCTTGAATCTTGCAAAATAGAGCTTCTATTCTCAAGATACAGATAGTCAAAGTTTGGTTAAAGCAATGAAGTTACTATAGTGTTTGTATCTAAAAATTTGACCATTTCCAAATCTGGTGAAAGTGGTGTCAAATCGAAGATCTCGTCGAAATCAACCAAAAAACACCTTGCATCTTGGAAAATAGAGCCTCTCCTCTCAAGATACAGAGGGTCAAAATTTGGTCAAAGAAAGGAAGTCAGTACAATGTTCGTAGCTAAAAATTTGACCATTTCCAAATCTAGTGAAAGTGGTCTCAAATCAAATATCTCATCGAGATGAACCACAAGACACCTTGAATCTTGAAAAATAGAGTCTCTTCTCAAGAAACGAATGGTCAAAGTTTGGTCAAACCAAGGAAGTTATTATAGTCTTTGTACTTAAAAATTTGACCATTTCCAGATCTAGTGAAAGTGGTCTCAAATCGAAGATCTCATCAAGATGAACCAAAAAACACCTTGAATCTTGAAAAATGGAGCCGCTCTTCTCAAGATACGGACAGTCAAAGTTTTGTCAATGCAAGGAAGTCAAAACACTGTTCGTAGCTAAAAATTTGACCAATTCCAAATATGGTAAAATTGATCTCAAATTGAAGATCTCCTCGAGATGAACCAAAAAACACCTTGAATCTTGAAAAATGGAGCCTCTCTTCTCAAGATACGGATGGTCAAAGTTGGTCAAAGCAAGGAATCCAGTATAGTGTTTGTAGCTAAAAATTTAACCATTTCCAAATCTAGTGCAAGTGGTCTCAAATCGAAAATCTCATCAAGATGAACCAAAAAACACTTTGAATCTTGAAAAAATAGAGCCTATCTTCTGAATATATAGATAGTCAAAGTTTGGTTAAAGCAAAGAATTCAGTAGAGTGTTTGTAGCTAAAAATTTGACCATTTCCAAATTAGGTGAAAGTGGTTTCAAATCAAAGATCTCATCAAGATGAACCAAAAAACACCTTGAATCTTGAAAAATAGAGCCTCCCTTCTCAAAATATGGATGGTCAAAGTTTGGTCAAAGGAAGGAAGTCAGTACAGTGTTCGTAGCTAAATATTTGATCATTTCCAAATCTGGTGAAAGTGGTCTCAAATTGAATATCTCATCAAGATGAACCAAAGAACACCTTGAATCTTGAAAAATGAAGCCTCTCTTCTCAAGATACAGATGACCAAACTTTTGTCAAAGCAAGGAAGTCAGTACAGTGTTTGTAGCTAAAAATTTGAATGTTTCCAAATTTGGTGAAAGTGGTCTGAAATTGAAGATTTCATTGAGATGAACAAAAAAACACCTTGAATCTTAAAAAATAGAGCCTCTCTTATCAAGAAACAGATGGTCAAAGTTTCGTCAAAGCAAGGAAGTCAGTACAGTGTTCATAGCTAAAAATTTGACCATTTCCAAATTTGGTGAAAATGTTCTCAAATCGAAGATCTCGTCGAGATGAAGCAATTAACACCTTAAATATTTAAAAATAGAGCCTCTCTTCTTAAGATATAGATGGTCAAAGTTTGGTGATTGGTTAATGTGAATGTGGAATGTGATGGGAAATATAAGATCCACCTTGAAATCCAAATTCCCATAGGAGAGATCCAAATTGATCAACCCAAAAGGTTAATGCACAAAAGAATCAATCTATGGAGAATGTGAATAAAGAAGAAAACCTTATATGTTGTTATGAAAAGTATGTATTGAAATCTTAATTGATTTAAAGACAAATACTAACCTCAAAATTAAGGGTAAATCTGGAAAATGTGATTTTCTGATGTCTGTGTAAAGTGTCGTGAAATTCTACAACTGGATCTGGCTAGAAATGTAGAAATAGAGAAAACCTAGAAATCATTTTCTAATTTGATGAAGGTTAACCTTGACCTAGAGCCGGGGTAAGATCTTACCCCAGGGTACAATCTTACCCCAAAAAGTTGACCTTAACCTACACTTCTCCAATGGAAATTTTGTTCGTAGATCCCAAAAGTTTTCTGAAAAGGGTACTCTCATCTACACTGATATTTTCTGTCCTACACCTACTGCTGCAAGAAAAATGTTTTTTTTGTTGGATGACGGGTTTGCCTTGGTCAAACCCCGGTTTGGAATTAACCTTGAAATATAATTGAAATTGCAATGTATATAAACAAAGTAAATGGAACTATTCACCTTGCTTATGTTGAAATCCTTGTGGAGGATTCGAATCCTTAGATCCACAAGTATGGATGAATGTAGAATCAAATGTAGGATGTCTCAAATCAATTTCATTAGATCTTCAACACCAATATTGAATGGATCTTGGACTAGGAGGAAGCTTGAATGGATGTGGTTGCAAAAATTTTCAACAAGAGGGCTCCAAAGAGATTGAATCATTCAATGGCTATCAATGGATCTCCTTGATGAATTGAATGCTTGAATGCTTGAAGATGAATGAATGCTTGAATTCTTTCTTGATGATTTCTTGATCACTTGATTACTTGATTTCACTTGCTTGAGACATTATGAAAAGAGATCATGAAAAGAGATTATGAAAATAGATGGATCGAAATGAGAGAGGAAGGCTTCCTTTTATACAAATCTAGGGAAAAAACTTCTAGAGAGGCCGACATATAAGAAATAAATTCCCTTTAAGTGAAGACCCCTAGAAGTGGATCTAGATTAAATATCATTTAAGAGTTTTCCATTTTGAAATTTGAAATAGCTGACCCGGAAGCGGGAAATAAAAGTTTCTGAAGCCCGACATCCTAAAACCTCTGGAACCTAAAATTTGGACCTAGGGTCAAGGTCAAGGTCAACTTTGACCTAGGTTAGGGTCAAGGTCATCCTTGACCTAGGTCAAAGTCAAGGTCGACCTTGACCCACAAGGTCATCCTTGACCCAAACAATCAAAGTTCTCAATTTCTTAAAAAAAGTTTCCAGAAAGAGGCTAGAAACAGGAGGGAGAATAGCAGAACAGGGGGGAAAAAGCCAGATCTAGTCAAATACTCATTCAAGGCACTTAACATGACCCCACATGACCTACTCAGATAGCTAAACCAGTCCTAAATGGAAGTGCTTCCATTTTGTGAAGATACATTTAGCCCCCACTTTAGCAAGAGTATGGACTCGATGCAAACTCTTGGTAAAGGAGATCATAATGAAAAGATAATCCTATTGAAATCAAAGGGACAAAGAAATCCTCAAGCCCCCAGGGACTCAAGTCTTTATCATCTCCAAGATCACAATAAGAGAGACATCTCTAGAAAAGAGAGAAAAGGTGTGATTATCTCACCCAATGAGAACTTATGTCCCATTGTGAACCGTGCAAAGAAACAATGCAACTAGAAAGATGGAATTGAACCACCTAGTGAATGTGGCTACTCACAAGTCAACCGATAAAAGAATCACTCTTATTACTATCTTATTCCACAAGAGAAAAACCAAATACAAAAGAGATCCATTCTTAAGGACACCTCCAAGCTTAAGGGATCAAAATTTTGAAACCAGAGGGATCAAGAGATCTTATAAAATAAAAATCTATGCTTTAAGGATTAGTCACTAATCCATAAAGGGAGAGAAGTACCTTGAAGAATATATGTCTATTAAAAGTGTGTGTGTGCAATAGGTGAGAAAAGTGTATGCCCCCATGTTAAAGTCATTACTAACACTTTAACAGGAGAAATGGCTTGAACAAAAACATAAACAACTCCACTAATTACGTTTCCACTATGAGATTCCCCCAAATGAAGACAAATCAAAGGAAAATACCACATAAACATATAGAGAACACAAAAGGGATATACCTACCATGGGGTCATTATGATCATAAGATAATATATATATGATATTATTGCAAATGAATTGACATCATTCCCCAAAGAAAGTAGAACTACAATCAAAATGGAGGAAAGGACATAGTAGAGTTACAAAGAGGAATCTTTTCGGACCATGGCATGGAGACCAAAAAGAATTAGTGCTACCAAGTCACAGATCCAACAAGATTACACAAGGAAACATTTATGAACAATAACACAAGTAAAACATAACATGAAACAACATATATAAGAATAGAGATACATATAGAGGATTTGTACAACAAGTTTGATTATTTTATCACCTTGCACCAACAAAGTAACAAGGTTCGTATAAAAGAATCTAACAACATTCAGTAAACACATTACGGGAGAAGCACAATACAACAGAAAAACACACAACAAAGCTACCATAAAGGACAAGCCAATCAAGCATGCTGCCTACTCTCCCCATCTCATTCTATATAATTTAGGGAAGGTGGATAACTCACAAGAGGGACTATATCCAACATAGTAGGAATGATAGCCAGTTCCAAACAAGGATCCTCTTGAGAATCACAATGTTCGATACTAGGTGTAATTGTTAATTGTGATGAAAGCATATTAGGTAAATCCATATCATTGTCCATAGTCTCATATTCATCATTATCATCATCAAGAGTATCTTCTTCATCTAGATATTCAAAATAGGATCTAAGATACAAATAGAATCATCATAATCATGCATCTTAACATCATTATTATCATTAACTTCTTCTAAAACATCAAGCATAGATTGATCAAAAGAAGGTAAAGAACTTTGAATAAAAATAGTACGAGCCTTATCCTGAGCATGATGCTTTTTACGATGTTCATTAGCAGATTGATTATGTTTTGTCTTGTTTGAAATATGTTGATAACTAGGAGGAAAAACTACTAGATCCTTCATAGGTTATATAGGAGGATTAGTAGGATTATCTATAGACTGAAAAGAAATAGTAGGAGCTTGATTAACAAACCTAGAAGCCATAGATAAAGGAGGTATGGAAGGTGTAGGAAAAAGACCACAATTAAGATCCATTAGAGGCATGCTTAACTCGAGAATCTTGCGATGTTTATAGGCTTGATATGAGCAAAAGAGATTATCAGGTTGAGAAGGACATAAATTAGGTAATGAAGGCCAAAAGAAGTCAAGTGTAGCACAATCCCTTGGCCTAGAAGGTTCATATAAACTATGGATAATCATCTTCACTTCATAATCATGAATGAATTTAATGCACTTATGGATAGGGAAAGCAACAACATGCATGGAATTCAACCAAGGCAAACCAAGCTTAACTTGAAATTGATCGGAAGTAGAAACAACAAAAAAGGTTGTGTTCACAATTTTACCACAAAGTTCAACCAAAAAATCAATAGAACCAAATGATGGATACAAAAAACCATTACAAGTTTGAATCCACACAATAGATGTATCATAAGAATCACATTGTAAGTTTTTCATAAAAATATTTTCATCAATAATAACATTGATTAAGGATGTAGGATCAACTATACAACCATGTGTAGGTATTTTAGAAAACCTAGCATAAATGTAAAGGGGACCATCAGGAGTTTTAATAGTCTCAGAATCATCAAAGGTAATCAAGAGTTCTTGAGGTATTTTATTTTTAGGTTGTTTTCGAGGTTTGGGTCGAGTTATTGGTTTAGGCTTAGGTTGAGGTGGAAGTTGAGGTTGAGGTTGAGTTTGAGTCAGTTGTAGATATTCAAGTTGAGATGAAACAACATGCTCGACATGGTTAACAATATGATTGAGGTCATCCATCTTTGAATCATAAACAATATCCAGAGAAGATGGTTGAACAATGGTATTAGTATGATGTGTAGGTAAAGGATTCATATAAATTTGAAGGTTTTGATTAGGAGGAGAAACATAATTGTTCCCACTACCATCAAATTTATCAATAGATCAGGCATTAGAATAAATCAAATCTTGAACCTTATATTTTAAAGAATACCACTTCTTAGTATCATGGGCATTTTGATGATGGTATTGACAAAAAGCTTTAGGATCAAAAGATTTAGATGCAGTCATTGCAAGTAAAAGAAGTTGAATAGGAGGTAAATTAATGATATTAGTAGTTAAAAACCTATTCATTATAGAATGTAAAGATTCAAATAGAGGATTAAACGTACGATTCAAATGAAAAGTAGTGGATGCAGAAGTGGCATTGTGAGATGTAGCAGCAACTTAATCAATAACTGTATTTGCTTGTTTGTTTATCTTGACATAGCTTTTAGGCTTTTAAAATTTGTTTGGATTAGGAGAAGCATCACTCTTATCAACTAGAATAGGAGCCATTGGAGTGTTTCTCTCAAATTGACTCACTTGTAATTGATAATGATGAAGCGCTGCACAAAGTTGTTGAAAAAAGGTAAATTTAGTAAGCAGAATCTTATCTCTAATATCCTTTTGCAAATTTGAAATAAAGATACATTAAATATAAATGTCAGGAATAGGATAAGAAATTTGAGCATGTAAATTCTTAAATCTACCAATCAATTTAGTCAATTTTTCCTAAGTACTTTGTTTACAACGCATCAAATCAGTCAAAGATACTTGCAAACCAATGTTATTTTGAAATTGTTGTATAAAGGCATTGGAAAGTTTTGAAAAAGAGTCAATAGAATAAGGAGGCAAGGAACAAAAATATTGCAAGGCTTTATCACAGAAGGTTTTAGAAAATAGCTTGGCTAAAATCCTATGGTCATGAGCGTAGTCACTACAAAGGATTTGAAATATTTTAAAATGAGTAACAGGGTCTCCTTTTTCATTGTAATTCTCAAGATGAGGCATATCAACTTGCTGAGGGATAGGAGTATGAATGATTTCTAAGGATAGAGGACTTCCCATGTCACATGTAGGAATGCTAAACTTGTTTTGAGTTAAAGAAGCAAGTTGTTGTAAAGATGACATAGTTTGAGCCAAACTGATTATTGTTGAATCATTAGAGGAAATAGTAGGCACGAAAACATTAGAAACACTAGGTAAAGTGTAAGAAGTAATAGGAATGGATGACAAAACTGGAGGAACACTTGGAACCATAGTTGGAAGAAGATTGGAGTAAGAAAAAGGAAAATTATGGTAAGAATGTTGTGATGTAGGAAGGGATACAGGAGGCACACTCATAAAAAAAAAGGGAACCGTTGTAGTCACCAAAGAAGGGGAATAAGTAGGAATACTAGGTAAAGGAACATAAGAAGACTTGACACTAGTAACTGGAGGAATAAGTCCTAGATCTTGAGCTTCTTGAGCTAAAGGTTTAACATTTGAATGCATGAGATGAGTAATACCATGAAGAAGATTAACATCTTGATCATTATCACAAAGAACAAAATCTTGATTACAGTTTTCTTGAATAAGCCAATTATCCATTTTATCAAGTTCAGTTGAGAGTTTTTGGACTTGTTCAGGAGGAACTCTTAAAACATCATTCTCATCATGAGATGAGTGAGAAGAGTTTTTCTCCATAGTAGGGTTGGAATCATGAATAATAAAATTATCATCCAGGATCCTAAGGAAAGGAGAGGAAGATTCAAGATCAAAGGCACCCATGAGTCTACGACTTCTTCTAACCAGAATGTTATAGGTAGGACTAGAGGTAGTAAAGCTCATATACCAATGCAACACAAATGAACTAAACTAGGAAAAAGCAAAGCATGAATAAATGAATGTTTTTTTAATTATTATTATATGAGATGAAAACACATAAAATAAAGAGTTATCTATTGCGGGTTAACCAAAATGTAAGATCTATATATATATATATATATATATATATATATATATATATATATATATATATATATATATATATATATATATATATATATATATATATATATATATATATATATATATATATATATATATATATATATATATATATATATATATAAGATCCACCCCTAAATCCAAATTCCCAAAGGAGAGATCCAATTTGATCAACCCAAAAGGTTAATACACAAAAGAATCAATCTACGGAGAATGTGAATAAAGAAGAAAACCTTATATTTTGTTATGAAAAGTATGTATTTAAATCTTAATTGAATTGAAGACAAATACTAACCTCAAAATAGGGAAAATCTGGAAAACATGATTTTATGATGTCTGTGTACAGTTTTAGGAAATTCTACAACTGAATCTGGGTTGGAAATGCAGAAACAGAGAAAACCCCATAAACCTTTTTCTAATTTGATGAAGGTCAACCTTGACCCAGAGCTGGGGTAAGATCTTACCCAGGGGTATAATCTTACCCCAAAAATTCAACCTTGGCATGCACTGCTCTGACCGAAATTATGTTCGTAGATCCTGAAAGTTTGTCGAAAAGGGTACTTAGATCTGCACTGATATTCACTATCCCACACTTTCTCCTACAATAAAAAAAGGTTTTTTTTTTGGATGAGGGGTTTTCCTTGGTCAAACTCTGATTTGGAGTCAACCTTGAAATATAATTGAAATTGCAATGTATATAAACAAAGTAAATAGAACTATTCAACTTTCTTATTTTGAAATCCTTGTGGAGGATTCAAATCCTTAGATCCACAAGTATGGATGAATGTAGAATCAAATGTAGGATGTCTCAAATCAATTTCATTAGATGTTCAACACCAATCTTGAATGGATCTTGGACTAGGAGGAAGCTTGAATAGATGTGGATGGAGAAATCTTCAACAAGAGGGCTCCAAAGAGATTGAATCCCTCAATGGCTATCAATGGATCTCCTTAATGAATTGAATGCTTGAAGAGGAATGAATGATTGAATAATTTATTTCTCCTTGCTTGATTATTTCTTGATCACTTGATTACTTTATTTCACTTGCTTGAGAGATTATGAAAAGAGATCATAAAAAGAGATTATGAAAAGAGATGGATCAAAATGAGAGAAGGCTTCCTTTTATATAAATCTAGGGAAAAAAATTCTAGAGAGGTAGACATATAAGAAATACCCATTTCAACATGCTTGACATGACCCTAGACCACCTATTCAAAAGGTTAAACTAGTCCTAAATGGAAGTGCTTCCATTTTTTGACGATGCAGGTCAAAGAAAAGAAGTCAATACATTGTTTGTAGCTAAAAATTGAACCATTTTCAAATCTATTGAAAGTGGTCTCAAATTGAAGATCTCATCAAGATGTACCAAAAAACACTTTGAATCTTGAAAAATAGAGCCTCTTCTCAATATATGGATGGTCAAAATTTGGTCAAAGCAAGGAAGTTAGGATAGTGTTCGTAGCTAAAAAATTAACCATTTATAAATCTACTGAAAGTGGTCTCAAATCAAATTTCACACCGAGATGAACCAAAAAAACACCTTAAATATAGAAAAATTGAGCCTCTCTTCTCAAGACATGTACGGTCAAAGTAAGGAAGTCCGTACAGTGTTCATAGCTAAAAATTTGACCATTTCCAAATCTGGTGAAAGTGGTCTCAAATCAAAGATCTCATCAAGATGAACCAAAAAATACCTTGCATCTTGAAAAATGGAGCCTCCCTTCTAAAGATTCGGACTGTCAAAGTTTGGCAAAAGAAAGGAAGCCAGTACAATGTTTGTAGATAAAAATTTGACCATTTCCAAATCTGGTGAAAGTGGTCTCAAATTGAAGATCTTTTTGAGATGAATCAAAAAACACTTTGAATCTTAAAAAATAGAGCCTCTCTTCTCAAGATACAGATGGTCAAAGTCTAGTCTAAGCAACGAAGTCAGTACAATATTCGTAGCTAAAAATTTGACCATTTCCAAATCTAGTGAAAGTGGTCTCAAATTCAAGATCTCGTTGAGATGAACTAAAAAATGCCTTGAATCTTAAAAAATGGAGCCTCTTTTTTCAAGATACAGACATTCAAAGTTTGGACAAAGCAAATAAGTCAGTAAAGTATTCGTAGCTAAAAATTTGACTGTTTGGGAATCTGGTGAAAGTGGTCTCAAATTGAAGATCTCGTCGAGATGAACCAAAAGACACCTTGAATCTTGAAAAATGGAGCCTCTCTTCTCAAGATATGGATGGTCAAAGTTTGGTCAAAGCAAGGAAGTCAGTATAGTGTTCATAGCTAAAAATTTGACCATTACCATATCTAGTAAAAGTGGTCTCAAATTGAAAATCTCGTCAAGATGAACAAAAAACATCTAGAATCTTGAAAAATGGAGCCTCTCTTCTCAAGATATGAAGGGTGAAAGTTTGGTCAAAGGAAGGAAGTGAGTATAGTGTTCATATCTAAAAATTTGACCATTTCCAAATTTTCTGAAAATGGTCTCAAATCAAAGATCTCATTGAGATGAACCAAAAAATATCTTGAATCTTGAAAAAAGGAGCCTCTATTTTCAAGATACAAATGCTCAAAGTTTGGTCAAAGCAAGGAAGTCAGTACAGTATTTGTAACTATAAATTTGACCGTTTCTAAATTTGGTGAAAGTGGTCTCAAATCGAAGATCACACCTTGAATCTTGAAAAATAGAGCCTGTCTTCTCAAGATAGTGACAGTCAAAGTTTGGTCAAAGCAATGAAGTCAATATAGTGTTCATAGCTAAAAATTTGACTATTTCAAAATATGGTGAAAATAGTCTTAAATAGAGGATCTCATCGAGATGAACTAAAAAACACCTTGACTCTTGAAAAAGGGAGCCTCTCTTCTCAAGATACGAACCATCAAAGTTTGGTCAAAGCAAGGAAGTCAATATAGTGTTCGTAGTTGAAAATTTAATTGTTTCAAAATCTATTGAAAGCAGTCTCAAATCGAAGATCCCATCGAGAGGACCCAAAAAACACCTTGAATCTTAAAAAATGGAGCCTCTCTTCTCAAGATGCAGTTAGTCAAAGTTTGGTCACAGAAAAGAAGTAGTAAAGTGTTCATAGCTAAAAATTTGATCATTTCAAAATCTAGTGCTAGTGGTCTTAAATTGAAGATCTCGTCGAGATGAACCAAGAAACACTTTGAATCTTGAAAAATGGAGCTTCTTTTCTCAAGATACGAATGATCAAAGTTTGGTCGATGCAAGGAAGTCAGTAGAGTGTTTGTAGCTAAAAATTTGACTATTTCCAAATGTAGTGAAAGTGGTATCAAATTTAAGATCTCATCAAGATGAACCAAAAAACACCTTGAATCTTGAAAGACGGAGCCTCTATTCTCAAGATACGGAGAGTCAAAGTTTGGTCAAAGAAAACAAGTCAGTATAGTGTTTGCAGCTAAAAATTTGACAATTCCAAATCTTGTGAAAGTGGTCTCAAATTGAAGATCTCATCAAGATGAACCACAAAACACCTTGAATATTCAAAGATGGAGCCTCTCTTCCCAAAATACAAATGATCAAAGTTTAGTCAAAGCAAGGAAGACAATACAGTGTTCAGAGCTAAAAATTTGACCATTTCCAAATTTGGTGCAAGTAGTCTCAAACTGAAGATCTCATAGAGATAAATCAAAAAACAATTTGAATCTTGAGACACGGAGCCTCTCTTCTACAGATACAAATGGTCAAGGTTTGGTCAAAGCAAGGAAGTCAGTACAATGTTTGTAGCTAAAAATTTGACCATTTCCAAATCTAGTGAAAGGGGTCTCAAATTGAAGATCTCATTAAGATGAACCAAAAAACACTTGGAATCTTGAAAGATGGAGCCTCTCTTCTCAAGATACAGATAGTCAAAGTTTGGTCAAAGTAAGAAAGTCAGTATAGTGTTTGTAGCTAAAAATTTAATTGTTTTCAAATCTGGTGAAAGTGGTCTCAAATCAAATATCTCATCGAGATGATACAAAAAACACTTTCAGTCTTAAAAAAAGGAGCCTCTCTTCTAAAGATATAGATGGTCAAAGCTTTTCCAAAGCAAGGAAGTCAATATAGTGTTCATAGCTCAAAATTTGACCATTTCCAAATCTAGTGAAAGTGGTCTCAAATCAAAGATGTTGTTGAGATAAACAAAAAAACACCTTCAATCTTGAAAGAGGAAGTCTCTCTCCTCAAGATACGGATAGTCAAAGTTTTATCAAAACAACAAAGTCAGTACATTATTTGTAGCTAAAAAATTGTCCATTTCCAAATCTAGTGAAAGTGGTGTCAAATCAAAGAGGTCATCGAGATGAACCAAAAAACACTTTGAATCTTGAAAAATAGAACCTCTCTTCTCAAGATATAGATGGTCAAAGTTTGGTGAAAGTGGTCTAAAATTGAAACTCTCGTCGAGATAAACCAAAAAGCACCTTGAATCTTGAAAAAGGGAGCCTCTCTTCTCAAGATATAGATAGTCAAAGTTTGGTCAAAGCAAGGAAATCAGTATAGTGTTTGTAGCTAAAAATTTAACCGTTTCATAATCTAGTGAAAGTGGTTGCAAATCGAAGATCTCATTAAGATGAACTAAAAAACACCTTGAATCTTGAAAAATGGATCCTCTCTTCTCAAGATATAGATGGTCAAAGTTTGGTCAAAGGAAGAAATTCAGTACAATGTTCATAGCTAAATATTTATCCATTTTCAAATCTAGCGAAAGTGGTTTCAAATCGAAGATCTCGTCGAGATAAACTAAAAAACACCTTGAATCTTGAAAAATGGAGCCTCTCCTCCCAAGAGATGAATGGCCAAAGTTTGGTCAAAGAAAGGAAGTCAGTACAGTATTCGTAGCTAAAAATTTGACTATTTCTAAATCTGGTGAAAGTGGTCTCAAATCAAAGATCTCATCCAGATGAATAAAAAACACCTTGAATTTTGAAAAATGGAGCCTCTCTTCTGAAGATACAAATGGACAAAGTTTGGTTAAATAAAGGAAGTCAGTATAGTGCTCATAGCTAAAAATTTGACCATTTCCAAATATGGTGAAAGAGGTCTAAAATGAAAGATCTCGTTGAGATAAACCAAAAAACACCTTGAATCTTGAAAAATGGAGCCTCTCTTTTGAAGATACAAACTATCATAGTTTTGTCAATCCAAGGAAGTTAGTATAGTGTTCATAGCTAAAAATTAGATCATTTCTAAATCTGGTGAAAGTGGTCTCAAATCAAAGATCTCCTCTGTTGGCATTAAGCAGTATTGCCACTAGTGACAACACTTATTTGCATTCTGGATGTAAACCGAGCAGACAGTGTAAACCGAGCAGACAGTGAAAACCGAGCAGACAGTGCAAACCGAGCAGACAGTGCAAACCGAGCAGATAGTGCAAACCGAGCAGACAGTGCAAACCGAGCAGACAGTGCAAATCGAGCAGACAGTGGAAACCGAGCAGACAGTGGAAACCGAGCAAGTTAGTACAAACCGATCAGGACAATGTAAACCGAGTAACATCTTGTCTACCGAGTCACCAATGCTTACCGAGTTCAATACCTACCGAGTGATCAATATGAACCGTGCCTTCACTTCTACCGAGTGCATGACGATGCCGAGTAATGCAGTGGACGCCGAGTATCAGAAAGTCACCGAGTCAGTTTGAAGGAACCGAGTAACCATATTTGGGCCGACTTAGTAGCACTTATGTTTATTTGTCAAGCCGACTGTGTAATTGTAATTGTAATTAATTGTTTGAGACTTGTATATAAACTATATTGTAAAAAGATGAAAAATAATCAAGTAGAATATATGTAAAAGAAAAAGGAAGGCAGAGATAAGCGAATTGCAGAAGGCTTCAGAAGTATAAGGTTTAGCAAAGACAAATTCATCACAGAAGGTGATCAGTACATCAGAGAATCTCAATCAGCAATCCAGTTGCAAAGCAGAGATCTACTGTTTCATTCTAACAGGTGAATCAGTACTAAATCCTTTAACCGGGTAGACTTAACAGTCTTTGTATAAATCTCTTTACCGAGTGCATACTTCACTGTATGTTTGTAAATCCTTTAACAGGGTGGATTTAGCAATCCTTATTGCTCCTAACAGGGCAGATCATCAGAAGTGATCAAATTGTAAGCCTTAACCGGCCAACTTTATTCTGCAGTATTAAAGCTTTGTGGGTTTCATCCCCACCCCAGTTTTACTTTCTTTTGGAAGGTTTCTGGGTAACCAAATCTATGTGTCATTATTGTGAATGCTTTTAAGTTTCATGCTTTCTGTATGCAAAGGTTAAAAGGTAAAATACATGTTAAAATTAGAAGAAAATTTGGAGTTACTGATTCACCCCTCCCCTCTCAGTAACTTGGTTAATTCCTGAATATTTCCAACACTCCTCAAGATGAACCAAAAAATGCATTGAATCTTGAAAAATGGAGCCTCTCTTCTTAAGATACAGATGGTCAAAGTTTGGTCAAAGCAAAGAAGTCAGTATAGTGTTTATAGCTAAAAATTTGACCATTTTCAAATCTCATGAAAGTGGTCTCAAATTAAAGATCTTGACAAGTTGAACCAAAAAACACCTTGAATCTTGAAAAATGGAGCCTCTCTTCTCAAGATATAGATGGTCAAAGTTTGGTCAAAGAAAAGAATTCAGTATAGTGTTTGTAGCTAAAAATTTGACCATTTTCAAATCTGATGAAAGTGGTCTAAAATCAAAGATCTCGTAGAGATGAACCAAAAAACAACTTGAATCTTAAAAAATAGAACCTATCTTCTCAATATACAGACGGTCAAAGTTTGGTCAAACTAATGAACTCAGTACAGTGCTCATATCTAAAAATTTGACCATTTTCAAATCTCGTGAAAGTGTTCTCAAATTGAAGATCTCATCGAGATGAACCAAAAAACACCTTGAATCATGAAAAATGGAGCCTCTCTTCTTGAGATACAGACCATCAAAGTTTGGTCAAAGCAAGGAAGTCAGTACAGTGTTCATAGCTAAAAATTTGACCATTTGCAAATCTAGTGAAAGTGGTCTCAAATCAAAGATCTCTTCGACATGAAACAAAAAACACCTTGAAACTTAAAAAATAGAGCCTCTCTTCTCAAGATAAGTATGATCAAAGTTTGGTTAAAGCAAGGAAGTCAGTACACTGTTCGAAGCTAAAAATTTGACCATTTTTAAATCTGGTAAATGTATTCTCAAATCAAAGATCTCGTCGAGATGAACCAAAAAACAACTTAAATCTTGAAAAATGGAGCCTCTCTTCTCAAGATACGGTTGCTCCAAGTTTGGTGAAAGCAAGCAAGTTAGTACAATGGTTGTAGCTAAAAATTTGACCATTTCCAAATCTAGTGAAAGTGGTCTCAAATTGAAGATCTCATTGAGATGAACCAAAAAATATCTTGAATTTTGAAAAATGGAGCCTCTCTTCTCAAGATACAGATGGTCAAAGTTTTGTCAAAGCAAGGAAGTCAGTACATTATTCCTAGCTAAAAATTTAACCATTTTTAAATTTGGTGAAAGTTGTCTCAAATTGAAGATCTCATCGAGATGAACCAAAAAACACCTTGAATCCTAAAAAATGGAGCCTATCTTCTTAAGATATGAACGGTCAAAGTTTAGTCAAAGCAAGGAAGTCAGTACAGTGTTCGTAGTTAAATATTTGATTGTTTCCAAATCTGGTGAAAGTTGTCTCAAATTAAAAATCTCTTTGAGATGAATCAAAAAACACCTTGAATTTTGAAAAATAGAGCCTCTTTTCTCAAGATATAGACCATTAAAGGTTGGTCAAAGAAAGGAATTTAGTACAGTGTTCGTAGCTAAAAATTTGAATGTTTCTAAATCTTGTAAAAGTGGTCTCAAATCAAAGATGTCATCGAGATGAACCATAAAATACCTTGAATCTTGAAAAACAGAGCCTCTCTTCTCCAAATACAGATGATCAAAGTTTGGTCAAAGCAAGGAAGTCAGTACATTATTTGTAGATAAAAATTTAACCATTTCCAAATCTAGTGAAAGTGGTCTTAAATCGAAGAAGTCATCAAGATGAACTAAAAAACAACTTGAATCTTGAAAAATAGAGCCTCTCTTTTCAAGATACGGACAATCAAAGTTTGGTCAAAGCAAGGAAGTCAAAAAAAATTTCAAAGCTAAAAATTTGACCGTTTCCAAATCTGATGAAAGTGATCTTAAATCAAAGATTTCATTGAGATGAATTAAAAAACACCTTGAATCTTGAAAAATGGAGTCTCTCTTCTCAAGATACGAACGATCAAAGTTTGGTCAAAGAAAGGAAGTCAGTACATTGTTCATAGCTAAGAATTTAACTGTTTCCAAATTTGGTGAAAGTGGTCTCAAATAGAAGATCTCACTGAGATGAACAAAAAAAACCTTGAATCTTGAAAAAATAGAGCCTTTCTTCTCAATATATAGATGGTCAAAGTTTGGTCAAAGCAAGGAAGTCAATATAATGTTCGTAGCTAAAGGTTTGACCGTTTCCAAGTCTATTGCAAGTGGTCTCAAGTCAAAGCTCTCGTCGAGATGAACTAGAAAATACTTCGAATCTTGAAAAATAGAGCCTCTCTTCTCAAGATACGAATGGTCAAAATTTAATCAAAGCAAAGAAGTTAGTACAGTGTTCGTAGCTAAAAATTTGACTATTTTCAAATTTGGTGAAAGTGGTCTCCAATGAAAGAGCTCGTCATGATGAATGAAAAAATACCTTGAATCTCAAAAAATGGAGCCTCTCTTCTCTAGATACAGACAGTCAAAGTTTTATGAAAGCAAGGAAGTCAGTACAGTGTTCATGGCTAAAAATTAGACCATTTCCAAATCTGGTGAAAATGGTCTCAAATCTAAGATCTCATCGAGATGAACAAAAAAACACCTTGAATCTTGAAAAATGGAACCTCTCTTATCCAAATACAGATGGTCTAAATTTGGCCACAGCAAGGATGTTAGTACAGTGTTCGTAGTTAAAAATTTGACCCTTGTCAAATTTGATGAAAGTGGTCTCAAATCGAAGATCTCATTGAGATGAACAAAAAAAATCTTGAATTTTGAAAAATGGAGCCTCTCTTCTCAAGATAGGGATGGTCAAAGTTTGGTTAAATCAAAGAAGTTAGTACATTATTTGTAGCTAAAGATTTGACCATTTCCAAGTCTGGTGAAAGTGGTCTAAAATTGAAGATCTCCTCAAGATGAACTAAAAAACACCTTGAATCTTGAAAAATGGAGCCTCTCCTCTTAAGATACAGATGGTCAAAGTTTAGTCAAAGAAAAGAAGTCAGTGTAGCTTAAAATTTGAGAATTCCCAAATCTGGTGAAAGTGGCCTCAAGTTGAAGATCACATCGAGATGAACCAAAAAATACCTTGAAGCTTGAAAAACATAGCCTCTCTACTCAAGATACAGACGATCAAAGTTTTGACAAAGCAAAGAAGTTAGTATAGTGTTCATAGCTAAAAATTTAACTATTTTGAAATTTGGTGAAAGTGATCTCAAATTGAAGATCTCATCGAGATGAACCAA
This sequence comes from Chamaecyparis obtusa, assembly GCA_027943335.1. NCBI lineage: Eukaryota > Viridiplantae > Streptophyta > Pinopsida > Cupressales > Cupressaceae > Chamaecyparis > Chamaecyparis obtusa. The sequence goes on from BSBK01000944.1 coordinate 2,165,366, forward strand.
AAAAACACCTTGAATCTTGAAAAATGGAGCCTCTCTTCTCAAGATACGAATGGTCAAAGTTTGGTCAATGCAAGGAACTCTGTATTGTGTTCATAGCTAAATATTTAACCATTTCCAAATCTGGTGAAAGTGGTCTCAAATCAAAGATCTCTTTGAGATGAACCAAAAAATGCTTTGAATCTTAAATAATAGAGCCTCTCTTCTCAAGATATAGATGGTCAAATTTTGGTCAAAGAAAAAAAGTCAGTACAGTGTTCGTAGCTAAAATTTTGAATGTATCCAAATCTGGTGACAATCAAAGACCTCGTCAAGATGAACAAAAAAACAACTTGTATCTTAAAAAGCAGAGCCTCTCTTCTCTAGATACAGATAGTCAAAGTTTTGTCAAAGAAAAGAAGTCAGTATAGTGTTCATAGCTAAAAATTAGACCATTTCTAAACTTGGTGAAACTGGTCTCAAATTGAAGATCTCATCGAGATGAATCAAAAAACACCTTGAATCTTGAAAAATGGAGCCTCTCTTATCAAGATATGCATGGTCTAAGTTTGGCCAAAGCAAAGAAGTCAGTACAGTGTTCGTAGCTAAAAATTTGACTATTTTCAAATCTGGTGAAAGTGGTCTCAAATCGAAGATCTTGTCGAGATGAACCAAAAAATACCTTGAATCTTGAAAAATGGAGTCTCTCTTCTCAAGATAAAAGATGGTCAAAGTTTGGTCAAAGAAAGGAAATTAGTACATTGTTCGTAGCTAAAAATTTGACCATTTCCAAATCTGGTGAAAGTAGTCTCAAATTGAAGATCTCATCAAGGTGAACAAAAGAACACCTTCAATCTTGAAAAATAGAGCCTCTCTTCAAAATATACAGACCGTAAAATTTTGGTCAAAGCAAGGAAGTCATTACAGTGTTCGTAGCTTAAAATTTAATCATTTCCAAGTATGGTGAAAGTGGTCTAAAATCAAAAAATCTAATTGAGATGAATAAAAAAACATTTTTAATCTTGAAAAATAGAGCCTCTCCTCTCAACATACAGATGGTCAAAGTTTAGTCAAAGCAAAGAAGTCAGTGTAGCTAAAAATTTGACCATTTCCAAATCTGGTGAAAGTCATCTCATGTCGAAGATCTCATCAAGATGAACCAAAAAATACCTTGAATCTTGAAAAAAAGAGCCTCTCTTCTCAAGATACATATGGTTAAAGTTTGGTTAAAGCAAGGCAGTCAGTATAGTGTTCATAACTAAAAATTTAACCATTTCCAAATCTAGTGAAAGTGGTCTCAAATCAAAGATTTCGTCGAGATGAACCAAAAGCCACCTTGAATCTTGAAAAACATAGCCTCTCTTCTCAAGATATGAATGATCAAAGTTTGGTCAAAGCAAGAAAGTCAGTATAGTGTTTGTAGCTAAAAATTTACCTATTTCCAAATTACGTGAAAGTGGTCTCATATCAAAGATCTCATCAAGATGAACAACAAATAGCTTGAATCTTTAAAAATGGAGCCTCTATTCTCAAGCTACAAATAGTCAAAGTTTGGTCCAAGCAAGGAAGTCAGTACAGTGTTCCTAGCTAAAAATTTGACCATTTTCAAATCTGGTAAAAGTGGTCTCAAATTGAAGATCTCATCGAGATGAACCAAAAAACACCTTGAATCTTTAAAAAGGGAGGATCTCTTCCCAAGATACGGACTGTCAAAGTTTGGTGAAAGAAAGGAAGTCAGTATAGTGTTTGTAGCTAGAAAATTGACCATTTCAAAATCTTGTGAAAGTGGTCTCAAATCAAAGATTGCATTGAGATGAACCAAAAACCACCTTGAATCTTGAAAAATAGAGCCTCTCTTCTCAAGATACAAACGGTCAAAGTTTGGTCAAAGCCAGGAAGTTAGTACAGTGTTCGTAGCTAAAAATTTGACCATTTCTAAATATGGTAAAAGTGGTCTCAAATCAAAGATCTCGTCAAAATAAACCAGAAAATAGCTTGAATCTTGAAACATAGAGCCTCTCTTCTCTAGATAGGGATTGTTAAAGTTTGGTCAAATCAAGGAAGTCATTATAGTGTTTATCGCTAAAAATTTAACTGTTTCCAAATTTGGTGAAAATGGTCTCAAATCAAAGATCTCATTAAAATGAACTAAAAAACACTTTGAATCTTGAAAAATAGAGCCTCTCTTCTCAAGATATAGATAGTCAAAGTTTGGTCAAAGCAAGAAGGTAAGTACAGTGTTCGTAGCTAAAAATTTGACCATTTCCAAATCTGGTGAAAGTGGTCTCAAATGAAAGATCTCGTCGAGATGAACCAAAAAACACTTTGATTCTTGAAAAATGGAGCATCTTTTCTCAAGATATGGAAGGTCAAAGTTGGTCAAATCAAGGAAGTCAGTACAATGTTCGTATCTAAAAATTTGACCATTTCCAAATTTGGTGAAAGTGGTCTTAAATCAAAGATCTCATCGACATGAACTAAAAAACACCTTGAATCTTGAAAAATAGATCCTCTCTTCTGAAAAATCTTGATGATTTCCAATTCTGGTGAAAGTTGTCTCAAATCAAAGATCTCATCGAGATGAACCAAAAATACTTTGAATCTTGAAAAATGAAGCCTCTCTTCTAAAGATTCGAATAGTCAAATTTTGGTCAAAGCAAGGAAGTCAATACAGTGTTCATAGCTAAAAATTTGTCTATTTTCAAATCTAGTGAAAGTCATCTCAAATTGAAGATCTCATCAAGATGAACCAAAAAACACCTTGAATCTTGAAAAATGGTGTTTTTGTTCTAAATATACAAATGATCAAAGTTTGGTCAAAGCAAGGAAGTCAGTACAGTGTTTGGAGCTAAAAATTTGACTATTTCCAAATTTGGTGAAAGTGGTCTGAAATCGAAGATCTCATCGAGATGAACCCAAAAATACCTTGAATCTTAAAAAATGGAAGCTCTCTTCTAAATATACGGATGGTCAAAGTTTCATGAAAGTAAGAAAGTCAATACAGTGTTCGTAGCTAAAAATTTGACCATTTCCAAGTCTAATGAAAGTGGTCTCAAATTGAAGATCTTGTCAAGATGAATGAAAAAACACCTCGAATCTTGAAAAATGGAGCTTGTCTTCTCAACATACAGACAATCAAAGTTTGGTCAAAGCAACGAAGTCAGTACAAATTTTGTAGCTAAAAATTTGACCATTTCCAAATCTGGTGAAAGTGGTCTCAAATCAAAGATCTCGTCAATATGAAAAAAAAAACCTTGAATCATGAAAAATGGAGGCTTTCTTCTCAAGATATGGATGATCAAAGTTTTCTCAAAGCATGGATGTCAGTACAATATTCGTAGCTAAAATCTTGACCATTTCCAAATCTAGTGAAAGTGGTCTCAAATCGAAGATGTCATCGAAATATGGATGGTCAAAGTTTTGTGAAAGTAAGGAAGTCAGTATAGTGTTCGTAGCTAAAAATTTGACCATTTGCAAATTTGGTGAAAGTGTTCTCAAATAAAATATCTCGTCGAGATAAACCAAAAAATACTTTGAATCTTTAAAAATGGAGCCTCCATTCTCTTGATATGGATGATCAAAGTTTGGTCAAAGCAAAGAAGTCAGTACAGTGTTCATAGCTAAAAATTTGACTATTTCCAAATATGGTGAAATTGGTCTAAAATCAAATATCTCATTGAGATGAACCCAAAAAACACCTTGAATCTTAAAAAATGGAGCCTCTCTTCTCAAGATACAAATGGTCATAGTTTGGTCAAAGCAAGCAAATCAGTATAGTGTTCGTAGCTAAACAATTCACCATTTCCAAATTTGGTGAAAGTGGTCTCAAATCAAAGATCTTGTCGAGATAAACTAAAAAACACCTTGAATCTTAAAAAATCGAGTCTCTCTTCTTAATATACAGATGGTCAAAGTTTGGTCAAATAAACAAATTTAGTACAATGTTCGTAGTTAAAAATTTGACCATTTCCAAATCATGTGAAAATAGTCTCAAATCAAAGATATCGTCGAGAAGAACAAAAAAACACCTTGAATCATAAAAATGGACCCTCTCTTTTCTAGATATAGACAGTCAAAGTTTGGTGAACAAAAGGAAGTCAAGACAAAGTTCGTAGCTAAGAATTTGACCTTTTCCAAATCTAGTGAAAGTGGTCTCAAATCGAAGATCTGATCGAGATGAACCAAAAAACAACTTGAATCTTTAAAAATGGACCCTCTCTTCTCAAGATACAGACAGTCAAAGTTTGGTCAAAGCAAGGAAGTCAGTACAATGTTTGTAGCTAAAAATTTAACCGTTTCCAAATTTGGTGAAAGTGGTCTCAAATCAAAGATCTCATTGAGATGAACCAAAAAATACCTTGAATCTTGTAAAAAGAGCTTCTCTTCTCAAGATAGGGACAGTCAAAGTTTGGTCAACAAAAGGAAGTCTGTACAATCTTCATAGCTAAGAATTTGACCGCTTCTAAATCTAGTGAAAGTGGTCTCAAATCAAAGATCTCATCGAGATGAACCAAAAAATAGCTTGAATCTTGAGAAATAGAGCCTCTCTTCTCAAAATACAGATGGTCAAAGTTTGGTCAAAGCAAGGATGTCAATACAGTGATCATAGCTAAAAATTTGATTGTTTCCAAATCTGTTGAAAGTGGTCTCAAATCAAAGATCTTGTTGAGATGAACCAAAAAAAACCTTTCATCTTGAAAAATGAGCCTCTCTTCTTAAAATACAGATGTTCAAAGTTTGGTTAAAAAAAAGAAGTTAGTACAATGTTCGTAGCTAAGAATTTGATCATTTCCAAATCTGTTGAAAGTTTTTTCAAATTGAAGATCTCATCGAGATGAACCAAAAAACACCTTGAATTTTCAAAAATTGAGCCTCTTTTGTCAAGATATGGACGGTTAAAGTTTGGTCAAAACAAGGAAATCAGTACAATGTTCATAGCTAAAAATTTGACCATTTCCAAATTTGGTGAAAGTAGTCTCAAATCAAAGATCTCATCGAGATGAACCAAAGAACACCTTGAATCTAGAAAAATGGAGCCTCTCTTCTCAAGATATAGATGTTCAAAATTTTGTCAAAGCAAGGAAGTCAATGTAGTCTTCATAGCGAAAAATTTGACCATTTCCAAATGTGGTAAAAGTGGTCTCAAATTGAAGATCTCGTCGAGACGAATAAAAAATACCTTGAATTTTAAAAAATGAAGCCTCTCTTCTCAAGATATAGAGGGTCAAAGTTTGGTCAAAGCAAGGACGTCACTACAATGTTCGTAGCTAAAAATTTTACTATTTCAAAATCTAGTGAAAGTGGTCTCAAATCAAAAATCTCATCAAGATTAACCAAAAACCACTTTGAATTTTGAAAAATAGAACCTCTCTTCTCAAGATATGGATGTCCAAAGTTTGGTCAAAGCAAAGAAGTCAGTACAGTGTTCGTAGCTAAAAATTTGAATATTTCTAAATCTGGTGAATGTGGTCTCAAATCGAAGATCTCATCGAGATGAACCAAAAAACACCTTGAATTTTGAAAAATGGAGCTTCTCTTCTCAAGATAGATATGGTCAAAGTTTGGTCAAAGCAAGTAATTCAGTACAGTGTTCATAGCTAAATATTTGACCAATTCCAAATCTGGTGAAAGTGGTCTCAAATCAATGATCTTGTCAAGATGAACCAGAAAACACCTTTAATCTTAAAAAATGGAGCCTCTCTTCTCACAATACAGATAGTCAAAGCTTGGTCAAAATAAGCAAGTCAGTACAATGTTCGTAGCTAAAATTTTGACGATTTCCAAATCTGGTCAAAGTAGTCTCAAATCAAAGATCTTGACGAGGTGAACCAAAAAACACCGTTTATCTTGAAACATGAAGCCTCTCTTCTCAAGATACGGATGGTCAAATTTTGGTGAAATCAAGGAAGTCAATACAGTGTTCGTAGCTAAAAATTTGACTATTTTTAAATCTGATGAAAGTGGTCTCAAATCGAAGATCTTGTCGAGATGAACTAAAAAACACCTTAAATCTTGAAAAATAGAGCCTCTCTTCTCAATATACTAACGGTGAAAGTTTGGTCAAAGCAAAGAAGTTAGTACAATGTTCGAAGCTAAAAATTTTACTATTTCAAAATCTGTTGAAAGTGGTCTCAAATCAAAAATCTTATCGAGATGAACCAAAAAACACCTTGAATCATGAAAAATGGAGCCTCTTTTCTCAAGATAGGGATGGTCAAAGCAAGGAAGTCAGTACAATGTTCATAACTAAAAATTTGACCATTTCCAAATTTGGTGAAAGTGGTCTCAAATCAAAAATCTTATTGAAATGACCAAAAAATATGTTGAATCCTGAAAAATGAGCCTCTCTTCTCAAATATGGACAGTCAAAGTTTGGTCAAAGAAAGTAAGTCAGTATACTGTTCGTAGCTAAGAATTTGACCATTTTCAAATTTAGTGAAAGTGATCTCAAATCGAAGATCTCATCAAGATGAACTAAAAAATAACTTAAATTTGAAAAAAGGGAGCCTCTCTTCTCAAGATACAGATGGTCAAAATTTAGTCAAATTAAAGGAGTTAGTACAGTGTTCGTCGTTAAAAATTTGACCATTTCCAAATCTGGTGAAAGTGATCTCAAATCAAAGATCTCGTTGAGATGAACCAAACAACACCTTGAATCTTGAAAAATGGAGTCACTCTTGTCAAGATACAGACATTCAAAGTTTGGTCAAAGCAAAGAAGTCAGTATAGTTTTCATAGCTAAAAATTTGATAGTTCCAAATCTGGTGAAAGTTATCTAAAATCAAAGATCTCGGCAAGATGAATGAAAAAACACCTTGAATCTTGAAAAACGGAGCCTCTCTTCTCAAGATACAGAAGGTGAAAGTTTGGTCAAAGCAAGGAAGAAACTACAGTGTTCGTAGCTAAAAATTTGACTGTTTCCATATCTGGTGAAAGTTGTCTCAAATTGAAGATCTCATCAAGATGAACCAAGAAATACCTTGAATCTTGAAAAATGGAGCCTCTCTTCTCAAGATACGGATGGTCAAAGTTTGGTCAAAGCAAGGAAGTTAGTACTATTTTCATAACTAAAAATTTGACCACTTCCAAATCTGGTGAATGTGGTCTCAAATCAAAGATCTCGTTGAGATGAACCAAAAGACACCTTGAATCTTGAAAAATAGGGCCTCTCTTCTCAAGATATGGATGGTCATAGTTTGGTCAAAGCAAGAAAGTCATTATAGTGGTTGTGGCTAAAAATTTGACCATTTCCAAATCTAGTGAAAGTGGTTTCAAATCGAAGATCTTGTCGAGATGAACCAAAAAACACTTTAAATCTTGAAAAATGGAGCCTCTTTTCTCAATATATGAATGGTCAAAGTTTGGTCAAAGTAAGCAAGTTAGTATAGTGTTTTTAGCTAAAAATATGACTATATCCAAATCTGTTGAAAGTGGTCTCAAATGAAAGATCTCGTTGAGATCAACCAAAAAATACTTTGAATCTTGAAAAATGAAGACTCTCTTCTCAAGATACAGAAGGTCAAAGTTTGGTCAAAGAAAAAAAGTCAGTACAATGTTCAAAGCTAAAAATTTGACTATTTTCAAATCTGGTGAAAGTGGTCTTAAATCGAAGATGTCGTTGAGATGAACCAAAAAACACCTTTCATCTTGAAAAGTGAGCGTCTCTTCCTAAGATACAGATGGTCAAAGTTTGGTCAAAGAAAGGAAGTCAGTATAATGTTCGTAGCTAAGAATTGGACCATTTCCAAATCTATTGAAAGTGGTCTCAAATTGAAGATCTCATCGAGATGAACCAAAAAACACTTTAAATTTTGAAAAATTGAGCCTCTCTTCTCAAGATACGGATGGTCAAAGTTTGGTCTAAGCAAGGAAGTCAGTACAATGTTCGTAGCTAAAAGTTTGACCATTTCCAAATCTGGTGAAAGTGGTCTCAAATCAAAGATCTCGTCGAGATGAACCAAAAAACACCTTGAATCTAGAAAAATAGAGCCTCTCTTCTCAAGATATAGACAGTCAAAGTTTTTTCAAAGCAACAAAGTTAGTACAGTGTTTGTAGCTAAAAATTTGACCGTGAACAAATCTGGTGAAAGTGGTCTCAAATTGAAGATCTCATCGAGATGAACCAAAAAATACTTTGAATCTTGAAAAATGAAGCCTCTCTTATCAAGATACAGAAGGTCAAAGTTTGGTCAAAGCAAGGAAGTTAGTACATTGTTCGTAGCTAAAAATTTTACTATTTTGAAATCTAGTGAAACTGGTCTCAAATCGAAGATCTCATCAAGATGAACCAAAAACTACCTTGAATCTTGAAAAATAGAGCCTCTCTTCTCAAGGTACAAATTTTTAAAGTTTTGTCAAAGCAAGGAAGTTAGTACAGTGTTAGTAGCTAAAAATTTGACCATTTCTAAATGTGGTGAGTGTGGTCTCAAATCAAAAATCTCATCGAGATGAACCAAAAAACACCTTGAATCTTGAAAAATAGAGCCTCTCTTCTCAAGATACAAACGATCAAAATTTGGTCTAAGAAAGGAAGTCAATATAGTGTTTGTAGCTAAATGTTTGACCATTTCTAAATCTGGTAAAAGTGATCTCAAATCGAAGAACTCGTCGAGATGAACCAAAAACACCTTGAATCTAAAAAAATAGAGCCTCTCTTCTCAAGGTACAGATAGTCAAAGTTTGTTCAAAGCAAGGAAGTTAGTACAGTGTTCGTAGCTAAAAATTTGACCGTTACCAAATCTATTGAAAGTGGTCTCAAATCAAAGATTTCATTGAGATAAATAAAAAAAAAACTTGAATCTTGAAAAATGGGGCCTCTCTTATCAAGATATGTATGATCAAAGTTTGGTCAAAGCAAGGAAGTCAGTACGGTGTTCATAGCTAAAAAATTGACCATTTTTAAATCTGGTGAAAGTTGTCTCAAATCAAAAATTTTGTCGAGATGAACCAAAAAATATCTTAAATCTTGAAAAATGGAGCCTCGCTTCTTAATATACGGATGGTCAAAGTTTGGTCTAATCATGAAGTTAGTACAGTGTTCCTACCTAGAAATATGACTATTTGCAAATCTGTTGAAAGTGGTCTCAAATCAAAGATCTCATGGAGATCAACCAAAAAATACCTTGAATCTTGAAAAATGGAGACTCTCTTCTCAAGATACAGACGGTCAAAGTTTGGTAAAAGCAAGGAAGTCAGTACAATGTTCGAAGCTAAAAACTTGATCATTTTTAAATTTGGTGAAAGTGGTCTCAAATCGAAGATCTTGTTGAGATGAACCAAAAAATAACTTTCATTTTAAAAAATTATCCCATCTTCTTAAGATACAGATGGTCAAAGTTTGGTCAAAGAAAGGAAGTCAATACAATGTTTGTAGCTAAGAATTTGACCATTTCCAAATCTGTTGAAAGTGGTATCAAATCAAAGATCTCATCGAGATGAACCAAAAAACACCTTGAATTTTGAAAAATTGAGCCTCTCTTGTCAAGATACTGATGGTCAAAGTTTGGTCAAAGCAAGGAAGTCAGTATAGTGTTCATAGGTAAAAATTTGACCATTTCAAAACTTGGTGAAATTAGTCTAAAATAAAAGATCTTGTCAAGATGAAGCAAAGAATAATTTGAATCTTGAAAAATGGAGCCTCTCTTTTCAAGATATAGACGTTCAAAGTTTTGTGAAAGCAAGGAAGTCAGTACAGTGTTCATAGATAAAATTTGACTATTTCCAAATATGGTGAAAATGGTCTCAAATTCAAGATCTCATCGAGATAAATGAAAAACACCTTGAATCTTGAAAAATGAAGCCTCTCTTCTCAAGATACAGAAGGTTAAAGTTTGGTCAAAGCAAGGAAGTTAGTATAGTTTTCGTAGCTAAAAAATTGACTATTTCAAAATCTGGTAAAAGTGGTCTCAAATCGAAGATCTCATCAAGATGAACGAAAAACCACCATGAATCTTGAAAAACAGAGCCTCTCTTCTCAAGATACGGATGTCCAAAGTTTGGTCGAAGCAAGGAAGTCAGTACAGTGTTTGTAGCTAAAAATTTGACCATTTCTAAATCTGGTGAATGTGGTCTCAAATCAAAGATCTCATTAAGATGAACCAAAAAACACTTTGAATCTTAAAAAATGAAGCCTCTCTTATCAAGATACGGATAGTCAAAGTTTGGTCTAAGCAAGGAAGTCAGTACAGTGTTCGCAGCTAAAAGTTTGACCATTCCCAAATCTGGTGAAAGTGGTCTCAAATTGAAGATCTCGTTGAGATGAACCAAAAAACATCTTGAATCTAAAAAATAGAGCCTCTTTTCTCAAGATACAAATAGTCAAAGTTTGTTCAAAGTAAGGAAGTCAATATAGTGTTTGTAGCTAAAAAATTGACCATTAACAAATTTGGTGAAAGTGGTCTCAAATTGAAGATTTAATCGAGATGAACCAAAAAACACCTTGAATCTTGAAAAATGAAAGCTCTCTTCTCAAGATACAGACGGTCAAAGTTTGGTCAAAGTAAAGAAGTTAGTACAATGTCCGTAGCTAAAAATTTGAACATTTCCAAATATGGTGAATGTTGTCTCAAATTGAAGATCTCATTGAGATGAACCAAAAAATATCTTGAATATTGAAAAATAGGGCATCTCTTCTCAATATACCGAGGAAGTCAATACAATGTTCGTAGCTAAAAATTTGACTATTTCCAAATCTGGTGAAAGTGGTCTCAAATCAAAGATCTCATCGAGATGAACAAAAAACCACCTTGAATCTTGAAAGAGGGAGCCTCTCTTCTCAAGATACTGATGGTCAAAATTTGGTCAAAGAAAGGAAGTTAGTACAATGTTCGTAGCTAAAAAATTAACCGTTTCCAAATCTAGTGAAAGTGGTCTCAAATCGAAGATCTTGTCTAGATGAAGCAAAAAACACCTTGAATCTTAAAAAATAGAGCCTCTCTCCTCAAGATACATATGGTCAAAGTTTGTCTAAAGAAAGGAAGTCAATACAATGTTCCTAGCTAAAAATTTGACCGTTTCCAAATCTAGTAAAAGTGGTTTCAAACCGAAGATCTCATCAAGATGAACCAAAAAGCACCTTCAATCTTCAAAAGAGGAGCTTCTCTTTTGAAGATACATACAGTCAAAGTTTGGTCAAAGTAAGGAATTCATTAGAGTGTTCGTGGCTAAAAATTTGACCATTTCCAAATCTAGTGACGTGGTCTCAAATCAAAGACCTTGTTGAGATGAACCCAAAAACACCTTGAATCTTGAAAATTGGGGCCTCTCTTCTCAAGATACAGACACTCAAAGTTTGGTCAAAGCAAGGAAGTACAATGTTGGTAGCTAAAATTTTTACCATTTCTAAATTTGGTGAAAGTGGTCTCAAATCAAAGATCTCATCGAGATGAACCAAAAAACACTTTGAATTTTGAAAAATGGAGCCTCTTCTCAAGCTACAGATGGTCATTATTTAGGTCAAAGAAAGGAAGTCAGTACAGTCTTTATAACTAAAAATTTGACCATTTCCAAATCTAGTGAAAGTGGTCTCAAATCGAAGATCTCATCGACATGAACCAAAAACTACCTCGAATCTTGAGAAATAGAGCCTTTCTAATCAAGATATAGATAGTCAAAGTTTGGTGAAAGAAATGAAGTCAGTACAGTGTTTGTAGCTAAAAATTTGATTATTTCTAAATCTGGTGAAAGTGGTCTCAAATCAAAGATCTTGTTGAGATGAACTAAAAAATACTTTGAATCTTGAAAAATGGAGCCTCTCTTCTCTAGATACACACGGTCAAAGTTTGGTCAAAGCAAGGAAGTCAGTGCAGTGTTAGTAGCTAAAAATCTAAATCTAGTGAAAGTGGTCTCAAATTGAAGATCTCGTTGAGATGAACCAAAAAACACTTTGAATCTTGAGAAATGAAGCCTCTCTTCTCAAGATATTTATGATCAATGTTTTGTCTAAGCAAGGAAGTCAATATAGTGTTTCTAGTTAAAAATTTGACCATTTCCAAATCTGGTGAAAGTGGTCTCAAATTGAAGATTTCGTCGAGATGAACCAAAAAACACATTGAATCTTTAAAAATGGAGTCTCTCTTCTCAAGATACGGATGGTTAAAGTTCCATCAAAGGATGGAAGTTAGTACAGTGTTCAGAGGTAAAAATTTGACCATTTCCAAATCTTGTTAAAGTGGTCTCAAATCAAAGATCTCATCGAGATGAACCAAAAAATACTTTGAATCTTGAAAAATAGAGCCTCCCTTCTCAAGATACGAATGGTCAAAGTTTGCTAAAAGCAAAGAAGTCAGTACATTGTTTGTAGATAAAAATTTGACCATTTCCAAATTTGGTGAAAGTGGTCTCAAATTGAAGATCTCATTTAGATAAACAAAAACAAACCTTAAATTTTTAAAAAGGGAGCCTCTCTTCTCAAGAGACAAATGGTCAAAGTTTGGTCAAAGAAAGTAAGTAAGTATAGTGTTCATAGCTAAAAATTTCACCACTTCCAAATCTGATGAAACTAGTCTTAAACTGAAGATCTCGTCGAGATGAATGAAAAAAATCTTAAATCTTAAAAAATAGTGCCTCTCTTCTCAAGATACGGACGATCAAAGTTTTGTGAAAGAAAGGAAGTCAGTACAGTGTTCGTAGCTAAAAATTTGACCATATCTAAATCTAGTAAAAGTGGTCTCAAATCGAAGATTTTGTCGAGATAAATGAAAAAACACTTTGAATCTTGAAAAATGGAGGCTCTCTTCTCAAGATACAGATGGTCAAAGTTTGGTCAAAGTAAGGAAGCCAATATAGTGTTCGTAGCTAAAAATTTGACCATTTCCAAATCTGGTCAAAGTGGTCTCAAATTGAAGATCTCATTGAGATGAAAAAAAATACCTTGAATCTTGAAAAATGGAGCATCTCTTCTCAAGATATGGATGGTTAAAGTTTGGTCAAAGAAAGGAAGTCAATACAGTGTTCATAGCTAAAAATTTGTCCATTTTCATATCTAGTGAAAGTGGTCTCAAATCAAATTTCATCGAGATGAACCAAAAAACACCTTGAATCTTTAGAAACAGAGCCTCTCTTTTCAAGATACAAATGATCAATGTTTAGTCAAAGCAAGGAAGTCAGTACAGTATTTGTAGCTAAACATTTGATTGTTTCCAAATCTAGTGAAAGTGGTCTCAAATCAAAGATCTCATCAAGATGAACCAAAAAATACCACAAATCTTGAAAAATGGACTCTTTTCTTTAGATATAGAGGGTCAAAGTTTGGTCAAAGCAAGGAAGTTAGTATAATGTTCATTGCTAAAAATTTGACTATTTCCAAATCTGGTAAAAGAGGTCTCAAATCAAAGGTCTCATCGAGATGAACCAAAATACACCTTGAATCTCAAAAGATGGAGTTCTCATCTCAATATACGGATGGTCAGAGTTTGGTCAAAGTAAGGAAGTCAATACAATGTTGGTAGCTAAAAATTTGACCATTTTTAAGTCTGGTAAAATTGGTCTAGAATCAAAGATCTCGACAGAGCCTCTTTTCTCAAGATATGAATGGTCAAAGCAAGGAAGTCAGTACAATATTCATAGCTAAAAATTTTACCATCTCCAAATCTAGTGAAAGTGGTCTCAAATTGAAGATCTTGTTGAGATGAACCAAAAAAAATCTAGAATCTTGAAATATGGTGCCTCTCTTCTCAAGATACAGATGGTCAAAGTTTGGTCAAAGGAATGAAGTTAGTACATTATTCGTAGCTAAAAAATTGACAATTTCCAAATCTGGTGAAAGTGTTCTCAAATCAAATTTCTCATCGAAATAAACCAAAAAATACCTTGAATCTTGAAAAATAGAGCCTCTTGTCTAGAGACACAAACGGTCAAAGTTTGGTCAAAGAAAGGAAGTCAGTACAGTGTTCCTAGCTAAAAATTTAACCATTTCCAAATGTAGTGAAAGTGGTCTCAAATCAAAGATCTCATCAAGATGAACCAAAAAACACCTTGAATCTTAAAAAATGGAGCCTCTCTTCTCAAGATACGAATGGTAAAATTTGGTCAAAGAAAGGAGTTCAGTACAATGTTCGTAGCTAGAAATTTGACCATTTCCAAATCTAGTGAAAGTGGTCTCAAATCATACATCTCATCGAGATGAACCAAAAACACCTTGAATCTTGAATAAGCAGAGCCTGTCTTCCCAAGATATAGACGGTCAATGTTTGGTAAAAGCAAGGAAGTCAGTACAGTGTTCATAGCTAAAAATTTAACCTTTTTCAAATCTTGTGAAAGCTATCTCAAATCAAAGATCTTGTCAAGATGAACCAAAAAAACACCTTGAATCTTGAAAAATATAGTCTCTCTTCTCAAGATACAGATGGTCAAAGTTTGGTCAAAATAAAGAAGTCAGTACAGTGTTCGTAGCTAAAAATTTGACCATTTCCAAATCTGGCGAAACTGGTCTCAAATAAGAGATCTCGTCAAGATGAACCAAAAAACACCTTGAATCTTGAAATATGGAGCCTCTCTTTTCAAGATACGAACAATCAAAATTTGGTCAAAGTAAGGAAGTCAATACAATGTTTGTAGCTAAAAATTTGATAGTTTCCAAATCTAGTGAAAGTGGTCTCAAATCAAAAATATCATAGAGATTAACCAAAACACACCTTGAATCTTGAAAAATAGAGCCTCTCTTCTCAAGATAAAGATGATCAGTTTGGTCAAAGGAAGGAAGTCAATACAGTGTTCGTAGCTAAAAATCAAACAGTTTCCAAATTTGGTGAAAGTGGTCTCAAATCGAAGATCTCATCGAGATGAACTAAAAAACACATTGAATCTTGAAAAATGAAGACTCTCTTCTCAAGATACAGATAGTCATAGTTTGGTCAAAGCAAGGAAGTCAGTACAGTGTTCATAGCTAAAAATTTGACCATTTTCAAATCTGGTGAAAATGGTCTCAAATAAAAAATCTCATCAAAATGAACCAAAAAAAATCTTGAATCTTGAAAAATGAAACCTCTCTTCTCAAGATACGGACAGTCAAAGTTTTGTCAAAGCAAAGAAGTCAGTACAGTGTTCGTAGCTAAAAATTTGACCATATTCAAATATGATAATAGTGATCTCAAATCAAAGATCTCCTCGAGATGAAACAAAAAATACGTTGAATCTTGAAAAATGGAGCCTCTCTTCTTAAGAAATAGATGGTCAAATTTTGGTGAAAGCCAAGAAGTCAATAAAGTGTTTGTAGCTAAAAATATGACCATTTCCAAATCAGGTGAAAGTGGTCTCAAATTGAAGATCTCGTCAAGATGAACCAAAAAACACCTCGAATCTTGAAAAATGGAGCCTCTCTTCTCAAGATATAGATGGTCAAAGTTTGGTCAAAGCAAGGAAGTCAGTACAGTGTTCGTCGCTAAAAATTTAACTATTTCCAAATCTGGTGAAAGCCGTCTAAAACTGAAGATCTCGTCAAGATGAAGCAAAATACACCTTGAATCTTAAAAAATAGAGCCTCTCTTCTCAAGATACAAACAACTAAAATTTAGTCAAAGCAAGGAAGTCAGTACAATGTTTGTAGCTAAAACTTTGAATGTTTCCAAATCGGGTGAAAATGGTCTCAAATCGAAGATCTCATTGAGATGAACTAAAAAACACCTTGAATCTTAAAAATGGAGCCTCTTTTCTCAAGAAACGAATGGTCAAAATTTGGTCAAAGAAAGGAAGTTAGTACAATGTTCGTAGCTAAAAAATTGACTATTTCCAAATCTAGTAAAAGTGGTCTCAAATCGAAGATCTTGTCTAGATGAAGCAAAAAACACCTTGAATTTTGAAAAATAGAGCCTCTCTCCTCAAGATACATACAGTCAAAATTTTTTAAAAGAAAGGAAGTCAATACAATGTTCCTAGCTAAAATTTTGACCGTTTCCAAATCTAGTGAAAGTGGTCTCAAATCGAAGATCTCATCAAGATGAATCAAAAAGCACCTTGAATCTTCAAAAAAGGAGCCTCTCTTCTCAAGATACATACGGTCAAAGTTTGGTCAAAGCAAGGAATTCATTACAGTGTTTGTCGCTAAAAATTTGACCATTTCCAAATTTGGTGAAAGTTGTCTCAAATCAAAGATTTGTTCAAGATAATCCAAAAAACACCTTGAATCTTTAAAAGAGGAGCCTCTCTTCTCAAGATATAGACGGTCAAAGTTTAGTCAAAGCAAGGAAGTCAATATAGTGTTCGTAACTAAAAATTTTACCATTATGAAATCCATTGAAAGTGGTGTCAAATCAAAGATCTTGTCGAGATGAACCAAAAAACACCTTAAATCTTTAAAAGTGGTGCCTCTATTCTCAAGATAGAGACGGTCAAAGTTTGGTAAAATTAAAGAAGTAAGTACAGTGTACGTAGCTAAAAATTTGACCCATTCCAAATCTGGTGAAAGTGGTCTCTGTAAGAATTTGCAAATAGCAAAGATTGAACCAAAGATCTAGAAGTTAAATAAAATCACAAGAGAGATGATATGAATGCAATGATTAATATTGAATTGATCCAATGAATTCACCTTGATTGATGAATGATTAGATCATAGGCCTCCTTATATAAGAAAGGCGATAAGAGAGAAAGATAAGGAGTTGATAATCTATTACCTATGCTAGGTGTAATCACATGTCCACCAAATGTGGATCATCCTCCATTATGCAATAAAGTATGTGCAATGGATTATGATTATAATGTGATAAGAGCACTAAAGGTGGATCTTGCACCAAAAGTGAAATTCCTCTTACACCATGTGCTTAATGAGGTGCACACTCCTAGGTGTCTCAATCACTAACTACTATGCCATACATTATCCTAATTAAGATTAAGTTAAGTGTAATTAGGAATATTTGCTTACACCAACACACCCCCTTAAGTGCAGCTTAGGGCAATGCACTTAAACTCACAATGAAAGATGGGTCCCGACAACTAAGCCATGTTAGATACCCATGTACAAAATGCAATAACTCTCATAAAGCGGGGAAAGAGGTAAAACCTCATGGGAAAAACCCTCCCCCAAAAAGAGAAAAGAAAAAAAGATGCATGGATGGATGGAGTGCTCAAGACCCCCAAAGAACTGCATACATAATGTATATACAAAGAATTATCCCCCCATAAGAAGGATAGATGGAGACATGATATCCCCCCCATAATGTAGAAGCTCCCATGTTGATGAAGAGTACCTACAAACAATAGATCAACCAATGCTTACAAGACACATGTCTCCCCTTAGGAAGAAATAGATACATCAAATGATGAAGAAGCCAATCCTTGTGCAAATGGAAGGAGGAAAAAGATTAAGGTCTGCATGCATGAATCTCTGAAGACTGAATAGGTCTCTCCAAGCTCAAAGAATATATCACCTCATGTGACAAATCAAGTAAAGAAGGAGAAGAATCAAGTACACCAATCTCCAAAGAAGGTGAAGAAGTATCCCCAACTATGATGAAACTACCATCAAAGGAAAGAGAAACCCCCTCATGTATGTCTTTCAAATCTGCATCATGAGAATAAAAAAATGTTGAAGATGCATCCAAGTAGTCATCACATTCTGTAAGATGAGAAACACAATGATCATCCTATTGAATAGTAGAACCCATGTCTGAAGAAGCAGGAGGTGGAGGAGTAGGAAGCTTAACACTTGTCTCAAAAACAAAATGATTCAAGTGCCCAAAGTTCTCATAATTATCCCTTGGCAAAGGGATGTGTACATCATGAATATCATCAGCACCATCAAAAAAATTTGAAAAAGAATACAAGCGTGACGTATGATCAACAACTCCCATAGCTATGACATCTCTAGTCTCCATGTCCCTAATGTAGACAAAATTGGGAGTGAACTCAACAATTTTACCTTGTGCTCCATGTGTAATATGGTAAATAGAAATGATATTAGTGGTCAATGAGGGTACATAAAGAACATCATTAAATGTCCCCTCTCCCATAGGAATAGAACCTCTCCCACAAACTCTCATGAATGTGTTGTTACCCATCAAAATATTAGGAGAATTACAAGGCTCAATAGAAGAAAACATATCCGTAGAAGAAGCCATATGATGTGATGCACCTGAATCAAGAAACCATTTACCTTGCTCAGGATCTCTGGAAGCCAAGAGTGCTTGTCCTTTACCTTTATCTTTGGATGATGATGGAGATGTAGAAGTTGCCAAATGTGTAGAAGAAGGAGTAGACACTAATGAAAACACTTATGCTCATCATGTCCTAGCTTCTTACAATATGCACATTTATCCCTCTTTCTTCTAGATGATTCCTCTCTTGAAGAGGAGTTGGATTCAGTAGTATTCGGTGAAGGAGATTCATTACCTTTGTCATGAGGCTTAGGATCCTTATGTTGTTTCTTTCCTTTTCCATTAGAAGCCTTTGATGTAGACTCACTTGCAATCAATGCTTCATGTGTGGAAGGCTTCAATTGACCCATGTGTGCCAACTTTTCTTGTTCCCTTGTGAGCTGCACTGCAAATTCATCAAGAGAGGGCAATTTTTATGCACTACCAAGAGCATCCATAGTAGCATAGAATGTAGAAACAAAGATAGAATAATCAAGACCAAGCTTGGAAAGAATAGAAAAGATCAATTGTTCATCTCCTTTAACAATGTCGCATGAAGAAAGATCCAATCTAATAGAATTGAACTTAGAGAAAAAGTCTTGAATATTGTCAAAATCACTAGGATTTAGACCTATGAGATCATTCTCTAATTTGAATTTTCTCATTCTATCAGGTTTACCAAAGAGTCCTTCCAATATGACCCAAGCATCATGAGGATGTGTGCAAGATGCAATATGAAAGTGTAAGTCATGAGAGATGGATGATCTAAGAGAGCCAAGTGCTTTAACCCTTCGATCAAACCATTTTCGCCTTTCTGCAACACCTGTTTGAGGTTCTTGATCATTCCCAAGAGTCATTCTAAGCAATTCAATACTCAACAAATGATCACTTAAAGATACTTTCCATTCATGGTAGTTATATGGAGTGAGGATTTTGACCTTTGAATTATCCATAATACAACCAAATAATGATTGATAACTACTGATAACTCTTTCAAATGACTGATGCAAATCAAAAAACTAAAATCCAAGAATTAACCAAGTGTAAATGTAGCCCCAAAATGACCTATTTCTAAAAGTGATATGTCCACCCCAAATCACTAAAAAATGATTGTAGATCTAGAAACTAGACAAAAAATCATGCACTTTCAAAAAAAAATTCACCTCAAAATATTACCGTATGTGCCCAAATGAAACCTTGGAAGTTGTAGAAATCAGGAATAGATAAGAACAATTAAAAAAATCTACAATTTTTGACAAATTTGGCCACTAAATTGAAAAAATAATACCAGCGATGGATTCTTTAGGAAATTCTACCCAATTTCAAAATAAATTGCTCGAAAAAAGGAGCAAAAATGAGCAAGATATGGCCCTCTGAAGTTGGACTGTCAAAATGAAAACTCCAATGGTGAAGCCTGTGAGTTTTCAAACCTTGATGACATTAGAAATATAGTATCTTAAAATTGATGATCTGTAGGATGTCAAAAAATGCCCAATTTGGCCTATTGTGATGGCTGGATGGCCGTGAAATTTAGCCTATAGGAATGATGACATCAATAGGAAAATGACTTGTGCAGCTGATGTGGCAACTGAGTTGGAAAATTTGGATGGTATGGATGTTGATGTGGCTCTGGTGGTTGACATGTCTTTCCTCTGATGTGGCAGGTGATGCGGCCTCCTACCATGTGTCCCCGGGTGTGTAGGTGGCGCAACTCACGACGTTGTCACGTGGCTCAGGGCCTGGTGTGGGCCTGTCACGTGGCGCAGTGTGCAAAGGTGGTGACTGGGCTGTTCAGGTGGCACTATGGTGGAGATTCGGTGGTGCTGGGATATTTAATCCCACATGCACTGCGCTATGGGATTTTAAGCCCTTTTTATGTGCAAAGGCCCAAAGGTAAAACAAAATGGGAAGCCCAGTGAGGTCGGGGCTCGAGTACAGACTGTCTTATGGGCTTCGGCTTTGTGCTTTCATTTTTGATGACTTGAATGGGCCATACCTCACCCAATAATAAAATTTTGGAGAGAGAAACAAATTCCAAAAATAGGACAAAATAAAAAAAATATACTTTTTTTGAAAAATCATACTGCAGAGGTGCAGATCGGCCCGTATGGTTCGATTTGCAAAAAAAATTTGCTTCGATTTGGACTTTCACCGAATATAGGTGAGTTTATAATCGATCTTAACTGAAACAACCTCCCGAACACAATGGTGAGGTCAGATCAGCTCCAAGATGCCTCTATCGCATGCTGGTTCCCAAATCTAAGATTTGGACGTTTAAAGCTTGCATCAAGATCTCTTCAAATTGGCTAATCAAAATGCTCCAATGGTTCTGATACCATGTAAGAATTTGTAAATAGAAAAGATTGAACTAAGGATCTAGAGGTTAAAGAAAAGCACAAGAGAGATGATATAAATGCAATGATTGATATTGAATTGATCTAATGAATTCATCTTAATTGATGAATGATTACATAATAGGCTTCCTTATATAGGATAGGCGATAAGAGAAAAAGATAAGGAGTTGATAAGCTATTACCTATGCTAGGTGTAATCACATCTCCACCAAATGTGGATCATCCTCCATTATGCAATAAAGTATGGGCAATGGATTAGGATAATAATGTGATAGGAGCACTAAAGGTGGATCTCACACCAAAAGTGGAATTTCTCCTACACCATGTGCTTAATGAGGTGCACACTCCTAGGTGTCACAATCACTAACTACTATCCAATGCATTATCCTAATTAAGATTAAGTTAAGTGTAATTAGGAATATTTAATTACACCAACAGTCACAAATCAAAGATCTCATCAAGATGAATCAAAAAACACCTTGAATCTTACAAAGTGGAGCCTTTTTTCTTAAGATACAGATGATAAAAGTTTGGTCAAAGTAAGTAAGTCACTATAGTGTTCGTAGCTAAAAATTTGACCATTTCCAAATCTGTTGAAAGTGGTCTCAAATTGAATATCTCATCAAGATGAACCAAAAACACCTTGAATATTGAAAAGCGGAGTCTCTCTTCTCAAGATACGAATGGTCAAAGTTTGGTAAAAGCAAGGAAGTCAGTACAGTATTCGTAGCTAAAAATTTGACCCTTTCCAAATTTGGTTAAAGTGGTCTCAAATAGAGGATCTCGTCAAGATCAACCCAAAAGTAACTTGAATATTGAAAAAATGGAGCCTCTCTTCTCAAGATATAGACAGTCAAAGTTTGGTCAAAGCAAGGAAGTGAGTAAAGTGTTCATAGCTAAAAATTTGAACATTTCCAAATCTGGTGAAAGTGGTCTCAAATCGAAGATCTTGTCAAGATGAATGAAAAATCAACTTGACTCTTGAAAGCAGAGACTCTCTTGTCAAGATATCGATGGTCAAAGTTTGGTCAAATCTTGGTCAAAGAAAGAAAGCTAGTATAGTGTTCGTAGCTAAAAATTTGACCATTTCCAAATTTAGTGAAAGTGGTCTCAAATTGAAGATCTCATCGAGATAAACCAAAAAACACCTTGAATCTTGAAACACAGAACCTCTCTTCTCAAGATACAGACGGTAAAAGTTTGGTCAAAGCAAGGAAGATAGTACAGTGTTCGTACCTAAAAATTTGACTATTTCCAAATCTGGTGAAAGTGATCTAAAATAGAATATTTCATCGAGATGAACAAAAAAACACCTTGAATCTTGAAAAATGGAGCCTCGCTTCTTAAGATACAGATGGTCAAAGTTTAGTCAAAGCAATGAAGTTAGTACAGTGTTCGTAGCAAAAAATTTGACCATTTCCAAATCTAGTGAAAGTTGTCTCAAATCAAAGATCTCATCAAGATGAACTAAAGAACACTTGGAATCTTGAAAAATGGAGCCTCTCTTCTCAAGATACGGATGGTCAAAGTTTGGTGAAAGTAAGGATGTCAATATAGTGGAAGTAGCTAAAAATTTGACCATTTCCAAATCTGGTGAAAGTGGTCTCAAATTGAAGATCTCATCAAGATGAACCAAAAAACACCTTGAATCTTGAAAGATGGAGCTTGTCTTCTCAAGATACGAACAATCAAAGTTTAGTTAAAGCAAGGAAGTTAGTACAAAGTTCATACCGAAAAATTTGACCATTTTCAAATCTGGTGAAAGAGGTCTCAAATTGAATATCTTGTTGAGATGAACCAAAAAATACGTTGAATCTTGAAAAATGGAGCCTCTCTTCTCAAGATACATAACATCAAAGTTTGGTCAAAGCAAGGAAGTAAGTAACATGTTCATAGCTAAAAATTTAACCAATTCTAAATCTAGTAAAATTGATCTCAAATAGAAGATCTCATCGAGATGAACTGAAAAACACCTTGAATTTTAAAAAATGGAGCCTCTCTTCTCAAGATGTGGATGGTCAAAGTTTGGTCAAAGCAAGGAAATCAGTACAGTGTTTGTAGCTAAAAATTTGACCGTTTCCAAATCTGGTGAAAGTGGTCTCAAATCAAAGATCTCATCGAGATGAACCAAAAAATACCTTGAATCTTGAAAAATGGGGCCTCTCTTCTCAAGATACCGATGGTCAAAGTTTGGTCAAAGAAAGGAAGTCAGTACAGTGTTCATAGCTAAAAATTTGACCATTTCCAAATCTTGTGAGAGTGGTCTCAAATCAAAGATCTCATCAAGATGAACCAAAAACAACTTGAATCTTGAAAAATGGAGCCTCTCTTCTCAAGATACGGACACTCAAAGTTTGGTCAAAGTAAAGAAGTTGGTACAATGTTTGTAGCTAAAAATTTGACCATTGCTAAATCTAGTGAAAGTGGTCTCAAATTGAAGATCTCGTTAAGATGAATGAAAAAACACCTTGAATCTTGAAAAATGGAGCCTCTCTTCTCAAGATACGTATGGTCAAAGTTTGGTCAAAGAAAGGAAGTCAGTATAGTGTTCTTAAGTAAAAAATTGACCATTTCCAAATTAGGTGAAAGTGGTTTTAAATCAAAGATCTCATCGAGATGAACTAAAAAACTTCAATCTTGAAAAATGGATCCTCTCTTCTCAAGATACAGACGATCAAAGTTTGGTCAAAGCAAGGAAGTTAGTACAGTGTTCGTATCTAAAAATTTGACCATTTCCAAATTTGGTGAAAGTGGTCTCAAATCGAAGATCTTGTCAAGATGAATGAAAAAACACCTTGAATCTTGAAAAATGGAGCCTCTCTTCTCAAGATACAGACTGTCCAAGTTTGGTAATGTATGTATGTGTGTATGTGTGTGTGTGTGTGTGTGTGTGTGTGTGTGTGTGTGTGTATATATATATATATGAATGGTTGATGTGAATGTGGAATGTAATGGAAAATATAAGATCCACCTCTAAATCCAAATTCCCAAAAGAGAGATCCAAATTGATCAACCAAAAAGGTTAATGCACAAAGGAATCAATCTATGGAGAATGTGAATAATGAAGAAAACCTTATATTTTGTTATGAAAAGTATGTATTCAAATCTTAATTTAATTGAAGACAAATACAGAAAATGTAGAAATAGAGAAAACCTAGAAACCTTTTTCTGATTTGATGAAGGTCAACCTTGACCCAAATTCAGAGTAATATTTTACCCCAGTGTACAATCTTACTCCAAAAATTTGAGCTTGACCTGCATTGCTCCGACGGAAATTCTACTCACAGATCCCAAAAGTTTGCCAAAAAGGGTACTCATATCTGCACTGATATTCATTGGCCCACACCTGCTCCTACAAGAAAAAAAGTTTTGTTTGTTGGATGATGGGTTTGCCTTGGTCAAACCCCAGTTTGGAATCAACCTTGAAATATAATTGAAATTGCAATGTATATAAACAAAGTAAATGGAACTATTCACCTTGCTTATGTTGAAATCCTTGTGGAGGATTTGAATCCTTAGATCTATAAGTATGGATGAATGTAGAACCAAATGTAGGATGTCTCAAATCAATTGCATTAGATCTTCAACACCAATATTGAATGGATCTTGGACTAGGAGGAAGCTTGAATGGGTGTGGTTGGAGAAATCTTCAACAAGAGGGCTCCAAAGAGATTGAATCCTTAAATGGCTATCAATGGATTTCCTTGATGAATTGAATGCTTTAATCCTTGAAGATGAATGAATGCTTGAATGCTTTCTTTTTTCTTGCTTTCTTGATGATTTATTGATCACTTGATTACTTGATTTCACTTGCTTGAGAGATTATGAAAAGAGATCATGAAAAGAGATTATGAAAAGAGATGGATCGAAATGAGAGAGGAAGGGTTCCTTTTATACAAATCTAGGGAAAAAAATTCTAGAGAGGCCGACATATAAGAAACTAATTCCCATTAAGTGAAAACCCCTAGAATTGGACCTATATTAAATATCATTTAAGAGTTTACCATTCCAAAATCCGAAACAGCCGACCTGGAAGTGGGAAATAAAAATTTTCGAAGCCCGACATCCTGAAACTTTCAAAACCTTAAATTTGGACCTGGGGTCAAGGTCAAGATCAAATTTGACCTAGGTTAGGATTGAGGTCATTCTTGACCTAGGTCAAGGTCGAGGTCGACCTTGACCCAAAAAGTCAAATTTCTCAGTTTCTAAAAAAGGTACTAGAAAGAGGCTGGAAAAAGGAGGGAGAAAAGTAGAATAGGGGGGAAAAAGCCAGATCTAGTCAAATACTCATTCAAGGTGCTTGACATGACCCCAGACCACATACTCAGAGGGATAAACTAATCCTAAATGGAAGTGCTTCCATTTTCTAATGATACATTTAGCCCCCACTTTAGCAAGAGTATGGACTCAATGCAAACTCTTGGTAAAGGAGATCATAATGAAAAAATAATCCTATTGAAATGAAAGGGACAAAGAAATCCTCAAGCCCCCAGGGACTCAAGTCTTTATCAACTCCAATATCATAATAAGAGAGACATCTCTAGAAAAGAGAGAGAAGAAGGTGTTATTATCTCACCCAATGAGAACTTATGTCCCATTGTAAACCACACAAAGAAACAACAAAAATGGAAAGATGGAATTGAACCACCTAGTGAATATGGCTACTCATAAGTCAACCCATCAAAGACTCACCCTTAGGAATATATTATTCCATAAGATAAAAACCAAATACAAAATAGATCTAGTCTTAAGGACACCTCCGACTTAAGGGATCAAAATTTTGAAACTGGAGGGATCAAGAGATCTTATAAAATAAAAATCCATGCTTTAAAAATTAGTCACCAATCCATAAAGGGAGAGAAGTACCTTGAAGAATATATGTATATTGAAAGTGCATGTGTGCAACAGGTGAGCAGAGTGTATGCCCCCACGTTAAAGCTATTGCTAACACTTTAACAAGAGTAATGGCTTGAACAGAAACATAAACAACTCCGCTGATTATGTTTCCACTACGAGATGCCCACAAATGAAGACAAATCAAGGGAAAATACCACATAAAAATATAGAGAACACATAAGGGATCTACCTACCATGGGGTCAGTATGATCATAAGATAATATATATATAATATTATTGCAAATGAATTGACATCATTCCCCAAAGAAAGTAGAACTATAATCACAATGGAGGAAAGTACATAGTAGAGTTACAAAGAGGAATCTTTTCAGACCATGGCATGGAGACCAAAAAGAATTAGTGCTACCAAGTCATGGATCCAATCAGATTACACAAGGAAACATTTACGAACTATAGCATAAGTACAACATAACATGAAACAACATATAGAAGAATAGAGATACATATAGAGGATTTTTACAACAGGTTTGATTCTTTTATCACCTTATACTAACAAAATAACAAGGGTCATATAAAAATATCTAACAACATTTAGAAAACACATTATGAGAGAAGCACAATATGACAGATAAACACACAACAAAGCTACCATAAAGGACAAGACAATCAAGTGTTCTGCCTACTCTCCCCATCTTGTTCTATATCATTTAGGGAAGGTGGATAACTCGCAAGAGGGACTATATCCAACATAGTAGGAATGATAGCCAGTTCCAAACAAGGATCCTCTCGAGAATAATGATGTTCGATACTAGGTGCAATTGTTAATTGTGATAAAAGCATATTAGGTAAATTAGTATCAATGTCAATAGTCTCATATTCATCATTATCATCATCAAGAGTATCTTCTTCATCCATATAATAAAAATGGGATCTAAGATACGAATAGAATCATCATAATCATGCATCTTAACATCATTATTATCATTAACTTCTTCTAACACATCATGCATAGATTGATCAAAAGAAGGTAAAGAACTTTGAATAACAATAGTACGAGCCTTATCCTAAGCACGATGCTTTTTATGACGTTCATTAGCAGATCGATTACGTTTTGTCTTGTTTGAAATATATTGAGAACTAGGAAGAACAACTACCAGATCCTTCATAGGTTCTATAGGAGGTAGTGTAATCTTTAAGAAGCCCCCCCTTCCAAAAAGATGTTAAAAAGTGGGGAAAGTTAGAAAGAAAAAAAAAATATCGGCGAAAATTTTTTCTTTTCAAAGAAAAAAAAATCTCAATTGGAAAATCATTCATGCTCCCTAAAACTATGTGGAAAATTTTGGTGAATCATTGATGCTCCCTGAAACTATGTGAAACTATCTTGGCGAATTGTGTTTTTGTTTCATAACTACCAAAATATATATTGGCGAATATAAAACAGTATTTATATTAAAAAATATATAAATTGGTGAATATAAAACAATATTTATATTATAAAAAATATAAATTGGCGAATATTCAAAACATAGTGATAGGACTATGTGTCAAGTTGGGTGCTACATGTCATTTACTAATGACTAGTTTGTGAGGACATTTTGCATAGCTTCGGCAGGCTAAAAGGAGAGTGAATGGCTAACAGTTATGAATATACGCAATGGTCATGTTGATGGTGTGCGTGACTTTGGCTATTATGTTGGCAGTTTAGAGCTGTAGGCCATGAAGATATGCAAAGTTCAAGTAAGTTTATGGTTGACAATTTGGCATTTGTGTAGCTTCAACATAGTTTGTGGTGATTGGTGACAGTGTGCATAGTTTCAGCAGGCTCAAAGGAGGGTCGATGCTGACAGTTATGAAGATACGTAATGGTCAGGTTGGTGGCATGCATGACTTTAGTGGTTATGCTAGCAGTTTCCAGTTGAAGGCCATGAAGATATGCAAAGGACACATTGACAGTGTGCGTGACTTTGGAAGTTATGATCGGAGGAAAGATATGGGGGTTTTGAGGCCACATTCGATGTCTGTGTAACTTAGCCATGAAGTTATAGTGACATTGAACACTGAAGTACAATTAATGAGACTTAATGATGACAAGATTTTGATTAGATGTTAAAAAAGGTTAATTTGTACAAGATCTCAGCTATGAATTGTAAACATTCATTATCTTTCTTTACACAGCCAAGTCACATTATGTGAAACATTCCTTCATAATTTAATGTTGTTGCCAAGTTGTCAGTTCAAAATTTAAAATCACAGCTAGGATATGGTGGTTCTGTGGCAACACTGGTAGTTTGCGTAACTTGAGTGGTACATAATCCAGGGTAGGATTTTGATTAGACATTAAAAAGGATAATTTTACAGGATATGAGCTGTGATTACTGATTCATCAACATTCATTATTCTTCTTTTCTTATTGACTTCAGAGCCAAGTTTTGAAGTTATGCCTGGCTATTTCATAACTTCTCAACGGTTAATTTATTATGATGGTGATCGGTTTCGAAGTTACGACTAGCTGTTTCATAACTTCTCAATGGTTAATTTATTATGATGGTTAGGGGTTCCGAAGTCCCAACTAACTTCATGCATAACTTCGTAAGGTGTTGAAAAGTGAGAGACAAACAGTAAGTTTCATGCCACGTGGAAAGTGTGAAGTAGAAGTGTCATGTTGCATGCCAGACTGTGTCGTAACATCTCAAGGTTTCATCTTTCTAGTCAGTTTAACAGTCCTAAAGTTTAAAAAAGGTGTTGTGTGACTTCGCAAGTCTCAAAGTTTTTAGATTTCAAATTCAAATGGCCAACAACCAAGGCCCCTGATTTGCAAGTAGCAATTCAGCAAAGTTGAGATAGGGACCTAGGTTTAAATGTACCGTTAGCATCACTTTGGCAACATGCTAATTATTTTCTCTTAGATCGCCGCCAAATCTATGCTGGAAGTGACAATTGACAGTGACACTTTTTTGAAAAAGGTAATTACTAATTTTATGCATGTGTGCTTGATGAGATTTTAATTTTTAATAGAGTAGGTGTCCTAGTGGCTGGTAGCCTGGTTGTACTTGTGAGTTGCTTGTTACTTGTTTGTTATTAAATATAGTTTAGAATTCAGTGACTTCATAGAGCATCCATAAATTTGAGAGTCAAAGAGAAACCAGATAGTTGAAACCTTAGTCTTTAAGTGTAGATTCACAAAAAAGAAGCTTACTGCTTAGAGTTTAGTATACATAAAGAATGGCAGAACAAGAATCTTCTAATGTTATTGTAGTACCAAAAAAGAGTGTCATTATGCATTCAAGAACAAAGAGGCCAAACATATACGTTGAAGAATGGATGAAACTATTGCCTAGATCCTCAAATTTACAATCAGCTATCACTTATGAATGGAGGGACCCTTATACGTTCTACAGGGATGTCATATGTCCAAACACAATTGGGTATGAGCTCTTCATGTTTTTCTATAACAATAGATTTAGAGGCCCTCCCGTTTCAAACCCATGGGATAGGAACTTGGGAAAGTTGATAGTACTTGATGTATTTTTGGATGTAGACCTCATGAAAGCTCTAATTCAAGCATGATAAGTCTATACTTTGCATTTTAGATAGAGCTACTTTTACTCAAGCTTTCAACCTTCAAGGACCTATGAGTGTGGATATTGACATAGCAGAAGAGGAGGCCTTGTTTAATACATAGAAAAGTTACTACCATGGAAGGGTTATGAGGAGGCATATTCCTAGAGAAAAGAAAGAGACAGGGTTGTTACCAAAGAAGGTTGTAGATTCAATTGATATTGAGCTTTTCTTTCCCTATTTCCAGAATACCATCTACGGTCTACACAAAGTTATTGGATTATATGGAGGTTTGACAGTGACTCCATTTTTGTCATGGCTATAGATATTTAGGACCTATACACCAACAAGGAGTTTGATTATGTGGGGCACATAATCAATGTAATGCACACTGAGTTGATGAATGTGAAGATTGATTTGAAAATCTTCAAGTTCAATCACTACTCCATGTTGATGCACCTGATTCTCTATTGCAATATTGGCTACATCAACCTAGGTTCATTGATGAGACTGAGAATGCAGGAGGAACTATTCTAGTTTAGCTGTGGACTAGGTTATGGCATAAGACTTACCATTTCTCTAATTCCATTGTTTTTTATAGTAATTTTATGGATCAAGTAATGAACATGTTAGGTATTGTGAGGGATAGATTTCCTTTACTTGTTAGAAAATTTCTTAGACCCTTAGCATTTAAAATTGATAATGACATTAAGCACAATTGGGGTGATATGTTTTTTTTTTAGAATTTTACTGTTATAAGAGTGTATGCTTGCCCTCAACCTCCACACATACTACCAAAATTTGTCCTAGAAAGATTGGAAATATTAGAATTCACATGGAAGCTTATCATGATGGATAGAGAGAACTTAGGCCCTAAAAGACATAAGGGAATCTTTCTAGCAAGGAGGTTCCAAATAGGAGATTTCTCTATAGGTAAAGATGTTTTGGATCAAATCCATGAATTCCTGAGACAAGTGAGATTGCCCTCTGGTAAATCAAAGATGTATGACCCTGAAGACTTTGTTAGAGTAGCATTGAGAGAAATGAGGAATCACAATTTGGCTCTAAATTAGCCCATGGTAGAGGAGGATGTTATTAGAAATGTTTTTAGTAAAGATACTTGTGAAGAGAGAACATGTAAATGGAATAATATTGTAAGGGTAGAGGAACAATTGAAAAAGGTAGACCCTACCTTCCCTGGTTTCTTTCCTGATCTCAAATACATTTGAAGAATTGACATATGTATAGAGAATTATGAAGATATTATGTCTAAATTGCTAGACATTCCCAAGGAGAAGGAGGATAGAATAAACCCTGAGGAAGTTGAACCTGATGTGGTGTTTATGGTAGAAACAGAACAAGTTGAGCCATCCACATTTGACCAGGGGCCATCAAAGAAACAAAAGTTGATGAATGTACCACAAAAGGCAAGGCAAAAGGCACTACAAATCCTGCCAAGTAATAGCCATTACTTTGTTGACTTAAGACAAAAAAATTTGACATCAATGGTAGATGAGGGAGAAAAGACCCTAGATGAGTTAGAATTGGTTGTAGCTAGATTGGATGATAGGGTCATCCAAGCTAAATAGTTTATAGATGATGATGAATTCATCAAGTTCGATGAGTTTAAAAGTTTTCTCTTTAGAGTTAAGCAGAATGAATTAACATTGTCTTTGAAACTAGGGGAATCACAGGAAAAAACTATTGAAATGATTAAAAAATTATAGGCCTATGATCCCAATAGTGAAACATTAACTATGGAGGAGGCAAGAGATCTTGTAAAGATAAGTGGCATGTTGTTGATCCCTAGATGAAACTTGGAGTCCTCATTCCTAATAGACCAAATCAAGAGGCAAGATAAAGCTATAGCTTATGAAGCTTTTGGCCCTGATGGACTACAGAGGGGTGCTAGATTCAATATGGACACTAAGACACTAGTAGTATGGTGTGTGGCCCCAGAATATAGTAAGCCTAGATTGGTTGACATCCAAGACACAACATAAGATAGCAAATTAATATGGAGGTTGTAGGACACTACAAGATTAGAGATAGAAAATCTCCTACATCATGCATCCTCCATGAATAAAGAAGTGGTTGAGGATTGGAGAATAGACTAGCCAGGACATTTAGAGATTATGTGGAAACTAGAAAAAAGTTTGAAGAGGAACTAAACAAGAATTTTTTCCTAGATAAGACTATGAAGGAGTGAAAAGATGAAATAAATACTCTAAAAAGTTATTCCAAGGAAGTTATAGAGGTCTGTGATGCAGGGGTCCAAACTAAGCATGAGGGGGGCTTAGCTCCAGAACTTGCAATAGAAAAGATAATAATGGACATTGATAAGCTTGATCCTGCTGATACTGGAATTGCTGAAAAGGATACTTTGAAGAAGGTGCTATTACACAGAGTAAATATTTTAAAAGGGAAGTCTCAAATCCTTCATAGTACTTTCATTTCTTTGTAGGGGATAGAATATCAATGTTCTAATGCCTTGTCTGTACTAACCCCATTATTTTATACTTGGGACCCATACTTGCAATTCTTTGATAGGTTAGTTTTACTAATGGGAAAAAAATGGAGTTACCTGACAAAATAATTGATGTTAAGGAAATGGTGTTATTAGTAAAGGATTTGTATGAATTTTTCATTGGCAAGTTACAAAATGTTCAGGAAAAGCTTAAGGTTTGTGTTGAAGAGTCTGAAGGATATATCCCTGCTATTATGGACAAAGAGGGACACTTGAGGAATGGCTAGAGTGGGTTGATTCTTTCAACCAAATTTTGGAATGTACCAAGGTGGCTTCTTATTTTGTTGGTGATGCTAACATTTCAACTTTTTATGAAGTTGTGGATAAATTATACAAGCAGGAGATTGACATGAATAATTTTGTTGCTGAATCTCAAGCCATAACGGATGCCAAGTGGAACAAATACCTTCAAGACTTGGAGATAGTTAGAGAGGTAACTTGGCCATCAAAGAGGGAAATTGTGGTGTGGGAAAACATTGGAGAGATTCAAGCCTTGGCCTTCCCACATTGACATGGATGATGGAAGTAGTTGGGACAATTATGCTATTAGATGAAAAGCCAATAGAGGGAGGTCAGTTAATTTGAATAGGGTATCTTATGTTTGCGATTCACCTGCTATGGATACACCTTGGGTGCAAATCAAGATTGATTCTGAAGAATTCAGGCTACCAACTGTCACTCTAATAACTATTTCCAAATTTGTTTAATTTTCCAAATGCCAATGTTATTTTTTATTTTCTGATCATTGATCATTGACATTGATGTATAAATTTCAAGGAAGTTTTAGTTAATACAAATATACAAGGATATTTTGTAATTTTTTGATAGATCATAGAAGTCTGAGACTTCAAGTCCCTGTCCTCTCACCTTTGAGTCTAGTTACTAGTACTATGATCATTGATTCTTGAATTTTAAATTTTGATGTATAAATTTAAAGGAAGTTAAATTTAATACATGGATATTTTGTAATTTTCAATTTTTCTATCACTGTGCCTATGTAATTTTGTAAAGAGATCATTGGCTCAAGTAAAGAATCTCAATTCTAATTAAGTAAATGCTTAGTATTAGGAAATTAGGAAATTGACAAATAATAAATTGACTAATGAGTATGAACTATGAACTATGACAAATAAATTATAATAAATTGACAAATGACAATTTCTAAGAAATTAGGAAGCTTTGATAATGTTGGTAGTATTTTCAGTTTTCACAATTGCTTTGAGAATTTCCTGCACTTTTCCTCCCCAAGGCCTAAATTTTGATCAAAATGTTAAAACCCTAAGTGCTAGGTTGAGATATTCTCTAAAGTCTAAAAATCCAATAAACCCTAGAAAGGCTCAGATCGGTTCTATTTCATCGTTACTTTTTCAAGTCACTTAAAAGAACCTTTAAGCATGTACGTGTTACTAACAGACCACCGGCAATGTTCCAAAGTAACGCTGGGTTGTTTCATAACTTCTCAATGGTTAAGTGGTTAGGATGCTAATGGGTTCTGAACTTTCGAGGGACTCCCAACTAATGACATGCGTAAATTCAGAAATAAAGAGACAATTAGTTAAAAGTGATAGCGCGTAATGGTGTTGAAAGTGATAGTTAGTTGCATACCACATGGAAAGCACAAAGGAATGGACTGTGACATGTGTCAATGGATGAATTAATATTTGACACTTTGTCAAGAACAGTTGGTTTACGGAGCTTCGCAAGGGTTTGTTGGCCATTAGTGTCGGCAGTTATGAAGCTGCGATGAAGCATTTGGAAGAAAGGCATAACTTCAGAAAGGTTAATCAGTTACAAGATTAAATACTTGAGAGGTTACGAAAGGCTTTATACGAGACTTCACAAGGTTATATGAGAGCAGAAAATTAGAGATGTTAAGAAGACTGTTGGTTCATCACCGTAACTTTGGAAGGGTTCAAAAGGCCTCTAATTTGCATGTAGCAAAGTTGAGACTGGGTTAGATGAACTATTTGCGTAACTTCACAACCGGCCCAACTTAAGTTTTGAATCTTATTCTTGAAGTTGAAACTTGAAATAACATGGCTACATGACTATGAGGCATTCAGGGCCAAGGTGTTTACACTTTATAGTGATAAAAAGGGACATTAATAATTATATGCATTCAAAATTTCAAATTAAAAATTTCTTGAACATTCTACATTACAAAAATCATGAATTCAAATTACAAATTACAATTTACAAAAATTAAAATTGAAATTACAAAAATCATGAACAATACTTATTACTTGTAGCTGAATATGAGTCAAATTGTCAATAATAAATATTCAAAATCAAGTCTATTATCAATTTATCCAACAAGTACAGTAATAAGTATATACCGTATAAAATTATAAATACCCATTAATTGAATTCTAATTCTAAATCACTTCACTCTTCACTCAGTTTCAATGAGTAGTCTGCCTCTTCTATATCCCACATGGAATCCAGCTCTTGAAATTGACTACTACTACTAGTAAGAGGTTCTTCTTCATTCTGAGTTGGGTATTCAAAATCAAAAAATTCTTCATCTTCATTCTGATTTTGGGACCAAGATCCATCGTTTGTCTCAGAACCACCATGTTTTGAACTAGTGTTCAAAAGCCCTCATCTTTCACGACAGGAATTCCAAATTGCCAATGCCCTATCATAAGGAAATTCTCTAACATTGTACTGAGTTACAAACAACCTCAAGCAAGTTTCCAAATTTATGTCTAGTTTGTCTTTGATCTTTGATTTCAAAAACCCCAATGCACTAAAAACTCTTTCATCTTCCACCAACCCCAATATCATTGTTTGACATAAATCATAAAGTTTGAAATATTCTGATATTGAATCATGCAATACTTCACTTTACACTATCCTTTTCCAAAGCCTAGTTATTGCACCAGGTTCAAATGGATTCTCCAAGTTTTTAAACTGCAATTTCATAGATGATGCAAATTTTCTACATTGTTTTTTAAGATTAGTTGAATCTATAATTCCATCAATTGGTTATCCATTGCAATCTGCATATTTTGAAAACTCTCTGATCATTTCATCAATTTTTTTATGAAACATATGAGCATCAAGTTGTCTATCTCTGATTTTTTTCCAAAAATGAGGAAACACACAACCCATGGCTTCAAGAATTTCTTCTCGAGGGAATCTTTCACGAATCTCACTTGAAAGTTGGTAGGAAATTGACTTCAAATTCTCACTAACATATTTAACAAACCTTTCAAAATCAGCCCTTTTAATTGGAAGTAGTCTACCTCGCTTGCCCATCTTAGATTGGTGCATTGGTATTTCATATCCTTTCACAAATACACATAAATCATTTTTTGCATTGAATTGTAAAAAATTCTCAGCATGATTCAAATCTGAAATTATTTGCCACCTAAAAACATTTGGGTTTTGAAGTGTTATCATATCTTAGTATAAATTATCCAGGGCAATGCATGTCATTCTACGTAAATTTGAGTACTCATGGATATACATAGTCCTATCTTTGGATTTCTTAACAAGTTTGTTGATTAAATCCAGCATGGGGAGAAGATTGGCTAAAGTTAATAGAGTCTCTATATCACTTAACCTATGTAACAAATTAGGAGCTTTGTCTACTGTGAGGCATTGCTCATATATTACTCTGATCAAGGATTGATATTCTGTTAGAACTCTTTCTACCAGTCCATGCAAAGAGATCCATCTGGTCTCAACATCCTTGAGAAGCTTGTTTCTTGGTGTTACTCCCTCTGAGAAAATCTTAAATTGTGCAAAACATTTAGGACTTCTGCATAAGTAAGAGTATATATCACAAACTAGATCTTCAACTTTTGACACTGTAGGAAAATCACTTACAATTTTATATGCTAAATTCATTCAATGGGCCATGCAATGTATGCCAAGCATGTAAGGTGCAATACTAGTTTGTAATCTTGCACATAGACCATTACTTTGGCCTTGAATTACTACAGCTCCATCAGCTCCAACACACACTAACTTCTTTCCAATTGTCAAATTATCCATACTAGAAACTTCATTTAAAGCATTCTTCACTTCAAAATATAAGTTTTCTGCTGTTGAATTGCCCCTCATTTTATGAATGCAAAGTAGATGAGCTTGGTGGATATGTTATTTTACTGTATACACATGGATACAGACCCAAGTAGTGTTATCTACTATAGTAACTTCATCTATGGATAATGAAATGAATCTAGATTATTTTACTTTCTTCTAGAAATTTTTCTTTTCCACCTGAGAAAGATAGTTTGCCATTACCCATCCAATGTTTGTTGACCAATGTGACATAGGATAGTGAAGAACTTTCAAAAAAGAAAATAAATTACCATATTCTAAGAAGTCTCTCATAGGACGCCCTCTGGACATAATATGAAAAAAAACACTCATCTAAATGGTCTTTTCCAAGTTTGCTTCATTGTCTGCATGTTTAAACGCAACCTTGATTAGATTTTCACTACTAGCAATTGCTTCCATTCTCTTGTTATTCTCTTCATATTCTATGGCATACTTAACA
Source organism: Chamaecyparis obtusa (assembly GCA_027943335.1). Taxonomy (NCBI): domain Eukaryota; kingdom Viridiplantae; phylum Streptophyta; class Pinopsida; order Cupressales; family Cupressaceae; genus Chamaecyparis; species Chamaecyparis obtusa. The sequence continues at coordinate 2,201,213 of BSBK01000944.1, forward strand.
TGAAGACATTCTTCCTTTGATTTCCATCTCACTACTGATATTTCTTGTCCATCTATGGTCTATTTTTTATAAACCTAACCAATATGCTTTTCTATAATGTCAAGCTTTAGCTGCAACTTCTTCTCTCTTTTAAGTTTCCAGGTACAAATATTACACCTACATTCTATGGTTATTCATCATTTCCTAGGATTGGTTTAATGAACTAGTACTTTGCTACCCAATCAACCTTAAAATTTCTTGTCATTTCCCACTCCTACCCCATTTTTACTTCCCTTTTTCTTTTCTTCCTACCAACATCATTATTATCTTCATTGCTAGCATTTTCTTCCAACAGATTCTATGTATCCCTTATAACATCTTCTCTCATGCCACCATTTTTATCCTCATTTGATGCATTTTGATTTTCATTTAACTCAATGACAACCCCAACTTGTGGTACTAGTATTGGTGAGCTACTGTGAATGGCTTTTGCACTTGTAATTGTAGATGTTGATGGAGCAAAAACACTTCCAACTCCAAAGAAAGCCTTTATGGTAGTATCTTTAAGTTTTGGGCTTTTTGATGGCCTCCCAGACCCTTCATTTCCCTAAGGAGTCTTACCCTGCCCTTCACTACCCTGAGGAGTCTTACCCTGCCCTTCACTACCTTGAGGAGTCTTACCCTTGTCTAGCTTTCAAATCTCTTCATTGCCCTGAGCATGATGAGAAGTTTTAGTCTCAACCTCCCCTGATATTTGAATCCCTTCAATAGTAGTAGCTTGAGGATACTCAATAATAGGATAGTCACCCTTGTACGACATCTTCACCCAATGACCTCTCACTAGACACTAGGATTCTAGCCTCTAGGAATTAAAATTAATAGCAATACTGTGAAATGTGAACAAATAATTGTTTACTTTTATCCTGCTTCCTCTAAATTGTGACTCTCTGAAATGTTGAATCCTCTATTTACTGTTGCAAGATTTTTATTTGTAAATTTGGCCCTCCGGCTCCAAAAATTTGTAATGACACACAATAAGACTACTTTTAAGTTTTCTAAATTTGATTTGAATTTATATCAATCCATGATTCCAAATTCCAAATTTCCATTTTTAAAAAAATAATTCCTGGGCTTTTGGCAAACATGTGCCAAGTGCCAACCTGATCAATGCTATTTTTGGCAAAAAATTAAAAATACGTGGTGGTCAATAAAACAATTAATTAACGAGTTGGTGAAATACGTCATGGACCAATAAAACAATTAATTAATGGGTGGCGAAATAGCTTGTGGTTAAGATAACAATATAAACCATTTGGCTATTTGAAATTTTATATGCAATTCATAATTAATATCATTGGCAGATAAGAGATCATTAGAAGAACCATGTCATATTAGTTATAGGTAAATATGATGGTCAACATCATCAAGATGCAAATCTAATTGGTGATTCCAATGAATATTTAGCAGTTACCATGTCAAGATTGGGCGAATATGGGCTAGCCTATACCTGCGTGATTCACCAATTTCATGAAACGTAGTCCCCAGAATTTGCCACTAAAAATTACATTGATAGGAGGATTAGTAGGATTATCTACAGACTAACAAGCAATATTAGGAGCTTGATTAATAGAAATAGAAGCCATAGATAAAGGAGGTATGGAAGGTGTAGGCAAAAGACCACGATTAAGATCCATCAGAGGCATGCTTAACTCGAGAATCTTGTGATGTTTATAGGCTTGATATGAATGAAAGAGATTATTAGGTTGAGAAGGACATGAATTAGGTAATGAAGGCCAAAAGAAGTCAAGTGTAGCACAATCCTTGGGCCTAGAAGGTTGATATAGAATATGGTTAATCATATTCACTTCATCATCATGAATGAATTTAAGGAATTATGGATAGGGGAAGCAACAGTACGCATGGCATTCAACAAAGGCAAACCAAGCTTAACTTGAAATTGATCAGAAGTAGAAACAACAAAGGTAGTGTTCACAATTTTACCACAAAGTTCAACTGTAAAATCAATAGAACCAAATGATGGATATAGAAAACCATTACAAGTTTGAATCCACACAATATATGTATCATAAGAATCACATTGCAAGTTTTTCATAAAAAGATTTTCTTCAGTAATAACATTGATTAAGGATGTAGGATCAACTAGAAAACCATGTGTAGGTATCTTATAAATCATAGCATAAATGTAAAGGGGACCATCAGGAGCTTTAATAGTCTCAGAATCATCAAAGGTAATCAAGAGTTCCCGAGGTCTTATTTTTAGGTTGTTTTCGAGGTTTGGGTTGAGTTTTTGGTTTAGACTTAGGTTGAGGTGGAAGTTGAGGTTGAGGTTGAGTTTGAATTAGTGGCAGAGATTCAAGTTGAGATGAAACAACATGCTCCACATGGTTAATAGTATGATTGAGATCATCCATCTTTGAATCATAAACAATATCTAGAGAAGATGGCTAAACAATGGTAATAGTATCATGTGTAGGTAAAGGATTCATATAAATTTGAAGGTTTTGATTAGGAGGAGAAACAGACTTGTTCCCACTACCATCAAAATTATCAATAGATTGGGCATTAGAATAAATCAAATCTTGAACCTTATATTTTAAAGAATAGCACTTCTCAGTATCATGGCCATTTTGATGATGGTATTGACAAAAAGCTTTAGGATCAAAATATTTAGATGCAATCATTATAGGTAAAAGAGGTCAAATAGGAGGTAAAGTAATGATATTAGTAGTTAAAAACCTATTCATTATAGAATGTAAAGATTTTGAGAGAGGAGTAAACCTACGATTCAAATGAAAAGCAGTGGATGCAGAAGTGGCATTGTGAGATGTAGCAGCAACTTAATCAATAACTTTATTCACTTGTTTATTTATCTTGACATAGTTTTTAGGCTTTTGAAATTTTTTTGGATTAGGAGTAGCATCCCTCTTATCAACTAGAATAGAAGCCATTGGAGTGTTTCTCTCAAATTGACTCACTTTTAATTGATAATGATGAAGCACTAAACAAAGTTGTTGAAAAGAGGTAAATTTAGTAAGAAGAATATTATCTCTAATATCCTTTTGGAAATTTGAAATAAAGATACATTGAATATAAATGTCAAGAATAGGATAAGAAATCTAAGCATGTAAATGCTTAAATCTACCAATGAATTTAGTCAATTTTTCCTTAGTATTTTGTTTACAATGCATCAAATCAGTCAAAGATAATTGCAGACCAATGTTATTTTGAAATTGTTGAATAAAGGCATTGGTAACTTTTGGAAAAGAGTCAATAGAATAAGGAGGCAAGGAAAAAAACCATTGCAAGGCTTTATCATGGAAGGTTCTAGCAAACAACTTGGATAAAATCCTATGGTCATGAGCGTAGTCACTACAAAGGATTTGAAATATTTTAAATTGAGTAATCAGGTCTTCTTTTTTGTTGTAATTCTCCAAATGAGGCATATCAACTTGCTGAGGGATAGGAGTATGAATGATTTCTAAGGATAGAGGACTTCCCATGTCACATGTAGGAATGCTAAACTTGTTTTGAGTTAAAGAAGCAAGTTGTTGTTGTAAAGATGACATAGTTTGAGCCAAATTGATGATTGTTGAATCATTAGAGTAAATAGTAGGCACAACAACATTAGAAACACTAGGTAAAGTGTAAGAAGAAGCAAGATTGGAAGACACAACTAGAGGAACACTTGGAACCACAGTTGGAAGAAGATTGGAATAAGTAAAAGGAACATTATGGTAAGAAGGTTGTGATGTAGGAAGGGATACAAGAGGAACACTCATAGAAAGTGAGGGAACTATTGTAGTCACCAAAGAAGGGGTATAAGTAGGAATAATAGGTAAAGGAAGAGAAGAAGGTTCAACACTAGTAACTGGAGGAATAAGTCCTATATCTTAAGCTTCTTGAGCTAAAGGTTTAACATTTTAATGCACAAGGTGAGTAATACCATGAAGAAGATTAACACCTTGATCATTATCATGAAGAACTTTCTTAAGAGCCTCTATAGCTTGAATGGAATCTTGATTATGGTTTTCTTGAATAATCCAATTACCCATTTTATCAAGTTCAGTTGAGAGTTTTTGGACTTGTTCAGGAGGAACTCTTAAAGCATTATTCTCATCATGAGATGAGTGAGAAGAGTTTTGATCCATAGTAGGGTTGGAATCATGAATAATCAAATTGTTGTCCAGGATCCTAAGGAAAGGAGAGGAAGATTCAGGATCAAAGGCAACCATGAGTCTTCGACTTCTTCTAACCATAATTTTATAGGTAGGACTAGAGGTAGTAAAGCTCATAAACCAATGCAATGCAAATGAATTAAACTAGGAAAACACAAAGCATGAATAAATGAATTTTTTTATTTGTATATGAGATGCAAACACATAAAAGAAAGAGTTATATATCATGGGCTCCCCAAAATGTAAGATATATATACATATATATATATATATATATATATATATATATATATATATATATATATATATATATATATATATATATATATGAATGGTTGATGTGAATGTGGAATGTGATGGGAAATATAAGGTCCACCTCTAAATCCAAATTCCCAAAGGAGAGATCCAAATTGATCAACCCAAAAGGTTAATGCACAAAAGAATCAATCTATGGAGAATGTGAATAAAGAAGAAAGCCTTATATTTTGTTATGAAAAGTATGTATTCAAATCTTAATTTAATTGAAGAAAAATACTAGCCTCAAAAAAGGGAAAATATGGAAAATGTGATTTTCTAATGTTTGTGTACAGTTTCGAGATATTCTGCAAGCAAATCCGGGCTGGAAATGTAGAAATAGAGAAAACCTAGAAACCTTTTTCCGATTTGATGAAGGTCAACCTTAACCTAGAGCCAGGGTAAGATCTTACCCCAAGGTATAATCTTACCCTAAAAACTTGACCTTGACCTGCACTGCTCTGATAGAAATTCTATTCGCAGATCTTGAAAGTTTGCTGAAAAGGGTACTCAGATCTGCATTGATATTCACTAGCCTGCACCTACTCCTACAAGAAAAAGGGTTTTTTGTTGTTGGATGAGGGGTTTTCCTAGGTCAAACCCCATTTTGGAATCAACCTTAAAATATAATTGAAATTACAAGGCATATAAACAAAGTAAATGGAACTATTCACCTTTCTTATATTGAAATCCTTGTGGAGGATTCAAATCCTTAGATCCATAAGTATGGATGAATGTAGAATCAAATGTAGGATGTATCAAATAAATTGCATTAAATCTTCAACACCAATCTTGAATGGATCTTGAACTAGGAGGAAGCTTGAATGGATGTGGATGGAGAAATCTTCAACAAGAGGGCTCCAAAGAGATTGAATCCTTCAATGGCTATCAATGGATCTCCTTGATGAATTGAATGATTGAATGATTGAATGCTTGGAGAGGAATTAATGCTCAAATGCTTTCATTCTCCTTGCTTACTTTATGATTTCTTGATCACTTGATTACTTGATTTCACTTGCTTGAGAGATTATGAAAATAGATCATGAAAAGAGATTATGAAAAGAGATGGATCAAAATGAGAAAGGCTTCCTTTTATAGAAATATGGTGCACAAACTTCTAGAGAGGCCGACATATAAGAAATAAATTCTCATTAAGTAAAAACCCCTAGAAATAGACCTAGATTAAATATCATTTAAGAGTTTACCATTCTGAAATTCGATACAGTCGACCCTGAAGTGGGAAATAAAACATTTTGAAGCCCCACATCCTAAAACTTTCAGAACCTAAAATTTGGACCTAGGGTCAAGGTTGAGGTCAACTCTAACCTAGGTCAGGTCAAGGTTGTCCTTGACCTAGGTCAAAGTTGAGGATGACCTTGATCCACAAGATTGTCCTTGACCCAAAAAATCAAAGTTCTCAGTTTCTTAGAAAAATTTGATAGAAAGAGGCTAAAAATAGGAGGGAGAAAAGAAGAATAGGGGGGAAAAAAACAAATCTATTCAAATACCCATTGAAAGTGCTTGACATGACCCTAGACCACCTACTTAGAGGGCTAAACCAGTCCTAAATGGAAGTGCTTCCATTTTTTGATGATATAGGTCAAAGAAAGGAAGTCAGTATAGTGTTTGTAGCTACAAATTTGACCATTTTCAAATCTATTAAAAGTGGTCTCAAATCGAAGATCTCATTGAGATATACCAAAAAACACTTTAAATCTCAAAAAATGGAGTCTCTCTTCTCAAAGTACGGAAGGTCAAAGTTTGGTGAAAGAAAGGAAGTTAGTACAGTGTTCATAGCTAAAAATGTGACCATTTCTAAATTTGCTGAAAGTAGTATCAAATCAAATATCTTGTTGAGATGAACCAAAAAAACACCTTGAATCTTAAAAAATTGACCCTCTCTTCTCAAGATACGTATGGTCAAATTTTGGTCAAAGTAAGGAAGTTAGTACAGTGTTCATAGCTAAATATTTGACATTTTACAAATTTTTTGATAGTGGTCTCAAATCAAAGATCTCGTTGAGATGAACCAAAAAACAACTTGAATCTTAAAAATTGGAGCCTCTCTTCTCAAGATACAAATGGTCAAAGTTTGGTGAAAGCAAGGAAGTTGGTACAATGTTTCTAGCCAAAAATTTGACCATTTTCAAATCTAGTGAAAGTGGTCTCAAATCAAAGATCTCATCGAGATGAATAAAAAAACACCTTGAATCTTGAAAAATGAAGCCTCTCTTCTCAAGATACAGATGGTCAAAGTTTGGAGAAAGGAACAAAGTTAGTATAGTGTTCATAGCTAAAAATTTGACCATTTCCAAATTTTTTCAAAGTGGTCTCAAATCAAAGATCTCATTAAGATAAACTAAAAAACACCTTGAATCTTAAAAAATGGAGCATCTCTTCTCAAGATACGGATAGTCAAAGTTTGGTCAAAGCAAATAAGTCAGTACATTATTTGTAGCTAAAAATTTGACCATTTGAAAATCTACTGAAAGTGGTCTGAAATTGAAGATCTCGTTGAGATAAACCAAAAAACACCTTAAATCTTGAAAAATGGAGCCTCTCTTCTCAAGATACTAATGCTCAAAGTTTGGTCAAAGTAAGGAAGTTAGTACAGTGTTCGTAGCTAAAAATTTGACCATTTCAAAATTTGGTGAAAGTGGTCTCAAATTGAAAATCTCATTGAGATGAACCAAAAAACACATTGAATCTTGAAATACAGGGCCTCTCTTCTCATGATACAGACGTTCAAAGTTTGGTCAAAGAAAGGAAATTAGTACAGTGTTCATAGCTAAAAATTTGACCATTTTGAAAGCTCATGAAAGTGGTCTCAAATTGATTATCTTGTCGAGATGAACCAAAAAATACCTTAAATCTTGAAAAACTGACGCTATCTTCTACAAATCCAAATGGTCAAAGTTTCGTCAAAGCAAGGAAGTCAATATAGTATTTGTAGCTAAAAATTTGACCCTTTCCAAATTTAGTGTAAGTGGTCTCAAAATGAAGATGTTGTCAAGATGAACCGTAAAAACACCTTGAATCTTGAAAAATAGAGCATCTCTTATCAAGATATAGATTGTCAAAGTTTGGTCAAAGCAAGGAATTTAGTAGAGTGTTCGTAGCTAAAAATTTGACCATTTCCAAATCTGGTGAAAGTGGTCTCAAATCAGAGATCTTGTCTAGATGAACCAAAAAACACCTTGAATCTTGAAAGATGGAGTCTCTCTTCTCAAGATACCGACTATTAAAGTTTGGTCAAACCAAGGAAGTCAGTACAGTGTTCCTAGCTAAAAATTTGACCATTTCCAAATCTGGTGAAAGTGGTCTCAAATCGAAGATCTTGTCAAGATGAACCAAAAAACACCTTGAATCTTGAAAACTGGAGCCTCTCTTCTCAAGATATAGATGGTCAAAGTTTGGTTAAAGAAAGGAAGTCAGTATAAAATTTATAGTTAAAAATTTGACCATTTCCAAATCTGGTGAAAGTGGTCTAAAATTGAAGATATCATTGAAATGAACCAGAAAACACCTTGAATCTTCAAAAAAGGAGCATCCCTTCTCAAGATATAGACAGTCAAAGTTTGGTCAAAGTAAGGAAGCCAGTACAGTGTTTGTAGCTAAAAATTTAACTATTTCCAAATCTAGTGAAAGTGGTCGCAAATCAAATATCTTGTTGAGATGATCTAAAAAAAACTTTGAATGTTGAAAAATGGAGACTCTCTTCTCAAGATACAGACGGTTAAAGTTTGGTCAAACCAAGGAAGTCAGTAAAGTGGTCATAGCTAAAAGTTTGACCATTTCCAAATCTAGTGAAAGTTGTCTCAAATGAAAGATCTCATCGAGAAGAACAAAAAAACACTTTGAATCTTGAAAACTAGAGCCTCTATACTCAATATATAGACACTCAAAGTTATGTTAAAGTAAGGAAGTCAGTACAGTATTCGTAGCTAAAAATTTGACCATTTTCAAATCTAGTGAAAGTGGTCTCAAATTGAAGATCTCGTCAAGATAAACCTGAAACACCTTGAATCTTGAAAAATGGAGCCTCTCTTCTCAAGATACAGCTGGTCAAAGTTTGGTCAAAGAAAGGAAGTTCGTATAGTATTTGTAGCTAAAAATTTGACCATTTCTAAATCTGGTGAAAGTGGTCTCAAATCAAAAATCTCATCCAGATGAACCAAAAAACACCTTGAATCTTGAAAAATAGAGCCTCTCTTCTGAAGATACGAACGGTCAAATTTTGGTCAAAGATAGGAAGTCAGTATAATGTTCGTAGCTAAAAATTTGACCATTTCCAAATCTGGTGAAAGAGGTCTCAAATCAAAGATCTCATCGAGATGAACCAAAAAATACCTTGAATCTTGAAAAATGGAACCTATCTTTTGAAGATACAAATGATGATATTTTTGTCAAAGCAAGGATGTTAGTACAATGTTCATAGCTAAAAATTTGATCATTTTCAAATCTGGTGAAAGTGGTCTCAAATTGAAGATCTTGTCGAGATGAACCAAAAAAAACCTTGAATCTTGAAAAATGGAGCCTCTCTTCTTAAGATACAGACCGTCAAAGTTTGGTCGAAGCAAGGAAGTCATCATAGTGTTCGTAGAAAGAAATTTGACCATTTCCAATTATCATGAAAGTGGTCTCAAATCAAAGATATCGTCGAGATGAACCAAAAAATAACTTGAATCTTGAAAAATGGAGCCTCTCTTCTCAAGATACAGATCATCAAAATTTGGTCAAAGTAAGGAAGTCAGTATAGTGTTTGTAGCTGAAAATTTGACCATTTCCAAATCTAGTGAAAGTGGTCTCAAGTCAAAGATCTCATCCAGATGAACCAAAAAATACCTTGAATCTTGTAAAATGGAGCCTCTCTTCTCGAGATACAGACTGTCAAAGTTTGGCCAAAGCAAGGAAGTCAGTACAGTGTCCATAGCTAAAAATATGACTAGTTTCAAATCTGGTGAGAGTGGTCTCAAATTGAAGATCTTGTCGAGATGAAACAAAAAACACCTTGAATCTTAAAAAATAGAGCCTCTCTTCTCAAGATTTAGACAATCAAAGTTTGGTCAAAGCAAGGAAGTCAGTACAGTGTTCGTAGCTAAAAATTTAACTATTTCAAAATCTGGTGAATGTGGTCTCAAATCAAAGATCTTGTCGAGATGAACCAGAAAACACATTAAATCTTGAAAAATGGAGCTGTCTTCTCAAGATACAGATAGTCAAAGTTTGGTCAAAGCAAGGAAGTCAGTATAGTATTCGTAGCTTAAAATTTAACCGTTTCCAAATCTATTGAAAGTGGTCTCAAATTTTACCAAAAAACACCTTGAATCAAAGTGGTCTTAAGATACAAATGGTCAAAGTTTAGTCAAAGCAAGGAAGTCAGTACAATGTTCGTAGCTAAAAATTTGACAATTTCCAAATCTTGTGAATGTGGTCTCAAATCAAAGATCTCATCGAGATGAACCAAAAAAAACCTTGAATCTTGAAAAATAAAGCCTCTCTTCTCAAGATATAGACAGTCAAAGTTTGGTCAAAGCAAGGAAGTTACTACAGTGTTCGTAGCTAAAAATTTGACCATTTCTAAATCTGGTGAAATTCATTTCAAATTGAAGATCTCATCGAGATGTACTAGAAAACACCACGAATCTTGAAAAATGGAGCCTCTCTTATCAATATACGGATGGTAAAAGTTTGGTCAAAGAAAGGAAGTTAGTACAATGTTCCTAGCTAAAAACTTGACCGGTGCCAAATCTAGTGAAAGTGGTCTCAAATGGAAGATCTTGTTGAGATGAACCAAAAAATAACTTGAATCTTGAAAAACGGAAGCTCTCTTCTACAGATAGGGATGGTGAAAGTTTGGTAAAAAAAAAGAAGTTAGTACATTGTTCATAGATAAAAATTTGACCATTTTCAAATTTGGTCAAAGTGGTCTAAAATCGAAGATCTCATCGAAATGAACCAAAAAACATCTTGAATCTTGAAAAAAAGAGCCTCTCTTCTCAAGATATTGATGGTCCAAATTTGGTCAAAGCAAGGAAGTTAATATAGTGTTTGTAGCTAAAAATTTGAGAGTTTCAAAATTTGGTGAAAATTTTCTCAAATCAAAGATCTCCTTGAGATAAACCAAAAAAGCACCTTGAATCTTGAAAAATAGAGCCTCTCTTCTCAAGATACAGACAGTCAAAGTTTGGTGAAAGCAAACAAGTCAGTACAGTGTTTTTAGCTAAAAATTTGGTCGTTTCCAAATTTGGTGAAATTGGTCTCAAATTGAAGATCTTGTCGAGATGAACCAAAAAATAGCTTGAATCTTGAAAAATGGACCCTCTTCTCAATGTACAGACTGTCAAAGTTTGGTCAAAGCAAGGAAGTCTCTATAGAATTCATAGCTAAAACTTTGCCCATTTCCAAATCTAGTGAAAGTGGTCTCAAATCGAAGATCTCGTCAAGATAAAAAAAAACACCTTGAATCTTGAAAAATGGAGCCTCTATTCTCAAGATATGGATGCTCAAATTTTGGTCAAAGTAAGAAAGTCAGTGTAGTGTTCATAGCTAAAAAATTGACTGTTTCTAAATCTGGTGAAAGTGGTCTTAAATTGAAAATCTCATCGAGATGAACCAAAAGACACCTTGAATCTTGAAAAATGGAGCCTCTCTTCTCAAGATATAGATAGTCAAAGTTTGTTCAAAGCAAGGAACTCAGTACAGTGTTCATAGCAAAAAATTTGACCATTTCCAAATCTAGTGAAAGTAGTCTCAAATTGAAGATCTTATTGAGATGTAGTAGAAAACACCTTGAATCTTTTAAAATGGACCCTCTCTTCTCAAGATACGGATGGTCAAAGTTTGTTCAAAGCAAGGAAGTTAGTACAATGTTTGTAGCTAAAAATTTGATCATTTCCAAATCTGGTGAAAGTGGTCTAAAATGGAAGATCTTGTCAAAATGAACCAAAAAACAACTTGAATCTTAAAAAATGGAGCCTCTCTTCTCAAGAAACGGACAATCAAAGTTTGTTCAAAGCAAGGAAGTCAGTATAGTATTCGTAGCTAGAAATTTGAACATTTCCAAATATGGTGAAAGTGGTGTCAAATCAAAAATCTCATCGAGATGAACCAAAAATCACCTTGAATCATGAAAAATGGAGCCTCTCTTCTCAAGATACAGATGGTTTAAGTTTGGTCAAAGCAAGGAAGTTAGTATAGTATTTATATATCAAAATTTGAACATTTCTAAATCTAGTGAAAGTGGTCTCAAATCAAAGATCTCATCGAGATGAACCAAAAAACACTTTGAATCTTTAAAAATGGAGCCTCTCTTCTCAAGATACAAATGGTCAAAGTTTGGTCAAAGAAAGGAATTGAGTACAGTGCTCGTAGCTAAAAATTTGACCATTTCTGAATCTTGTGAAAGTGGTCTCAAAATGAAGATCTCATCGAGATGTACTAGAAAACACCTTGAATCTTGAAAAATGGAGCCTCTCTTCTCAAGATACGGATGGTCAACATTTGGCCAAACCAAGGAAATCAGTACAATGTGCATAGCTAAATATTTGATCATTTCCAAACCTAGTGGAAGTGTTCTGAAATTAAAGATCTCGTCGAGATGAACCAAAAAACACCTTGAATATTGAAAAATGGATCCTCTCTTCTCAAGATACAAATGGTGAAAGTTTGGTCAAAGAAGGGAAGTCAGTACAGTATTCGTAGCTAAAAATTTGACCATTTCCAAATCTAGTGAAACTGGTCTCAACTCAGAGATTTCATAAAGATGACCCAAAAAACACCTTGAATCTTGAAAAATAGAGCCTCTTTTCTCAAGATACAGATGGTCAAAGTTTGGTCAAAGCAAGGAAGTCAGTATAGTCTTCGTAGCTAAAAATTTCACCATTTCCAAATTTGGTGAAAGTGGTCTCAAATCGAAGATCTCATCAAGATGAGCCAAAAAACACCTTGAATCTTAAAAAATAGAGCCTTTCTTCTCAAGATACAGACGGTCAAAGTTTGGTCAAAGAAAGGAAGTCAGTACAGTGTTCGTAGTTAAAAATTTGACCATTTCCAAATCTAGTGAAATTGGTCTCAAATCAAAGATTTCATCGAGATGAACCAAAAAACACCTTGAATCTTGAAAAATGGAGTGTCTCTTCTAAAGATACGGATGGTTAAAGATTGTTTAAAGCAAGGAAGTCAGTATAGTGTTCATAGCTAAAAAGTTGACCATTTCCAAATTTGGTGAAAGTGGTCTCAAATCAAATATCTCATCGAGATGACATAAAAAACACCTTGAATCTTGAAAAATTGAGCATCTCTTCTCAAGATACGGATGGTCAAAGTTAGGTCAAAGCAATGAATTCAGTATAGTGTTCATAGCTAAAAATTTAACTGTTCCCAAATCTAGTGAATGTGGTCTCAAATCGAAGATCTCATTGAGATGAACCAAAAAAAACCTTAAATATTAAAATATGGAGCCTCTCTTCTCAAGCTATGAATGGTCAAAGTTTGGTCAAAGAAAGGAAGTGAGTATAGTGTTTGTAGCTAAAAATTTGACCATTTCCAAATCTCGTGAAAGTTGTCTCAAATCAAAGATCTTGTCGAGATGAACCAAAAAAGACCTTGAATCTTTAAAAATGGAGCCTCTCTTCTCAAGATATAGATGGTTAAAGTTTCATCAAATCAAGGAAGTTAGTACAGTGTTCGCAGCTAGAAATTTAACAGTTTCCAAATCTGGTGAAATTGGTCTCAAATAGAAGATCTCATCAAGATGAACCAAAAAACACTTTGAATCTTAAAAAATGAAGCCTCTCTTCTGAAGATACAAACGGTCAAAGTTTCGTCAAAGCAATGAAGTTAGTATAGTGTTCATAGCTAAAAATTTGACAATTTCCAAATATGGTGAAAGTGGTCTCAAATCAAAGATCTCATTGAAATCATCCAAAAAACACCTTGAATCTTGAAAAATAGAGTCTCTCTTCTCAATATACAGACGGTCAAAGTTTGGTCAAAGCAAGGAAGTCAGTACAGTGTTCGTAGCTAAAAATTTCACTATTTCAAAATCTAGTGAAAGTTGTCTCAAATCAAAGATCTTGTCAAGATGAGCCAAAAAACACCTTTAATCTTGAAAAACAGAGCCTTTCTTCTCAAGATACAGATGATCAAAGTTTGGTCAAAGCAAGGAAGTTAGTACAATGTTTGTAGCTAAAAATTTGACCATTTCTAAATGTGGTGAAAGTGGTCTGAAATCAAAAATCTCATCGAGATGAACCAAAAAAGACCTTGAATCTTGAAAAATGGAGCCTCTCTTCTCAAGATACGTACTGTCAAAGTTTCATCAATGAAAAGAATTTAGTACAGTGTTCGTAGCTAAAAATTTGACAATTTCCAAATCTGGTGAAATTGGTCTCAAATCAAAGATCTCATCGAGATGAACCAAAAAACACCTTGAATCTTGAAAAAGGAAGCCTCTTTTCTAAAGATACGGATGGTCAAAGTTTGGTCAAAGAAAGGAAGTCAGTACGGTGTTCATAGCTAAAAATTTGACAGTTTCCAAATCTGGTGGAAGTGGTCTCAAATCAAAGATCTCATCGAGATGAACCAAAAAACATCTTGAATCCTAAAAAATAGAGCCTCTCATCTCCAGAGACAGATGATCAAAGTTTGGTCAAAGCGAATAAGTCAAGATAGTGTTCGTAGCTAAAAATCTGACCATTTCCAAATTTGGTGAAAGTGGTCTCAAATCGAAGATCTCATTGAGATTAATTGAAAAACACCTTGAATCCTGAAAAATTAATCCTCTCTTGTCAAGATATGAAAATTCAAAATTTAGTCAAAGGAAGTCAGTACAGTGTTCGTAGCTAAAAATTAGATCATTTCCAAATCTATTGAAAGTGGTCTCAAATCGAAGATCTCATCGAGATGAACCAAAAAACACCTTGAATCTTGAAAAATGGAGCCTCTCTTCACAAGATACAAATGGTCAAAGTTTGGTCAAAGCAAGGAAGTCAATACAGTATTCGTAGCTAAAAATTTTACCATTTACAAATCTGGTGAAAGTGGTCTCAAATCAAAGATCTTGTCGAGATGAACCAAAAACCACCTTGAATCTTGAAAAATAGAGCCTCTCTTCTCAAGATATAGACGCTCAAAATTTGGTCAAAGCAAGGAAGTCAATACAATGTTCGTAGCTAAAAATGTGACCATTTCTAAATCTAGTGAAACTGGTCTCAAATAAAAAATTTATCAAGATGAACCAAAAAACACCTTGAATCTTGAAAAATAGAGCCTCTTTTCTCAAGATACAGATGGTCAAAGTTTGGTCAAAGCAAGAAAGTTAGTACAGTATTCGTAGCTAGTACAGTATTCATAGCTAAAAACTTGACTATTTCCAAATCTGGTGAAAGTGGTCTTAAATCAAAGATCTCGTCGAGATGAACCAAAAAACACCTTGAATCTTGAAAAATGGAGCCTCTCTTGTTAAGATATAGATGGTCAGAGTTTCGTTAAAGCAAGGAAGTCACTACAGTGTTCATAGCTAAAAATTTGACCATTTCCAAATCTAGTGAAAGTGGTCTCAAATCAAAGATCTTATCAAAATGAACTAAAAAACACATTGAATCTTGAAAAATAAAGCCTCTCTTCTCAAGATACAGATGGTCAAAGTTTTCTCAAATCAAGGAAGTTAGTACAGTGTTCGTAGCTAAAACTTTGACCATTTCTATATCTAGTGAAAGTGGTCTCAAATCGAAGATCTAGTCGAGATGAACCAAAAAACACCTTGAATCTTGAAAAATGGAGCCTCTCTTCTCACAGTAGAACATTTGGGGTCGAATTTCAATGCCAATTATGATGGCACTACCATTTGTGTTTATTTTTTGTGTTTTTTTGCAAGTGTCCCTGACGATGTCATAATAGCGACAGTGGCATCATTATATCGACACCCACATGATTATAAACCAAAAAAAAAGAAAAAGAAAGTGTCATTTGTAATTTTTGTGTTCGAAGAGCTATAGCCACGTAGAGGGCACTAGATTTTTTCATGGCACGAAGAAGGCACTAGAGTTTGGTGTATGTGCACGAAGAGGCACCGTGTGGGAAGACTAGGGAAGTGGTCTTTTGTGTGCTTAAAGATGGCACTGGTCTTTTGCGTGCGGGAAGGGGCCGACACCGTGCAAGAAGAGGGAACTAGTTTTTTGTGTGCACAAATTGGGCAGTCATGTTTTCAGGTAGGCATTCAAGTTTGGCTCCTCATCTTCTCAGCATTCTTTGATGTTTATGTGTAATTTCTGTAGATTCAAATGGCATTGTATTTTATTGGTTTTATGCCATGTCTTTTTTATGTGTATTTGTTGTAGATTAAAATGGCATTGTATTCAAATGGTATCCATTTATTACTTGTTTCTCATTGATTGGGGCCCATGAGTTTTGATATGGGCATACATGAGTAAATTTGGTCTCTGTTTTTCTTCTCCATGTACATCCGGTGAGTTATAGACTAGGGCATCATGTATTTATTTAGGCCAGTAAGGAAACAATTTTTTACAGCTACATATATTTGGGTTGTAAAATGTTTAATATGGCTTATCAGAGCCAAAAATATTTTCCTATTATGTGATCAATTCATGCATGACACATTCAATTAATTTATAGTTTTAGATGCATTAAACCAATAATGCAAGAAGTGGTTTTTCATTACTTTGACTAAATAATTAAGATAATTAACCAAACAAATCTTACCTGGTCATTTTGTTCACACACTTCTTTCTAAAATAGGATATCCATAATAGAATCCACAAATCATATGCATACATGAGTATTAAAAATGGTTGTTCATGTATTATATTTTTATAAATTTCTTTGCACAGAGATAGCATACACGAGTATTAAAAATGGTTGTTCAAATAGAAAGTAAATAAAATAAATTAATACTACAAATATAAACCAAAATATATGTGTCCATCTATGTAGAAAATAAAATAAAATTGTATATCATTATATGTATCAAGAAAATCAAATAAAATTAAGTGTCAATAAATTGAATTAACTCTTTCAAATACATGATATATCTGGGGACTAATCTCTTAATCTATGTCTATACTAGTTTAATTGTAGATTGAAGGGGAAAAAAATATTCCCTGATTGTACATAAAAATGTAGAAATTTGTTTTTATTGTGCTGAAGTTTTAAATTCTCATCAACAAATTATCATGCAAAATCTAAGATAACTCTGCATTAAAACATACATCCATTTATCACTTCAATGAAATCCACATTAGTAGTCTATATAGTTATTAAAGAATCACCTACATTACAATTTAATATATTTAACAACACCCTTGTTGTCAACAAAAATGCAAATCTTTAAAAAGGAGATTGGCATTACGCCTTATTGAGATCCCAATAAAATCAATGGTGAACAAAAAATGCTTCTCAATACACTGATTATATGGTTGAGCGCCAAACAAACTAACATACCAAAAACAAAGTCAACAGTAATTTCTAATGTCAGAGTAACTACAAACTAGAATGTCATAAACATCAAATGGAAAAAAAATGAAGCATCTTGGTTTCTTCTGGCTTTTTGCATGGTTACAAATAGTATATTTTGTGTTCCAAGTTATTCTAATTAATACAGCAGTATGTGACACTCTTCTTGACATTTAATTTTATATTATATGGTTTTACTAATTAAAATGAAATCTATATACAATCAATCAATGAAAAGATTGCATTGCAACTCAACTATGTGCCTAAGTTTGAGGTTTTTAGTGCATTGACTCTATTGCTCAGTCATGATCCAATGCATTTAAGGCTATGAAGCACAAAAATAGGCTAGAAAATATAACAACTATAACAAATATAATACTGCCATATTCGACATCAACAATGTACTTAATCTTTGCAGAACCCTCATGAATTTTTGTAAAAGCCAAGGGGCTTGCCAATGGACTCACTGCAGGTTTAGCTAGATTTTGATATAGGAATGCACCATGAGTATTTTTAGGTCCACTAGGTGTCTTCATAAAAGTTTTTGGATGTGTTTGTTTCACATTTCCAAGGTTGGAGAAAATCTTATCCTTGTAATGGCCAAAACTTGTCATGTAAGCCAAATTTAGCCTAGTATGCAAAATGGAACAAAAATGTGCAAGATAAGGTATATTAATGGTAGACATACTTAAGGCATGATTTCATGTCACTCTACATCAATAGGAGTGATGGTTGTAAGGAGAAATGAAAAGTTGCTAATGTTTTAAAAATGTTGTCATGACAACATTTGCAAGAATTTGTATTTTTTATCCAAAAATAGTTAGAGACCAAAATCAAATGTTGGATCATGATGAGGAGTTATAATTAAGACCTTCTAAGCCATTGAACTAGGTTTGGTTAACATTTTGGCACAGTTTCCAATAGTAAATGAAAGACAATTATCTGGCAAAAATCATAGAACTATTTCATAACTGGAACAACTCATGCTAGATGGGTTCAACTCACAATGTTTGCAGTGTAGATAGTTAGGAGAATTTATTTCCTTTCTTTTGGTGCTTTGGTTCTTGTTTTTGTTGATTTTTACTTGTGTAGATAAAATAAAAGCATTCCCTAAACTCTGTCACTGGCCTGCTCAAAGTTTGGCTGAATAAAATGGCTCTACCTTAGAACCTCACTGTCAGATCTTCATATTTCAGGTCTAAAAGTGGAGTCAATGTATAGTGTGTACCCTTTTTTAGGAGGCCAAAAAATGTGTTTTTCTATTTTTAACTTCTTTCCTTAGGCAAGCTCTGCCATAGCTTGGCTAGGGAAGAAGAGTAATAGTGAACATGTACTTGCAAAAGTTGATTGATTTTGTAAGACCCATGCCATGAGGTGGATTGCAGTCTAAGGAAACTCTAGTAGTGAGTTGGAGTGTGGTTGAATCCATTGAAGGTAGTTTCCAAAACCAAGATTGCAAACAAACCTAATCCCTTTGTAAAAAAACACATCTAGGGTTTGGTACTGTACAAACAAGTCAGAGACCCAAAACCCTAAAAATCTTTGAGTTTTCCAAAAAGGGTATTTGGAATGCAAATTGATCATAGGCTCAATTGGAAGTATTTGGAGATATAAGCCAAAATCCTAATTGGGAGAACTAATAGGGCTACTGATCCTAAAAAATAGGAAATCTTGAGATTGGTAAAAGAATGGCACAAAGATCCTACAAAATGAAACTCTTTCTGATTGAATTGATTGAGTTGATGGCCCAAAAATCCTACAAGGATATGGTGAATGGGATAGGTGGTTGTTAGGTGAACTTACCCTAGTGAGTTCAAAGGAGGAGAACATCTTGAATTGGTAGAGAGGCTCAAGTTGAGTTAAGGAAGTGGATTGAATCCTCCCAAGAGTGAAGGGTTGAAGAGAGGAGAAACACTAGAAGGTCCTAGGATTGGCCTTAGTGTTGAGTTCAGTGAAACTCAGTTAAGATCTAAGAAACTTATCTCCCTAAGGACTATGAGATTCAACTTCATAGGAAGAGGCAAAATCTCAGGCAAAAATATCTTGATGTGACAACATATACAAAAGAGTTTTAAAAGTTGTGTTTGAGGTCCAAGGTGATAGAGGATGAAAGCATTAAAGTTGCAAGATATTTAAATGGATTAAGGTGTAATATCCAAGAGGAGATAAGATTTATAAGCCCCACCATAGTCCATAGATGCTATCAGTTGGCACTCAAGGTGATGTAGACAATCCCACAATCTCCAAGTTTGAATCCACAAACCTTAACTAGGAATGAATAGAACCTCTACAAGTAGGAATTCTTGGAAAAATGATGTTTTGTTCACCCAAAAACCTCCTTTCCAACTTGATGCATGAATCAACACCCTCTTGACTCCTTCTTAACAATCACAATTTGAAAACTTAGCATTCCTCAACTTGTAGTTCTAGGAATCTAGCCAAATTCCTTGTAGCCTTCCTACCCGGGTATTTTGAACTCAATTCAAAATTTTCCCACACAACCCAATAATCTAAAAATAGATTTGGACACCCTTTTTAGTGTTCTTTCAAATCTATAAAGGTTAGGATTTTATTCTAAAGCTATCCCACAAAGGGATTCTTAAGTCACCTAGGGCTAATAGGGCTAATTAGGGACTTTAAAGAAGGAGCTACTCTCAAATGGATTGATTTACACTTCTCAACAATTGGAAACTCTTAAGATAGGGTATGAAACTCAAAATCCAAGGTTTGGTGCTTTGATTCATTACCCATCAAAGGTTATGGGGTCGGTAGCAGTCTAACTAGTAGGTAGTCACATAGAGATGCCTACCTAAGGCTTCCTGTTTCTCCAGCCTTCCCTACATGAAAAATTATATCCTTTTGGATTATTAATTTAAATAGGACATCCTTGCATTCATCCAAATATTATCAGATTCCCATGGTCGGAAGGCAAGAAATAGCCACAAAACCTTGAAACCCTAAGGCATATCCTTAATTCAGGGCAGTGGCTTTGAAATCTTGATCACACCAAAACCAGATGGATTGAAGACCTCAAACCACTTGATAAATGAGGGTAAATACCATAAGAAAATTTCCCAATCAAATTCCCCTCATCCACCATCCGTACTTGGCCGTACAATTGTTGTTGCAGTCTAGATTTTGTAGAAAAATAGGGTATATTTTATTAATTCTTCAAATATGTTACATTACCATGCACTCTCGCATTGGTATGACCAAAATAAAACATAAATAGACCTCTCCTAACTATTCTAAGCATACTTGGTCAGTTAGAGAGGTAATCCCATCGGTTATAATAGATTTTTGAAAAGTTGCTAAAGTTGCAAAGCAACTTTTTAGCAACTTTTGCAAGATTTGTGCAACTTTTCAAATTTGTTGCAAATCCTTAAATTCTTAATGTTATCTAGGCCTATGGTGATGACCTAAGACCTCTAAGGACATAACAAAGACCTTAATTCCTAATTTAGACTAATTTCAACATAAAACATCTCTCATATCAGTCTCCCCAATCTAAGTTTCTTAGGTTTATATAACCACCCAAAAGCACTTGATTGAACATTAGAACTTTAATGAGTTTACATAGTCTCTTAGGAACCTAAAGAAGATTTTAGATCTCCTTAACATATTTATCTTCCTTTGATTCAATATTTTGAGGGTGCTCCTACATTACAAGGTAGAGGAGAAAAACAAGAAGAAACATGAACAAGGTGGTAGAGGCAGAGGTAGAGATAGTAGAGGCCATAGAGGAAGTTTTGGTGGAAGAAGCACTAACCAAAGACCTCAAGGTGAATCCAAAATTTTTGAGAAAAGTGGTGAATCAAGTGGCATAGGAGGCTACCATAGAGGAAGGAGTTCTAACAAAAGTAGTAGTAGAGGTAGATTTGGTGGATTAGGCAAAGGTTCTTATTTTGCCACTATGAAATGCTATAATTGTAATCATCTAGGACACCCTTCTTATAGGTGCCATGAGAAGGCCTCTTCTTCCCAAGCTGATAAGAGGATTAATTATGTGCAAGAGGGCACTGCAAGTGTAAAATCCCCTAAAGTGAACTTGGATTCAGAAGTTGGAGATAACTTGATGATAAGAAGAATCTTGATCAATAAACTATCAAGGAGGAGCCAAAGCAGAGGAGGTCTCTATTCAAGGTTAAATGAAAAATCTTGGGCAAGGTATTCAATGTCTCTATTCAAGGTCTAGATATAAAGCTGAAATTTATCTATTCAAGTATCAAAATGAATGAACTTTTTGAATGTGTCAATTTCATAAAGACCATGAATTAATTACCCTATCATTCTATAAAATTGATTATTATGTCATGTAAACATGAAAAATTCCATGTTGAACTTAAATTTTTGGAATTGAGGACAACATAAGGAGAGGAGAAATAGTATATATGTAAATAGATCTAAATTACCTTCCTAACACTACAAGAATCACAAGAATTGAAGGAGTTTGATGAGTTTGAAGGGTGCACAAGGGTCATGAAATTGGTGCAAGGGTACAACAATAGACGTTATAGCCTTTGGAGGGGGGTATTTTATGATTGAACCAATCATATTATGGTCAAATGATGGTGAATCAATTTTTATTGAGTTTCTATGGTGCTAGAAAATAAGGCATTGAGCGAGTGCTAGTTTCTAGGGGTTTTTGAGACAAATTTGGAGATTTTATATCTAGAAGGGTCAAAGATTAGAATCGATGGTATAATACTCTAACTAGAGTCATTTTAAGACATTTTTGAAAGTGGAAAGGTCTGGGAGTGAGTCCTTAGTAGGGCTTCTTTGTTAATTGAGCCTATTGGGCCTAGTTGGGAAACATGAATCAGCAATTTTAAGGTGTGATGTTCCAAAACACATAGTCTTGGTTTTGAGATATGTTATACAAATTGAAAAAGGGTATTCAAATATGTAATTATTTTTCTAAGTCATTTGGAAATTTTTTAGAAAACCATGAAAAACAGTCAGTGTTGTACTACAAAGATTGGGGTTTGAAGGCCTAGAAACAATAGTTTGAGTTTTGGAGTAAAAGTACCATAGTGCAAGTGCATGGTGAGTGAAGATAGAAAAAAAAAACATGTTTTAAGGTCCTTGGAGGGTTTGGAATCACCATTTGAAGAGGTGATCAATAATTTGGTTGATGGATCTCAAATACCACAATAGATTTAATTATTTATCCCCACAAGCCCATGAATAAAATTAAAGAAAAATCCCTATCACATATGAAGAGAAAAATCCATGATTAATCCTATGAAACCTTGAGAGAGAATCGATCCAAAGAAGAATTTGATATTGATATTAACCTTTAAATGAATTGGATAGATTACAATGAACAAGGAGTTTCTTTTATAAAAAGAAAGATAATCCTAATCTAAAAATAAGAAACTAAAATGAGATAAAAAATTTAAAGCTTAACTCAACTAAGTGAATATATTATTAGCGTAATCTAATAAAGGATAAAATGCACCTAAGTTTAGCTTAATTAATAAAGTAATTAAAAGACATAATTATAGAATAGTTATAATTTTTTGAAATTCTATTGCATCATAATTACAATAGTTCTTACATCAACAAATAGGTCTTACAACATAAAGTTTAGGGACATGAATTTTAGAATCTAGATCATGTAGAAGTCTAGGGTAATAAGTCTCATAATTAAGATCACCATGTTAATCTCAACATTTCACAAATTATGAGTATGATCAAATTTAGATTTCATTGTTATGGTTTCAACACAACTAGTTCAAAGGAATTCTAAATGATTGTATCAAAATTATGCTTGAAATAGTGAAAAATATGACTATTAGGCTTCTTGTAAAGGCCAAGGATACACAAAAAGTTCAAGGTCACCTTCAAAAGGTACAAGACTACCTTGAGAACCTTAATTTAAGTCTTTACAATAATATAAATTTTATTTAATAGAACATTCATCATAGGTAGCACATTCAACATAGGTGTTGGTGTCTAGATCTAGTCTCTGAATCTAGATATCAAGTCTCTACCACTATTAAATCAAAATTTTATTTAATACCATCAATTATTTTTACTTCTAGATTTATCTATCATAGGTACACATTTAAACTTAGATCATATATATATATTGACTTGTATTGGGACCTTTGATAAATTTATTAGCTAAAATTTTAGTGTATTTGTATCTTATTATTCCTCTAGATAAATTTTTTAAGCCAAACTTGCATTCATACACAAGAAATTAGATAAAATTTGATTGGTACCTGACTATCTTTTCTCATGATAGTACCACTGCTACTTAACCATTTGCATTGTTGATCTCATTGCTTAGATCTTTTTGATCTAACCCTTGTCTCTCTTTTCTTTGCAAGTTTTGGATTACACAGGAGCACACTAGATTCATACCCAAGTCAAAAATTCATCACTTCAGGCAATGTCTGGTACCCCTATTATTTATGTTCATCCTCTTATGTATGCCTACACTCTTGCATATTCTTCTAAAAATTGGCTATGCTCACAGCCTGTGTGAGACCAGATGATTTTATCTTTCAGTTCCTTTCCTTGTATAGTATATACAAGTTATTTGGCATATATATACATGAAAAATATGGTAACACAAACCTTTAGTAAGGATTGAACATAAGTGATTATAAACAAAAATAAATTAAAAAAAAGTCTTGTTTCTAATTTTTGTGATCAAGTTGTGTGTGCGAACTGGGACCTAACTCTACACTGATTTGAGGCAGGAATTCAAGTTTAGCTCCTCATCTTCTCTGCATTCTTTGATTTTTATGTGTATTTGTTGTAGATTCAAATGGAATTTTATTTCACTAGTTTTATGCCATGTCTTTTTTATGACCCGTGAGCTTTGAAGCTAGGGCATCCATTTATTATTTGTTTTCTCACTGCTTGGGGCCCATGAGTTTTGATATGGGCATACATGATGTAAATTTGGTCATTGTTTTTCCTTCTCCATGTATAGCCTATGTGTTATAGACTAGGGCATCATGTTGGATGTGGTTACTCACATGTTGTGTACCTCTTTGTTTTGATGCTTTCTCCTATGATTTGATGATGATGTATGCCCCTTCCATTGCTTACTCATTTCTTACTCATAACTACTCATGACTACCTTGTGTTGATGGGCATGGTGTGTGACTATTGTGGGTCCATCATTTGGAAATGATGTCACGGAAACACCAAATGAAACAACAACATCTGGTGTTTCTATTGCATTGTTTGAATGATGCAATCATAATAGTGACTCACCAGGTGTTCATAGAGACATAAATACAATGATGCCCTAGCTCTCAAATCTCACGAGTCATCAAGCATTCCAAATGCAAAGATGTTGATGGGCATGGTGGGTCACTGCTATGAATGCATCATTTGGAAATGATGTCATAGCAACACTAGATGAAACAACAACATATCATGTTATTGTTGCACTATTTGGATGATGCAGTCACAACAATGATTCATCAGGTGTCAATAGAGACATAAATGCAGCCATTTACTTCTTCTTTTACTGTTTATCTCCTTTCTGTGCTTCCATGATTTCTATCTTTTCTATTCTTATAACCCTGGTGGGTTCAATGTAGGGCTTCATTTGGATTCCAACACCTATACACTGCACATGTTCTTGAGTGCACATGTTCTATAGCATAGTTCATTTTAGAAGTGTATGGCTTGACTATGCACATGCATAATTGTAGATGAGGATCAGTAATAGGGTGATAGGCATTACTTAGATCCTTTGGATCTAACCCCACTTTTTCCTTCCTTGCAGGTTTTGGATCATACAAGAGTATACTGGATTGAACCTGAGGTCAACACTTCATTACTTCAGGCAATGTCTAGTACCTTCATTAATTATGTTCATCCACTTATGTATATTTGCATTTATTCATATTTTTTTGAAAATTGGCTATACTCATATTCTTCTTGTGTGTGAGTCTTCCAACTATGATCAATTTAATGTTATAAATCTTGACATAGAATTCGATATCAACCTATCATATATCCATTCCAAATAATATAAATCCATTTGAATAAACATACATGCCAACCATTTGAAAAAATGTCCACATGAAATCTAGAGCAATAGATTAATTTTATAGTGAATCCATGATTTATAATTCAATTGTAGTAGCTCAATGTGTTTGAACTCAAGAATACCCCTTACTTGGTTTCCTACAAAGCGTTTGGCAAAATCTATCAGAAAATTAAAAGTTTGGTTGAAGTAAGTGTATACATGAAGGATGAAACACATAGGAAGCTATGAGAAGCTATACCTAAAGTTAAATTTACAAAGTAACATATCATTTATAAAACCTACCATAACATGACATTTTTTGTTTGACAATTTTTGTCACAACTAAAGAGTTCCCACCACGAGAAAATAGAGTGACCATTTGCTATCAAAACCATATGTGCAGATATAAACATTAAGTACAACATGTCCAATTTTTTTTGCAGATATACACATTAAGGATCATGTCAGATACAATAAGGGAATTCGATTAAAATAGGGAGACAAATGCTAGATTGTTGTCTAACTTTCAAAGAGAAGGCGATGACAAATGTTATTGTCCATGTGAGAGTTGTAATGTCTTAAAGAAAAGAAGAATCAAAATCAAAACAACAAAGAGACATTGTAGGGAGAATGATCACATTGAAAGGGGGTTTGATTATCATCTAGTGGTAAGTTGTTTGTTATATTGTTTTCATAATTAATATACATATGAACCATGGAAGGAGGTTTGATTATCACATTGAAGGGGGGTTTGATTATCATCATTTTAATATAGGTCGATCTCCCTAGTGTGAATATAGAGGAACATGGAGGTGTGAGTATTGAAGATTAAGATCATGATCCCATGGAAGATGACGATCATGCACCAGAAAACACATTTGAAGATGATGGTATGAATGCATTGATCATTGACACATTTGGTACCAGTATTGTTGGTGCTGGTGTTGCTGATGATGATGATGATTATGATAAGGATGACATTGATGTCATCCATGATATACCTCTAGTTGAGAAGGCAAACACATCCCTTTACGAAGGCTCCCAATCTACTCTTTTCTCTGCTATATTTTGTTATTGAATTTGAAGGTTATGAATGATTTATCCAACATGGCAATGTAACGTATGCCAAGGTTTGTCATATATGTTATTATAGTCTATAAAAAGTGAAACATGTACCATTAATATTGTTTATAGTAATGAATTATATTTTTTGTTGTAGATTGATAGGTGAGTTTCTGTTACCACCATCAAATGTTCTTCCTTGCTCGTACTAAGAATTATGTGCCACTATAAAACATATTGGAATGGAGTATCAAGCAATAGATGCTTGTCCTGAAGATCATATTGTTTATCATAAAGAACATGAAAATTCAACAGAATTCCCTGAATTCCATATGAGTAGATATCAAGATGATCAAATGAAAAAAAAGGTACCTCACAAGGTTCTCCGTTACATCACCATTATTCCACATCTAAAATAATTATTTAGGTGCAATAGCTTGGCACAATTTATGGATTACCATGAATGTGGGAGAAGTCAAGATGACATTATTCAAATGCCTATAGATGGTTCATCATTTATGGACATAGAGGAAAAGTGGCCACACTTTAAAGAAGAACCTCAAAATCTCAAGCTTTCTCTGGCAGTAGATAGTGTCAATCCATATGGAGAGATGAGATTTGTTTACTCAGTGTGGCCTATTTTTGTTATCAATAATAACCTTCCTCCATGAATGTAAATAAAGAGGGATCACATTATGTTGGAAATTATTTTTACAGGTATTTTTTTATTTTATAGTTATGTACATGTAATTATAAGTCTTGGAGTGAAATAGCCACAATAATTATCTGATCTTGTTGTTAATTCAACTAGGTAAGTACCAAGTGAAAGATATAAATGTATATATTGCACCTCTTATCGATGATTTTTTGGTGTTATGGAATGGTTTCGCTATGTATGACATCTCTAGACCAATTGGATAGAGACAATTTCAATTACATGCAATGCTTGTGTGGACAATTCATGATGCTCCAAGGTTAACATATTTCAGTGGTATGTTATGGTGAATTCTAGTTGTATGTGATAATTCTAATTCAAAAAATCTACATATTTAATCCAATTGTATCGTTATCTTGTAGGTCTTCAAAGAAAGGTAAAATTTTCATATCCAATGTGTGTTCCAAAGATGAAATCTAGTCATTCCAAAAGTTTAAGAAAGTAGGTGTTTGATGAGTATAGGCACTTCCTCCCTAGAAATCATAAGTATCAAAGAGCAGAAAAACATCTTTTCAATGGGAAAGAAGAGAATACATCAAAGCCCCAAAGAATGACACCATACCTATGGTAGTTGGAATATAATATAATTTGAGGTAATATTGTTCCACCTAATGGTTGATGTTTGAAAATTATATATTTTGATAATGTTTTATTTGCTAATTATGTAGTTGATGATCTTGAAGGTCGTGAAGGCATCACTAACTAGCTTCCAAAGGGACTAAAATGTTATCCCATAGAATTTAGTAGGCTTCCCTACTAAAAGAAGCTACAAATTGTGCATTTGTTTGATACTAAGCATATTGGAAAGAATGTAACAGAGACACTATGGAA
Organism: Chamaecyparis obtusa; assembly: GCA_027943335.1. NCBI lineage: Eukaryota > Viridiplantae > Streptophyta > Pinopsida > Cupressales > Cupressaceae > Chamaecyparis > Chamaecyparis obtusa. Next base: position 2,228,766 of record BSBK01000944.1, read on the forward strand.
AATATTGGATGGAAGGCATGAGAAAGAAAAATTTGGCAACATTTGTAGGGACATGATGAAGGGTGCTCCCCTTAATACCACAAACACATAACAGAAATAGAGAAACAACAACAATATGCAAGAATAGAAAATTGGCTTCTTATTATCTCCACAAATGTGGAATTACAAACTTTCAGAATTACAATATGCCAAGCCACATGGGCATTCCCTTACAATATTCTGTAGGATAAAGCCTCAAACTATTACCCAGATCTACTACCCAGAACTATTCTGAACTGCCTAAGAAAATAATACAGCGTTCCTTATATAGGCAATTTTCCACCGCCTGGGAAGGTTCCAAAATTTTAGCCAATAAGGCTGACCAAACTTAGAATTATTTTATTTTACATTTTATTACATCATAGTCAGCTCAAGATAACCTTTGAAACCCGAACAGAAATTTTGAAGAAAATTATTTTCTGCCATTTCAGGTGGCCCAACTTCCGAAGACCATAAGTCATCACCAGTTGACCCAATCGGCTATTATAACCCCATTTTGGAAACACCACGAAGCGCTCTACAAGCTTAACCCACACAAGCACCCGTCACCCAAATTTTTGAACTCATCCGGGGCCTCTAAAGCCTTCAAAACTGAGTTCAAAGTTTCTGTACCCTACTGCCAATACCGAAAATCTTCAATATCTTCCAATCTACACTTGATCTGGCAATGAAACTTTACTGGCAGACTTATATGACCAAAATGAACCTCGAAGAAAGAAATCAGATCATTCTGAGCACATACAAAAATTACCAAAAATAGTAACTTTCCATAAATAGCAGCTCTACACAAAATAGCCCTTATTGAATACAAAAACAAAATATTTTTGGGTGATGCAAGATTGCTCTTACACCTAGGATGCTCCTGCATCAGACACCCGGGGTAATTTGAGAAGTGACCCTGTCACGACTCAAGTGTGTAGAGGAAAACTAAGATGGTTAACCTCCTTCTTTGTTAGCCATGATGAATCTTCAACAGGTCATCCTTTCCATTTGACCAAATACTCTTCATATGTCCTATTCCTTGTGCTTCTGCCAACACGACTGTCCAGTATGTCTTCAATCTCCTTAGTATTTGAACTACTTGCTGGAATACTCCACTGTGTTGTTGCAACCTCATCTTCAAGACCTCCTTCATGATACTCTGTCAAATCTGAAATGTTAAACACTGGTGAAATATTCAGCTCACTAGGCAATTCTACCTCATATGCATTTCCTCAATCATGCTTCTTCAATATCTTGCATGGTCCAAACTTTTTCATTTTCAGCTTGTTATATGTACCAACCAGAAATCGCTCCTTCCGCAAATGAACCATGACTTCATCTCCAACCTGAAATTCCTTATGCCTCTTTTTCTCATCTACCTTAGCCTTATACTGTGTGTTCATCTTGGTAATATGCTTCCTCACCTCCTCATGGATGTTTTTCAAGTGTTCTGCAAAATCCTCAGCTTCAGCACTACTTATTTATCTTTTATCTATCTTTCTCAATTCAGATGCATTTCTTGGACTACTTCCATATACAATCTGGAATGGTGATTTACCAGTACTCCTGTTGACAGAATTATTGTATGCAAATTCCACCTATGGTAAAATCAAATCCCATCCTGTTGGCTTATCTCCAACCAAACATCTCAGCAAATTTCCCAAAAACCTGTTCACCACCTCTGTCTGTCCATCAGTCTGTGGGTGATGTGATGAACTGAACTTCAAATCTGTCTTCAATTTCTTCCACAATGTTCATCAGAAATATCCAACAAACTTAGTATCTTGATCTGAAACTATGGTCTTTGGCAAACCATGTAGTCTCACCACTTCTCTAAAAAACAATGCTGCTACATGAACAACATCATTAGTCTTCTTGCAGGGAATGAAATGTGCCATCTTCAAAAATCTGTCAACTACTACAAAAATTGAATCATGTCCCCGCTGTGTCCTCGGTAAACCAAGAACAAAGTCCATACTGATATCCTCCCAAGGCTTCTCTAGTACAGATAATGGTTGATACAACCCTGTATTCTGCTTCACTCCTTTCACCATCTGACATACTCTGCAATTCTGTATAAACTTCTTCACATCTTGCTACAATTATGGCCAATAATAATTCTCACCAACCAAAGCAAGGGTTTTATCATGACCAAAATGTCCAGCCAATCCTCCACTATGCTTCTTCTTGATGAGATTCTCCCTCATATAACTTCGTGGAATGCACAACTAACTCCCTCTAAATAGCATATCATCCTAGATGATGAAATCCAACCATTTCATCCTGTCTAAAGTAATAGGTTCTGTACAAGCTTTCCAAGCTTCACCAAAATCAGGATCCTCTGGATACAAATTCTTGAGTTCCTTGAACCCAACCACCTCAATCTACATCTCTGTCAGCAATAGTTTCCTTCTGCTAAGAGCATCTGCAACCCTGTTAGACTTTCCACTTCTGTGTTTCAAAACAAATGTATAACTCTGCAAAAACTTAACCCATTTCAAATGCCTTTGATTCAACTTTCCTTGACTGTTCAAATATTGCAAAGCTTGATGATCAGTATACAAAAAAAACTCTGTAGGAAGAAGATAGTGCCTCCACTTTTTCAATGCCTGAACTATAGCATAAAATTCCTAATCATAAACAGAATATTTTCTCCTGGCATCATTTAACTTCTCACTAAAATAAGCAACAGGTTTACCTTCTTGGCTCATAACAATGCCTATTGCAGTACCACTAGCATCACAATCTACTTGAAACACCTTATTAAAATCTGGAAGTGCTAAAATAGGTTGTTCTGTAACTTTTTGTTTCAACAATTCAAAACTCTTTTCTGCCACATTAGTCCACTTAAACTCTTTTCTATCCCCTCGCATTGTTTCAGTCAAGGGTCCACAAATACTGCTAAAATTTCTGATAAAATTTCTGTAAAAACTAGCTGGACCATGAAAAGATCTTACCTCAGTAGCACTCCTTGGAGTAGGCCATTCAAGGATAGCATGTACCTTCTCTGGGTCCATTTTAAAACTTTCTGCTGAAACTACAAATCTCAGATACACTAACTCTTTCTTCACAAAACTGCACTTTTTCAAATTAATCAACAATTTCTCATCTCTCAACTTCTCAAACACCATACGAATATGCATCATATGTTCCTCCAATGTCTTGCTAAAAATCAAAATATCATCTAGGTAAACAATGACAAACTTACCCAGAAATTCTTTTAGAACCTCGTTCATGAGCCGCATGAAAGTGCTCAGTGCATTGGTTAGCCCAAAAGGCATGACTAACCACTCATACAGTCCTTCCTTTGTCTTGAAGGTAGTCTTCCATTCATCTCCTTCTCTGATCCAAATCTGGTGATATCCACTCTTTAGATCTATCTTTGAGAAATACATAGCTCCACTCAAACAGTCCATAATATCATCCATTCGTGGCAATGGAAACCTATACTTAATTATAATCTTGTTTATTACTCTGAAATCTGTACACATCCTCCATTCTCCATTCTTCTTTGGTGCTAATACCGCTGGTACAGCACAGGGACTCAGACTCTCATGGATCAATCCTTTCTGTAATAGTTCATGTACTTGTCTGTTCAACTCCTCACTTTCTGCAGGTGTCATTCTGTGTGCTGCCTTATTCAGAAAACTCGCTCCTGGGATCAAGTCCATCTGATGACTGATCTTCCTGACTAGTGGTAATCCATCAGGCATGTTATCCGATACAATATCTTGAAACTCATTCAAAAAATCTGCAACTTCTACAAGAACATCTTCTACTTCCTCTTTACCAGTTTTTGGAATTAAAGCAAAACATACATGCTCATGCCTCATACCATCTAGAAAATTTCTTCCATTAACAAAAGTTATCCTTCCATTACCACATACCTTTTCTTCAGTCTCCTTCAATGGTTTTAGCTTATGTCGCACTCCATCCTTTGTCAAGGAATAGGTATTCGCACGACCATCATGTACAGCACATCTGTCAAACTGCCATGGTCTACCCAACAACATATGACATGCATCCATAGATATGATATCACACAATACCTCATCTTGGTATCCGCCAATCTTGAACTTCCCAGGCATTGTTCATTGACCATGACTTTGTGGACATCCTGTATCCAGGCAATCCGATATGGATGTGGGTGTTTCTATCTCTTGAGCTTCAACTTTGTCACCATCTCTTTTGACACCAAATTGTTAGTGCTTCCACTATCATTAATCACATCACAATATTTACCTTCACACTTGCACCTGGTGCGAAATAGGCTCCTCCTTTTCTCAGGTTCATGCTCACCACTCAACAGGACTCTTCTGTTAATCAATGTTTCTCCTCTTTTAGCATCTTCCGAATTTGATGATCTAGCATCTTCATCTACATGTGCAACTCTAGCTTGGCCTTCATTTCTCCTGTCTATTCTGCCTTGCTGCTGAGGACATTCAAATACCCTATGACCTTCTTCTCCACAGTGAAAATGTGTTCCACAAAAGCCACCTCTTCCAGATCCTTGTCCTCTTCCTCTACCTCTCTGATCTCTATTATTTTGATCTTGGAAGCGATTGGAATTATTTTCTCACTAATTCTGACTGCTACTGGCCTCATCCTTCTTTTTCAGATCTTCATTTCGGCCACCATATGACCGTCCACCAGATCGTCCACCGCGACCTCTTCCGTTTTGTCTGTTCTCAAACTTTTTGTTCAGCTTTTCCTCTACTTTTAGGGCAAACTGGTATGCCTTTTCAATACTGTTCATTCAAACCAGCTTCAACTCCTCCTAAGTGCTTGGCCTTAACCCATTAAGGTATCGGGCAACTTTCTCCTTATCAGCTTCTGCATGACCTGTTCTAATGAGGAATCGATAGAACTCCTCTGTATACTCCTGAACAGATCTTCCTGCTTGTTTCAAACTTTGCATTTTCTTTATTAGGTCAAGCTCATAATCAACAGGAATGAACTCTCGCTTCAATTTATCCACCATCTGATCCCATCTTGTGATTTTATCTTTCCCTCTTCTATTTCACTCCAATTGAATTTCTTGCCACCAGATCTTCGCATGACCTTTCAATCTGGCCTTCGCAAATTTGACCCTATCAGGATCCTCAACATCTTCATACTCAAAATATTCCTCACATTCATTGATCCAATCGATCAATTCCTCTGGGTTAAAATTTTCAAAAAATGTAGGAACCTCAATCTTAGGTCTTTTTCCAATCTTGGAAATCGCCCGAAAAAGTCTTTCTTCCTCCTGGTTCACAATTTCAGCTTCTCCTTCTTGATATTCTTCTTCAGCTTCATCCTTGCTTTCATCTCTGACATTAAGATTCATTCCTCTAGGAATCTCTTCTTGCAATGCTCGCACTTGTCTCTGCAACTCTCTAACCTCAGGTGTCCCAGCACCAGCTCTTCCGCCACGTTCTCTTCGTGGAGGCATTTTCACGATGCGCACTGAAACCTTAACCACGGTCTTGGTGAAAACTCTCACAGTCGGTGATCTGTTTACACACTCAAGAACTCCTGCTCTGATACCACTTGATAAGGGTGCTCCCCTTAATACCACAAACACATAACAGAAATAGAGAAACAATAACAATATCCAAGAACAGAAAATTGGCTTCTTATTATCTCCACAAATATGGAATTACAAACTTTCAGAATTACAATATGCCAAGCCACATGGGCATTCCCTTACAATATTCTATAGGACAAAGCCTCGAAATATTACCCAGATCTACTACCCAGAACTATTCTGAACTGCCTAAGACAATAATATAGCCTTCCTTATATAGGCAATTTTCCACCGCCTGGGAAGGTTCCAGAATTTTAGCCAATAAGGCCGACCAAACTTAGAATTATTTTATTTTACATTTTATTACATCATAGTCGGCTCAAGATAAGTCAGGTGGCCCAACTTCCGAAGACCATAAGTCATCACCAGTTGACCCGATCGGCTATTATAACCCCATTTCAAAAATGCCACGAAGCGCTCTACAGGCTTGACCGATGCAAGCGCTCATCACCCAAATTTTTGACCTCATCCAGGGCCTCTAAAGCCTTCAAAACTGAGTTCAAAGTTTCTGTACCCTACTGCCAATACCGAAAATCTTCAACATCTTCCAATATACACTTGATCTGGCAATGAAACTTTACTGGCAGACTTATAAGACCAAAATGAACTTCCAAGAAAGAAATCAGATCATTTTGAGCACATACAAAAATTACCAAAAATAGTAACTTTCCATAAATAGCAACTCTGCACAAAATAGCCCTTATTGAATACAAAAAAAAAATATTTTTGGGTGATGCAAGATTGCTCTTACACCCAGGATGCTCCTGCATCAGACACCCTGGGTAATTTGAAAAGTGACCCTTTCATGACTCAGGTGTGTAGAGGAAAACCAAGACGGTTAACCTCCTTCTTTGTTAGCCATGATGAATCTTCAACAGGTCATCCTTTCCATTTGACCAAATACTCTTCATATGTCCTATTCCTTGTGCTTCTACCAACATGACTGTCCATTATGTCTTCAATCTCCTTGGTATCTGAACTACTTGCTGGAATACTCCACTGTGCTGTTGCAACCTCATCTTCAAGACCTTCTTCATGATACTCTGTCAAATCTGAAACGTTAAACACTGGTGAAATATTCAGCTCACTAGGCAATTCTACCTCATATGCATTTCCTGAATCATGCTTCTTCAATATCTTGCATGGTCCAAACTTTTTCATTTTCAGCTTGTTATATGTACCAACCAAAAATCGCTCCTTCCGCAAATGAACCGTGACTTCATCTCCAACCTGAAATTCCCTATAGCTCCTTTTCTCATCTGCCTTAGCCTTATACTGTGTGTTCATTTTGGTAATATGCTTCCTCACCTCCTCATGGATGTTCTTCAAGTGTTCTACAAAATCCTCAGCTTCAGTACTACTTATTTCTCTTTTATCTATCTTTCTCAATTCAGATGCATTTCTTGGACTACTTCCATATACAATCTGGAATGGTGATTTACCAGTACTCCTGTTGACAGAATTATTGTATGCAAATTCCACCTGTGGTAAAATCAAATCCCATCCTGTTGGCTTATCTCCAACCAAACATCTCAACAAATTTCTTGAACTCCTGTTCACCACCTCTGTCTGTCCATCAGTCTATGGGTGATGTGATGAACTGAACTTCAAATCTATCTTCAATTTCTTCCACAATGTCCACCAGAAATATCCAACAAACTTAGTATCTCGATCTGAAACTATGGTCTTTGGCAAACCATGTAGTCTCACCACTTCTCTGAAAAACAATGCTGCTACATGAACAACATCATTAGTCTTCTTGCAGGGAATGGAATGTGCCATCTTTAAAAATCTGTCAACTACTACAAAAATTGAATCATGTCCCCGCTGTGTCCTCGGTAAACCAAGAACAAAATCCATATTGATATCCTCCCAAGGCTTCTCTGGTATAGATAATTGTTGATACAACCCTGTATTCTGCTTCACTCCTTTCGCCATCTGACATACTCTACAACTCTGTACAAACTTCTTCACATCTTGCTGCAATTGTGGCCAATAATAATTCTCACCAACCAAAGCAAGGGTTTTATCACGACCAAAATGTCCAGCCAATCCTCCACTATGCTTCTCCTTAATGAGATTCTCCCTCATAGAACTTCGTGGAATGCACAACAGACTCCCTCTGAATAGCATATCATCCTGAATGATGAAATCCAACCATTTCATCCTCTCTAGAGTAATAGGTTCTGTACAAGCTTTTCAAGCTTCACCAAAATCAGGATCATCTAGATATAAATTCTCTAGTTCCTTGAACCCAACCACCTCAATCTGCATCTCTGTCAGCATTAGTTGCCTTCTGCTAAGAGCATCTGCAATCCTGTTAGACTTTCCACTTCTGTGTTTCAAAACAAATGTATAACTCTGCAAAAACTCAACCCATTTCAAATGCCTTTGATTCAATTTTCCTTGACTGTTCAAATATTGCAAAGCTTGATGATCAGTATACAAAATAAACTCTGTAGGAAGCAGATAGTGCCTCCACTTTTTCAATGCCTAAACTATAGCATAAAATTCCTGATCATAAACAGAATATTTTCTCTTGGCATCATTTAACTTCTCACTGAAATAAGCAATAGGTTTACCTTCTTGGCTCATAACAGCGCCTATTGCAGTACCACTAGCATCACAATCTACTTGAAACACCTTATTAAAATTTGGAAGTGCTAAAACAGGTTGTTCTGTAACTTTTTGTTTCAACAATTGAAAACTCTTTTCTGCCCCATTAGTCCACTTAAACTCTTTTCTATCCCCTCGCATTGTTTCAGTCAAGGGTCCACAAATACTACTAAAATTTTTGATAAATTTTCTATAAAAACTAGCTAGACCATGAAAAGATCTTACCTCAGTAGCAATCCTTGGAGTAGGTCATTCAAGGATAGCCTGTACCTTCTCTGGGTCCATTTTTAAACCTTCTGCTGAAACTACAAATCCCAGATACACTAACTCTTTCTTCACAAAACTGCACTTTTTCAAATTAATCAACAATCTCTCATCTCTCAACTTCTCAAACACCATACGAATATGCATCATATGTTCCTCCAATGTCTTGCTAAAAATCAAAATATCATCTAGGTAAACAATGACAAACTTACCCAGAAATTCTTTTAGAACCTCGTTTCATGAGCCGCATGAAAGTGCTCGGTGCATTGGTTAGCCCAAAAGACATGACTAACCACTCATACAGTCATTCCTTTATCTTGAAGGTAGTCTTCCATTCATCTCCTTCTCTGATCCGAATCTGGTGATATCCACTTTTTAGATCTATCTTTGAAAAATACATAGCTCCACTCAAACAGTCCATAATATCATCCATTCATGGCAATGGAAACCTATACTTAATTGTGATCTTGTTTATTTCTCTAGAATTTGTACACATCCTCCATTCTCCATTTTTCTTTGGTGCTAATACTGCTGGTACAGCACAGGGACTCAGACTCTCACGGATCAATCATTTCTGTAATAGTTCATGTACTTGTCTGTTCAACTCTTCACTTTCTGCAGGTGTCATTCTGTGTGCTGCCTTATTTGGCAAACTCACTCCTGCGATCAAGTCCATCTGATGACTGATCTTCCTGACTGGTGGTAATCTATTAGGCACGTTATCGGATACAATATCCTGAAACTCATTCAACAAATCTGCAACTTCTACAGGAACATCTTCTACTTCCTCTTTACCAGCTTTTGTAATTAAAGAAAAACATACATGCTCATGCCTCATACCATCTAGGAAATTTCTTCCATCGACAAAAGTTATCCTTGCATTACCACATACCTTTTCTTCAGTCTCCTTCAATGGTTTTAGCTTATGCCACACTCCATCCTTTGTCAGGGAATAGGTATTCGCACGACCATCATGTACAGCACATCTGTCAAACTGCCATGGTCTACCCAACAACATATGACATGCATCCATAGATATGATATCACACAATACCTCATCTTGGTATCTGCCAATCTTGAACTTCACCAGGCATTGTTCATTGACCATGACCTTGTAGTCATCCTGTACCCAGGCAATCTGATATGGATGTGGGTGTTTCTGTCTCTTGAGCTTCAACTTTGTCACCATCTCTTCTGACCCCAAATTATCAGTGCTTCCACTATCAATAATCACATCACAACATTTACCTTCACACTTGCACCTGGTGCAAAACAGGCTCCTCCTTTTCTCAGGTTCATTCTCACCACTCAACAGGACTCTTTTGTTAATCAACGTTTCTCCTCTTTCAGTATCTTCTGAATTTGATGATCTGGCATCTTCATCTACATGTACAACTCTGGCCTGGCCTTCATTTCTCCTGTCTGTTCTGCCTTGGTGCTGAGGATATTCAAATGCCCTATGACCTTCTTGTCCACAATGAAAATGTGTTCCACGAAAGCCACCTCTTCCAGATCCTTGTCCTCTTCCTCTTCCTCTCTGATCTCTATTATTCTGATCCTGAAAGTGATTGGAATTATTTCCTCACTGATTCTGACTGCTACTGGCCTCATCCTTCTTTTTCAAATCTTCATTTCGGCCACCATATGACCATCCACCAGATCGTCCACCGCGACCTCTTCTGTTTTGTCTCCTCTGAAACTTTTTGTTCAGCTTTTCCTCTACTTTTAGGGCAAACTGGTATGCCTCTTCAATACTGTTCATTCAAACCAGATTCAGCTCCTCCTAAATAATTGGCCTTAACCCATTAAGGTATCGGGCAACTTTCTCTTTATCAGCTTCTGCATGGCCTGTTCTAATGAGGAGTCGATAGAACTCTTCTGTATACTCCTTAACAGATCTTCTTACTTGCTTCAAACTTTGCATTTTCTTTAGTAGGTCAAGCTCATAATCAACAGGAATGAACTCTCGCTTCAATTTATCCACCATCCGATCCCATCTTGTGATTTTATCTTTCCCTCTTCTATTTTGCTCCAATTGAATTTCTTGCCACTAGATCTTCGCATGACCTTTCAATCTGGCCTTCACAAATTTGACCCTATCAGGATCCTCAACATCTTCATACTCAAAATATTCCTCACATTCATTGATCCAATCGATCAATTCCTCTAGGTTAAGATTTCTATAAAATGTAGGAACCTCAATCTTAGGTCTTTTTTCAATCTTGAAAATCGCCCGAAAAAGTCTTTCTTCCTCCTGGTTCATAATTTTAGCTTCTCCTTCTTGATATTCTTCTTCGGCTTCATCCTCGCTTTCATCTTTGACATTAAGATTCATTACTCTGTCTTGGTGCAAACTGCCTCATAGTCGGTGATTTGTTTACACACTCAAGAACTTCTGCTCTGATACCACTTGATGAAGGGTGCTCCCTTAATATCACAAACACATAAAAGAAATAGAGAACCAACAACAATATGCAAGAACAGAAAATTGGCTTCTTATTATCTCCACAAATGTGGAATTAAAAACTTTCAAAATTATAATATGCCAAGCCACATGGGCATTCCCTTACAATATTCTGTAGGACCAAGCCTTGAACTATTACCCAGATCTACTACCCAGAACTATTCTGAACTGCCTAAGACAATAATACAGCCTTCCTTAGGCAATTTTCCACCGCCTGGGAAGGTTCCAGAATTTTAGCCAATAAGGCCGACCAAACTTAGAATTATTTTATTTTATATTTTATTATATCATAGTTGGCTCAAGATAACCTTTGAAACCCGAACAAAAATTTTGAAGAAAATTATTTTCTGCCATTTCAGGTGGCCCAACTTTCGAAGACCATAAGTCATCACCAGTTGACCTGATTGGCTATTATAACCCCATTTTAAAAATGCCACGAAGCGCTCTACAGGCTTGACCGGCGCAGGCGCTTGTCACCCAAATTTTTGACCTCATCCAGGGCCTCTAAAGCCTTTAAAATTGAGTTCAAAATTTCTGTACCCTACTGCCAATACCAAAAATCTTCAATATCTTCTAATATACACTTGATCTGGCAATAAAACTTTACTGGCAGACTTATATGACCAAAATGAACCTCCAAAAAAGAAATCAGATCATTCTGAGCACATACAAAAATTACCAAAAATAGTAACTTTCCATAAATAGTAGCTCTGCACAAAATAGCCCTTATTGAATACAAAAACAAAATATTTTTGGGTGATGCAAGATTGCTCTTACACCCAGGATGCTCCTGCATCAGACACAAGGGGTAATTTGAAAAGTGACCCTGTCACGACTCAGGTGTGTAGATGAAAATCAAGATGATTAACCTCCTCCTTTGTTAGCCATGATGAATCTTCAACAGGTCATCCTTTCCATTTGACCAAATACTCTTCATATGTCCTATTCCTTGTGCTTCTGCCAACACGACTGTCTAGTATGTCTTCAATCTCCTTGGTATCTGAACTACTTGCTGGAATACTCCATTGTGCTGTTGCAACCTCATCTTCAAGACCTCCTTCATGATACTCTGTCAACTCTGAAATGTTAAACACTTGTGAAATATTCAGCTCACTAGGCAATTCTACCTCATATGCATTTCCTAAATCATGCTTCTTCAATATCTTGCATGGTCCAAACTTTTTCATTTTCAGCTTGTTATATGTACCAACCAGAAATCTCTCCTTCCGCAAATGAACCATGACTTCATCTCCAACCTGAAATTTCTTATGCCTCCTTTTCTCATTTGCCTTAGCCTTATACTATGCATTCATCTTGGTAATATGCTTCCTCACCTCCTCATGGATGTTCTTCAAGTGTTCTGCAAAATCCTCAGTTTCAGCACTACTTATTTCTTTTTTATCTATCTTTCTCAATTCAGATGCATTTTTTGGACTACTTCCATATACAATCTCGAATGGTGATTTACCAGTACTCCCATTGACAGAATTATTATATGCAAATTCCACCTGTGGTAAAATCAAATACCATCCTGTTGGCTTATCTCCAACCAAACATCTCAGCAAATTTCCCAAATTCCTATTCACCACTTCTGTCTGTCCATTAGTCTGTGGGTGATGTGGTGAACTGAACTTCAAATCTATCTTCAATTTCTTCCACAATGTCCACCAGAAATATCCAACAAACTTAGTATCTCGATCTGAAACTATGGTCTTTGGCAAACCATGTAGTTTCACCACTTCTCTGAAAAATAATGCTGCTACATGAACAACATCATTAGTCTTCTTGCAGGGAATGAAATGTGCCATCTTCAAAAATCTGTCAACTACTACAAAAATTGAATCATATCCCCGCTATGTCGTCGGTAAACCAAGAACAAAGTCCATACTGAGATCCTCCCAAGGCTTCTCTGGTAAAGATAATGGCTGATACAACTCTGTATTCTGCTTCACTCCTTTCACCATCTGACATACTCTGCAACTCTGTACAAACTTCTTCACATCTTGCTGCAATTGTGGCCAATAATAATTCTCACCAACCAAAGCAAGGGTTTTATCATGACCAAAATGTCCAGCCAATCCTCCACTATGCTTCTCCTTGATGAGATTCTCCCTCATAGAACTTCGTGGAATGCACAACTGACTCCCTCTGAATAGCATATCATCCTGGATGATGAAATCCAACCATTTCATCCTGTCTAAAGTAATAGGTTCTGTACAAGCTTTCCAAGCTTCACCAAAATCAGGATCCTTTAGATAAAAATTCTTGAGTTCCTTGAACCCAACCACCTCAATCTGCATCTCTGTCAGCAATAGTTGCCTTCTGCTAAGAGCATCTGCAACCCTGTTAGACTTTCCACTTCTGTGTTTCAAAATAAATGTATAACTCTGCAAAAACTCAACCCATTTCAAATGTCTTTGATTCAACTTTCCTTGACTATTCAAATATTGCAAAGCTTGATGATCAGTATACAAAACAAACTCCGTAGGAAGCGGATAGTGCCTCCACTTTTTCAATGCCTGAACTATAGCATAAAATTTTTAATCATAAACAGAATATTTTCTCTTGGCATCATTTAACTTCTCACTAAAATAAGCAACAGGTTTACCTTCTTGGCTCATAACAACACCTATTGCAGTACCACTAGCATCACAATCTATTTGAAACACCTTATTAAAATCTGGAAGTGCTAAAATAGGTTGTTCTGTAACTTTTTGTTTCAACAATTAAAAACTCTTTTCTGCCCCATTAGTCCACTTAAACTCTTTTCTATCCCCTCGCATTGTTTCAATCAAGGGTCCACAAATACTGCTAAAATTTCTGATAAAATTTCTGTAAAAACTAGATAGACCATGAAAAGATCTTACCTCAGTAGCACTCTTTGGAGTAGGCCATTCAAGGATAGCCTGTACCTTCTCTGGGTCCATTTTTAAACTTTCTGCTGAAATTACAAATCCCAGATATACTAACTCTTTCTTCACAAAACTGCACTTTTTCAAATTAATCAACAATTTCTCATCTCTCAACTTCTCAAACACCATACAAATATGCATCATATGTTCCTCCAATGTCTTGCTAAAAATCAAAATATCATGTAGGTAAACAATGACAAACTTACCCAAAAATTATTTTAGAACCTCGTTCATGAGCCGCATGAAAGTGCTTGGTGCATTGGTTAGCCCAAAAGGCATGACTAACCACTCATACAGTCCTTCCTTTGTCTTGAAGGCAGTCTTCCATTCATCTCCTTCTCTGATCCGAATCTGGTGATATCCACTCTTTAGATCTATCTTTGAGAAATACATAGCTCCACTCAAAGAGTCCATAATATCATCCATTCGTGGCAATGGAAACCTATACTTAGTTGTGATCTTGTTTATTGCTCTGGAATCTGTACACATCCTCCATTCTACATTCTTCTTTGGTGCTAATACCGCTGGTACAGCATAGGGACTCAGAGTCTCATAGATCAATCCTTTCTATAACAGTTCATGTACTTGTTTGTTCAACTCCTCACTTTCTGTAGGTGTCATTCGGTGTGCTGCCTTATTCGACAAACTCGCTCCTGGGATCAAGTCCATCTGATAACTGATCTTTTTGACTGGTGGTAATTCATCAGGCACGTTATCGGATACAATATCCTGAAACTCATTCAACAAATCTGCAACTTCTACAGGAACATCTTCTACTTCCTCTTTACCAGCTTTTGGAATTAAAGCAAAACATACATGCTCATGCCTCATACCATCTAGGAAATTTCTTCCATCAACAAAAGTTATCCTTGCATTACCACATACCTTTTCTTCAGTCTCCTTCAATGGTTTTAGCTTATGTCGCACTCCATCCTTTGTAAAGGAATAGGTATTCGCACGACCATCATGTACAACACATCTGTCAAACTACCATGGTCTACCCAACAACATATGACATGCATCCATAGATATGATATCACACAATACCTCATCTTGGTATCCGCCAATCTTGAACTTCACCAGGTATTGTTCATTGACCATGACCTTGTGGTCATCCTGTACCCAGGCAATCCGATATGGATGTGGGTGTTTCTGTCTCTTGAGCTTCAACTTTGTCACCATCTCTTCTGACACCAAATTGTCAGTGCTTCCACTATCAATAATCACATCACAACATTTACCTTCACACTTGCACCTGGTGCGAAACAGGTTCCTCCTTTTCTCAGGTTCATTCTCACCACTCAACATGACTCTTCTGTTAATCAATGTTTCTCCTCTTTCAGCATCTTCCAAATTTGATGATCTGGCATCTTCATCTACATGTGCAACTCTGGCCTGGCCTTCATTTCTCCTATCTGTTTTGCCTTGGTGCTGAGGACATTCAAATGCCTTATGACCTTCTTCTCCACAGTGAAAACATGTTCTAGGAAAGCCACCTCTTCCAGATCCTTGTCCTCTTCCTCTCTGATCTCTATTATTCTAATCCTGAAAGGGATTGGAATTATTTCCTCGCTGATTCTGACTGCTACTGGCCTCATCCTTCTTTTTCAGATCTTCATTTCGGCAACCATATGACCGTCCACCAGGTCGTCCACCGTGACCTCTTCCGTTTTGTCTGCTCTCAAACTTTTTGTTCAACTTTTCCTCTACTTTTAGGGCAAACTGGTATGCCTCTTCAATACTGTTCATTCGAACCAGATTCAGCTCCTCCTGAATGCTTGGCTTTAACCCATTAAGGTATCGGGCAACTTTCTCCTTATCAGCTTCTGCATGGCCTGTTCTAATGAGGAGTCGATAGAACTCCTCTGTATACTCCTGAACAGATCTTCCTGCTTGCTTCAAACTTTGCATTTTCTTTAGTAGGTCAAGTTCATAATCAACAGGAATGAACTCTCACTTCAATTTATCCACCATCCGATCCCATCTTGTGATTTTATCTTTCCCTCTTCTATTTCGCTTCAATTGAATTTCTTACCACCAGATCTTCGCATGACCTTTCAATCTGGCCTTCGCAAATTTGACCCTATCAGGATCCTCAACATCTTCATACTCAAAATATTCCTCACATTCATTGATCCAATCGATCAATTCCTCGGGGTTACGATTTCCAAAAAATGTAGGAACCTCAATCTTAGGTCTTTTCCCCATCTTGAAAATCGCCCGAAAAAGTCTTTTTTCCTCCTGGTTCACAATTTCAGCTTCTCCTTCTTGATATTCTTCTTCGGCTTCATCCTCACTTTCATTTTTGACATTAAGATTCATTCCTCTACGAATCTCATCTTGTAATGCTCGCACTTGTCTCTGCAGCTCTCTAACCTCAGGTGTCACAGCACCAGCTCTTCTGCCATGTTCTCTTCGTGGAGGCATTTTTGCGATGCGCACTGAAACCTTAACCACGGTCCTGGTGCAAACTGCCTCACATTCGGTGATCTGTTTACACACTCAAGAACTCCTGCTCTGATACCACTTGATGAAGGGTGCTCCCCTTAATACCACAAACACATAACAGAAATAGAGAAACAACAACAATATGCAAGAATAGAATATTGGCTTCTTATTATCTCCACAAATGTGGAATTACAAACTTTCAGAATTACAATATGCCAAGCCACATGGGTATTCCCTTACAATATTCTGTAGGATAAAGCCTCGAACTATTACCCAGAACTATTCTGAACTACCTAAGGCAATAATACAGCCTTCCTTATATAGGCAATTTTCCACCGCCTGGGAAGGTTCCAAAATTTTAGCCAATAAGGCCGACCAAACTTAGAATTATTTTATTTTACATTTTATTACATCATAGTCGGCTCAAGATAACCTTTGAAACTCGAACAGAAATTTTGAAGAAAATTATTTTCTGCCATTTCAGGTGGCCCAACTTTCAAAGACCATAAGACATCACCAGTTGACCCGATCGGCTATTATAACCCCATTTCAGAAATGCCACGAAGCGCTCTACAGGCTTGGCCGGCGCAAGCGCCCGTCACCCAAATTTTTGACATCATCCGAGGCCTCTAAAGCCTTCAAAACTGAGTTCAAAGTTTTTGTACCCTACTGCCAATACCAAAAATCTTCAATATCTTCCAATATACACTTGATCTGGCAATGAAACTTTACTGGCAGACTTATATGACCAAAATGAACCTCCAAAAAAGAAATTAGATCCTTCTGAGCACATACGAAAATTATCAAAAATAGTAACTTTCCATAAATAGCAGCTCTGTACAAAATAGCCCTTATTGAATACAAAAACAAAATATTTTTGGGTGATGCAAGATTACTCTTACACCTAGGATGCTCCTGCATCAGACACCCGGGGCAATGGAAACCTATACTTAATTGTGATCTTGTTTATTGCTCTGGAATCTGTACACATCCTCCATTCTCCATTCTTATTTGGTGCTAATACCGCTAGTATAGCACAGGGACTCAAACTCTCACGGATCAATCCTTTTTGTAACATTTCATGTACTTGTCTATTCAACTCCTCACTTTTTGCAGGTGTCATTCTGTGTGCTACCTTGTTCGGAAAACTCACTCCTGGGATCAAGTCCATCTGATGACTGATCATCCTGACTGGTGGTAATCCATCAGGCATATTATCGGATACAATATCCTGAAACTCATTCAATAAATCTGCAACTTCTACAGGAACATCTTCTACTTCCTCTTTACCAGCTTTTGGAATTAAAGAAAAATATACATGCTCATGCTTCATACCATCTAGGAAATTTCTTCCATCAATAAAAGTTATCTTTGCATTACCACATACCTTTTTTTCAGTCTCCTTCAATAGTTTTAGCTTATGTCGCACTCCATCCTTTGTCAAGGAATAGGTATTCACACGACCATCATGTACAACACTTTTGTCAAACTGCCATGGTCTACCCAACAACATATGACATGCATCCATAGATATGATATCACACAATACCTCATCTTGGTATCCGCCAATCTTGAACTTCACCAGGCATTGTTCATTGACCATGACCTTGTGGTCATCCTATACCCAGGCAATCCGATATGGATGTGGGTGTTTCTGTCTCTTGAGCTTCAACTTTGTCACCATCTTTTCTGACACCAAATTATTAGTCCTTCCACTATCAATAATCACATCACAACATTTACCTTCACACTTGCACCTGGTGTGAAACAGGCCCCTCCTTTTCTCAGGTTCATTCTCACCACTCAACAGGACTCTTCTCTTAATCAACGTTTCTCCTCTTTCAGCATCTTCCAAATTTGATGATCTGACATCTTCATCTACATGTGCAACTCTGGCCTGGCCTTCATTTCTCCTGTCTGTTCTACCTTGGCGCTAAGGACATTCAAATTCTCTATGACCTTCTTCTCCATAGTGAAAATGTGTTCCACGAAAGCCACCTCTTCCAGATCCTTGTCCTCTTCCTCTTCCTCTCTGATCTCTATTATTCTGATCCTGGAAGTGATTAGAATTATTTTCTCGCTGATTTAGACTGCTATTAGCCTCATCCTTCTTTTTCAGATCTTCATTTCAGCCACCATATGACCATCCACCAGATCATCCACCGCGACCTCTTCCGTTTTATCTGATCTCAAACTTTTTGTTCAGCTTTTCCTCTACTTTTAGGGCAAACTGGTATGTCTCTTCAATACTGTTCATTCGAACCAAATTCAGCTCCTCCTGAATACTTGGCCTTAACCCATTAAGGTATTGGGTAACTTTCTCCTTATCAGCTTCTGCATGGCCTATTCTAATGAGGAGTCGATAGAACTCCTTTGTATACTCCTGAACAGATCTTCCTGCTTGCTTCAAACTTTGCATTTTCTTTAGTAGGTCAAGCTCATAATCAATAGGAATGAACTATCATTTCAATTTATCCACCATCCGATCCCATCTTGTGATTTTATCTTTCCCTTTTCTATTTCACTCCAATTGAATTTCTTGCTACCAGATCTTCGTATGACCTTTTAATCTAGCCTTCGCAAATTTGACCCTATCAGGATCGTCAAAATTTTCATACTCAAAATATTCCTCACATTCATTGATTCAATCGATCAATTCATCTGGGTTAAGATTTTTAGAAAATGTAGGAACCTCAATCTTAGGTCTTTTACTAATCTTGGAAATCACCCGAAAAAGTCTTTCTTCCTCCTGGTTCACAATTTCAGCTTCTCCTTCTTGATATTCTTCTTCGGCTTCATCCTCGCTTTTGTCTCTGACATTAAGATTCATTCCTCTGCAAATCGCTTCTTGCAATGCTCGCACTTGTCTCTGCAGCTCTCTAACCTCGGGTGTCACAGCACCAGCTCTTCTGCCACGTTCTCTTCGTAGAGGCATTTTTGCGATGCGCACTGAAACCTTAACCACGGTCCTGGTGCAAACTGCCTCACAGTCGGTGATCTGTTTACACACTCAAGAACTCCTGCTCTGATACCACTTGATGAAGGGTGCTCCCCTTAATACCACAAACACAACAGAAATAGAGAAACAACAACAATACGCAAGAATAGAAAATTGGCTTCTTATTATCTCCACAAATGTGGAATTACAAACTTTCAGAATTACAATATGCTAAGCCACATGGGCATTCCCTTACAATATTCTATAGGACAAAGCCTCGAACTATTACCCAGATCTACTATCCAGAACTATTCTGAACTGCCTAAGACAATAATATAGCCTTCCTTATATAAGCAATTTTCCACCGGCTGGGAAGGTTTCAGAATTTTAGCCAATAAGGCTGAGGAAACTTAGAATTATTTTATTTTACATTTTATTACATAATAGTCAGCTCAAGATAACCTTTGAAACCCGAATAGAAATTTTGAAGAAAATTATTTTCTGCCATTGCAGGTGGCCCAACTTTCAAAGACCATAAGTCATCACCAGTTGACCCGATCGGCTATTATAACCCCATTTCAAAAATGCCACGAAGCGCTCTACAGGCTTGACCGGCGCAAGTGCTTGCCACCCAAATTCTTGACCTCATCCGGGGCCTCTAAAGGCTTCAAAACTGAGTTCAAAGTTTCTGTACCCTACTGCCAATACCGAAAATCTTCAATATCTTCCAATATACACTTGATCTGGCAATGAAACTTTATTGGCAGACTTATATGACCAAAATGAACCTCCAAGAAAGAAATCAAATCATTCTGAGCATATACGAAAATTACCAAAAATAGTAACTTTCCATAAATAGCAGCTCTGCACAAAATAGCCCTTATTGAATACAAAAACAAAATATTTTTGGGTGATGCAAGATTTCTCTTACACCCAAGATGCTCCTGCATCAGGACATTCATGATTCCAATCATGTAATGAAAAATATCATTGAATCAAATAGCAATGGAGACTGGATTAATGCAAGTTCTCTTCCTTGGTTATTAATAGTGCAACAAAGTAATGCCATATAAGAAGTCATACGAAAAATTCAATTTCCTACAGGATTTACTACAAATATAAGCAATCTCATATCAAAAAAAATGATTTTGGGTCAGGGATGAAAATGCATGATTGGCATACCTTCATCAAGGTAAGTCATAGTCTTTTGTGTTCACAATATATTTGTGTAATTGCATTCAATTTTCATTGTATGAAATGATCAATTGACAATTATTCTAGTATTTTCTACCCCTATCGCTCCTAGAGAACTTTGACAATAATATCAAACAAGTGATATATGGTCTTGGAAAATACATGAGGTAAGCAATAATACTTGTTCAATATATCAAATAAGTAATATATTGTAAAGTCTCATATTTATATATTTATGTGTTTTAAATCCCATGTAGGTGGTTGTCATCTAAAAAAATTCATAAAGAAGATATAAAATATTGGAAGAAAAGAATTTGTTGACTAATGTGTGAAATGCAAAAGTGTTTTCCTTCAATTTTTTTCAATGCACAAGAACACTACTTCGTACACAAAGTTGAGGAGATTGAATTGTGTGGACTTGTACATGCTAGGTCAATGTGGATGGTTGAGAGACACTTAAATTTTTTGAAGGGTTTGGTATGACAAAGAGTATGTCCCAAGGGTTCTATAGTTGTGGATATATGGTATACCAGATGATGGTGTACGTTACTCAATATCTTCCTAATCTTGCAGCCAAGACCCATATAGATTGCATTTGGGATCTTGACTCCATTAAAAAATTTGAAGGGGAGTACTTGGTGGAAAACGGTAGATTTAGGAAACTGAAAGGTAATAAATTATGAGATGTTATTGTAGTTAATTAATTCTTAATCTTCAAAATAAATCTATTGTAAGTCATCTATTTACTTTTGTACAAGTGCTAAAAAGTGAGATGCAATACATTTGTTTATTGCAAACAATCAAGATTGGATGACAGTATGGATTGAACGATGTCAACACTATGGTCATATATTAACATGAGAATTCATGTCTTCATTGGTTATACAAGCTCATCGTAATGGAGATCCCAATGTTACACAAAAGGAAACAGATTTAGCATATGGTTTAAGAGATCATCGAGTACTTATAAATTTGTTAATTAATTAACCATATGTTTTTCAACTCATATTGCAATAATTTATACATGTTTGACATTATTGTAGATGAAACACCACAAGGCTATGTTATTCAATGGTTATAAATTTTGCATGAAAAAGTTGGATGACATGAAGAGAACTTGTGATTCTGGAATAAGTGCAATGTTCCAGGTGACAAATATTTCATCTAGAAATGACTTACATCCTTGAGAGTCACAAAATTTATACTATGGTATTTTTGTTGATATGCTTAACTATGACTTTAATTCCTTCAAATTAGTTCTCTTAATTATGAAATGGTACAGACTATGACTCAATAAAAATGATCCTGGTAGAACTATTATTGAACATGACAATGAATTTCTAATGATTAATACAAAGTTGTTTTAGTCAGTTGGAGAAGAGCCCTATGTTCTTCCAACCCAATGTGGGTAGGTATTTTACTCAGAGGTTCCACATAAACCAAGTCGGTCATTTTTCTTTAGACATGATCTAAGAGGAAGGATGATAAAGTATAATATGATGGAAGAAGAAGATACCGAGGAAGAGGAAGAAGTGGAAGATGATGTAGATCTGATGATCATGATCGAGAGCTAATCAAATATAAATATGAAGAATAAGATGATGATGATGATGCTACTGATGACAATGATGGTGAAGAGGGTGATGATGATGATGATTTTGATGTTGATGATGATGATGATGATAGTGGTGGTGATGATGTCATCAATGAAGATAATCTTGATGAGGAGATGGATGAAGAAAAATATCAATGACATGAATGAAATGTACAATTATGCGAGATGTTTGACATGTTCTAATAATTGTTTTGGGTTGAAATATGCACTTTTTCCACTAATATACTAAGGGTTTAATATTAATGGCATTTTTGGCTATATGCAATGCTAAGATATTCAAAATATTGTAGGATAAATAGATAATTTTAATAATGTATAATGTCCTTCACAAGATATAATGAAAACTATAGAGTGAACTATGTTTGTCTGATTATATAGCTATTAGCTTTTTTCAGGTTTCCCACACAGTCTCATGGATTGTCAGGTATAAGTCAATACACACCATAGAGATTAATATCTTTTACCATTTGTAAAATATCTCTCTCATTACCACTTGTCTCTCTCATTTCATGAAGTGTAGGTACCAGTGAATAGGTATTTGTCAAATTTGTCTTCCTCAAGCAAGGAAAAAGTAGGAATGGAAGAAGAAAGTGAGATATTTAGTATGTCTAAATCAAGGAGATCGACTCAAGGTCAAAAGATCAGAAAGAAATTCAATAAACACATGAAATTGTTCCTTTCTCAAGGGGGGTTGTGTTCTTATGATGATGAGAGAAAAGGCAACTTTGAGGTGCCCTTTAGGTAAAAACATCTACAGAAACAATGGGTCCCCAATGAACATCCTTCAATAAACATTGTTTTTTGTGTTAGAGAGAGGATATATTGCATAGCACCATCTTTATTACATGGTTTGGGCCTATTTTCCATGGATGGCATAAAGGTCTCTTACAAAAAAGTTGTCGAATTGATGGAGTATGTCCGACCTTGTTATGATTACAGTAGTTGGATACATATTGTTAAATATAAAAAAAGTATGTGTAGGTATGCACTCACGGGAAATTATATACAACAAAAATTCAGTGAACAAAGTAAAAAAGTAGCTATATACATTGATGAAAGGCCAAAAGCATCAAGGAATATTGTAGGTTTTATAAATAGTACATGATCTGCGTCAACTAAGAAGCAACCTAATTGCATATTTGAGGTGCGTGAGGGAAATCATGTATTCGTATGTGCAATCAAACTAATACATGGAGGTGAGGGGATGCTTATCGATTAGAATTTGAATCACATAGATACAAAAAACCCCATGACTATCATAGACGAGGTGGTACGCATTCTAATAATTGTCTATTATTCAACATAACTTAGAAAAAGAACACATATGTTTTAACATTTTTGAATGATTTTTTTAAAAAATCCAGGGCTATAGTATGGATCGACAGCCACATGATACGCATGGTGATGATGGTTCTCATGGGACTTCTTCTTCTTGACAGTTAAAACTCATTATTTTTGTACAAATGTACATGTTAATGCATATTTTTTGTTGTTTTATTCCAATCTACTAGTTTGGATTGCTTTTAAATAAAGTGCTAATAATATTGTTCTCACAAATGAGTGTTGATTAGAAAAAGGGAAAGTAATAATTAGTCCACGAGGAGCTACAGGATGAGCAGGATCCATTCAATGTTAATTTTTTATGAGACGTTGATCCTTTGCTTGCACTGCATAAGGTCATTCATGCAATATCAAAAGAGTTAGCTCAAATGGAAGATATTCAACCTCACACTCCTGAAATAAGGATGAGAGAGGATGTATTGATTCACCATATTTGGAATTATATAGTAAGTATTAATGTATTTTTTAATTATAAAAAAAGTTCAATAATTCTTTTTATAGTATACTCTTTTATTTATGTCAGTAACTATAATATATATGTTTTCTCTTTATAGAGGATGCTAAAAAAATTAAAGGATGATGCCTCAAATGTAGATACTTCAGGTGGTTCAAGTACATTGCATGTTGTATCCTCCATCTTGTCCATGGTTGTCCATATTTTTTTATTATCTAACAATCTTAATTTTTAGCACCTACTATTGATCCTATGTTGAGTACACCGCCTTCTATGAGGATCAAATCCATAGAGGTACTACCACCTGCAATGTTGACAACATGTAGCATGGCCATAAATGCGATGGCAATGCCTATTATTGGTAAGTAGATTCCTCTTTTTCTCTATCATTTATCATTTGTTTATTTCACTTGCACTATTCTTTCTTAGGAGGATTTTTTAATATTGGACTCATTTTATATAGGATTTGATGAGGAAATTCATGTATGTACTCGTGTAAGATGTAAGGGAACAATACAAAATTGTGATCAATTGCTCGTGAGCAATGAAGATAGACTTCCCTTGAGAGTAGCCCAGCTTCCAGGTACTTTAAAGATTGATCCTTTCTTTTACTATACAATATAATAATCATAGTGTAATGCACTAACCCCCTGTGTGGTCCCTTGCAATAACTAATTATAATAATCTTGTTATTATCTTGTAGGGAATAATTTATTTTATGAAAAACTTAATGATGAATCTTTGCACATTTTTGGGCCAACCATATGCACATGGTATCATATTTTGATTTCATTGCAAGATCAGATTTTGTTTCATCCCTTTCTTCAAGTATATTAAAAGGTAGCTTCACTTCATTTATGAATCTAACTATTTATTTTTTTCTAAAAAGGTGGCAATTACAAGATAAAGGGTTAAAGGATAAACTCATTAACTCTATGACAACACTTTTTGGACCCAACGTCTTTCAAAGACTTAAAATCCTTGACAAAACGTTCCAAGTTTTGAAGTATATTAGGGACAACTACAAGTCCCAAATAGAACACAACCCTTATTATGAGTGGCCTCCCTATATTCCCATTAATGAGTGGGAGAATCTTAAAAAGGATGTACTTGAGAGAAGTGCAAGACACAGTGGACAAATACTATCACCCAAGGAAAGAAGGTATGTGATAATCTTAATAATGAGATTATGTACTATTTACTCTTTGTACTTATGTGATCTAACATATTTCAAAAATCACATAGGTTTCCTGACACATCAAAGGCAACAGAAGCAAGAAAACAAAAGCATAGGCAACACAAGCTTGGCTCGGGTGGATATTCAAAAATTGTTGCATGAGTTGTAAGTATTAGTAAATGAAAAATTATATGAAAATATTTATAAATTGCAATCAATTTAGTTTTGATGAAATTTACTATTATAAACATTCATGATACCAAGAAAAAATGTAGGCCCTAGAGTTCAAAAAATTGATTACAGAAGAGGACAAGAAAATAGGCTACAAATAAGGCTATACAGTCGTGGCTGAACAATTCTAAGCAATGAGTGCACAAGGTTCTTGTGTTGGATCTGTCGATCAGATAAATAAGCCAATTGATTTTTATTTCAAGTTGAATACTTTACCAATTACTGTATTTGATGTTAAGTTCCGACATAAAGTGAATATATTTGTTTTAAGTAAGGAAACAATGATTGTATAATTGTTTAAAACTTTAAAGCGAATATATTTATATGTTTTAAACTAAATGATTAACATTTCTCAGTATTTGTCTTCTATTTATATGTATATATTATCAATAAATACACTAATTATTTACATTGGAATGCAGCCTACCAATCATGATACTGCACCATTCGAGCATGACAAAGGCGTCAATTCAAATTTGAATTGTAGTACTCAATGTATATATTTTCTAGTCAAATTTTGAGTATTGAATATTTAATACAAGTAAACATGTTAAATTGAATTTGGCATAGTAATAAAAAATTAATTAAAATATGTTGGGATTAATAAAACATTTTGTATTGCAGTTGCAGGAGATGTAGAGGTTGTTCCCGATGAGCATGTTGAGGTTCAAGCTATTGAGCAAGATGATGTGGTTCGACAAGGTAAAGTGTTGGCATTAAGCAGAATTGCCACTAGTGACAACACTTATTTGCATTCTGGATATAAACCGAGCAGACAGTGCAAACCGAGCAGATAGTGCAAACCGAGCAGACAGTGCAAACCGAGCAAACAGTGCAAACCGAGCAGACAGTGCAAACCGAGCAGACAGTGCAAACCGAGCAGACAGTGCAAACTAAGCAGACAGTGCAAACCGAGCAGACAGTGCAAACCGAGTAGACAGTGGAAACTGAGCAAACCGAACAGGATAGTGTAAACCGAGTAACATCATGTCTACCGAGTCACCAGTACTTACCGAGTTCAAAACCTACCGAGTGATCAGTATGAACCGTGCCTTCACTTCTACCGAGTGCATGACGATGCCGAGTAATGCAGTGGACGCCGAGTATCAGAAAGTCACCGAGTCAGTTTGCAGGAACCGTGTAACCATACTTGGGCCGACTTAGTAGCACTTATGTTTACTTGTCAAGCCGACTGTGTAATTATAATTGTAGTTAATTGTTTAAGACTTGTATATAAACAATGTTGTAAAAATGTAATGAAAGATATGAATAAAAAGAATATATGTGAAAGAAAAAGAAAGACAGAGATAAGCGAATTACAGAAGGCTTCAGAAGTATAAGGTACAGCAAAGACAAATTCATCACAGAAGGTGATCAGTACATCAGCGAATCTCAAATCAGCAATCCAGTTGCAAAGCAGAGATCTACTGTTTCATTCTAACAGGTGAATCAGTACTAAATCCTTTAACCGGGTAGACTTAACAGTCTTTGTAAAAATCTCTTTACCGAGTGCATACTTCATTGTATGTTTGTAAATCCTTTAACAGGGTGGATTTAGCAATCCTTATTGCTCCTAACAGGGCAGATCATCAGAAGTGATCAAATTGTAAGCCTTAACCGGCCAACTTTGTTCTGCAGTATTAAAGCTTTGTGGGTTTCATCCCCACCCCAGTTTTACTTTCTTTTGGAAGGTTTCTGGGTAACCAAATCTATGTGTCATTATTGTAAATGTTTTTAAGTTTCATGCTTTCTGTATGCAAAGGTTAAAAAGTAAATTACATGTTAAAATTGAAAGAAAATTTGGAGTTACTGATTCACCCCTCCCCTCTCAGTAACTCGGTTACTTCCTGAATATTTCCAACAATTGGTATCAGAGCAGCATTGGTTCTCAAGACAAAGCTTAACTAGCTTGAGCAAAGATCTAGGACAATGGAGGTATTCAAACTGAACAAGGTAATTGAAAATGAAAAGCTAGATCTGGAAATGGCCATAGCTAAACTCAAAGAAGCAAAAGAACATCTTTCCCAATCCCTAAGAAGAAGGAAGGAACTTGCAAATCAGATGAATTATCAGAATTACATTGAAGAAAAGATTGAAGATCTTCTTCCCTCAAATAACTCAGATGAAGCAAACAATGCTGTCAAAGAACTCCTAGAAAAGAATGGGTCTCTGCAGGAAGAAGTGAGAAAATTGAAAAGAGAACAAGAACTACACTCTACAAGATTCTGTGAGATCTTGGAACAAAGAAACAAGTTGAAAGATGAATTAGATGGAAGAAACATTGAAGTCCAAAACAAAACCCTTCAGCTAGAAAACCTAATTGATCAGATCTCTCATACAAATGAAGAAATTCTAAATCTAAGATCAGAAATAGAAAGCACAAGAGAAGAACTAAGATCTGAAAAGGAAGTCAATCTAAGATTGGTGGATGACCTAAACACTGAAAAACAAATCAATGAAGGAATGCTGAAAAGTCAAGAAGACTTGAATCAGCTATATGAATGAAATCTTCATAGGCAAAAAGGAAAAGCAGGACTTGGATACAAAGAAGAAGGCGAATCCTCTAAGCAAGGTACTCAAAGAAATCAAAAACCTACTTGTAATCATTGTGGTAAAATAGGACATACTTCAAATAAATGTTGGAACAAAGAAAAAGTAGAATTCAATGGAAAATGTTATAGCTGCAATCAACCTGGTCACAAAGCAAATGAATGCAGGGAAAAACCTAGATTCAGAGGTAATTGTCACAAGTGCAACAAACAAGGTCACAAGGCATCCGAGTGCAGATCCAAGACATTTAATCCAGCAGAACAAATTGTGAAAGCAATGTTTGGATGGGACTACAACACCTGGTGTAGATGTCATTACTGTGGAGAATATGGACACATTGGCATGAATTGCATAAAACATCATCTAAGGAAAAGAGATACTACCGTAAGATGTTTCAAATGCACTAAACTCGGTCACATAGCCAGAAACTGCATGAATGCTAGTGGAATTGAAGAAGGAAAGAAGAATGAAGAAACTAAGGTCAGGAAACAGGTAAGACAAAAATGGATTCCTAAAGCTACCGAGCAATCCACTCCAAGTAATGGAATGGATGGCTCTACCGACTCAAACTAAACTTCCAAGGAAGCACTGGAACTGTATTCTCATAGATCAATCTCAAGCAGTTCCAGAACCAAAATTAAAAGAAAGATCTAAATCAGCATGCAAGATGCAGTGAGATCACAGGGAGGTCGGTATCAGTCTTCACCGAGCAAGGTCGGTACCCGTCTTTACCGAGCGAGGTCGGAGCATTATGAATTCTCGAGTTCACCGAGTTGCGAAGTCTTTTCTGAGCAATTAATTCTTAGTGGGTGACAGTCTGTCAGAACTCATACCCTAATTTGAAATGAGCATTAATGACAGAGTTGTAAACAAAAAGCAAGTAATCGAACTCATTCTTCACCGTGAATCTTTAGCACTTTGGGAGCAGAAAATTTCAAGAGCAACCCAGCGATTTAATACTTTTGCGAAAGGAATTTTCTGTGAGCTACCATGGCATCCTCCAGCACTTCAGTGAAGAAAGGATCTGATATGTTAGTCCAAGGGGAGTGGAAAGCACCAGATTTTAAGATCGTGCCCGCAATTGCAGCAGCCCTAGATCCGAACGGAGCTCAATCTCAGATTCCTCCTAAGGTACTGCTTATTAACGATATCTGCAATCATTTTAACTATTCAATTCATGAAATGGGAAACCTAGAACTAGACATTGTGCGTGAGGAACTATGTGTGGATGGTATTCTGAAACCCGAGCACAAACATCTGGAAGATAAAGGTTTAGTTCACATTGCACATCTACCTCAAAACTTTCAAGATAAATGGGTTAGGTACATTCTCAGCCGAGTACATGATGGCAAGATTTGGCTTGAGCAACCTATTGAGATCACAAAGAAAATGATTCAACAAGTCACCGGTCTTCCCATGTTGAACAAAGCTAAAACTACCAAAACCCTAGGTCGGACGGAACTAGAGAAGAAAACCCTAGCCAAGTGGGACGGTAGAGGCATGAAAGTTAGCAGCATTACTGACGCTGAACTGAAGTTTTGTACACACATCATTGCCCATAAGATTTACAGTTCTAGTCGACAGAACAGTGTCTCCTGTGAAGCTATTGACCTAGCATACAAAGTGGTCAAGAATAACTTGACATTTGACCTAGCAGACTTATTGTTGAAATAGTTTAACAAAAACATGGAAAGCATCAAAGCTTCCAAAAACAATCCATGTAAGTTTGGATCCTTGTTGGTCTGTTTATTCTTCTATGTTCAGAAATTCTTCCCTTCTAAAGGAAAAGTTGTATGGAGAAAAGATGTGCCAGTCCTCTATGAAATAAATGAATACATTTCAGAAATGGGTGAAAACTTTGAAAGCATCATGGATAATTATTTCGAGTCTTTCAAAGAGAAAATGAATGACAGATTCCGGATTCCACAGAAGTTGGTGGAAGATTACAAAGATGACATCTGTTTTATGGTAGATTGTGATAATGTGTATATTCAAGTAGTTAAACCAAGAACTGTATATGTAAAACCTCTTCCTTATGAGGTAAATATTGATGAAACCAAGAATATCATTGAAGCTCTTCTAAATCAGCCTGTCAATCCCAAAGCTCCATATTTTGGAACATATGATGAAGCTAAGGTGAGAATTGAACTAAGCATAAAGCTTCCACAGGCGGTAAACAAAGGAAAAAAGAGGATAGCCAAAATGCAAATGATAACCGAGGACAAAGAAGAAATAGATGAAAAAGAAGAGGAAAAGGATGAGAAAACAGAGGAACCAGAACCTGCAAAGAAGAAAGGAAAAGTTTTCATCACTAAGGCACCTGTGCCTCCCACTGCTGTGTTTACAAGGAGAAATACAAGAGGCAAGGCAGATAAGGCAGATAAGGTAGAAAAGGTAGATAAAGATATAGTATTCAAACGGCCTCCTCTTAGCCTTCAAGAAAAGCTCAAACTCTTTAGAGATGGATCAGGATCTGGAGTAAGTAACATAAAATCCTTGAGATATGAAACCAGATCGGAAGCAGAACAGAAGGAAATAGAAGATGCTGTTGTTGAGAAGATGGGACAGTGGAAATACTCTCCTGAAGAAATTGCCCCACAGGTTCTAGCAGTTCTATTGAATCCAATAAAAATGAGATGGAGCAATGCAAGGCAAACTGTGATAGACATATTTGATCAAAACCTGAGACAGTTGATGCCGAGCTTGAATAATGATGAAGTAAAGAAGGCATTAAAAGAAAATGAAAATAAGATGACATTGAAATTCAATACTTGTTTGATTTTGATCAACAATATTGAATCGGTTTTGAAGGCTGCAAAGGCCACATGGAAGAACATATACCACCTTCACCAACCGAGCATTGAAACTGTAATAATAAAAGATATTGAAGATGACAGTGATGAACAAGAAGAAGACACTGAGGTAGATGATACTGTAAGGATAGCAGCAGAAGTCATTGCATCCCTTCCTACCTCTCCAGTGAAAGTCTCTACATCCAGCCCAGAGACACCTTCAAGCATGGTTGTGACAACTTCCACATTTGTCCAATCATCCCTAGCAACATCAGAAGTAGCTACCATTTCTTCTACCGAGCTGCAGTCTCCTGCACCATCAAGTTTTCCAGCAGTAAGTTTTCCAGCTTTTGAATCCTCAAGTGTAAATATTTTAAGTTCTCCAGTAGAAAGTATGCTAGTATCTATAGCCATCCCTACTTTATCTACTGTCACTACTACCAAAGCATTAAGTACAGATAAGCCTAAGGCTCTACCGAGTATAAAATTTTTGGGTAAAAATATAGTAGAGGATATAGACCTAGATGAAGAGATAGAGATTCCTACATTAGATTTTGCAAATCTCTCAGTAGACCAGATGCAGAATATAGGTGAGATCCTCCAAAGGAAAGCAAAACAAAAGAAGCTTAAAGAGGAGAGAGACAAGGAGTATCAAATCATCAAGGATGCTAAGGACATTTTGTCTGATGCATTAGGCATTAAAGTAGACTCCTCCCAGCATGTTTTGTTACAATTAGTAGAAGCAGTTGAGAAATACAATGAGGACTCATCCGGGACAGAAAAGTTAGTTGAAAGAGCCGAGAAGAGATTCAACAATAAAGTGCTTGAGCACATTGCTCAGCAC
The DNA here is from genome assembly GCA_027943335.1 of Chamaecyparis obtusa. Lineage (NCBI taxonomy): Eukaryota > Viridiplantae > Streptophyta > Pinopsida > Cupressales > Cupressaceae > Chamaecyparis > Chamaecyparis obtusa. The sequence continues at coordinate 2,260,196 of BSBK01000944.1, forward strand.
ATAGCTATTAACCAAGTGGAATTGTCTTCAGTTTTGTCTAACATAGAATCTATCTATTCCAATGCTACCTCTCTTTTGGCCAGACTATGCAATATTGCCGAGTTCACAAAGGATGTCAAAGATAAAATGAATAAAATGGACGAGGATATGAAGATTAGCATACAAAAGTTGCAACTTGAACCAAGTTCAAGCTCTGCTCATCACATGAAAATTTCACACCTATCTAATATGTAGTCTGATCTACTGAAAGAAGACTCAAGGATCCGGTCCACACTGCTAGACATCCAACACATGATCCTTCCTATCATGAATACAATGTATAAGCACATTGAACATTCCAAAACATTGATTCATGACAATCAGTTCTCTATAGCAGATCACATGATTGAACTCTCTGCAGAAGTCCAAATTGCTATACAAACATGTAAGATCCTGCAAGAAAGTTGGGATAGAACCCTGGCACTAATAATGAAGGTACATTCTGATTTCCTATCAAATTTTGGATTCTCTCTGTAAATAACTTGTATATGCACCTTTGGCATTATCGTCAAAAAGGGGGAGATATGTATAGAAGGAGAGATATGTATAGATTTGTATCAGAAACAGTTAGCACATTGAAAGGGGGAGACAATGTATAAAGCCCTATAACAAAGACAAATTTTGAAAAATCAAAATAAAACTCAGCATGATTCGTGTATATAAGTTTTGGCCAATAAGTGTTTTTGTCACTAATGCCAAAGGGGGAGATTGTTGGCATTAAGCAGAATTGCCACTAGTGACAACACTTATTTGCATTCTGGATATAAACCGAGAAGACAGTGCAAACCGAGTAGACAGTGCAAACCGAGCAGACAGTGCAAACCGAGCAGACAGTGCAAACCGAGCAAACAGTGCAAACCGAGCAGACAGTGCAAACCGAGCAGACAGTGCAAACCGAGCAGACAGTGCAAACTGAGCAGACAGTGCAAACCGAGCAGACAGTGCAAACCGAGCAAACTGAACAGGACAGTGTAAACCGAGTAACATCATGTCTACCGAGTCACCAGTACTTACCGAGTTCAAAACCTACCGAGTGATCAGTATGAACCGTGCCTTCACTTCTACCGAGTGCATGACGATGCCAAGTAATGCAGTGGACGCCGAGTATCAGAAAGTCACCGAGTCAGTTTGCAGGAACTGTGTAACCATACTTGGGCCGACTTAGTAGCACTTATGTTTACTTGTCAAGCTGACTGTGTAATTATAATTGTAGTTAATTGTTTAAGACTTGTATATAAACAATGTTGTAAAAATGTAATGAAAGATATGAATAAAAAGAATATATGTGAAAGAAAAAGAAAGACAGAGATAAGCAAATTACAGAAGGCTTCAAAAGTATAAGGTACAGCAAAGACAAATTCATCACAGAAGGTGATCAGTACATCAGCGAATCTCAAATCAGCAATCCAGTTGCAAAGCAGAGATCTACTGTTTCATTCTAACAGGTGAATCAGTACTAAATCTTTTAACAGGGTAGACTTAACAGTCTTTGTAAAAATCTCTTTACCGAGTGCATACTTCATTGTATGTTTGTAAATCCTTTAACAGGGTGGATTTAGCAATCCTTATTGCTCCTAACAGGGCAGATCATCAGAAGTGATCAAATTGTAAGCCTTAACTGGCCAACTTTATTCTGCAGTATTAAAGCTTTGTGGGTTTCATCCCCACCCCAGTTTTACTTTCTTTTGGAAGGTTTCTGGGTAACCAAATCTATGTGTCATTATTGTAAATGTTTTTAAGTTTCATGCTTTCTGTATGCAAAGGTTAAAAAGTAAATTACATGTTAAAATTGAAAGAAAATTTGGAGTTACTGATTCACCCCTCCCCTCTCAGTAACTCGGTTACTTCCTGAATATTTCCAACATAAAGAGTACCATGTTTATGCTTTTTAAAGTACTAAAATGCTTAATTATAACAATAATGATAATATATTTTTAAATTAACCCCAATTATGATAATATGTTTTTAACTGAATCTTTTTATTTGTTATTGCAGAGGACTCACCTTTGCAAAGGATAGGGAGATCATGTGCATGACTGAGAACAAATGATGATGTCAACATGGATATACCTCTACAACAATATAGGGAAGCAGAAAAAAAGAAAAAGTCAAAAAAGAAATGATTCTCATTTATGCAACTTATTTGATAATGACAGATGTTTATGTCTTGATGTTCTAATAGTATGTGTTAATAAATGTTATGATGTGTTAATGAATGCTAATTAATGAGTCTTATGAATGCTAATGAATGCGTGTTAATGAATGC